>CM066034.1:751065422-752485893 GCA_033557465.1 Ichthyophis bannanicus
ATATCTAGGCAATCCTTCAACTCCACGATCTTATTTTGAGTATTGTCCCACTTGAAGATCAAGGCAAATGGAAACCTTTACCGATATTTGATAGATTTTGCCTGAAATAGCTGCATCAGGGACTTAAACTTTTCCTCCATTCAAATGTATATTGTGAAAAATTCTGGAAAATCTGCACCTCCTGACCCTGGAATGTGATGGAGCATTCCCCCCTCAAACTTCACAGTAAGTGCATTTTATCTTCAAAGGAGTGGAAACAGGCTGTAATGGGCTAAGGGCTAGAGCCAGACAGGCCTTACAGCCCATACTTCAATGAGCTCTCTCTAGCTTGAGTGGCTTGGAGGTTCCCGGGGCACAAAAGGAGTATAGTTGTTGGATTAACTCTTCTGCAACCTTTTTATCCCCTGCAGTCTCAGGAATACCCAAGACCCTGATGTTAAGCCTCAGTTGGTTTTTGAGGTTATCCTGTCTGTCTCAAGTTTTTAGCCAGCATATCCAGCTTGTGGATTTTGGTTTGGAAGAAAGCAATCTCATCTATCTGCTCCCCTATATTGATCTAAATTTGGTTAATCTGGTCACCCAGGGATTTGATTTCAGCTTTGATATTGCTCATAGCCTTGAAAAAGTCCAGTCAGAAGAGTCTGAGTTCCTGTAAGATCTCCATGAGATCTGCCTTAGTCGCAGGTGAGGTTGAGGGAGAAGGGCCCTCAGTGCCAGGGGCAGAGCTAGCTTTTGGGTCAGGAGATGACTGAGTTGCAGATCTCAGATCCTGTAGTGTGGGAAAAGTAGGCTAAAGCCATTGCATAAGTCCCTTTGTTGGACATGCCTGTTACCATACCCACCAAAAGCAAGCGGGGTCTCCTTAAATCTGAGCACTGAAGATTTAGTGATCCATAGGGGGGGCCCTGAGAAGGCACTGTAGAAAAGGACTGTTTAATTAGCACATGGTATATTCAATGCAGTAGCTGTGGTGCTTTCATTCTGATAAGAATCATTTGGAACCTAAGAGCTTGCCCTATATGCCTCAAGTTAGCTGCTATGCATAAAGAATTGACTCTACTAAGGTAAGAATTAGCTGCAATTAAATACACCTCTTCTAGGGTACAATCTGAACAAAATCCACCACCATTCCCACAAAAAATCAAACAGCCCAGGAACAAATGGATCACAGTGGGCTCTGTTAGGTTGCGACCTGTAACGCAGAGAAACCCTATACATCAAGAGAGATCTCTGCATAATGCCTTCTGTGCTTGGGAAAATGAGGGTGCCCAATCCATGGAAACTGAAGTGCCCTTAAATGAGAGAGTCGATGCCCAATCTACTAACAATGCACCAAATATGAAGAAAAAAATCTAGAAATCACAAAACAGAAAACTGCTACTATTTAGAGATTCCATCATCAGAAACATCAACTTGGGAACACAGTTCAAAGGAGAGAAGATGGTCAAATGCCTCCTAAGCTCTTCAGCCAACAGGAATACAAACCAAATTGTTGGTATAGTAAGTGCAGAAAGTGAGCACTTCAAAATTGTTGTTGTCATTCACTTGGGTATCTTTATCTTTATCTTTATTTAAAATTTAATAAACCGCTTTCCATCAAAACATAAAGCGGTGTACAATAAAAGGTTGGCAATGTAAAAATAAGGAAAAGGAATGCAAAAGCAAGATAGGAGAGTAAAAGTATAAAAGCATAGACAGATAAAATGGACAGAACATAACAAAACAAACTAAAGGGCCAATATTTTAAAAGCATAAGGTTACTAAAAACATAAAAATTACAGCAAGAGTAATAGGCCCATATTGGGGAAGACAAAACAACCTATGGGTAAACAGAGTGCAAGACAAGACAAATATACAAACAAACAGCAACTCATATCAACTGAAGAACATCAGTGAGGACCATCGGGTGAAAGTTGAAAGGCTTGCTGAAACAGATGGGTCTTGAGTAGTGTTTTGAATTGAGAATAGGAAGGTTCCAATCGGAGAAGAAACGGTGGTAATGCATTCCATAGTACTGGGCCTAAGAAGAAAAAAGCTGCATGCCGGGTTTGTTCGAGGTGTGCTTGTGACGGGGAGGGGAGGGACAGGCGATTGGTGTGGAGAGAACGAAGCTGACGGTAGGGGGTGTGGAGTGAGATCCGGTCTGCTAGATACAGGGGAATGTTGGTATGAAGGGCGCGATGAATTAGAATAAGGAACTTATACTGAAAACGAAAACGGAGGGGTAACCAGTGGAGGCGAAAAAGAATAGGGGTGATATGATCATAGCGGTGTGAAAATGTGATGAGACGAGCAGCAGCATTTTGGATGCGCTGGAGAAGTAGCAGTTGAAATTTAGGGAGGTTAGCAAGAAAAACATTACAATAGTCTAAGCGACTTATAACTAAGGCTAGGACAAGAATGAATAAGGAAGAGGAGGGGAGAAGGGAACGAACTGCCCTGATCTGACGCAAGGCAGTAAAAGAACGGCGAATAAGAGAGGTAAGGTGCTGGTGAAAGGAGAGGGTAGAATCAAGAATTACACCAAGATAGCGGAAAGATGACACGAGAGGGAGAGGAGTAGAGTCGATCGAGGGAGATAAAGAAGGGCAAGAACCACTCAGTGAGACCCACATAGCTGTGGACTTAGATGGATTTAGGTGTAGGAAGTTATGGGATAACCAGGAAGAGATCTGGGAGAGACAAAGATTTAGCTGAGTAATATCCAGAGTCAAAGGTGAAGTATGAAAAAGTAAGATGATATCGTCAGCATACATGTAAAATGACACACGGAATTGTTGGATCACCAGTGACAGGGGAGCCAGAAAAATGTTAAACAAGAGAGGGGAGAGAACAGAACCCTGCGGTACCCCGCAAATGAGAGGGAAAGAAGCAGAAGACTGACCATCAGAGTGAACAGAGAATGAACGAGCTGTGAGGAAAGAACAGAACCACTGCCAAACCGTACCGTGAAGCCCCACATCAAATAAACGAGAAAGAAGAGTACGGTGGTCAATCAGATCAAAAGCCGCAGAGAGGTCGAGGGAAACCAGAAGAGTGATATTACCGTGGTCGTGAGCAACATGCAAATTATTTAGTAGTGCAAGAAGAACTGTTTCTGTACTGTGTCTGTGACGAAAGCCGGCTTGACGAGGGTGGAGAGTATTAGTAGATTCGACATGAGAGTTTAGTTGATCAAAGACAAAACGTTCCAAAAGCTTAGCCAGAAAAGAAAGATTTGAAACAGGACGCCAGCGAGATAGAACAGAGGGATCAAGAGAGGGTTGTTTCAGAATGGGACGAACAATAGCTGACTTCCAGGATGAAGGAAAGTGACCGGTAGAAAGACTAGTATTAATGATGGAGGTAATAAAAGGTATGAGCTGCAAGGAAGGTTCAGACAACCAATAGGACGGAATTGGATCCAGCTGGCAGGTGGTCTTATTAGATTTTGTTAGGATCTGCAAAACTTCAGCAGGGGTGATTGAATGGAAGGAAGACCAGGAATGAGCTAGAGCAAGGTTGGGTGGAGAGGGGGGCAATGATGGTTGATGAGCAGCAACCAGGGGACCAGAAGAAACAGATGGCAAGAAAGAACAAGATGGGGATAAGGGCGGTGGAGGGGAAGGGTGTGAGAAGGCTAGACGAAGATTGAGAGCCTTATCTGAGAAGAAAGTGGCTAAGGACTGAGGGTCAGGGGCCAAGGATACTTGCCGATGAGCAGGACCAGTGGTGGAAAGTTTATGCAAAATAGTGAAAAGTTGTCTGGAAGAATTTGCAGCAGTAGCGATCTCAGTTGCATGAAAATCACATTTGGCAGCTTGAACGGCTGAGCGGTATTCAGAGAAAAGCTGCTTAAAACGAAGGCGTAAGTCAGGGGAGGGATGGCGGGCCCACCGACGTTGTAAATGCTGGAGCTGAGTTCGCTGAAGGCAAAGAGCAGGAGAATACCATGAAGAGTGAGGGGGTCTAGAATGACTAGGGACTGGATGAAGTGGGGCCAGATTGTCCAAAGCATCCGAAAGAAGGGAGTTCCAAAGAGAAACCTGTTCATCAGAAGAGAGCGTAGTAAAGTCTGGTGGGAAAAGGGAAGAGGCGGATGGAAACGCCCTAAGGGTGTCAGGGGTGATATGGCGGCGAAGGGAAGCAGACGAGAGGAGTGCGATGGGATCAGAAGGTAACACAGAAGGAGATGAGACAGAAAAGAGGACACAAAAATGATCAGACCAGGGAACGCTAAACATAGTGGGGGAAGAAATTACTGGTAGCAGCGTGGAAGAGGAGAGAATCAAATCTAGTGTATGTCCAGCTATATGTGTTGGGCCAAGCACATGTTGTTGTAAAGGGATATCATGTAATAGGTCAAGAAAGGCACGGTCTTTCTGCCTACTAGGGTGGTCAACATGGACATTGAAGTCACCCAGGATGATAAGATTGGAGAACTGAACAGTGACATCAGAGATAGTTTGGAGAGCTGCATTCCAGCGAGCAGCTGTCCGAGAAGGAGGAAGATAGAGAAGCAGAAAATAGAGGGGAGGGGAGGAGCGAAAGCGAAGAAGAAGAGACTCGGAATACAGGACAAAGGAAGAAGAAACTTCTTCAATATCAATGGAGGCGCGATGCAGCAAGGCCACTCCACCACCACCTCTTCCTAATCTGGGGGTCGAGATTGCAGAAAACCCAGAGGGAAGGGAACTAGATAGAACGGGGCTATCGCCCTCCTTCAACCAGGTTTCTGTAAGGAAACAGAGATCAAGAGAGTGTGAGGAGATAAGCTCCTGAACGAGCAGGGACTTTAACCGAAGAGACCGGCAATTTAATAGGGCCAGACTAAGGGGCTTGTTTACAAAGCCGCGGTAGCGGTTTGCGATCGTAATCGGAGCCGCGGCCCCATTGATTTCAATGGGGCCGCGGCTGCGATCGCGATCGCGAACCACTACCGCGGCTTTGTAAACAAGCCCCTAAGTGTTACTGTAGAAGCTACGGATGGTAGGCTGGGGGAGAGAGGGCGCATGGAGCGACTAACAGAAGAGCCACAAAGAATTAAGTTAGAGGGGCAGCATGCCAGAGGGCCAGGAGGGACCAACGACGGGAGTGCAGGACGCCGACCCCAGAAAACAGGAATAATGGACATATTTTCAGAGAAATATAATGCAGAGCCTAAGTAGATCAACAAAAGAAAGCAAATACAAAACCAGGGGGCAACAAACTGAGGGGACGAGGCTAACCTGATATGACCAAGCAAGCGATTCAGAGAAAGAAACAAACCTGATACATAATGGGATGACTAAGCTAGCAAGGGAGAATGTCCTGGCTAGTAACAGTGTCTCTGCAGTTCAAAGGGACTTCCAGACTCTGGGAGAGACACTCGAGCCCAGTGTTAACATTATAGCATTCTCAGTAGTTCTACCCCTACTTGTTAAGGGAGCAGAAAGGCTGCATCGCATAAAGAACTTTAATACATGGCTCCAAACTTGGTGCAAACAAGAAGGATTTAGAGATATAGGTGACTGGGGAAACAGATGGATCAGCAAGAGAGTATACTGTGCTGATGGACTACATCTCTCCATCGCAGGGAAAAGGATCCTAAGTGAAAAATTCAGGCCACTACCTAAAGTGGTTCATGTCCCGTCGGTGCTAGGAGGTGCTATTAGTTCTTCTTCGCCTCTTCAGGATGTGACTTTGAAAGATATTTGGGCGGTGGTTACTCGAGGAAACGGCTACATTTTTAAACCACACATCAATGGCAAGTGGGAAGAATCGTGTAGAACAAAATCCACGTAAAATACATGCAAGCCAGTGAACAAATGCTGGAAAGCAATAAGTACACATGCTCGAAGCCTAGCGAACAAAGTTGCTAACCTGGAAGCCCTAGTGGTGGAAATGGACTTGGACATTGTGGCCATTACAGAAACATGGGTTAACGAGTCACATAAATGGGGATATAGCCATAGCTGGCTATAATCTATTTAGAAGAGATATAGGGCTGCTACTCCTCCTTTTCTACCCTCTATGTTAAAAGCAATATTAACACGATAACTTAGGTCAAATGCCAGAGGGTTATGAACTAATTATCAAACAAAATACCCTCTAAAAAATATTGAGAAAATTGCCAATGAAAGTTACACTTTGTTTCTTTTTTTCTTTTTATACTTTTTTTTTTTTTTTTTTTTACAATTTTTTCCTTAAGAGTGAATAAAGGTCTCAGACTCACATCGGCAATACTTAGAATTCTCAAAAGCAAAATGCCTTATCGCATCAACGACCTTAAATATTCATTATTCAACTCAAAAAAATATGTATTTTTCCTTTCATCAGACTTCTCTCCAATCTTTAACTAAAGCCATAAACCAGGTTGTTTTGTAGTTTTATAATGTTTATAATAAAGACTGTGCTTATCTTGGTATTATTTGATAAAACTCCCCGACGCCACCATGTGGGTACCGCTAAATGCGTTTCGAATACTTCTTCAGGGGGAAATTATTTAATCAGCACGATCTGCAAAACAACAGGGAAGTCATGAAGCAAAAATGGTCATACTCGCAGTTTCCGGGTGGGTGCCCATGTGAGTAGCAGCGATCATCACACAGTGTGGTTTGAGATAAAAGCCAAGGTGAAGTCCAATCACAGCAAGCTCAAAGTCCTATACTTCAGTAGAATGGCCCAGTTCCTGAAGGAGGAGTTGGCGGGGTGGGAGAGGATAAGGGAAGTGGTAATTGCAATGGGCTAAATTAAAGGACACAAAAGGGGCAATAGATACATATGTAAGGAAAGTAATAACAAACAAGAGGAAAGGGAAGTCTATTTGGTTCTCCAAAGAAGTGGCTGCACAAGTTTTGGCAAAACACAGCTTTCACAAAATTCAGAAGTTCACAAACGGGGGAACACAGAAAAGAATACAGGATCAAACAAAAGGAGACAAAGAGAAAGAAGAATAGCAAAATCAAAAGAAGAAGAAAAGATGGCAAAAGATGTGGTGTGGCGACAAAACATTTTTCAAGTATATTCGGGAGAGGAGGAAAATCAGAGGTGGAATTGCAGGACTCAAAGTCCTGGGAACAGATTTGTGGAATGATGTTGAAAAAGCAGAAATGCTAAACAAATACTTCTGCTCTGTTTTTACTAAAGAGAATCCTGGAGAAGGACCACCTGTGATAGACAAATATACAAATGGGAATAAAATAGATACCACGTTTATTCACAGAAGATGATGTGTTGGAACAGCTTGCGAAACTGAAAGTTGACAAAGCCATGGGACCGGATGCGATACATCCCAGGATTCTGAAAGAGCTCAGAGGTTCTTGCAGGGCCATTAAAGGATGCTTTTAATAGATCCTTAGGGACAGGAAAAATGCCACAGGACTGATATGGTACCTCTTCACAAAAGTGGTAATAGGGAAGAAGTGACAAACTACAGGCCAGTAAGCCTTACTAGATTTCAGCAAAGCCTTTGATACTGTTCCTCATAGAAGGCTTATCAATAAACTCAACAGCATGGGGATGGGTCCCAAGGTGGTGAACTGGATCAGAAATTGGTTGACCGACAGACGACAGAAGGTGATGGTAAATGGTACTCACTAGCAGTGTGCCTCAGGGTTTGGTCCCGGGACCGGTACCTTTCGATGTATTTGTGAGTGATATTGCTGAAGAACTGAATGGAAAAGTCTGTCTTTTTGCAGATGACATGAAAATTTGAAACAGAGTGGATTCCCCTGAGGGAGTGGATAGCATGAGAAAAGATCTACAAAAGCTGGAAGAATGGTCTAATGCTTGGCAGTTAAGATTTGATGTAAAGAAGTGTAGTGTCATGCACATGGGAAGCAGAAATCCAAGGGAATTGTATGCGATAGGGGGCGAGAGGTTGGTGTGCACAGACCAGGAGAAGGACCTCGGAGTGATTATTTCTGTGGATCTCGAGGTGGTGAAACAGTGTGACAATGTGGTCGCAAAAGCCAGAAGGATGCTGGGTTGCATACAAAGAGCAGCAGAAAGGAGGAGGTACTAATGCCACTATACAAGTCGCTGGTGAGGCCTCACTTGGAATATTGTGTTCAGTTTTAGAGACCATATCTTGCAAAGGATATAAAAAGACTGGAAACGGTTCAGCGGAAGGTGACCAAAATGAGCCTGTGTCAGAAGTCTTATGAGAAAAGACTTGAAGAGCTCAATATGTACACTCTGGAAGAGAGGAGGGACAAGGGAGATATGATTCAGATTGTTCATTTCTACTCTAAGTATTTAACAAACAAACCTCTTCCAAAGATGGGGAAGCTGTAAAACTAGAGGGCATAACATGCAGCTGCAAGGGGGTAAATTGAAAGGCAATGTCAGGAAATACCTTTTCACTGAAAGGGTGGCGGATGCTTGGAATACCCTCCCGATGGAAGTGGTGCAGGCAAACAGTGACAGAATTCAAAATGGCATGGGACAGACACAGCGGATCCCTTTAATAGCAACAAGATAAAATCAAAATAAACTTAACAATCTCTTATATCTCAACAAATAGGAGTGATCCTCAAGGAGTGGGGGGTACACAACTAAAAAAAAGACATGGGTAGGGGTGACCTGCAAGGAGCGGCAGGTGTACCTACTCTTGTCACCTTGCTGGGCAGACTAGATGGACCATACTGGTTTTTATCTGCTGTCATGTACTATGTTACTGTCTTTCTTGGAGTGTGGTTGAGGCCACTTGCATGGAGTATGGCCCCGCATGTCCTGCTCTCCTTCCTTTCTTCTGTCACCTAGATCAGACAGCCTTCTCCATGCCCTGCTATCGCTTGGATCTCCCACGTCTACAGCCTTATTAGTTTTTCATTGCAAGGCTTAGTAAATGAGGATCCACTGTGGTGATCGCAGTTGGTGGTGTCCATGCATTAACATGAAGCAGGCTCCTGCGCTTCCCTAATACTTCACTGCCTCAGCCACTCCCAAGGCAAAAAAGAGAAAAAGCAGAGAGGAGAATTTCTGCACTATTGGTGTGGGAATATCAATGTCTGAATCGTATCAGACAGTCCCAGAGGGGAACTATACATTTGGAGTAGGTGGTGCACTGTAGCAGCGACAGGCTCCTTAAATCCATGTGCTTTGCACTCGTCTAGATGGAAAGCATACTGCTGCTGACTTGAAAAATGTTCACTGATCCTTTAAGCCAGGAAACAATATTTGACGGCAGATTGGAGCCCCCCCCCCCCCCCGTGCTAAAATAGCAGCTTACCTGCTTTCAGATGCCACCAGAGAGGTACAGTTAGGCAGGAACAGTACACACAGTATGTCTTCTCTCCAGCTGGCAAGCACATGTGAACGCACTCGTGCAAGATACAGACCCCCCGCCAATCCTGGTTGACTTACTTCAGCAAGCTCTCACTGAGACATTTGGCTGGGATCACTGCAGTGGATCAAAGGCACAAGAGCCACAGTTTCATTGGGCAAACACCGGCAGGATTGGCGACATCCTGAACATAAACAAGATGGAGCACAGAGCACAACCCTGATATCTCACATTACTTCTTACTTGGATCACGCTGAGATTTTGCATCTTCCCCAGCCTATTTCACCTATATACAGTCAAACCTCGGTTTTCATATGCCTCAGTTTTCATACGCTTCGGTTTTCAACGTCTTTTTTGACTGAGATTTTGTCCCGGTTCTCATACATCGCTTCGGTTTTCAACGTCTTTGACTGAGATTTTGTCCCGGTTCTCGTAGATCGCCTCGGTTTTCATAAAGTACAGTACTGTAAATACATACACCCTCGCGCTGCACACCGGTCTGTATACACTGCCGGAACTCCCGCCCGGTCCCGGCAGCACTGCCCCCCGGACTCACCGATCGCCAGCGTGATGAGAAGCGAAAGCCAGCTGAGCACGTAAATGAAACACATTCTCGAGCCTGGTCAGAGTCAGAGAGGCAAGGATTGCGCAGAGAGGAAGGCCCCGATCTCGTCCACCGCCTGCCCGTTCTCTGGAGCGCCCCCTCAGGCTCGGAGGTAGCAGGGAAGAAAAGCTGTCAACGTAAGCAGGAGATGTTGCATGAATGTGGGAGGCAGTTCTTTTTCTTGCAGGGTACGTCTGAAGCTATATCATTAAGATTTTCTGCCATTCTGAAGCATTGAGCAGATAATGTAAAGGTATTTTAATGGGCTGAATCCAATGTGATTCCGAAGAGAGCTGGGCACAGCAGCTTGTCAGGGGTGGCTAAGGCCAGATGCTAACATACTGTACAGTACTGTACTTAGCTTGCTTTCAGTGATGTTAAATGTTCATTTATCCATTTCATTCGTCATTTATATTTATTTCTCATTGTTTTCTGTATGTAAAAATATAGTTATTCTCTATAAAATGTATTTTTTGTGAATATTTTTGGGTGTCTGGAACGGATTAATTGGATTTACTTTATTTCTTATGGGAAATATTGCCTCAGTTTTCATACGTTTCGGTTTTAGTCAGACTTTTTCGAACGGATTAATCATGAAAACCGAGGTTTGACTGTATATCTAAGTCCTTTACTCGTTTAATTGGCGTTCCTTTTCTTATTCTTGATGTTTTTATTGTAAACCACTCTGACACACTGTAGAAGGCCGGTATATCAAGTTTTTAAATAGAATGGTTTATGATTATGGTTTAACAGGCTGGCTGGGCTGCGGATTCACCACTGGACAATGTTGCTATGCTGCGGTCGGGCTTTGATTGAAAACAGCATTACAGCAAGGCAGTGGTTATTTGCAGACCATGTCAGATGGTTTCTCCACCACCTCGGTTAGGGAAGTCAGCGATCTCCCGATAAGAGGGACTGGACTGGAACAGGTACAGGAAGAGCAGTACAAGCCTGGAGAGGGTGAGAAACCCCCAAAAAACAGCATAGTAGATAAACCAGAGAGGCAGGTGCAGGCTCCATCTCTGGTCTTTTTCAAATGCAGGCTAAAAACTCACCTCATCACGGTTGCTTTTGGATCCTGATCCTGATTTACTTAGTTTCCTGCTCTCCAACTATGTGTCTCCTTACCATGCCCCTTGATATATCCTAGTCCCCACTTGTGTTGTCTGTCTTGACTAGATTGTATGCTCTGATCAGGGGCTTTCTCTTACGTGTCTATACAGCGCAGTGTATGCTTTGTAGCACTATGCAAATTATTATTGTTAGTAGTAGTAATCGAGATTGCTGCTGTTAAGTGCCGTCAAGTCTGTCTCTACTTAGGGCGACCCTCTGGATAGTTGTCCTAAACAGTGTTCGGTCTTCAGTCAGGCAGCTCATTGTTGACAGAGTGGCACCCATAGCTGCTGTTATATGGCTCTGTCTCATTGCTGGCTGCCTTCTCTTGCATTGACCACCTACCTTAGCAAGCAATGACGTCTTTCTCTAAGGATCTTTCTATCTATTAACATTTATAAAGCGCTTCAAACATATGAAGCGCTGTACATACATGAAGAAAAGACAGTCCCTGCTCATCAGAGCTCACAATCTAGTCAAGAAGATCACAAAATACAAATACAATCAAGTAAGACAAAGTATACAATAAAGAATCAAGAACAGAAAGCATGATGTGTCCAAAGTATGAAAGTCGAAGTCTTAACATCTGAGCTTCTAAGGCTTTGACAAGGTCCCTCATGAAAGACACTTGGCAAAATTAAAAAGTCATGGGATAGGAAACAGTGTACTATTGTGGATCAGGAACTGGTTAAAAGATAGAAAGCAAAGTAGAGCTAAATGGCTGAATTTCCCAATGGAGAAAAGTGAATAGTGGAGTACCCCAGGGATCTGTGCTGGGTCTACTGCTTTTTAACATATTTGTAAATGACCTGGAAATTGGAATAACGAGTGAGGTAATCAAATATGCAGATGACACAAAAATTATTCAAAGTTGTTAAAACCCATAAGGATTGTGAAAAATTGCAGGAGGACCTTGATAAATTGGAAGACTGGGCATCCAAATGGAAGATGAAATTTAATGTTGACAAGTGCAAAGTTATGCACCTAGGAAAGAACAACCCAAACTATGATTATACGATGCCATGTTTTAAATTAGGAACCACCACCCAGGAAAAAGATTTAGGTGTCATCGTGGATAACCTGTTGAAACCACCCACCCAGTGGTGCAGCAGTGGCAAAGACATAGACCTGTTTGCAAGTCCGTGGAATGCCAAACTTCCCCGGTTTTGTTCCAGGATTCCATGTCAGGGAGTTCAGGCCAGGGATGCCTTCCTCCTTCACTGGGGGCAAGACTTCCTCTATGACTTTCCACCTATTCCCCTAATCCCCAAGACACTGTTCAAGCTTCAGAGAGACAAGGGGTCTATGATCCTCATAGCACCACATTGGCCACGCCAAGTGTGGTACCCCCTACTTCATCTCTCTCAAGCTCCCTCCCTGGACCTGGGGTCTGCTCCAGATCTCCTCTCCCAAGAGGAGGGAACCCTGTGGCATCCAAATCCTCAGTCTCTTCATCTCAAAGCCTGGTTGCTGAAGGCCTAGACCTTCAAGATTTACACCTTTCTCAGCAAGTGAAGGATATCCTTCATGCTTCCAGAAAGCCTTCCACCAGACGCTCTTATGCTTTTAAATGGAAAAGATTTTCGATTTGGTGTGCAGAAAATGGTCTTAACCCTTCTGCAATACCTTTGAATTCGTTACTGGACTATTTGCTGCATTTATCCCATGCAGGCCTTAAAACAAATTCAATCAGGGTCCATTTGAGTGCTATTGCAGCATCCCTGAAGCCTCTTAATGGACAACCCATTTCCTCTCATCCTCTTATAGCAAGATTCATGAGAGGCCTTCTTTTAACTAAAACTCCCATTAGACCACCTCCAGTGGCATGGGACTTAAATCTGGTTTTTGGCCAGCTTATGAAGCCACCCTTTGAACCATTAGCCACTACCTCCTTGAAATTCCTTTCCTGGAAGGTTATTTTTCTTATTGCACTCACCTCAGCTCGCCGTATCAGTGAGTTATAAGCTCTAGTGGCTAATCCTCCTTATACAAGATTCCATCATGACAAGGTAGTTCTCAGAACTAATCCACACTTTATGCCTAAAGTGGTCTCACCTTTTCATCTGAACCAGGAGGTATATTTACCTGTCTTCTTTCCAGGACCTCATGCATCAAGTGCAGAGAGGAGTCTTCATACCCTGGATTGCAAAAGAGCACTTGCTTTCTATTTACAAAGAACACAGCAACATAGAAAGTCCTCTCAACTTTTTGTTGCTTTTGATCCTTCCCATTTAGGACTTCCAGTCTCTAAGAGAACTCTGTCCAATTGGATTGCTCAGTGTATTTCCTTCGCCTACCAGAGTAAGAACCTTTCTCTGGAAGGCCATGTTACAGCTCACAATGTGAGAGCCATGGCAGCTTCTATGGCTCATCTAAACTCTGTGTCCATCGACCAAATCTGTTGAGCAGCCACCTGGGCCTCGGTTCATACCTTCACAGCCCATTACTCCTTGGACAAGGATTCCCGCCGGGATGCCTTGTTTGGTCAGGCTGTTCTCAAACACCTGTTCCATACCTAATCAACTCCTGCCCTCCATCCCTGACTGGATGCCTGAGATTCATAGGTGGAGATGGAGCCCTTCCAGGGACTCACAATCTGGGTGATCTCCCAGGCATCTCTAGCTGGGGAGTCCCCATATGTGAAGACTCATTCCTGCTTGTTCCTGGAGATAGCACAGTTACTTACCTGTAACAGGTGATCTCTGGGAACAGCAGGAATTAGTCTTCACAACCCTCCCACCTCCCCTAGGAGTTGTATCTCTCTCTCTATCTTTCCTTTCCTCTCTCTCTCTTTGTCTCAGCTTTAAAACTCGAACTGGAGAGAGGCGGTTGGGAAAGGCGGGAAGGCAGCGCGCAGGCGCTTTGGAATGCTCCCAAAAGCTTTCCTTTTGGACGCTGGGGAGCGTTCCCGCGCAGGCTCCGTCGGTACCGACGATACCCATATGTGAAGACTAATTCCTGCTGTTCCCAGAGATCACCTGTTACAGGTAAGTAACTGTGCTTTACAGTCTAGTCAAGACAGACAGATATGGTGTATTGTAAAGTTAATAGAGCTATAATCTTTGGGAGGGGGGGAGTTATTAAGTGTCTGACGAGCTCTGATAAAATAGCTAGCTAGCGCTGTTGAACTCTAAACCTGCATATTCAATGTTGGGGCCATATCCGGTCACTGCCATTGAATATCTGGGTCAGCTGGGCAGTGCCAAAGGCAGCAGCAATATTCAACTGCTGCCCTGTTAGCTTCAGCAGTGAAAGTTAGGTGAGTCTTTAAGGTGCGTAACTTTCACCATGAAGGGATAACTGGCTAGAGGCTGAATATTGCCACTAGCTGGTTCTTACTGGGTGCTACCTCTGATCCATCCCCGGTACGCCCTGATACAGGCTTTGAAAATACCTTTCCTCTATTTTCTACAGTCGTTCTTTTTCTGAGTGTTCATTGTGTGGGGAGGTACATTCCAAGACAGGGAGGGAGGAGCAGATGGAGTGCCTATCTTTATCTTTTTTTCTTTCCTCTTACGCCCGATGTACTGCCCACACAGGAGTTTCAGAGCAGTTTAAAATACAAGAGGCTACAAAGTCAGGAAATAGAAAGGAATACCATAGTTAAACAGGACAGTATAAGTATAACGTGTGTTTGCCGCATAATAGAGGATGTTCGGTATGAAATTATGATTAACACCTATCTTCAGCCTCTGAGACTTAGTAGACTATAAACCAAGCATTTGAGAAGTAATTGCTATGTTACCAGTCTTGTGTAAAGGCCAGTTCATACTCGCAGAAAAATATATAAGAAGCTGTTTACAGATTGTCCTTCCCCTAGATAAATATAGGACACGGTGGTGGTAGTGTTAGAAAGATTTGTTAAGCTACCACACAGTTGCTGATGCTGTTTTTAATAGACTGACTTAAAGTTAGAGGTGAATATTTTTTCACTTTGTTTTTCCTTTGTGCACTTAACTGGATGGATTTATGTAGACAAGGCTAGAATAGGATAATCCTTTTCAAATATTAGTATTCACTAGGGGCAGCAGTGCCACTGAGAGCAATCACATTTTTTTCCATCTGCCACTAGTTTTGTCCTTTCAGAAATCCATTTGCTTTTGACATCATTGCTTGTGTTCTCTTGTTTAAAAGCCTGGAGGAGATGTACAAATATATTAGTAACTGATGGCATGCTTTCTGGAATGGGGGAAGGGTGGAAATTTGATTGTGTATTGTCTGTGGTTCTGAAGTAGGCATTTAAAAAGTCATTGTTTTATGGAGGTCTTCTTTACATTTATGCACTTTTAATTACTTTTCCATGAAATCGCCTAGTAATCTTGAAATACTAATTTTATATAGACCACTAGAGTTTGACACGAGAATCCCGATATCTAATTGAGAATTTTGAAAATATTTATTAGCATACTGTAATAAATTTTGTCTTGACCGAAGCATATTTTTATGTAAGAGCTCAAGGAAATGTTAAAGCATATAAAGGGGTATGTCTACTAAGCTGTGCTACCTGTTAGCACACACTTTCTGCCGCATTATCTAGGTGCATTAACAGTGCAGTGAATATACAGATAGTGTATCATTTTTCTGCGCTATCTGCAAACGCTGCTTTAGCTTTAGCTGTGTGCATGGGCGGGGTTAGGACAGGGAGTGGGCGAGACTGCACATGTCAACAGCACATGGCAACTGTCACAATCCCAGACAGCAGAGGTGCAGAGAGCACAACTTCAACAGCCCTAGCAGATACTGCATTTCTTTTGCAGCTAAGGTTGCGGTATTTGCACAAAAACACCATCATATCATTCTAAAAGCCTAACATGGCTTAGTAAACAGATCCCAAACAGTGACCGTGATGTTAGATTAGTGAAATAAGAACATAGGAAATGCTTATTTTAGTCTTAAAAGGGTTACATTATAGCTTTTATTGCGTGTCTCCTTTGATGGCACAAACAGATCTACATTTACCCATTCTACTCCATTCATATCTCCCCTCAGCCATTATTTTCCAAGTTGAAGAGCTCTAAGCTTTTAAGCCTCTCCTCATAGGGGTATTCTTCCATCCCCTATACCATTTTGGAAACTTTTCTAATTCTCTATATCCATTTTAAGATATGGCGACCGGAATTGCACAAACTATTCAAGATGTGGGCATACAATGGAATGGTACAGAGGAATTATAATATCCTTTGTTTTATTCTCCATTCCTTTCCTTATGATTCCTATTAATTCTATCTGCTTTCTTGGTCATTGCTGCACACTAGGTGGAGGGTTTCAACATATTATCCATGATGACACCTAAATGTTTTTCCTAGGTGCTGGTTCCTAACATGGAACCTTGCATCATATAACCGTAGTTTGGATTGTTCGTTCCTAGATGCATAACTTTGCACTTGTCCACATTAAATTTTATCTCTTATTTGGATGTTTAGTCTTCCAATTTGTCGAGATCCTCTTGTGTGTTAGTAATTTTGAATAATTTTGTGTCATCTGCAAATTTGATAGAAACATAGAAATATGATGACAGCAAAAGACCACATGGCCTATCTAGTCTGTCCTTCCATATCAACAACTACAACAGTCCCCTTTTTACCTTTAGAGATCTTCTGTGTTTGTCCCATGCTTTTCTGAATTCAGTTACTGTCCTCATCTATACCACCTCCACTGGGAGTCTATTCCATGGATCCACTACTCTTTCCGTAAAGAAATATTTCCGCATATCACTCCTGAATCTATCTCCCTTCACCCTCATCCCATGTCCCCTCGTAGCAGAACTTGTTTTCAATTGAAAGAGGCTCTCTCCCTGAACATTTATGCCACGGAGGTATTTAAATATCTCAATCATATCACCTCTATCCCGCCTTTCCTCTAAGGTGTACATATTAAGATCCTTCAGTCTGTCCTCATATGCTTTATAATGAAGACGACTAATCATTTTAGTAACCACCCTCTGCACCGACTCCATCCTGTTCACATCCTTTTGAAGGTGCGGTCTCCAGAATTGCACACTAAACTCCAAATGCTTTCTATCTTTTAACCTGTTCCTGATCCACAATAGTCATGCCATGACTTAACATTCTTTTTACTGTATTTGCAATATCACGTTGAATTCTGGTTTAACAATTCCTCTTTATAATCAAACATATTTGTACGCTCCAAAACAGTTTGTTTCCCAAAATCAGAATCAAAGAATGGCATGAGCCTAGACACAAATGCAGCTTTTTGTTTACCTTACCAGTTAAATAGATGTAACTTCAGAGGCAAAACATTTCATAACAGAGAAGCTCAAGCTGAAGAGGCAGGGTTTTGGCTGTGCTTTTGCATTCGATAAAAAGCTTAGTTCTTTTCACACGTTCCATATGTGGATTTTGAGTGGGTTTTTATGGGCTGAATTTATAAAATAAGCATAGAGCTATATCTTAGGAGATATAATCCTGAATCTCAACTTCTCGTATCTGCTGTTATGTCCAAATTAAGAATCTTAGGATAAGACACTTGAGCAAACTAGAACTAAATAACATTATGCTTTTTGGGCCCACAACCACCTCAGACCCAACAAACCCATAATTAATAAACTGCTTCAACGATGTTTCCAGATGGCTTCAAGAGAACAACCTTAGAATATACCTCAAAAGGACAGCAGCCTTATTTGTCACAAAGGACCAAGACTTCACCCAACCAATGCACCTAATCCTAGGGACGATCCAGTTAAGAATTCCACCACAAATATCTGGGAATCATCCTGGATCAGGCATTGTCATTCAAGCAACAAACTAAAAAAGCTACAAAGAGAATATTTTTCAAAGCCAGAATGGTGCAGCGTCTTAGGTCACTCCTAGACACCAAGGACTTCAGAGATGTAATGCAGGTGATCACACTTCCACACCTGGATTATTGTAATTCCATATACTATGCTCAACCCACTTCAAACTGCCTTCAATACTATAGCCAGAACAATCCAAAGGATTAGAAAATCTGACCACATCACTCCAGTCTTGAAAGATTTTCACTTTCTCCCAGTAGAAGCTCAAATCAAGTACAAAACATTAATACTGATCCACCAAGCATTTCATGAGCAGCAACCGTCACATCTACACACCCTTCTGGAAAAACCGAACTCGGGAAACCAACATGGCAAGTAACATGCGTCACACGGAAGAACTAAATTCAACCAGCAAACCTGTAACTGCACATTTTGAACTATACGCACCCACATTATGGAATTCTCTGCCAACTAAAACCCAATGCAATAAAGAGCTATCCACATTCAGAAAGCAGCTAAAAACTCAGCTATTCAGAGAACACCTATGCATCAAACAGAACAGCATCCACTGATTCTCCTCTCAAAATGAACACCAAAAACTAAAACTGAGAAACAGAAAAATGTGAACCGCTTAGAAAACAGGATTGTAACTGTTAAATATACTGCTGTAAATTTTGGACTGTAAATAAACCTCCCCCTTGGTGACCGGTCCCCTCCCATTAAATTGTTAATGTACCCCACCCCCCTTTTTGTTTGTAAACCCTCCCAGTTTATTTTGTTTTGACCCAGTGAAAAGCGGTATATAAATGCAGCTAAATAAATAACAGGGCTGATCCCTGTCAGTTCCCTCTCCCCTACTCTGAGGCTCAAACTTCCTGCAAACAAAAAGATAAATAAGCAAATAAATACATGAATATTTTTTTTAAATGTATTGCCTATTCTCAAGGGTGGTCTTTCTATATTCATGGTTGTTTATGCATCAGTAAACATGCACAAACATGCGTATGAAGGCTACTCTAACATCATGGTTTAAGCATCCTACATGGAATTGGCTCTTTCATGGTGGATCCCTGTGGTGGAGGAAGATTGATCATGTGGTTTGAAGTTGTGTGAGATTTCAAACCAGATCAGCCCAAACTTCCTTCACCATGGAGCTCCACTGTCCGTGGTGGGGGAAGCCTGAATTGTGGCATTTCTAAGGAGTGCAACCGAGGACAAGAAAGGGTGAGTAAAAAAGACTGGGTGCAGGAGAAAGGGATATGAGACAGAGAGACTGGGTAAAGACTGGGGCACTTGAGAGAGAGAGGAGGGGGGAAAGAGAGAGAATGGGTGAAGCCTAGGGCTCATGAGAGAGAGAGAGAGATCCTGGTGAGGTCATGAGAGAGAGGGAGACTGGAGGAAGCCTGGGAGGGAGGTCATGAGAAAGAGAGATGCACACAGCCCCCAACACTCCCTATGTGACACACACACACCCATATATGTACACAGCCCACATACACACACAGACACATCCATTAAGCCATCTACACAGCCCCATGACATTCTCCATGAGACATATACCCACCAAAACAGATACACACACATGGATGAAGCCCATGACATGCACACACATGTATATCCACACACACACACACACAATATAATATCCCCAGCCCCTGATATCTTTGACACACACACATGCATGCATGCATACACTTGCACATGTGCTCACCATCCTGACACTTCCTATGACTACTATTTGTGGGACGGTAATTGAAGATGTAGGTGTTTTTCTTTTTGTGGGACATGTTGGATGTTTATCACTGAGTTGTCACATTTGAGCAGATGGCGTAAGAGTTGAGCATTTCTTTAGCTACCAACAAGTCTACAGGGCCATGTGCAGCTTTTACTTTTCTGGAGAGTAGTACTTGACTCTGACATTATGCAGTCCAAGCCGCTACCGCTGCTTTGTAACCCCAAGTTGCTTGTCAAAGTGCTTGCAGTGGTAGAGACTATTAACAAAGCTGCTGATATTTGTAAATCTACCATCTTGCAGGTACAGTCAGTGAATGGTCAGTTTAACGTTGCATGTAGAGCAGTTCCTATGGGGAGAGCTCTCATGAGAAGATTGTGAATTTAAGGAGGCATCCTCTTATTTGAATACCACAAGAGAGAAATATGGACATGTGACTTTAAAGATCATATTGTGCCTATTTTTAAGTTGATTCCAAACTGAGATCTGGAGCTATTTCCAGATGCTTCTGGAGCACTGGATTTTCTGGTATTCTTTGGAGGTGCATGGTGACTGGCCACACAACTGGTATTTGAAGGGTTCGACCAAAAATGTAGCCTTTTTAGAGTTCATGGTCTTTGTTGTCTTTGTGGTGTGGTGTGATTAATTGAGAGAATACAAAGGTGGTAATTTGATCTGACAACATGACAGTAATCCAAGTGATTTAATATGCAGTTGATGACATGCTCATTACTGTTGCATTGACGAGAATGCTGGTATTACCTTGTTTCTATGCTTCAGTCAACATTACCTTCCTCCTTCCCCTATGCCCAAACCAATCCTATCTCGGTGACCAGCAGTGTTTAACATATTGTACACTGGGGCAGGGGCTGCCACTGCTATGTTTCCTCTGCTTCTGCTGCAGCAGTGGACGGGAAGACATAGCTGTCGGTTCCTGTTGTCCAGTACTCTAGCTCTCTGTGTGCATGGGTGTTTAGACATACGCGGTAAGAGGGTCTTGGACAATGTTCCCTCTAATTTTCTGTAGGCTGTGTGCGCATAAAATATCAGCTGTGCAGCTTTTGAAGCAAGGTTACATTTTTGTGCGCCACATAACGACATTCGGAGTTATATACTTTAAAATTTGACTACACGTCAGAATACAGTATCTACACCACATTGATTTTAATTAAATTAAATGAAAATAGATGATTACTAAATGAAGTGGAAAATTTCTAGTAATTACAATCACAACTTTTAAATTTTAAGACGTCTGTGTTTTCTATCAGAATCAGAACGGTAATTTTTGTGCGCTCTGTTGTAAAATATGTGCGCTCAGCGAGGTGTGTGTGCGCGCACACACACACAGCTTAGAGGGAACAGTGGTCTTGGATGGGGGAGATACATGAACATCAACTCTAGAGTTCAATGTGGAACAATGTCAAAAACTTTATTTAATTCTAAATAAGCAAACTGTATTGCACCCGTACTTATCTACTTAGTATTTGGATTTCTCATTCACTCATTCATAATGGCCAAAAAAATAATCAGAAAGCTCTCCATATAAAATGAGTCATACTCACATGCAGATTAAATCATTTATGGCATAAGAAAACCATAAAAAGAAAATTGACATAAAAATGCCAGACCTTAGCCTGTTTTCTAAAACCTAAATATTCTTTTGCAGCTTGATAATTCTTTGAAAGCCCTTTTATGCCTGTAACATACACACATGGAAGAAGCTTTATTAAATTACTCGCTACGGAACTTAATTAGGGAGAGCTGGAGGAAACAAGACAGGCTGAATGCTGCATTTCGTTCTGTTGCTTACCTATATCATGGTCAGAAGGAAGGGTAAGGATCATGTGCTTCATCTGTGGCAGCTGATGGACCAGTTTGCTCAGTGAACAGTGGCATTGGAGCTCCAGAGTGGAGCCGTTGGGACTAGTTGTGAGATAAAGTTTAGGAGCAGCAATGAGTCTGGTGTTGATGTTGCTTATATCACAGATGGAAAGATTTGTGATTACACTGATGCAAAATACCTTTTGCCATAAGTATTTTCCTTAGAATCAAACTGGTCTGCCTTTGAGAGGCTGAGAAAGGAGGCAGTGGGCAGAGCTGTTTAAAGTGGCTGTCACCACTTTAAGACCCAGATATTCAATGCTGGGGTCATAACTGGACATTAACATTGAATATCCGGGTTGGCCAGATAGCGCTGCACTCATCGGGCAATGCTGATATTCAGGTGTTGCCCAGTTAGCTAAAACAGCTAATGTAGCCACTCCCCAGAAAAAACTACCAGGCTCCTACTGTTACCCCAGAGAGATTATTTTGTAGTCCAGGCCAAGTTGGTTACCTCTGAGTCTCCTATTTTCTCCAGTAGAGGTGTACAGAATTTCACTATCCACGTCTTTACCTTCCTCGTTTTCCTTGTTCTCCTATGGGAGGAGCAAGAAATCTAAAAAGATTGTTATAGTATACCAATGTGATGTTACATTTAAGTCTGGTGGAATTAAAACTAAAAGCAAATAATCACATTTACTTTTGAAGATGGAATCAATAAAGAAATGTATTATTACTAAATAGAACATTAAAAAAATCGGTTAAAGATCCAGTGTTCACAGCTAATTAAAATTACATTCAATAACTATCTATTGCACATTAAATGTTTTGGTTACAAACCCAAAGAGATTTCAGCACTTTTGTTTTACTACTTCAGGATAAGCAGTTTTTACAAACTTTCAGGTGTGAAATTTTTCTTTAAGTTACTTTCCCTCTTTTTTTTCAATATCGGCATTTGATTCACGCTAAGGGGTATGTTTTACTAAAAAGCGGTAGTGACTTCCATGTGATGTCAGAGCCGCGGCCCCATTAATCACAAGAGAAAGTAGTAATGTGACCAAGGATGGATTAGTAAGAAAGGGACAGACAGCACAGATTTGATGCAGGGAGCAGAAAGAGCAGCATATAATGGAGGATAGGTGATGGTACAAACATTCTAATCTTACTGTCTAGTACTCTTCCACACCATCGTTCAAAATAGATCCCTAGCAACCCAATACTGGGACTTCAAAAATTCAAAATACCCACCTTTATATTATTCCTCCCTAATAGGATAGCACCAAATTAAATTTTCAGCAACCTATTACCTCTCCAGAGTTGTTAAAACAAAAACACCTTATTGCATCACAACTGGATAATTCCTGCCTAAAACAGCCCCTTTAAAGAGAACTCTATACCTGTTTAATAGCCTGCAATACACCTTAATGAAACTGGAACTTGTTTATTATAAAACACAACTTTTTATCCTTCAAATAGTCTTTTTAAAGTCTATAAACCATGGATTAGCACTTGTTAGACTAATTTCACGCTTTAGAATTATTTTTAAACTTTGAGGTGAAACCCCTCCCCTCGGTGAAAACGACTCGCATTCTAGCTACAATAAACATTTTTTATAAGAAACCAAATACATTTTTCAAGAGGGCACATATTCTGCACCTGAATTCTGCCATTAAAACCTTTCAAGTTTAACTTTTAAATTGCCAAAAATCGGCAATTTTACGAGGCTACTGTCACTTTAAGGCTGTCCTGCCTCATTAACATAAGGCCTACACAGGCCCAGTCCAAGCCTGCAGCCTCAGGCTTCTTTTAGGCCCGATTCTTTTTTTTTTATAAAGGCCAATTGGCCCAATAATGAAATTTGTGGCTTTTCAAGCCCTCTCAACGAATGGGGAACCCTTTAATTTAATTGTATTTATTTCTTTGGGCCCTCCACATGACCTGTTATAATTTTGGACTCCTTAGCCTGATTCTTAAGGCCCCCCTTCCTCAAAATTAAAATTCTGGACATTCCGGTCCCCTTTTCTAGGGCCTCTGGCCCCTTAAAAAAATTTTTGGGCCACACGAACATGGCCCACTCAGACCCGGGCCTGCAGCCCACTCAGTCTCTATTTTTAATATGTTAAAGCCGTGGCTGCCAGCAGTTGGGCTGCAGAGCAACCCCAAACACACAAAAACCCACATAGCAGCCATCATCTGCCTTCAGGAAGAACCTGGACACCCCAAAGCATAACAATCAGGCTGTCAGGGCAGCCACGGCCCCCCCCCCCCCCCCCCCCAGCCAGGTAAAATTTTATTTTATAACCTCTGGTTACACTAAAATTAGGACAGCTTTTATTTAACGTAACTGGGCAGCGGCCACATATTGCTGCTGGTTGGTTATCTTCAGTGGTTAGTGTCTGGGCATCTACTGGTGTTAGAGGGGGATAGTCAGACTATCTATGGACCACTGTATATCCCACTCAGCGCGATTAACACTTTGAATAGGCTCCCCTCAGCCTCTGGGTATCCCTGAGAAAATCGTCTGGACATGAGAAACCACTTAACTGGCAACTTTGAAATGGCAAGTGGAAACTCCCCAGGCAAATGGCAAGTGGAAACTCCCCAGGCAAATGGCAGTCTTTTTGTAAAAGGCAATGTACTCATCCATAATAAGCTGGAAAAAGTGGAAACTACAACCCAGAGGAAGACTCTGTGCCTGATTAAACTTTCTGAAATTGGATCTGTTCTCGCAGAGTGAAATGTTTTTAAAAAATTAATTGCTGAAATATTCAAAATTCCTTCTGAGAATTTGCATCCTATTTCTTTCGCGTTTTACAAAGTCTAAGGCCGGTGGTGTATAAGAGCTGTCACTGATTTCCTCTGATTATCTTGATTTGACAGCCTCTTTAGAAAGCACATGGGAAGATGTTTCTGCTTCTTGAACTAGACAGGGCTGGATTTTACTTCTTTATTTTTAGACATAAAGAGAAATTGTTTAATAATTTAAAGGTTAGAATCTTCACTAATGTGGCTAATGCCCCACAGAAAATCAGGACATGATTTCTTTCATTGCACTCCAGGGTTAGACTTTGCATATGTGTCCTTTCTAAAGTACCAATGTAAGAGTATAATTAAGAATTCTAGTATTAAATATGCATTATTTTTTTAGCACATTCAGTCATCTCCTTTTCTCTGTGACAAGCTAGTTTGAAGAACCTCTAATCCACTTTCTTCCCATTAATGTTCGAAACTATTAGGGGCGTGTTTACTAAGCTGTGCTAATGGTTAGCATGCATGCATGCTAACGATTAGCATGCTAATGGTTAGCATGCAATGTTTGTAAAGAGGCCACATTAAATAACATGGGATCTAGTTGTAAATAGCATGTGCTAACCGTTAGCCCAACTTGGTAAGCATACCCTTATTTAATGTGAAATGGGATAATTTTGTTTTCTATTTGAGAGAATGCTTAGCTCCCTTAAGTTTTTTGTTCTTGATTGTTGTGGACTTCAAAATGTTAGGGAAAATCTTTGCTTTTTTTTCTAAATTTTTTTTTATTTGCTTTTGTGATTGGTACTCTACATTCTTTGCTGTGCAGTGTGATGTTTCGAATAATTTCATTAGCATCAATAAATGGGGGTGGAGGAAGGAAATAGCATAATTTTGTTTGTATCATAATCTTCCCTTTAGGTAACCATCTTTTAGTGTTCTGTAATAGTTGTTTTCCGGTGCTATACTATTTTTTTTAAATTGTGTTTTCATATTTTGGCCCAATATAGAAGTTAAATTAATGAGTCTGTAGTTGCTCAAGCACTGGGACATATTTCTTGAAACAATTTCTTCAGAAATGTGGATATCCATTCCACTAACTACTGCCGCTGTTGCTTCTCTTGTTATGTCTACTGCGATAGCATCTACTTCCTCTCCAGGTAGCATTTAATTGGGTAGCAGTTATGTAAATAGCAAAGCAAGCATTTCTTGTCAGTTCCCTCTGTATTATCTGTCTTTTTTTTTTGTTGTTCTATTACCTTTACAGTACTTTTTTTTTTTATCTGATTTGGCTAAAAGTCTTTATCACTTTGCACTACACGACCTCCTTCCATAGCAGTATATACGCCCTTGGTGTTTTTCTGAACTTAAAAAAAAGAAACGTTTATTTAATCAAATATGTTGAGTGCTTTCTTTAGTAAATGGGTGTTGCTGCACTTAGGGCATATTTACATTTGTGAATGCGCATTAACTTTTAGTTGACATGCCTCTTAATGAGCGTCTCGATACCATTTGCATGAGCAGTGAGGCTAAAGAGACTACCAGATTTCTACATTACTATACTCCAGTGTCAACTGCCAGGCACATTAGGAAGTACTATACACCCTGCTCATTTAGAATCCATAGCAAACCTGTCATATCATCATAACAGCACTACCAGGATTCACAAAGCACCAAACCCTACCTATCAAAAGGCAACCCTGCAAATATTAAACCAATACATCTCGGAGAATACCTATACATCTCCTACTGGGCAAAGAACAAGTGGGACTGTCAAATAGAAACTACAGAATACCTCAGCTCGGTTACACATGCAGAACATAGACCGTCACCAAACAAAGAACAAGGGATCACAATTTAGAAGGAAGACAATAATTAAACTGGGAACCCCAAAAGCAAAACTTGGAAGGTACAATAACACTGGAGAAATAAAACTATAAATTAATTTATTGTACTAAATAACATGCAAATTGTTAGCAATGTACATTTCCTAGATCTGACGTATTCCAGTTAATAAATTCAAAATAAGTGTTTTTCTACCTTTTTGTTCTGGACATTTTATTTTTTCAGTTGCAGTTGCCTCAGTCACTTTCTTCTACTTTTAGTGTCTTCTGCTAACTCTCCATTGCCTGCTGCCCTTTTGTCCTTTTTCTCTTCTCTCTACATCTGCTTTTACATACTGATCTTTCCCCTTTTGCTCCTTCCTCCATTTCTTTCTTTATTTCTTTCTGATCCACTCAGATTTCACCTCTCTATCCTCAATCCCCACTTACACTCCCAATACTCATTCAAAGATAGATTTTTCTTCCCTCCAACATACAATATTGGTTCCCCTGTCCATTCTCATTTCTCCGACTTCTTTTTTTTTCTCTCACCAGTCCCAGCCCCATCCCCTTCTGGTCCTCCCCCAGCATCAGCTCCCTTCTTGTTCCAGCCAATCTCAGCATTCACTCCCTTCCAGTCTCATTCACCCATCCCACTGCATTAGCCTATTTGCAGTCCTAACCCTACGCCATATTGGTCATCCTCCAGATCATCCCAGCATCAGGTCCTTCCCAGTCCCCATCCCCCATACCCAGGAAATTTCCAATCCTCTTCCAGTCCCCCAACTAAGCCCATTTCCAGCCCTAACCTCCCCCCCAGTATTAGTTCAAGTCCCAGTCCCCCATCCCCAGCGCATTTCCATTGCTAACTTCCCAGTATCAGTTCTCTTCCAGTCCCTCCCAGCATCTGCTCCCTTCCAGTCCCCCATCCCCCAACATCAACCCATTTGCAGTCCTGGCCCCCCATTACCATTCTAACTCTTGGTCCCTCCCCCCCCCCCAATGTTCTCGTTCTAGTCCTTGGTCCCCGCATTTCTCACGTTCCTGTTCCCATTCCAGCCCCCAGGTTCAACACACAACTCTGCTACACATCAAAAGGGGCCCCACATCTGATCAGCTTCAGAGGGAGCTGGGGAGGTCCGAAGTCTGGCTGACCTTCAACATCCACAGGAGTAAAGCAGTGTTTGCCTTCTCTCCTTGGGGTGCTCAGTCCTGGGAAGTTACTTTCGCTGCATTTCAGAGGTCAGCCCGAGCTTTGGGCCTCCCTAGCTCCCTCTGCAGCTTTTCAAGCATGGGGCCCTCTGAGGTGTGGGGCTATGTGCAGGCAACATTCCTACCAATGGATGAGCCGGCCCTGCCCAGGCTAACCCAGATTATAAATACAACTTGCATTTCTCACTAGCTGCACACTTATAATTAGTATATTTACGTTGCTTACCTGGTTGATCCTGCCCGTAGCATATGCTTATGTCAGAGATTAAGTCATGCACTTGTAAGTACACACAGCTGGTTCAGTGAAACTGCGAATGGCTCATTAAATCAGTTATGGTTCCTTTGATCACTCCATGTGTTATGTGGTTAATTGTAATCCTAGAGCTAATAAATGCTGATGAACCCAGGATGCATGTATTTATTAGACCAAAACCATTCTGGGCTTGCTTGGCCACTTTGACTATAGATAACTCTGGCCGATCACACACCCCCATGATGGCAATGATACATTCGGACGTCTGCCCTATCAAATTTCAATGGTACTTTCTGTGCCTACCATGGTGATCATGGGTAATGGGGAATCGGGTTTGGATTCTAGAGAGGGAGCCTGAGAAAGTGGTACTTCCATGAGTCCACATTCCCTTGAAAGACTAGAAAAGGGGACTGTTACTTCTGGAGAGAGATCTGCAATTGTGAGTATATACTTCTGGGAATTTTTCTGAAAGGAATTCTTTTTATTAAAGCTAATTAATATGTGAACCCACTATTTGTTAAATCAGTCAGGGCCTAGTAGCAGCAGTTTAAGTTTACATTTAAAACACAGAAGAGAGCTTTCTGGTTAAATTTCATACCCAGCAGAGAGCTTGTAGTTTAAATTTAATAATAGTTAGAGCCTAGCAGCAGCAAAGAGCTATAATTTAAATCAAATAAGAATATAGCTTACCTCAGCAGCACAGGACAGGGTACTGTGTAGCAGCCCTCTTTTAATAAGTGTTATTTCCCTCCCTCCCTCCCCACACCCCTGGGATAATTGTAGCTTTATAAGTACTTACACATTTTAACAGACAGGAGGTGCTCTCAGGTGAAGCTCGTTACCCAAATCAGTCATACACTAAGGACCTGAGATTAATTAAGCTTCAGGTGAACAAGGTATATTAAACGTATTAGGTACAGTTTTATTGGCAACCCTTAGTAAGTAAAGAACTTAAAGATCTAAACAAAAACTTAAAACTAAGATGCAGACAGCAGTCCAGCAGCGAGATGGGGGCTTTCCAGTCTTTTGCATTGAGTGTCACATGTATGATTTTCTCCCAGTTGGTGAGAGGTCTTACGTGTGCACTAGATGCAAGGAGCTTTTTGCTCTCAGGGAACGAGTACATTCTCTAGAGGCTTGGAAAACATAAGACAGACAGAGTGGTACATAGACGAGACCTACAGGGATATAGTCCTGAAGTCCCACCTCCAATCTGGCAGCATCCCTGTTGCCATGGATGAGAGAGGTCACGTGACTGGAGAGCATCACCCTGGTGTGTCAGGAAGTGATCCTGTAACTAGGACCTGTCCTCCAGGTGATGTAAAACCCTCTCGTACCGAGGAAGTTTCTCCAGGGCCATGTGCCCATGAGGGAAGGGTTATGACAGCCGTTATACGTTATAGTTGGTGATTCGATCATTAGGCATGTAGATAGCTGGGTGGCTGGTGGACATGAGGATCGCCTGGTAATATACCTGCCTGGTGCAAAGGCAGCGGACCTCACGCGCCACCTAGATAAGGTCTTAGATAGTGCTGGGGAGGAGTCTGCTGTCTTAGTACAAGTGGGTACCAATGACATAGGAAAATGTGGTAGGGAGGTTTTGGAGGCTAAATTTAGGCTTTTAGGTAGGAAGTTGAAATCCAGAACTTCCAGGGTAGCGTTCTCCGAAATGCTTCCCGTTCCACGTGCAAGACCCAAAAGGCAGGCAGAGCTCCAGAATCTCAATGCGTGGATGAGACAATGGTGCAGAGATGAGGGTTTTGGATTTGTTAGGAACTGGGGAACATTCTGGTGAAAGGAGGGGCTCTTCCGAAGGGATGGGCTTCACCTTAACCGGGATGGAACCAGGCTGCTGGCATTAACCTTTAAAAAGGAGATAGAGCAGCTTTTAAACTAGATAATAGGGGAAAGCCAACAGTCGCCCAAGAGCGGATAGTTCGGAAGAATGTATCCTTGAAGGATACTACCAAAAGCAGAGAAGTTCCAAAAAAGAGTAAAATATCCCAAATGCCCTCGAGTATGGAGCAGACAGAGCTTAAAGATCCCAAATTACCCATGTCTACCAATAGCCAGATTAATATGAACAAAATAGTCTCTAAAATGCTTGTATGCAAATGCTAGAAGTCTAAAAAATAAGATGGGAGAGTTAGAATATATAGCACTAAATCAGAGGTTAGATATGATTGGAATATCAGAGACATGGCGGAAGGAGGACAACCAGTGGGACACTGATACCTGGGTACAAACTATATCGTAATGATAGAGCTGATCAAATTGGTGGAGGGGTTGCGCTCTATGTTAGAGAGGGCATTGAGTCAGAAAGGATTAAAGTTTTGCAGGAAACAAAATTTGCTGTAGAATCTCTATGGATTGAAATTCCATGTAAAAAGGGGAGGGCCAGAATGAACAAATGGATGATGAAATGCTCAAAGAAATCAAGGAAGCTAATAATACGGAAATCCACAGTACTACCTTTTAACTTTCGAAAGGAAGACTATGATAAAATGAGGAAAATAGTTAAGAAAAAACTAAAAGGAGCAGTTGCAAAGGTTAAAGACTTACATCAAGCTTGGGTGGTGTTGAAAAATACTATCTTGGCAGCCCAGTCCAGCTGTATTCCACGCTTTAGAAAAAGTGGAAGGAAGTCCAAAAAACTGCCAGTATGGTTTAAAGGTGAGGTCAGGGAGGCTGCTGTTGCCAAAAAAGCATCTTTCAGGAAATGGAAAAAAGAGCCAAACGACGAAACCTGGAAACAGCACAAGCACTGGCAAGTCAAATGCAAGGCATTGATAAAGCAGGCAAAGGGAGAATTTGAGAAGAAGCTTGCTGTGGAAGCAAAAATGCGAAATAAAGATTTTTTTCAAGTATATTCGTAGCAAAAAAAACTGTGAGTCAGTTGGTCCATTAGATGATAGAGGAGTTAAAGGGGCACTAAGAGGCGACAAGGCGATAGTGGAGAGACTGAATGAATTCTTTGCTTCGGTCTTTACTGAGGAAGATGTAGGGATGTTTGAAGTGGTATTTAAAGGTGCGGAAGAATTGAAGGAAATATCAATACATCGGGAAGATGTATTACAACTATTAGATAAACTGAAGAGTAGCAAATCACCTGGGCCGGATGGTATACATCCAAGGGTGTTGAAAGAACTGAAATATGAGATTGCAGACCTGCTATTAGTAATCTGTGAACTATCATTAAAATCATCTCTAATACCTGAAGATTGGAGGATCGCCAATGTTACACCAATCTTTAAAAAGAGTTCCAGGGATGATCCTGGAAACTACAGACCGGTGAGCCTCACGTCAGTACCGGGAAAAATGGTAGAAACCATCATAAAAAATAAAATTACTCAGCATGTAGATAGTCAAGGCCTAATGGGAGACAGCCAACATGGCTTTAGACAAGGAAGATCTTGTCTTACTAATCTGTTATGTTTTTTTGAAAGTGTGAATAAACAGGTGGACAAAGGTGAGTCTGTTGATATAGTGTATCTGGACTTTCAGAAAGCCTTTGACAAGGTCCCTCATCAGAGACTTTTGGCAAAACTAAAGAGTCATGGGATAGGAGGCAGTGTACTACTGTGGATCAAGAACTGGTTAGAAGATAGAAAGCAGAGGGTAGGGCTAAATGGCCAATTTTCCCAATGGAGAAAAGTGAATAGTAGTGTACCCCAGGGATCTGTGCTGAGTCTGCTGCTTTTTGACATATTCATAAATGACCTGGAAAGTGGAATAACGAGTGAGGTTATCAAATTTGCAGATGACACAAAACTATTTAAAGTTGTTAAAACCCAAGAGGATTGTGGAAAATTGCAAGAGGATCTTGATAAATTAGAAGACTGGGCATCAAAATGGCAGATGAAATTTAATGTGGACAAGTGCAAAGTTATGCACCTAGGGAAGAACAACCCAAACTATGGTTACACAATGCAAGGTTCCACATTAGGAACCACCACCCAGGAAAAAGATTTAGGCGTCATTGTGTATAACATGTTAAAAACCCTTGGCCCAGTGTGCATTGACAGCCAAGAGAGCAAATAGAATGCTAGGTATCATAAGGGAAGGAATGGAAAATGAAACAAAAGATATTATAATGCCTCTATATCGTTCCATGGAGAGACCGCAACTTGAATATTGTGTGCAATTCTGGTCGCCGTATCTTAAAAAGGATATAGAGTTATTAGAAAAGGTTCAGAGAAGAGCCGCCAAAATGGTAAAGGGGATGGAAGGATACTCCCTATGAAGAAAGGCTAAAAAGGTTAGGGCTCTTTAACCTGGAAAAGAGACGGCTGAGGGGAGATATGATAGAAGTCTATAAATTAATGAACGGAGTGGAACGGGTAAACGTAGATCGATTGTTATCAGAATATAGAAAGACTAGAGGACATGCAATGAAGCTACAGGGTAAACTATTTAAGACTAATAAAATATTTTTTCACTCAACGTGTAATCAAACTCTGGAATTTGTTACCGGAGGATGTAGTAAAGGCTGTTAGTGTAGCTGGGTTTAAAAAAGGTTTGGACAAGTTCCTGGAGGAAAGGTCCATAAACCATTATTAAGAAGGGACCCAGGATATTAATGTTTGACCCAGTACAAGCATTGCGGAACCTGTGTCTTTTGGGGAAACTGCTAGGTACGTATGACCTAGATTGGCCACTGTTGGAAACAGGTTACTGGGCTTGATGGACCTTGGTCTGACCCAGTATGGCATATCTCATGTTCTTATGTTCTTATGTCCCTGTCTTGGCCGGTAGTGTGAATGCCCCTGTTCTACCTGCTGAGACAGGGCACACAGCCTGCATTTACCACACAGGGTTTGCACCTACTACACTACCGTTTTTGCATATGATGTGCAGTCAGTGCAATATTCACTGCACCTTAGTAAGCCTGCCCCCTAAATAATCTGAGCAAAGATGAAGCTCATCAGGTAGGTCATTCGACCCTAACATCTTTTTTGAGACCTTTTTTGTTTTTTGCAATATGTTATACTTCTCTTGTCCTTGTCTTGTACTAGTCTGCTTATTGGTCTGATGTTTTAAATATTTGATCCACTTTAACTATTATAGACATCTACTGCATAGGCTTTTCACTATTTTGTTGTTCCTTCTCATGTAACTCCCAATCTCCAGGAACAAGCAGGAATGAGTCTTCACATATGGATACGTCGGTACCGACGGAGTCTGCGCGGGAACGCTTCCCAGTGTCCAATTAGAACGCTTTTGGGAACATCCCGCCATGCCTGCGTTCTGCCTTCCCGCCTTTCCCAACTGCCTCTCCTCAGTTTTCGTTTTTCCGCGGAGCCGGCAGGACGTCCTCCTGTCACCGCAGAGAATTCTTCTTTTATTTTTTGGTTTTCTTGTGGTCGCGTCTGCCTTCCCTGACACCACCGGTACCTCTTTTCTTCTTTCTTGTAAATTTTCCTTTTTAAGGAATACTTTTTTCCTTGTTAGTGCCTGATGGTTTTTTCGGCCTGCTAGGCCTACTCCCTTTCCTTCATGGAAGTGCCAGCCACTATCCCTAAGAAATGTTCAAACTGTGGCGGTACAACATTGATTTTAGACACTCATAATTGGAGTCTACCCTGCTTGGGTCCTGACCACTATCCATTGGAGTGTCCCTCCTGCAACAGTACAGTCGGAAGAAGTCTTCAGCATCGAGTTCACCTCGATACGCGGTCCCCATTCAACTTCAGGGCACCAACCACCGTTTCTTCTTCGCAGGATCAGGTAACCCAAAAACAGTCTGTTAAGACTAGCCAGTCCTCGAGTGGTAGATCTCATGCACAGCATAGAGATGCCTCTGGCCTTACCCTCGAGGACACACTGGCTTTAAAACCCCGGTGGGAGTCTTTGGCCTCCAAATCCTTAATGCGGTTTCAGGTTGTTCCTGAGGTTCACCCCTCTCCGAACATACCTGAGCCATGCTCGGTGGTGGCATCCGCTTCGAGCGGTACCCATACCCCGGCATTGGCAATGGTGTTGGATGAAACATTCCTCACCGAAGATCGCAGTCTGGCGCCCTCGATTCCTTCGGGCCCGTTAGAGATGCTGCAGACCGATCTTCCAGTATCGGTATCGATCTCGGTACTGGAACCGACGTCGGTACCCTCCAGATGTGCATCGATAGACTCGCTTCTTTCGATGCCGAGTCTGGAATCGATCTCCAGTCTGGATGACTGGGTACCGACTTGCCTTGGTACCGACACCGGACGGTACCGAAGGCACGGTTCTGATAATCCATGTCGGGCACTCTCGGTTTCTTCGGTACCGTTAGAGCTGTCACGGACAGGTCTTCATGTATCGTATCGGATACAGTACCGGAGTCGGTACCAGTATCTGCATTAGCTTCGCTGTCGGTACCTTCCATGCTTGTTTCAACAGGCTCACTTCCCTCGGTACCGAGTTTGGAATCAATCCCTAGCATGGACGATATGCTACCGACTGCTTGTTGTCCTGACCTCCTGTGGTACCGCCGACCATCCTGTAAGGACAGTCCGCTGCTCCACCCCTTAGGGTCTTCTATTCCAATGAATTTGGATAGATCCCTGGGTGCCAATGCTAGTTCTTCAACAGATCTAGCCTGTACTCCTATTTCTAGAGGACTTCCCTCTGGGGATTTTTCTTTACAAGCATTCTTGCTTGATATGGCAAAGTCACTTGCCATTTCTATACCTGGTCAAGTTCCTGCACCAGGGAATACAGAATCTCTGTATATTCCCTGGAGTCCAAAGGAGGACATCATGCTTCCTTTGCATCAAACCTTGCAGGATCTGCTCTTTCGAATGTGGGAAACTCCTTTAACGGTATCCCCACCTTCTAGGGTAACTGATCTTCTATACAAGGTGCCCCCTTCTCCAAGTTTTCAAAAGACTCAACTTCCTCATCATTCCATTGTTGTAGAATCAGCAATGAGGCGTGTTAAGAGGACTAAAAAGCACTCTTCTTATCCGCCAGGTCGTGAGTCTAAGACTTTGGATGCCTTTGGACGCCAAACCTTCCAGGCATCCATGCTTTCAGCAAGAATTCTCTCGTATATTTTCTATATGGGATTATCGCTTGAAGAAGTCACAAAGAAATTACTACTTTTGACCCCTTTTCTTCAAGAGCCCACAAAAGCAGACTATTCCTACTAGTCATGCTCAAAATATCTCTAGGTTCCTTACTCGTGCTTCTCTAGACTCCTTTGCTGTAGCTATAGGGGCACGACATAAAGCCTGGCTCCAAGTTTCAGACTTGGACAAATGGGTACAAGAAAGACTGGGAAATGCTCCTTGCACTGGAGAAAATCTCTTTAACAAGGAGTCTTTACTCCAAGCTGCTCAGTTAACCACTGACAATGCTGTTTTTAGAGGCTTGTCTACGCCTTCCTCTTTCCCAGTTGGTGGGAAATTTCCTAACAAACTTTGTTCCCCCAAGGGAAAAAAGTTTTATCCATCTTCTACCCATCATACAGATGTTCCCAGACAGGGGAAACATCGAACCAGGCTAAAGAAACCACAACCTCAACAGGTTCAGCAAACCCAGCAGTCACAGGGTTTCTGATAGATTATCATTACATCTCCTGTTTGGGGGTCAGAGTTTGTAGTCTGCTTCTTTTCACTTGAAGCATCTACACTAATTTCATCCTAAATTCTCATGGATCTCTTTTCATGAGACATCCTTTTTTTTGCTCTAAGAGTTTTATGATGATCATGCCTATAGTTTAACAGGTTTCTCTTCCTCCTACTGGGAAAAAGAGGTGTAATAACTATCAATAAGACAGTTTTCCCTGTACTAGCATGTATCATCTTACCTTTCAGAGACTTACTACATCGTCAGTTTCCTTCAACTCTGTCTTACCTGCCCTCTTACTACAACATTCGGTTTGTAAGAGTGGTTCTATTACACTGGTAAGCCCCTTTGGTTCTCTACCTATTCCAGGAAGGGGTTTCCTTTCCAGAGTTGTCTCCCCCTTTCACATTCTTACTTTAGGGCAGCTTATCAGACAATAAGGAAGTCTTACCACTCCTGCTTATGTCTGTTGTTTCTTTTTCCAATTTAAAAAAAAAAAAAAGAGAGAGATTTTTTTCCGCTGCCCTGGTTGAACCACTGGTTCTGTTCACTACACAACCAGGGTTTGTCCTCCACTAGCAATCCTTCCGGCCTGGGTAATAAACCCAAAACAGGTTATAAGCCTTTTTTGGAAACCCTGTTATCACAGGCTTGTTGGTTTCACTTCTATTCTTCGCCATCTCCAATTCCCTTGTTTTTGGCAGAATAGTTTGTTACCTACTGGCTTTAAGCAGCCAGTTTTTTCTTCTAACCAACCTGCAACATGCTCTCTGCAACTCTACAGAGTAGCTTTGCACTATGGGCCCTTGCTAGATAGCATTAGTATCTTGTCTAGCAGATAATCACAGATGGTTAGGAGGGGTTCACCCAGTCATGCCTCATGACTGGCAGGTGTTCCCTACCCTTACCATCTCCTGTAAAGTCTCTTTTCAAAACAAAGGACACAGGCCTTACATCACGTGAAAACCTAAAGAATGGGCAATTCCCTGGCTTGGTCCACATCTTCTTTGGACTTCTCACCAGGGATAGTTTTCTTTTCGTTGCAGCCCGTCCTTATATGCTTCCTTCCCAATATTTCATGGGAAGCTCATGTTCAAATGAAGGATGCATGATACCCATCTTGCCCTCATAGGCGGGTCAATATGGTATCTTATTCCATTAGTGTCTTCTATCCATTTACCATACTGGAGTTCTAGAGAGATCTAGACTTGCTGCCTGCAGACTGAAGTTATCCTCTGCACTTTTCACGTAGGCCATCCTGGTTATTCAAGAGCTAGAATTCTTAAAGGAATCTAGACGACTCCTTGTCAGGGAGACCATTCCTCTGTCTCTGTCAATCATAACCAGGGAAAGAAGATTCTCTATGCATTTATTCAAGCAGGTTATCACCCTTCTTGCTATTAGATGAATCTTTCTCTCTCCCCATATTCCTATGGGGATCTAGTTATATAGGCATGTCTCCATCTACATATGTGGAGACGTGTCTATATGTCTACATATTTATATACATATATATATATTTCTGTATGTATCTGTGTATCTTCTGCCCATGTATATCTGTGTATATGTATATATATTTCTAAATATATATAATCTGTTGAGATGTATCTTTTAGGTAGATATGTATCTACGTACTTATCTATCTGTCTGTTTAGGTTCATATATCCATATATTCCTATATGACTCTGACAGATGGGCACTACCCCTATCAATGCTGTGCCAGCATGCTTAGGGTTCTACACATACAACCACTCCCAGTGGTAATTAGCAAATTGTTTCTTACCATAAACTTTCAGGATTAGGTACCTCTGAAGCTCTCCATGTACCTTTTTTCTTTCCTAATTGGCCTCATTTAGGAAAGACATTGCGGATCTTCAGTTAATCTAAAGCTGTAACGCTTCATAAGTCTGTCCTTACTTTATCGGATACAGGGGTCTTCCATACCCCTTCTCTCCTACATGGACTATTTCTATTGTCAGTCCAAATCGGTCAGACTTATTATTCCTTTTGGTCCTAGGATTGTACTGTTCATGGGCCAAAAGAGCGTAAGCTTTGTCTAATAGTACCTTCTGTGTTTCCTGTTGAAGCCCTACTTCATTGTACTACCCCAGTTTCCCCTGGGGCTATTTCTCACCCTGAAGGGGTCTGACCTCTACTTGTTTTTTATACAGTTTATTACCTCTACTTCACAGTGAGGTACTCCTTGAGGATCTTCTTCTGGCTCTTCCAACAGATCCATATGAACCTCAATAGACTTTTTACAATACCACCAAGGGAAGTCCATATTAGAATATTGCACTCAATATTTTTACTACTAAATATCATCTACACAAGGTATTCCTCTATAGAAGCCCTGTTCTAGTCCAGCTGTTCCACAGCACCTTTCTGTAATTCAACTCCTACCCTCCATCCCCAGGATGCCTGAGGTTCTGTCGAATAGCATGGCCTTCTCTGATCCGCAACATGCTGGGACTCCTCCAGGCATCTTAGCTTGGGAGTGCCCATATGTGAAAACTCATTCCTGATTGTTCCTGGAGATAGCACAGTTACTTACCTGTAACAGGTGATCTCTGGAAACAGCAGGAATAAGTCTTCACAACCCACCCACCTCCCCTAGGAGTTGTATATCTCTATCTTTCCTCTCTCTCTCAGTTTTAAAACTTAACTGAGGAGAGGCAGTTGGGAAAGGCGGGAAGGGAGCACGCAGGCGTGATGGGATGTTCCCAAAAGCGTTCTAATTGGACGCTGGGGAGCGTTCCCGCGCAGACTCTGTCGGTACCGACATACCCATATGTGAAGACTTATTCCTGCTGTTCCTAGAGATCACCTGTTACAGGTAAGTAACTGTGCTTTCCACATTCCTTGTTTTAATCTTCCAGTCAAATATTGTAGTATGTTTAAATGTCTGACAGCTTCTGTGAATGTATCCATGAATTTTTCTCGTTTTCCCCCATTCTCCTCTACCATTACACTATGCTGTGCTGTTTCTGTTGACAATACCTTGCAGAAAACAGACAACTTATCAATTTTTATCCTCTTTTCTGAATTGACTCCCAATTTATGAACAAATTACTATCTCACGTTCAAAATGCTTCCTCTTTCTGTCTTTAGATTCAGTCCTTAGTTATCTTTTTTTTTTTTTTTTTTTTAAATGTTTATTTAGAATTTCCAAAAAACAACAACCAAAACATACACAGCAAACAAAACAATCCCTAAACCACCCACCCTCCCCGTTCTCCATTGATCCATAAAGCGACAGAAAATACACAGAGCTACTTCAAGAGCAAACCCCTGTAGCAATATCTTTTGTGTCCCTAGAAGTCGCACCCATGCGCTAGAGAGACGCCAGCCGAGGCTGCATATGCATCCAAACACTCCCATTTGTTCCCTGAGACTAAAGGAAGGCCACCCCGCCCTCTCCGACACCCCTGCTCCTGTCCGCGAGCCCAGGCCTTCTCATAGCTGGCATAGAGAGAAACCAAATTCCACCAGTGATTGCTCTCGAGCTTATCCGCATCTTTCCAATGGATCAGAATCAACTTCAGAGCGACCGCCATTAGAAAATTAAACAGAAAGAATTTCCCTTTCGGTATAGGCAACAACGGACTCGCTGACCGAAGGAAGACCAGATCCCACGTGAGAGATGCTCGGAAGGAGAGAATATGTTGTATCTTATCCCATACCTCTCTCCAGAATCTCTGTACCCAAGGGCAGTCATACAGCAGATGTTGCAAGGTGCCCAAAGGAGCTGCACACGTCCAACAGTTCGCCACTACCCCAGGCGCCCACCGAGAGAGACGACTGGGCGTCAACAGCGCCCTATGAGAGATAAAAAATAAGGATTGGGTGAGCGCTGCAGCAGTGGACACTCTATTGGTCCTAGACCACAGGGTAGACCAAAGATGGGGTGGAATGGAAAGAGCTATTTCCGACTCCCAACTCTTTTCAGGGCGGAGGACGAGGTAGACCAAGCCGATTTAAAAATCGCATATAATTTAGAGACTATCCCTTTACCTTCAGAACAAGCAAGCAGCACCCGTTTCAAGCCCCATTCCCCCGAAAGATTAGCAGAAATCTTTGCTTGTTTAAGGCAACTTAGAAGCTGGACCCATTGAAACCGGCAGCGTTCAGGTAGTGCAAACTCTCCAAGAGCCTCCCAGGATTTCCAACCATCTAGGTGAGTAAGGTGACCGAGCGTCCAAATACCCCTATCTTGCCAACACTTCCAGGCTATCGGCCTGCCACCAATTTTTAATTTAGGATTGTACCAAATAGGACACTCCCTGGAGACAGGGTTCTCAGATGCAATTATCTCAGCAAGACTTAAGGCGGCCCACTGAGTCGCTAGAATAGCGGGGGAGAGCAAAAAAGTTGAGGGAAGCCTCATCACCAACAACAAAGGAAGTGGAACCCGCAGGAGTATCCTCTTCTCCACTTCCAGCCATACGGGACCGCTTTCAGAAAATTCCGCTGCACACCAACTCGCCCCCTGCTTTAACAGGAAGGCCTGATGATATGCCCTGAAATCAGGGAAGTTCACCCCTCCCTGGTCCCTGCTCGCTTTTAGTTTAATCGACGCTATCCTAGAGGGCTTCCCCGCCCACAAGAATCGCAGCAGTTGGCGCTCCCATCCTTTATACCACCGCGGTGAGAGCTCCATCGGAAGCATCTCCAAAATATAGTTTATCTTAGGGGTCAGGACCATTTTTATGGCCTCCATCCTACCCCACCAAGAGAGATACAAGGGGGACCACCTTGTCGAAAAAGAACGAAGCATCTCCTCTATGGTCTGACAGTTAGTAGAGATGGTCTCTTCAGTGGAAAAAGAATATTTAACCCCCAGGTATTTGATGGGTCCCGAAGACCACACAAAGGGGTGATTTCCTAACGCGGAAGCAAAAGTCACCCCATTCATAGGAAATGCAACTGACTTCCCCCAATTTATCTTGTAGCCAGAGATTACAGAATAAGCGTCTATTAATCTGAGAACTTCAGCCACCTGATCTGGTTGAACAAAGAGCAACAAATCGTCAGCATAAGCTGATAATTTTACTTGTAGGTCCCTTATAGAGAGGCCCTGAATCTTTTCCGAATGGCGGATAGCTATGGCCAGAGGCTCTAAGGCGAGATTAAACAAAAGTGGGGAGAGAGGACATCCCTGCCTTGTCCCCCGTTGGAGCTCAAAGGGGGAAGACAGAGTTCCATTCACTAGGATTCTAGCCTGAGGGGAGACATACAACACCTTAATCAAATCTATAAATGCTTCACTGAAGCCAAACCAATGCAGGATGCGATACATAAAGGCCCATTCCAGCCGGTCAAATGCCTTTTCGGCATCAAGGGAGAGCCCTACCAGTGGTCTATCTTGAGCGCGAGCCAGAGCAAAGAGATCTATCAACAAGCGAGCGTTATCCGCGGTCGATCTCCCCGAGAGAAACCCGCATTGATCTGGATGGATTAACCCAGTGACCACCTTCGAAAGGCGCCTAGCGAGTACTCCAGCAAATACCTTATAATCAGAGTTTAAGAGTGAGATCGGCCTATAACTGCCCACCTCAAGGGGGTTCCTCCCTTCCTTAGCGAGTACCACTATAGTTGCTGTATTGAAGCTCCCTATTTGTGGAACTTGTTCCACTAATAATTGAAAAAAACAAGCCATCTGGGGGGCTAGCTCGTCCTGAAACGCCCGATAAAATTCAGCTGGAAGGCCATCAGGGCCCACCGCCTTCCCCGCCGGGGCATCTCTAAGGACCGCTTGGACTTCCACGGCCTCTATGGGTAGACTCAAACCTTCCCTCTGAGGATCACTAAGAACGGGATGGGGCAGGTTCTCAAGAAAGGATTGGTAAACAGAGTCATCACAGGCACCTGTCGAGGAGTACAAATCCTGATAAAAGGATCGGAAACGTTCTCTTATCGCACTACTCTCCGTGAGCAGTCTCTGGGTCCCTGTCTGAAGGGCCGCTATGTTAGTCTTCCCTCTAGGGGGACTGAGCACAGATGCCAAAAGCCTGCCAGCTTTATTTTGCTCAAAATAATAGCGCGCATCCTGTGCGTGTTGTACCTTACGCACTTCCGCACTCAGGAGCGAATTATACTGATATCGTAGTTTCTGCAGGCGCAAAAGCACACATGGTTCAGTCCGGGCCCTCAATAACCTTTCGCCAGCAGAAATTTGCACCTCGAGCCCGGCGAGCTCGGCCTTCCTGAGCTTAGACCGACGGATCATATAGCTGGTAATCTGAGCACGGATAGAGGCCTTAAAAGCCTCCCACCAGGCCCAGCCAGCCGTCTCGGACGGAAGATTTTTCTCAAAATACTCTTGGATTCCCAAGCGGATCATATCACAAAAAGACAGATCCCCTAACAAATCCCTCGGGAAGAACCACCCCGACGGTCGGGGAGACGGCTGACCGAATGTAAAGAGCAGAAAAACTGCCGCGTGGTCCGATACCGTGGTAGGACAAATACCCGCCTCCACTGCCAACTCAACTAACGAGTGTGAGACCAGAAGGAAATCAATGCGAGAATGGGATTTGTGAGGCAGGGAGTAAAAAGTAAAGTCTTTATCTGTAGGGTGGAAAGTCCGCCAGACATCATGCAGACCTAAGTCATGCATCAGAGATAAAAGAACTGAGACTGCTCTACCAGGTCTCGCGCCGACCGAAACGGTTGCCGGTCTAACAATGGGTCCAGCACCAAATTAAAATCCCCACCCAAAATCATGGGGAGGGAACGCATATCATAGGCCACGCGCGCTATCATCTGGAAAAAAGAGACATCATCACAATTTGGCCCGTAAATATTCAAGATGGCAAGATATTCACCGTGGAGGCCCAAGGTCACCTCCGCCCACCGCCCGTGCGGGTCTGCCACCCCGGAGACAATCTGAGGTTGGAGAGCTCTCCGCACCAATGTGATTACCCCATTCTTTTTTCCTACTGCTGCAGCATGCACCACCACCTGGTAATGGCCCAAACCCATCTTCAGCGCCTCTGGAGTGGAAAGGTGAGTCTCCTGGAGAAGAACGACATCAGCTTTCTGTTGGACACAATATAGCAAACTTTTTTTCCTCTTAGCAGGATTAATTACTCCTTTCACATTCAACGATAATATCTTAAGGGACCCCATTATGATACAAATAAGAATAACCCGTAGCTACAGGATCTACATACATTAACAGTAACTTCCAGCTCTGCCAAGTATCCTTAGACATGATCAATGGAGACAGTCCCCCCCCCAACCCACCCCACCCCCCTGGGTGAACCATCGATCTCACAAGATTGCCCTCTGAAACCCCACTCCCCAACATGAACTTTCCCACAGTACCCCCCTCCCTCCATCAAATGAACTATATGATATAGAGAAAACAATCATCCCCCCTGGCATACGAAACCAGCATCCAACAACCATCCACTCTCACACACCACCCCACAGGGATCTACATGCACCCACAAGGAACAACCATACCCAGAGTTACACTCAACTCTCCTTAAGAGACCCCAAGAGAGCCATAAGCATAAAAAGATCCCCAATAATATACATTAGACAATGTCCTCAGCGCATAACAGCAGCTTCTTGCTCCTCGATGAAAGCCAGAAGGGATTTGGGGTCTTCAAAGGACCGAGTCTGGTTGTGTAACGTGACTCGAAGTCGAGCAGGAGCAAAAAGGCCATACCGGGCCTGCAGGCTTTGTAATCGGGGACGTAGCGCTAGGAGCTGCTTCCGATGGACCACGGTGGATTTATTAAAGTCCGGAAAAAAGGCAATGTCCACTCCCTCAAATTTCAAAGGGCCCCGTGTCCGCGCCGCTGCCATTACTTGAGCAACCTGTTGAAATCGCAAAAGCTTCAAGATAATCGGGCGTGGCCTCGGTGAGTGGGGAGACTGCTGCATAGGAACACGATGGGCCCTCTCAATCTCAAAGGGCCGATCAAACTCAAGCCGTAACAGCTCCGGAATAATTTTGCCCAGGAAAGACAACATGTCACGTCCTTCAGCCCCTTCGGGTATCCCCACCAGCCGGATATTGTTCCGACGGGTCCGGTTGTTTAGATCTTCGAGATTCCTCTCCAATGCGGTGATGCGCTTAGCGTGGGAAGCTAGCTCTTTGAGACGCTCCTCGTGTACCTCCATTTTTAGCGAGAGCCCATCCATCCTTTCAGTAAGCGTTGAAAGCTGCGCCTTCATTTCTTTCAATTCAGCCACATCGGCTTGCACCTCGCTTAGGGTATCGCCATTCGCGACGACCAGCTCCCGCACAGCCCTAATCTCAGCCAGGAGTTCATGAAGGCCCACGTTAGCATCTTTCGGTCCAGAGGCCTTCAGCGGTGAGGGTGGATCCGCTTTTAACCTCTTGGTTCCCGCAGCCGCGGGGGTATTGAAATCCAGCCTAGCCGGCTTACTAGAAGTCATAGCGAAAAGATTTGTTGATGCTAGGGCTCCAATAACGATATTTCCTCACAGAGGGGCAGGATTAACAGCAGGATTCCGGGGAGAAAAAGGATCAAGCGGCCATCTTGCACTGTCGCCGGCTCCGCCCCCCAGTCCTTAGTTATCTTTATGTATTATTGCTGTATGTTTTAATAACTCATTTAACATTGTTCTTTTAATACATTTTGAGTTTTCATCATTTGTGAGATACCCTGGATAGAGTACCAAATAGAAACGGAATGATGAATACATTGGGTTGGCTAATGACCTACCCCTTTGAGATACAGTCTTTGGGGATCGTTATGTTGAAGTTTCATTTTTGTTATTTTACGTTATGGAGACTACTATTTCAGTTATTTGGAGGAGGGCATATATTCCAAGGGATTTTGTTTATTTTATGTTTATTAAAAATTTATCATACCATCTTAAATAAGGGATGTGAAAGCAGTTTACAAACACTAAGAAATGGAAAAAGGAATAGAGAAGGAACTCCATTTCAAGACAGGGAAGAGAAAATGAGCAAGGGAAGGAAAGGTAGGACTAGAAGAGTAATATGTGTCACAATGCTGGGAGCTTTTGCACCCATCAACAGCATAGCAATATAGAGAGGTTTTTCCTTTTTTATTTTTATACAACTATACACGCTTCCCCCTTCACCCCCCCCTTCCTCAGTCATTCAGGTAGCAACCTCGCAAGTAGACGTTCAAGCAAATATCACACAATCTGGTTATTTATTTATTTTATTTATTTACATTCTCTTATATACCGCGCTATTCTGCATCAGTGCGGTTTACATTGAACAAACTGAAATTACATTGAACAGGGCATTATAACTTGGAGATAACTATTTTACAGGGAACATGGGCTATGGAGGGTTAAGTGGCTTGCCCAAGACCACAAGGAGCACCTGTGGGACTAGAATCCCCAGTCCTTCCGGCCCAAGGTTGCTGTCCTCTAGTGGGATTTGAACCCTCGACCTTCCGGCCTGAAGTACCTTGCCCCAACCACTAGGCTACTCCTCCACTAGGCGGCTACTCCTTAACCCCCTTATCTCCCCCTCCCCCCTTGTTTGTTCTCTTCCACCCCAGGATTAGCCCCAAATGAAATCAGGGGCTAAACTGAATTATCAGGATAACTCTCTAATCACTCCTTAACTTTTATAACAGGCTTCAGTTAATAGGTCAAGAAGAAGTGAGTTCCAGAGTTTAGAGGCTAAGAAAAGAAAGCAGACTGTTAGATTTTAAGGGGCTTCAGAAATGAGGGAAAAAGATAAATTTTCCTGTGAAGAACTTACAGGGTGGGCTGAAAAGAGAGTGCAAATAGGTCAGGCAACCTGTTTTTAGAACCTTATAAGCTAAGGTGAGTACAGTTGTCAACATTATTGGCACCCTTGCAGTTCAACCCCTTAATATCTAATATCTTCTTTAAAAAAAAGTGCTCAGAGAAATGGCTTTTGACTATGTGTACACATATTTGACACATAAAAGAATCAAACAAGACCAATTTAAAAAAAGATAATAGTAGGAAATAGTATAAAAACTGGAGTGTTGCCAGGACATGATTGGACAATGTCTTTTTTGTGTGGACTAGTTCTTTGACTCATCTATAGTCCTTCTTTAGTTGGATTAATACCATCAAGATCAATATCCAATTCACTCCAAAATATCATTCACAACAAACTGAGTTTTTGGCTTTATTGATTTATAAACATGAAAAGAGGTTGCATACTACATTATACTGAAAAGAAGTACAATGTAATATTTTATTACAGTATTCAAGTTTCCATCCAAGCTCCTTACGTAGGGGTCTCCCCTTCAGACAATTTTTGCGGCTTCATCGTTTGCGGCTTCATCGTTTGCATACCACCTTATCTGAATATAAGCGTCATGCTAAGGATCTGGAGACACGTTTGCTGAATAGGGGATATCCTCCACAGTTGATTCACACGGTTTATAAACGTGCCTTAAATAATAACCATCCTTCGTGGTGGCAGAATAGCAATCAGCTGGCACAATCACGTGTGGAAACAATTGTGAGAGTTCTTCCATATGCCGAACACGGCTGAAGTGACACAGATTTTGAAGGTACATTGGCCAATCCTATCATTACATACCTGTTTTCAGAAATCTTTAATGACAGCTTACCCGAAAGCGTCTAATTTAGGAGATTTGGTGGTTAAAACATCTGCACCACAATTGCAGTCATTAATAGAACAACCAGTGGGGCATTTTGCTTGTAGATCATGTGATTTTTTTGTGCAACTACCATTGAAGAGTCCCAGTGGTGTGATTTAAAAACGGGGTTTTCTCATTCTTTGCATTTTTAGAACATCATGCATAACAGCATTCGTGATTTATTTAATTATTTGTCCTTGCAGTCTTATGTGTGATAACCTAATTACAATAACCCTTCACTTTGTTACATAACCTTACTACCCACTTCGAGTGAATAAATAGTGACTTAAACCGAAATTCTAATCACCACAATATGTTTTGTCGAAAGTTTTTGCCGTGAGAGATATCTCCCTCTTGAAGCGTAACTTCCATTTTAATCAGTATTGCGGCTTCTACCCGCTATTAAAATATTGTGAAATAATTGCACCCCCTTAACAGTGCTATATCACAATGTTGTTGCTGTTAAGTGCCGTCGAGTCGGAGTCGACTCATGGCGACCCTCTGGATAGCTATCCTAAATTGTGTTCGGTCTTGAGTCAGGTGGCTCATTGTTGACAGACTGGTACTGCTGTTATTGTATCGATCCATCTCATTGCTGGCCTTCCTCTTTTGCGTTGACCTTCTATCTTGCCAAGCATGATGTCTTTCTCTAATGATCTCTCTCTCCGCATGATGTGTCCAAAGTATGAAAGTCGAAGTCTTGTCATCTGAGCTTCTAAAGAAAGCTTAGGTTTGATCTGATCTCTAGTACAGACTGGTTTGTTCTTCGGGCAGTCCATGGTATACACAGTATTCGCCACCAGCACCATAATTCAAAGGCATCAATTTTCTTCCTGTCTATCTTTTTCACTGTCCAGCTTTCACATCCATATGATGTTATTGAAAATACCATGGCTTGAACAAGTCGAATCTTTGTATGGAGAGAGACATCTCTGCTCTTGAGAATCTTATCTAGGTCTTTCATAGCCATTCTGCCAAGAGCAATGCGTCGTCTGATTTCTTGACTGCTTGTTCCTTCTTTATTGATAGTTGATCCAAGTAGGTTAAAGTTATTCACGATTTCGATTTCTTCTCCATCGACGATGAGCCTGTTGATTATGCCAGTTGTCATGATCTTTGTCTTTACATTAAGGTGCAGGCCCATTTTGAGACTATGTTCTTTGATTGTGAGAAGCAAATGTTTCAGATCATCTTCACTTTCTGCCAGTAATGTGGTATCATCAGCATAGCGAAGGTTGTTGATGAGTCTTCCACTAATCTTCACACCTCTGTTGTCTTCATACAATCCTGCTTCTCTGATGATTTGTTCTGCATATAAATTAAACAGGTAGGGGGAAAGTATGCAGCCTTGTCTTACACCTTTGCTTATTTTAAACCATTCTGTTTCTCCTTGTTCCGTTCGAACTGTTGCTTCTTGATCCGTGTACAGATTGCGCAAGAGAACGATCAGGTGTTCTGGTATACCCATGCTTCTTAATGTGGCCCAGAGTTTCTCATGGTTTACACAGTCAAAAGCTTTGCTATAATCGATAAAGCACAAATAAATATCCTTTTGAAAGCTTTATTTTCATTTTTCCAACAATACAAACATTACAAAACCACACAGGAAACTATCTAGATACAACAATACCTAACACTATAACGAACAATACAGAAAACAAAACCCATAGGGAAAAACCCTCCCCCCACCCACCCCTGCACTCTCCTTCAGGGTCCGCTATCTGAGCTCCCACTTGATGTTGAGCAATACCAAGAGTTGAACAATTATGTTATTTGGCAGACGCAATGTAGTCATTTAACATTTGCCATTTGAGAATACGCTTCCCAGATAATGATGTAGGTTTACATGAGCCCTGTTCAAACTGACTGTACAGACTAACCCGGTTCCACCATTCCGGAAAAGTAGCTTTCATAGTAGCTTTCCAGTGGCTAATGATCAAGCATATCGCTATACCGATCATAAAATCCAGCAGAAAGGCACCAGCTTTAGGCAGGGAAGGTAGATCTGCTGCAGACCGGAGTCCTATAATCTGCCAAGAGAGGGGCTCCCTGAACTGTAAAATGAGCTGCACCTGCTCCCACACGGAATCCCAGAAGGTTCGCACCCCCAGACATTCATAGACAATATGCCTTAAGGTGCCTATCTCAGCCCTGCAAGTCCAGCACAGGGGACTGAGAGAGGCATCCCATCGTGCAAGTTTGACAGGAGTAAAGAAACTATTATGAGCAAAATAGAACAAGGTCTGGGTCAAGGAAGCGGATCGAGTCACTCTGACTTGTTTACACCAAAATCTCCGCCACTGAGGTTCAGAAAGCTCCCTCCCCGTTTCATGTTCCCATCTCTTTTGGACCTTTCTCATTGACAGGGATGCGGACCCGGTTAATCTCTTGTATATCTGTGACACTATTCCTTTCCCTTGTCCGATTTCATGCAGGGTCTCAATAGTTCCCTTCGAACCCAAGCCCTGTCCTGGAACTATTCCCGCACCCACCAGACAGTGCCGAAGCTGGAGCCACTGAAAATGACAGGATAAGGGGAGATCAAATTCTTGTCTAAGCTCCCCATACGTTTTCCACTTATGAGAAGTATGTAACTGGCTCACCATCCAGATCCCCCGAGAATACCACGGTTTCCAGGCAAAGAGCTGCTTACGAATTTGAAAGAGAGGATTATGCCAAATGGGCAAGTAGGAGCGAGAACAGCCCATAGGATCATGAGTTTTGATGAATAGCTGTAAGGCGTTGAGTGTGTCTAAAATGACTATAGGGAGTGAAGAGGTGGTGGGAAATTGCATCCCTGGGCACACCACAACGGGACTGGAGCTAGCAGTTTCTCCTCCAAGAGAACCCATATCGGTCTCCCAGAAGTGGCAGTTTCTAGCCAGCGAGACCCTTGCTTGAGCAGGAAGGCGTGATGATACACCTTAAAGTTGGGAAAATTCACACCTCCCTGTTCACGATGAAGCCGTAGCTTGTCCTTAGCTATCCGCGGTGTTTTGTTCTGCCACAAAAATTGAAGGAGAAGCCGCTCAAGATGCTGATACGTTTGAGCAGGGAGATAGCAAGGTAACATCTCTAAAAAGTAGTTTACCTTGGGGACAATCATCATTTTGATAGTTTCTAACCTGCCCCACCAAGAGAGCGTTAAGGGGGACCACCGCGAGGTCAGCTCACGTGTTAAAGTCAAGATCTCCTCGGTATTACGACGGATCGTTTCTTCAAAAGGATAGCAATAACGGACACCTAAGTATTTCACCGCACCTGGTTCCCATATAAAGGGATGCTCATCAAGGTCCGCCTTATGAGTCCATTTGTTCAAAGGAAACATTACAGACTTGGACCAGTTGATTTTATAGCCTGAATATCGCGAGTAATTCTCTATTTGTTCCAAAGCTATGGGAATAGAATCGGGTGATAGGAAGAGAAGAAGGTCGTCCGCGTATGCTGAGAGTTTAATCTCCTGTCCCGCGATCAAAGCGCCATGGACCCCGGGACTTTGACGCAGGAGGAGAGTTAAAGGCTCCATCGCTAGATTGAAGAGCATAGGGGATAGGGGGCACCCCTGACGAGTACCACGCCGAAGAGCTAGAGATGGTGAGGCCACTCCATTAACACAGATCCGCGTGGTAGGGTCCGTATATAAGATCTCTAGGGCCCGTAGAAAGACTTCCCCAAAGCCGAACCAGCGAAGAGTCGCGAAGAGAAAAGGCCACTCTAAGCGGTCAAAGGCCTTTTCTGCATCTAAGGAGAGACCGACCAACGGCTTCCCCATCGCGTCAGCTCTCAATAAAATATGACACAAAAGACGCGCATTATCAGCAGTCGAGCGGCCTTCGGTGAAGCCACACTGATCAGGGTGTATTAAAGTCGGGATAATCCCTGAGAGCCGGGTTGACAATACTGTTGCATAGATCTTATAGTCAGCGTTGAGCAGCGAGATGGGACGATAGTTGGGTACTAATTGAGGATCCCGACCTGGTTTCTCGAAAACCACTAAGTTAGCCGTAGCGAAGGTGCCAGTTGGCTGACCAGGGGTCGCTAACAATCGGTAATACTGCTCCAAATGAGGAGCAAGGGCCTTTGCAAAACTTTTGAAAAATTCCGCTGGCAACCCATCGGGCCCCGCTGCCTTACCCGGGGCCAAGGATATAATCGCTCGCTTAATCTCCTCGGCGGTAATAGGAGCGTCAAGCTCCACTCGATGCTCCTCAGAGAGGATAGGATGTTGCAGAGCAGCAACTAGCTGTGCGAAGCCTTCCGGTGAAAATGCACATTCCGAGCTATATAGACGAGAGTAATAGTCCCGAAAGGCCTCGGCAATCTGAGCATCTTTAACCACTAGGTCCGAGCCCGATAGATTTTTGATGGCGCTGACGCGCTTGACCTCCCGCTTACCCTTTAATGTAGTTGCTAGTTGTTTACCCGCTCTATTCCCTTCACGGTAGTAGTTCCCATGTTGTCTGTGAACATACTGAGAAGCCTCGGTGGACACGAGGGTATTGTACTGGAAACGCAAGCGCTGCAATCGGATTAAAATGCACGGATCCATGCGTCGTGTGAGGACCCGTTCCCCCACTTTGATCTGCAGTTCTAGATCTTGCAGCCGTTGTTTCCTTTGTTTTTTCCGTCGTATATTAAACCCAGTGATAACCGCTCTTATCGTGGCCTTGAAGCCCTCCCACCAAGCCCAAACGGATGTGGCATGGGTTGAGTTGAACCGAAAGTAATCGGCAATGGCCTCCTTTACTACGATCTGGAATTCAGGGATATCAAGGAGAGATCTATCTAAGGCCCAAGCTGGGGCCGGGTTATGTAGGGAGTCATCTTGTAAGAGTAAGGAGATCGGGGCATGATCCGACCCGTGAATTGAATGGATGCTAGCAGGGCCTACGCAAGGGACCAAAGCCTTAGAAATTAAGAAATAATCTATTCGGGATTGCGACGCGTGCGGCGCTGAGAAAAAAGTATATTCCAACTCCTGTGGATGCTGTAAACGCCAAATATCCACCAGAGCTAATTCCTGGATCATGGAGAGTAGGACATGCTGTCCCCTGGACCTCTGAACCGTTCGGGGAGGCTGTCGGTCAATAAGAGGATCTAGTGTTTGATTAAAATCCCCACCGATAATAAACAACTGCCCACTGTCGGCATGTAACGCCCTCGCTACAGCGGTATAAAAGTCCGGACTGTCCACAGTGGGAGCATATATACACATGAGGAGCACTTCAATTTCACCTAGCCTAAGTAGCACTTTGGCCCAGCGACCCTCTTTATCAGCACTACTATTTAGCACTGTTAGTTTGAGAGAATTTCTCGCCAAAATGGCTACCCCATTATGTTTCCGAACAGCAGAGGAATATGCTATGACTTTATAAGGTCGCTGTCCGAGTTTCAAGGTCTCATGCAAATTCAAATGTGTCTCTTGCAGCAACAGTATGTCGGCCCCCTCTCGACGTGCATAATCTAGAATTTTTCGTCTCTTAATCGGGCTATTGAGACCCTGCACGTTAAGGGAGACTACTTTGCATGGAGCCATTGGGATTTGTATCGAGTGAAACCTCTAGGGCCTGGACTTAGGACCTGCATTGACCTGGGAAGGTATCCAGCTATCGCAGAACTAGTCTTGGCAAACCTGTGATGAGGGAGCAATAGTAACACCTCTTGCAAACAACCATAACAAGCAAATAGTGCAGTCCCTGAAGGAGAAGCAATACCCTGTAAGTATGTCGGTGAGCGCAGGCCGGCTGAGCTGGCTCAGGAGACCTGAATAAACAGGCAGGGCCATTGCCGCCGCCAGCATGGACCTCCCGGGAAAGCAATTATTATTGGAGGCATGCAGAAATTCAGTAAAGCGAAATATAGACAGCATATTGCATTTATCATATAACGAGTTTACTACAAGTGATATATTGATATACTAGCTTAGAAATATAAAACCATAACAAAGGAGAACCATCTCTTAATCCAGTCCTCGAGCCGCTCCAATTCTGGTATCTCTGGAAGGGGCCACTCCACCCACAGGGGAACGCTGCTAAATTCGCAACAGTTCCATGAAGACAGTAAGTCTGTAGTAATGTAAGTTGCTGTATATCAGGGTAAGTTAGGCCATCCGTATTCCACAGTTAGGCCGACCGTATTCCACAGTTCAACGCATCTGGGCTGCTTCAGCTTCTTCCAGGAATTGTAGCAGCGCTTCTGGCTCCTCAAAGGTGCGGGTTTGATTATGGAAGGTCACGCGCATTCGCGCGGGATACAGGAGACCGAAGCGCGCCTGGATCTGTTGAAGTCGGGGCCGAAACTCCAAGAGCTTTTTGCGCCTACTAACAGTGTGCTTGGCGAGGTCCGGAAAAAAGGAAAGTTTTCGCCCCTCAAACTCTATCGGAGCTCTTGATCGCGCCAGCTCCAGGATCTGTGCAGCTTGTTGATAGCGCAAGGTGCGAAAGATGACAGGCCGCGGTCCGGAGTTATGAAGCGTGGTGTAAGAAGGAATTCGGTGGGCGCGATCAATTTCAAAATCCTTATCGAAGGTACAGCGCAAGATCTCAGGTATGACTTTGTACAAAAAAGCACGCATATCCTTCCCTTCTGCTCCCTCCGGCAGGCCCACCAATCGCACATTGTTGCGGCGTGCTCTGTTGTTGCCATCTTCCACCTCACGCTGCAGCGATTTGAGCTGTCTCTCCAGTTTAGATATGGTTTCTATACGGGCCTCATGAGTTGAAAGAATTGCCTCCACCTTATCCTGTCGTACAGAGAGGCCTTCGATTTTAGCATTGAGCCCAGCGAGCTCTTCTTGCACTGAGGTTAATGTTACCCCGTTGGCCTTGACCAATTCCTTAACTCCCCGTATTTCAGTGAGGAGCTCGAGGTGAACATCAGGCCCCTCTCGTACAGGCGCCATTTTTTGTGGGGAGATGGGCTCCGTTTTGGTCCGTTTTGCGCTGCTGTTCGACGTCCCCGAGTAGTCCAAACGTTGCGGTTTCGGGGCCGCCATCAGGAAGGTACCGTAGTGCGGTTCAGGAGACTTTTTACTCAAGGAAGGTACTTATAATACAGGATTCTTGCCAGATCTCCACGGAGCCACCGCACTAGAAGTCTACTCCGCTCGGCATCAGGCTCCGCCCCCAATAATAAATATCCTTTTGGTATTCTTTAGTCTTTTCAAGGATCCATCTCACATCCGCAATGATGTCTCTTGTTCCTCGCCCTTTTCTGAACCCTGCTTGCGCCCTTTTCTGAACCCTGCTTGCAATATATAATCTTTATTGCTGAGCTAAGGGGTCCCCCGTAAATAGCAAGGAATCCCCCACAGCCCTATCCAAATTCCGCAGATGTCCACGAACAAAGCACTGCATTTAGAGCCTCCTTCTTTCTGGCCCTGTCTCAACGCTTACAATTCTGCAAAAATCATGTACTTTTCTTGGAGAAGCGTCAATCAGCGGTCATTCACCCGCAAAACGTTTAGCTTGGAACAAACGTCAAACATGCATGCATGAAGGAAAGCATCTATCTGGGAGGAAAGGTCTCCATTTGACGTTTGTTCACGAAATGCATGGCTATGGTAGCAGCATTTCTCCGCACTCTAGGGATATTCGTCTTCCCCTACTTAGACGACTGGCTCATTCGAGCCGCATCAGAGTCATTGGCCAGGACTTCTCTATCTTGCACTATGCGTATCCTTCAGTATTTGGGTCTGGTCATAAACATCCCAAAATCCAGTCTAACTCCCACTCAGTCTCTAGAGTTCATAGGAGCTTTGCTGGATACCAAAAAAGCAAGGCCCTATCTGTCCCAGGCCCATTGCCTTCGCATGGTGCAGTTAGCTTCTCAAGCAGTGCTAAAACCTCATCTCACTGCCCGAGAAATGTTACAACTATTAGGCCACATGGCATCCACAGTGCATGTGGTTCCTTATGCTCGCCTCCATATGAGAGCAGCCCAGTGGACTTTATCCACTCAATGGACCCAGGCATCAGGGTGCCTGTCAGACAAATCGCCTTATTTTGTCTCTCCAATGGTGGCAGTCCACTCAGAACCTGTTGGTGGGGTCCCCATTTCAACAAACTTTGCCCCAGGCAACTCTCACAACAGATGCTTCACCAATGGGTTGGGGAGCTCATCTGCAAGACCTCTCCACCCAAGGCACTTGGACTCCACAGGAGACTCATCTACATATCAATCTCTTAGAGCTCAGAGCAATCTTCCTTGCTCTTTGAGTGCTCCACACTCTGCTCAGCTACAAGACAGTCCTCATTCATACGGACAATCAAGTAGCCATGTTCTACATGAACAAGCAGGGGGGAACAGGCTCTCTGTCGCTTTGCAATGAAGCTTTGCGACTATGGGCCCTCGCCAGAGAGCATCATATTTATCTCCTGGCAGTGTATCTTCCAGGCATACAAAACTCTTGGGCAGACGGACTCAGTCGAGTTCTGCTTCCACACGAATGGTGTCTACATGCAGACCAAGTGACCAAGATTTTTCAAATTTGGGGAAGCCTGGACATAGACCTCTTTGCAAGTCCATTGAATGCCAAAATTCCCCGGTTCTGTTCCAGAATTCCAGCTCAGGGCTCTCAGGCCAGGGATGCTTTCCTCCTTCACTGGGGGAAAGACTTCCTTTATGCCTTTCCACCCATTCCCCTAATTCCCAAAACCCTGTTCAAGCTTCAGAGAGACAGAGGCCGTACGATTCTTATAGCTCCACATTGGCCGCGGCAAGTGTGGTACCCTCTGCTTCTACATCTCTCTCAAGCTCCCTCCCTGGAGTTAGGATCTCAGAGCTTGGTTGCTGAAGGCCTAGATCTTCATGATCTTAACCTCTCTCAGCAAGTAAAGGATGTCCTTTATGCTTCCAGGAAGCCTTCCACAAGACACTCTTATGCTTTTAAGTGGAAGAGGTTTACCATATGGTGTTCGCAGAAGGGTCTTAACCCCCTTGTGATACCTCTGGAATCATTACTGGAGTATCTCCTTCATTTATCAAATGCAGGACTTAAGACTAACTCTGTAAGAGTCCATTTGAGTGCTATTACAGCTTCCTTCAAGCCTCTAAATGGACAACCTATCTCCTCTCATCCTCTTATAGCAAGATTTGAGAGGCATTCTTTTAACTAAGCCTCCCATTAGACCACCGCCGGTGGCATGGTACTTAAACCTGGTTCTTGGGCAGCTCATGAAGCCACCTTTTGAACCCTTAGCTACTACCTCTTTGAAATTCCTTTCTTGGAAGGTTCTTTCTCATTGCAATCACATCAGCACGTTACATTAGTGAGTTGCAAGCACCAGTAGATGATCCACTTTATACAAGGTTCCATCATGACAAGGTAATTCTTAGGACTCATCCACACTTTATGCCAAAGGTGGTCTTGCCTTTTCATCTAAACCAAGCAGTCTACCTACCTGTGTTCTTTCTAAGGCCTCATGCATCAAATGCAGAGAGGAATCTTCATACTTTGGGCTGTAAAAGAGCTTTAGCCTTTTACTTACAAAGAACACAGCAACATAGAAAGTCCTCTCAACTCTTTGTTGCTTGTGGTCCTTCTCATTTGGGACTTCCAGTCTCCAAGAGAACGCTGTCTAACTGGATTGCTCAGTGTATTTCCTTCGCCTATCAGAGCAAGAATCTTCCTCTGGAGGGCCATGTCACAGCTCACAATGTGAGAGCCATGGCAGCTTCAATTGCTCATCTACACTGTGTCTATCGACGACATCTGTCGAGTAGCCACCTGGGCCTCTGTTCCTACCTTCACAGCCCATTACTGCTTGGACAAGGACTCCCGCCGGGATGCCTTGTTTGGTCAGGCTGTTCTCCAATACCTGTTCCATACCTAATCAACTCCTACCCGCCATCCCTGGTTGGATGCCAGAGATCCATGGGGGGAAGTGGAGCCCTTCTCAGGGATGCACAACTTCTGGGGTCTCTCCCTGGCATCTAAAGCTAGGGAGTCCCCATATGTGATGACTACATTCCTGCTTGTTCCTGGAGATAGCATAGTTACTCACCTGTAACAGGTGATCTCCGGGAACAGCAGGAATTTAGTCCTCACAACCCACCCACCTCCCCTAGGAGTTGTATCTCTCTATCTTTTTCCCTTTCTTTCTCTCTCTCTCTCTCTCTCTCTCTCAGCTTTAAAACTCAACTGGAGAGAGGCAATTGGGAAAGGCGGGAAGGCAGCACGCAGGCGCTGTGGGATGCTCCCAAAAACTTTCTAATTGGACGCTGGGGAGCATTCCCGCGCAGGCTCTGTCGGTACCGATGATACCCTTATGTGAGGACTAAATTCCTGCTGTTCCCGGAGATCACCTGTTACAGGTGAGTAACTATGCTGTGCTGGTCGTTGGTCGCTTTATAGTTCGCTTTCATTAAACTTTTTCGGGCAGACACAACAAAGTGTCAAGAATTTGGTGATTTTGGCAGGCTTTTCCAATTTTGTTCTAACTTGCCTATGCCTTGACTTCGAATTGGTTCAAATCACTGTGACGTTTGCTTGCCTCTGCAATTTTATTTCGTCTTGCCTTTGTGTTGATTCTACACTGTGCAGAATTTATTAAATCACGTGTGGTGGTATTTGATTTTATCTGGTTTGCTGGACAGTTGTTTGAGTTTTTTTGATGATTGTTTGGTGGTATTTGATTATTGGTGCCAGTATGATTCTTATTTTTACTTTTAGAACTGCATGTGTGGTTTTGGCATCTCCAGTCCTTGTATTGCACATCATCCAGAGGTCTTCAGTTCCTGTTTATCTTTAATACGGTTTACTGTCACTTAATCCCTGAGTCACTTAATCTCCGAGTCACACAATCCCCAGTCAGATAAGTTTTTCAATTATCTGATTGTATTTTGTCATGGTTTCAATTGTAGATTGTTTAATTTTTTCGATTTATTTTTTTTTCACATCTCCACACCACCCACTTTTGGCATGCACCTCAGGTTGAGAATCGCTATGTTAAGTATATACAATAGTAACATTTGTAGCAATGCCACTTGAATACGGTACAATTTGCAAAGGTCGGAAGACATTAATTTACATGGGACACGAGTTCTGGTTTAAGAAATGGTCTAACAATAATCATATTGGCATTGCATTAGGTTTGCTACACACAAGTGTAGAGCAAGATTAGTTATATCAGACGATATCATATGCAATTTTTCAGTTCACAATCATGAGTTCAACAAGGAAAAGATTTTGGCAAAGAATGCGGTCGCAGAAATGAAGCAAAAGATGTCAGAGATAAATGCAACTCCCTCTGCCTCATGGACTGCGGTTATAGTCTGTCTGCCACCTGGCACTCTCATAGCATTGCCTTCAAAAAGTGCCATCTCTTGGACTCTCTTAACAGGCATCGAAATTATATAAGAAGGATGATCCGCAACTGGCTCTCCCGCTGCTGCCATCTCATGTCATTTTTGATGATCCGGATATATACAGAGTTCTTGCTATATGACTCTAAAGATTATAGTGATGATGCGAGGTTTCTTATCTTTGGCGACAGGAGCCTGGTTGATGCACTGTCTTTCAAAAAACTGTGGTTTACAGATGGGACATTCAAGGTTGTACCTTCACTTTTTTACCAGTACACCGTACACTTTCAATACACCGAAGGAGTTACACCGCCGGCAATTTACTGTCTCCTATAAAACAAAACGGCCTTTACATACAATAAATTGTTTGCTGTATTGTAAGCTATAGTGCCAAATGCCGCACCAGGCGTCATTTTAACTGACTTTGAAAGTGCAGCAATGAATGCACTTCGTTCACACTTCCCATCTGCAAGAGTGACTGGATGTTATTTTCATCTATGCCGGGCCGTTCAGTGTAAAGTATGTGAATTGGGGATGAAAGTAGAATATGAGAAACTTGATGATTTACGCATCATGATTCGATGTCTAGCAGCATTGGCGCTTGTGTCAATGGACGATGTTGTCGACACATTCAAGACTTTAGCTGAAGCTATGCCTCAAAATGAGAGGATGAATGAACTGTTGTCGTACTTTGAACATACCTATGTTCGAGGACGACGACTTCGCCGCAGGGGAGATAACTATACAGCTGCGATATTTCCACCAGAAACCTGGAACAAATACGAGGATGTGAATAGTGGTATTGCCCACACAAATAATGCAGTAGAAGGCTGGCATCATGTCCTGCAGTCACTCTTCTCTTGCCAATATCCCACCATGTGGACATTTCTCGACAGTCTGAGAGAGGATAGAGAGCATGTGGCATCAGTTCTTCAGGCTGGTGCTGGGGTTCAAATCAGACAGAAAAGGAAGTATGCTGAAATAGGCGCCAGGACATCTCGAGCAATTCAACAATACCCAACTACAGAGAGATTAACGTACCTAAAATCACTTGCATATCTTTCATACTAAATACATTTTTTTCAACTGTTTATCCTCCGTTATCTTACACTTTTGGGATTATGTGACTCGGGGATTAAGTGACCTTTAATACTTTGGGACAGTGACAGTTTTGGAATAGATTCAGCCAGTGTTTATACTAATTTAGCAGATTTGGCCTTCTACATCCAGCCACCCCAGTAAAATGAAGATGAATGTTCCAAAGAGCAAAACCTACCACTTTCATGATGAATAGGAAATGGACTACTACTTCATCATGGTGAAAGACAAGTGTCTAATTTGTAATGTCCCAGTATCCTTGCCCAAAAAGGGTAATCTGGAACGTCGTCATAAGGCTCTGCATAGCAATAAGTTTGATGCTGATTTTCCACCCAAAAGTGAAATTCGTAAACTGAAGCTCAAAGAACTTAAATCGAAATTGGCTACTCAGCAACAGTTGATGGCAAAGCCAAGGTCACATTCGGTCAATGCAACCATAGCATCCGTCAAGGTCAGTAACCTGATCGCAAAGAAATGCAAACCTTTCACTGAAGGGGAATTTATAAGATTGTTTTCTTGAAGCAGCTAGCAATCTTTGACAGATTTAAAATAAGAAAGATCATAGCTGCTATTCAAGATGTACAATTGTCAAGAAACACGGTCATGCGGCAAATAGAAAAGATGTGTGGAGACACAACTGAACCATTGTTGGAGGATGTTTCAAATTGTGTTGCTTTCTCACTCCAACTGGATGAATCTACAGACATAAGAGACGTAGCCCAGTTACTGGTCTTTATCCGGACAGTTTTTAAGATCTCAGTGTTAAAGAAGAACTATTTGGAATGATTTCTTTAAAAGGGAGAACTACCGGTCAGGAAATATTCAGTTCTTTCCATTCTTTTGTGACAAAGTGTAATCTTCCATTGCATAGACTTGTTTCCATCACTACTGATGGAGCAAGAGCAATGACAGGTGAGGTTAACGGTTTCATAGCCCTCTGTAGACAGAATGCCAACTTCACAGATTTCCTTTCTTACCACTGCATCATTCACCAGCAAGTTTTGGCAAGCAAGAGACTCAATACAAAGACTGTCATGGACATCACTTTCAAAATTGTAAATTCAGTTCATGGAAGATCACTTCAAAGACGGCTTTTCAATCTTACTCTTGATGAAGGAGCAGCGGAAATCATTTTGCACACAGATGTAAGGTGGTTAAGTAGGCACAAATTTCTGCAAAGATTTTGTCATTAGCTGAATGAAATAAGGGTTGTGTTTTTTGTTTTTTAAGGAGAGGGGAGATGACCAAGCAGAGTTGGAAGATGAGGAATGGTTATGTGATCTGGCCTTTCTTGCTGACTTTACCGGCAAACTAAGTGATATGAACCTTGAACTACAAGGTAAAAACAAATTCAAATAAAAATATACTTTTTTGGATAGTGTGTCTGAGTTACCTTTCTTTTTTTGCCCTGTGCTAAGAATAGACAATGTAGTTCTTAGTCTGGTACAGTCACTATGATGTCTAGGGGGGTATGTTTACTAAACAGTGGTAGCAGCTTCCGTGCGATAATGGGGCCATGGCTCCCATATTGCACGGGAGCTGCTACCGCTGTTTAGTAAACATACACCTAAGTTACTCTTGTTAAAACTGGTTTTACTTATTTAAAAAACCCTATACCATCTATTCTATATATACAAAAAATATAATAAAAAAGGCATATAAAAGAGGTATAATAGAATGTCAACTAAAATCATTAAAATGATCAAAATGGCTTGTATGCAGTCATAGCCTCTCAAAAAAAAGCAAAAAAACCCAAAAACTATCCATAACGAAAACCATTGATATTATAAAATACAATGAGCATACAGATCCAGTGATCCCCAAACACACTATGGCAACCCCTATGCTGATCAGCATTAAAAAAGGAGGAAATAGCAGTAAAAAGCCACAAGAACAAATGTACTGTAAACAAAATGCTTCCACAAACAGAAGCCTAATACTTGCCAGAAATCTTACCCGGACAGTCTGAAAAGATGTATATAGCACTCAGACACTAGTGACCAGGCAGTGGGCCGTCCTTATTTTTATTTATTTAGCTGGATTTTTATACCGCCTTTCGCTGGGTTAAAGCCGTTTTAAATCGACTTTCCCACCATTTGAACTCTGATAGACAGCATGGCCAGAACGAAGCTGCTACCCCGATCTAAAATAAAAATTAATCAAAAGCTTAAAGACTCATTCTATTTAAAAAAAAAAAAAAAAAAAGTGCAAACATAGTCACTCCCAACATGTCAAAGTTCCTGGTTCTATGAGTGTGCAATTCAGGGATGTTCACATTTTTGAAATGGCCTTACACTCATGCACATAACTGGCCTTGCTATTTGCAAAGGTCTGCCACCAGAGCCAGTTACTGGGACATTCATCTTTCAGAGCAGAGAAGAAGCAGTTTCAGGAGGCACTTATATGTGCTTTCCTTCACTGGTGCCACTCCCTCGGACTTCTGGATGTTGTCCTCTAAATGTCCCAGGTACTTCCTAGATGTCCCTTCTAAAATCCCACTTCACATATTTAGGGTTGACTCTCCATTTTCATGAAACTGGTTTTCATAGTTTAATTTAGGAATCTTCATTGTTTTTATCTTTTATTTATTGTGTTTTGATTTATATTTGCATTGAACTTGGGAATGCACAAATGCATGCATATGATTTACGTTGATCTTAGGAATCTCTTAGGAAAGATTAGATTACTTTGAGGGACAGATTGTATTTTAATTTAAACTCTAATATTTACCTGGAATTATGGTGAGCAATCTTTTTCCACTGATTTTTCTCCTGGTTTTATACTTAAAATAAACACCGATAAATTCCTGGGAAAAATATAACAAAAGCGGGGATAAAAAAGGTTCCTAACTCTAATATACACGAGTCATTACAGATGCCACTGAGGAAAACATCTACTATATTGCTAGATATAGCCAAAGCTGTAAAGCTCAATTTTAAAGAGGACATTTAGGTTGAAAAAATAATAGGCCTAAAGTATGTATAGGCCCTTGGGAAATATATCTATTTTCTGTGCATGCAATGGGAACATTATGTAAAATTACTTGTTCAAGAAACAGTGACATCATTCAGCAGCTTGTAATGCACAAGCCTGCTCTTAACATGAGTAAATACCAATTTCTGCAGCCCATAGGTGTAAGCAGTAGCACTTTCATGTATAAGCACTGTATTTCAGAAAACTGCACATATGACTGCAACTAATAAAAAGCCAAGTTCCTAAAGTTAACTTTTTCTTTTTTAATTGAAATTTTTATAAACTTACAAACTTACAAAGCAAGCATAAGGAAACATAGAGATGATCCATTAAGCAAAAATACATAACCACAAATATACAAAATAGGAATACATCATACCTAGCCCACAATATGGGGAGAATAAAATAACAATAACAATCAAAAGAAAAAAACCAAGAGTCATAACTCCTGAAGTTCTAGACGGCAAAATTAACAAAACCTCCTACCCCAGCCCCTTCGTGCCAAGCCCCTCTTTATCACAAAGAAATGATTCAAGTTGAGTAGGATCAAGGAAAACATACCTAGATCCCTAAAAAGTTAACAAGCACTTCCACGGGTAACGAAGAAAGAAAGTGGCCGGCAGGGCAATCACTCTAGGTTTAAGGGCCAAAAAACCCTGTCTCCTAGTTTGAGTTGCCCTGCAGACATCCGGAAATATTTGCACTTTCGCACCACAAAAAGGTACAGACATATTCTTAAAATAACTACGAAATACAAGAGTTCTATCCAAATCAGAAAGAAATGAGACCACCAAAGTGGCTCTAGAAGAAATATTATCTTGGGAATCCTCTAGGAATTTGGTGAGATCAAGGTCAGTCCCACCTTGAACCACATCAAACCCCCCTGGGGAACCACAAGACAGAGCTCTACCAGTCAAATAATAAAATTTAGAAAGACAGATGGAATCAGCCGAAGCCAATCCCAAAACCTCTCTAAAATATTTTCGCAGTAGTATTTCAGCTGACAGCAACCGACAATAAGGAAAATTCAACAACCTAACATTCTTTGCACGAAACAAATTATCATACTGTTCCATTTTGTGGTGTAAGACTAAACTATCTTTAATATGAGAAGCATTCACAGCTTTAAGAGCTTGACATTGATTTTCACAATTAGCAATCTGCTTAGAAACACTCTCCACCTTATTATCCACTTCAGACAACAGTAATCTCCGAAGAGAAAGTGCAAAGTTGCACAACAATAGGCACTAAAGAACTTTCAATACGGGTAACCACCTTCCAAATGTCAGCCAGAGTGACCTGCTCATCAGGCACTAAACTGGCTTCCTTTGGAACTGGTACCCATACCACCGGCCTCAGTTTTTCCCCCGTTGCCACTGGGGTACTCTGCTGAAACCGCATACCCTCTGAAATGGACAAGGGAGGAGATGCATAGACTGGGGGAGAAGGTGGTGTCCGGTCTGGAAAGCTCAAGGACACCGGAGAGGGCTGGAGCACAAGAAAGTCAGGGTCAAGCGTAGCATCCACACCAGATAGTACCTTTAACATGCTTGTCCATAGGGCCCACCGCAGGCTCAGCTACCACAGCTGGTTCAATCTTCTTCCGTTTTCCCATCAGGATCTCCACAACCAGGGATGACCCAGGCTCTTTGCTCCCTCGTTGCTCCAAGGGGCCTAAAAAAGCCCCTTATATCTAGCCCCTTATATCGCTGCCCCGACTAGCGCCTCCGGCTGCGCCAGCCCAGGGAACCTTTAAAGAGGTCCCCGATGACGTCGGGACCGCCGGAGCAGGTGCCTGCCTCACCGGACCTCTGCGCCGCCTCTCTGCTCTCTCCCAGGCGAACTCACCACTGCTCCGGTTTTTCAAGAGGTCCCCGATGACGTCGGGACCGCCAGAGCAGGTGCCTGCCTCACCGGACCTCTGCGCCGCCTCTCTGCTCTCTCCCAGGCGAACTCACCACTGCTCCGGTTTTTCAAGAGGTCCCCGATGACGTCTGGACCGCCGGAGCAGGTGCCTGCCTCACCGGACCTCTGCGCCGCCTCTCTGCTCTCTCCCCAAAGTTAACATTTTTAAGGTAATTTCAAATGCCAGAACTTTTATGCATAATTGCTCCTTAAATTACTCCTTTAAAACCTTGAATTATGCATAATTTGAAAGAAGTGCAAAAGCCAAGGGGGCCATTTCTGTAAATATATTTGTATTCCCATGTGAAAAAGGGAAGATACATGTAATTTTTGGACCACTCATGCCTTCCCTAAGTCACATCCCCTTTGACTCTGTGTGTCCTGTTGCCTAATTCCAGCATTTACACATGAATGTCACCTTCATATGCATATGCTTCTATTTACTAGGGGATGTGCAGGCAAAATAAATTTGAGGTATGCAGGGACTTCAACTCCATGGTAGCGCTAAGTTTGACATGCTGGTGGGGAGCCTATCTCCCTCTGGCTGAGGAAGAATGAGAGCTGCAGCAGCATGACCCCGGAAAAGATGCTACAGGCCCTACCTATGTCCTGAGACACCTCCCTTCCTTTCATTGCCCTCCCTTCTCCTCCCCCAGATTCAAAGGGGATGGATGGAAAAGGAAAGATAGAGGGGGAGGGGAGTGAATGAGTCTGTGTTGGAGTAATGGAAAGGGTGGGGAGGGGAGAAGTAATAGGGAGAGAGAGAGAGGGGGAAGGCTAGGGGTGGGGGGCATTACAGGGGGGAGGGAAAGGAGATCAGGGACTGAAAGTGCAAGTAGGGAAAAGGGAGAGAGTCTGAGAAAGGAGCAGAAGAATGAGGGGTGAGAGTGCAAAGAAAGAGCAGCACTTTCTCTATAACATTAGCAAAATGCGCCCCTTCCTCTCTGAACACACTACTAAAATGCTAATCCACTCCTTAACCCTTCATCACATACGTTAAATTACCGATGACTTTACACATCTGGGGTCAAATTCACCCCATCAGTAAATGACCAGAAACTGAACAATTTCATCCACATAGGATTGGTATTTGAATGCATTTATTAAAAACAGTTATCAGTTTTTCCTGTTTACAAATGTTCAGTGTTTATTATATAAAAGTAGTCTAACTATTAACTTCAGTTTATCACTTACTGTATTTGTAATTAAGTCTCGACACCCCTAGTATAGTCAATCTAGGCATCTTTTAGTCAGCACATTCATTACATAACAGCTGGCAATGTTTTGGGCATATGGCTATACCACATCGCTTGCAGTATTTTGATGTTTTCTTATCTGATGATCTGGTGCAAAGCTGGCAGCGTGATTGTGCCCCTCTGGAGTCACAGCCTGTAGGACCAGGTAAGCTGAATCCAAGTAGTTGCATGCAGATCTGCACCCTTTTCTGAAGTGTTGTTGGGTTCTGCAATCACAATGTCTGCTGTGGCAGAACTAACTCCTTTGCCAGTTCTGTTAGGAACAGTCGCCGTTTGTGGGACACCTCTGTTTGCCATTCGGGTTTTTGCTGCACCCAAGTTATGTAAGCTGCTACACCAGCGACATCGAACATGTTCATCAGCAGGCATAACGGCCATCTTCTGGTGCCACGTTTGCATGTATATGTATGCACAAGCTTGTCCAGATTGTCTACTCCAGACTTAGTAGCATTATAATGCAGAATCATCTCAGGCTTCTTTTCATTCTTGTCGTCTATCACCTTGTCATGATGCATGCTGCTCAAAACAATGACAGTTTTGTTTTTCTTTGGAACATAACTCACTACTGTGATCTCTTTGCAAAAAACAAACTGTGATGAAAACAGTTCCTTGTTCTGCGAAATCAGCAGTTCACCTGGTATGTCCCTTTTTGTTTTTTCTCATGGTGCCAACAACTGTAATGTGTTGAATCAGAAGATCTTCAGCCAGTCCTACATCAGTAAAGAAATAATCACATGTAACATTGTGGCCAGTTTTCCACCAATGTCTAGTCAATCTTTTCAGTACTTCAACTCCTTTCTTCAGTTCAACCACTGCTCCTGGTTGCTTCCCCAGATAAACTTTCAGTGGATAGCTGGTCTCTGCATCGCAGTTCCAGAATATCTTTATTCCATACTTCACTGGCTTTGTGGGGAATGTATTGTCGAAAGTCGCACTTGCCTCTGAAGCTGACCAGTTTCTCATCAACTGTCATATCCATTCCAGGTAAGTACATCATTGATAAGCATGCATTTAGCATGTCCCATATATCACGGATGGGTGCCAATCTGTCGGTGGCTACGCGTTCTTGGACGAGTGCACAAGTTATCCATTCTCACAAACCGTAAGATATCCTGGAAACGATTTATGTTCATTATGGAGCGATAAAAAGGTTTTGAGTCAGGTGCAAACAGTGATGTAATTGCTTCTTTTGATGATCTGTCTTTACTGGCATACAGCAATATTCTAATGGTTGCCTTTAGTTCAACAATGTCAATATCTGTCCACTCTTTTAACTTTCCATCAATTTGTTCAGCTTGTGTGTGGTAGTAGTTCTTGTCATAATGATTAGTCTCTCTAAGAATGATGTCCAACATTTCATCGGTAACGAACAAAGAGAATGCCTCGCCTATTGACTGAACTTTAACTGCCCTTGTAACACCAGGCATCTGATGAAGCAGATTAGCTGCCGTTTTAAGCAAGACAGCATTAGGCTCGTCTACTGACCATATGCGTCCACTCTTTGCCTTGTAGATTTTAACTGATTTCTTCTGTTTATAAAATCCTGAGTTAATTTTTCTTTTCTTGCTTGGTTGTGGATCATCATCATCAGATGATGATGCACGGTCTTCATTCTCCGCAGTATCACCTGCCAGGTACTGTGCTTCCTGTCCCTCAATTTGATTTCGTCATAGTCACTAGTTTGTTCAACATTGTCTGTCTGGATCACCATCAGAGTCTTCACCTTCTATTCCTGTTTCATCTTCTGATGATTCATTTTCAAGTTCAGCTAATACTGCCTTAAGTATAGCCTGGCTTGCTAGACGACGAGGACGACTACTACTCATTTCACTCAGAATTCTTGGAACAATAAAATAACTGAAATCATAATTCAGTTATGATTTCAAAGTTCAAAGTTCTGCACTGGCTACCTGTCTCATGTAGAATTATCTAGAAATCCTTAGTTACTACGTTCAAGATCTTTAATAATTTAGTACCGTCTTTCCTGTCTACGCTCATCAACATCCCACATGAAAACAGGTCAAGAAGAATGAACCTACACATGCTCCTCGTCCTGGATACCATTTGAAAGACAAGTCGGAAGGCAAGTAACACTGCTTTCTCATTCTTCGCTCCTACGTTATGGAACAACCTCCCAATCGAACTTAGAGACATTAAAAACCTTCAATCATTTAGAAAAGAACTAAAAACCCATCTATTTACTCTGCACTATCACAACCTTCAGCTTGATAATGTTCAGAATTCACAGAACAGCACTGAACATCAGTCATACATTGATCCTACCTAAACAAGGCACACACCCACTTCTCACACAGCCATAATACCACCTAGATCAATTAACTTTTGAATACATTTGTTTGTCACTAATGTAAATAGCTACCTTTTTAATATTGAATGTAATTAGTTATATGAAACGGCATTTAATGTGCATCCAGTTCCACCTGTTTTGATGGTAAGGGTTAAATGTTAAAATGTTCTACAATTGTTCTCTGTAAAAATAATAGTCTGCTGCTATTAACGTTTTTGTTACCTGTAAACCGCCACTGATCTCTGGAAGTGGTGGTATAGAAAAAATGTATAAATAAATAAATAATAAATAACTGTTATCAATCAAATATTTCTCAAAAAAAAAAACATGTTGGCGGCAAAGCGCCATTACTTCTATAACAGCAATGAATAGGTCTATATGAACACATGCCTGGTATGAACTCAAAATGCTGAAAAATGTCGCCTTAATTTCACATGAAGATCACAGTAGCCTACAGATGAAATAGTCTAGTAATGCCAAATTAACAATAATAACTACAACATGAACCTGAAACAGGAATTCTGACAACACTGGTTTCACTAAGCTGGGGTCAATTTGACCCCAGGTATGTATAATAGGTATATACACCATAAAAATGTTAACTTAAAATTCCTGTTACGATTAAATGATAACACTCTACGGGAAATTCAATGGCTGTCAATATTGAGAAGCTACCAGAAGTTTTAAGTCATGGCTGAAATAAATAATTAAGTAATTTGACATGATATAAAAGGCTTGGGGTCAAAATTACCCCACGTGTGTGGTGAAGGGTCACCTCCCGTCTTGACTACTGTAATCTACTCCTTGCTGGTCTCCCTTTGAATCATCTCTCTCCGCTTCAATCTATTCAACACTTCGCTGTACGGCTAATCTTCCGCCAGCCTCGTCATGCCCATATTACTCCTCTTCTCAGGTCACTTCACTGCCTACCTATCCATTTCCACATCCAGTTCAAGCTTCTCCTGCTGACCTATAAATGCATTCACTCTGTGGCTCCTCAGTACCTTTCTTCTCTTATCTCCCCTTACAACCCCACTCGGGAACTCCGCTCTTCTAGACAACTGCTTCTATCTGTGCCCTTCTCTCCTACTGCTAACTCCAGACTTTGCTCTTTTCACCTTGTTGCACCCTACGCCTGTAACAAACTACCTGCGTTTGTATGCCAGGCACCTTCTCTAACCCTCTTCAAATCCAGGTTGAAAGCTCACCTCTTCGCTGCCGCTTTTGGATCATGACTCACATAATCTCCTTTCCTTCCCTTGTTTTACCCCTGCTTACACCTTCTGTATTTTGTCTTGACTAGATTGTTGTGTCTTGACTAGATTGTTTTGTTTTTGACTAGACTGTAAGCTCTGATGAGCAGGGATTGTCTCTTATATGTCTGTGCAGCGCTGCGTACGACTGATAGCGCTATACAAATGCTCAGTAGTAGTAATATTTAGGATGAGATGGGTGAGATATGTGAATGACACCACCATAGGCTAATGGAGAGTTGAGGTGAGGGAATTATATGGTCTAGTGTCACTGTAGGCTGTAAGCATTTCCACAGGATTCAGGCAACCCTACAGCAGTTGGATAGCTAACAACTAGTGTGGTGGAGGAATGGATGAAGAAGGAATTCATTCTGGCTTTGTCAAACTTGAAGAGAAAAATTGAGTTATGGGTCAATTGAGAGGAGCAATTCGGAGGGAAGTTATATGGAATTACTATTGATGTATGTTCAATAAAGAAGCTGCAGGCATTTTTGCTACTATTTGATGAGTTAGTCAATTTTATTCTGATCTATTGTTAAGAGCTTTATGTAGTAATCTAAAGGTTCCAACCTTTTTGGATTTGGGAACCTGTTTTCAGCATCCAAAATTTTAGGGACCCAACCTTTTGGCCACAAATCTCTCTCTCCTTCTCTACACTCTTCTCTCTAGTCTCTATCCTTCCCATCCAACCTTTCAACCAGCATTCTCTCTCACTCCTCCCTTCAAGTCACTCATCAGAAGTTTCATGTTATTTCTTTCTTCTCCCTTGTCCCTTCGTATCAGTTCTTCTTGCCCAGGTCCTCCCCTTCAGCTGCTCCCCACAAGTCTCTCTCTCCCCTACCCCCCTTCATGTTTCTCTGTTCTTAGCCCTTTTCTATCAGTATCTGTTCCTCTCCAGCAATCCCTCCTCGTCTTTAGTCTATCTCCAAGCACTCCACACTAGTCTTTCTTACAAGTCCCTCCTCAGTAGTTTCTTCATCCCCAAAGTTGCCAAACTACTATTCCCTAATTCTTTCACTTTTTCTCTCCTCCTTTGCAATTTCTCTCTCCAGTCCTCTCTTCTGCCCAGGTCTCCCACCAATCTTTCTCCCTTTCATCACTCCCCTCTCCCACAGCAATCAACATTGTACTTTATATCCACAGGCTTGAAAATGAATTTTTAAAAGAATGCTTCCCCCTGAGCTTTTGTTTGAAAGTGGCAGCTCAGGAACTGGGAGCCATTCCCCCTTCCTCATGATCTCTGACAGTCATTTATCTCTACTGCTCTTCTTCCATGATACTTTCCTAAATGATTTCCCTACTTCCCCCCTTCCCTAGTGTTTTTCCACTTGCCTTCTCTCCTGGCCCTGAGGGCCATCCCTCCTACCACATTTTAACCTTCTCTTGGTCCCTTCCAAAGGCTCTTAGGTGCTTGCATGTGTGTGTGAGGGGGGGGGAGGGGAGGTTGCAATGCAAGATTGGGTGCTTGTGCCTGCTGAGTATGCCTGCATTTATTTATTTATTTATTACAATCTCTTATATACCGCACTATTTAGCATCAGCGCGGTTTACATAAAACAAAGGACCATAACACAAGCTGTTTGCATAGAACAGGAAAATCAACTTGGATAACATAGGGAAATATGAACTTGAACTATTAACATATGCACAGTAAGCTTTGTGCTATGGATTAAGATACTATCTTAAAAGGTAGGCTAATATCGAAGAGGTGTACTTAAGTTGGTGTCTGGGTAATCTGGTAGTAATGGAGGAATAAGTGGAATTTTAGTGTTTTTCTGAATTGCGCTAGATCGGTGACAGCGCGGATACCTGGTGGTAATGTGTTCCAAAATTTTGGAGCATAGAGACTGAAAGGCCCTGTTTGAAGTTGTTAATGTGCATTTTGTTGATGCCTTTGGAATTACTAGAGCGTTTGTGGATGTGGATCTTCTTGTTCGGTTAGGCGGGATGGACTGAATGAGGTCAATTAGTGAAGAGGAAGTGATGCCATTGATGCCATTGATGTGAGAAGCAAGGTCTTGAACAAAAGTCTTCCATGTATGGGGAGCCAGTGAAGCTGCATCAGGATTGGCATTACGTGGTCACTTCTCGATGCTCCAAAAAGGACTCTGGCAGCGGCATTCATGGCAAGTTGCAGTGGATTCAATGTAGATTGTGGGAGACCTTGAAGAATGGCATTGGCAAAATCGAAGTGAGGTAAGATTAGGGCTTGGTATACTGTCCTGAAGTCATATGGGTCTAATAAGGAGCGAAGATGTCTGAGTGACCGGATTTTGAAGTATATTGCTCTAACTGTATTGGATATATGTAGCTTCATGTCCAGACTTTGATCCAAGGTGACCCTTAAGTATCAAATTGTGGATTTAGTTTGGAGCTCGGCTTCTTTCACTTTTATTTGGGGTGGCGGGGTGAAGCTCTGGTCTCTCGTGATAAAGAGCACCTCCGTTTTCTTGTTTATTTTTTTTTTTCTTATATACCGCACTCTTTAGCATCAGCGCGGTTTACATGGAACCATAATTAACAATAACAGTTTTACATAGAACAAGGAAGAAAAACTTGGATAACTTAGGGAGAAATGCACAAAATTATTTACATATATAACAATGAGTTTTGTGAATATCTTATGATAAATCTATGGATATGCATTGTGTTGAATACGGACGTTTTGAGACAGAAGCCACTCGGATACTGCATCAAAACATTCAATTATGGGGGAGAGGTCCATTTGCGCTGTGGAGAATGGCATGAAGAGAAGAATGTCATCAGCGTAAATTAGACAGTCCACCTTGAATGACCTGATGATATTGCAGATGGGCTGTATGTATATATTGAACATGAGTGATGATGAGGATGACCCTTGAGGTACGCCCTGTCTTTGTTGGAAAGGTTCAGATGATGCTGCTCCGGATTTTACATGTTGCCATCTTCCATCGAGGTATGATCTGCACCAATCAAGAGCGATGCCGTTGATGCCCTTTTCTTTTAGTCGCCCTAAGAGCAGACCGTGGTGTACCGAGTCGAAAGCTGCGGCGATGTCTATGAAGATAAGCACGAAACCTTGGTGGATGTTGTCAATACCTGTGATAATATTGTTGAAAAGGGTGGTAAGGAGGGTTTCAACGCCATGGAACTCCCTGAAGCCGTGTTGACAATGGTCTAGTGGGGAGGCGGTATCGATGTGGTCTTGAATTTGTCTTTGTGCTTCTTTCTCGATTATCTTAGCTAGGAGGGGTATACTAGCTATGGGTCTGTAAGATTCAGCTTTACGTGGGTCATCACAGGAGAAGTGATTTTAAGAGATTGTTCCCAACACTATGAGAGAGGCTTCCACATCTTGTTTTTCCTCATGCAACTTCCTGAAATTGCTGATCCTGCCAGACATTCAGGGGAATACCCATGAGGTTCTGCACCTGTGTTGCAAGGGACTCTATATTTGTCAGAACCACTTCTAGAATAATGAGCTAATTCTCCTTGTCTTGAGATGGATGTGGGAATTCTCTTCTGAGCCCTTTCTAAATTTCCCCTTCACATGTTTAACTTTGGAAAACCTTTTTCTTACCTTCAAAGATTTTTTTTTCTCTTGAATATGTCCAGAATCATGTCTATTGAACAATCATCACATTGCATGGCATACATGGTGGATGGCTCTTTTAAATGTTAGGGATTCTCTTTTGACACAGCACTAAAACTAAATATAAATCTTATTCATACTAACAAAACCAAGCTCATTTTCTTCTGTTCCTAATCCCCCCTACCCCCTCATCTCTTCTGCACCATTTCATTTTCTCTGCACCAACATATTTTTGCACATATGCATCGCTTTTTATTTCCAAACTAAATGTCACCTTTGATTTATCCCACCTTTGCTATTTTCATCAATAGACTAAAGTACAGTCCTCTCCATTTTCTTCAGATCAGTTTGACATGAGTTCCATTTGAATTTCAAATGCTTTTACATTTGAAGCTCAAATTGAGTGCATTTCAAAGTTACTTGAGGGAAATTTAAATAAGGACTGCACATTATCATTTCAAGCTAATTAATGTTATCCATATTCACTCTTTCTGGTCGACCACAAACATAGTTCAGGCTTTAATGTTTTCCAGATTAATCTATTAATGTTCTGTCCTTGAGGATTTTTGTTTCATATTTTTCTCTTGTAACTTATTCTTAACCTTTTTCTATTTACTCTTGATAGACTCACACCGATTAACTCTGCTGGTTACTAGTTTTTCTCAGAATCCATTACAAACATCAGATCTTTTTCTGTTTTCAATTCATTAGCAATTTTTGTAAATGTAACCAATATATGTGACTTTCCATTGCTAATAGAAAGGAGTTTGAACTATGGTATCCTTTACATAAGTCACTGATGTTAAGTGATGTCGAGTGTGAGTCAACTCTGGATAATTCTCTGTGCAATTTGTTTTGTTGTGACTAGCCATTTGATTTTCGTGGCAAGGCACAGAAGTAGATTGCTAAACCTTTCTTCCACAAAGTCACTGATAGAGTATGTGTATTTCTTTTTTATTGCAACTTTCTTTTTCATTAAAAATGAAAACATAATGGAAATATTGTCAATTAGAAACATATGAAATGCAAGTCCTCCTATAGGAAAGAAGGAAAAGAAGAAAAACAAACAAAAAAAAAAGAACCAAAATACAGTGCGCCAACAACCAGATATTACTTGTATCATCATTAAATCACTTTATTTTGCAAATCATGAAGCCCATTTTCCATGAACAGATGGCTTCCTTTGAAGAAAACCCTTTAAAGAAGTAATTTTATAAAGACTTTTTGAGCATGAATGCATTTGCACAGATGTAAAAGGCCTATGCACCATCAAAGGTAGGGATGTATTCATACACCACCTGGGTGTAGGTGTGTTTAGGGAAGAATCTAGACTATTGGCAGAGTCATGAAATACACATGTAAGCATGAAGGTACAAACCAACACATTTGTTTATAAGAACATAAGAAATGCCATACTTATGCCAAACTTGCCATGCCCACGTTACTCCTCTTTTCAGGTCGCTTCACTGGCTCCCTGTCCAATTCCGCATACAATTCAATCTTCTGCTAACCTATAAGTGCATCCACTCTATGGCCCTTCACTACCTCTTATCTCTCCCTACTTCCCCTCTCGAAATCTGCGCTCGGCTAACAAATTACTTCTATCAATGCCTTTCACACGCACTGCGAACTCCCGACTGCGCTCCTTTCACCTTGCTGCACCTTACGCCTGGAACAGCCTACCTGCGTCTGTGCGGCTGGCATCCTCCTTGGCCTTCTTAAAATCCAGATTGAAGACCCACCTCTTCACTGTTGCATTCAGATCCTGACTCCATCCTCATCTTATCCTAACCCCTGTCATCATTTATGACCAAACTACTGACCAAACCATACCTTGTGCAGAACTGACTAATGCTCTATACTGTTCTAACATGTTTTGTTCTAACTAGATTGTAAGCTCCGATGAGCTTGACTCTGACGGGCAGGGACTGTCTCTTGTATGTTGGCTACCTCTTGTAGGTCAGCTGTGCAGCGCTGCGTGCGTGGCGCTTTACAAGTGCTGAATAGTAGTAGTAGTACCATACTGGGTCAGATCAAGCCCAGTATCCTGTTTCCAACAGTGACCAATCCAGGTCATAAGTACCTAGCAGTTTCTCAAAAAGACACACCGGTTCCATAATGCTTGTGTTGGGACAAGTAGTAGATTACCTGGGTCCTCTTTAATAATGGTTTATGGACCTCTTCTCCAACAACTTGTCCAAACCTTTCTTAAACCCAGCTACATTAATAGTTTTCCAATTTATCAAGGTCCTTTTGCAATTTTTCACAATCCTCTTGGGTTTTAACAACTTATTCAAATTTGCAGATGATACAAAATTATTCAATCTCACTTGTCCATATTTCCAGGTCATTTACGAATATGTTAAAAAGCAGCGGATACAGCATAGATCCCTGGGGTACTTCGCTAATCACCTTTCTCCATTGGGAAAATTGGCCATTCAGCCCTACCCTCTGCTTTCTATCTTTTAACCAGTTCCTGATCCACAATAGTACACTGCCTCCTATCCCGTGACTTTTTAACTTCAAGTGTCTTACATGAGGGACCTTATCAAAGGCTTTCTGAAAATCCAGATACACTATATTGACCGGCTCACCTTTGTCTACCTGTTTCTTCACACCTTCAAAAAAAGATAACAGATTAGAAAGGCAAGATCCTTCTTGGCTAAAGCCATTTTGGCTTTCTCCCATTAAACCATGACATGTTCAGTAATTTTGTTCTTTATAATGGTTTCCCAGATCACCCTTGGGGAAAAAAATTGGCATTATATTGGCCATTTGCCAATCTTCAGGTACTATAGATGATTTTAATGATAGTTTACAGATCAGTAATAGTAGGTCTGCAATCTAATATTTCAGTTATTTCAACACCCTTGGGTGTATCCCATCTGCTCCAGGTGATTTTCTGTTTAGTTTAGAAAATAGTTGTAAAATATCTTCCTGATTTATCGATATTTCTTTCAATTCTTCTGATGCATCACCTTTACTGAAGATGATGTAGGGAAGTTACCCATGACTGAAATGGTATTTAAAGACTGAAGCAAAGAAGTCATTCAGTCTTTCCATTATGGCCTTGTCCCCTCTTAGTGCCTCTCTTACCCCTCTGTCATCTAACCGATTAAATGACTCTCACAGATTTTTTGCTACAAATGTACTTGAAAAAGTCTTTATTAATGTGTTTTAGCTTCCACAGAAAGCTTTTTTTTCGAATTCTTTTTGTCTGTTTTATCAATGCTTTGCCTCTAACTTGCCAGTGCTTATGTTTCATGTTTTCATCATTTGGTTCTTTTTTCCATTTCCTGAAAGATGCTATTTTGGTTACAACAGCCTCTCTGACCTTGCCTTTAAACCATGCTGGCAGTTTTTTGGACTTCCTTCTACTTAAAGCGTGCAATACAGCTGGCCTGAGCTTCCAAGATAGTATTTTTAAACAACTCCCATGCTTGATGTAACTCTTTAACCATTGCAGCTACTCCTTTAATTTTTTTCTTAACTATTTTCCTCATTATATTATGATCTCCATTTTGAAAGTTAAAAGGCAGTATTGTGGATTTCCTTGCCATCCTTCCTCCATTTATGAAATCACATGTGACCATGCTATGATCACTATTGCCAAGTGGCCCCAACACTCTTGTCTCTTGCACCAAATCTTGTGTACCACTAAGGACTAGGTCCAAAATGGCTTCCCCTTCTTGTCAGATCATGTATCAGCTGCTCCGAGAAGCACGCCTTTATTTCATCTAGAAATTTTATCTGCCTAACATGCCCTGTCATGATACTGACCCAGTCGATACTGGGGTAATTCAAAATCACCCGTAATTACTGTATTGTAACTTTTGTTAGCTTACCTGATTTCTTTGAGAATTTCATCATCCACTTGCTCAATCTGGCCAGGCGGTCAGTAGTACACCCCCACTGCCATCGCCTTTCACTTTTTACATGGAATTTCAAACCATAGATATTCTATCTACTGTGTATTTTGTTTCCTGCAACACTTTAATCCTGCTAAATACATTTAAATCAGCATCCCGGCCCCCCTCTCATCCCTAAAGAGGCACTCAGACGTCCTTGCATCCTCTTCAGAGTCACCTAACTCTTACCCCTACCCCTGATCAGCCTCAGCATCACCTCCGCTTCTTCCACCCCCCCCCCCATCAACCTCGGTGTCATACCCCACCCTCCCAAAGAGATACCCAACTCTGCCTTACACTCCCTATCCCCCCAGCATGTACCAGAGGTTTCTTTGCTTCTACCCTTTCAATAACACACCAATCTATAGACACTTCTGCCCCTTGCTGGCCTGGGTTCAAAATGCTAGCTCTGATCCCTTAATGATAGTTATATTGTACTATCGCTATGTCAAGCTGCCAAATAAGAGCAAAATACTTCACATATCACTGACATAAGCTGGCATGTAACATCCTTCCCCCATGAAAACCACTTAATGTGCCAAATGCAGGTGGCACATGGGAGTTTCCATGTGACCTAGATTTATCATTCTTGCAATTCCCATGGTGAAATCCAACCTTATCAACCTATGCATTTTATTTTTCTCCTGGGGAGCAATCCCATTCAATTTCAAGAATGATCCTTACTTTGGAAGCGCCATAAAAATATGCAGAAAGGCAGTCATGGATCAGCATCCTATTAACTGATAACTACAGGCCTCAAAGCTTTGGCCCCATGAATAAAAACATCTAGAAAGAATATGTGGGCTCCCAAAGGAAGAATAAAGGTGGAACAGAGAATTATCAAGATAGTGATTATATGCAGTCCACTATTCACTATCCAGATAATTTAGGAGAGCAAAAAGGCTGTTCAAACTTTATCTGAATATTGGACTGAATATTGCCACTATCTGGAATTTAGTTCCTGTCCCCGCTCTATATATTCAGTAGCAGCCATCATCCACATACCATCTCGGCTCATACCCATAAAAACACAACCATCCCAATGCAACCCCAAACCATACTGAAAAGAACACCCTGAAACATTAAAATGGTTTCTAATAAATGCAAGATCAATAAAGAAGAAAATCACCATCATACAGGACCTTCTGAAGGACTTTAAACCAGACTTCATATGCCTAACCAAAACATGGCTCTATGACGGACACGGTAATCCTCAACCAACTGAAATCACCAGAATACAATATATATTACTGTGCAAGACTCAACAAAAAGGGCGGAGGAGTAATTATCATATGCAAAACATCACTAGTCGCCCAACATATATGCTCCTCAAGTAACGAGGCCTTAGACATGCTAACCATCAGCACACAAAAAAAAGCAGTAGTTTAAAAGTTTGATGTAAACCGCTCTGATTTCAAAGACAAAGCGTTGTGTGTGTATGTATATAAAATAAATAAATAGCTAGACTTTTTTAGATTAGCTGCTGCATTCAGTGTGTTTTTCTAAATGCCAGTTGCATCAAACATTGGCCCATCAGATTGTATCCATATAATAAGGGTTTGGCAGTGGTCACTTGATGCTGGGCATCTAAACGGACATTGGGAAGTGAAGCTTCTGCAGCTATACCCTAGAAATCAGTTAAGATTAATTGTCTAACTTACCCCATCGTGATTTCTTTCCCCCAAAGAAGAATTTAACTGTCTTTGGAGCTCAAACTAATGAGAACTTATGTGAAGCAGGCGATATTAAAGCGATTTCCAACTTGAACAATATCTGGAAGGACATAGCATAGTGCCAGCTGAAAAAAAAGCTGTCAGAGGAAGCAGCAGCAGTGGACAGAGGGAATCTTAATGCCAATGGACAATGGGTGCAGTAAGTCTCCAAAGGTGTGTTGGCAGCCCTTGAGGATAAGCTTACCAAGCTCCAGGTTGCCATAAAGGAAATTAAAAAGCGCTTTAACTCTCATATACAGCACCTGGGCAGATATATGCCCAGGAGGATATGTGCAACTACATGAACCAGCAGCTTGAAGCCCTACAGAAAAAAAAAAAAATGCTGAGCTCCAAAGTAAGATTAATCAGCATCGGAGTTTAGTAGGATGTGAGGGGGACTGTGAAGTGAATGGTGAGAATGGATGAAGAATGTATGGGAATTTGAGTATAAAGGGGGTGGTTTGGCACAAGATTAGTGGGGTTGTGAGGGGATAGCCGTGGGCAGTGAAAGGACAGGCTGAGGTATCCTTTATGACATGGAGCTGGTGGAGGTGCTTGAGGTAGAAATAAGAGAAATGCGAGTATAGCAGTTGGAGTGGGGGTCTTGAGTATAAGTGTGATAGGTTTCAGGATGAGTTTGGAAGTCTGGATGGTTAGGGTGGTAAAGGGGGAAGAGGGGGAGGAATGAAAGTAAAGCCAGGGAAGTGATAGGTAGTGGGGGTGGGGGTGGGCAAACTGTTGCGAATAGTATGGGGGGGGGGAGTCCCTTAGGCTGGGGAGTGCTGCTACTGCTGCATGTGCTAATAGGTGGTTTCTGCTGTAGCTGGCTCTCCAGGTTTGATATTCATTCAAAAGGGATCTGGATAGTGCAAATGTAGTTACATGAAATGCAGAAGGCATATATTCACCAATAAAGCAGAAAAAGACTTGCCTATGATGGAGTTTGCCCAACAAAGTCAATTAGGGCCATGCCAAGGACTGTGGCGCAGTGCAGCCTTATTTGAGAACAAGTACAGAAAGGGCACTGATATCATCACTAGGCTTCCAGGAAGCTCAAAAAGAGTGAGTTACTGCATGTGGTTGGGGTGGAGGGCGGCACCGGATTCGTTAGTCACACGGGACACATTCCTAGCTTGGTATGGTCCTGGTATGCAAGAAACACACCTTTCTGTGCAGAGCATCAGGGTCGGTTGGCCCATCCATTGTGTAAGAATGTTGTTCACCCTAGGCCCCGCACTTCAGGGTGCCCGCGCCAGCAACATCCCACATTTGAATACTGGCAGGTAGGGCGGCTTTAGAGGGAGCTGGAGAGACCCTGGCTCACCTCTAACAGCTGTCAAAGTGAAGAGCAACTTTTTCCTTCACCAGAAACTGTACTGTAGTTTATGATGCTGACGCACTGAGGTCAAAGGGGTCTGGTGAAGGAAAAAGATGCTCTTCACTTTGACAGCTGTTAGAGGTGAGCCAGGGTCTCTCCAGCTCCCTCTAAAGCATTTTAGACAGCCGCGTGGCTCTTCAGGAGGGGAGGGGGAGCATGGACTGGAAATTGGGGGGGCTAAACAGTTGGTGGGGCTTGGATTGGAAATGGACTAATGGGGGGCTAGGAAAGCACTGGAAATGGGCTGATGGGAGGCTAAGATTGAAATGGGCTGATAAGAACAATAAGATATGCCATACTGGGTCAGACCAAGGTCCATCAAGCCCAGTATCTTGTTTCCAGCAGTGGCCAATCTAGGTCGTAAGTACCTAGCAATTTCCCCAAAAAACAAGGGTTCCACAATGCTTGTATTGAGTCAAGTAGTGATATCACGGGTCCCTTTTAATAATGGTTTATGGAGCTTTCCTTCAGGAACTTGTCCAAACCTTTTATAAACCCAGCTACACTAACAGCTTTTACTACATCCTCCGGTAACAAATTTCAGAGTTTGATTACACGTTGAGTGAAAAAATATTTTCTCTTATTAGTCTTAAATAGGTTACACTGAAGCTTCATTGCATGTCCCCTAGTCTTTCTATATTCTGATGATGTAAACAGTCGATCTACATTTACCCGTTTACACTCCATTTATTAATGTGTAGACCTCTATCATATCTCCCCTCAGCTGTCTCTTTTCCAGGTTGAAGAGCCCAAACCTTTTTAGCCTCTCTTCAAAGGGGTATCCTTCCATCCCCTTTACCATTTTGGTGGCTCTTCTCTGTACCTTTTCTAACGCTATATCCTTTTTAAGAGGGAGGAGTGGCCTAGTGGTTGGGGCAAGGTACCTCAGGCCAGTTTTCATTCCTTTCCTTATGATACCTAGCATTCTATTTGCTCTCTTGGCTGCCGCTGCACACTGAGCGAAGGGTTTTAACATGTTATCCACGTTGACGCCTAAACCTTTTTCTTGGGTGGTGGTTTCTAATGTGGGGCCTTGCATCATGTAACCATAGTTTGGGTTGTTCTTTCCTAGGTGCATAACTTTTTCCACTTGTCCACATTAAATTTCATCTGCCATTTGGATGCCAGGTCTTCCAATTTATCAAGATCCTCTTGCAATTTTCCACAATCCTCATGGGTTTTAACAACTTTAGTTTCGTGTCATCTGCAAATTTGATAACGTCACTCGTTAATCCGTATTCCAGGTTATTTATGAATGTTTAAAAGCAACGGACCCAACACAGATCCTTGGGGTGTACTCCACTATTCACCTTTCTCCATTGGGAAAATTGGCCATTTAGCCACAATAGTACACTACCTCCTATCCCATGACTTTTTAGTTTTGCCAAAAGTCTCTGATGAGAGACCTTGTCAAAGGCTTTCTGAAAGTCCAGATACACTATATCAACCGACTCACCTTTGTCTACCTGTTTATTCACACCTTCAAAAAAACATAACAGATCTTCTTGTCCAAAGCCATATTGGCTGTCTCCCATTAAGCCATGACTATCTACATGTTCAGTAATTTTGTTCTTTATGATGGTTTCTACCATTTTTCCTGGTACTGACGTCAGGCTCAACAGTCTGTAGTTTCCCAGATCATCCCTGGAAACATTTTTAAAAATTGGCATTACATTGGCCATCCTCCAGTCTTCAGGTATTACAGATTTTTGATTTTTTATTTTATTTATTACATTTTCTTTTATACCGCGCTATTTAAGATCAGTGCGGTTTACAATAAACATTGAAACTACACATCTCAGTTTAGTGATTTGTGCTTACAATAAACATTTAAAATAACTCGGGTATACAATGAACAAGTTTCTTAACAGGGAGAACAATAACTATATACAGGCAAGTTAATGTAACTATATACATGGTTACGTGCACAGCACGAGCTTCTCAGAGTAAGTTAAGTATGGAGGCGGTTAAGGTGTGGTTGCAGGTATTCAGACTAGGAGTGTAAGATGCGTGGGCTTGAGGAGCTACCATGAGGTGTGGAAGTAGGTGACTGTGGGGGGGGGGGGGGCTGCGGCATCGTAGTGAAGGAGAAAAAGGTGATGCTTCAGTTCCTTCTTGAATTGGGAGAGATCGCTGATGGTTCTGATAGGCGCCGGAAGTGCGTTCCAGCAAGATGGTGCAAAAAAGGCAAAGGCTCTAGATCTAGTAGCTTGAGAGCACTTAGTACTTGCCTTAGGTAGAATGAGGGTGTTTGCAGCATTCGATCTCCTTAGCCGGTTAGGAGGTGTGATGGATACTAGGTCGGTGATGGCAGTAGCCGGGAATTTCTTGATGGCTTTATGGGTCATTGTTAAAACCTTGTAGGAGATCCTGGCCTGTATGGGCAGCCAGTGCAACTGTTTTAGTATTGGAGTGATGTGGGATCTTCTGGAAGCTCCATGAAGGATTCTTGCAGCAGAATTCATAGCAAGTTGTAAGGGGTTGGTCGTACTCTTTGGTAGGCCATGTAATATCGCATTAGCATAGTCAAGGTGGGGCATTATTAGGGCCTGAAAAACAGTTCGGAAGTCTTCAGGTTCTAACAGCTGACGAAGATGGCGAAGGGACCGGATTTTGTGATAGACAGCTTTTGTTATGTTATTGATGTGAGCCTTCATATTAAGCTGCTGATCAAGTATAATTCCGAGGTATCTTACTGTAGTCTTGCATGTAAGTTCTGCGTCCCGAACTTTGATGGATAGAGGTGGGATAAAAGCCGGGTTCCTGGTGACGAAGAGGGCTTCGGTCTTTTTGAAGTTTAATTTAAGCCTTTGTGCGTCTATCCAGTCGGAGACTGCATCAAAGCATTTGATTAGAGGGGAGAGGTCAAGATGCTCAGTCGAGATTGGCATGTACATCAAGACATCGTCGGCATAGACAAGGCAGTTGATGTTAAATGAGTGGATAAGGTCACAGATGGGTTGCATGTAAATGTTGAATAGTAAGGCCGATAGTGAGGAGCCTTGCGGGACACCTTTAGTTTGAAGGAAGGGGTCAGAGGTGGAGGGACCAGAACGTACATGTTGCCAACGGTCTGTGAGGTAAGACGCGCACCATGATAGAGCTGAGCCGTGAACTCCCTTATCTCTGAGGCGTTGAAGGAGAACTTCATGGTCTACTGTATCAAAGGCAGCGTCGATGTCCATGAATATTAGAACAAAGCCTTGTCTGATGTTATCCAGCCCTATGGAAAGGGTGTTGAATAGGGTTGTCAATAGTGTTTCCACACCATGTGCTTCACGGAATCCATGCTGGCAGGGATGAAGGGGTGCGTTGGAATCTATATGATCCTGTAATTGACGTTGTGTAATCTTTTCAATGATCTTCGAGAGGAGAGGTATGCTAGAGATAGGCCTGTAGGAATCCATCGCTGAGGGGTCCAGCTTACTGTTCTTTAGGAGAGGTCTGATCGCAGTCTGTTTCAGGCTACAGGGGAATGTTCCAGTAGAGAAGGATACTTCTATAAGCTTGGATAAGAATGGGCTGAGCTCAGCACGTAAGGATTTTATCCAGGGAGCTGGACACGGATCAGCGGGTGCTGTAGTGGTATTTATATTTAATATGGTGTCTTGAATGACTCTGATGGTTGGGGTAGAGAAGGATGTGAGGGTGTGTTGGGTTTCACTTAAGAGATGATCAACTGAGGGATGAGGGGTGGAAATGGGTGGAGTAGTTGAGATGAGAGGCTTAGTAGGTTGAGCAAGCTGGTTACTTTTGTTGCGTAAGTAGTTGGCATATTCCTGGGGGTCTGGGTGGAACGAGTTTCCCCTGAGATGGTTCCTTTGCTAGGGATTTTACAATTTGGAAGAGCTCATGGGGTTTGTTCAGGGAGCGTTGTAGTCTGTTTGCATGATATTGTTTCATACTTGATGCAACGGCTAAACAATGTTTTCCTAATTGTGCTGTGAATGCTTCATGGCTCGCGGTTGTTCTAGATCGTCTCCAGTGCCTCTCAAGTTGTCTGAGATGAAGAAGCGATTTGCATAGTTCTTGGGAGTACCAAGGAGCATTCTTCTTCTTATGTGAAGCTTTGTATGTTGGAGGTCTATGGATTACGGCATCTAGGTTTGAGTTCCAGGAGTCGACCATGTCGAGGCCTTGTTCAGGTAGGTCAAGTAGGATCAGTGTCTTCATTAAAAAATCCTCTCTATCGAAAGGATGGAAGCGCTTAAATTGTTCTGGGGTAGGGTTATCATCAGTTTTAGCTTTGACAGATATAGCACAAGTTGGTATCTGGAATCGTATCAGAAGATGATCTGACCAAGGGACTGGGCTAACATTTAGGAGAGGCTTGTGCCCATGAAGTAAGGCTAGCTGCGGTGCAAAGATCAAATCTAGTATGTTCCCTTTTATATGAGTAGTGGTATCGACGAGTTGAACGTAGCCTAGCTCACTGAGGGCATCATTAAAGGCATTGGTATGGCTGTCTTGAATGGATGGGAGGTTGAAATCTCCTAAAACCCAGTTCATGGTGTGAAGATTTGTGGTGTTGCAGGCAAGATCGATTATTGTGGCTAAGTCATCTGGAGATGAAGAAGGTGCTCTATATAGCAAGTTGATGGTTATTTGTTTGTTTGTAATGGTAAGGGAGTCAAGGGACAAGGTGCTGCTTGAGGCAGTAATCTGAAATTTGAGATCCGCTTTTGTTAGGATGAGTACTCCTCCACCACGATGGTCGGTTCTGTGGCATGAGTGAACTGAGAAGTTGGGAGGGACACTCTGGTGAAGAATCACGGAGTCGGATGCAGACAACCATGTTTCGGTGATACATAAGATATCAAGATTATGAGCTGAAAGCATATCCGTTAATGCTGGCCATTTCTTCCTTATGGATCGCGCATTTATTAGTGCACATTTAAGGTCAGGGGGAGAGTGGGGTTGTGCACGCCGAGTTAGGTTGTGCTGCTGTAGGTTCACATAGATAACATGTGAGCCTGGTATGCTTCGAGGTGTTTCGGTTTGATATTTGGTATAGTCAGGGAATCTTCTCCAGGATCTTCGGAGGACAGGTATGGAGTTATGAGGTACGTTAAGGGCTAGAGTGTCGAAGGTAAGGACTATTAAAATAAAGCAGATGAGGATTGAGAATGGGTAAGTGGGTACACAGTGAGATATCATGGTGAATAGTATGGATAGTAAAGGCAGTAACGATATTGGCTAGTGAGAGTAACAGACAAGTATGTTCAGCCTAACCAGCTAAGCTATGGAATGGAATGGAATGGTGAGGTAGTCAAAAAAATCAGAATGGCTCAAGAAGTAAGACTAGTAGCTTGTTAGCAGTTTAGATCAGGTAATGCAAAACATTAGTATATACAATGTAGCACTAAAACATTAGCATGAGAGTCCTGAGGGGAAGTGGTAAGATACTATGAAACTATGTTACAAACTTGGTTGCTGGAACTCTGGGCTTCAAAGGATTCAGGATCTTAGCGCGGCAGGAACATGAGCTGGCTATGTTCTAATTTTCCTTGTTCAGAGGAAGCTGATGGGCTGTTATTCCAATTTTTCTTAGGCCTCCCTCAGGCCTCCGCCTAAGGGCCACGCCAAAGGGCCCTCTAGCGAGGCCCTCAGGCGCGGGCCCGCAGAGGCGCGGGCGCGCCTGATGGCGCGAAGTTTAAAGAGTCCAGGTGCGCTCCGAATGGGCGGAAGATCGGCGTCCTTCTGCTCCCCTGCCGGAAGCTCTATCCCCGTGCCGGGGAGAGCTGAGGATGGTGGTGGGAGCAAGGAAGTGTACGCGCCTGATGGCGCGAAGTTTAAAGAGTCCAGGTGCGCCCCGAATGGGCGGAAGATCGGCGTCCTTCTGCTCCCCTGCCGGAGGCTCTATCCCCGTGCCGGGGAGAGCTGAGGATGGTGGTGGGAGCAAGGAAGTGCATGCGCCTGATGGCGCGAAGTTTAAAGAGTCCAGGTGCGCCCCGAATGGGCGGAAGATCGGCGTCCTTCTGCTCCCCTGCCGGAGGCTCTATCCCCGTGCCGGGGAGAGCTGAGGATGATTGATAGGTAGGGTATGTAAGGATGATTTTAATGATAGTTCACAGATTACTAATAGCAGGTCTGCAATCTAATATTTCAGTTCTTTCAACACCCTTGGATGTATACCATCTGGTCTAGGTGATTTGCTACTCTTCAGTTTATCAAATAGTTGTAATACATTTTCCTGGTGATGGGGGAGGGGAGCTTGGACTGGAAATGGACTGATGGGGGAGCTAGGACTGAAAGTGGGTTGATGGGACTAGGACTGCAAATGGGCTGATGTGTGGGGACTAGAAGGGAGCAGATACTGGGTGGGGCTGGCACTAGAAGGGAGCTGGTGTTGGGAGAGGACTAGAATGAGATGGGACTGGGAGAGTGAAATGGAAAGGGGAAAATATTTTGTGTGGAAGGGAAGAAAAATCTGATTGGCCAGGTATTGGGAGAGTAAGTGGAGACTGAGGATGGAGGGGTAAAATTTGGGTGGATGAAAAAGGAATAAAGAAAGATGGAGGAAAGAGCAAAAAGAGAAAGATCAGTATGTTAAAGCAGATGTAGAGAGAGAATGGAAAAAACCTAGAAGAGAGAAGAAAGGACAAATGGACAGCAGACAATGGAGAGTTAGCAGAAGACAAGAAGAAACCAGAAGAAAGTGACTGGAGCAATTGCAACTGAAAAATAAATTGTACAAAAAAAAAGGTAGAAAAATACTTTATTTTTAATTTATTAAATGGGATATGTCAGCTCTGGGAAATATGCATCCTTAACTTCTGCATTTTGTTTAGTAGAAGAGGAAATTAATTTATAATGTTATTTCTGCAGTGGTGTTGTACATTCCAAGTTTGACTTTTGGGGTTCCCAGTTTAATTATTGTCTTCCTATTTCTAAATTGATTCCTTATTCTTTGTTTGGTGATAGTCTGTTCTGCATGTGTAACTGAGCTGAGGTATTCTGTTTATGTAGTTTCTACTTGATAGTGCCACTTGTTCTTTCCCCAGTAGGAGATATATTGGTATTCTCTGAGATGTTTTAGTTTAATATTTGCAATGTTGCTTTTTGATAGGTAGGGTATGGTGCTTTGAGTCCTGGTAGTACTGTTATGATACGGTGGGTTTGCTATGGGTTTTAAATTGGCAGTGTTTGTAGTACTTCCTAATGTGCCTGGCGATTGGCACTGGAGTATAGTAATGTAGAATCGGGTAGTCTTTCTTTAATTTAATTTAATTAACAGATTTTTTATATACCGCTCCTTTCATTGATCAGATGCGGTTTACATGGAACAACAGTAACAGAGAGCTGTTTTTACATATAACAAATTGGAGCTTACATTCAACAAATAACAATAGTGAACTATGTACAAAGGAACAGAATAAACTATATACAGGGTTATTTGTTATTCAATTGTGTTCGATACATTGGTTTAGAGCTTCAGTACTTCATTCTTTTCTGGAGGAATATGTTAGCTGGAATGGGTTATCCTTTATCTAGCTGAGAGGTGAGAGGTGAATTCGTCAGGGATCCATAGTGCATTGTGAATAAGTGTGTTTTAAGTCTTTTCCTAAACTCCATGATTTCAGATAAGGATCTTAATTCTGATGGGATTGTGTTCCACAATATGGGGGCTGCATGGGAGAAGGCTTTCTTATTTGTGGTTTTTTTGGCCCTTATAAATTATTTTGGTGATTTTAATTTGTTTAACTGGTCTCTCCTTTGCAGATTACACAGGTACACTACCAAAAAACTGCCTCCAGTTTTGCAACTGATTCCTATAGATTTTGGGGTGCTGAATCCAGGAAAAATAGCCAAAATGTTCCATCACGTCACGTTTTCTTGCAAAATTAGATTTCTTACCCATATAAGGAATGTTCACATAATTTCTTTTTAGCCGACTGCAGTTTATTTTCTTGGCCCAAAATAAAGGTTGTAATGGTTAACTAACTAGAAACACTCCCTCATGATATTTTAGAGTGTTTTGTATTCATTTTATACATTAACAGGACAATTGGGAGGCGGGGGGCTAAATCCAGTACTCGCGCTGGCGCATGCTCTTTCCTGTTCGCCTCGCCTCGTTCGCTCGCTCAAACACGGTGGTTGCGACATGAACGTTCCTGTCAAATTTCAGTTTCTTGCAAGTTCATTATTACCTTTTGTTTGCTCAGTCGTAATCCAGCTTTATTCCGAAGTGGTTCACTACAGTTGTAGTTTGCAGTGCTGTGTATTTGTGATGGCTCACAGAGCCAGAGGTTGCGTCAACTCTCCGGACAGTTTTTGTTTTATTTGTGGGGAATATACCGTGAAAAAGCGGCAGAGGAACATTTCTGCATTTATTAAAAAAGTATATTTTGCCTATTTCGGTTTGAAGTTAGGCGATCAAGACAAACCGTGGGCTCCTCACAAAGTGTGCAAGACATGTGAGGAAGATCTACGCTTATGGATGAAAGGTAAAAAACAAGCATTTCGTTTCGGAATACCTATGATGTGGCGTGAACAAAGAGACCACAGCAGTGACTGCTATTTTTGCTCTTGCATTGTGAAGGGATACAACTTAAAAAATAAGAACGTAATAAGTTACCCCAACCTTCCCTCAGCAATTAGGCCTATGCCTCATAGCAATGAAGTACCTGTGCCTGAACCACCAAAATCTTTGGATCATATTTGTGTGGACTGTTCTGATCATGATGAGACTCATCAGATGGCTTTTCCCGATGAGTCCAGTACTTCAGAGTTTGAAACTGAACCAGATCCGAAACCTGAACTTTTCTCTCAAGCTGAATTGAATGATTTAGTCCGGGATTTAGGACTCCCAAAAGATGCTGCCCAACTGCTAGGTTCTCGGCTTAAACAGAAAAATCTATTGTCACCAGGAGCAACTTTTTATTGGTACCGCAACCGCGAGACACAATTTTTGAAGTATTTCAGCAAAGAGGAAGATTTGGTATTTTGCAACGATATATACGGAGTGATGGAAAAGTTTAAACTCAAGTATGATCCTGCTGAATGGCGGCTGTTCATTGATTCGTCAAAAGACAGCATAAAAGGTGTTGTTCTTCATAATGGCAACACATTCGCTTCAGTTCCTATTGCTCACTCTGTTATTCTCCAAGAAAAATACGAGAATTTGGCCCTGATTCTTCAGAAGATTCGTTATGATGAGCATAAGTGGATGATTTGTGGAGACTTTAAAATTCTATCCATGCTATTAGGGCAGCAATCCGGTTTCACCAAATATCCCTGCTTCCTTTGCTTGTGGGATAGCCGGGCCCGCGACCTACACTGGGGGAAAAAAGACTGGCCAATTCGGGAGTATTTGAGACCCGGTGAGAAAAATGTTCTTCATGAGAGCTTGGTACCTCGTGATAAAATTCTATTACCACCTTTTTGCTACCATCACAGTGTGTTTTGTTGACATTACTCTATTCTTATGTGCTGCCTTGTTACAATTTTCTTTATTCTTATTTGAATAACTACTAAACAATTAGTATAAAGAATTCATCCAAGAAACTTTTATCTTGATCGCACTCAATCTGAAACGTTCACCTCAAACTGCTAACCCAATGTAGCAAAAAATCTGTACGTGATGGAGCAAATTGGTTACCAGATTTGGATTCAGCGCACCAAAAAACGTAAAAATCAATCGAAACATTAGAGGCAGTTTAAAAAAATATTTTTTTAGTTTACCTGTGTTATGAATAGGCTCTATTTTGATGAGGTTATTTATGGTCGGGGGTGCTGTTTTATTTATGGCTTTGTAGGTAGTTAAACGAGTTTTGTAATCTATTCGGATTTGAATCGGGAGCCAGTGTAAATATTCTAATATAGGGGTTATATGTTGAAAAGGTGGGGCCTTCGTTATGGTCCTAGCTGCCGCGTTTTGTGCTAATTGAAGTTTTTTCAAGGTCTGTTTTGTTGCACCTAGTAGGATTTGATTTGCAAAGTCGAAATGGGGAGTTATTATTGCTTGTATTACTCGTTGAAAATCTAGTAGGTGCATTAGTGGACGAAGTTGCTTTAATATTTTAAGTTTAAAGTAAACTTTTTTTGTTATATTTCTTACGTGTGTGTCCATGCTGAGGTGTTTGTCTAGTATAACGCCTAAGTAACGTACTTCAGTTTTTAGTTTGATGTTGTTGTTCTGCAGTGTAATATGGGGGGGGGGGGGAATGAACGTTGTGTTTTTAGTTACTATTAGTGCTTCTGTTTTTGAGTGGTTGATGTATAGATTGTTTTCATTTAGCCAGTTGTTTATTTCATTGAGGCAATCGTTAATGAGTTGTAAAGGGATATTTGGTATTTTGAAAGGGACATACATCATAATGTCGTCCGCATATAGGTGATAGTGGACATTGAATTTTTTAAAGATTTCACAGATGTGTAAAGTATATGTTAAATAGTAATGCTGACAGTGCTGAACCTTGGGGGAGGCCTAGTTCTTGATTGTATGTTTTAGAAGTAAGGTTACCGATTTGTACCGTTTGAGTTCGGTCAGTTAGATAAGAGGAAAACCAATCTAGTACAGTAGATTTTATACCTATTTGCCTAAGTTTATTGATCATTGTTGAATGGTGGACACTGTCAAAGGCTGCGGAGACATCAATGAATATGAGTAAAAATGCTTGTTTTGAGTTGTCTATTCCTCTTACAAGTGTATCGATTAGAACTGTTAGAAGTGACTCTACTCCGTGTCTGGGGCGAAACCCATACTGCTGATCGTCGAGGGGGGCTGAGCTGTCAATGTAATCTTGTGTTTGAATTTGTACTGCTTTTTCAATTAATTTAGCCATAAACGGAATACTCGATATGGGTCTGTAGGATTTAGGTGATGATTTGTCAAGGGTAGTGTTTTTTAGGATTGGGCAGATCTGCGCGTGTTTTAGTGTAGGGGCTAGGTATCCATTTTTTAGGGAAAGATTTATTATTGGGAGGATGAATTGAGAGAGTATAGGTAGATAGTTCTTTATCTAGGTTACTGGACAAGGGTCAAGGAGTAAGGTTGTTGTATTAATGTTTGTGATAATGTTCTTGAGTGCAATATTAGTTAGGGGTTGGAAAACAGACCATTCGTCTGCATAATGTATTTGAGAAGTATTTGTGGGTTTAGGTAGGGGGGGATAGGACATTGTTTTGTTCATATAATAATTTGCCAATGTCTGTGGGGTAATATCTGTGATTTCGTTGCTGGAGTTGTGGATATTATTTGTCAGCTTTTGGACTATTGAGAAAAGTTCTCTGGGTCTGTTTATTGTGTTATTTAGGATGGAGGCGTGGTAATTTTTCTTGGCATTGTTAATTGCATCTTTATACTTGTTAAGAAGGGTGTGGTATAAGTCTTTTGTAATAGTGTTTTTATTTTTCCTCCATTTACATTCAACTTTCCTTAAATTCTTTTTCATTAGTTTTAAATCCTTATTGTACCAGGGGGTTTGACCAACTTTAGAATGCGTGTTTTTCTTAATGATTTGTTTTTTAGCTGCAGCGTTATTGATAGTTTTGTGCCAGTTAGTTACTGCTGCATCTAGGTTTTGTGGTGAGGTTGATAGATTAGGAATTATAAGGTCTAGAAATTCTTCTTCATTGTATTTTTTAAATCTGGAGGTTGGTGGATTAGTTGGGGTTCGTTTGACTGAGGTGTTATTTGTTGTGATATTAAAGTTAATTAGGTAATGGTCTGACCATGGGATAGGTGTGCATTTGAGGGAATTGGGATTATAGTGTTGATGAAGTACATTTGGTAGGAAGACCATGTCAAGAATACTACCTTTTCCATGTGTGCTAGTGTTTATTATTTGGTGAAAATCCATATCTGCTGTTGATTCTAGGAAGAGGGAAGCATTTGAAGCTGGTAATGAGGGGAGGTTAAAGTCACCTAGCATTAGGATTGGGTTTTGATCAGTGGAGGAACTTAGAAAATCGATTAAGGGGTCCAGGTTTTCTGATTGTTGGTCTGGAGGTCTGTAAATTAGACAGATTTTTATGTTGCTGATTTTCATAATGATGGTGTCTATGTTGGTTGATAGGTTTGAAGTTAGTTTTTTGGCTTTTAGTTCTTTTTTTGACATTTATTTATTTATTTAGCTGTATTTATATACCGCTTTTCACCGGGTCAAAGCGGTGCTACATAGGGGGGGGGGGGGGGAATTAAGTACAAGGGGGGGGGGCCATCACCAGGGGCAACATTGATGATTCTGACATAGGACGGACTTTGGACATAGTACAGACATTGGACATAGACAAAGGCTTTGAGTTAGAGGTTCATTGTGGGTGAACTTGGGGGTTTGTGGCTTTTTCGGTGGGGGTCGAGTTGAAGTATTCCTGGAAAAGGATGGTTTTTAGCTGTTTTCTGAAAGCAGGTTTTATAGCCCTCAGCTACACAGCAGGTGATAATCATTGCAGGAGCTAGCGTCGGGATCCACTCAGACAGGCAGAGCAAAGTAAATTGAAGAAATCCACACACCTCAGCGTCCCGCGGTAGGGCAGCAGGTTTTATAGCCCTCAGCTACACAGCAGGTGATAATCAGTGCAGGAGCTAGCGTCGGGATCCACTCAGACAGGCAGAGCAAAGTAAATTGAAGAAATCCACACACCTGCTGCCCTACCGCGGGACGCGGTCGAGGGCGTCCCCTGGGGGCGTGCACCGAAGGGGCGTGACCAAAGGGGCAGGCCACGCCCCTTTGGTGCCCCTTCGGTGCACGCAGGTGTGAGAAGCGTTTCCCTGTGATGGGGAAAAGGAAGAAGTACCCGCCTACTCGTTAAAGTTGTTAAGGTTGTCGGTCCGATGGACGCACACGTTCGGGTGAGTGATCCCTCTACTTCAACCTCAACCCCAAAGGATGGTGGACTGGATATTTCCGGCGTTAGTACTTCCTCTTCTGTGTCTTCTCCCCGCGAAATGGGTTTGTCTCCTCCCTGCTCGAAGTCTGAACTTATTTCTGGGGAGGCCACTCCACAGGAGGATGTGGTGGTGGCCGACCCGGGTCTAGTTCTTTTGCCTTCGAAGTTTTTGGAAATTAATTCCGCTTCAGTTTTACCTCCAGCTTTACCTTCAGTAGTTAATTTTCCCATAGTTGGGGAATCTCAAGTACCACCAGAGAATGTTTCCCTGAAAGATATTTGGGCAATTGTGTCTCGGATGGAGTCGGCTCTTGGACTCTCTTTGAAGAAAGTTTCTGAATTTTCTAAGGAAACAGTGGTGAAACTATCGGATCATGAAAAAAGAATTGCTTCTTTGGAAAAGTGGTCAGTAGTGCAGGATTCAAAGGATTTGCCTTATAAGGCTGTTTGTGAGAAATTTTCACAAGATTCCTTAGCATTGCATAGGCAAGATGAGTTTTTGGAAAATACTATTAGGTCTAAAAACTTACGTTTGTTAAATTTTCCTCAAACCCATTACCTTTCACCTCTGATACTTTTTCATAAATATCTTGAAGTGTTGATGTTTACAGAAGTTGATTCTATTAATGTTTCAAAGATATATTATGTTCCTAAAGGTAAGATAGATAAGGCTGGCGAACCAGGTGAACCTGGTCTTCAGTTTGATCGTGTGGTTTCCTCTTCCTTAGATATTTCACACTTTATTGAATCTGAGAGTGAAGAGATAACCTCGAGAGCTACGCTGTTGGTAACATTTTTATCTGAGATAGATAAGGAAAAGGTGTTACGTGCTTATTTTCCTAAAAAAAATGAGAAATTTTGTGGCCATGCAATTCAAATTTTCCCTGATGTCTCTCGGGCAACCCAGAAGCGACGCAAGGCCTTTTTGGAACTGCGTCCTCGGGTTTTAGCTCTTGGGGCATCTTTTTATTTTAAATTTCCATGCAAGTGCCATATTTGGTTTCAAAGTAAAAGATATGTATTTTTTGAGGTGGATCATTTATTGACCTTTTTGGATAGTAAGAATTAGAGTTTTGCTTTTCCTTTAAGTGGTTTCTTGACTTTTAGTTAGTAAAAGGAGATTCAAGTTTAATTATTCGGGCCTCCTCAGACTGTTTAATATTAATATTAATTACAGCTGTTTTCTGAAAGATAGCAAGTTGGTATTGTTTCTGAGGTAGGTCGGTAGGGAGTTCCATAAAGATGGAGCATAGAGTTCAAAGGCTCGTCTGCAGGTCCGTTGTGAGCATTTGGTTCTTTTGTGAGGGACGGTGAGGGAAATACTGGAGGCTTGTCTAGTAGATTTGCCGTGGGCTGGGCGAGCCAGTAGGGTGCGAAGGTGGTTGTCCTGTGTTTGATGGATAGCTTTGTGGGTGAGTAGGATGGCTTTGTATTTTGTCCGTGCTTCGAGGGGGAGAATGTGTAGTTCCTTCAGAATTGGGGTGATGTGGTCGGTTTTCTTGGCGCTCTGAATGATTCTCGCAGTGGTGTTTAATGCAGTTCGGAGGGGGTTGATGTGTGTGGCTGGAAGTCCATGGTAGGTTATGTTGCAGTAGTTCAGATGTGGGAGTGTCATGGCTTGCATCACTGTTCGGAAGTCTTGATGTTCCAGGAGGGGTTTGAGACGTTGTACTGTTCTTGCCTTGTGAAATATAGTTCCGGAGGTTTTAGTGATCTGTTGCTTTAAGGTGAGGGCTTGGTCAATAATAATGCCCAGGTATCTTATCTGTGGTTGAATTTGGATGCTCGTAGTTCCTATGTTGAGGTGCGAGGGTGGCGTGAAGTCTGGGTCCTTTGTCACTATGAGGGCTTCGGTTTTCTTTATGTTGATGGTGAGGTTGTTTGTTTGTAACCAGTCAGACACTGCTGTAAAGCACGCTGACAGGTGGGTGTTTAGAACTCTGCCACCTTTTTTGTGAGTTCTATGTGTATAGAAGGTGTCATAGTCATTGTTGCTTAGTTGATTTATGTAGACGTTATCTGTGTCTGTTAGCCATGTCTCAGTTACACATAAAATGTCTGGTTTTTGATTGACTAGTATTTCTGTGAATATGGGCAACTTATTTTTCATTGATCTGGCATTAATTAATATTATTGATAATGATTCTGCGTTTTTGCGGAGGTTAGTGTTAGTAGACTGAGGGGGTTATCCATACACTCATTATCCATACACTCATTAAGAGGCATGTTTACTAAAAGTTACTGCATGTTGACATTATGCAAATATTTATGCAAATGAGGCCCTGCACTGAGTCTCCCCACATGGCCCCGCACCCCACTTGGGCCGCCCCTGCAGAGCGTTGTAAACTCCCGAGAGATTGGATAGAGTGGGGTGGTTTTAACTTTTTCATAAATCTCCATAGAGACATTACAGTTCTTATACATAACAATCTCACATTTGAGAAGGAGGGGGTCCTCGTGGACGCTAGTGGGTGGTATGTGATAGTGAGAAGGGTGTTAGGGGTCAGAAAATGCTTCTTTGCAATGTGTATGGTTCCAATACCTACTCCTGTGTATTCTCTTTATTTTATTTATTTATTTGGTTTTATGTACCGCGGTTTACAAGGATCAAAATCAGTAGTTACATAGAACAAGTTTGAATAACAGCATAATCGGTGGTTATTAAGACTGCCTGTCATTCAGGTACTGCAGCAATACCGTGGGTATCACATGGTGAGGTTGGGTGGGGGGTGAGTTTTTAACATTGTAACAGATAGATCTTGGGTCTGCAAGCCAAAGAAGATATGCCACCCATGGGAGGGAAATAAGGGAGTTCATCTGGCGATAAATCAGCTAGGTCTGCTGGACATTTGGAGAGTTCTCCATCTGGGATTTAGGAGTTCACCTTTCACACTCCCACAACAGCTACTGAAGACTAGAGTATCTTTTAATCCCTGAGAGTCTTTTCCCAGTGGTTAGGACAGCACATGTTGGGAGCATCACACCTTCTGACCACATGCCTGTAATATAAGTGTTAAACTGAGGGGGTGCACAAGACTGGACAGAGCACATGGAGACTATATGCAGGATAATACTATAATCCCCTGTTTGAGACATATTTAAGAGGAAAATGGGATAATTGCCTTAAATTTAATTATCAAGAAGGCGTTTCCCCACTCCTGGTTTGAGTAGTGGGGAAGGCAGTCATGAGGAGGGAAATTCATATCCTATTTGAGACGAAAGAGGTAAAAACAAGATGCAGAGATCCTTTGACTGACAAAAGCAGTTGAGTGGGAACAAGGGAAGCACCAGGTCTCCATGACCCTGGAGCAAAAGCGAGCCATGCAGAATACAAGGGCAGCTCTAAAGCAGCTTCTTCAGGAACATGCCTGGAAATTGCTGAAGTATTTTAAGTTCCAGTTGTATCTGGATGGCAATTGAGCAGGGAGGCTGTTCAGTTTGATTTGCAGGAGTTTACCAGAGTTTCCTATGATGGTTAGGTCTTCCTGGTGGGTTTCACATGTGCTTTAAGGCACATATCCACACCTCACTAGCCTGCTATCCTGGGAACAGCATCAAGGAACAGAGGCTGTTAATAGTAGGTTTCTGGTGCATGTTACTGTGCTTATCCACACTCCTCTGTTGGTAATATAGTGCTATTTTAGGACTTGGATTGATAATTAGGAGAAGGTTGTACTAAGTTCTTAAGTCTCTATATAGCAATAAGACAGTTTAGGACAAAGTCTCAGTTCGAAGGTAAGATGAATTATGATGCAATATACTGTAGACCATAATATTAGCCTAGAAAATGAAAACTGAGAGCGTAGTTCTGTAAGAAGTGGTGAAATGACACACATCATGCATATTTGCACCTAGTCCATAAAGTTAAATCTGTACAGATTTCACTTTATAAAATACTATTGTATTTGGCCGCAGACGCATACAAATTTCAACCACACAGATCTTGTGTTCAACTGTATTTTATAATTTATGCACATAAATGCATGCTATGCCCACACTATACCCAAGCATCACCCATGTGCACATCCACAGTGAAAGTATACGTGATGGGCTCTGCAGTGTAGTTACTGAATCATAACTGTGTTATTTATGCACATAAGTGCTTACTTGTGTAAATGACTAGAATACTGCTATTTATGCAAATTAATGGCACATAATCTTCCACAAGTAGAATTAACTCTTGAAAGTTTAAATTTCAGCTAAAAAAAAATCTTGTTACAGGATCTGTTTCTGTATAAAGACTATAAGGATCATTGTGTTTCGCTCTAGATCTCCGTCACTGGAGAACAGCAAAACTGCCCTATTTAACTATCCCTCAAAGTATGAAATAAACTACAGGGTCACGTGTTCTCTGCATAATTACTCTGGGTACAGCTTAGGGCTCCTCTTTGTAGCCAGTGTGCGTCAGTTGGCATTGGAACACTGAAGAGGATAGTTTGAGACCAGCTGGAGTAGTGTGAAAGCATTTACTGACAATTAAAGAATAATTAGAGGTGAAACTCAGACTAGTAGGTTGGAACCATTTTCAGAGGAATATTCAGGATAGTGGGCTCTTCCTTTGTCTTCCAAACTTCTTTTAAACTTCTCCCCTTGTTATCGGTCCAATATGCATATGAAGGGACTGAAAATATCCCAAATTGATTGGCTGTATCAGAGCACACTGATAAGTGCACTGCAGAAATAGCGCAGGAGAAATGGATCCCGGTACAAGTTCTGTCCAAGCAGGCTAGGCTCTTCTCACTCTGGTATGATGTATCTCTCAAAGCTACTGAGCTAGTTAACAAGGATGTTTTCATCCCTACTTCTCAGCATGGTACAGGGTGCTTTCCAAGGTCACTGAATCCATTAGTAAGGCCCAGTGTTTTTCTCTTCTCAGTACAGTTGTGTCTGAATGAAACATATCCTAGAACCTTTGGAGGGCATATTCAAAAGACCTGCTAACCATATTAACCCCGGTGAGTGGCCTATTCAGCACCACATAGCTGTTTTGTGCCATTGAATATGCCCTCCTAATAACGCTGCATGCCCTGATGCTAATTGTGTAGATTGGGGTGTTCTGGGGGTGGCACTCACGTTAACAGATCAACAGAAAGAATCAGCCATTGGTCAGTTAACATAAACTGACTAAATCTAGGCACACAAATGGTTGGCCTAACTTTAGCTTGATTAGCAAACTGGGTAACAGCTGAATATCACTGCTATTCAGGCATGCCAAATATTCAATGCCCGTGACTGGATATGAGCCCAGCATTGACTATATGGGTCCAATTTAAAACCGAGATAGCCAGCAAGCTTTACTCAGGCTGGCTGTCACCATTGAATATTGGGTCCCTTGGTTTCCAAACTTCCATTTTCTGTGGTTTAGGAAGCACATGTTAATAGAAAGAGACCGCAGCTGCAATTCTTATACCTCTCACTTGTTGTGCTAGGGAGCCTCTCTATTGTGCGTGTATTGAAGCATCACCAGAGTGAAGTGTGCATGTGCATCCCTCTCTTTAATGACATAGAGACACCATCTGGCCCAAAAAAGCCCATAATAGTATATATGGATTCTAGGTATTGAAAAATTGTTAGATATGTTCTCTTCCATTTGTAAAAGGATTTTGTGACTTTGTATGTTTCTTGCTTTCATTAATGTATTGATTTCCGTAGAAAATCTCATAATAGATTTAATGAAAACTATTGAAGTTTGCCAAGTAGCTTAATAGTTGTCTTGATTGTGCTAAATGTGCAAATCATTAGATGATATATTTTAAGATGGGAAATATTAATTAAAATATAACATGATTTAAAATAATGGGATCCATTTTGAAAATAATTAGTCATTCGTTTGACTAAATTGTATCATTGCTCAGTCAACACATGAATGATCATGGCAAATGCTATTCTCTAAAGGAGAGCAACTTACAATAAATGTGACTTGACAATTGTTTGCATACTTATCCTAGGCATCCTGTTATACAATTGCCCTAAGTGAATAGAAAGGTTCCTATTTTGTTGCTATTTTATAGACACATAGGCACCTGTGTGACTATACAAAATGCTAGCACAAATTCTGTAGCAATATCGCCTACTTTCAGGGTGCGGATATTATACCTGCTTGAGGGCAAATGTAAATGTTATCTTGTGTATTATGCGCATATGTTCTTTATGAAATATGCGTATATACTATAACTGCCCACACTCTGCCTAAAATCAACCCCCATGCATGCCTTCTGTACAAGTATGTGCCAGATTGCACCATGTATAATTTGACATTTACCTAATTATATAAGATAGCATTTACACTTATAAAACACTATTTTATGGGCAGTTTACTAAATTACTATCAAATTGAATAGGGGAGGTTTGAGCTATTTCCACACCATTGGATACATTGTGCATTTAATAATCCAAATGCCATCATATGACTTCAAAATGTTCTTAAGAGCTGTAAAAAATGGAAACTAGACAATATGAATCATTTCAAGCTATTCTAATAGAATGGAAAATAGATGGCCAGACACATACTCAATGTTAAATTATATAACATTTTTCAAATATTGTTTTAAATGTGCTGAAATCTACGTAGCACTATATAAATGTAGAAGTGAGATATTAGTTACCTTGTTTTTTACTAAAGTAATATAAGGAATCAAATAGATTAGAAATGAGAAAAGAAACTAGTCTGAGAGTATAATGAGTATCTCCCCTATGATGAGAATATTGATCGACTACTGTAGTTAGTATTCATTGGCTAAATCTATTAGAGTAATGCTATAATTATCATGTTGCATTACTGGTGTCTCACCCTTTTGACATAAACAGGAGCTGTGTGAACTAAATGTTAGAGTATTCTAGCAAGTTTTTGTGTCCCTTGTGTCTATTTTCAGGTCTGCTAACCAAATTAATTGAGTTGAATATCGGGCCCTTCATGCATAACGTGTGATTTTTGCCTGCGGTCTGCTCAAATTACATTCCCAAAAACACATATACTCAGATTATATAAAGTGTGTTTTTTATCTCCAGGAACAAGCAGGAATGTAGTCTTCACATATGGGTATTGTCGGTACCGACGGAGCCTGCGCGGGAACGCTCCCCAGCGTCCAATTAGAAAGCTTTTGGGAGCATCCCACAACGCCTGCATGCTGCCTTCCCGCCTTTCCCAACTGCCTCTCTCCAGTTTTCCGTTTTCCATGGAGCCAGCAGGTCGTTGTTCCTGTCACCGCAGAAAATGTTTTCCTATTCTTTTTTGTGGTTGCGTCTGCCTTCCTCGACGCTATACCAGTACCGCCTGTTCGTTCTTTCTTTCTTTAAAAAAAAAAAAAAATAGAGAGAGATATATATAGAGAGATAGATATAGATATAAAGATAGATACATAGTTCTTTTTTTCCAAACTTTTCTCCTCAGGTGCACGTGCCATTTTGGGCCTTAGGCCCAAAATTTCCTTTACTATGGAAAAACCTGCTTCGGGTTTCAAGAAGTGCACCAAGTGTGGCGGTACCATCTCTGTCACCGACACACATGAATGGTGTCTTAAATGTTTAGGTCCTGACCACTCCATTTCAGAGTGTATGGCCTGTGCCATGATGTCCAAGAGGGGTCGACAAAACCGAGCTGCTAAACTCAGCACCCGATGCAGCCTCTGTGGCATCGATGTCTTCAAGGGCTTCGTCTTCTTCCCATGGATCTCAGGTAACTAAACATAAGTCTGGCCGGTCCTCAAAGGGTAGATCTCCTTCCAAGCATCGAGATGCCTCTGGCGTAGCCCTTGAGGGTTCTGTACTGGCAAAATTGCCCCGGCGGGAGGCTTCGGCTTCCAAAGCATTATCGGGGCTCCAGGATGTTCTCGAGGCCTAGACCTCGGCAGAACTACTGGTGCCATGCTCTGGGGTACCAGCTGCTTTCTCCGGTAACCATACCCAGGCATCGGCAGCGTCGATAGACCAGAGGTTCCTGGCTATTGAATGCAGTCTGGCGGCTCTCCTTGCGACATCGACACCCTCGGAACCGCGTCAGACAGTTCAACCGATACTGGCACCAACTCTGGTACCGGTACCGACGGCATCGACATCGGTGTCTGCATTGCCGGCACCCAGTCATGCTATGCCTTCCGGTACCGATACACCGGTACCGATTCCCCCCAGCACCGACTTCGGTCGGTACGGGTATCGTGCTCTACAAGAGCATCCGGACAGAAGGTACTTTGAGTCCTCGGAGAAGTCTGAGGATTCTGACAGCTCCGTCGGTACCGGAGTACTTCTCCCGGAGGAGCCTTCCTCTCCTAAACGCAGGATGTCCCCTCCAGAAGATATCATCTTTCAGGACTTTATCAGGGAGGTGGCTCGAGGTCTTTCAATTACTGTGGCTCCTGAAACAGAGCCCAGGGCAAAAGAATTGGAGATTCTGCAATATCCCAAGGGTCATAAGGAGGCAGCTACTTTGCCTATCCATGAGATCTTACATGATTTCATGTTGAGAATGTGGGAAACACCTCTTACCACCTCTCCTCACTCTCATAGACTGGATACCATGTATCGAGTACCTCCATGTCCTGTCTTCCAAAAAACTCAGCTTCCTCACCACTCTATTGTAGTGGAATCAGCTATGAGAAGGATCAGAAGTGCAAAGAAGCATGCCTCTAATCCTCCAGGACGTGAGTGTCGAACTTTGGATGCCTTTGGACGTCGTACTTTCCAGGCTTCCATGTTTTCTGCCAGGATCAGTTCCCATATTTTATATATGGGAATGTTCCTTAAGGAAGTCACAGGAGATTTAGAGATTTTGAGCCCTCTTCTTCCTGATAAAGAGGCAGGATTTTCTCACACTGGTTAAACATGCCCAGGATGTTTCTAAGTTTGCCAATCGTGCAGCTTTTGACTGTTTTGAGTGCATAAGCAGAACCTCTGCCATTGCCATAGGTGCACGTAGAATTGCCTGGCTCCAGGCATCCAATTTGGAGCTCTGGGTGCAGGACAAACTGGGCAATATCCCTTGTACAGGTGAGAATCTATTTGGCAAAAATTGGCAAGAGAAAGCCAATGATTTGGATGCTGACAACTCCACTTTGGATAGGTTGTCCAAAGCCACAGCTGATCCTGCAAGGAAGAAATCTATCAAGAAACCATTCTTCTCCAAAAAGAAGAGGTTTTATCCCTCTTATTCCCAGGAGGGATGTTCTGCAGGTCAACCTGCCCGAAAGAGTCAGCAACCACCTAAACAAAGGAAAGTGAAGACTGCTAAGCCTCAACCGTCTCAGCAGTCTCTGCCTCCACAAGGCCTTTGACTTCAATCTAGAGAACCTAGCCTTCCTGGCTCTCAATGGACCAGAGCCTTCCACCATTCAAGGAAGGTTGTGTCACTTTGCCCCCAGATGGGGCAGATAACAGCAGAACATTGGACTCTCTCCATTATAAAAGAGGGGTACAAGCTTCATTTTCTCTGCATGCCCCCTCCCACAATGATAAGACAGTTCAATTCTCAGACCTCTCTCATCAACCTGTTAGATGAAGAGGACACTATGCTTCTTGCCCAAGGGGCAATAGAAGAGGTACCCATTCCTCAACAGGGTACAGGGTTTTACTCCCCCTATTTCCTTATCCCAAAGAAAACAGGGGGACACAGACCTATTTTAGACCCCAGAGAATTGAACAAATTCCTGTTCAAAGAGAAATTCAAGATGATTTCTCTGGGAACTCTACTGCCATACCTTCAGAGTCAGGATTGGATTTGTTCTCTAGATCTCAAGGATGCGTACACATGTTCTCATCCATCCAACTCACAGAACGTTCCTTCGCTTCCTTTTTCAAGGAAAACACTACCAATACAGGGTGCTTCCTTTTGGCCTGGCCTCAGCGCCAAGGGTGTTTACGAAATGCATGGCTGTGGAAGCAGCATTTCTTCGCACTCTAAGAATATTTGTCTTCCCCTACTTAGATGACTGGCTCATTCAAGCCCCATCAGAGTCAGAGGCCAGGATTTCTCTATTTTGCACAATGCATATCCTTCAGTATTTGGGTCTGGTCATAAACATCCCAAAATCCAGCCTAACTCCCACTCAGTCTCTAGAGTTTATAGGCACTTTGCTGGATACCAGAAAAGCAAGGGCCTATCTCCCGTTGCCTTCGCATGGTGCAGTTAGTTTCTCAAGCAATGCTAAAGCCTTATCTCACGGCTCGAGAAATGTTACAACTACTAGGCCACATGGCATCTGCCATGCATGTGGTTCCTTATGCTCGCCTCCACATGAGAGCAGCCCAGTGGACTTTATCCACTCAATGGACCCAGGCATCAGGGTGCCTGTCAGACAAAATAGCAAACACAAATCGCCTTATTTTGTCCCTCCAATGGTGGCAGTCCACCCAGAACCTGTTGGTGGGGTCCCCATTTCAACAACCTTTACCCCAAGCAAAACTCACAACAGATGCTTCACCAATGGGTTGGGGAGCTCATCTGCAAGACCTCTCCACCCAAGGCACTTGGACTCCACAGGAGACTCATCTGCACATCAATCTCTTAGAGCTCAGAGCAATCTTCCTTGCTCTTCGAGTGTTCCACACCCTCTCAGCTACAAGACAGTCCTCATTCATACGGACAATCAAGTAGCCATGTTCTACATGAACAAGTAGGGAGGAACAGGATCTCTGTCGCTTTGCAACAAAGCTTTGCGACTATGGGCCCTCGCCAGAGAGCATCAGATTCATCTCCTGGCAGTGTATCTTCCAGGCATACAAAACTCTTGGGCGGACAGACTCAGTCGAGTTCTGCTTCCACACGAATGGTCTCTACATGCAGACCAAGTGGCCAAGAATTTTCAAATTTGGGGAACCCTGGACATAGACCTCTTTGCAAGTCCATTGAATGCCAAACTTCCCCAGTTCTGTTCCAGAATTCCGGCTCAGGGGGCTCAGGCCAGGGATGCTTTCCTCCTTTATTGGGGTCAAGACTTCCTTTATGCCTTTCCACCCATTCCCCTAATTCCCAAAACCCTATTCAAGCTTCAGAGAGACAGAGGCCGTATGATTCTCATAGCTCCACATTGGCCAAGGCAAGTGTGGTACCCTTTGCTTCTACATCTCTCTCAAGCTCCCTCTCTGGAGTTAGGGTCTGCTCCAGATCTCCTGTCTCAAGAGGACGGAATGTTATGGCATCCCAATCCCCAGTCTCTGCATCTCAGGGCTTGATTACTGAAGGCCTAGATCTTCATGATCTTAACCTTTCTCAGTAAGTAAAGGATATCCTTTATGCTTCCAGAAAACCTTCCACAAGATGCTCTTCTGTGAGCACCATATGGTAAACCTTTTCCACTTGAAAGCATAAGGGTCTTAGCCCCCTTGCGATACTCCAGTAATGATTCCAGAGGTATCTCCTTCATTTATCTAATGCAGGACTTAAGACTAACTCAGTAAGAGTCCATTTGAGTGCTATTGCAGCTTCTTTCAAGCCTCTAAATGGACAACCTATTTCCTCCCATCCTCTTTTATAGCAAGATTTATGAGAGGCCTTCTTCTAACTAAGCCTCCCATTAGGCCACCACCGGTGGCATGGGACTTAAACCTGGTTCTTGGTCAGCTCATGAAGCCACCTTTCGAACCCTTAGCTACTAACTCATTGAAATTCCTTTCTTGGAAGGTTATCTTTCTCATTGCAATCACATCAGCACGTCGCATCAGTGAGTTGCAGGCACTAGTGGCTGATCCACCTTATACAAGGTTCCATCGTTCTTAGGACTCATCCACACTTTATGCCAAAGGTGGTCTCACCTTTTCATCTAAACCAAGCGGTCTACCTGCCTGTGTTTTTTCCAAGTCCTCATGCATCAAATGCAGAAAGGAATCTTCATACTTTGGACTGTAAAAGAGCTTTAGCCTTTTACTTACAAAGAACACAGCAACATAGAAAGTCCTCTCAACTCTTTGTTGCTTTTGATCCTTCTCATTTGGGACTTCCAGTCTCCAAGAGAACACTGTCCAACTGGATTGCTCAGTGTATTTCGTTTGCCTATCAGAGTAAGAATCTTCCTCTGGAGGGCCATGTCACAGCTCACAATGTGAGAGCCATGGCAGCTGCAATGGCTCATCTGCACTGTGTCTATCGACAACATCTGTCGAGCAGCCACTTGGACCTCGGTTCTTACCGTCACAGCCCATTACTGCTTGGACAAGGACTCCCACCGGGATGCCTTGTTTGGTCAGGCTGTTCTCCAACACCTGTTCCATACCTAATCAACTCCTACCCACCATCCCTGTTTGGATGCCAGAGATCCATGGGGGGAAGTGGAGCCCTTTCACAGGGACACACAACTTCTGGGGTCTCTCCCTGGCATCTAAAGCTAGGGAGTCCCCATATGTTAAGGCTACATTCCTGCTTGTTCCTGGAGATAGCATGGTTACTCACCTGTAACAGGTGTTCTCCAGGACCAAGCAGGAAGTCAGTCCTCACATATGGGTGACGTCGGCGCCGATGGAGCCCTCGCGGAGCAATTTTCCCCAGCTTTCAAAGAAAGCCTTTGGGAATTGCAGCGCGCATGCGCGGTCGCCTTCCCGCCCAAGGGTGCCATCTTAGCCAGCTCTGACCATCGCCGAAGCTCCTCCGACAGGGGTTCTCCCTCTGGAGACCATCGACGGAAGGCAAAACCCGCGAGGGCGGCGTCGGTGGACGCTCCTGGCTCCGCGAGGGCCAGGTCGCATAGCCCCGATAGCCGTCCTGGGTCTTTGGAGAAGGAGCACCTCCCGAAGCAACCTCGCCTGGAGTCGGAGTTGCCTGCTCGGGTAAGTCCTGTAGTCCTTCTGGACTCGCCTCCGAGAGGTCCGACGTCGGGCCCGACGCCGTCGGGGCCCGAGTCGGGGGCTGCTGGGTCACCTGAGGTCGGACTCAGGTTGACGGCCTTGGAGAGCAGACTATCTGCCTTCATGGACCAGCAGCGGGCACTGATCGCTAGCCTCGCTGGCGCCGCTGCCCCGACCGCCGGGACGTCGACGTCTAAGTCGACCCCGGAGACCGAGCCGATCCTCGAGTCGATCCTCGGTCGAGGTCACCCTCGGCCTCCCGTTCGGGACCGAGGTCGTCGCCGCCGACTCCCTCGGCGTCGGGGCGGCCGACGCCTCCGCCTGCCCGAGCCGACCCCACCGATTCCTCCTCGGAGTCGGCCTGGGAGTCTGAAGAGGAGGAGTCACCTGATTCCTTTCGGACTCGGTGTGTCCCCTCGGACTCACCTGAGTCCGAACCTCGGAAACAGTCCCCTCCGGAGGATGCCCGGTTCTCGGACTTCGTCAGGGATATGGCCAAGGCTTTGGCCTTCCCTGCGGATCCCGAGGAGGAGCCTCGAGCCGAAGAGCTTGACGCCCTTCAGTACGACTCTCCCGCCCGGGAGCACTTTACTGTACCGGTTCCTCCCAAGCTGGAACGACTACTCTTCCGCATGTGGGAGAGTCCGGCCTCGTCGCCGGTATTAAGCAAGCGGGTCGATTCCATCTATCGAGTCCGCAAGAGTCCTGGCTTCCAAAAAGCACAGCTGCCACACCATTCCATGGTAGTGGAATCGGCCATGCATAGGCTTAAGAGCCAAAAGATGCACTCCTCGGTGCCTCCTGGCAGGGAGGCCCGTAACCTGGATGGCCTTGGTAAGAAGTGTTTCCAGGGCTCTATGCTGGCTTGTCGTGTCCAGACCTACCAGCTATACATGGGCATGTATCTCCGAGACCTGGCTAAAGAGATAGCCGGATTCTCCGCTGGACTGTCCGAGGAACCTTTGCGGAGGTTCCTGGCCTTGACAACTGGTATTCGGGAATGCTCCAAATTCATGTCCCGAGCAGCCTATGATGGCTTTGAAGCATCGGCTCGAGTAGCCGCAGCTGGCATCGGTGCCCGCCGACAGGCTTGGCTTCAGTCGTCTGACCTTGAACCCTGGGTGCAGGACAAGTTGGTCGATGTCCCCTGCAGAGGTGAGAACCTCTTTGGCAAGCCCATGGCTGAAAAGGCTGCACAAATCGAGACGGAGACTCTCACCAGGACTAGGCTTTCTAGGAAGACCTCCGCCCCTTCCCAGAAAAAGAAGGGCTCGGGAAAGAAGTCCTTTTACCCGAGAAAGGCGGCTGCCTATAAACACTACCCTCAATATCAGGCCTCCGCAGCTCCCCAACAGGGCCAGCAGGCCAAGGGACGGGGTAACGGGTCCCGTAGGCAGCAAGCCCCCAAGCCTGCACCACCAGCCCCTGCTCAGCAGGGTGGGGGTTTTTGACTTCCTCAGCATAGCCTCTCCCCCTCAGCTGGCTCCTCCCAGCACCGGAGGCCGGCTGGTTCACTTCGCCCACAGGTGGTCCAACATCACTTCGGATGCCTGGGTGCTTCAAGTTGTGCGAGAAGGATATCTTCTCCACTTCCATCAGGTCCCTCCCTCTTATTTTCCGGGAGAACCTCCTCGACTCCCTCTGCACAGGGACTTACTCCTTCAGGAGTTAGCAAGTCTTCTTCAGGAACAGGCTGTGGAACCGGTGCCCCACCACCTGAGAGGTCAAGGCTTTTATTCCAGGTATTTCCTGATACCAAAAAGGACAGGAGGCCTCAGACCCATCCTGGACTTGCGCAACCTCAACAAGTTCCTCGTGCGGGAAAAGTTCAAGATGCTTACCCTTGGAATCCTTCTGCCCTACCTCCAGCAGGGAGATTGGCTATGCTCCTTAGATCTAAAGGATGCCTACACGCACATCCTCATCCACCCAAGCCACCGCCAATACCTAAGGTTTGTGGTGGCAGGAAATCACTACCAGTACAGAGTACTGCCCTTTGGCCTATCCTCCGCACCGCGAGTCTTTACAAAATGTCTCGCGGTGGTGGCGGCCTATCTCCGGCTTCACGGCCTCTGTCTTTCCGTACCTCGACGACTGGCTCATCAGAGCGTCGTCCTCTCCGGCAGTCACCAATGCCACACACTGCACGGTGACTCTTCTGCAGTACTTGGGCTTTGTCATAAACTTCGCAAAGTCCACTTTGCTCCCCTCACAGGATCTCGAGTTCATCGGCGCAAGACTGCACACTCAGGCACGAGCTTTCCTGCCTCTCGACAGGGCTCAACGGCTCATGGACCTAGCCGGCCGTTTTCGCAGCCAGTCCCTGGTCTCTGCCAGGCGCTTCCTGAAACTACTCGGCCATATGGCTTCCACCGTCCACGTGACCCCCAATGCTCGCCTGAATATGCGACCTGCTCAATGGTGCCTTCGCAAGCAGTGGCAACAAGCCACCGGCGGACTGGCCGACTTAGTACGCATCTCCGGGCCGCTGGCCTCTTCCCTACAGTGGTGGCTTCATCGGCCGAACCTGGTGCTCGGAATGCCATTTCAGTCGCCTCAGCCGGCTCAAGTGCTGACGACCGATGCTTCCCTCCTGGGTTGGGGGGCACATTGCCAAGGGGCATGTACTCAAGGTCTCTGGACCGCGTGGGAGTCTGCTCAACAGATCAACTTCCTGGAGCTCAGAGCAATCCGTCTGGCGCTCAAGGCTTTCTCCCACCTGACTGCTCACCAGTCCGTCCTTGTCCAGACGGACAATCAAGTTGCCATGTTCTACGTGAACAAGCAGGGGGGCACGGGCTCCTTCCTTCTCTGCCGAGAAGCTCAGAAGCTCTGCTCTTGGGCCGTCAGTCACGGCATTCTTCTCAAGGCAGTTTATCTCCCAGGCCAAGAAAATTGCCTGGCGGACAAACTCAGCAGGATACTGCAGCCGCACGAGTGGTGTCTGGATCCCTTGGTAGTTCAGAAACTTTTTCTGAAGTGGGGCCTCCCCACGATGGATCTCTTTGCCAGTCCTCTCAACCGGCAACTTCCTCGCTTCTGCTCTCGTCAGCCACATCCCCTTCGGGTAGCGGCAGATGCTTTTCTACCCTCATGGTCGGAAAGCCTTCTCTATGCTTTTCCTCCCATCCCGCTAGTCTCTCGAACTCTATTCAAGGTTCTCCGGGACAAAGCTTCCATGATCCTGGTGGCTCCTCGCTGGCCCAGACAGCCGTGGTTTCCACTCCTGTTGCAATTAGCGGTAGAGGATCCGTTCCCTCTGGGGTTTCAACCGGATCTACTAACACAGGATCAGGGGTCTCTGCTACACCCCAACCTCAGATCTCTCAACCTAATGGCCTGGCGGCTGAAAGGGTAGTCCTCGCTCCCCTTCTCCTGCCGGCAGAGGTGGAAGAGGTCGTCCTAGCTTCTCGGCGACCTTCTACCCGCAAATGCTACGCCCTTAAATGGCGTCGCTTTTCTGTTTGGTGTGTACAGCAGTCTCAGGATCCCTTCTCCTGCTCGGTGTCGGTGATCTTGCAGTACCTGCTCTACCTCTCTAATCTGGGACTTAAGTCCAACTCCGTCAAAGTCCACCTCAGTGCTCTTTCAGCACACCATGTGCCGGTGGACGGCAGACCTCTTTCCAGCGACCCTCTCGTAGCACGGTTTCTCCGAGGTCTCCTTCTACTTAAACCACCTCTGCGCCCGCCAGCACCTGACTGGGATCTGAATGTGGTTTTACAGCGGATCACCTGTCCGCCTTTTGAACCGATGGCTACCTGTTCTCTGCGTTTTCTTTCGTGGAAAACCTTATTCCTGATAGCCCTCACTTCCGCTAGACGCGTAAGTGAATTGCAGGCCCTCGTGTCTGATCCCCCCTTCACTCGGTTCTACAAAAATAGGGTAGTCCTACGGACTCACCCAAAATTTCTTCCAAAAGTTGTCTCCCCTTTTCACATCAATCAGGAGGTGGTACTTCCAACCTTCTTTCCCAGGCCTCACTCCAGCCGAGCTGAAAGGGTCCTGCATACCCTGGACTGTAGAAGGGCATTGAACTTCTACCTTGACGGTACGCGGGAGCACCGTAAAGCTGCTCAGCTTTTTGTGTCTTTTGACCCCAATAAATTGGGGCTCCCGGTCTCCAAGCGTACTCTGTCCATCTGGGTTGCTGACTGTATCGCTTGGGCTTATGGGGCAGCCGGACTCTCCTTAGAAAGTCGAGTCACGGCTCATTGTGTTCGGGCGAAGGCTACGTCAGTGGCTTACCTCCGCTCTGTTCCGCTGGCAGACATCTGCCGGGCCGCTACTTGGTCTTCGAGCCAGACTTTTGCGGTCCATTACTGTCTCGAGGGGGAGTCCCGCAGGGACAGTGCTTTCGGACAGGCAGTCCTCCGAAATCTCTTCGAGGTTTGAGCAACTCCTACCCTCCATCCCGGATGGGGGCTACCGGTGGGTAATAATTCAGTGAAGATTCCTTCCTTCTGTGCCGCTGAGCTAGAGGGAGCTCATTTTTGTGCTTAGGGTCTCCGGTAGCCTTAAGCTTGGGAGTCCCATATGTGAGGACTGACTTCCTGCTTGGTCCTGGAGAAAGCGTAGTTACTCACCTGTAACAGGTGTTCTCCAGGAGCAGCAGGAATCAGTCCTCACAACCCTCCCTCCTCCCCTTGGAGTTGCAATCATCTGCTTAAGTTTTTTTGCAAATTTTTATGCTGTCTTTTAGCTATGTCATCAGACTGGCTAAGATGGCACCCTTGGGCGGGAAGGAGACCGCGCATGCGCGCTGCAATTCCCAAAGGCTTTCTTTGAAAGCTGGGGAAAATTGCTCCGCGAGGGCTCCGTCGGCGCCGACGTCACCCATATGTGAGGACTGATTCCTGCTGCTCCTGGAGAACACCTGTTACAGGTGAGTAACTACGCTATCTCCAGGAACAGCAGGAATTTAATCTTCACAACCCACCCACCTCCCCTAGGAGTTGTATCTATCTCTTTCTCTTTCCCTCTCTCTCTTTGTCTCAGCTTTAAACTGAACTGGAGAGAGGCAGTTGGGAAAGGCAGGAAGGCAGCACGCAGGCGCTGTGGGATGCTCCCAAAAGCTTTTTAATTGGACGCTGGGGAGCGTTCCCGCGCAGGCTCTGTCGGTACTGACGATACCCATATGTGAAGACTAAATTCCTGCTGTTCCCGGAGATCACCTGTTACAGGTGAGTAACTATGCTTTCTTGTCACTGTACATACTTTTATATATGGGATAATTATACAAAAAAAATAATTTTCCTCCAGGAACTTGTCCAAACCTTTTTTTAACACAGCAACACCTACAGTTTTTATTTTACCTTCTGGCAATGAATTCCAGAGCTTAATTACACAATGAGTGAAAAAATATTTTCTCCGATTTAGTCTCAAATGCACTATTTTGTAGCTTCATTGCATGTCCCTTAGTCTTTTTACTTTGTGAAGGAGTAAATAACTGATTCACGTTTACTCATTGCATGTGACTTATTATTTTGTAGATCTCTATCATATCTCCCCTCATCTTTCTCTTACCAAGCATGAAGAGCACCAGCATTTTAAGCCTTTCCTCACAGGGGTATCCTTCATTCTCCTAGGTCAGTTTTGGTGCCCTTCTCTGTACCTTTTCTAATTCTGCTATATTTCTTTTCAGATGTGACAAGCAGAACTGCATGCAATACTCAAGTCAGTCACACCACAGAGCAATACAAAGGCATTATAATATCCTTTGTTTTGTTTTTCTCCATGCCTTTTCTTATAATTCCTAACATTTTGTTAGCTTTCTTGGCCTCTTTTGAATACTGAGCAGAGGATTGCAAGGTATTATCCATGATGATGACTAGATCCTTTACCTGGGAGGTGACTCCTAGTATGGAATCTTGCATTATGTAGCTATAGTTTTGGTTGTTTTTATTTCAGGACATAACTTTGCACTTCTCCACATTAAAAGTGGCATTTTAGAAAGTTTGTCTAAGTGCAATCTGGGATGTCCATTGGCAAAATGTGCAGAAAAATGCCAAGAATGTCTATATTTCATCCTGATTATAGATACATACAGGGGTCATCCCCGCTATTTGGCCCCCTCTGCCATCCCCGACTAACTTCCCCGTACGTACAGGGTGTTTGTATAGGGAGGTTAGATGGGGGTGGGAAAGGGGCAGGGCAAGGGTGGAGTTGGGGCAGGCAGTGGGCGGTCTGTGCCCCCAGACATACAGGGCTGATTTGGATGTCGGCCCTGTACGTCTGGGGCCGGCAGACTTAACGGAAAACTTATTCCACCTCTGAAGTGGAATAAGTTCCCCTAGACAGTGAAAGACGACAGGCCCAGGCGGTTGAAGAGGTAGGAGAAGGGTGCAGGTGATTCCCCACAGCCCAACCATGGCCTTGGGAGGCCAGATCGGGGGTTGGGATGCAGGGAACGAATGCAGTGGTTGGCAACCGGGGATCACAGCTCCTGAATGGAGCTCAGTGCCATGGCAACTGGACGCCATGGTGCTCTGACTCCATTCAGGAGCCTTGACTGAGTTAGCTGGGCTGAAGCCTGTATGGGCAGGCTGACCAGAAATGGGGCTCTGCCTGCATGTATAGGCCTAGTTGTGATTCTAATCCCATGGGGACTAGGCACATCCCACGGGATCAGAATCACGTCTGCCACTGTGTGTCCAATTCCAATCAGGTGCACAGGGGCCTGGATATCCTGATTGGAATGCATCCCATAATGTCTACGATATGGATGCCCTCTCCTACAAAAACCTGGGGCGGGGACATCTATCACATGCTACTTTGCATACGGGGGCATCCATCACTGTGGCAAAATGAAAACAAGAGCCCTCATTCCCTGTCAGTGTTTGCTGTCAACATGGAAAATAGAGGGGATATGAGCGTACCTCTTTCTCCACACCCTCCAGATGTTTAGCTGGCAAAATGAGCACTTTCCCAATATGTATTCATGCCTAAAGCAGGTATAACCTTTGATGCAGCTCGAGAGGTGCAGGGTGTTTCTGAAATTTAGCGAGGACGTCTACGTTTTTGGGAGTGCACCGGACAGTCCTCAGCCGCACCCTTTTCATAGCTTGGATGTCATTATGCTAGACACACAGACATCTCTGTAATTTGGATGTTTGCATGCCTGTTTACAGACATCCAGAGCATGAGTAGTGCTTTTAAAATAACTCCCTAAGTTTCATCTGCCATTCAGATGCCCAGTCTCCCAATTTCTCAAGATCCACTTGCAATTTTTCACAACCCATTTACAATTTCTCAAAGTTCACTCACAAATTTTAACAACTTTGTGTCATTTGCAAATTTGATCACTTCATTTTTCCCATTTCCAGTTCCTTTATAAATGTTAAAAGCAGTGGGTTCAGTACAGATTCCTGGGGTGCTCTACTATTCACTTTTTTCCATTGAGAAAATTGACCATTTACAGTAACTCTACTCTCTGCTTATTGTGGATTAGGAATTTAACGAAAACAACTGCCTCCTATCCCATAATTTTTTATTTTTTTTCAAGGAGTTTTTCATGAAGGAACATGTCCAATGCTTTCTGAAAATCAAGATACTCTGTCAACCGGATCACGTTTATATACCTGTTTGTCCACACATTAGAAAAAACTGTAGCAGATTGAGGCAGGAATTCCCTTTGGCTAAATCCAGGTTGGCTTTGTCACATTAAATCAAGATTATCTATATGTTTAGTAACTTTGCCTCTTTATGATGTTTTCTGTCATTTTCTTTGGTATTGATATCGGGCTCACCCAGCTTCCTGCACTTTTGATCATCAGACACCATCACCTCAAGGTCTCTCTCATGATCAGCATGCATCAACTCGTCATCCTCTGCCATGTACCATTCTCACAGATTTCTGCACTCAAAATGCATGCATGCATGCATATTTTTGTACTTTAAATCTTTAGATACCCAAAGAAATTGAATGTGCACTCTCAAATACACACTCCTAGATTCTGAATTAGCACTGGAAATGCAATGTTCAGAATCAGAAGCAAACTTCTTTTCACAGTCTTTAATAGATCTCCCCAGTTTTGTTTTGCAAAATATAATAGTTGACCCAGAAAACTTTCTGCCTGATGATATTTGACAGACGTTTCACCCTTTTCGTGTCTGGGAAAATGTCTTTTCTCATCTAGCTCTTTCCTTGAAGGCTCAGCGCATCACTGATTCTATTTAGAAGACTGGCTTCTGACCTGGTCATTTTGGGAATGTGTGTGACTAGCACATCTTCATTATTTTAACAGTCAGATTCATGAAGCTCTGTAAAAACTGCTGATCTTATTGCAGTGCAGTGATGCCTTGAGTTAGTATATCGTCTGACAGAATAAAATTTGTAGTGGGAAGGCAGTAGATAAAGATATACTGTATTTAAAAAGAACTCAGGAGACCAAAGGAAGGAAAGCAAAATAAAAGGAAGACAAAAAATTGTCCCCTTCTTGCCTGTTCCTCTGGTGTCCAGGCCCATACACCCAGATGACTGAATTCTCAATGAAGTTTATCCTGTTAGAATTTGAGCAGTTTTCCTTTATCTCCCATTTCTTGTGATGCGGATAATACCAATGCTATGATAGCAATCTCAACATAGATATCCTGAATGTTGATTGCTGCAGGGTGAGAGCGACTTTAGTGATGACATGGGTGGTTAGAAAAGGGCAGAAACCTGGCAAATGCTGGCATATTTAGTGAAAAATTAGGAGAACTTAGAAAACATCAATTGACAGAACCTAAGGCTCTGGTATCCACATTTAAAATGACTTATCTGGTTAAAGTCCCACTGTGAGAGAGATTCAGCGGTACTATCTGGAAAGTTCTGGGGTAGTCCGGGGTGGAGCCATGGCGGAGACGTGCTTTGTCTAGCTAGCAGTGATTTTTCAATGCCATTATCCGGATAGCTAAAGACAGCCGGAATGCTATCCAAAGGGCTAGTCAAATGGCAGCTGAATATCACAGCTATCCGGATATTCAGTGGCAGACACTATGCAGATACTCTTACTGAATATCCCGATGTTTTTTTTTAATTTATTTTTTACCTTAGCAGCTGACATTTAAAATATTCTCACTGCAGTGGACTCAGTAACAGCATATATATATATATATCTATCTATATATATATCTATCTATCTATATATCTATCTATATATATATATCTATCTATATATCTCTATATCTATCTATATATCTATCTATCTATATATCTATCTATATATATATCTATATAGATCTATCTATATATATCTATATATCTATATATCTATCTATCTATATATCTCTATATCTATATATATCTCTATATATATCTCTCTCTCTCTCTCTCTCTCTCTCTATATATATATATATATATATATATATATATATATCTATATCTATATATATATCTCTATATCTATATATATATATATATATATATATATATATATATATATATATATATCTATATCTATATCTATATATATATCTCTATATCTATATCTCTATATATATATCTATCTCTATTCTTTAGAGAGCGAGAGAGAGAATATGCTGGGAGTTCCAGAAGACGCTTTCCCCTGAATATCAAATATATATTACTGGCCTAAGAGGAGAAGACGGGAATGAGGAAAAGGCGGGAGGGGATGGTGGAGTGGGGGGAAGGGAAACATTCTCTAGTCTAGACAGTCTAACGATTACCCAAGTTCTGGAAAGCTCAACAGAAGATGGACTGTGACAGCTACCCTCTTCTCTGTTCTCTAAGCATGCTGTGTCTGAATGTGCAAGATGTATTTCCACCATAAAGATGAACTATAGATAAAAACGATGTATACTCTCTCGGACGTCTCCAGGTTTACACATGTGAGAGGTAAACAATTTTTTATGTTCTGCCAAGAGACTTTGAGGCTCTGTTACTGAGGTGCACCAAGCAGATAGCTTGGTAATTAGTGTGTGCTGTTAGCCTGGACCACGCTGTTACTGTGCTGGCATGACAATTGTGTAATAATTCCCATATTAACTGCACATCGCAAAAAGAGGTGCTGACTGTGTGGGTTAAGGGTGAAGAGTTAGAGATAAGCTGCAAATTGTGTTCAACGCGGCGGTACATATTGTGCACTGTCAATTTTGCAATTAGTGCCGTGCACAACATCGCTTCAGTGGGTGGTGTTAAGTGCACCCATGTGGTGAATGCCACTGTCACATGTTAGGGTATTTTTCAATGTGGTGACCATATACCTGGCAGCTAACGCATGACTTTTGCCCTTACTGCATATTCATTTTTACTCAGAACACATGGTAAGTGCAACAACTTACTGTACTTTAGTACTGTAAATGCTCCTTTAACTCAAAATTTTTAGTGCATTTTAGCTTTACCTTTGCAAATATATTAAGTTAAACAAGGTCAGATATGTATTTGATAAGCTTAGAAATCATATAGATTAATTCTAGGACAGATCTAGAAACTGCAAATGCAAAAGTGGGTTGGGTAGTAGCAATCAGTCGTCACTGGCTGTTCTTGATAATTTGGTTTTTAATTTTTAATTTTCTGTATATTGAACTCACCATTTTTTGAGGACTATTACGTATTGGAACAGAGGAATATCATATTTGTTTCTTTGGGGCCCTTTTACTAAAGTGTGCTAAGCAGTTACGCATCAGTTAGCGTGCATTATTAGCCCTTAAGTGTGGTAACCATTATTTCAATGTCATGGCTGTATATGATGTTATAGGACAAGAAATAGGAGGCTTATGGTGGGAAATAGGCATGAACTGCACATTGCATTTAGTGCATGATCACTTACCGCCCAATAACGGTCACTGTTGCAGTTAGCATTCATGCATCTACTTTGTCAATACACATGAAAGAGTATTTTACAAATGATGTCCAAGTATAATCTGCTATGTCCAGACCCCAGAATACCTGAAAAAAAAAAGCAGGTATGTCCAAGTACAGGCATGATTTCACAAATGCGCACTTGCCGATATGGACGTCAGCAAGGACGTCTACATAGACATGTCTGGAATAGTAGCCCAGACCATAGATGTCTAGGAATAGCCTAATATTAGGAACAGGGAAATCAGGGTTCAAATCCAACTGATGCGATCATTATGATTGTACAGAGTACTGGGGATAGTGGAGTGCTATCTTCTCTACTCTCTTTGGATGTTTCATAGCCAAAACGAGCACCTTCCCAATGCCTATTCGTGTCTGGAGCAGGTCTAAACTTGGGTGGCTCACAGACATTCTCCTCCACCCTCCCGATACTTCTGAAATCAAGCATGGATATATAAGTCTATGCACTGCTCCAGACATGCTTCCACCATGTCCCCTACCTACTTGGATGGCCCTGCATCAGAAATGTCTCTTAAGGCCCTTTGTAAAATGGCTCGAGGGACGTCTGTGATTTGGATGCCTGCACGCACATTCTTGGACTTTCAAATTGCGCCTAAGGCTTTTAAAATGACCCTCTTACCATGCAGTACAGAACATTTCTATGCTGTAACTGTATGAAAGCATACTGAGAGTGCCTTCAATAGTTAGCACACAGGCTTGGCACTTGCTGTAAAGTAATTGAAATCCTTACTTCAATAAAAAGATCCCTTTGTTTTACCTTTTCCTTTCACAATGTTTTGAGTTTCTTTTGATGTTCTAGTCAATGTATTAATAGCCATATACAGTATTTAGAAGAAATGAAAAACCCATAGTCAAGGATTTGAAATCCTTATTCAAATAGACATTTCGTCAAACCACGAAGTTCAGATATGATTGTGCGGAATAAGATTAGCTTCATATGGTCTTATCAGTTCTTTTATATCAGAAAATGTCATTTCAATCTCTAGAATTAAGCATCTGGCCACAGAATAGTGAAGTGCTTTATATGCTAGCAGTAATGGCGTTTTGAAATTTTCCGTCCTGTGAATTAGTGAAGGAATAATGACTTATTGTAGAAGTTCAATATTACAAATGAGGGTAACCTCTATTTTATATTGTCTGTCGTTTTTCCTTCCAAAAAAGTATAAATACATAAAATCTTAATACTGCTTATGGGAGCAAGATATAATGCCCTCCTTTTCCAAAGGCAATCCTCCAGTTTAAGTTATTGATCTGCAGTGTCTGACAGATATATTTTAATTTTAAAATTATACATTAGTTATTTAGCTGGTGGCAACCAAGAAAAGAAACGGATTTAAAGAAAAATCTGCCAGAATGAGATTTATTACAAACTCAAAATTTGAGGAGATGAGAAATATTTTGATTAAGAAGGTAAAGAATTTGGTATTACTTTTTTTCAGATTGCAGGGTTAACTGAAGATAGAAATGTTTAAATTATTTAATATCGATCATTGTGTTTTAAAGATTAAGGAGATGAAGGATACTTTGTGCTCTTGGTCATGTATCACATCTTAGAGGCCCAGAGCGAAGGGGTTTCGGTGGTCTGTGGTTTCTTGTTTAGATACAGTAGCTTCTCGGTGACTATAGTTGTAAACAAAGTCTGGTGGCCATTTTCTTGAGACTTTTAGTTATTATGATAGTGGGTTTGGTTTCTTTGCTATGAAGATTTTCTAATCTTCAGGAACAAGCAGGAATGTAGTCCTCACATTAGGGTATCGTCGGTACCAACGGAGCCTGCGCGGGAACGCTCCCCAGCGTCCAATTAGGAAGCTTTTGGGAGCATCCCACAGCGCCTGTGTGCTGCCTTCCCCAACTGCCTCTCTCCAGTTCTTCGTTTTCCGCAGAGCCAGCAGGTCGTGTTCCTGTCACCGCAGAAAATTATTTTCCTTATTCTTCTTTTTTGTGGTCGCGTCTGCCTTCCTCGACGCTACACCGGTACTGCCCGTTCTTCTTTCTTTCCTTTTTTAAAAAAAAAAAATATATATATACTTTTTTCCAAACTTTTCTTTGCAGGTGCACGCGCCATTTTGGGCCTTAGGCCCAAAATTTCCTCCACCATGGAGAAACCCACCTCGGGTTTTAAAAAATGCACCAAGTGAGGCGGTACCATCTCCGTCACCGACACCCATGAGTGGTGTCTTAAATGTTTATGTCCTGACCACTCCATCTCTGAGTGCATGGCTTGCGCCATGATGTCCAAAAGGGGTCGACAGAACCGAGCTGCCAAGCTCATTGCCCTTTTTCCCTCCGATGCAGCTTCGGTGGCATTGACATCTTCCAGGGCTTCGTCTTCCTCCTATGGATCTCAGGTAACTAAACATAAGTCCAGCCGGTCCTCAAAGGGTAGATCTCCTTCCAAGCATCGAGATGCCTCTGGAGTTGCCCTTGAGGGTTCTATACCGGCAAAGTTGCCCCGGCGGGAGGCTTCAGCTTCCAAAGCATTATTGGGGTCCAGGATGTTTTCGAGGCCTCGACCTCGGCAGAACTACTGGTGCCATGCTCTGGGGTACTGGCTCTTTCCGGTACCGACACCCAGGCATTGGCAGCGTCGATAGACTAGAGTTTCCTGGCTATTGAGCGCAGTCTGGCGGCTCTCCTTGTGGCATCGACGCCCTTGGAACTGTGTCAGATGATTCAACCGGTACCGGCACCGATGTCGGTACTGGCACTGATAGCATCGACATTGGTATCGGCTTTGCCGGCACCCAGTCATGCGATGCCTTCTGGTGCTGATACACCGGTACCGATTACCCTCGGTACCGACTTCGGTCGGTACGAGTATCGGGCTCTTAAAGAGGATCCGGACAGGCGATACTTTGAATCCTCGGAGGACTCCGAGGATTCTGATAGCTCTGCCGGTACCGGGATACTAATCCCGGAGGAACCTTCCTCTCCTAAACAAAGGATGTCTCCTGCAGAAGATATCTCTTTTCAAGATTTCATCAGGGAGGTGGCTCGTGGGTTTTCCATTACTGTGACTCCTGAGACAGAGCCCAGAGCTAAGGAATTGGAGATTTTACAATATCACAAAGCTCCTAAGGAGGCAGCTACCTTGCCTATCCTTGAGATCTTACATGATCTCATGTTGAGAATGTGGGAGACAACTCTCACCACCTCTCCTCACTCTCGCAGACTGGATACCATGTATCGAGTCCCCCCTTGTCTTGGATTCCAGAAAGCTCAGCTTCCTCACCACTCTATTGTAGTGGAGTCAGCTATGAGAAGGATCAGAAGTGCAAAGAGGCATGCCTCTAGTCCTCCAGGACGTGAGTGTCGAACTTTGGATGCGTTTGGACATCGTACTTTCCAGGCTTCCATGCTTTCTGCCAGCTCTTAAAAGGGTTTTGTGTATATTTTTTTTAAAGCAAGGTTAAATTCATTTTTGCTGTTTTAGGGGAATCTGTACTTGAGCACAGTAGTATTGCTAAACTCTGTAACCCCCTCAGGTTCAGGAACTGCTAACACCTAATCAGGGGTTAGTGGGCCTGTTTCCTGAGTGCAATTGAAGCCTGCATAAAAAGGCTGCTTGGCCCTGCCCTTTTGAGGCTTTCTTAACCAGGGCTCCACACATCAAACAGTAAGTGAGGTTTTGAGGGTTTCTTTGTTAGGTGTTTTTTGTTACATTGCTAGCTCTCTGACTGGGAGCTCTTAAAAGGGTTTTGTGTATATTTTTTTTAAAGCAAGGTTAAATTCATTTTTGCTGTTTTAGGGGAATCTGTACTTGAGCACAGTAGTATTGCTGAACTCTGTAACCCCCTCAGGTTCAGGAACTGCTAACACCTAATCAGGACTGGCATACCCTTGGGGCCTCAGACTGCCTCCTGGACCCCCTCATCAGGTTTCACATCAGATAGGGGTGGGCTACATGACCCACCAGCATGGACATCCTTCCCCATATCCCTGCTCTGATCCCCCATCTACTCTGCCCACCCACTCTTGCCTGCACCCACACCTTGCCGCCTCTCTGTCCACACACCCTTGCCCCCCCCACCACTCACACCCCCCCACATGCTCACCCTGCACACACTCCAAGCCCTCTCCTTTGCTATCCTCCTCCTGCAACTCATACGCCCCCACCCACTCTTTCTGCATGCACTCTGAGGCCTCTCCTTCACTACCTCATTCCTGCCACTCCCATATGCTTTCCCTGTATGCACACAAACCTCACCACCACTCACTCTCCTGCATGCACTCAACCACCACACCCTCACCACCCCTGTTTGGCCCCTCATTCTGTATCACTACAGCCTCACCTAACATACTTCATGGGGCCTCCTTAGCTGCCTGCCCTGGCATACCACATGCCCCCTCCACCAGGAACTAGAGGATGAGGGTCCAGAGGTTGCCCCATGTCTCCAGGGCTTCTGCACATGGCACCTGTGGGATCTGAACACAGGCCTGCTGCACACTATCCCCCTGTTTTGCTGTGGAACATAGGCCCCACTGCCATCGGCTCTGCCCCCTTCAGGTGAGGTGAAGGGGGAGAATGTTTCCTCCCCTGCCGGCCCCTCATCATCATCCTCTTCATCTGAAGATGGTGTTGGGCTGGACAGGAGGATGGGGCTTTGCAATACACTGCTGCTGCCCCCACTCCTGTTTGTGCTGCTGTATCCACCGGTCGTCCTCCATGGTGTCAGGGGTGAAGCCATCTGGGGATGGGGGTGGGGGGGGAGTCATCCTGCTTTGCTGCCACTGTAGGGGACAGAGGTCATGGGTAGCTTCACGACTGTAGTTGGTGGGGGGCCAGCCACACACACACACAGGGTGTTCCAAAATATTCCATTTCTGCAGTGGGTAAGGCAGTGTGGGCTGGGACTATGTGTTGTTGGACCTTGGAGTGGGGACATGCTGTTTCTGTGATGTCCATGTCACAGTGGTGACTGTTACATATGTTGGCCCACCTCAGTGTTTGGGGGGGGGGGGGCCTGTCGGCCTACTGTTTGGACAGAGCATCTGCATGGCTACTCACCCGGCTCCTCCTGCAGCTTCTGCCTGATATGCTGTATCAGCTGCAAGTGTGTGTGGTTGATTGAGTGGTACCGCACATGGTAGGCCTCCATGTCACGCAGGATCCAGAAATGTCTGAGGTAGAGCCACACCTCATCATTCCCCCGTGCCAGAGCACAAATCTCCCTACTCATTGGGGTTGTGCTGCTGCCATTCTGCACATACCCATCATGTGCTGTGTCCCCATCTTCTCTCTGTGGTGCATCACCCTGCCATGCCATGCCCAGGAGAGGGGGAAGCAGCAGCTGGTCATTGCATGTGGTGTACTTACACAGGTACAAGTTCCCTCACCTTTGAGGGCTTGAGAGCACTGAGAGCTGTAGCCTGATGGTTTTGGTCCTGACCCCAGAGAGCTCGGAATCCTGGGTTCACCTCATACCTGGACTGCTTCATTTTGCACTTCTACCATTCATACTGGGTCTCTTCTCTGAATTGCCATGCTCTCTTTTCCTCTAAGCCTGGAAGCACTTACAGCTGTAGCCTGATTATTATGGCCCTGAACCACAGTGCTCGGGGTCCTGGGTTTGCCTTGGGACATGTACAGGACCCTTTTATTTTGCCTCCTGGGAATGTGGCTGACATTCTGGTACTGCTTTCTGCTATGCATGTCCCTTCCATCTGTCTCTGTGACCCCTTATGCCTTCACTGTGGGCCTGCATGCATCCTGTTCTCTCTCGTTTCCTGGGCCCTTGCTGTTGGGCTGCTCTGTCTGCATTGTGCTGTCCTGTCACTGGGGCAGATCCTGATTTCCCCTGACTTCCTTTCCACCTTGGTGCATGCCTGTCTCTGTGCCAACTTGGGTGCTGCTCCAGCCTGCCCACTTCTCTCTTATTCCAGGTTTGTCTGCCTCTTTTGTGATGTACTTACTAGGCGATAGTGGTCCTGATATGTTCCCAGCCCCTGCATGCTGCTGTGTGGGCTGGCCGCCTCTGCCCAGTGGGGAGGAGAGTCTCTTCTTGTTCGATGACCATGGTCACCAGCAACTTCGTCTCCGCCTTGTTGAAGTTGGGCTGCCTGGTAGCCATGTTGATTTGTGCGTTATGTTGGGGGGGGGGGGGGCTGCCTTGGATCTGGTTTCTCATTGGCTGCAGGATATGGGGTTGGGGACATTTTTGGGGTTACAGGTGCACAGGCTGGCTTGGCAGTGTGCTCACGGCCTACATGTGCATGTGGTGCAAGGAGGGGCTGATAGGTCACCAGTTAGACGTGTTTTGCCAGCCACAGCCATACGCCAATTCTACAAAACCATTCTACAAAACGCGGGGTTGTAGAATCTGGCCTCTGCATGCATGTCCTATCTAGAGAGGTGCATGGGGCATGTTTGTGCCCCTTTCAGAATCGGGCTCCATTTCTCGCTGAATATTGGGCAGAGCAGGTTTAGCTGGTTAGCAGGCCTGCTAACCAGCTAAACCCTTTTGAATATCGACCCCTTCATTTTTAATTTTTAAGGATCCTTGGTTAGCAGCTATCTTTAGGAATTATAATGAAGTATGTGCATCTATTTAAAATTAAAACTGAAATCTCGGCGTTAGAGGAAATGATGAAATTATTGAGCAATAGTGCATAGTGCACACTATTGAGCAACAGTGCATGCTATTCAGGGGAAATGATACGAGATGGAAAACAAACAAAAAATAAAAAATAAATGAAACAAAAGATTGTAGCCTGAACCCATTTACAGGCCGATGCAGAAAGCTAGTGCGGCCATTAAAAACACGTAAAGCCATATTTGAGCACACTTTACGAACCTCTAGAATGCAGAAAACAGACGGAAACACCGCCGGAAAAACTAATGCCCAATTAACACCACACATATTTAAATGTATTTTAATTAGCTGCTCATAATGGTCTTGTATGCAGATCATGGCTATGCCCGATGCAGAGATGGGCGTACAGGATTTTGCAACCAGCCATAGCACCTAAAGTTTTACTGCGGGGTCTGAGGTGACTTAAACCTCTAACGTGTGCCTCCGACAGTATTTTGATGCCACCTGATGCTTTCTCTGATGCCTAGATCATCATCTTCTCAGATGATCAGTCATCGGGAAAACCCCCGATGCCATCAAAACACTATCAGGGGGCCGGTGCCCGATAAAAGAGAATCCTTGGTGGCCCAGTGGCCCCGTTTCCCCCCCCCCCCCCAAACAGTATTTTGATGGCATCAGGGATGATTGTGGCATAAGGAAAAGCCCTCAATGCAATCAAACCACTGTCGGAGGCCAGTGCCCCAACAGAAAGTAAGTACCTGGTGGTCTAGTGGCCCTTAAGTCCAACTCCTCCAGGTACCTTTAAAATAGGCGGGAGCGCTGCCTACCTGCTCCTGCTCTGATTCTGCCATCTTGAATAATGGCGATGCCTGCCCCCACACAGTGCAACTTGGGATACGCTGGGTGAGGTCAGACTGCCATATAAGATAGACTATGCCTTATATGGCAGTCTAACCCCACCCAGCACATCCTATGATGCACCGCGCGGGGCCAGGCACTGCCATTTTTCAAGATGGTGGACTGAGCGGGAGTGTGTACTTACTTTTCTGTGTTTTGATGGCATCAGGGGCTTTTCCCACTGCCGCAATAGTCCCCACTGCTATCAAAATACTGTCAGGGCTGATATCCAAATTAGCCACGCGGTGCCCAGAGAGCAAGCCAAACTAGCGCAGAATTCTTGTGTGCATATGTTTGACTTGCTCTCCTAGTTTAACGCTGCAGTGGCACCTTTTCATGTGCACGATTACCACAGCATTCATTTGCATACCCTATCTTTCCTGCATCACACGTTGAAATGTGTGCATTGTTTGGAACATAAAAAGTTGATCCAGCATGGGTCTTGCGCTAGCTTTCTGCATCAATTTGTAAATTATAATCCTCTTGTCATTTAGGTGGTCGCTATATGCTTTGGATATACATATTTAGGAAGTATAGGTGGGCTATATGATCTTCTAAATGAAAATGTTTGCCTTCTGAAGTCATAAATTTAGGCACCTACTTTTATATGGTACCTAAATTGATGGGCCTAAAAATAGGGCAGGGCAGGTTGAGAGAAGCAAGTTAGAAAATGAGAAGGTCATTTTAGAAGGGTTATCCATCATTTACATTTAAAAGGCATGGAGGGGGGGCTTTGCTCAATGTAGTGAATGCCCAAGGTGTAGAATGGAAAAGGCATATTTGGGGCATATGTTCTGGACTTGTATATGTGTGAAGAAATTTTGGATTATTATTCAAAAATTTCTAAGTGGTATATTGAGGCAATCTTTAATTTTGACTCCAGGGTTTGCAATTCTTGGTGTTCCAGATTCTTTGGTGCTTTCATTATCAGGGAATAGACATTTAGTGAGGAAATGTTGTCTGCTTGCTAAACAATGTATACTTCGGAATTGGAGAGATCCTAAAGGTCCAGAATTTTGGGAGTGGAGAAATGTATTACATCAATTGATTTTATGGGAAGGAGTATCTACTAGGAAACATGTGCGTAAAAGAGCTTATTTTTTAAATGTTTGGTCTCCTTATCTTGATGGGGTTTCAGCAAGGGCAAAGAATGATATTTTAACAATTTAAATTGGCTAAATTAGGATTATATAGGGGTTAGGTTACAATTGGTTTAGTAGGGAGGAAGGGGAAAGTGCAAAGGGTGAAGGTGAAGGAAGGAGAAAGGGAAATTATAATGTACCGGTATTAATTGACTTCTTTTGTGGTTTATTACTGAGTGGGAGGGAGGGGGATAAAGGTAAGGAATGGGAGGGAGTATGGGATGGGGGTGGTGGTAAAAGGGGGGGGGAAGGGGATAAAGGTAAGGAATGGGTGGGAGTATGGGATGGGGTGGTGGATAAAGGGGGGGGAAGGGGAGAAAAGTAAAATATGTTTAACATTGTTTAATATGTATGCTGTTTACATTGTTTCAATATGTATGCTTCTTAAGTTATCTCAAAGTGTATACTGTCTAAAATGTTTCAATATGTTAACTTCTTACAATGGAATCAAAATGTATGCTGTCTAAAATGTTTCAATATGTTAACTATTTATAATGAATAAAAAGATTAAATACAAATAAAAAGCCGATTAGGGCATACAAATAGTCATACACCTACATGTGGCAATTTTAGAAATGCTACTAGTTAGACATCTGTGGAGCAGTCTTTTTTTGAATGGGGTATGTTTTGGGCAGGTCTATAAGGTATACATCTCTATCCTATTTTGCAACAAAAATATATATATACCTTAAACCAATTTCCCCATTGGCATCTACACCTGCTACGAGGCACGCTTAAGTGTTAGCTGCCTGTTCATTTAGACCTGGGGTTTGGATAAGTGATTGGGAGATGTAGGGATTTCACATAAATCTGGGATGATCTAAATCACCTGAAAAAGTCGAAAACAGTTTGAATTTTGTAGCTCAGCTCTTTAATTGGATGCAGTTGAATGTGCATAGCTGTGAAATCTATCAGTAGCATGTCGGTGGCACTGACATGTATGGGTTACGAAATCCAGTGCTTACATGTGTAAATGGCACTTCTCATATGTTCAAAACCCTGAGCAATGCCAGTCTTTTTTGCCAATGTACTTTGTAAAGTGTACGAACCACCAAATATACATGTATGTTCCACAGCTTAATAAACAGGGTGGCCCAAAAAATGAGAACATCTTGTAAATTAAAAGCTTAAATAGTTTACTTATTTACCTTTTTTAACTATATAACATCTTTATTTCGACAATTTCCAGTCGCCATCTTATTTTTTTTTTTTAAATTTGTCAATCGTTTACATCTATCTTTTTGAATTTTTAAATAACTTATATGCTATGAGATGTTCTCACTTTTTTTGGGCCACACTGTTATGTAATTTTTTAAAAAAGGTTCTCTATTCAGTGAGCTTTTTGTAAAATAACTTGCACATTTTGAATGCCCCAGTTCGGGCACCCCTTTTTATACCTAGATGACTTATGAAGAATCAAGCTTTATGTGCTGACTTTTGGTGCAAGGCAACAAACTTACATTCCTATGTGACTGGATAATAGCAAGCTTAAATTTTGGAGTCAGTTTGAGGATTCTAAAGTTTTTCCTAACTAAGAGCTTAAACGGAGGTGCCTATGCCTGGTACTTAGATTTTTCTGAACATCACCTTCATTGTTCAGAATAGGATCTTATACATGCATTTTGAACTGCATAGGCATCTAAGCTTATAAAATTATCCTATGAATCTTTGCAGGATACTTATTAAATCTTAAAAATGGTATATAAGTCAAGCATGTGGATGGTAATTTTATAAGGAAAGCAAAAAAGGAAAAAGATTCTATGCTAAGTAAATATTACACAAAAAATTAATAAAACCATACAGATTCTCATCCTGTGTTTTTAAGTGTTCTACAGGATGAGAATTAGTATAGTTGCACTTATTTTTTGAGGGTAATTTATAACAGGGTTCCAAAGCAGGGAAGGCACATAGGTGCACATGGTCATTCCATTTTATAAAAGCAACGTATCTGTCTAAAGTTTTTATATAGTAACCTACGCAAAAGCAGTCAGTCACAGCTGCTCCAATATAGTTGCCATTTTGTTTGCATGTACCAGTAGGAATCAATGCACATTCATGTGTAAGTACTGATCTTACACCCTCACCCCTCTGCTCCCATTCTCCTCATTCTCTGGCCTCATAAAGTCCTGCATCCATATAGTGATGGAGAGGAGTGAAGGCATCACCCCGAAACTACCCATAGAGTGCCAAGATTCAGCCACTATGGGGGGTCATTCCAGAACATGAATAAGGGGTTTGGACGTGCGGCGGGGATGTCTTTTTCTTCCAAAAACATCCCCGACCATATTCTGAAACTCTGCTGTCATGCACACCCACAGCGCTATCACGGGGATCTCAGAATGTGCCCAGAAGAGGCAGAACAAGGGGGTGGGGGTGGTCAGCTGCAGAGATGTATAAAGCATATTCAGGAAAGGCCCGTGTTTGTATTAAGTGTTTCCTGGAAATGTCTTGCTTATTCCTGCTGAAATGTTGAATAAGGCTGAGGTAGGCTATGGCCTAGCATGGCCTGCTACTATGAAAGGCCTGTAAGTTAGGCCTGGATCCTAACTCCCATTATAGCTAGAAAAGAACCAAAAATCTGTGAAAAATAAGAAAGCTGTTTTAAAATGCTTAATAAGAAGTTTTCATGAATTCATAAGTCTTCTATTATTCTCTTGTGTGTGAAAGAACAGAAATGTAACAGTATATGCATTCCAGAAGCCGAAGTTGACCTTGCAGTAGAAAAATAACGAGATTTAGAACTGTACCGTTGTTCAAGCAATCCTAAAGGAGGGGGCCGGTTGCTAGGCTCCGGAGGGATTTCTAATTGGACAAATGAAGGGAATGTATAACCAATGAAAAGTTTGCATGTATCGAGTTGGAACCAATAGAAAATTCTCATGTATCAAACTCAAAAAAAGGTATAAAAAGTTATGTCTCTGTATAAACGTTTGCTCAGTTCCTTTTGAAGCTTTGACCGACTGGGCCTGTGCACAATAAACTGACTTGGACCCTGTCAATCGACTCCTGGACTTATTCATTGATTGCACTTTGCCACAGCATATTCTTGGTGTGTTGGCCGGGAAGTGCGAGTGGTAAATGGTATTCAAGTGAATAATCCATGTAATTTGCCTTGAGGTTTGGCCCGGTTGGAACCGTGTCTGTCCGACCGTGGGGGAAACCTCAGGCGCCGCCGGCCCCTTTGAGCCGGAGAGGGTTCCGCCTGCCTCGGCGGGCCATCGGGTCCAGCTGGCCAACACCTCCGACCCGGGGGAGTCCAGGTTCCAACTCAAAAGCTGGTGTAGTATCGGGGACCGGATCCGGTGAGTAGACATTTTTGTGATTTAATAGTCAGAAAGAACAGCCTGGGACAACGTCTTGCGTGCGCAGGACTGATTTGGTATATTTGGTATAGACTAACTGGGAAATCTCGCATGAGTATACGCGAGACAAGGGAGCCTGATCACCTCCCATAAGGGCGGTCCTAGTAAGCTCCGCGTAAGGAAAGCGGAAGCTGAAGCTATCGACCCTTCTTTTTGGATTAGTCAGTTAGTCAGAAAACCTGGGCATTTGAAATATTGAAATATGATATCTTGTTGAAATATGCTTGCGTGTGTGAGAGAGGTCTTGAAATACAGACCGAGCGAGAGCGGACTGCTAAGTAGCGCAGTTCCTGGCTGGGCGACCGCGCCCAGGTCGCGAACAGGAAGAAGCGAGTGGTGTTTGTCCCCCCCCAGTGTTCTGTGGGCTGTACGGACCCCTTACCTGCAGCCATACTACCTATCCTTATTGTTCATTGTCTTGTACGTCATTGCGTGTACGTAGGGACGTAGGGTACGTAACGTACGCAGGTAGCAGTGTAGGTAGGTACGTTTACAAAATGGGAGGGATGGAGTCCACGCACACTCCGTTGGCATGTATGATCAAGAATTTCCGTAAAGGATTTTCGGGCGATTATGGTATAAAAATGACTCCATCCAGATTAAAAATGTTATTTGAAAGGGAGTGGCCCGCATTAGCTGCTTCATGGCCCCGAGGGGGCACCTTTGATTTTGAGACAGTTTTACGACTTCATCAGCTTATATTAAGAGTGTATCCTGACCAGTTCCCATATATAGATTCCTGGTTAAGTGCATGTGAACAGCAGCCCTCATGGATGAAGCGCTGTTATGAGGAGCACTGTAAAATATTTGTAGCTACTACTAGGGGAACCAAAAAGGCTAAGGAAGTGAAGCAGCCTGTGTATTCTGACCCAGAGTCCTCAGATATTTTGGATAGTTTACCCCGGCACCCACAGAAATTAGTCCCCACAGCCCCGCAACTTGAAGTAGAGCCCGACGAGGAGCCCCAGAAAATACCGAAGCAACAGCCTAAGAAGCACCCTACCCCGAGTGAGAGTTCCGGGTCAGGCCCAAGCACAGCAGGGGGACTCGAGTCCTCTGATGAGATAGAAAGCGGAAGCTCTCCTGCCAGTTCAGGGTCACCCACCAAGGAGACTAGTGCCCGGGAGCCTTATGATTTAAGAAGCGTAACGCCCAAGAAGGAGAAAGCAGGGCACCTAATGCCATTACGCCAAGTGCCTGGAATACCTGTTTTAAATGATCAGGGCCAGATGGCGCCAGGACCAACCAGCTTAGTTTATGTACCCTTTTCTACCACAGATTTATTAAACTGGAAAACGCATTATGCTTCCTACACAGCCAAGCCCCAGCAATTAACAGAATTAATGTCTAGCATTATGCAAACCCATCAGCCTACCTGAGCCGATTGTCGCCAGCTCCTGTCCACCCTCTTCACTACTGAGGAGCGAGGCCGAATTGGGCAAGCAGCCCTCCGATGGTTAGAAGAGAACCCTGTAGAAAGGGGGGAAATAAATCCCCCGCAAGCAGCAGCTGCAGAATATCCCAATGATGATCCCGGGTGGGACCCGAATGAGGAAAGGGGGGCGGCGGCCCTAACCAGATTTCGCCAGGCCTTAGTGCAGGGCCTGAAGAAGGGAGGCCAGAGGGCCATGAATATCGGGAAAGTATCGGAAGTTCTCCAGGGTCCAGATGAGAGCCCAGCGGCCTTTCATGAGCGGTTGTCTGAAGCTTATAGACTGTATACCCCATATGATCCCACCGCTCAGGAAAATTTACGCATGGTAAATGCGGCCTTTGTTAGTCAGTCCCAGAGAGACATAAAGCAAAAATTACAGAAATTGGATGGATTTGCGGGCATGAATACAGCTCAGTTAATGGAAGTCGCTCAGAAAGTATTTGTGAATCGTGAAAATGAACGGGACAAAGAAAGTGAACGAAAGATGAAGAAGAAGGCAGATCTTCTTGCTGCTGCTAGAACCGAACGACGTGGAGGAGGTTTTCCTAATCAAAGGACCAGAGGATGTGGAAGAGGCCGTGAAAGCGAAAGGCCTCCATTATGTGCAAATCAGTGCGCCTACTGCAAGGAAGAAGGACATTGGAGAAATGAGTGCCCACATCTGGACTCCGCCCCTGCAAGGGGAGGAGGGAGTCCCTGGAGGACCGGAGGAAGATTTCGAAGGAGAGGAGGAATGAATCAAACACAGTTCCAGCAGGAGAGGGAAGAAGCCATTGAGGGAGTGGCAGTAGCAACGGGCTATGACCTGGACGACATAGATGAAGACTAGGCCAGACCGGGCTCCAAGTTCACCCTGGGTCCCCAGGAGCCTATGGTCAGTTTAAAGATAGGGGACCAATACATGGAATTCATGGTAGATACAGGAGCAGAACATTCAGTAGTAGCCAAGCCAGTAGCTCCACTATCCTCACGATCTGTCATCGTTATAGGAGCCACTGGAAATAAAGCCACAAAACCATTCTTGCAGAACCGCATGTGTGAACTAGGGGGACAGAAAATGCACCAGTTCTTGTATATGCCTGAGTGTCCTATTCCACTACTGGGTCGAGACATGCTTGCCAAGCTCCAGGCCCAAATATCCTTTGCTGAAGGGGAAGAAATGAAAATGACTGTGAACTCAAAGCCTGCTGGATTAATGGTGCTTACTGTTCCCCGAGAAGAAGAATGGCGGTTCTATAGTGCACCTTCAATAAAGTCAACCAGTCCCTGTATACCTACCAACCTTATAGCCCCACCTGAAGTATGGGCAGAAGATAATCCACCTGGCCTAGCGAAGAACATAGCCCCTGTCATTGTCACCCTCAAGCCAGGAATGGAACCAGTTCATGTGAAGCAGTATCCTCTCCCTCGACCAGCCATAGAAGGAATTCACTGCCATTTAATGAAACTGCTGAAGTACGGACTTCTCAAGGAATGCCAGTCACCTTGGAACACCCCCTTTCTTCCAGTAAAGAAGCCTGGGACAGGGGAATATCGCCCAGTACAAGATCTAAGGCGAGTAAATGATGCAGTTGAAACTATACACCCAGTATTACCAAATCCTTATACTCTCTTAGGACTGATCCCCGCTGAGGCTACTCACTTCACCGTCCTGGACCTGAAAGATGCCTTTTTCTGCGTGCGCCTAGCACCCACCAGTCAACTTTTATTCGCTTTTGAATGGCAAGACCCCACAACAGGAAGGCGGGGTCAGCTCACCTGGACCAGATTACCCCAAGGATTCAACAATTCACCTACTCTCTTCAGTGCTGCCCTAAATCAAGATCTCTCAAGTTACCCAGTGGACCCAGGAAAGAGGGTGGTTCTTCAGTATGTAGATGACTTGCTCATAGCCACCAACTCAGAAAGTGAATGCCTACAAGCTACTAGTGAACTTTTGTACCTTCTCAAAGATGCTGGATACAAAGTCCCAAGAGCCAAAGCCACAACTATGCCAAACTGAAGTCAAGTATCTAGGATTCCAATTGTCCAGTGGGATCCGATGTTTAGGACCAGAACGCAAAGAAGCTGTATGTAATATCCCTATTCCAACCACTAGGAGGCAAGTAAGAGCCTTCCTGGGGGCCGCGGGATATTGTCTCATATGGATCCCCAACTTTGCCCTGATTGCAAAACCACTATACCAAGTCACCAGAGGAATGGAAAAATCCCCACTAGATTGGGGACCTGAACAAGATGTAGCATTCCAAACTTTGAAAAAGGCCCTGATGTCATCTCCAGCTTTAGGTCTTCCAGATGTTCAGAAGCCTTTCCATCTTTTTGTCCATGAGTCACAAGGAAACGCATTGGGAGTATCGACCCAATCGCTTGGCTCCTGGCAACGACCAGTAGCTTATCTGTCAAAACAATTGGATGTAGTTGCAAAAGGATGGCCCCCTTGCCTGAGAGCTGTCGCAGCAACAGCCTTCCTAGTGGGCGAAGCAGACAAACTCACACTAGGACAAACTCTTCAAGTTACCGTGCCACATTCTGTTCTGACCATCATGGAACACAAAGGAAACTTCTGGCTAACCAATGCACGAATGTTGAAGTATCAAAGCATGTTGTGTGAAAACCCTCGGATACAGTTGAAAGTTAGCCAAGATTTGAACCCTGCTACATTGTTCCCAATTGGTCCTGGGCCACCTGATCATAATTGCTTAGAAACCATGGACACTGTATTTTCAAGTCGCCCTGATTTGACCGATGTCCCTCTAGAGGACCCAGAACGAACTTTATTTGTAGATGGAAGCAGTCTGGTCATCAATGGACATCATTGTGCTGGATATGCAGTGGTGACCCTTGATCTGGTAGTTGAGTCCTCAGCCCTGACCCCAGGAACCTCTGCACAGAAAGCTGAATTGATAGCCCTCACCAGAGCCTTGATATTAGGAGAAGGACTCCGCATAAATGTGTACACAGATTCCAAATATGCTTTCACTACTTTGCACGCACATGGAGCCTTGTATAAAGAACGAGGGTTAATCACCTCAGGGGGTAAGGACATTAGGTATGGGCCCGAGATATTGATGTTGTTAGATGCTGTGTGGGCCCCCAAACAAGTGGCAGTCATGCACTGCCGAGGTCATCAGGCAGGAGCAGGAGAAGTTGCCCGAGGGAATAGATTTGCAGATGCCACAGCCCGAAAGGCAGCCACCACAGGACATGTTAGGACCCAAGATACTGTACTGCAGGCAGCCCTATTCCCTGTGCCCCTTAGTTCCTGGGCACCCCGATATACTACAAGAGAGTTAGACTATTATTGTGAAAAGGAGGGAGGAGTTTTAACAGAACAAGGTTGGATAGTGCTACCACCCCCAGAAGGTAGTCCACCTCCAGGTCCTACCGTCATCCCTGAAGCATTAGGGACAGCCTTTGTCCAAGCTTTCCACCAAGCCACACATTATGGAAAAACAGCCATGGAGAAAGCCCTGAGACCACACTTCTGTATTTCATTGTTAGGATCCCTGACCGCCTCAGTGGCACAGCAATGCCTGATATGTGCCAAAAATAATGCCAAGCAAGGTCCTGTTCCACCCCCAAGAGTTCAGTCAGTAGGGGTGACCCCCATGAGTGATATACAGATAGACTTTGCTGAAATGCCCCGTGTAAATGGATATCACTATATGTTAGTGTTAGTCTGCACATTTTCAGGGTGGGTAGAAGCCTACCCCACCCGAACTGAGAAAGCCCGAGAAGTCACTAGGGTATTGCTCCACGAGATCATTCCCCGATTTGGATTGCCATCAACTATAGGGTCAGACAATGGTCCATCATTTGTATCCCAAGTGACCCAACAGTTAGCTCAAGCTCTGCGAATAAAATGGAAGTTGCACACTGCTTACAGACCCCAGAGCTCAGGGAAAGTAGAGCGTATGAATAGAACCTTGAAAACTCAGTTATCCAAGCTCTGCCAAGAAACACACCTGAAGTGGCTCCAAGTTCTACCCATAGCCCTTCTTAGGATATGTTCAGCTCCCACCAGATCCTTAGGTGTCTCCCCTTTTGAGATTTTGTATGGGCGACCTCCACCCATAGTGCAGGGAATAAAGGGAGACATGAGACAGACAGGATCTGAAATAACTAGACAAGAACTATTAGCTTTAGGTTCTGTTTTGCAGAAACTCCAAACATGGGTGCAAGACCGACTACCCATCAACCTGACCGAGCCTCTGCATCCCTTCAAGCCAGGAATGTCCATGTGGGTGAAAGAGTGGAGGAAGACCCCACTGGCGCCGCATTGGAAGGGACCCTACGTCGTCATCCTGTCAACCCCCACTGCAGTGAAAGTTGCAGAATTCGAACCCTGGATCCACCACAGTCGAGTGAAGCCTGCAGCTGCTCCTGATCCTGGCCAATGGACATCAGTGAATGATCCCGAGACTCCATTGCGACTCACCCTGAGGAGACAGCCAGCTTTATAGAGAATCTTCAACATCCACTTACGTCATGCGAAAGTGACCATCACTACAGAAACAGAAGAAAACTCAGCACAGTTCATTATCCTCAACTTTCCAGTTAACTTCCAGAGACTGTAATCACAATGTTCTTCCACTATTGCCTTGTGGGAGTGGTGATCCTGGGAATCCTGGAAAAGACTTTTGCTCTACCCCCTTGTATAGCTTGCATAACCACCACCCGAACAGGACAAAAGGTTACTCAGACTTTGCTCTATCATTCCTACTATACTTTGTGATAAGGAAGCTTATCATAGTTCAGGAAGGAGCTATAGTAAAGGTGAAGTGACTCTGAACAAGCACCCTGTCTGTTCTGGTAGAAATAATAAAACAGAATGTTTCCATAAAAGACTACCAGTCCCAGAATGCACCAAGTTTCCAACAGCCATTAGAAGAGCTGAAGTGGGGAAACGTGTGTTCAATCAGGAGGGCTATGAGGTAATCCCCAAGCACTCATCTCCAAGGGCAGGGCTTGATTCAGCACAGCTGCACTGTGCTAGGGTGGAGCATTCATCTAAGCAGGATAAAAGAAAAGCTTATTCTACAGAGAATCATCATCTGGATCAGAGGCAGCAGAATCATCTTGATCAGAAGCACCTTGATCAGAAGCACCTTGATCATCCTGATCATCATCATCAGCAGAAGCCAGAGCTGAGGGACAGAGAGAGCAAGAAACCCTTTGGAAGAAAGAAGAGAAAAGCATTTGGGAGGTCTAAAGGAGTCCATAGCAGTACGTATACTGGGAGGCATTCCAAAGGCAAGCATACACCACTGGACTGGGGAAAGCCAGAGGAGTGGGGCTGCAGAACCAGGAATCCCCGGACGGCACCTGTGAGGGAGACGGCTGCACTTGGAAGGGACCCTAAGACCAGTGCAAGAAGGTATGTGAAGAGAGATCCAGTGTCCAGGGATCTTGATTGGAAGGCTGGACACAAGAACTGGACTACATACTGGCCAGGATATTTAGAGAGGAACTCTAACAGCAATGGAAGCTCAGGTATGAACACTGATCTATGCCCTAGCTCTTCACTGGGAAGACAGCAGGGAAACAAGTATTGTCCTGAGAGTGTTGCATTGGGAAATTCCTCTGTGCCAATCCATGACATTGAACCCATGATAGTTGAAGAAGGGGAAGATGGTATAAATGGGGATTTTGAATACATGGATTGCTCTCTGTCTAAACTTCTGTGGTAATATGCTGTCACAAAATACAACAACCATCACAAAGAAATATAAACTACTCAGAAAAGCTTCTGAGTAGGATTTGAGCTACGTAATAGAAAGTAAACCAGCCAAGAGGGTTTCAGCTGGTAATGGTTAGCAATTGAGCCTTGCCTAATTGCCTGTGAGCTCTGGAGGGACACTTCTGAGTGAGTGTGAAGATACAGGAAGATATCCCTGAAAAAGAACAGTTTTTTTCTACTTTGTGGGGTTTTGTTTGTTCTTTGAAGCACTGCTAAGGAGATATTAGCAGGAGCCTACAGAAAAGACTTTTCTGTTCCCATCCAGGTCTTTATGCTTTGATTTGATTGCTTAACAAGTTCAGCTGTTTTTCCTTATTTGTTTTTCTAAGTATAATACTGAAAGCAAGTATTCCTTTTTATGTGCTACCAAGTATATCTGTGTTGGGAGAAATAACCCCATAAATAAAGTATCTTATTTGCTTTACCCTTGAGCAAGCACAACTAATTTATTGTGAACGGCTGAGTCTGGTATGAATGGACTACATTTCCCACAATCCTTTGCAAGTCATATTAATATTTGCCTTTGCCAAGACTGTGGACATTCTCACCCAGCGCCCCCATTTACAACTTGCACTGGAACAGTCAGCCGGTGTGTTTATAAGGGCACCGAATTGAACATTTGCACAAAGGGAAGAAGTAAGACTTGTTATACCCCTCGACAAAACCCATCATACTATACATTCGAGATGCGATGGAATGATGAAGATGAGCTATCCTGAATGTGACAAAACCCCTTACCGACCCCACCAAACCTATCACCTTGAACTTTGACGCTTGTGATGCCATCAACAGAAATGCTTACCACAGATGTGGGTCATGGGAGCGAGCCTACTACCATGATGATAAATACATGTGTCCAGAAGGAGCCTATGGATGAGGAAAGTGTACAGGAAAGAGTACTGCAGCCACTATTTACACCACCACATCTAAAAATGATTACTTTTGCCCAAAATGGGAATGTGTATATTTTGCTACCTGGAAGAATGCACCGACGGGACAAGACGGCGATCATCGCAAAGGCAGCCTAACGAAGATCAGCATACCAGAACCTAAGAAATGCCAGAAAGGTGCCTGTAATCCTCTACAACTCTTCATAGCCAACCCCAGCCACTGGAAGCAAGGATACAAGTTTGGGTTGCGTATTGCAGGAGGAGGTGTAGATCCTGGGACTATTTTATATGTGCGATTAAACACCAACACCCATGTATCCTCACCCTATCGTATACATCACTCCTTCTATGAAGCCATGAAATCAGAGTTTGAAATCCCTCCTGCCTCCCAGAACTTATTTCTTGAATTAACGGGAGCAGTTGCTTCCAGTCTCCATGTTTCAGACTGTTTGTTTTGTGGAGGAACAAAAATGGGAGATCAATGGCCTTGGGAAGCACAAGAACTGAATTATTCTGTTCCATATAATCAGACTAATATACGCAATACCACAAGTGAATGGGTATTGGCCCACTCCATAGTGGGTAATTGATGTTTTTCTCGCTATGGACCAATGTTTAATATGGAAGTGGGGCAGCTGGTCTGTCTCAATCAGAAGTTTTAGAACAGTACCACTAAGAAAACATCTTGGTGGTCAGGAGCCAACGCTACTGAACCTTCCAGTCGATATTACCCTATACCCCACGAAGAGGATGCCATTACACCAGTATAATGTGTTAATTGACTAATAAGTGATTTAATTCTCACCCTTCCTCACTTGCGGGTAAGAATAATCAAAGGGGGGAATGAGGTAGGCTATGGCCTAGCATGGCCTGCTACTATGAAAGGCCTGTAAGTTAGGCCTGGATCCTAACTCCCATTATAGCTAGAAAAGAACCAAAAATCTGTGAAAAATAAGAAAACTGTTTTAAAATGCTTAATAAGAAGTTTTCATGAATTCATAAGTCTTCTATTATTCTCTTGTGTGTGAAAGAACAGAAATGTAACAGTATATGTATTCCAGAAGCTGAAGTTGACCTTGCAGTAGAAAAATAACGAGATTTAGAACTGTACCATTGTTCAAGCAATCCTAAAGGAGGGGGCCGGTTGCTAGGCTCCGGAGGGATTTCTAATTGGACAAATGAAGGGAATATATAACCAATGAAAAGTTTGCATGTATCGAGTTGGAACCAACAGAAAATTCTCATGTATCAAACTCAAAAAGAGGTATAAAAAGTTATGTCTCTGTATAAACTTTCGCTCGGTTCCTTTTGACGCTTTGACTGACTGGGCCTGTGCACAATAAACTGACTTGGACCCTGTCAATCGACTCCTGGACTTATTCATTGATTGCACTTTGCCACAGCAAGGCCAGGACTTAGAAAAAATTCTGCTCTTTTCTGCAATGCATCCTGTATTGAAGAATGGTTGTGAAAGTATGTTTTGAACTGGTTTGACTGCAGTCTGGAAGAACACAAGATGCAGTTTTAAGGTATAGAGAGCAAAGATGAGGGAATGTTGGACGGTATAGACATATTAATAACCACCCTTGCAGAAAGAGCAATAGTGTTTGGTCTGACTATGCTTAAATGTGCAGTTTGGCTCATTTACACATACTAAGGGACCCTAACAATTCCCATGTTCTGAAAAATGGGACTGCTGATGTAGGAATAGTATGGGCATGAGCAAGGAAAGGATATTTGGGTGAGAAACAGAGATCATATATTTAGTCTTGGTACTTCATGTTATGTTATGTCATAGCTGTTATGTATAGGTTCCAGGCATTTTTTTGCCAGAATTATGATGTGACAAAGTGAGAGTGTGTGTGGTTTGAAGGGTGCATGGGGGGATCTGGGATGCTCATCTGCAATGCAGGGTGGACATGAAAGCCTGGCCAGTACCTGGACTGTATTGATGATCGCAGCGTCACTAGGTGCCTTTGTGATTGGGCAGTCAGAATCAGAAAGGGTTCATAACTAAATGTCAAAACATATCCCTGTTAATAATAAGGGACCCTCAGAATAAGGGCATTCAACAGGCAAAACAGCACTAATGTGAGTCCATAATGCACAGTTTTTGGGACCATGTATTAGTGCTGTTTGCACTGCTGAATGCTTTTATTCTGAGGATCCCTTATTGACAGGGATATGTTTTGACTTTTAGCCATAGAAAATCTATGCTGATTCCTTCTGGATTATTTTTCATAGGGTGCACTAATAAGATCTGATTATTGGCAGTGTGATAGGGCAAATCCAAACACTAGAAACAGCCCCCCCTCCCCCGATCTAAACCTGCTAATAGCCAAAAACTTTTAATGCCCAATTATGTTTTAAATAAATTTTCCTTCAAAGGGATGCCATTCAAAGCAAAGAAGAAAGACCTTAGTACATAGTCAATGTCCCTTTATGCAGCAAAGCAACTTGCCAATGGGAATTTTCTCATATCGGCATCATCAGTCATAAAAAACTCCTTATGCTTTTCTTATCAAAAATTTTTAATTTTATATTTTTCAACACCAGATTTGGTCTAAATTTGATTAAAATATAGATGTATTCAATATACTTATAATAAACCAAATTTAAAACAATCTCAAAAGAGGCAGTCATTCAAAACTTGAAAGACCCATGTCACCAACTTTTTGCAACATTACCATCCCTACAACATAATACAGAACATCACTTTAAAGAATATTGTACCAAATTAATTTAGCAAAAAGCATGCTCACTTAGCTTTATGATGTTTTAAAGTTGCATCCTTTGGAGGAGAAAATTCATCACTCTACAAAGATCTTTGCTTCACGAACAATTGCTTCACTCAGGGGTGAATATTAAAGTCTTCCATCCATTGCAAAAAAATGTTATACAAGGAGAGAGATCATACTTGGAGATAGCATCTGATGTCATCACCCAACAAATTATACTACTGCAGAGCCAATGGATAGAGTAAGTGAGGAGCTACACAGATCCTACCAATAAGAGAACTATTTAAAACCAGCATTTTGAATACACCCCCCATTCTATCATATTTAACCCCCTTGGTTCTAAAGAACTAAGATTGAAAATCCATTTTTGTTGTTTTTGTAATACTGTACCCCTGTCCCCACCACGCACAGTGGGCACAACTTGATCGATTACTACACAATGTAGATCTTCAAAAACATGATTAAATTGCAATGGTCTACCAAAGGTGCTTCCTCCTTCTGTTTTGACAGTCTGCCTGCAGTGGACGAGTGGTCTTACCTACATACATTTTAGAGCATGGATATAAGCTCAACGTAGGCAGAGGAACATGACGTATGGCAATACAGCTTATACAACTTGGCTCCAACAATAAACTGTGTGCCTTCATTATACTGCACATTTGCACGTCCCACATTCAAAGAGACCTTTAACATCACCACCATCACTTACTCGGGGAACCGCTGGATACAGATAATCAGGTAAATTGCTTCCTCTACTATATGCAATTTTTGGTTGAGTCTGATTAAAACAAGGATGTACCATTGATGATTAATAATCAAAGCAATCCTGAATGACAATGAAGAGTATTGTAATATACAGATTGCAAGACTCATGCCCAGCATGTTTCTTAGAAGTGCTTGTAGAGTGCCTTATCAGCCATTCTCAATGGTTGTAATATGCCCTTTTATAGTATAAGTTTTTTGGAGAACATGCTGGGGATAACCTCTGTATAAAAGCTTAGATAACATAAGCCCAGCTTGTACCTTATAATCATTCGAAGAGCAAATACGTCTCAAATGTAAGAGTTGAGAATAGGGAAGGCTATCCTTCAAATGTTATGATGTGTTGGTTTGTAAAAAAAAAATAGTAGCAACAAAAACTTCATTTTTGATAGGGCAGCCATACATTTGCTGTGCCAGGCACAGGGAGACATGACTGGTGCTGTGCTAACATTCCCTGGATTGTAGCATGCTGCCTACATCCCTACCCAAGTCTGGATCAATGAGAGCTGCGAGAGTTGTGATATATCTGTAGTTTGGCAACTTGGTGTGATAGCACAGGGATTACCCCTCCCATGCCCACACATGCCTGACTAGGGGAGCAGTGCCACAAAGCAGATCGTGGGACGGCAAACAGGGTTGTGCCACTGATAGCGGATGTATACAGGCTGACATACGCCATGATGGGACAGGTGTGGCTGCTGTGAGAAATGCCAGTACCCAGATAGATGAGCCTCAGATGCCAAAGCCAGAAGGCCCTACTATCACTACTACTACTACTAATCATTTAAATAGCGCCAAAAGGCATATGCAGCGCTGCACAGACATGTGTAAAAGATGGTCCCTGCTCAGCGCAGGAAGCTTACAATTTACTCAAGACAGACAATACAGCAGCTATGGACAGGATATCATTAAAATCACCTCTAATACCTGAAGATTGGCGGATCGCAAATGTAACACCAATTTTTAAAAAGGGTTCGAGGGGTGATCCGGGAAACTAGAGACCGGTGAGCCTCACGTCAGTACCGGGAAAAATGGTAGAAACCATCATAAAGAATAAAATTACTCAGCATGTAGATAGTCATGGCCTAATGGGAGACAGCCAGCATGGCTTTAGACAAGGAAGATCTTGTCTTACTAATTTGTTATGTTTTTTTGAAAGTGTGAATAAACAGGTGGACAAAGGTGAGTCGGTTGATATAGTGTATCTGGACTTTCAGAAAGCCTTTGACAAGGTTCCTCATCAGAGACTTTTGGCAAAACTAAAGAGTCATGGGATCGGAGGCAGTGTACTACTGTGGATCAGGAACTGGTTAAAAGACAAAGCAGAGGGTAGGGCTAAATGGCCCATTTTCCCAATGGAGAAAAGTGAATAGTGGTATACCCCAGGGATCTGTGCTGGGTCCGCTGCTTTTTGACATATTCATAAATGACCTGGAAAGTAGAATAACGAGTGAGGTTATCAAATTTGCAGATGACACAAAACTATTTAAAGTTGTTAAAACCCAAGAGGATTGTGGAAAATTGCAAGAGGATCTTGATAAATTGGAAGACTGGGCATCAGAATGGCAGATGAAATTTAATGTGGACAAGTGCAAAGTTATGCACCTATGGAAGAACAACCCAAACTATGGTTACATGATGCAAGGTTCCACATTAAGAACCACCACCCAGGAAAAAGATGTAGGCGTCATTGTGGATAACATGTTAAAACCCTCGGCCCAGTGTGCAGCGGCAGCCAAGAGAGCAAATAGAATGCTAGGTATCATAAGGAAAGGAATGGAAAATAAAACAAAATATATTATAATGCCTCTATACCGTTCCATGGTGAGACCGCACCTTGAATATTGTGTGCAATTCTGGTCGCCGTATCTTAAAAAGGATATAGCATTAGAAAAGGCTCAGAGAAGAGCCGCCAAAATGGTAAAAGGGATGGAAGGATACTCCTATGAAGAAAGGCTAAAAAGGTTAGGGCTCTTTAACCTGGAAAAGAGACGGCTGAGGGGAGATATGATAGAAGTCTATAAATTAATGAACGGAGTGGAACGGGTAAATGTAGATCGACTGTTTACGTTATCAGAATATAGAAAGACTAGGGGACATGCAATGAAGCTACAGGGTAAACTATTTAAGACTAATAAAAGAAAATATTTTTTCACTCAACGTGTAATCAAACTCTGGAATGTGTTACCGGAGGATGTAGTAAAGGCTGTTAGTGTAGCTGGGTATAAAAAAGGTTTGGACAAGTTCCTGGAGGAAAGGTCCATAAACCATTATTAAGAAGGGACCCAGGATATCAATGCTTGACCTAGTACAAGCATTGCAGAACCTGTGTCTTTTGGGGAAACTGCTAGGTATGTATGACCTAGATTGGCTAGTGTTAGAAACAGGATACTGGGCTTGATGGACCTTGGTCTGACCCAGTATGGCTTATCTTATGTTTGTTTATTACATTTGATATACCGCTCAGGCCAAAGCATCATAGTGGTTTACAATATTACATAAATTATACTGAAAAAAGGAAAAGAACGCCATTAATAAGATAGGACAGAATAATGTTCTTAAACATCCAGGGGGAATGGTCAGGAAACACAAGGGAGCTTAGGCGGTTCAGATGCAACAGCAGCAACGAAGAGGTGAGTGCTCAGACTGGATTTGAGAGGTCCAGAGACAAAGCCTGATGTACAGACTCAGGTAGTTTGTTCCAGGTATAAGGAGCAGCAAGGTGAAAGGAGTGATATCTGGGTTTGGCATTAGAAGCAATCTGACAGAAGAGCGGAGTTCCCATGGAGAGGTGTAGGTAGAGGTAAGAGGGGAATGGTAGTGTGGAACAGCAGATTGAGTGCACTTATAGGTCATAAGCACGAAAAGGGCATATATTTTTTGCTCAGCAATATCATGTATCCTTTGGGCAACTGCAAGGTCAGTTGCTGGTTTTGTGCACTTGGTCCATCCCTTGCAGTTTAAAGTGGGTTTGTAGAGATGACCAGGGCAGGAATCACTGGGGCCAGTTCCTAATGCCATGTATCATTTGATGCAACGTATATCCTGGCATACATGTTTCTATTTACATTCTTGTATACCATACTGGGGTGCACTGGGCTTAGCTAGTACTTTTCAGGGCATGAGGGGGACTGGTATATGGTCTAGGTTGCAGCAGCAGCTGTCTTTTCTGATTGGTATTTGACTAGTGTGCATCATCAAACTACTATCTGTGATGAGCAGCTTAGGAGATGTATGTTTTTCCTGAGGGGGTATGGTGTCCGCAGGTACATCGCGAGGACGGGCAAAATCCAAAATGTGTAACTTTTCAAAATACTGTGGGCGGGAAGATGTCCACAACTTTTACCCGAGTCCAATAATATTGATGGGGGCGTGTTTCTCCATTATATTGCAAGGGCTGTGCCTGCAACCGGGCGCGGGCCATTGCCCAGATGCGTGCACGGGCTGGCTGAATAGCACTTGCACGTGCCATGCCAAACACGTGTATCTCCCTGATTCTGGACCTGTAGGCACATCCAGACCCGTGGATGCAGAATTAGGTTCAAACGGGGATCAGTTTTAATTTATACCTGTTCACAGGCCGGCCGTGCATGTTATGGGATCAGGCTCCACGGAATAATTTATTTAGGGGGGCATATTCAGTGAACAGCGGGATCTTCAGCAGCACAAAATGATTTAGGGGCCTTTTTACTAAAGGGCATTAGTTGGCAATGTATTTTCTAGGATGCACAGCTAGCACAGGGCCATGACAGTTAGTGGCTGGGCATGTGCAATTAGCACAGGATCATCTAACACCACCTCAATGTATATGCTTTATTTAGTAGTATTTAGCTCCCGCCTTTCCAGTATAGTAAAGGCGAGTTACAATCAGGTTTTTCCCTGTCCCTGGAGAGCTTAGAATCTAAGGTTGTACCTGAGGTAATGGAGGGTTAAGTGACTTCCCTAAGGCCACAAGGAGAATCAGTGGAATTTTAACAGTGCTCTTTCTTATCCCATGTTGCTGTCCTAACTTCTAGGCTACTCCTCCACTCCCGTCAATGGCACACACTAACATTCTCTGTCTCTTGCTATAATATAGCAGCACTGAGTTACATATTCATTTAAATATCACCACCAGCACTTAAATTAATACGCTGTCTGGTGTAAACATTGGCTGCTCTGTGTTCTGAGCACCTGTTTTTATAGGCATATATATCCTGAGGCAATGTTATCCATGCCTGCTTGGGCTTGTAAAACACTGTTCTTTTTTTTTTATTATTTTTTTTAAATTCTTTATTTTCGTTTTATAACAACAAAGGAAAGGAAGACATACAGCTAAAAGACAAATACATAACGTGTAATACATACACCAAAGTAAACCCCTACCACCCCCCTCCCCCCTGCTTCTTCTCTAGACAACTAAGCATTCCCGAAGCGGGCGTGTACTTACATTATTGTATTACAAAACCTAACGGTGATCTAAAACATAATGAGTGCACATTATACAGGCATGTTGGAGCAATGAGCAGATTGTACATAATCATTAAGCATCTGCCATTTAGACAAGCAAGAGTGAGTTTGGACATGGGGAATAGCTCTCCGAGGTATCTGCTCATATTTACTATATAAGCAGACGAGGTTCCACCATTCATTGACAGTAAGTCGAGAGCTATCCTTCCAATTCCTCGTGATTAAGCATATAGCTATACCCAGCATGAAATCAAGGAGAAAGCGACCCTTCTTAGGAAGAGAGGGGACCTCCGCCACAGAGCGGAGTCCCACGACCTTCCAAGAGAGAGGTTCATGAAAGTGTAAGATAGATTGAATACGACCCCAGACCCGCCCCCAATAGACCTGCAGTTGAGGACAGTCATAAATAACATGAGCGAAGGTTCCCACAGCAGTATGGCAAGACCAACACAGGTCCCTAGCATTTGGGTTCCATTTGGCTATTTTTTCTGGGGTATAAAAGCATCTGTGTGCAAAGAAGAAGAGAGTTTGGGTAACAGAGGCAGACCAGGAAACCCGCACTACTTTACTCCAAAAAACGCTCCATTGCACAGGGGTTATAGTAGTTTGCAGTTCGCGCTCCCAGGCTTGTTGAGCTCTAAAAGTGTCCGTATCTGTACCCTGACAAATTATTTTATAAAAGTTAGAGGCTACCCCATGTGTACTACTAATGGAGTGAACTGTCTCTAATAGCCCATCCTCAGTAGGGGCAGAGGGCGGCATGATTCGAGCACTTTTGAGGCAGTGTTGAAGCTGCATCAATTGAAAGTAGTGTTTCGCTGGTAACGCAAATTCCTTTTGCAAATCAGAAAAGGTTTTCCAATGAGCTGCAGAGAAAAGCTGTTGGGGTGTCCAGATCCCCCTGGAGTACCAGGGTTTCCAGGCTATTGTTCTATTTAGGACTTGAATTCTGGGGTTATTCCATAGCGGGAGTCCGTCCTGAGGACATACATTCGGGCCCAGTGATAGAATGAGAGTGTTAAAGGCCGCAAGAGTATCGACAATCATTGGTGGATGGCGGGTGTCTACTTGATAGGACATACCGGGGAGATGGGTCAACGGAATTGGGCTACTAAGCTCCTCTTCTATGTCAAGCCAAACTGGTCGGCGGTCTGTTGAGGTATCTAGCCATCGGGCACCTTGCTTAAGTAGAAAGGCTTGATGATATCTAAGAAAATCAGGAAATCTGGTACCCCCTCGTTCCTTTGCAGACTGCAGTTTATGTTTAGCTATCCTTGGTGGTTTGCCCTGCCAGAGATAACGGACGAGAAGGCCCTCAATATCTTTATAAGTATGTAACGGAAGTAAGCATGGCAGCATTTCTAAAATGTAGTTCACTTTGGGGACTATCATCATTTTCACAGTTTCTAAACGGCCCCACCATGTGAGAGATAAGGGAGACCAACGATTTGTGAGTTCACGGACTTTGGAGACTACCTCTTTGGCATTAAAACTGATAGTGTCTTCTAAAGGAGAACAGTAATGGACCCCGAGATACTTCACCATGCGGGATTGCCAAAGGAAGGGAAAGGCCTGCATGTCAGCCTCATGTACCCAGCGGTTCAGTGGGAATGCTACAGATTTGGTCCAGTTAATTTTATAGCCCGATAATTGTGAGTATCCGTCAATCAGATCCAAGACGGCTGGAACCGAATCGAGGGAAACGAAGAGCATGAGGTCATCTGCATATGCAGAGAGTTTAATCTCCCTATGACTAAAGGGGACACCTCGAATATGTGCAGACTGTCTAATAAGGAGGGCTAGGGGTTCAAGAGCGAGATCAAAAAGCATTGGTGATAGGGGGCAACCTTGACGCGTGCCTCTTTGGAGGTTAAATGGCTGAAATTTGATGGCGTTTACACAAATACTGGCGACGGGTTGAGTGTACATGACTTGGAGATATCGGAGGAAGCCCTCTCCAAAGCCATACCATCGGAGAACTGCAAATAAGAAGGGCCATTCTAGACGATCAAAGGCTTTTTCGGCATCCAGGGAAAGACCCACCCATGGATGAGCGAGATTGGCAGCACTAGATAACACATGGCACAAGGTCCGAGCATTGTCAGCAGTTGATCTGCCGGGTATAAATCCGCATTGGTCGGGGTGAATTAGGGTAGCCATCATGTCAGATAGCCGAGTGGCCAAGACCGTTGCGAAGATCTTATAGTCGGCATTAAGTAGGGAGATTGGACGGTAGTTGGCGGTCAGTAGCGGGTCTCTGCCTTCTTTCTCAAATACAACCACATTAGCTGCAGAAAAGGATCCCAAAGAGGATGTATCTACCGCAAGGGCAGTAAAATAGAGTTTTAAATAGGGAACTAAATCTGCACTGAACGTTCTGTAGAATTCGGTCGGGAGACCATCAGGCCCCGCGGCACGGCCCGAGGCTGTTCGTTTTAGGGCAGATTGGATCTCTGAAGTAGAGAAGGGTTCATCCATCGCATCCCTATCATCTTCAGAGAGGGTCGGCCGCTGAATGCCAGAAAGCAAGCGCTCGAATGTCTCTGACGAGAACTCACATTCAGATTGATATAGGCGAGTATAGAAATCCCGAAAGAGCTCTACAATGTCGGAGTCTGTGGTCACTATGCCCCCTCCCTGTGGAGCTCGGAGGGCCGCAACGCGTTTGGCTTCTTTTTGACCTTTCAAGGCATTGGCTAGGAGTCGACCGGCTCGGTTATTTTCACGATAATATGTCCCTCGCTGAAGCTCAATACTCTTAGAAGCTGCAGTTGAGAGAATTGAATTATATTGAAAACGGAGACGCTGTAATCGAATTAATACACATGGGTCAGTGCGTGAAGTTAAAACTCGTTCGCCTGCTTTTATTTGTTGGTCTAGTATGAGCAGCTGCTGTTTACGTTGTTTCCGCAGGCGGATTTGATAGCTAGTGATCGTTGCCCGAATGGCCGCTTTGAAGCCCTCCCACCAAGCCCAATTCGAAGTATCTTGGGGTAGATTAAAATGGAAGTAATCCTGTATGGCTACTCGAATTTCTGACTGGAACTCTGGCTGAGTTAACAGGGCTCTATCAAAGAACCAGGCTCCCGAGTTTCCCTGGGGTGCAGTAGTGTGTAATTGAAAGGAAATGGCAGCATGATCTGAAATATGTTGGGAGTTAATCTTTGCAGTGTCCACCTGAGGAACTAACAGTTTTGAGATTAGAAAGAAGTCTATGCGAGACTGAGATTTATGAGGGGAGGAGAAGAAGGTGAAGTCAAGCTCATTGGGGTGTAGTAACCTCCATAGATCAACTAAAGCAAGATCCTTGATCAGGGAGGTAAGCGTGGCGTGACTCTTGGGGGGACCACTCGTCCTAGGCGGCTGTTTATCAATCAGGGGATCAAGGACTAGATTGAAATCCCCCCCAATGATCAATGAAGTATTAGCAGAAGCCTGCGCAACCTGAGCAATGGTAGCAAAAAAGGCAGGGTCATCAACATTAGGAGCGTAAAGGCATATACATGTAACTTCTAGGCTACCTATCTTGAGGTGAACTCTAGACCATCTACCTTCTGTATCTGAGCTAGTCGCAATAACAGTAGCATGCAAAGATTTCCTAACCAGTATGGCAACCCCACATTTCTTAGAAACGGCTGGGGAATAAGCGGCCACCATGTAAGGTTTAATATTGAGTTTAAGAGTTTCCTTCGAATTTAAATGCGTTTCTTGGAGAAAAATCAGATCCGCTGCTTCCTGACTGAGCTAGCTTAGGATTTTCTTCCGTTTTATCGGATTATTGATGCCTTTTACGTTCAATGAAAAAATCTTACATGGTGCCATCAATCGGTAATAGACATTTTAGGGAAGGGCGCTTGATAACATAGAACATAAGCAGAATCTGTACAACAATGTCATAATCACCGAGCATTCTGGCTAATACACCCCATATTGAAAAGTATGTACCAACGTATCTTAGAGAAGAAGCAAAACCCCCAAAGAATATGGCGACCATGTGTCTGCGGGAGGAGGCCCTAGAGAGGAAATAGAAGACATGTAAAAAAAGGAAAAGAAACACCAGAGTCCATAATAACACTGTCTCTGATACTCATCGAGGCTACTGTGGGTAGATGGAGTCGGGTCACAGATACCATCAAGAGTAAGGCAACAGACTGCCCACGCCAGACTCTTTGCTAGGCTGCGGCAGATCCAATATGGCAGATACAGCGGGTATGAGGAGGCTTGCAGGAATATTCTGGAAGTCAGCGCATCAAGTCGGCTTCTTTGGAATCCAAAAACTCCGCTAGTAGATCAGGGTCCTCGAATGTTCTTGTCTGATTGTGAAGCGTGACTCGGAGCTTGGCCGGGTACATCAGGCCATAGCATGCTTGTAGTTGTTGAAGCCTCGGCCGGAATTCCAGAAAGCGCTTTCGGCGGTCGACTGTGGGTTTAGACAAGTCGGGATAGAAGGAGATCTTGTGGCTCTCAAACTCCATATGGCCCTTTGCCCGAGAGGCACTTAGAATTTGCTCCACGTGTTGATATCTCAATAGTCGAAAAATGATAGGCCGCGGGGTCTTCCTGTTGAGCGTTATGCTTGTGGGTACATGATGAGCGCGATCAATCTCCAAATCTTTGGTAAAGGTGATTTGGAGCAGGGAAGGGAGGATTTTGCATAAAAACTCTTTCATGTCTCCCGATTCCGCTCCCTCCGGGATGCCCACGAGTCGTATGTTGTTGCGGCGCGCTCTATTATTGCCATCTTCCACCTCTTTCTGCAAGGCCCGCACCTGTCGTTCAACTTTGTCGAGTTGGGACAACCGGGCCGCATGGGAGTCCAATATGCTCTCCATTTTGTCTTGACGCGAAGAAAGCCCTTCTAGCTTGCTTTGCAGCACACCAAAATCGTCCCGCAGCGCTCGGAGTGCTTCCCCGTTTGCCTGCACAAGGTTTTTGACCCCTCTAATCTCTACGAGGATTTCCTGCTGCATTTTGGGGCCCTCGCACAAGGCCGGCCCCTTCTGCGGGGACGGAGGTTCAGTTTTGGAACGTTTGCCGTGAGAAGCCGCTGGAGACCCAAATTCCAGGCGCGTTGGTTTGGTCCCCGCCATCTCACCAATGTGCCCCGGCAAGATCAGAGTAGAAGTTCCAAGTATATGAGGTGTTAATTCAGGATTCTGAGTAGGCCTCTCGGGAGCCTCAGCGTTATGCGACCATCCCGCTGGACATCAGGCTCCGCCCCCCGTAAAACACTGTTCTACATGCTCAAGTTGCCTATAAAATTACCTTCAAAGAATATAAGCAAGCACCTAACTTAGAGGACCAGAATGTGACCATATTATTTTTGGATGAAAATCAGCCTAAATCTAAGCAGCTAAAAGCTTCCCGCCTAGAATTGTGGGCACCTGCACCTAGCTGACAAGTGTTAAAAATCACTACACAGCTAACTAAATGCTCTCCCAACTGTCAATATTCTGTGTTTGTAACAAAACACAGAAATTCCATAGACCAAACAACATCATACATAAGGGAAATAAAGGGTTTATAGAACAAAATAGTTACTTAAGAATATATAAGATAATGATTAAGTAATTACATGAAAGTGCCCTTTTACTGATGCTTACTACACCTAATGGCATTGGCATGAATTATCCTTTGCCAAGGTCCATTTTATTCCTATAAACATGCACTAAGGGGGGCATTCCGAACTCCAAATAAGGGCCTTCAACGTGCAGGCTGGACATCCAACCTGCGCTCAGCTCCCTGGCCCTATTCTGCAGTAAGTGCTCACATCACATAAACAACGTTTGTGCAGGGAGCGCTGGACCTGGACGGGAGGGGATGGTGCTGGGCAGAATTGTGTTGATGGCCAGCTGCCAGAATATGCATCTGTACGTTTCCCGGCACCTCTTAGGACACCCAGGTTATTCTGCCCTGATGGTGGAATAACTTCAAGGGGGCCCCACTTATCGCATGCCACACACCCATGTACCCTAGGGCCCTGGACTTCCAATGACCGTACAGCCACAATCCAAGCCTTAGGGACCTCCGGTATTGGCCGGACTGTGGTCTGCATGGGCAGGTATGGGTTATGACATTCCGAGCTGCCATTTAGACGGCTCATTGCCATGTTGCAAGGATGCCACTGCTCCCTCATCTCAGCAGTGGTGCCCTGGTGTCCCAGTGTGCGGATAGGCAGCTCCTCGTACGTTGATCTCTTCAGCATATGGAGGTGCATGGCCCCTATTCTGCAATCACAGGTACATCTGGTCCTTGTGGCGGTGGAATCGAGTCTCTCCAGGCCTCATACATGTTTTGGCTGTGCATTGCCACCAGGTGTGCACTGACCTGAATCGATCTCCACAGGATTAATGCACTCTTGAACATACAAACAAGCATGCATGGGGCCATGCTTAAAACATGCACATTAAACAGATTTTGTGTGGTTAATTCCATGGAGTGGCCTAGTGGTTGGGGCAAGGTACTTCAGGCCGGAAGGTCGGGGGTTCAAATCCCACTAGAGGACAGCAACCTTGGGCCGGAAGGACTGGGGTTTCTAGTCCCACAGGTGCTCCTTGTGGTCTTGGGCAAGCCACTTAACCCTCCATAGCCCATGTTCCCTGTAAAATAGTTATCTCCAAGTTATAATGCCCTGTTCAATGTAATTTCAGTTTGTTCAATGTAAACCGCACTGATGCAGAATAGCGCGGTATATAAGAGAATGTAAATAAATAAATCTGCTTAGAACTTGAAAAGGAGGGAAATGGGTGGAATAAGCATGGAGAGTGGGTGTGACTGCACATCATGATTAGTGCATGGGTTGATAGCACGCATTTACTGTCAATGTTGTAGTTAGTATGGTTGCTCATAATGCATCTCAAGCATGGTTTCTGCTAGTATTCGTTAGGGTCTGAATCAGTATATCATCTGCTGGAGCCATGCTATACATGACTGTTGCATGTATCGCATGCTGATTTCTACTCTCAATGCACGATACCTGCAAAATCTTAGTGCAGCTTAGCAAACATGCTCTTAAGTGTTAGTAAAGCAGTCTTCCATTTTTTAGTCTGTTTCCAACATTTTGAAAAGCATGGATCCTGTCATATTTTTCAACACTAAATGCTGAAGGGCAGACTGGATATGTCATATGGTCTTTATCTGCCATCATGATTCTATGCTTCATTTCTATAGTTCATGCAAACAATACTCCACCAGTAGTAAAAAATCAAGAGAAGTGTAATTTTTCCTTTTATGTATTGTAAGTTTCATAGCCAAGGAAAGCAAAATGTCCATAAGACATTTCATACTCTTCCAGTTTAATGTACCAAGAATTTCACTGAATCTCCTTTTGTCACTTGGAAAAATTAAGCTAGAAAATACTACAGTAGCATATCTCATCTCTCACTGAAATCAAAGGTTAAGACGGAGGCACCAAAAAGCACCCACCAGCATGGCTGTTCTCTCAATGACTCTATCATACTCCCAAAGCAACCCCTTTATTGGGCTCAGGTGCAGGCACAGACTTATCTCCTCCCAGTTCTGTGTCCAGTAGTGCTCAGACAATGATACTTTTAACTTAGTTGGGAAGGAAAGGGATGCAGAGTGATGTAAGACCTCCAGATAACCTTTTCACTTGTGTAGGAGGGAGAGGAGATACAGATTTGGAACTCTTGGCCCCCAGATCAACTTTTTAACTCAGTTGGGAAGGCAAGAGGTGCCAGGAGATGTCAAACCCTCTGGTTAATATTTTAATTAGGCAGGTGGGAGAAAAGATGTTGGGATGGAACAGTCATCCCATTTGAGTCAATTATTGAATATTTCCAGCAGGAAGGGATAATGCCAGGTGACTCTCATCCCATTCACCTAAGCTGTCAGGAGAAAGGTGTTGCTGGTAGGGGGGGGGGGGTGTTGTCCCGAGGGAGTAAAGATCTGAGTGACTAGGTATAGGACTTCCAAAAAAAAAATCATACAACCACCAAGGTCGTAAAAATGAAATAGTCCTACACAGAGATTACAACCAAAATACTCCTCCTTCAGCGTGCTTCCTTGTCTTTACATCATTTAATGTTTTCCTCTTCACATGTTCAAATATATTCTATATTATAACTTTTTATTCTTTTATTCTTCTAATTTTCAAAATTCAGTTTTCAAAAAAAAAATTTCTTCTTATATATATATCCAGTCTACCCCTTTACTTGGTTTGCAGCTTGTCATGCTGTGAGGGCTTGTGTGCATTAGTAATGCCGAGAGCTAAGCTATTGGTAGCTTGACTAATGGCAGGGTCTCCCAAGATTGGGAGGTCTCAGCTGAGGTACCAAACCAAGACAAATAACCCATCTGGGCAGCAGCAGAATGGGATGATGTTGGCAGCAGAAGATCACATTTCTGTGAAAATGGGAACAACACTAGAATTACTTGTGCAGAAGAAAGGCCTGGCAATCTACTTCCATATCTTGCAGAAACGCCAGCCTTGCCACCCCCTCCCCCCCAACTGACGCTTATGCTGCCTCTGCCACCCCTCCCCCAGCTGCCACCAATTCCATCTCGAGAGGGGGAGGCGGGCAGTGGCAATATTTCCAAAAGTGGCGGCTTTTTGCCACTATTTCGGGAAATACTGCCACTGCCCACCTTCCCTCCAAACTGAATCAGCAGCAGCTGGGGGGCGATGCCACTCCTGCCATCCACCCGGGCCAGCTGCCATAGGCGGCTGCCTAGCTCGCCTAGTGGATGGGCTGGCCCTGCTTGCTACGGAAAACCCAATGGATAGTCACAAAAAACAAATTGCGTTAGTGATGGAAGATGAGACCCCCAGATCGGAAGGCACTCAACTGGCTACTGAGGATGAGCTGAAGACTTTTCAGAGTAAAGCCATCATTGTGGTTGGATCAAAGCCCTCGGGACGTCTGACTGCTGATGTAGCTGCACATTAAATGAGTCAGAAGCTGAAAATGTCTTACATATTGGGATATGGAAGTACAAAGCATGAACCAAGGGAAGTTGGAAGTGGTCAAGAATGAAATGGAACATGTACAACTCGATCTGTTGGATGTCAGAACTGAAGTGGACTGATATCGGGCACTTTGTATCCCATGATCACATGGTTTACTATGCTGAAAATGAAAGACAAAGAAGTGGTGTTGCGTTTATAATCAAGAAGAAACTTGCAAGAACTGCAATGAAATACAATTCAATCAATGAACGCTTAATTTCTATTCATCTACAAGGAATGCCCATCAACGCAACTATAATTCAGAATATGACCCAACAGCTGCAGAAGAGGATGAAGATGATGAGTTCTATAAACAAGTACAAGCTGAAATTGTTTGAACATGCAAACAGGATATCCTGTTAGTCATGGGTAACTGGAATACAAAAGTTGGCAACAAAGAAGAAGGCAAAGTGGTTGGAAAATTTGGACTTGGAAACAGAAATGAAGCAGGAGAAAAACTCATAGAATTCTGGAAGACCAATGATCTATTCATCTCAAACACCTTCTTCCAGCAACATGAGTGGGACTGTACACATGGGCTTCACCCAATGGATTGCACAGAAATCTCATTGACTAAATCTGTGGAAGTCAACAATGTAAAAGCTCTATAACATCACAAAGACAAAACCTGGAGCTGACTCTGGTACAGATCACCAACTACTAGTATGCAAACTCAAGCTAAAGTTGAAAAAAAGCAAGTCACTCATGAATGTAGCAAAATACGACCTTGAAAATATACCACTGGGAATTAAAGACTGTCTGCAAAATTGAATTGCTGCTTTAGATACAAATGACAGAACTCAAGAAGAGTTATGGGATGACATCAAGAAGGTTGTGTTGGAAGAAAGCGAGAAGTCTCTACAAAAGTCAAAAAAGAAAAACAGCCAAAATTGATGACTGAAGAAATTCTGAAAATTGTCCAGAAACAGAGAAGCTAAAACCAGAGGAGAGAGAGAGATGTCCAATGTGCAGCAAGACCAGACAAGGAGAAGTACTACAATGACGAATGCAAGGAAAGGAAATAGAATCAGAAACTATTAAAGGAATAACCAGATCGGCTTTCCTAAAGCTCTAGAGTTAAAGAAGAATGCTACAGGATGCTCAAGGTATCCATATTGAATGATGCTGAGAAGATCAAGAAAAGGTGGAAAGAATATACAGTGTCATTGTACCATAAAGATCAAGTGGACCAACAGCTTGCTTCAACCTGTATCTTATGATCAAGAACCATTGGTGATGAAAAAGACAAAGCAGCATTGACAGCCTTGTCAATGAACAAAGCACTGGGCATTGATGGCATTCCCATTTAAGCAATTGGATGCAGCTCTTACCATACTTTCAAGGCTGTGCCAGGAAATTTGGAAGACAACATCATGGCCATCTGACTGGAAAACATCTATGTTTATACAAATACCAAAGAAAGGTGATCCAACTGACTGTGGAAATTATTGCACAATCGCTCTGATCCCACATCCTAGCAAGATTCTACTCAAGATTATTCAGCAGAGACTATAACCATCCAAGAACTGCCTGAAATGAAAGCAGGGTTCAGGAAACAGCGAGGACCAAGAGGCGACATCGCTGATGTGAGATGGATCCTTGAAAAGACAAAAGAATATCAAAAGGATATCTGTTTTATGGATTACAGCAACACTTTTGACTGTGTAAACCATGAGAAACTCTGGGCCACATTAAGAAGCATGGGTATACCAGTACACTTGGTAGTTTTCTTGCACAACCTTGACATTGATCAAGAAGCAACAGTTCAAATGGAACAAGGAGAAACAATGGTTTAAAACCAACAAATGTATATGACAAGACTGCATACTTTCCCCCTATATGTTTAATTTATATGCAGAATCAATCATCAGAGAAGCAGGACTGTATGAAGACAACCGGTGTGTGTGAAGATTGGTGAAACACTCATCAACATCCTTTGCTATGCTGATGATACCACGTTATTGGGTGAAAGTGAAGTTGATCTGAAACATTTGCTCTCAAGATCAAGGAGCATAATCTTAAAATGGACCTGCGTCTTACTGTAAAGAAGACAAAGCTGCTGACAATGGCAAAATCAATAAGTTCAGAGTTGATAGAGAAGAAATTGCAATAGTTGACAACTTTAACCTACTTAGATCAGCTATCAACAAAGAAACAACAAGCAGTGAAGAAATCAGACAATGCATTGCTCTTGGCAGAATGGCTAAGAAGGACCTAGTCAAGATTCTCAAGAGTAGAGATGTTTCTCTTCATACAAAGATTTGACTCGTTCAAGCCGAAGTATTTTCATTAACATCATATGGATGTGAAAGTTTGACAGTTAAAAAGATACAGGAAAATCGATGCCTTTGAATTATGGTGTTGGCGAGGAATACTGTGTACACCATGGACCGCCCGAAGAACAAACCAGTCAGTACTAGAGAAGATCAAACATAAGCTTTCTTTAGAAGCTCAGATGACGAGACTTTGATTCTCATGCTTTGGACACATCATGCGAAGAGAGAAATTATTAGAGAAAGACACTGTGCTTGGCAAGGTTGAAGGTCAACGAAGAAGAGGAAGGCCAGCAATGAGATGAATCAATATAACAGCAGCAACTATGGGTGTTGCTCTATTAGCAATGAGCTGCCTGACTGAAGACCAAACAGAGTTTAGGATAACTATCCAGAGCGTTGCCATGAATCGACACCGTCTTGACAGCACTTAACATCCAATCTACCAGACCTTTTACCCCAGGATCTCCTTATAACTTTATCAATGCATAGCCTCTCCATAAAAGTAAGTAAAGGGACTCCTACATCGGCAACTCAATTTCTTTCAATGCTCAAAAAGAAGAAATCAAGATATTTATTTACTTTGAGCCTGATTCCATCCCGGACGTTGATCCCCTCTGTATGTCTGGTCTGAACCAGACATAGAGGGGATCACAATTCTGATTCCACGGAGTTCGTCTAGCCCCGTGGGATCAGAATCGTGAACAGTCCTGCACGTGCAGATGGGGACTGTGATTCAGTCTGGTCTGCACATGCAGGACTATCCCCAGCTAACTCAGTCAAGGCTTTTCAATGGAGCCACAGCGCCATGACATGTTGCTATGGCACCGCGTCTCCATTGAAGAGCCGTGATGCCGGCTGCTGGAGAATAAATGCTTATTCCCTGCAGCCCGACCCTCGATCTGGCCTCCTAAGGTCAGGGTCAGGCTGCAGAGAATGTCCTCTGTGCCCCCCCCCCCCCCCGCCCAATCCACGCCCTGGCTGTCCCAAAAAATAAAGGTTCAGGGAAGTTATTCCTCCTCGGAGGTGGAATAACTTCCCCGCACATGTCTCCAGCCCTGGACATACAGGACCGATATTTAGAATCTGCCCTGTACGTCCAGTGCCGGTGACCACCCAGACTCCACCCTCGAGCTGCCCCTTCCCCACCCCATCTAACTTCCCCACACAACTGGCGGGGAAGATAGTCAAGGCCAGGAGAAGGCATGAATAGAGGGGATGGACATCGTGGCACAGAATAACCCCCTTTGTGTATTTTAGTCATAGCCCTCAGATTATCACAACATTTTTCCTTGTTTTTTGCATATTTGCTATGTTTATTTAATTTTCATGAATATATCCACTCCAGCACCAACATTATATTAAAGGCTTATTTTTCGCTGAACTTCATTGGAGGCCTGGTATGCATGTAGCTCAAACAGCATCTCCGACCATGGCCGATGGTTTCACTATATGCAGGTTTCTTCAGGGAATTATTTAATCTAAAAAACAGAAATTCAAACAGAGAATATAAGTAGATGTATTGTATATTAAAAAGACTTTATCATGGTTTCATACCTGATCAAACCATGGATGACTCCTAGCAGAGACACTAAAGGGGGTCATAGATTCTGAACTCAGTTTAGCGGGTCTGGACGTCTGATCCAGATGTCCAGACCCGCAAAATGGCTGGGCAGCCTGCCAGGGACAGAGTTCCATGTACAAATAGACAATTTATATAGGGAGCTCTGTTCGTGGGAGGGAGGTGGCAGGACAGAAAGAGAGCGAGGGCGAGTGGTGGGCAGAGTGTGACCCCCAAACGTATAGGGCTGATTCTGAGGTCGGCCTTATACATCAGGGATCAACCATAGAGACGAGGAACTTATTTCACCTCAGAGGTGGAATAAGACCCTCTGGACATCGGAGGACTGTGGCGTTGGGCAGAGACCAGAGGTGAATGGGGTACAGGGGGATCCCCGCTGCCTGACCCTGACAATGGGAGGTCAGATCAGGGGTCAGGATGCAGGGAAAGGACATTTTCTCTGGCAGCTGGAGATAGCTGCTCCTGAATGGAGTTGTGGTGCCATGGCGACGGGACTCCATGGCACTGCGGCTCCCTTCAGGAGCCTGGCTGTTATAGATGGGAATCGGCAGGACATGCGGCCAATCAAAATTGGGGCACGGTTTGCACGTCCAGGCTGGTAGACTAGATTCTGATCCTGCGGTGGCTAGACATATATCCACAGGATGAGAATCAAGTCTACCTCTGTACACCCTGATTCTGATCAGCTGTACAGGGTCTGGACAGCCAGTACACAGAATCGGCCTCTAAGCATGTGCCATAATCATCAGCAGTGCTGTCTATTTAAAGCAGTCAATCCAAGAAAACAAAAGGGAAATTAGAGTTAAAAAAAAATCAATACTATCCCTACTCTGCATTCAAGTCATATTGGCGTACAGTTCACCACTTGAATATAAATTCTCACTGGAATTAGTCTCCTATGTATCTCCTTACTATTCCCTGGATGTATCCTTCTCAGCTGTTGTGTTGTCTGTCTTGACTAGATTGTAAACTCTTATGAGCAGCGATCGTCTTTTACATGTTTCTGTGCAGCACTGTGTATGCCTTGTAGCGCTATATAAGTGATAGGTAGTAATGCGTCGTAGTAGGAAACAAGAAGCCCAGTAGATTGAATATATGACCAGAAGAAACCTGCATATGGTACAAGCATCAGCCGTAGTCTGTGATTGTGGTTGGACTACATGTATTCCAGGGTCTCCAGTGAAGTTTGGTGAAAGATATGATTTACATTAGGCGTTGTGATAATCTGGGGGCTATGATTAAAATGGAGTGGAGGAGTAGCCTAGTAGTTAGAACACTGGCTTGGTAACCAAGCAACCAGGGTTCAATTCCCACTAGCACTGCTTGTGGCCTTGGGCAAGTCACTTAACTCTCCATTGCCTCAGAAGAAAGGCCTGGCAATCTACTTCTGGTCACACTGCCAAGAAAACCCAGGAGCTTCTGAGTCACCAGGAGTCAGCACTAACGTGAAGGCACACATTAAAATACAGCAAAGTAAATAAATATTTGGGTTTGTCCTTTTTGGGCATTCACAGAGTAATTGAGTTGCTGATATAGGAACCCCTTTCCTTTCTTTTCTGGAGAGGCTATGCCTTTATAAGGATGTTAGGAGATCCCAGAACAAGAAGCCTGGTAGATTGGATATATAACAAGAAATCTTGTTTTAAAAGTGAATTTTGAAGAGTATAAGAGTAAAAGAGTAGGAAGTTATAATATAGAATATATTTGAACATGTGAAGAGGGAAACATTAAACAATGTGAAGACCAAAAAATTTAAAGGAGTATTTTGCTTGTAATCTCTTTGGGTAGTAGATTTAGGACTTATCACTCAGTGCCTAGATTTGGCCACCAAGTTAGACAGCTAATGCTGAATTTGTGGTAGGCACCTAATTTCCTTCCTCCGCTGTGGCTCAGCCCCTAGCCATGCCTCTTTTTAGGAACCTAAATTTTGTGGCCTGGTTTAAAAAAAAATGTACATTTAGAAACTTAATCCCAGTCAATTTTCATGGGGACCAGTTTAGTTTCCTAACTCCTAAGGCATCTAAAATTTCTGAAAGTTACCCCATGGAGGTAATTTTATGAAGATTTGTTTTTACACGCACAAAAATAATTTTACAGAGTTAACTGCATGCCTATGTAAAAAGTAAGTGTGCGCATATGTTTACATGATCAGCATATATAGTTTACTGAAGGTATAGTTTGGGTATAGCATAGGTGTAGCTGCAAAACAGGGCTAGTGTTATACATGCAAGGATCAAAGGCAGAAACTTGTGAGGGGACCCCAAAGCCTGCTTGTAGGCTATGCCTCCATCTTGAAGCAGAATTGTCCCCTGTGGCATGGGGATAATTGCCCTATATGCTATCCCCTAATACCAGCCTTGCTGCTAAGCATACATGTATTTTAGTAAAGTATGCATGCTCACACATGGGCTAATCTTGTAAGGCACTGACAGCTTCTGCACCATCAACGTGTGTAAACTATGGTATTTCAATGATTTTCATGCCTGAATGATAGTCGCCATTTTATAAGTACAACTGTCGTCATAATGACATGTACTTTCACTGTGAGCATGCACATAGGCAGAGCACACAAGTACTGTCGTGACCCCCTGCCTAGGCCGATGGCTGGTAGGCAAAAGGGCTGCCTTATTTGCCCTTTGAGTACTGTCCCAGGTTTAGGTTGCCAGCACTGAATGCTGGGACTTGTAGTTTTGTATACTCTCCAAGCAAAGTAGTGTGACCACACAGTTTGTCAGGCAAAACAAAGAAATTTATTCCGGGGTTTCTCCCTCGCATCAAAATTCATAGCGCATAAACAAGGCAAGGATCATTTCTCCAAATTAAATAATGAAAGTGAACAAAAACAGGCTTAGCATCAAAGTCAGAAATATTCTTTCCACAGCAGCGGCACTCGGCTTCCTTCAGACAAATGCCTTTCTCTGCTATGGCTGTGAATTACATCAGGCAGACTCTAAAACTTCTCAGTCAGGGTTTTCTTTCTCACTCAGCTTGATAAACCAGGATAAATAAACTTCTTCACCTGGCCTGAGCCTAGCACATGTTTGACTTACAAAATGAGCATTCCATTTCTACTACGTCATCAACACAAGGGTTTTCAAACATTTCTTTCTGCATATCTTCCACGGCTTCGTTTGAATCCTCTTCTGGGGAGCTTATATCAGAAGGCTTAAACTTCTCACTCTGCAGAAACTCTTAGCTTCCCTAAAAAGTATTCTTTCTGCTCTGTATCAGCACAGCTTAAAGAAGGAGTTTCTCTCTCAAAGAAAAGCTTCTCAACAGCTTTTAAAGCTGACTCACGGCACTTACTTGCACGGCTCCTGTTCCTGGCTGGAACTGCTTTCCTTGTCTTTTGACTAGCACAGCTTTCAGAGCTTTTCCTCAGCTCTCTGACCACTTCTTCAGAAAAGCCTCTGTTAGGAACTGTAGCAAACTTGTCTGTCCCACCTTTCTTACTTGGCTGGCTCTCTGAGCTGTTTCCCCACGTGGAAACAAACCTTTCCAGCTTTCCTTCTCTGGGGTGCTTTAGGACAGGTTCCAACCTTGGTTCCACTGCTTTCTGAGGGCAAGAATCAGCTGTCTTTCCTCCTCCTCTCCTTTGCTCCTGAAAGGGTACTTCCTTCTGACTCCTTTCCTCCCGACTACTTTCCTCCTGACTCCTTTCCTCCTGACTCTGAAGCCGTTTTAAAATGGTGCTTTTCAGCCACACCCTCCTCCCTGCACATGTGAGAGCTGTTAGGGCTCTTCCTAGCTCTTACGTCACTGCTTGGGCAGGGCTTAGCTCTAGCTGCTGCATGCTCGGGTGGCTTGTGGTTTCTGTGGGAACCCTGTTTACATCTGTTTTTAAAGGCACATTCCTCATTTCTCTCCCATTCCATCTCATCTTCACAGCTCACCTTATCACAGTACATGCATGAATTATAAAATCTTATGATTTGTCTGTTCTGTAAAAATCTAGGCATACGCATCTACACCTACTCTAAAGTTGACATAAAGTCTGCACTTTAACATAAGGCGCATTTTCAGCCACTTATGCTAGTATTTTATAAAGAAAGGTACGAGCTGACTTTTCTCTTTAAAATAGACTTAAAATAGGTGTATTGTCACTGCCTTAAAATAGGTGCTAGGTTATAAAATTGCCCTCCAATAGTATATGGACAAATTTACAACTCCCTCAGAGCAGGTGTACGTTTGTGTATTGCCATCTGTGTGTTACTGGGGCTGGACCTAGAAGCCTATTTTTTTAAAACACATAGGCACCTCTATTGCCTTTGTAAAATAGGCTTAAAATAGGTGCCTTTTTCCACGTCTCATGTAGACATTCTGCTATAAAATTGCCCCCGAGAAGTGGCATTTTAGAAGGGGTACCCAGGAAGAATCTAGGATGTCTAGAGCAGAACGTTCAAAAATCTAGGGGAGTGGCAGCAGTGAAGGAAAGCACATATAAGAGCCTTCTGAAATCATTCTGCCTCCACCCTGAAAAATGCATGTCCCCATTACCGGTTATGGAGACAGGCCCTGTGAAGATTGCAAAGCTAAGTATGTGCAGGGACGTAGGCTATTTCACAAATCTGGACATTCCCGAATCGCACGACCTGGGAACCAGGTATATGGACATACCGGCAAGGGAATTTCATAAGGGAGGTGACTATATTATGAGACTTGCACGTCCTGACAGGCCATTTCAGATATTCAGATGTGCAGCAGCAGACCCAGTAATGTTTCGAGTATGGATTTACATTCAGGATTCTTCGGTCAGGTAATATTAATTGTGGCAATGAAAATGCATTTTGCTCTTCCCCTGGAAATATTGCAGCCATGAAACAAACACATTTTTTCACCATTCATGTTCAGGAGCAGATATAGGCATGGATGCCTCAACAACCAGAGACAGACATGCTTGTGCCATTCTGAAATCACATCTCTGTTATGTCCCGCCCCTTCCTCTTCCTTCCCGCCCCTATACTACATGGACATCCTCACGGTGAGGATGGCTAGATACCAGGTTTCTCAAATGGGTCCAGAGACCTCTCTGATTTTCACATCTAAATGCCCATTTTCAGACATCTAAATCATGAATTGAGCTTTTGCCATAAGCTCCCCCATGGAGGCCAGTTTTGATCGGGGGCCCATCTGGCCCTGATGGTCAAAATCTGGATGGGCTGGATTTGTACCCGATTCTGCCCCGTGGGAGCAGAATTGGGCCTTAGATGGGTCAGATTTTCCCCGATTCAGTGGGCTTGGACGTGCAGTGATCACCCCGTCTAGCCCTCCTAATGCTCCGGCATGGAGCCTCAGCGCCATGGCATCTCGTCTCTATGTCACCAGGATACCATGTGGTAACACTCGGAGCCTCGGCAGGAGACACCAGGGCCAGTCTCAGGTGCCGGACACTTCCCAGACACCGCACGGTGGGTTGGGGAGGGCCCTGGCCCGATTGCTGGCATCGGTCTGATTTAGTCCACCTCCAAGGTAGAATGTCAGATGTGCATCCCTGACCCCCCAGATGTACAGTGCCGTGACCTGAATTGGCCCTGTACATCCAGATTGTGCAGTCCGCCCTCACTCCATCTAGATTTCTCCTCTGGCCATCCCTCTCCTGCCCCCCCCCCCCATCCAGAGCTCCCCACACAGAGCCATTGTATGTGCAGGGAGCTCCACGGGCAGAATCGGCACACAGTGGATAGAAGAGGATGTATGTCCAAAGAGCATGTACATCCTCGCTATTTGCTGTGCAGAATTTGCCCCATAGTGTTCAGCCTTAAACAAGCACCTGATGTGGATCTGCTTGTACTTTATGCTTTCATTATTCTTATAGTAAAGATAATTTTTTTAAAAAATGACATGTATTTGAGCTGCAGATATCCAAAGGATTTAAACCAAATAAAAATATGTTTTCAGTCAACCCTCAAACTCAATTTCTTGCCATAGGATATGGTTTAAGCCAGAGATATAGGTGAGTTTGAAAAGATTTGAGCAAATTGTATTAGGTAGATTTCATATGTCATAATTCTGGGAGACAGCAATATGAAATGGATTTTGTACTGGAATCTGTTAGGTACTGTACTTCCAAACAGAACAAATTTGCTGCTGTTGAAGACAGGATACTGGACTCAATGGAACACTGATCTGATCCAGTATGAGATTTCTTGTGTTTTTACGTTCTTGTTAGTGGTACATGATGGAGATGAGATACAGAGATAGTGTATACCAACCAGGTGAGAAATCCCAGGGCCTTCTTTCTCATGATTTCAAGGTAGAGAAACTGTTAAGGTGATGGCTAGATCCAGAAGGATACTTGTACATATAGGTAGACTGATAAGCTGAAAAAAGGTAATAATTATTCTCTACAAGTCTTTAGAGGCCTTGAGGAGCAATCATTTCTGAGATAGATAAGGCAGTATTCAAAACATAAGGATATTAGGGTGCTGTTGCTCTCATGGAACAATTTCAAGACTCAGGTTGGGAGCTCAAAAAATGGACCAGCTAGTAACCTGAAACACATTAAGGCCATAGAGAAGAATATTGTATGTCAAGTTGCAGAATCAGTGACCAGAAGGAAACGAAGGGTAGTGGTGTTTGGAGACTTTCTTCTGAGGGGTACTGAGGCATCCATCTGCCGACCAGACTTGATGTCCAGAGAGGTATTCTGTCTGCCTGGTGCCAAAATCCAAGATGTTATGGAGAGTTTGCCGAGACTCATCAAGCCCACTGACTATTACCCAATGTTGCTAATCCATGTTGGAACAAATGATACTGCCAGGTATACCTCGGAACGTATCAAAAGTGACTTCATGGCTCTGGGACAGAGGGTGAAGCAGTTAGGTGCACAGGTGGTGTTCTCTTCAATCCTCCCTGTTGAGGGTAAAGGCCAAGGCAGAGAGGCTCGCATCCTGGAGATGAATGCATGGCTGCGTGGATGGTGTCATAGAGAGCGTTTTGGTTTACTAGACCATGGGATGCTGTTCCAAGGGTTTCAGAGCAGAGATGGCATCCATCTGTCCAAGAAAGGTCAACGCATCTTCGGTAGTAGACTGGCTAATCTACTGAAGAGGGCTTTAAACTAGATTCGTTGGGGATGGGTGAAGAAAGCCCCCAGGTAAGTGAAAGCCCCCAGGTAGGTGATACATTAAATACCTTTATGGAAATGGGTAACAGGGGTAACATATGGAAAGCAGTGGTGTATGAATGCTCGTAGCATGGGAAATAAGATCCCTGATGTTGAAGCTTTGGTGGGAGTGGCTGACTTGGATTTAGTGGCAGTTACAGAAACATGGTTCACAGAAAACCATGACTGGAATGTAACTATACCTGGCTATACTTTATTCAGAAAGGACAGGGTAGGAAGAAGGGGAGGAGGAGTGGCACTATATGTAAAAACTACTATTAAAGCTTTGGAATTACAGAGCTTAAAAGGGAGAGAGGAGGCATTGTGGGTTAAACTAGAAAGAGGGAAAGAGAAATCTATTTGCATTGGTGTGATATACATACCTCCCTCACAAGAGGAAGAGGTGGACAGAGTTAATTGAAGACATACGCAGCATTGCTAGGAAAGGGGAAGTGCTACTGATAGGAGATTTCAATATGCCAGATGTTGATTGGCACATAACTGCTGCAGTATCATCTAGAAGTAAGGAGATCCTGGATTCTCTACAGGGAGAACTATTCAGGCAATTGGTAACAGACCCTACACGTGAAGGGACCATACTGGACTTGGTGCTTACCAATGGTGAAAGTGTTTTTGATGTTGTAGTGGGAGATCATTTTGCATCCAGTGATCACCAGATGGTATGGTTCAGTATTAGGACTTCGGCTGTTAGAATCCATTCCAAGGTGAGGATCTTAGACTTTAGGAAGACTAACTTTGTGAAGATGGGCCAATACCTCAGGGAGTCGTTAGTGGGATGGGAACAGCTGGGGGATGTAGAAAAACAGTGGGCAAAAATGAAAGGGGATATTTTAAGGGCAACCAACCTTTTTATTAAAATGGTAAATAAAGGCAAAAGGAAAAGGAGACCGCTATGGTTTTCTAAGGAAGTAGCTGAAAACGTGAAGAAAAAGAGGGAGGCCTTCATGAAGTACAAGAGATCACAGAGTGAGGAAGACAGGCATCTGTATTTGGAAAAACTTAGGGAAGCTAGCAAAGTAGTCAAGAAGGCAAAGATTCAAAAGGAGAAGGAAATAGCCAATGCAATAAAATGGGGGGATAAGACATTTTTCAGATATATTAGTGAGAAGAGGAAGGGCAAGAGTGGTATTGTCAGACTCAAGGGTGCAGGGGTGGGGGGGGGGGAATAAGTAGAAGCTGATAAGGATAAAGCGGAATTGCTTAACAAATATTTTTGTTCTGTGTTCACAGATGAAGAACCAGGAGCAGGACCTCAGAAAACACCCACAAATAAGAACAGAAGCGAGGGACATCTTCAACAATTTTCAGAAGACTGTGTTCGTGAGAAACTAGCTCAACTTAAAGTAGACAAAGCGATGGGACCGGATGGGCTACACCCTAGAATACTGAGGGAACTTGGGGATGTTCTAGCAGCTCCACTGACTGACCTTTTCATTGCCTCGTTGGAGTCGGGAGTGGTGCCAAAGGACTGGAGAGAGGCTCATGTGGTGCCTTTACACAAAAGCGGAAGTAAGGATGTGGTTGAAAACTACAGGCCGGTTAGTTTAACTTCGGTGGTGAGTAAATTATTGGAAACGCTGCTGAAAGAGAAAATAGTGAGGTTTCTGGAGTCCAGCGGATTACAGGATCCGAGGCAGCATGGATTCACCAGAGGCAGGTCTTGTCAGACAAATCTAATTGATTTCTTTGACTGGGTGACCAGGGAGTTGGACTGAGGGAGAGCTCTAGATGTGGTGTATTTAGATTTCAGTAAAGCCTTTGACACTGTTCCTCACAGGCGACTTATAAACTAACTGAGCACCCTAGGGATGGACCCTAAAGTTACTGCTTGGGTTAGAAATTGGTTGGGTGGGAGGCGACAAAGAGTACAAGTAAATGGAGCTCACTCTGAGGAGAAGGATGTTACCAGTGGTGTGCCCCAGGGATCTGTCCTTGGTCCGATTCTTTTTAACATCTTTGTTAGTGATATAGCGGAAGGGCTGTCGGGTAAGGTTTGCCTCTTTGCAGATGATACCAAAATCTGCAATAGAGTAGACACCCAGGAAGGTGTAGATAACATGAGGAGGGATCTAGCTAAGCTTGAAGAATGGTCTAGAATTTGGCAGCTGGGATTTAATGTTAAAAAATGTAAGGTCATGCATTTGGGCTGCAGCAGTCCAAGGGAGCAATACAGTATAGGAGGTGAAGTACTTTTGTCCACTAAAGAAGAGCGGGACCTAGGCGTGGTTGTGTCTGATGATCTTAAAGTAGCTAAACAGGTAGAAAAGGCGACGGCAAAAGCTAGAAGGATGCTTGGGTGCATACGGAGAGGAATGGCTAGCAGAAAAAAGGAGGTGATAATGCCTCTGTATAAGTCTTTGGTGCGACCTCATTTGGAGTATAGTGTGTAATTTTGGAGACCGCACCTTCAAAAGGATGTGAACAGGATGGAATCGGTGCAGAGGGTGGCTACTAAAATGATTAGTGGGCTTTATTATAAAGCATATGAGGACAGACTTAAGGATCTTAATATGTACACCTTAGAGGAAAGGCGGGATAGAGGTGATATGATTGAGATGTTTAAATACCTCCGTGGCATAAATTTTCAGGGAGAGAGCATCTTTTAATTGAAAGCAAGTTCTGCTACGAGGGGACATGGGATGAGGGTGAAGGGAGATAGATTCAGGAGTGATATGCGGAAATATTTCTTTACGGAAAGATTGGTGGATCCGTGGAATAGTCTCCCAGTGGAGGTGGTAGAGATGAGGACAGTAACTGAATTCAAAAAAGCATGGGACCAACACAGAGGATCTCTAAAGGTAAAAAGTGGACTGTTGTAGTTGTTGATATGGAAGGACAGACTAGATAGGCCATGTGGTCTTTTTCTGTCATCATGTTTCTATGTAAATAGCTCTCAAGAGCCCCTAGGTATCAAGGAATTGGCTGGGATTCATTTAAAAAGGGTTGCTGGACATCAGGAAGCTATCCCCAGCAACACAAAGGCTAAGCAGCCCACTTACTATTGGGCTGTCTGCACTAAGAATTCTTATTGTCAAGATTCTCTGTCCCAAGCCTCCAATTCAAGTTCATGACCAGTTTTCTGCATCAGCCTTGTGGCCTGTTTGCTAATTTTAGTTACAAGCCTTACTTTTCTAGTTCATTTGCAGACCTGCTTTCTGACCTTTGCTCAAGATTTGCAGTCTTGATCTAATTCTAGCTTTTAAGTTCCATATCCATGTGTCTATCTACCCAATTGCAAGCTCTGACTGTAGTTCTTCCTTAGCTGATACTACCTGTACGTTCTAGATTTGGTTCTCCATCTACCAAGTACAGCTCCGTACTCCATTATTTCTTAGCACATGCCTGGACTGACCTGAATGCCAGTGCCTGGGGATTGGCTCTACTCTGAGCCTTGTAAATTTCTCAGGGACAAACTTGACAAAGTATATAGAGTCTCTAACCAGTAGAAAAATCTGATAGGCATGCCTCTGTACAGGTGATTGGTATTTGTATCCAGAGTAGTCATGCTTATATAGAGCCCCTTTTGCTAACATTTATCACATGCAAATGTCTGTTAGTGCCTATTGGAATAAAATAGACTGTGGTGGCATATAGCGTTCCGTAATAACTTTTGCATTTACAAAGCGTTAGTAAAAGGGACCATCAAGCTTTCATCAAACTAATTTGCATTTTTTGGATAGGTGGCCATCGCCACTTCTCATCTTCTCAGCCAATCAGCATTTCACGTCTAGTAAGTCCAGCCTTAGCATAGCCCCTCTTACCTGCTGTCCACCTCTTTGGATGACATCACTGCAAGTGGTAATTGATCAAGCCCCGAAACCACACCCCCTCCTGTTCTGGAGATCATAAATTCAGTGTGATAGATAGGATGGAGGTGGTCTAGAAAAAGGTTTCTAATAGGGCTATGCATGATAAATTGGTCTCCAACCATATTATCAGATTCATACATTTTAATGTGTAAAAAAGAGTTGTGTGTTATGCCACATTTTTAAGATATAATGCAGTAATGCTTTGCAGTTACTGCACATTACTTGTGAAAGTTAATGCAAAGTAACTGTAAAGCTTGTGCATTAACTTGTGGGGCAGTGGCCAACATCTGCTCCTGCAGTTACTGTATAATACTTACTGTTACTTGCAAGTAAGTGCATTGCTGACAATGCAGAAGCAGCCACACTATCTACAAAGCAATTAAGAAAACCTCCATCCCATCCCAGACCGACTGCACAAACTCTCCTATCACCATGATACCCTCTGAGATCTTGGTGAACCACCACCCAGACACTTCCCCAACATCTCAATGAACCCCCTACACTCCTCTTGGCTCTTATTTGGCTTTCCTTGGTGTCTAGTGAGGAGCTGGAGTGTTCTCCAGTTGCTCTTGTTCCATTAGCAGCCCGTAATCAAAATGGTGCTTCTGACCTCTGGCAGAAGTCTCACAGAACCACTGCTGGGGGTCAAACTACCAAATAAGGGCAGGCCTGGAACAAAATACCTGAGTTTGTGCATCTGTCTCTCTTTCTAGTCCTATTCAAATCCAGGCTAAAAACTGCTTTGAGAATGCTTTTGGATCCTGATACTCCTCACTGTCTTGTCCACTAATCTGTACCTTACCATACTCTAGTCCCCAGTTTTGCTATGTGTTTTGTCTTGATTAGATTGTAAGCTCTGAAGAGCATGGACTTTCTTATATCTGTATGTACAGTGCTGCATATGCTTTGTCCCTATAGAAATGATTAGTAGTAGTAGTAGTCTTTACTGCAAATCAGTTAATGTAGTCTACAGTATCTATTAGTCAGTCACAGAAGAATGTTTCTATGATGTAGCCTAAACCTAGGCAGCTAAACTAGCTGTCCAGATTTAGGCCATTTAAACTTGAGTATGCAAAATAGAGGCAGCTAGCACTGAAAATCGATAGCTGCAAAACCTTTCCCTTAAGTGCCATCCCCCACCAACAAAATTCTCTCTGGACCAACTATCCTCCAGAAACAAAATGCTGCCCTGATGGAACGTATCAATCCCCTATGTTACCTTCCTGATTTCCTGAAAAAATGTGTTTCAGTGGCAGTGTTACTGGGAATGGACTCTACTTCCCAGGCTGTGCAGCATTTCCAGTCCTGACCAAACAGTGAACCCATTATTCAAAGAGGGCTGGATACCTCATTATAGGCTCCTGGGTTAGACATTTATATCCAGAAAAAAGATAAGACTAAACTTTTTCTGTATAAAGGTGTTTGAACTTTTTCTTTAAGTGCCTCAAATGGAATAAACTTAGGTATGCTATTATTCTCCTGTGCTAAGGTACCTAAGGGAGGTGCCCAGAGCTGGAAATTAGCACTGAGGGGGTAATTTTACAAGGGAGAGCCTATTTTATGCTTGAAGGTAATTTAGCCATTTAGGCACATAAATGGCTTCTGATAAAATCAATCTGAGCGTAAATGTTTTTGTGTAAATTTCATGGCTATACTTTCGCTATGGACATGCCCAGTGGCTGAGTTTGGGTGCAGCGCAGGTGGTGAGAGCATACATGTGAAGATTATAAAATTCCTTAACTTACATGCATGCTTGTGAAAAGTAGACACGTCTGTTTACACTATCTCTGTTGTTGTTAAGTGCCGTCGAGTGAGTTGACTCATGGCGACCCTCTAGATAGCTATCCTAAATTGTGTTCGGTCTTCAGTCAGGCGGCTCATTGTTGACAGACTGGTACCCGTAGCTGCTTTTGTATTATTGTATCGATCCATCTCATTGCTGGCCTTCCTCTTTTGCGTTGACCTATCTTTCCAAGCATGATGTCTTTCTGTAATGATCTCTCTCTTATGTGTCCAAAGTATGAAAGTCAAAGTCTTGTCATCTGAGCTTCTAAAGAAAGCTTAGGTTTGATCTCATCTAGTACCGACTGGTTTGTTCTTCAGGCAGTCCATGGTATACACAGTATTCACTGCCAGCACCATAATTCAAAGGCATCAATTTTCTTTGTCTGTCTTCACTGTCCAGCTTTCACATCCATATGATGATGATGAAAATACCATGGCTTGAACAAGTCAAATCTTTGTATGGAGAGAGACATCTCTGCTCTTGAGAATCTTATTTCATAGCCATTCTGCCAAGAGCAATGTGTCATTTGATTTCTTGACTGTTGCTTCTTTATTCAACGATGAACCTGTTGATTATGCCAGTTGTCATGATCTTTGTCTTTACATTAAGATGCAGGCCCATTTTGAGACTGTTCTTTGATTGTGAGAAGCAAATGTTTCAGATCATCTTCACTTTCAGCCAGTAATGTGGTATCATCAGCATAGCGAAGGTTGTTGATGAGTCTTCCACCAATCTTCATACCTCTGTTTTCATACAATCCTGATGATTTGTTCTGCATATAAATTAAACAGGTAGGGGGAAAAGTATGCAGCCTTGTCTTACACCTTTGCTTATTTTAAACCATTCTGTTTCCCCTTGTTGCATTCGAACTGTTGCTTCTTGATCAATGTACAGATTGTGCAAGAGAACGATCAGGTGTTCTGGTATACCCATTCTTCTTAATGTGGCCCAGAGTTTCTCATGGTTTACACAGTCAAAAGCCTTGCTATAGTCGATAAAGCACAAATAGATATCCTTTTGGTATTCTTTAGTCTTTTCAAGGATCCATCTTACATCCGCAATGATGTCTCTCGTTTCTCGCCCTTTCCTGAACCCTGCTTGCACGTCAGGTAGTTCTTGTTCCAGGTATGGTTGTAGTCTCTTTTGAATAATCTTCAATAGAATCTTGCTGGCATGTGGGATCAGAGCGATTGTGCGATAATTTCCATAGTCAGTTGGATCGCCTTTCTTTAGTATTGGTATAAACTGCGACGCCTCCACTTGGGCCCAAGGGGCTTACAAGCTGGAAACGGCCTTATGTGTCCTCCTTGAATAAAGTTCCCTTTGTTGTCACCAGGGTATTCTGGGACTTGTAGTGATTTTTACTCTTGAAGGACAAATGTAGTTGAGTCGGTGGTTGTAAGGCAGCAAGAAAATTTATTGTGGGGATTTCCAGGGCATTCAAAGTTCAGTACACAACCAAGGCAGAAGGATACATCTCCAACATAAAGATGAAATCAGGATAATGAGAATGACGTAACAAAACCTTTTCCACAGTTCAGCTGTTCTGCTTCTCATACACACTCACAACGAGGACTGCCCCGTGTGGTCAATTAACAGCAACACAAGCAAACTTATAACAGCTGTGGTTTTTCTTTTGAAAGCACACACTTCTTCACAGCACTGCTTCTTAACTTCAGCAAGTAATAAAACTCAGTGAAACACAGACTTAGCTTTCCTCAGCTCAAAGCAGGAACTGCCCTTATTTCCTATACGGTTTCACAGATTCTCAGTTCCTATTCAACACTGCAAAATCTTCTCTTAGAGATAAAGAACAGTCCATTGGAATGGGGTCACATTCACAATTAGGCAAACAAGAGTCTACTTGCATTCCTTCAATAGCATCAGGGCAAACAGTATCTCTTTCAGGATTATAAGCTTTCTCAAACTTTCTCTGCTTCAAGAACTCCTGAAATTGGTTCCACAGCAATTCAGCTTGTGCAGGCACCTTTACATTAGGGGAGTGAACCTTTTCCTCAGAAAACAGCTTTCTTAATGCTTCTAGCTTTGGAGTTTCAAAGGCTTTACTTTTATCAGGGCTATGGCTTTTCTCATATGAAAAACTCTCTACCCACTTCTTAACAGTAGACGGTGAGGACTCGGCTTCCTGACCTTTAAAACTGGCAAATTGTCTCTCTGCTGAATTATCAGTAATGAAACTGCTGGCTTTACCTTGGGGATGTTTCCTCAGACAAACGCTACTTTCTTTCCTCCTGGGTTCCTCCAGGCTCTGAAATGCAGGCTCCTTATGTCCTTTTCCAGTCCCTCTGAGGTAGCTGCTTTCTTGGGAGATTTCCTCTGGCTTTCTCCTCCAGCTAAGCACAGCTTCAGCTTCTCTCTCCTCTCTCACCTTTCCAACTCCAACAGCTGTTCCTGTTCCTTTCTCCACGTCCACCTCTCCTCAGTTCACCTGTGCCTCTGCCTTCTGTTGCTGTCTCCGTATCTGTACCTCCTGTGCCTGTCTCTGCGTTCCTTGAGTCGGTGCTTCTTCCCTTGACTCTCTCTCTGTCCCTTGAGTCAGTGCTTCTTCCCTTGACTCGCTCTCTCTCCCTTGAGTCAGTGCTTCTTCCCTTGACTCTTCCTGTGTTTGTTTTGCTTTGCTCTGCTCGTGGTTTTAAACACTGCTGCCTGCTGGGCATTCCCTGTTCTCTGCACCTGTGTGACCAATCAGCAGGGAAGCCTGTCTCCACCCCTGAGCTAGGGCGTGGCCTGACTTTAGCAGAGAGCTGACTTTTCCTTTGATCTGGCCTGTAATTCCCCTGCACATGTGCACTGTCATTCACTTCCAAGGGGAAATCAGGATTTTCATTAAGTTCCATATCTTCCAGAGAGCTTTCATCACTACAAAACACAGATCTTTTCCAGTCAGTAGGCCATGATGTCTTCCATATTTCTTGGCAGAGCCTTGTAAGTACGGTAACAGTTGCATCAGATTTCTGTAATTCTTCTATGGGAATGCTATCAATGCCTGGTGCTTTGTTCTTTGATAAGGCTTTCAATGTTGCTTCAACTTCTTCTTTCATCACCAATGGTTCCTGATCATAAGGTACAGGTTGAAATGGCTGTTGGTCCACTTGATCTTTATCATATAAAAACTCTGTATATTCCTTCCACCTTTTCTTGATCTTCTCAGCATCATTCAACATAGAACCTTGAGCATCTTGTAACATTCCATTTCGAGGCTGGAACTTTTTCTTTAACTCTCGTAGCTTTAGGAAAGCCGATCTTGTTCTTACTTTAATAGTTTCTGCTTCTATTTCCTTGCAAGCGTCATTGTAGTACTTTTCCTTGTCCTGTCTTGCTGCATGTTGGAAATCTCTGAGTTCTGCGATTCTTTCTTTCTCCTCTGGCTTTAGCTTCTCTGCGTTTCTGGGCAATTTTTAGAGTTTCTTTCGTTATCCATTTTGGCCGTTTTTGCTTTTTCACCTTTTGTAGAGACTTCTCGCTTTCTTCCAACACAACCTTCTTGATGTCATTCCATAACTCTTCCAGAGCTCTGTCATTTGTATCTAAAGCAGCAAATTGATTTTGCAGGCAGTCTTTAAATTCCAGTGGTATATTCTCAAGGTCATATTTTGCTGCATTCATTAGTGGTTTGCTCTTCTTCAACTTTAGCTTGAGTTTGCATACTAGTAGTTGATGATCTGTACCACAGTCAGCTCCAGGTTTTGTCTTTGTTGATGTTACTGAATTCAAAAAAGCATGGGACCAACACAGAGGATCTCTAAAGGTAAAAAGTGGACTGTTGTAGTTGTTGATATGGAAGGACAGACTAGATAGGCCATGTGGTCTTTTTCTGTCGTCATGTTTCTATGTTACAGAGCTTTTCCATCGTTGACTTCTACAGATGTAGTCAGTTCGACTTTTATACAATCCATTGGGTGAAGTCCATGTGTACAGTCACCGCTTGTGTTGCTGGAAGAAGGTGTTTGAGATGAATAGATTGTTGGTCTTGCAGAATTCTATTAGTCTTTTTCCAGCTTGATTTCTGTTGCCAAGTCCATATTTTCCAACTACTTTGCCACCTTCTTTGTGCCAACCTTTATGTTCCAGTCACCCATGACTATCAGGATATCCTATTTGCATGTTCTGTCAATTTCAGCTTGTACTTGTTCATAGAACTCTTCAATTTCATTGAATGCGTATGAAATGAGAGTCAGAAGCTGTAAAGATGTCTTACGCATTGGAACATGGAACGTACGAAGCATGAACCAAGGGAAGCTGTAGGTGGTCAAGAATGAAATGGAACGTGTACAACTTGATCTGTTGGGTGTCAGCGAACTGAAATGGACTGGCATCGGGCACTTTGCATCAGATGATCACATGGTCTACTATGCTGGAAATGAAAGACAAAGAAGAAATGGTGTTGCATTTTCCAGTAATTCCTGCTGTCAGTGGATTGCCAGTGCCAGGCTATCTGTCATAAAAGATAGACGACCCACATAAATTCTGAATTTGAGATTCACATTTTTTAATCTTTTATCAATAACCACTAATTGAGAATCATGTTTAAGTTTTTCCAGTGTCCTTCATAATGTCAGATAACTGGGAAAAGGTTCCATTCAAGGAGGCATCAATAAAATTTGAAATACCCCATATATCAGCCAAGGAAATATCCAAACTCTTATCAGTACCAGTAGGTAGCGCCGATAAACCTTGCATACAAGTGGACCCTTCCGGTGCCAAAAATCTTTCGGCAGTGGGAATACTTCCATCGCTGAGGAACCCAGAGATGGAGCCACCTGACTCGAGCTACAGGGAGTCACAAAAAATCCTCCCTGAAAGGAGAGGACATTGCAAGAGCCACTAGTCCATTGCTTGCCTGCGGGGTAGGGTTAACCCCCAACATAGAAGAAGAGCTTGCTGTGGACTCTGAGTCTCTGGTCAAGGACTGCGACAACCCTTCTCTCTTCCTCAGTGTTGAAATATGCTTATCCATGGGTCTAATAACCTTAACCAATTTAGCAGGATTAACAGTACTCACAGTTACAGACCTCTTTTTGCGCTTTTTCATTCCAGGGCTTGAAACCACGCTTGTTCCTCAGTTCACCAAAGAGGCGTGTCAGGCCCCTTTGGACACGCTCCTTCGGATGCATCCGCGCTGTGTCCTGCGGAGCGCAGCTGCATTTTTTTAAAATTATTTATTTATGGAGTTTTCAGTTAGATACATGAAAATAATTTACGATACATTATGATAAGATATGTTATGTATTGATAATAAACTACAAGCCCACATCAAGAAGGTGAACATATATAATTCTAAAGATCCACAAATTGGTTTCTGGTAAATAAGTTTCTAACTCCTTTAACAAGTCAAGAGACAAGCAAATATAATAACCACAACATTCCTAAGTCTTACCGTTAATTCTTACCCTTAAGAAATTCTAACAATTGTTCCACTTCAAAAAACAAAAAACATACCGTTTCCCCTGAAACATTATAAGGCACTTACACAGAAATTTTAAATAAAATAAAGCCCCCAGAGCCACAACACGTGGGCAGACCTCCAAAAAGGCCTTCCGACGCCTTTGCGGGGCTCTAGAGACATCCGGAAAAATCTGTATAGCTTGGCCACAAAATTTCTCAGCCTTTTATTTTTAAACACACAATATCCTATCTTTATCTAACTCTGAGAGCAAAGTAACTAATAACGTAGCACGTGAAGAAATAACATCCGTAGTAGACTTCAAGAAACCCGATATATCTAAAGTTGAGGAAATTAAATGATCATAATGCACTCCCAATTCCCCATCCCCCACAAGATCACGGGCTAATTTACCCGAAGGTAGGTAATAAATCCTAGCCAAACCAATTGACTCTATATCAGTTAATAACAATACAGTCAAACCTCGGTTTTCGTATGCCCTGGTTTTCGTACGATTCGGTTTTCGTTGACTTTTTTCATCAAGATTTTGTTCCGGTTTTCGTACGTTGTCTCGGTTTTCGTACAGTTGAAAATGGAGCACCATCTTGTGGCCAGAAGTGGGATTTTCTTTATTTTGATTTTCTTGCTGATTGACTGTCTTCCATATTTATTGGCGCTTCTCTTTTACAAGGCAGGCTGGAGCCCCGATTGTGCAGACGGCCAAGATGGCTGTTCCCGCCTCCGCTTCTGGTGGTGATTGCTCGATCCCTGGAGGGGAGAGCAGCTGGAGCTGTCTGGAGTGTGTCCCTCTCCCAGCGCCCGATGGCGCTTCTCTTTTACAAGGCAGGCTGGAGCCCCAATTGGGCAGCCGGCCAAGATGGCTGTTCCCACCTCCGCTGCTGGTGGTGATTGCTCAATCCCCGGAGGGGAGGGCAGCTGGAGCTGGCTGGAGTGCGTCCCATATGCCAACAAAAGTCTTCAATAAAGGTAAAAGTGATGTTACATGCTCATTTATCCATTTCATTAGTCATTTATATGTATTTCTCATTGTTTTCTGTATGTAAAAATATAGTTATTCTCTATAAAATGTATTTTTTGTCAATATTTTTGGGTGTCTGGAACGGATTAATTGAATTTACATTATTTCTTATGGGAAATCTTGCTTCGGTTTTAGTCCGTTTCGGTTTTAGTCAGACTTTTTTGAACGGATTAATCATGAAAACCGAGGTTTGACTGTACTTCTTTGAGATACTTATAAAAAAGAATAGAGGGGGACAGATAATGGGTCCGAGGAAAATTCAACAATCGTAAATTTTTTTAGTAGTGAATTTTCCAATAGCTCATCCTGATGGTAAAGCAAACAGGAATCTTGAGAAAACTTAGCCAACAGTCCATGTTTCTCACAACTCTGAGATTCCTGAGCTGCGGTAGATCTCTCCAAAGATAACAATCGAGAATCATGATCTATTAACTTGGCTACAGTTTCTTTGGAGAAATCTGAAACCTTCTGAAGAGAACAAGCTAAAGCTGTTTCAATTCGAGCAACCACAGCCCAAATATCACGCAATGTTATATCAGGAGGCGGAGTCTGAGCTGATAAACACGAAGTGAATGAAATAACAGAGGGAAAAGGAGGCAGCTTTTCTGAAGGGGAGTCAATCTTTAAAAACGAAGCCGGCAATAAAACTGATCCGGATTCTTTCTGACGCGCCTTCCCAGGTGAGGAGATCATAACGGAAGACATTTTAAACTCTTGACAGGGCAGAGTTAAACCCTGTACAATTGGAGAGACTTCGGATGAGGACATACTCACTGTTGATGCCTCCGCAGATTCGCCAAATGTCGAAAGAGCAGGAGCCATAGGATCACTCAAACGAACATGAGCATCCATTGGGCCAAAACGTTGACCGCCTTGGTCTGGGCAATCGGTGGATGCTTCTTCCTTTTCCCCATACCAGAGATACTCTCCGTGCAACTCAGTGCGCTGAAGTGGTGCCAAAGGGGTTGGACCTGCGCCTTTGGTCACACCTCTTCGGGCACGCACCCGTGACCACGTCCCCCGGTGGGGCTGCTGTTAATATAGCCCTTGTAATGATTAGCTCCAATCAGGCAAGTCCATCACAGGCACCAGGAACCACTTTGGCCACGGCAAATGTGGTACCCTCTGCTCCTACATCTCTCTCAAGCTCTGCCCCTGGAGTTAGGATCTGCTCCAAATCTCCTTTCTCAAGAGGACGGGATGCTGTGGCATTCCAATCCCCAGTCTCTGCATCTCAGGGCCTGATTGCTGAAAGCCTAGAATTCCACGGTCTTAATCTTTCCTAGCAGGTAAAGGATATCCTTTATGCTTCCAGAAAGCCATTCACAAGACACTCTCATGCATTTAAGTGGAAAAGGTTTACCATATGGTGCACACAGAAGGGTTTTAACCCTCTTGCGATACCTCTGGAATCATTACTGGAGTATCTCCTTCATTTATCAAATGCAGGGCTTAAGACCAATTCAGTGAGAGTTCATTTGAGTGCCATTGCAGCAGCTTTCAGGCCTCTAAATGGACAACCTATTAACTCTCATCCTCTCATAGCGAGATTTATGAGAGGCCTTCTTTTAATTAAGCCTCCCATTAAGCCACCACCGGTGGCATGGGACTTAAATCTGGTTCTTGGGCAGCTCATGAAACCTCCTTTTGAACCATTAGCCACTACCTCTTTGAAATTCCTTTCCTGGAAGGTCATCTTTCTTATTGCAATCACATCAGCAAGTCGCATCAGTGAATTGCAAGCGTTGGTGGCTGATCCTTCTTATACAAGGTTCCATCATGATAAGATAGTCCTTAGGACTCATCCACACTTTATGCCAAAGGTGATGCACCTTTTCATTTAAACCAAGCAGTTTACCTTCCTGTATTCTTCCCAAGGCCTCATGCCTCAAATGCAGAAAGGAATCTTCATACTTTGGACTGCAAAAGGGCTTTGGCCTTTTACTTGCAAAGGACACAGCAACATAGAAAGTCCTCTCAACTCTTTGTTGCTTTTGATCCTAGTCATTTAGGACTTCCAGTCTCCAAAAGGACACTGTCCAGCTGGATTGCACAGTGTATAGCTTTTGCCTATGAGAGTAAAAACCTTCCTCTTGAAGGCCATGTCACAGCTCACAATGTGAGAGCCATGGCAGCTTCTATGGCTTATCTTCACTCTGTGTCTATCGACGACATCTGTCGAGCAGCTACTTGGGCTTCGGTTCATACCTTCACAGCCCATTACTGCTTAGACAAGGACTCCTGCCGGGATGCCTTGTTTGGTCAGGCTTTCCTTCGACACCTGTTCCATACTTAATCAACTCCTACCCCACCATTCCTGGTAGGATGCCAGAGATCCATGGGGGGAAGTGGAGCCCTTTCACAAGGGCACACAACTTCTGGGGCTTTCTCCCTGGCATCTGCAGCTAGGGAGTCCCCATATGTGAAGACTACATTCCTGCTTGTTCCTGGAGATAGTATAGTTACTCACCTGTAACAGGTGATCTCTGGGAACAGCAGGAATTTAGTCTTCACAACCCACCCTCCTCCCCTAGGAGTTGTATCTATGTCTCTCTTTCTCTCTCTCTTTTGTCTTAGCTATAAACTCAACTGGAGAGGGACAGTTGGGAAAGGCGGGAAGGCAGCGTGTAGGCGCTGTGGGATGCTCCCAAAAGCTTTCCTTTTGGATACTGGGGAGCATTCCCGCGCAGGCTCCGTCGGTACCGACGGTACCCATATGTGAAGACTAAATTCCTGCTGTTCCCAGAGATCACCTGTTACAGGTGAGTAACTATGCTTTCTCTGTGTCACATGACTCCCTATCTTCCACAGCTTACAAGTGCTTCAGTTGGTCGGGTTTGGGCTCCTTGCCATCCAGTGAGGCTGGCACCAAAAGAGTAGTGGGTCTGCCCCTCAACTTTCTCAGTGTAACTAAATGGTAATGAGGAAAGCAGAATGCAGCACTTTGTGCTCAGTGCTGTCTTCCCTTGTATGCTTCCATGGGAACAGTAAAGCTGCGTTAGTCAATTGAAGAGGGAAATAGCGTGTGCTAAAGGAGCAGTGGGCTAACTGTTAGTGCGCTCTTATTGCCTATTTAAACAGCTAATATGGAAAACCTCACTCTGGGTCGGGAATGAGAAGGACTGCACCATACAATTAGGGTGGAAGTTGGTACCAAGTTTTAACTATAGGTGTGGCAGATAATGCAGAGGAGATGTCACCACCTCAAAATGTGTAGTTAAGTTTCACGTTATTTGCAGTATAGTTAGCATGAGATTGCAAACTTTGCTCTGTGTTATCTGCATGGCAATCATCCCAAAAATGCTGGGAAGACTCCTAGCAGTTAATGCAGTGCTTTTGCAATTACTGTATGTTAAATTTAACTGTTACTCGAAATCTTAGCACAGCTCCATAAATGGAAACCCATGTGAACAAATACGTTTATTTAAAATAAATAAATAAATAAACATTAAGGGACTCCAGACCTGGACCTCTTTGCCAGCCCGGCAAACTTGCAACTTCCTCAGTTTTGTGGTCCCCTCCCGCACCTGGGCTGGGTGGACCCCGATACCTTCCTCATCTCTTGGGACACGGGGCTACTATATGCTTCCCCCCCCATACCCCTCATTTTACAGACCCTTCTCAAGGTCCAGCAGGGCAGGGCCTCGATGAGTCTCATTGCCCCAAGGTGGCCCAGGCAGCCTTGGTTTCCCCTGCTGCTCCATCTCTTGATGGAGCCCCTGGTTCCACTCGAGTTCTCACTGGAGCTGCTGGCACAGGAGGAAGGTCTGCTGCTTCACCCCAATCTGAGGTCCCTGTCCCTCACAACTTGACAGCTGAGAAAGTCACTCTAGCCTCCTATCATCTCCCTGTGGAGGTCGAGGACATTCTTTTGGCCTCATGAAAGGACTCGACCAGACGGGCTTACGCTTTCAAGTGGCGTCTATTCTCGGTGTGGTGCTCATTGCTTCGAGTGGACCCTTTTTCATGTCCTTCCAGTTTGGTCTTGCAGTACCTGCTCCACCTCTCGCAGTCTGGGCTGAAGTCTAACTTGGTCAGGATTCACCTGAGTGCCATCTCAGTGAACCACCAGCTCATCGAGGGCAGCCCTCTTTTGGGGCTACCGATTGTCTCTCGTTTCATGCGAGGCCTGTTTCTTTCCAGGCCCCCTACCCACCCTCCTCCAGCGAAATTGGGCCTCATTGTGGTCCTCATGCAGCTGACCAAGCTGCCCTTTGAGCCTATGGCTACCTGCCCACTGCAGCACCTGTCGTAGAAGGTGGCCTTGATAGCTCTCGCCTCTTTCCGAAGAGTCAGTGAACTCCAGGCGCTGATGGCCGAGGCCCCGTACATGAGGTTCTATAGGAACCAGATGGTTCTGCGGACTCTCACCCCAAGTTCCTTCCATAGGTTGTATTGAATTTTCATCTCAGTCAAGAGAGAATGCTACCCACTTTCTTCCTGAAGCCCCATGCTGACAGGCATTGGCGATTTTCCACACCCTGGATTGTAAGAGGACTTTCTCTTTCTACCTGCAGCAGACTCGGAACCACCGCAGATCCGGGAAGCTCTTCGTTTCCTTTGACCCCAGCAATTTGAGGCTGGCAGTCACCAAGCATACCTTGTCCATCTGGGTGGCGGTCTGCATCACCTTGGCCCAGGCAAGGTTTCCCCTGGAACACCGAATCGCAACTCAGTGTCCAAGCGATGGTGATGTCTGTCACTAGCCTGCACTCTGTACCACTGGCAGACATCTGCTGGGCTGCCACCTGGTCTTCCACTCACACCTTCACGGTGCATTACTGCCTGGAGAGGGAGTCCCGTCAAGACGCTGCCTTCGGCCAAGCTGTACTCTGTAATCTGTTTGTGGTTTAAGCAACTCCTGCCCTCTGACCTTTCTTGTTCCTGCTCCTGGGAGCATGGCCATCAATGGGACCGGGGTCATTGGGCTGCCTTCAGCTTTCACTGGCAACTGCTCATGGCGATGCCATGCTTTTTTTTTCTACAGGTCCTCGGTAGCCTGTATCTAGGGAGTCCGCCATATGTGAGGACTGACTTCCTGGTTGTTCCTGAAAAAAGCATAGTTACTCACCTGTAACAGGTGTTCTCCAGGGACAGCAGTAATCAGTCCTCACAGCTCTCCCTCATCCCCTTGGTGTTGCTCTATATTTTTGCCATCTTCTTGAAGGGGCTATAGTGCCCATGAGAAGGGTGGAAAGGGGCCACACATGTGTGATTGCATTTCCAAAGGCTTTCCTTGAAAGCTGGGAAAATACTCCGCGTGGGCTCCATCTGTTCTGATGTCACCCATATGTGAGGACTGATTCCTGCTATCCCTGGAGAACACCTGTTACAGGTGAGTAACTATGCTTTCTGACCAGGTGGTCGGTAGTCCCCATCCCCACTGCCATCGCCTTCCTCTTCCCCTTTTTACATGGAATTTCAATCCATAGAGATTCTACAGTGCATTTTGTTTCCTGACTCAATGCCTTCTCTAACATAGAGTAGATCAAATTTGTGAAGGGGTTGTACTCTATCATTGCGATATAATTTGTACCCAGCTATCACAGTGTCCCACTGGTTCTCCTCCTTCCATGAGGTCTCTGAGATACCAATCATATCAAACCTCTCATTTAGTGCAATAAATTTTAACTTGTCCATCTTATTTTTTAGACTTCTAGCATTTGCATACAAGCATTTTAGCGGTTGTATTTTATTCATTTATTCTGGTAATCGGTAGGCAGGGTTAATTTGGAATCTTTAAGCCTTGTCTGCTCTATACTTAAGGGCATTTGGGTTACTTTTGTCAATGTGCCCTAACTTCAATCTTTTGCTAGTATCCTTCAAGGATACATAGTTCAGAACCATGCAGTCTTGGGCGACTGTTGGCATTACCCTATTACTTACCCTATTATCTAGTTTAAAAGTACTCTTTCTGCTTTTTAAAGTTTAATTCTAGCAGCCTGGTTCCATCACGGTTAAGGTGGAGCCCATCCCTTTGGAAAAGGAATGTTGCCTAGTTCCTAACAAATCCAACATCCTCTTCCTTACACCATTGTCTCACCCATGCATTGAGTCTCTGGCGCTCTGCCTGTCTTTTGGGTCCTGCATTTGGAATGGAAGCATTTCTGAGATTGCTACCCTGGAAGTTCTGGATTTGAACTTCCTATCTAAAAGCCTAAATTTGGCTTCCAGAACCCCCCACTACCGCACTTTCCTATGTCATTGGTACCAACATGTAACAAGACAGCAGACTCCTCCCCAGCACTATCTAAAGCCTTGTCTAGGTGATGCGTGAGGTTCACTACCTTCATACCAGGCAGCTATGATAACAGTCAATCCTCACGTTCACCAGCCACCCAGCTATCTACATGCCTAATAATCGAATCACCAACCATAATGGCTATCCTAACCCTTCCCTCATGGGCACATGACCCTAGAGAAAACCTCCTTGGTGTGAGAGGGTTTACATCACCTTGAGGGCAGGTCCTAGCTACAGAATCATTTCCTGCCACACCAGGGTGATGCTGTCCTGTCACGTGACCCTTCTCCTCCATGGCAACAGGGAGGCTGCTATATTAGAGGTGAGACTAAAGTACTACATCCCTGTAGGTCTCATCTATACTTTCTGACTTCTTTATATCCTCCAAGTCTGTTACTCTAGCCTCCAGAGATCCGACTCGTTCCCTGAGAGCAAAGACTCCTCACCAACTGTGAGAAAATCATACACTCAATGCAAGAGAGTGGAAAGCCCCCATCTCACTGCTGGACTGCTGTCTGCTCCTTAATTTTAAGGTTTTGTTTAGGTATTTAAGTTGTTTGTTTACTTAAGTTTGCTGAGGATACTTATACTAATACAACTTTACTTAATATGTTTAATGGACTTTGTTCACCTCAAGATTAATTCATCTCAGGCCCTTAATTAATGTATTCCTGATGAGGTTAACTAGCTGCACCTGAAAGTGAATATGGGCACATCCTTTCCTTGAATAGGTTTAAAGAGCCTATAAAGCTAAGATTATCCCTGGGGTGTGTGGAGGGAAAGAAGACTTAATAAAAGCTGGTTCCCTACACAGTGCCCTGACCTGTGCTGCTAAGGTAAAGTCCTACCAATTTCTTGTGTGATTCACACAGCCCTTTGTTTGCTAGAGGGGGCCTTTCAAATCGCCCCTTTGATCTGTCACTTGCCTTTAACACCTATTTAAGACAACTTTACAGATCTTTTGCCTCCTAACTGGAAGGCTTTTTTGTAAAGATCACTAGAAACTAGTTTATTTTTCTTCTCAGACTATTTATTCTACTTGTGTGCTAAGCCTATACTCTGATTTGATTTAAATATATTTGTTTCTAGAGAGCTTTTTTATTTAAATCAAATCAGAGTTTAGGCTTAGTATACGAAGTAAAATAGTCACTGAAATAAAAAAGCTCTCTAGAAACAAATGTATTTAAGTGACTATTTACTCTGTTTAACTTTCTATGCTAAGCTATGCTCTTATTAGCTTTAAATGAAAAGCTCTCTGACCTGACTCAAACACACTGAATTCTAAAATACACAGATTTATCAGCTTTAACCCAAAGAATTCCCTTTTTCCCCATGATTTCAACTATATTCCAGGAGATAAATACTTAAAAGTGCAGATCTATTTCTATCTGTAGTACTCCCTTTTGGTAGTCCTTCAACCTGCTTCCTAATTCGTATGCATTACAGTATTCAGAACATGCTATACTAGTCTCTTTCTTGATTCAATCCTGTATGTGGCACTGTTTTAAGAAATGTGTCTAATATTGTTCTCTCAAATGCAATGCAGCATCTTGTTCCCATCCTCTCATCTTAAGATGTTCCACTATTCTACATCGTAAATATGCAAAAACTATAAGTGAAGTCTATGCAGTACAAAGTATTCCTTTATAATCAACTAATGTGTTCAGTGAGAAGATTTTTAAATTGCCTCATATAATTATGGTAATTTGAGCTCTAAGATGCCCATATCCAAAACACTACCAAGCAAGGTTATCTAGATATTTTTCTCATATAACTTTATTTAAATATTCAGTGAAACTGACAAGGATTAGGTGGTTATTTCATAAGCCCTATTTATGCTTTGCACGTCTGAAAATGGGTGTGGATGTTTAAAGCATAGAGACATCGCCAGAGGCTTTTAAGAAGCTGCGTCAGTGGATGGTCCCCAGTGTGAACATAAGATATGCCATACTGGGTCAGACCAAGGTCCATCAAGCCCAGTATTCTGTTTCCAGCAGTGGCCAATCTAGGTCATATGTACCTAGCAGTTTCCCCAAGAGACACAAGTTCCACAATGCTTGTACTGGGTATCCATGTGAGGATATCCAAGTCTGAATGGGGTGTGGCTGGGGTGTTTCTATTTATCTGAATGTCACTGCCTGAGCTCAGAAATGTCCTGGACATCCAGAGTCGCTTCTATGTTTATACCTGCTCCAAGCACGAATAGGCATCAAAGTGCTCGTTTTGGCCATAAAACATACAAAGGGTGTAGTGAAGATGGCGCTCCCCTATCCCCAATACTCTGCACGATCATGATAGCAGCAATGGGATTTTAACCCTGACTTCCCTGATCCTAGCCCCTACTGTAACCGTTAAGCTATTCCTAGATGTCCACCATCTGGAATACTATTCTGGGAATATCTATGTAGATGTGTCTGCAGATGTCCATATCGGGCATGTCCACATTTATAAAATGGTGCTTGAGCTTGAATGTGCCTGCTTTTTTCAGATATTCTGGCTTGGATGACCAAGATTCATCTGTAAAATTCCACTTCAAGTATTCTGATGACTGTATGTAGATGTGTTATCCGGATAACTTTGCCTGGATGTTTTTCAGAAAGTGCTGGCTGGCCAAAGTGTAACCTGTCCCAGAAACAACTGCAGCACTTCCTCTTTTGATCTGGGTAAATTTTATGTGAGCAGTTAACTGTTCACAGAAAAGGCAAACAAATTTAAACTTTCGGGGTTTATACAACTTATTCCAACAATTAGTTAAACAAACCTTTTGAATGACTTCACAATGGAGGCGTATGTCCTAAAGGGCTTAAGTACCAGGGTGGTGGTTCTTGTCTGCAGCAGTGGGACATGTCTGTGAGGAGTTGCCCTTTGCCATGACACTGTTAGATATCAAGGGCAGTTCTAGGAAGCTTTTCTGTGAGGTATGTTTACTAAATGGTGGTTGCGGCTTCTGTGCGATATTGGAGCCACGACCCCATTGATTTTTATACATAGAAAGCAGTGAGTGTATATGTTTATATATGAATAAAGTAAGTATTTCCAGGGGATTGGTTAGAATTATGGAATGTATACCTTCATAACCAGGAGTCCTATATGTGTATATTTATACCTGCGCTAGACCAAGCATAAATATATATGTTGCTATTGCCATTAGTTACATATATAAATGGAGATTTAAGAAGTGAAAGTAGATATGTCCTTTCTCTTTCACTGCTTTTTACTTGTATACTGTCTACATCCACTTTCATGGCCACTTTTAAAATTGCTGTCATTAGCATTAGGTGATTTATATAACTTCCTTTTTCTTTAAAAGAAAAGATGGAAGAAACATGTCTTCCTAAAGCACTACTTCTAGAATACCATACCATTGATTCAATTGGCTGCAATTTAGTGCTTTACGGTAATTTGTATTGTGAATGAAAAAAGATAAAGCGAAAGCTGTATTGGAAGCTTGAAATGTCGTCTTATATAAACAATCCTTAGGCAGTTGACAAACCTCACTTAGTAACTTGAAACGTGTGGCAACAGAAATGTTGCTGTGCTTTCCAGCAATTGTCAGAATGTCACATTGAAACCCACCACAGAGAAGTGTGATAGATTTATGAAGCTGACACAGCAGCTAACTGCTACTGTTATAGTAAGTATGTGCCATCTTCTGCTGGGCTGTCTTCTTCCATCCTAATTTCTCATAGCATTACATTAATATTACAGCTGCATTTAACACCTCAATACTGTAGTAAATTGTTTTACAACTATGATATAAGGATAGATGAAAGGCTTGAGTTGCACCCTGTAATCAATATCCTTCAAGCCTCCATTAAAGCATGCAGTATAGTCTTTTGAGTTGATATGCTCTAGGTCATAGGTGTCAAACTCTGGCCCGCGGGCCAAATTTGGCCCGTAGGGTAATTATATTTGGCCCGCGAGGCTATACCAAATGACTACTAGAGCTAGCCCGTCGGTATTATACAGCGCATTCATTCATCGCTAATACTACAAATCCCATAATGCCTTGCTGTTGTTTTGGCGCGTCAATCAGGACAGGTCCCAGAAACGCCCTCTCCTGTGTGACAGAAGTCATAGCGATCTCAAGCTACAACTGTCACTGTGGAACCCCTTCCCAAAAATGGCAAAAAGAAAGGCAGACAACAGGAACTTTCTGGACAGGTGGGAGACAGAATATTTGTTTACATATGTAAAAGACAGACCTGTTTGTCTGATTTGTGGAGTCAACGTGGCTATAACTAAGGAGTATAACATTCGATGACACTATGAAACAAAACACCATGACAAGTACAAGGACCTGGACATGACTCAAAGGAGCCAGAAAGTGGAGGAGATGAAAAGAAGTTTGGTTTCACAACAGAATATGTTCAAAAAAGCCACATCAGAAAGTGAGGCTGCTGTAAAGGCTAGTTATATTGTGGCAGCAGAGATCGCAAAATCAGCCCGGCCCTTTAATGAGGGAGAGTTTGTGAAAAAGTGCATGTTGAAAGTTTGTGACATCGTGTGCCCAGAGAAAAAGCAAGCCTTTTCAAACGTGAGCCTGAGCAGAAACACAGTAGCTGATCGCACATGTGATCTTGCCACCAATCTGTATGACCAGCTTTTGGAAAAGGGAAAAGATTTCGTTGCATTCTCCCTTGCTGTGGATGAGAGCAGCGACGCATCTGATACTGCTCAGCTGTCAGTCTTCATCCGTGGAGTGGACTCAAATATGTGTGTTACGGAGGAGCTATTGGGATTCAAATCAATGCATGGCACAACCACAGGAAAGGAAATTTTTGAGGAGGTTTCCAAATGCGTAACTGAAATAAAGCTGCCGTGGGATTAACGACAGATGGTGCGCCAGCGATGTGCGGTAAAACAAGTGGACTGGTGGGCAGGGTCCGGGAGAAGATGCAGGAAGAGAACTGTGCAGGTGAACTAACTGTTTATCACTGCATCATACATCAGGAATCATTGTGTGGCAAAGCCCTAAAGATGGAACATGTTATGACCACAGTAACACAAGTAGTTAACTTTATAAGAGCCAAAGGTCTGAATCACCGCCAGTTTAAGTCTTTTCTGGAGGAGTGTGGTTCGGAATACGCAGACGTGCCGTATCACACAGAGGTGAGATGGTTAAGCCGAGGAAAAGTACTGAATAGATGTTTTGAGCTGCATGAGGAAATATGTCAGTTTCTGGAAAGCAAAGGGAAGGACACAGCAGAGCTTCGGGAGAAAAAGTTTCTGTGTGAGCTGGCCTTTCTGTGTGACATCTCGAGCCATCTCGATGCACTGAACCTGCAGCTTCAGGGGCGGGGGCGCATCATCACAGACATGTACGCTGCAGTGAGGGCTTTTAAAACTAAACTGTGCCTGTGGGAGAATCAGATGCTGCAAGGAAACCTTGTCCATTTTCCCTGCTGCCAAACCATGAAAACGCAGTTCTTTACCAACTTGTTCCCATGCGCACAGTTTGCTGAAAAACTCAGTGTACTCGGCGCTGAGTTTAGTCGGCGATTTGCCGACTTTGATGTCCAGAAATGTAGGTTTGAACTGCTCAGTAATCCCTTTGCAGTTAATGTGGAAAACGCACCAACCAACCTCCAAATGGAGCTAATTGAACTCCAGTGTAATGACACGCTGAAGTCAAAGTATGATGCTGTGGGCGCCGCCCAGTTTCCACAGTTCATCCCTGACACAATGCCTCAGCTCCGCACCCAAGCTGCTCAGATGCTCTCCATGTTCGGCAGCACTTATCTATGTGAGCAACTTTTCTCCTCGATGAAGATGACCAAAACATCTCACAGGAGACGTCTGACTGATGAACACCTTCGCTCGATACTGAGGATTTCCTCAGCTCAAAGCCTGAGTCCAGACATTGATGAACTATCATCCAAGAAGAGATGCCAGGTATCTGGCTTGGGCACATCAGATTAGATCAGTGTGCAGCAAACTGAGCAATAATTAACGTTTTCTTTATGCACTTTTTCTTGCTACTCCAAGACATGGGCTTGAATGGTTGATTAATTTTATTATTGTTATTTTATTTTAAAAATTATTATTTATTATTATTTAAATCTTATTTAATAAATGAATGTCATTGATGTTTTTTTTATTTGAAATCGGTTTTTGCATATCTGAACTATTAAGTTATAAATTGTATAGTAATAAGTGTTGCTTCATATTCAATGTTAAAGCAAATCTTGTTTGGGTCCATATTAAAAGGTTCATTTGTTCAATGCTGGCCCGCAACTTTGTTCAAGTTTTACATTTTGGCCCATTGTGTATTTGAGTTTGACACCCCTGCTCTAGGTGCTGCTTCAGTCTCTCCTGATCATTCATTCTCTAGAGTACCCAGGAAATAGGCGCATTCACAAAATTGTCATGTTTTTGTATTCAGTTTCATAATGAAACTTTCTTTATTTTCCCCAAAAGAAGTATTATACTTCTGATCAGTGGTGTAAATTCTGCCCAAGCAGTCCCTGCAATGTGGGGAGGCTCGGACAGAAAGGGGGCCCATACAGAGGTGGTAAGGCAATGCAGCAAACTTACTGATCATCCTTGTAAGGCTGCCTCTGCTCTTGTAAGTTTGTCTCATGCCTGGCAGCTGTTCCCCTTTAGGCCTAAGTCTTGCAATATCACACTGCGAGACTTTGGTCCAGTGGGAAACAGCCAGAGACAAACTTACAACGTTGTAAGTTTGCTGCTGCTGCCCCCGCATGGGGGCCACACAGGGAGGGAGATGCTACATATCTCCAGGAACAAGCAGGAATGAGTCTTCACATATGGGTACGTCGGTACCGACGGAGTCTGCGCGGGAACACTCCCCAGCGTCCAATTAGAACGCTTTTGGGAGCATCCCACCACGCCTGCGTGCTGCCTTCCCACCTTTCCCAACTGCCTCTCCTCAGTTTTCGTTTTTCCGCGGAGCCGGCAGGATGTCCTCCTGTCACCGCAGAAAATTCTTCTTTTATTTTTTAGTTTTCTTGTGGTTGCGGCTGCCTTCCCCAACACCACCGGTACCGCCGGTGTTTTTTTTCTTTTCTTGTAAAATTTTTCCTTTTTAGGGAATATTTTTTCTTCCTTAGTCTCACGGTTCTCAGGCCTTCTAGGCCTCTCCATCTTCCTTCATGGAACCGCCAGCCACTTTCCCAAAGAAATGTACAAACTGTGGTGGTACAACTTTATTTTTAGACACTCACAATTGGTGTCTAACCTGCTTGGGTCCTGACCATTTTCCTCCGGAGCCCTCGGGCAATAGTATTGTGGGAAGAAGTTTTCAACATAGAGTTCCCCTCGACACGCGGTCCCCCTCCAACTTCAGGGCACCGACCATACCTTCTTCTAAACAGCATCAGGTAACCCAAAAACAGTCTGTTAAGACTAGCCAGTCCTCGAGCGTCAGTTCTAATGCACAGCATAGAGATGCCTATGGCCTTGTCCTCGAGAGTCCACTGGCTTCAAAACCCCGGTGGGAGTCCTCAGCCTCCAAAGCCTGTGTGGGGTTTCAGGTTGTTCCTGAGGTTCACCCCTCACAGAACATACCTGAGCCATGCCCAGTGGTGGCATCCGCTTCGAGCGGTACCGATACCCTGGCATCGGCACTGGTGTTGGATGAAACATTCCTCACCAAGGATCGTCGTCTGGCGTCCTCGGTACCTGCGGGGCCGGTGGATACGCCCCAGACCGACCTTCCAGTATCAGTACCAATGCTAGTACCGACGTCGGTACCCTCCAGACGTGCATCGATAGACTCACTTCCTTCGATGCCGAGTCTGGAATCGATCTCCAGTCTGGAGGACTGGGTACTGACTCACCTTGGTACCGACTCCCATCGGTACCGAAGGCTCGGTTCCGATAATTCGGATCCGCAACTCTCGGTTCCTCCGATACCGTTAGAGTTGCCACCGGCTGGCCTTCATCCACCGGTATCAGATACGGTACCGAAGTCGATACTGCTATCCACATTACCATTGCTGTCGGTACCTTCCATGCTTCTCTCGTCAGGCTCGCTTCCCTCGATGCCGAGTTTGGAATCGATCCCTAGCATGGACGATGTGTTACCGACTGTCGCTGGTCCTGACCTGCAGTACCAGCGACCACCCTTTAAGGATCCCATACTGCACCATTCAGGATCTTCTATTCCTATATATTTGGATAGATCCCTCGGTGCCATCGCTAGTTCTTCATCAGATCTAGCCTATCCAAGGGAAGATCCCTCTGGGGATCCTTCTTTTCGGACTTACCTCCTGGATATGGCAAAATCACTTGCCATTCCTATTCCTGGACAGGATCCTACACAAAGGAATACAGAATCCCTCTCTGTTCCTAGCAATGCAAAGGAGAAAATGCTTCCTTTGCATCATTCTTTGCAGGATCTCCTTCTACGAATGTGGGAAGCTCCTTTAAAGGTACCCCCACCTTCCAGAGCAACTGATCTTCTATATCAGGTGCCCCCCTCTCCAGGGTTTCAAGAGATTCAACTTCCTCCTCATTCCATTGTGGTAGAATCAGCAATGAGGCGAGTGAAGAGTAATAAAAAGCACTCTTCTTGTCCGCCAGGTCGTGAGTCTAAGACACTAGATGCCTTTGGGGACGTCAAACCTTCCAGACATCCATGCTTTCAGCAAGAATTCTCTCATATATTTTTTATATGGGTCTAACTCTTGAGGGAGGTCACAAAGAAATTACATCTTTTGACTCCTTTTCTTCAAGAGCCCAGGAGTGCAGACTATTCCTCACTGGTTAGTCATACTCAAAATATCTCTAGGTTTCTTACTTGTGCTTCCCTAGACTCCTTTGAGTCTGTTAGCAGAACTTCTGCTATAGGGGCACGACGTAGAGCCTGGCTCCAAGCTTCAGACTTGGACAAATGGGCACAAGAAAGACTGGGAAATACTCCTTGCACTGGAGAAAATCTCTTCAACAAGGAATCTTTACTCCAGGTTACTCAGTTATCTACTGACTTTCCTGTTTCCAGAGGCTGTTCTACGCCGCCTTCTTTCCCAGTAGGTAGGAAATGTCCTACCAAACTTTCTTCCCCTAGGGGGAGAAGGTTTTACCCATCATCTGCCCATCATACAGATGTTCCCAAACAGGGAAAACATCGCCCTGGTCTGAAGAATCCACAAGCTCAACAGGGTCAACAAACCCAGCAGTCGCAGGGTTTCAAATAGGTCATTGTCCCTCTTGGTTGGTGGTTAGGGTGGCAGTCTGCTTCTTTTCACTGACAGTATCTGCACTAAATTTATCCTAACCTACCTAGATATCTCTTCATGAGACATCGTTTCTCTAAGAGTCTTTATGATGATCATGCCCATACTTAAGTTTTTCCTCTTCCTCTTGGAGGAAAGAGAGGTAACAACTATCAATGGACAGTTGTTTCCCTGTACTGGCATGTATCATCTCACCTGTCAGAGACTTCCTCCATAGTCGGTCTCTTGCAACTCTCTTACCTCCCTCTTACTACAACATTTGGTTTGTAAGACTGGCTCTTTTACACCGGTAAGCCCCTATAGTCCTCTACCTGTTCTACCGGGGGATTCTCCCTTCTGGAGTTGTTTTCCCCCTTGTTACCTTAGGGCAGCTCATCAGGCAATAGGAAGTCCTACCATGTCTGTTTGTTTTTCCCAATCTAAAAAGGGAAGAAGGAAAAGAAATTCTCTATGCTGCCCTGGTAGTGGCTGCAGATATAGCAATTCCTAGTGGTTAAGCCACTGGTTTTGTTCACTACACAACCAGGGCTTCCCCTCCACTAGCAATCCTCCTAGCCTCAGTGCTAAGTCCCAAACAGGTTATCAACCTTGTTTGGTAAGCCCTATTATCACAGTCTGGTTGGTTAATTTCTATTCTTTGCCCCCTTGTCCTTGGCAGAATAGCTCGTCACCTGATGGCTTTCCACTGCCAGTTTTTTCTTCTAACTAACCTGCAGCATGCTCTCTGCATCTCTACAGAGTAGCTTTGCACTATGGGCCCTTGCTAGAGAGCATTAGTATCTTGCCTAGCAGGTAACCCCAGATGGTTGGGGGGGGGGGGTCCCCCAGTCATGTCTGGCAGGTATTCCCTGCCCTTCCATCTTATCTTAAATCTCTTTTGATGCATAAGCCTCAGGCCTTTCATTATGTGAAAGCCTAAAGGAGGGCCAATTCCCTGGCTTGGCCCATATCTCCTTGAGTCTTCTTGTCAGAGATAAATTTCTTCAATGGCAGCTAGAGGACGCCTAATACCCATCTTGTCCTCATAGGCGGATCACTAGGGTATCTTCCTCCAGAGGTGTCCTCTATCCATTCTCCACTGCAATTCTGGAGATATCTGGACTTCCTGTCTGCTGACTGAAGTTATCCTCTGCATTTTTCACGTAGGCCATCCTGGTTATTCAAGAGCTCAAATTCTGCAAATAATTCGGCCTTCTTGTCAGGGAGACCTTTCTTCTGACTCTGCCAGTCATAACCAGCAAAGGAGGATTCTCTATTTATCTATTCAAGCAGGTATCAACCTTCTTGCTGTCAGATGAATCTTCCTCTCTCCCTATATCCCTAGGGGGGATGGGGTTCTATGGACATCTCTCCATCCATATACCTGGAGACATGTGTCTATATGCCTGCCTATTCATATAGGTATATATAGATATAGATAAGTATATATATGTATTTATATCTATCTATCGGTGTGTCTTCTGCCCATACATATCTCTTTACAGATATAGGCATATATACACTATAGGTGTATATATTTAAATATATCTATATCTATATATACATAGATATTTATAGATATGAGATATATTTTTAGATAGATCTGTATCCATCTACTTCTGTCTGTTAGGTTCAGATATCCTTACATTCCTATATGATCCTGACAGATGGGCACTAACCCTATCAATGCTGTGCCAGCATAACTAGGGGGCTACACCTATAACCACTTCCTGTGGTAATCAACAAACTTTTTCCTTGCCATAGCTTTTTCAGGTTAGGTACTCCTGAAGCTCCCCATGTACCTTTCTTTCCTAATTGACCCCATTTAGGAAAGACATTGCGGAGCTTCAGTTGCTCTAAAGCTTAGCGCTCCTGAGTCTGTCCTTACTTTCTTATCAGATACAAGGGTCTCCATACCCTTTCTCCCCTACATGGACTGATTCCAACCCCAGTCCAGTTGGGTCAGACTCATTTTTTTTTCTTGGTCCTAGATTTGTACTGTTTTTGGACCAAAACAGCTTAAGCTTTCTTTAATAGTACCTTCTGCGTCTCCGCTGAAGCTCTACCTCTTATACTACCCCAGTTTTCCCCTGGGGCTATTTTCTCACCCTGAAGGGTTCTGACATCCACTTGTTTTTGTTCTACTTTATTACCTCTACTCCTCAGTGAGGTACCCCTTGAGCACATTCACTGGCTCTTCTAGCAGATCCATATGTAGCTCAGTGCACTTGTGCAATGCCAATAAAGGAGGCCCAGATTACAATATTTTACTACTAAATACCCTCTATACAGGGTCTTCCCCTTTTGAAGCCCTGTTCTAGCCAGCTGTTCCACAGCTCCTTTTCTGTATTCAACTCCTACCCTCCATTCCCAGGATTCCTGAGGTCCTGAGGAATAGCATGGCTCGTTCTAGACTTGCAACATGCTAGAACTCCCTCCAAGCATCTGAGCTTGGGAGTCCCCATATGTGAAGACTCATTTCTGCTTGTTCCTGGAGATAGCACAGTTACCTGTAACAGGTGATCTCTGGGAACAGCAGGAATAAGTCTTCACAACCCACCCACCTCCCCTAGGAGTTGCATTTCTCTATCTCTATCTTTCCCTTCCTTGCTCTCTCTCTCTCTCTCTTTGTCTCAGCTTTAAAACTTAACTGAGGAGAGGCAGTTGGGAAAGGCGGGAAGGCAGCACGCAGGCGTGGTGGGATGCTCCCAAAAGCGTTCTAATTGGACGCTGGGGAGCGTTCCCGCGCAGACTCCGTCTGTACCGACGTACCCATATGTGAAGACTTATTCCTGCTGTTCCCAGAGATCACCTGTTACAGGTAAGTAACTGTGCTTTCTCCCTGCGTCTGATTAGGGCCATTCATCCATTCCTTTCTTCAGCCTTGAGCACCCTTCTGCTCTCGCACGTTATGTCCCACTTGGATTATTGCAATGACATTTTCGCTGGATTCCGAAAATATCAATTTCATAGGCTCCAGCTTATCCAGAATATCACTGTCTGACTTCTTGCTCATGCCTCCCGCTTCAACCATGTTGCCCCCTACTAATTCACTTTCATTGGCTTCCTATCCATCACTGTATCCACTACAAAATTCTTACATTAGTCCATAAGGTACTAGACAAGGGCATCCCGTCCTATCTCTCATCATCCTTCACAGCCCTCATTTCCTCTGCTCTCTCCATTACATCCATCTGCCCCTCATGCCAAGTATAAATCAGCTTGCTCCTCTGCTTTCTATTCCCTTGGTCCCAGTCTCTGGAATAGCCTCCTCCCCGACCTTTGTCTGGAATCCTCATTCATCAAATTCAAACACTCCTCTTCAGCGAAGATTTTGACATTCCCATCACATAAGATATCAGTTGCCTGCAGCTATCTAGTTCCCTCTCCCTCTCCTTTCTCTTTAGTGTGAATGTGATCTTTCCTTTCCTGTCCCATACTATGGATTTCTGCTCCTTTCTTCTTACCCTGGAAGCTTTTACTGTAAACTGCTTTGTCATTTATTGAAAGGCAGTATATTTATTTATTTAACCAGTTTTGTATACCACCTTATCCGTCAAAGTGGTTGACAAGACAACCAAGGCTTACATACTGAGGGTATGAGAAAGCAAAAAGATACATAACATACTGTTTTGTTTTGTATTTATATTGTATTTTTTAAGCTTTTATTTAGCATTTTTAAACAATACACCAATGTCACACCAAAAATACAACACCCCCCTCCCAACACAACAGCCTCCCCCCACTGCCCCACCCCCCCCTCCCGGCTCTCCGAGGCATCATCCATTCAATTAAAAGAAAACAGGGTCCAGCCCACCCCTTGAAACAGAAAGCACACAACTTATCACTACAAATGACAAAGCTTTCTCTATCAAAAATTCACATTATTTGTTTGAGACCGAGCAATAAAACTGTCCAACATCCTCCAACTATCTGTATTAATACTAATGTTGTCCGGGCAGTGGATTTTACTATACAGCTTCTCAAACCTGACAGATTGACACACAAGATTCCACCACATATCCAAACACAACTTTCATGAGTCTTTCCAGTTTGTAAAAATAACTTTTAGAGCTATAGCAAGCATAAAATTTAACAAAAAAACAATTCTCTTTAGATAAACCAGGAATACTAGACATCGATCTCAAACAAACAATACCCCAAGACAATGTAGCAGTAAAATTCAACACTGTATCCTAATCCAAACAAGTTGCCAAAATCTCTGAACGTGAGAGCAATCAAAGATCATATGCTTAAACGTGCCTGCTTCCTTTAAGCAGGACTAACAATTAGCAGAAACCGCTTTATCCCATGTGTCTAATTTCACCGGAGTAATAAAAACCCTATGCAAGAAAAAAAATAAGGACTGCGTGATTGCTGCAGACCTTGAAACCCTCGAGACCGGACCCCATATAACACTCCAAGCTTTTCAAGGAACAGGTCTCAACACCTCCGCTTCCCAGCATCTCTCAAGCCCCTGTGGGTGAGGGTAACAGTCTCTCAAAAGAGCATAGATTTTAGACGCAGCTTCCTTCACCCCAATAGTCTTCGCCAGCCATGGAACTAGGCCATCCTCCGAGAATGGCATAGCGGGGGATATATTAGCTGCCTTAAGGCTATGACAAAGTTGAAACCAGTAGAACCGAGAAGAATCAGGAAGAGAATAATCTTGTTGCAGAGTGCAGAAATCTGTCCAGCCAGTGACACCCATTACCTGGTCGAGAGACCAAATGCCACACGCTTGCCATTTTTTCCATGCAAACATCTTGCCATTAATTTTAAATTTTGGATTCCACCATAATGGGATTCTCCAAAACGGAGGGGAAGAAAACTTTGTCCGATCCACCAACAATAAAAAAGCCTCCTGAGTAGCAGCAACCACTCGACCTACCAGAGATTTCTCAGGATGCCTCATGCCCAAGAGCAGCCGCAACGGGGGTTAGTAGCTGACCCTCCTTATACAAGGTTTCACCATGATAAAGTAGTCCTCAGGACTCATCCTCACTTTCTGCCAAAGGTGGTATCGCCTTTTCATTTAAACCAGTCGGTTTATCTTCCTATATTTTTTCCTAGGCCTCATGCTTCCAGTGCGGAAAGGAATCTTCACACATTAGATTGTAAAAGAGCTTTGGCTTTTTATCTCCAAAGGACTAAGCCACATAGAAAATCTTCTCAGCTTTTTGTGGCTTTTGACTCTAGTCATTTGGGACTTCCAGTTTCTAAAACAACTCTGTCAAATTGGATTGCAGATTGCATATCCTATACATATCAGAGTAAGGGACTTTCTCTCGAAGGACATGTCATGGCTCACAATGTGAGAGCAATGGTCGCTGTGATAAGGAAGCTTATCATAGTTCAGGAGGGAGCTATAAAACAGGTGAATTGGCTTTGAACAAGCAACCTGTCTTTGCTGGTAGAAATGCTAAAACAGAATGTTTTCATAAAAGACTACCAGTCCCAGAATGCACCAGGTTTCAAACAGCCTCTAGAAGGGCTGAAGTGGGGAAACGTGTGTTCAATCAGGAGAGCTATGAGGTAATCCCCAATCACTCATCTCCAAGGGCAGGGCTTGATTCAGCACACCTGGGCTGTGCTAGGGTGGAGTGTCCCTCTAAGCACTTTAAAAGTAAAAGATATTCTACACAGAGACAGAATAGGGAGAACGGTGAGCACAGGGAGAAGCAGAAGCTGCAGATCCAGAAACAGAAGCCATTGGAGAAGGAAGAGAGAGGACTACAACAGCAGAAGCATCGCAGAAGGAAGACCAGAAAGACATCTTGGAGGTCTAAAGAAGGAGCCCACAGCAGTACGTGTGTTAGGAGTGATTCCAGAGGCAAGCATACTCCATTGGACTGGAGGAAGCCAGAGGATTGGGGTTATAGAGCCAGGAATTCCCAAATGGCACCTTTGAGGGAGACGGCTGCATTTGGAAGGGGCCCTAAGACCGGTGCAAGAAGGTATGTGAAGAGAGACCCAGTGTCCAGGGATCTTGATTGGAAGGCTGGACATAAAAGCTGGACTACTTACTGGCCAGGATACCAGGAGAGGAAACCTAACCACAAGGGAAGCTCAGGTATGAACTTTGATCTATGCCCTAGCTCTTCATCTGGAAGACAGCAGGGAAACCAATATTATCCTGAGAGTGATCAATTAAGGAATTCCTCTGAGCCAGACCATGATATTGATTCCATGATATTTGAGGAAGAAGGAGATATATCAAATGATCAGTTGGAATACATGGACTGCTCTCTGTCTAGGCTGCTGTTTTAAAGTAGTTTCTCACTAATACAACAACCACCAAAAGGAACTGTAACTTGTTCTTTGATCTACCCAGAAAAGTCTCTGCAAGAAAGCTATAGGGTAGGATTGAGCCACGTAGAGAGAGTGAACCAGCAAAGGGGTTTGCAGCTGGCTAATTATTGGTAATTGAGCCAGGCACAAGTGCACGTGAGCTCTAGAAGGAAACTTCTTCCTTATGTGTGTGAATAGAAGAAAGTTATCCTTGATAAAGAACAGGTTTTTTTTCTACTTTTGGGTTTGTTTTTGCCTTTTGAAGCACTGCTAAGAATGTCATTAGCAGGAGCCATCAAAAAGACCTTTTCTGTTTCCCATCAAGGTCTTTATTGATTTATTGCTTAAGACGTTCAGTTACCTTATATCATGTTTTGTTTTTCCTAAGTACAATACTTGAAGCAAGTGTCCTTTTGTGTTACCAAGTAAATCTGTGTGGGAGAATTAACCCCATGAATAAAATCTGTTTTTCTTTGCTTACACTCGAGCATCACAACTCATTATTTTGTGAACGGCTGATTCTGGTATGAATGAACTACAACTCCCACACTCCTTTGCAAGTCATAATAATATTTTGCCTTTGCCAAGACTGTGGACATTCACGACCAGCACCCCCGTTTATACCGCCTCAATGGCTAACCTTCGTTCTGTTTCTATTGATGACATCTGCAAAGCAACCACTTGGACTTCGGTACATACCTTCACAGCCCACTATTGCTTAGACAAGGACTCCCGTCGGGATGCCTCATTTGGCCAGGCTGTTCTACAACATCTCTTCCATCCTTAATACAACTCCTACCCAGCATCCACATTTTGGATGCCTAAGGTCCATGGGAGGAAGCATGACCCATCTCACCTGGGTTCGCAGGTAGCTGGGGTCACCCCTTGGCATCTTTCAACTGGGGCATCCCCATATGTGAAGACTACATTCCTGCTTGTAGCGTAGTTACTCACATGTAACAAGTTATCTCTGGGAACAGCAGGAATTTAGTCTTCACATCCCACCCACCTCCCCTAGGAGTTGTCTTTCTCTCCTTCTGGTCTCAGCTATAAACTCAACTGAAGTGAGAGGTAGAGAGGAGGAAGGCAGCACGCATGCGCTGTGGGATGCTCCCAAAAGGTTTCCTATTGGACACTGGGGAGCATTCCCGCGCAGGCTCTGTCGGTACCGACGATACTCATATGTGAAGACTAAATTCCTGCTGTTTCCGGAGATCACCTGTTACAGGTGAGTAACTACGTTTTCTCCATACCCTGGACTGCAAGAGGGTCCTTTCCTTTTACCTGCAGCAGACTCGGAACCACCACAGGACTATCCGCTGTTCAATTTCTAACCACACCGGCTTGACCTCCAAAACCTCATCACAAGCCCACAGCACACCTTGCTTTAAAAGGAAAGCTTGATGATAAGACCGAAAATCAGGAAAATGAACTCCCCCCTTTTCCTTAGCTGCTTTTAACTTTTTAAGAGCAATCCTAGGTTGCCGACCGCCCCATAAGAATCTAGACGAACATCGCTCCACTTCATCATAAAACCCCAAAGGCAACGGGATCGGAAGCATAGCCAAAATATAATTATTTTTGGGCATTAAAGTCATTTTTATAGCTTCCAACCTTCCCCACCAGGACAAATACAAGGGAGACCAGCCTACCACCGACTGCTTGAAGGATCGCAAAAGTTCATCGACATTCTCTTGCACAGCCTGCTCCAGGGGAAAGCCATACTTAACACCCAAGTACTTGATATTACCAGATTCCCACCTAAATGGGAAAGACTATAATTGATCTGCAGTGACCAAACTATTCATCGGAAAGACAACAGATTTAGTCCAGTTTATTTTATAACCAGATAACCCCGAGTAACGTTCAACCAAATTCAAAATGACAGGAATTGCAGTGGGCTGGGTAAACAACAAAAGATCATCAGCGTATGCAGACACTTTTACTTGCCAATCCCCTACCACAAATCCAGTGATGTCTTCATTCTGCCGGATTGCAAGGGCTAACGGCTCTAAGGCCAAATTAAAAAGCAGAGGCGAAAGAGGACAACCCTGACGAGTGCCCCGATGCAACGAAAAGAGAGAGGAAAGAGCCCCATTCGCACAGATTCGTGCCTTAGAACTCAAAGAGAGTGAACCATATCAATAAACTTACTACCCATACCAAACCATTCCAAGGTTCTAAACAAAGAAGGCCATTCCAGCCTGTCAAAGGCCTTTTCAGCATCCAACGAAACCCCAAGATAGGGGTCCTTTAGATGACTCGCCCACTCTAAAAGATTACATAAAAGCCTAGCATTATCGGATGTCACTCTCCCGGGGATAAAACCACATTGATCAGGATGAATCAGCCCCCCCACCCCTCTAGCAAGCCTGCATGCCAAAACTGAGGCAAATATTTTGTAGTCTACATTTAATAAAGAAATGGGTCTATAATTCACGACCTGAGTAGAATCCCTCCCGGGCTTCTCCAAAACCACAACCGTGGCCTCTCCGAAATTGCCAACTTCCGGTGGGGAGTTACCAAGAGCCTCATAATATATCATTAGAAACGGGAGCAATTCCTTCCGAAACACCTTATAAAATTCTCCTGGAATCCCATCGGGGCCTACTGCTTTACCCGAAGGTAAGCCTGCAATGGCCTTATCAATTTCTCCCTGGAGAAGGGTTTGTCCGTTTCACTGGCTAAATAAGCAGGTAGCTGCGGATGATAAAGTTGTTGTAAAAAACTATCAATTACCCCGGCATCTACAATACTCTCGGAAGCATATAACATTTGATAATAATCTGAGAAGGCTTCCAGAATCTGCTCAGTACTACGTAGGGGCCCGCGAGTTAGATCAATGATAAGCGCAACTGTAGCCTTCTCTTGCCGCCTCCTAAGGGAATTAGCCAAAGGTTTGCCCCCTTTGTTACTCTCCCCATAAAACTGTGACTATTGCTTCAGGAAAACCTGCTCAACCTCCAAACTCAAGATCTCATTATACTGAAACCGAAGCCTTTGCAACCGGAGCATAATTGCAGCATCTGCCCGTGTAAGCAGAAGCCTCTCCCCCGCTTTAATTTGATCCTCTAAAACACTCAGTTTGGCCTTCCTCCTACGATACTCTTTTTAATGGAAAAAATGGTAACCGAAGCACAGAGCGAGGCCTTGAAGGCCTCCCACCAAGCCCATATCGCAGTGTCCCCCACACTGTTAGATTCTAAATATTCCTTTATAACTGCTCTAATTTCTTACTGAAAATGAGGGTCAGCTAAAAAAGATCTGTTAAAAGACCAGACCCGCGACTGACTACACACCTCCTCCCATTCAACCCTTAAAGAAATGGCAGCGTGATCAGAAACATGCATACCTAAGATTTCTGCACTCTGAACCCCAGGAACTAAACTTTTGGAGATCAGAAAAAAGTCCAATCTCAACCAGGAACAAAAAGCAAAATCCCTCACCGTAGGATGCATAAGCCTCCAAATATCAACTAGCCCTAGAGAAGTACACATATCCACCCCATCATACACCCATCTCCCTTCTAGCCACACAGTACACATAGAGCCACACACATAATCTTCCTAGTCCTCATCACACAAATGCCTACCCCCCTACAAACATTCTATATATACCATCCAACCACTAACACTAATTCCACATACGGTGCATCACAACTGGAATGAACAAATGTAGAAAGGAGAAACGTGACATTGTGTCATACTTAAAGGGTGCACGTTACAATTTGTATAAAATGTCCTTCCCAATATACAGTATGGGTAAATCTGTGACCTAGGGATCCAGGGCAATTGCCCTGTTGCTACCCCCTGGTGCCAACTCTAGTGCGTATAACCTGTACAAGTGGAAATTAATACAGAATGAGCTGAGGTGGTATTAAGGGTGGGGATGGGGAGGGATTAGCACACATAGACTTCATAAAATATGTACATATGCATGAATATTAAGCTGAAGACTATACGCATGGTCTGCTCTAAATATATGTATTTTTCACTCAATGGACTTTGCTAGATATTCAAAGTAAATGTTGAGCCCTGCGACCTTTTCTGGATACCAGTGCCCTTGTCATTGTCATACTAAAGGTTGGTGATCTCGTAACTGGATTACTGCAACAGAATCTATGCTGGTCTTAATTCTTACAACCTTAAGAAGTTACCATCAGTACAAAATATGGCTATTAGGATCCTCTCCTATGCCTACAAATATGATCGTTACCCCCTTTTTCTTACAAAATCATTGGCTCCCTGTTTCCTTCAGGATAAGTTTCAAAATCCTAACATTAGTCCACAAGGCACTACATAGAAGCATCCCTAAACATCTCTTCTCACATTACTTTACTTTACATGCCCCTGCCTATTAGCTACGTGCCATTCATAGCAACTGCTTACATATTCCACCACTATCCCAAGCCAAATGTGAGACCACTTGGCAATCTGCTGTTTTCTTTAAGGCACCAACTGCTTGGAATAATCTTCCTCCACCACTGTGACTTGAGCCTTCTCACACTAAAGGCCCCTTTTAAAGGACGCTATGGTATTGCACATAACGTGCCAATAGCACGGAAAACCATGGCACATTAGATGCAACCACCACCATGTTAACTGTCGGAGGCATGGAAAGCATGTTCGCAGCAGTTAACCTGCCATATCCCACCCTACCATGGCATGTAAATAGTGAGGGTGCACGTCACTCCATCTCTGAGAGTGGTGGTAAACCCCATTTTAACCACAGAAAAGGACTTTTATAAAATTACCCCAATGCTAGACACAAGTAACAGTACACACAGTGACAAGAAGATGCATACTTTTGTGTGGCCCACACCTTTGAGGGCATAGTTTGGGTGCAGCGTGGGTTGAGTTTGAAGTATGCATGTAGCTTATAAACTACGCATGTATGTAGTTCAGGTGCACATTTACACCAACTCTCAAGCAGGCATAGATGTACATGGGTATATTTTAGCATCTATTGGAGTTTTTGCAATGCTATTTTATAAAGACACATACATAGGTGCCTGTGATGTCTTTTTAAATTAACCCTAATATAGATGCCTGCTTTGACTTCCTACCATGGCAAGCTGTTATACAATTAACCTAAAACCGCCTAAGAATAAAGCATGCACACTCTGATTCCTGAATTAAATATTTAGAGCCAGTATAAGGCCAAATTTATCTTACAGCATGCATGGAAGAAATTTCTTTGGGAATGCATTTTTCAGGCCATCATTATAGGTGATTGCAGTTTTGATCTAATGATGTTATGATTATGAATTAGGGAGGATATATTCCAGCTTAAAATATCGGAATTGCCAGCTCTTAGGGGCCCCTTCTACTAAAGCCCATCAGGGTTTTGCAATTAATGCACGTCTAGCGTAAAAACTAACATGCGTTAAGTGGAAAGCCTCCACGGTAATTGTCAAGAGCATAAGCAGCATACTCCTGGTAGTTACAGAAAGACGTATACCCTGAGCTAATCAAGTCCTGTAGGTATTTGTATTTTCTTGATGCATAATAAACAATTACAACACATCTAAACACATCAAAAATAGAATACCAGATATATTACATTACACTTGTCACCCCTCTAAGGCCAGTTCTGAGTGGCACACAGACATCACCAGAACACTGTATCTGCTATACCTGCAAGCAAGACAAAGACACAACATGGAAATGCACACAAGCAGACATGTTTAACAACAATGGACATACTTAGGGGTAGTATTTGCGTAGTAGCCATCCTGAGGTACCCCAATCTGGTCCTCTGGCTGCTCACTCACTTGTAGGCTCTCCAGGAGCAATTGAGGCATTTTAAGTTACAAATACTGGACTACCCAGAACTCAGAAGGGAAGATGCACTGTTTCATCTCCCTAAGTGTCCATAAAATATTTATGGAAAACTGATGTTTTTGGCTAGTGATGTTATGGCAATTTTGGACACGAGAAGGCACATTTTAGAAATGACGCCTTAGTGCAATCTGGGACATCCAAGGCAGAACATCAGAAAAAAAGGCATGGATGGCCAAGTTAGAGCACAATTTCGTAAGTGTGGATGTGCCGAATATGGATGTGTCTGAGGCAGTCTACATAGACATCCCTGGAATAGTATCCAAGACTGAGGGCATCTATGAGAAATTCAGCAGTAGTTCAAACACAAAACAAGTTTTCTAGTTACCCAAATATTTATATTGTTGATTGCTTTAATCATGAATATAGATACTTTATTCCTTTAACAAACATTTGTCATTGTTTTCTTTTTCAAATAATGAATGTTAAATGGCAAAATCATGTGATATTTGCCCTTAATGCATATATTTTTAGGGCAGTGGAAGTTAAATAATAATGAGATGCAAAGCATGGTTTTATATAGAAATCTGCTTTGAACATCGGGCCGTGGAACATTGGGCCCCTGACACATGGCCTAAGACTCTTGGGGATGCTTTTAAAGGGGCCAGTGGTTTTCAAGACCCACCCACTCTCCATGTCCCTAACAATAGCCCCTAACCTCTCAAGATCTTTTCACCTAAGAAGACCCCCTCACACCCCAAGACCCTCCCTCAGAACCTATTGGAGGTCTTCTGATGTCTAGTGGGAGAGGGGGACAAGAGTGATCCCTAGTTGCTCTTTTCCTATCAGTCCACTGGTTCAAGATGGCGCTATTAGAGTCCTAGTGGTGGTCATGTGGAACAATTATTAGGGGTCAAACTGCCAAATAAGGGTCCATATGTACAAAATATATCCAATCAAGAGTGAAGCTTATATGCACATTAGTCAGAAAAAATGTTCACACTCAGTTAAAACAATATGGAGTTCCTGGTATGAATAGAAACAGAAAAAGGAGGGAAAAAGTCAGGAGGGAAAAAGGCCTCCGTATAATATGAACCAAAAAATGTCAGGCTTATTTCAATTTATGCCAGTATAATGGCTCAAACATATCACATCATAGGTCAAGGAAAAATCTCCTACACATATAAATCTTTCTCTCAAAAATTAAAAGATGTCAGCAATGCTCTCAACGTTTTGCCAAAGGTTTCTTCAGAGAATGATCTCTGGGCACTTGAGAGGGAACCAGCAACATTAAACTCTGGTGATTCTCCAAATAGCCTCTCACAACCAGTAACACTGTCAACGTTTCTCCAAAGGCTTCAACGGGGAGTGACCTCTAGGCACTATTAAGAAAGAAGAAGAATATGCTATTAAATCCCCTTGAAAAACTATACTCTGGAATCTATGGGTCATTCATCTCTGGTTTTGTGGTGAGTGATGATTGGTGAGACTGCATGAGAATTGGTTAAGGGCGGGGTCTGGGATATAGTTGTGGTTAGGGAGGAGATGAGGGTGGGAAGCCTTTTGATCTCAGATTGAAGGTTCCAACACAAGATTAGTTTGAGTCTGGTCATAATATTTTCCATTTGTATTATTTTGCCCATTCAATGTTGGCCCCTTTAAGAATGAGATTTCAGACCACTATTCATAGTACGCAGGTGTATCATACTTGGATGTATTGGTGGTAGCAGAACGTGGTGCAGCGGCATACCTATTGGTTGTGAGAGGCTATTATGAGGAGAATCACCGGAGTTTAATGTTGCTGGTTCCATCTATGAAGGTAAATTTGAGAAGGGATGATCAGTGAATGGGTAAGGAAGGATAGGATTGCTTGAAAGGAAGAGAGGATGGGCCTGATTTTGAGTCATCTGGATTTCGGAAGGACTATGTGCCTCACAGTGCATAGCCCTCCCTGCCAACCTCTAACTTGGATATTCAATGCTGTGGTGATGGCATTGAACATCCGGTGCTCGCTGCAGAGACAGGAAGCCATTGGGGCTAACTGGGCAGCAGTGATATTGGATGCTGCCCGGTTAGCTCCTGCACCTTAAAGATAGGCGAGGGTTTTCCCTGCTTATCTTTAAGGTGCAGGTTGCTAGCAGGCACCATGCAATATCGCTTCTGCCCGGTTAGCAACAGTCTCTGCTTCAGCTCCACCTTGGAATGCCCCCAACGTGCCCCTAACTGGATAGCATCGGGGCATGTAGGGGACTTAGAAGGGGATATTTAATGGCACTAACCGTGTAAGGGCCATTGAATAGCTCCATCTAAGGCATTTACAGGGTTTACTGGGCTGTAAACCGTGTAAATTCCTTTTGAAAATCGAGCCTGATGTGTCTAATACTGTCTTTTAATAAGAAGCAGTTGAACAGGAATTAGTGGGTGTATATGGTTTCAAGTGCTTTTGGAGACATTTGTTTAGATTGAATAGAAGTTATAGTTTTGGGAGTTTACTTTCATGTTTCTCAAAGGGATTTAATAGTATAGTATAGTATATTTTCTTAATAGTGCCTAGAAATTACTCACTGATTGAAACCTTTGGCAAAACGCTGAGTGTTACTGGTTGTCAGAGGCTATTATGAGGAGAATCACTGGAGTTTAAAGTTGCTGATTCCCTCTAAGTGCCCAGAGATGTGTGGGAGGTTTGCTCTTGACCGATGATGTGATACATTTGAGCCACTAAACAGACATAAATTTAAATAAGCTTGAAATCCTTTCGCTCGTATTACACGGAGGTCTTTTTTCCTCTTAACTTTTTCCCTCTTTTTCTCTCATTTTTCTGTTTAGATTCATATCTGGAACTCCATATTGTTTTAAATAAGAATCCAACTTGACTCCTCATGGTACTACCAGGGGTCACTCCTGCCCATCCACTAGACACAAAGGAGACCTCCCTTAGTAGGTATTGGGGGTTAACCCCTTACCTGGGGAAGCTGAGTTAACTTGGCTTCCCTTAGCCATTGAGCAAATGAGGAAGCCAAGTTAACTCGCATCCCACCAATGCCTCTCGGAACACAAAAGATGCGGGACCTATTGTGTCTGGGTGCCCTCCGCAACCCCCCCCCTTCCCCCCCAGCCAAACTTGGAGCAGCCCAGCCACATGAGCAGCCACAGCTGCTTGCTCGAGCAGCTCAGCCACGCTGCTCAAGCAGGTGCTGTCGCGACCTTGTATGGCCGGGCCTCTCCTGTTTTGGCAGGGGGTTTGTCTTTTTGTCTCTGGGACCCACGATGCCGATGTGCTGGGGGATGGCAGCTCTTGGCTGGTGATCGCCATGGCAAAACAGAGCAGAGGGCTTCTGGACCCAGTCGGTCCTATAGTTTTCGCATCCTGAGACATTGGCAAGTCCATCCTGGCGAGCCATGCCGAAAGGCCAAATGTATGAAAAGGGCCTGTGTGCATCCCAGCCGGACACCAGCCGCTGTCATCTGCTTTCTGCTGCCTGAAAGACGTCATGTTGCAATTAATTCCTCAGGCAGCAGTTGGCTGGGCGGTACTGCTTTTCCCCAGTTAAGAAGTTAAGAGGTATGGGTATTGTCAGGTGTGGGGAGTCTTGTCTGGTTGGAGGTTTTGTTGTGATTTCCTGTTAGGTGATTGGGGTGGGGGTTTCTTGCCTAAAGCACAGCATCTAAAGAACAAACAAACACAACTTTGAGTCCTTTCTCTTTTGGTTGCTGCAGCCAAGAACACAATCAATATTTCTGGTTGCAACAAAACAAAATGAATTGTACTCCACAAATTAGTAGCCAGGTTAATGGCTTGTGTGTACATTTCACAGGGGTAAAATGCAGCATTTTATCAGTGCTTAGTAGCTATAGCCCAAATTCAGGGGCAATGTCCTGATTGTCTGGTGGGAGGAGAAGGAGTAACTGGTGCTTCTTGGTGCTAGCTACCTAGATTGTTGGAAGGCACATGGTAGAACAGAATCAGCAATAGCAGAAGTACGGTATGCTAGTCAGTTCCTGCTTTTATGGTCCATTTCGTGGAAACCCTGAGTATATGCACAGCTGTTTTGCTCCTGCAGAGGAAGAAAGACACACAGGGGAGCAATTTAGAAGATAGAGAGATGGCATTCAGCAGCAGCCATAAACCCAATAGTACATAAGAAATGCCATACTGGATCAGACCAAAGGTCCATTGAGCCAAAAATCCTGTTTCCAACTGTGGCCAATCCAGGTCACAAGTACCTGTCAGGTTCCCAAAAGGTAGAAGAAAGGTAATCTGGAAGCTGTTGCTTGGTGAAGTCATGGAAATAGGCCCCATTGGCAGTCAGGGCAGGGGAAAGTCAGCGGAACATTGGATTGCAGTGGAAAAATGGTGCTACAACAAATTTGGCTTGGATACTTGTCTTGTCTATCAAATAAAGATGAAATTTGAAGCCTGAAAACTGAACTTTGAGGGAAACAGTGGTATGATGCAACAGTAAATAAAACCCAGGGAAGTAAAGACTAGGCATGAAGAGGCTGAGGAGAAACTTGCACTAAGCATAAAAGAAGAAAAGTGGGTAAGTGAGCTTTGAAGCAAGGAGATGCAGAGAGATAGTTGAGAACTGACGAGCAGAAATTGTACCATAGGCTGCTGCTTAGGGACAGTTTTGAAGGAAAATGTTCTTGAAATTGTAATAATTCAGGGTAACCTGAGACAGTGAGAACTGAGAGCCTAACTGCAAATAGGGAGCTGTCAGCAAGTCTGCTAATGACTTGGAATGTAGGATGTCTGAGCCGGGGGAAGGAGGGGAGTTGGGTTTTATGAAAGTGGCTGGAGGAGATGAGGAAATGGAAACATGACAGCAGATAAAGACCATATGGCCTATCCAGTCTGCCCTTCCATACCAACTACCAAGCTCTACAGTCCCTTTTGTTGCCTTTACAGATGTTCTGCTTTTGTCCTATGCTTTCTTGAATTCAGATACAATCTGTTTGTACTACTTCCACTGGGAGACTATTCCACATAGCTACCACTCTTTCCATAAAGAACTGTTTCTGCAAATTACTCCTGAGTCTATCTCCTTTCACCTTCATCCTATGCCCCCTTATTGTAGAGCTTTCTTTCAATTCAAAGAGGCTCTCATATCTCCCCTCTCCTTTCTTTCTTTCTTTCAAAGTAGACATATTGAGATCTTTAAGTCTGCCTCCATACGCCCTATAACAAAGCCCACTAACCATTTTGGTAATCGCCCTTGGGATCAACTCCATCGTGTTTATATCCTTTTTGAAAGTGTGGTCTCCAGACTTCACACAATGCTCCAAATGAGGTGCTATCAAAGACTTATACAGAGGCACTGTCACCTCCTTCCTGCTGGCCTTTCCCCTCCCTGTGCCCACAAGCATCCTTCTGGCTTTTGCCATCACCTTTTCTACCTGTTGAGCCACCTTAAGGTCATCAGAAACAATCATCCCTAGGTCCTTCACCCCCTATACTGCACTGCTCGCTTGGATTTTTGCAGCCCAAATGCATGACCCCGCATTTTTCAGCGTTAAATTTCTGCTGCCAAATTCTCAACAATTCTTCAAGCCTAGCTAGATCCCTCATGTTTCCTATACCTTTCAAGATACAGTATGCACTCTATTACAGATTTTTATATAATCTGCAGAGAGGGGAACCTTGCCCGATAGATTGGTGCCTCAGATCCAGTAATCCATTGTATTCCAGAAACCTCACTATCCTCTGTTTTAGCAGCGTTTCCCTCAGTTTGTTCACCACAGAGGTCTGACTAACTGGCCTGTAGTTCCCGATCTCATTGTTTGGCTTTTGTGTAAAAGGAAAACAGAGTTACTTACCTGTAACGTGAGTTCTCCAAGGACAGCAGGATAAGTCAGCCACAAGTGGTGATGTCATCCGACGGCGCCATAGACGGAAGTACTCTCACTAGCCCAGAAGGCTTTAGCCTTCTGGGCCTGACCAGTAGCCCCACCTCCCAATCCTCCGCTAGCTGGCCAGATCTTCCAAGCTGAGGCGATACCAGCAGCTAGGAGGCGGAAGCGGAGACCGGAGATCCCCGCCGGGGAGGAGGGTGGGAAAGTGTGGCTGACTTATCCTGCTGTCCCTGGAGAACTCACGTTACAGGTAAGTAACTCGGTTTTCTCCCAGGACAAGCAGGATGAGTCAGCCACAAGTGGTGTCTCCCCAGCTACAGATGCAGCGGCGGGGAATCAACAAATGGAGACAGAGTCAAGCAGGACCGTAAGGTGCAAAGCAGGTTTAATGTGGCATGTCATAGCCAGGCATATGCTAAGAACCAGGTGTGCAAATAACAAGCGTGCAAATAACACAACGTGCAAAACATAACAAGGTGTTCAACCCGTAACAAGGAGCTGTGCCCGAGCACAGCGCATAGTGCCCCAAGTAGTCACAATGAGGCATAAGGTGCAACTTGACAATATAGGCACAAAGGCATAAGGTGCAACAGGACAATAAAAACAGTGCACAGATGCAAATCATAGTCACAATAAGGCATAAGGTGCAACCTGACAATAAAGGCACTATAAGGCATAAGGTGCAACAGGACAAAATAATAGTGCATAGATGTAAATCGAAGTCACAGTGCATGAAACAATTTCAAAGTCACAGTACTCAGATAGTGACGAGGCAAGTCACAATGTTCAACCCTGGGCCGGGGAGGATATAGCAGATAGTACTGATAGGCCGAAGGCGGAGCCGCCATGGTCAGGTCCGTCTAGGCAGTAGTGTCTCTGGAAAGTCTGGAGAGAGGACCACGTGGTGGCTTTGCAGATCTCAGGCACTGGAATGGAACGTAGGTAGGCAATGGAGGTGGCCAGCACCTGCAGGTGATGAGCCCTGACACCTGCAGGGAGGGTTTGCTCCAGTGAGTGAGAGACCCAGGGAGATGCACACGGAGATCCATCCGGAAAGCGTGCGTTTGGACACTGGGAGGTCAGGCTTGTTAGGGTCATACGAGACGAAGAGCTGGGACCCCTTGCGCAGGGGGGAAGTCCTCTGGAGGTAGCACCGAAGGGCCCTGACGCAATCAAGCGTATGAAGGCGCTGCTGTTCGGGATCGGAGTGGGGTCCAGGAAGGAAGCAGGGCAACTCAATGGTTTGATTGTTGTGGAAAGCGGTTGCCACCTTGGGAATAAATTTGGGGTGCGTCCAAAGACAAGCACGGTTGTGGAGAAGAATAGTGTAAGGCGGATGTGCGACGAGGGCGTGCAGCTCGCTGATCCGTCTGGCAGAAGTGATAGCAATGAGGAATAGCGTTTTCCAGGAAACAAATTTCATATCTGCCGAGTGCAGTGGCTCGAAGGGTTCCCTTGTAAGCTAATTGAGGACAATGTTAAGGTCCCAAGGAGGCACAGGTTCCCTGATCGGAGGGTGCAGATTGATAATCCCTTCATGAAGCTGGCAACGATTGGAAGGGCCGCTACCGATGAGTCGCCGACGCGGTGGTGAAAAGCCGCGATGGCGGAGAGGTGGGCCTTGATGGACTGAGTTTTCAGGCTGAGGGTAGAGAGAGATGCAAGGTATTCGAGAAGCAGAGACACCGGGCATGAGAAGGGCTCAAGGCGCCGTGCCTCGCACCAGATGCAGAAGCGACACCATTTAAGGCTGTAAGATTTTCTGGTGGAGGGACGCCGAGCAGCCAGGATGATCTGCTGGACCTCGGCCGTAAGGTTGAGGGGCGCCAGCATTAGCCTTTCAGCTTCCATGCCGATAGCGATAGCATCTGCAGATTGGGATGAAGCATGGAGCCGCTGTCCTGCGAGAGGAGGTCCGGGCGCGAGGGAAGTTGAATGGGGGGTTCCAACGCTAGGCGGTGAAGATACGGGAACCATATTTGCCTGGGCCAGTACGGAACCACTAGGATGACTGTTGCACGGTCTCTGACGATGCGTTGGATGGTCCGCGCCACTAGCGGGGTCGGGGGAAACGCATAGGCCAGCGGCCATCGGTTCCAAGCCAGGTCGAAGGCGTCCACCGCTAGCCTGAGTGGGGAGGGTCTTTTTGAGCAAAACAGGCGGCATTTCATGTTGTCCTGGGTCGCGAAGAGGTTGATTTGTGGGAGGCCCCACTCCTTGAAGAGGAACGATGAGACTTCCTGGTGGAGCGCCCACTCATGGGGGCTGAGCTGCCTGCTGAGGCGATCGGCCCGAACATTCTCCTCCCCGGGCAGATAGCAGGCCTGGAGATTGCAGTTGAGCGAGAGGGTAAGATGCCAGGTGCTGAGGGCTTCCTTGCATAGGAGGCGCGACCCTGTGCCCCCTTGTTTGTGTATGTAGAACATAGCTAACTTGGTTGTCGGTCAGAACTCTGATGGCTTTGCCTGATACCAGACCCCGGAAGGCCATGAGGGCGTGGCGGACAGCTCTGAGCTCGAGGACGTTGATGTGCAGGGCTTTCTCGGAGGCGGACAAAGCTCCTTGGGTGTGCGTCCTGACGCAGTGGGCTCCCCACCCTCAAGTGGAAGCATCCATGGTTATGGTGATCTGGTGGGCGAGTGCTTGTAGACGCTTGCCTTGAGAGAGGTTGGTGGGATGCGTCCACCAGCGTATAGCCTTGGATGATCTGTTGTCCCTGGGAATTAGGGTGGACAATGGTTGAGTGTGCTGGCACCAGTGCAAGTGGAGGTGCTATTGGAGAACCCGCATTTGCAGTCTTGCCAAGGGGAGGACATGGGTGGCCGCAGCCATGTGCCCCAGGAGGCGCAGGATGGTGCGGGCTGTAGACTGGGGGTTGTTGAGGACTTGGAGAGCAATTTTGATGATTGCATGGCTCCTGTTCTGAGGCAGGAAGGCCCTGGCCCGCTTGGTGTCTATGCAGGCGCCGATGAACTCCAGTTTTTGGACTGGGGAGAGGTGAGACTTCAGGTGGTTCACTAGGAAGCCCAGGGAGGACAGCACAGAGGTGGCTTTCTTGACCGCTATCCACAGTGCTGCGGGTGAGACAGCGGAGAATAGCCAATCGTCCAGGTAGGGAAAGACAGATATCCCTTGTCTGCGAAGTAGTGAAGCAGCCACCGCTACGCACTTGGTAAATCAAGCAGGAGAGAGACCGAACGGAAGCACTCTGTACTGGTAGTGTTGATCTGCTACCTGAAAGCTCAGGAACTTCCTGTGCTGCGGTGCATTGGGATGTGAGTGTATGCGTCTTGGAGATCCAGAGAGGCAAGCCACTCCCCGGGTTGGATGAGGGGCAGGATGGTGGAAAGAGAGTGCATCCTGAACTTCTCCCTGACTATGCACCTGTTGAGTTTTCGCAGATCGAGGATGGGCCGTATGCCCCTGGACTACTTGGGAACCAGGAAGTACCTTGAGTAAAATCCCCGGTTGGTCTCACTGGGGGGAACGGGCTCGATAGCCCTGGAGGCAAGCAGGGACTGGATCTCTGCGGTCATAGGGGCGAGATGCTCTGGTGGAATTATGTTCGGCGGGGGCGGACGTAGAGGTGGCTTCGATGAGAATTTGATGCAATAGCCCTGTCTGATGATGGAAAGCACCCATTGGTCCGACATTATATTCTCCCAGGAGGATAGGAAAGCGGCCAAGCGTCCCCCGGTCGGAAGGTGCTGGCAGGGCGGAGAGTCAAAAGTTAGGATTGTTTTTAGCGGGAGCAGAAGGGGTCTTCTTTGACCCACGGTCCCGCTGGCGAGGCTTCTGCCTGTAGGAGGCTTGGTAGTGCTGCTGCTTGTAGCGGGGCTGTTGCTGCCATTTGCGATAGGTGTTATAACGCTTGGAGCTGGCATTGCTTTGAGGACCTCCTTTGCGGTAGGTGCGGGGGCGGTCGGCACCTTCCTCTAAGGTCTGGAGAGTGGTGCAGCGCTCGCGCATGTCATTCACCGTTTCCTTGACTTTATCGCCAAACAGCGAATCGCCGGAACAGGACGTGTCTGCAATGCTGTTGTGAGAATCAGTCCGAAGGCCGGAGGCCCGGAGCAAGGCTAGCCGGCGGGCTGAGATGGCCGTCCCCGCCACTCTGGCTGCGGTCTGTGATAAGGAAGCTTATCATAGCTCAGGAAGGAGCTATAGTAAAGGTGAAGTGACACTGAACAAGCAACCTGTCAGTTCTGGTAGAAATAAGAAAACAGAATTTTCCCATAAAAGACTACCAGTCCCAGAATACACCAGGTTTCCAACAGCCATTAGAGGAGCTGAAGTGGGGAAACGTGTGTTCAATCAAGAGGGCTATGAGGTAATCCCCAAGCACTCATCTCAAAGGGCAGGGCCTGATTCAGCACAGCTGCACTGTGCTAGGGTGGAGCACTCATCTAAGCAGAATAAAGGTAGAGTTTATTCTACAGAGAATTATCCTCATCCTCAGTTTCATCTGGGAGATCCTCATCCTCAGCTTGGACGTCTTCATCATCTGGAGGATCATCAGAAGCAGAAGCCAGAGCGGACAGACAGAGAGGGCAAGAAACCCTTTGGAAGAAAGAAGAGAAAAGCATTTGGGAGGTCTAAAGGAGTCCAGAGCAGTACGTATACTGGGAGACATTCAAAAGGCAAGCTTACACCATTGGACTGGGGAAAGCCAGAGGAATGGTGCTGCAGGGCTAGGAATCTCCAGACGGTACCTGTGAGGGAGACGGCTGCACGTGGAAGGGACCCTAAGACCCGTGCCAGAAGGTATGTGAAGAGAGATCCAGTGTCCAGGGATCTGGATTGGAAGGCTGGACATAAGAACTGGACTACATACTGGCCAGGCTATTTAGAGAGGAACTCTAACAGCAATGGAAGCTCAGGTATGAACAATGATCTATGCCCTAGCTATAACCTTGAAAGACAGCAGGGAAACAAGTATTCTCCTGAAAGCGCTTCATTGAGAAATTCCTCTGTGCCAATCCATGATATTGAACCCATGATTGTTGAAGAAGGGGGAGCGGTCTTAGATACAGGCTGTGAATATATGGATTGCTCTCTGTCTAAACTCCTTTGGTATTTTACTGTTACAAAGTACAGCAACCATCACAAAGAAATACAAACTTGTTCTTTAATCTACTCAGAAAAGCTCCTGAGTAGGATTTTGGGCCACGCAGTAGAAAGCAAGCCAGCTAAGGGGTTTCAGCTGGATAACTACTAGCAATTGAGCCTTACCTAATTGCTTGTGAGCTCTGAGGGAATCACTTCTGAGTCTGTGTGAAGATGTAAGAAGTTAACCTGAAAAGAACAGTTTTTCCCTTCTTTGTGGGTTTTTCTTGTTTGAAACACTGCTAAGAAAATATTAGCTAAAGCCTACAGAAAAGACCAGTTTGTTACCAACCAGGTCTTTATTCTTTTGCTTTGATTGCCTGACAAGGTCAGCTCTTGTTTTCCTGATTTTATTTTTCTAAGTTTAACACTGAAAGCAAGTATCCTGTTTTATGTGCTACCAAGCATATCTGTGTTGGGAGAAATAACCCCATAAATAAATATCTTATTGGCTTTGCACTCAAGCACAACTAATTATTGTGAGCAGCTGTGTCTGGTGTGAATGGACTGCATTTACCACAATCCCTTGCAAATCATATTGATATATGCACTTGCCAAGACTGTGAACATTCTCACCCAGGCAGCCGTCTGACAGGTCTCAAAGGTGTTGTGGGCCGCCCGGCCCTGGTGTCTGGTGCAGTCATCGAGCTCCGCAAGGGCAGTGGAGAGGGCGGGTGGAACTTCAGTCAGAAGGGAGACGGTGGATCTGATGTTGCTCACCAGCGTGTCCTGGTAGATAGCATGCTGGAATTGGTGGGCCGCGATCCTTGCGTTCAGCATGGCCCCTTGATAGACCCGCTTAGCCACATCGTCCATGAGCTTTTTGTCCTTACACGGTGGCGCGTTGGTAGAGGTGCGCGAAGATTTGGAGCGCTTAAGGGCTGATTCAACAACAATGGATTGGTGTGGTAGCTGTTTGGCAAAGCCGGGTACGGACTGAATGGTATACTTATTGTCCAACTTGCGCGGGCAGGCGTGGTTGGATGCTAGTGTCTGCCACAGTTTCGCGAGGTTGTCCCGGAGGAGCTGATGGACGGGTAGGGCAGAGATGGACTTGGGGGCATCGATGAACTTAAGCGCGCTTTGTACCTCGTCACGCTGATCCGGGTTGTCCACTGAAGTGATGGAGAGAGAAGTTAGGACTTTCTGGATGAACTTGTAGTATGTCACGTCCTCAGGGGGAACGGAAGAGCCTGAGGGGGTGTCGGGATGAGAGAGAGAGTCTCTGCGAGACGTGGTTTCGGCCTGCGATAGCTCCTCGGTGCCGTCCTGCTCCTGGGATGGAGAGGTAGGAGCCAGGTTGTGTGGTGCAGGCGTGGTGGTCGCGTTGGCAACTGTCGAGGCAGGCTGAGGAGGCACAATGGCCCTGGGGCCAGAGACCAGATTAGCCAGAGAGGAGGTCCATTGCTGCAGCATGTCCTGAAGGAGTTTGAGAGTCTCTGGGGCCTCCTGCTGGACATGGTGAGGGGCTACCTGCACGCAGGGCGCAGGTGGCTGAACACACTCCTCCTGAGCCGGATGGTCCTCTGAGCCACTGAGTAGACTGCGTGCAGGGGAGGAGCTGCGTGCAGGGGAGGAGGACTGGCATGATCTCTTGTGGGGAGAAGAGCTCGCTGAAGATGAGGTGCTGCGTCTGTATCTCTTCCGAGTCCCGCTGCTCCTGCGTTGTCTCGTGCTGCGGCTTTTGGAGCGGTGACGATCCCTGTGCCGTGCGCGGCCCTTGTGCCTGCTCCGCGACCTGCACCTTCTCTCCGACCTGTGCTGGCCCTCTGATCCGCACCTTCTCTCCGACCTGCGCTGGCTCTCCGACCTGCGCTGGCTCTCCGACCTGCGCCGGCTCTCCGACCTGCGCCGGCTCTCTGATCTGCACCTTCTCTCAGATCTGCGCCGGCTCTCTGATCTGCACCGGCTCTCCGGAGAGTTGCGCGGAGAGCGGTGCCGACTTTGGCGGCGGCTGACGCTCCGTGAATGAGCACGCCGGTGCTGGGAGGAACTGTGCCTGCTTGCTGATGAGCATGCTGTGTGCCCGCGCTTCCTGGACGCTGCACCGGACAGGCTTCTGACACTGTCCGCTTCGTGCAGGCTGAGCCGATCGGCGCTATCCCGTCTGAGCCGAGGGGAGGGCTGAGGCTGGCCGGAAGTAGACTTGGAGACATCCGGAAGAGAAACAGGAGAATGGGAGGAGGATGCCCCAGTCAAGATGGCAGCCGCCAGAGGAGAACACATGGAGAGGAGAGTCCCAGGCTCGCGGTGGGAGACAGAGGCCTGAAAAGGCGCGTCCACGGCTGGAGTAACGGCTGCGGCGTTTTCCGCAGCAGGGCTGTAAGAGGTACTCACGGTGGCAGCAGGAGTCAGAAAATCAGCGAGAGCATGCCGGCGGGACTTAAGAGCTCAGGGGGACATGCGGCTGCAGGCAGGACAGTCCTCGATGGCGTGCTCTTTTCCCAGGCATCGGAGACACAGCTGATGGGAATCTGAATTGGCCATCTTCCGGGAGCAGCCTGGGCACTTTCTGAAACCCGGTTTCTTCATTGTTGAGGTAATTCTTGATTTAATTGCAGAGGTCTTGAGAGAGTAAAATAAAAATGTCTTGCTGGCAAGGCGGAAGACAAAGACTGGCCAGCTAGGGGCGGATCGGGAGGTGGGGCTACTGGTCAGGCCCAGAAGGCTAAAGCCTTCTGGGCTACTGAGAGTACTTTCGTCTATGGCGCCGTCGGATGATGTCACCACTTGAGGCTGACTCATCCTGCTTGTCCTGGGAGAACACATGTGCCCTTCTCCAGTCCTTTGAGACCACTAAAGAAGCATTGAAAAGGTCAGACAGTGGAGCCACTTGAACTTCCCTAAGTTCTTTCTATACTCTCAGATGTATACCATCTGGCTCCATTGCTCTGTCTATTTTAAGTTTAACGAACTTCTCATTAACAGTCTTCTGAAAATCATTCAGCATTCACCTTGCTTCTGTTCCTACTTCTTGGTGTTTTCTAAGGTTCTTTTCCTGGCCCTTCATTTCTGATCACAGAACAGAAATACCTGTTAAGCAGTTCTGCTTTATCCTCATCAGCTGCTACATATTCCTCTCCTTCAGTCTCACAAAATCACTTTTACACTTTCTCTTCTCACTAATACTGGGTTGGCTATATTTTTTCCATTTATATCTTTGCTTTGCTGACTACCTTTCTATTTTATTTATTTATTTAACAGATTTTATATACCGTCTTTCTACAAATCAAGACGGTTTACATAAAACAATGTGGCAGTATGTTTCAACTGTTTACATGGAACCAAGTAACAAAGAAATATAGGAAAAAAAATAATATAAGGAAAACAAAGTGAACAATTACATGCTCAGTGAACAACTATTTACAATGGTATATCCTGGGATACCATACGATCACATGTTAAGGTTAGAGAGTGGTAGACAGTAGCGAGGAAGTGGAGGTAAGGGGTTATTTACTAAGGAGGTAGGGAAAAATGTTCAAGGAAAAGAAGAGTTTTTAACTTCTTTCTGAACTCAGAGTGGGTAGGACAGTTCCGCAGCTCGTGAGGAAGGGTATTCCATAAGGATGGGGCATAGAGGGAGAAGGCCCTGTTACAGGTGGATTGTTTGCTATGTCTTTTGGTTGTTGGGATAGTCAGGAGGTTTTTGGTAGTAGAGCGGTGTGTTCTAGTGTTAATGGGGAAGGGAAGAAGTGGGGAGAGGCATGGGGCAGACTCATTAGAGATAATTTTATGTGTAAGGGTAAGCACTTTAAATTTGATTCTGTATTGAATGGGGAGCCAGTGGAGATCATATAGGACTGGTGTAATGTGAGCTAGTCTGGGGTTGTTGGTTATAAGCCGTGCAATCATGTTCTGTGCTAATTGGATTGGTTGTATGGTGTTCTTGGGAAGGCCATGATAGATGAGATTACAGTAATCAAGAGAAGGGATTGTAAGGGTCTGACAGACAGAACGAAAAGAGTCGTGGCTTAGGAGGGGTTTTTGGTTCCGAAGAGTACGTAGCTTTGTATATATTGTATTGGTAGTTTTCTTTATTTGTTCAGTGAAGGAGAGGTTTTGATCAAGGATAATGCCAAGATATTTCACTTGGTTTTTTATAGCAAGTGAGAAATCGCCAATAGTAATGGTTGCAGGTGGCATGTATGAAGTATTGGAAAACACCTGGAGAGCCTCAGTCTTGGATTGATTAATCAGGAGGTTGTGCTGCGATAGCCAAGATTTTAGGCTGGTTAGGCATTCACTTAGTATGGTGAAGTCAGGGTTAGAGAGGTTAAATGGGGTGAAGCACATCATGTCGTCCGCATATATTTGGTACTGGATGCCATAGCTTTGGAAGATCTTGCAGACAGGTTGAATGAAAATGTTGAATAGGTGAGCAAATAGGCCAGATCCTTGGGAGACAACTTGTTTAAGGGTAAATGGGAGGGAGGTGTCGTTTCCAATACGGACCTGTTGGGTTCTGTCATCAAGGTAGGATCGGAACCAGTTTAGGGTTGTACCTCTCAGTCCTATTTTGTGGAGTCTGCTTAGGAGTTGATGGTGAGGAAGGGAGTCAAAGGCAGCGGATAAGTCAAGGAATAAGAGTAGGCATCCTTGGGTAGGATTTTGCGTGTACAGGTACAAGGAGTCAAGTAGGGAGGTAAGGAGGGTTTCAACTCCGTGGTTCATTTTGAAACCATGTTGGAATAAGTCAAGGGGACAGTGGTCATCAATATAGTTCTGAAGTTGGGCTTGAACTAGTTTCTCAGTTATCTTTGCAAGGAAAGGGATGCTAGAGATGGGTCTGTAGGAGGCGGGGGACGTAGGGTCAAGTTCTGTTCCTTTTAGAATTGGTCGGATAGTGGCACATTTAAGTGGAGGTGGTACAGATCCAGTCTGGAGGGAAGTTTGAACAATATGCAGGATGTAAGGGCTGAGAGAACTTCTAGTGGATTTGATCCAAGGGACAGGGCAAGGGTCAAGGGCAGAGGTTGAGGTATTTAAGTCTTTTATGACATTAGATACGTTTTCTAAAGTAAGGAGATCAAATTCATTCCAAGAGTTTAAGAGGGTTGGTTCCTGTGGTTGAGTGCTGAAGTCGACTGTAAGTTGGGGGTTATTGGTTGATGCAGGAGGGGGGAATTTAGAGATCAGGTGGGTAGCTATGGTTTGTGCGGTTATTTTCGGTGTCTGATCCTGCTGTAAGGGTTCATTTATTAAGGCTTTGGCAATGGAGAAAAGTTCTCGTGGTTTATTAAGTGATCGTTGGATCATGTTTCCATTATATTCCCTTTTATGGTTGAGGGTTTCAGAGCAGTAGGTTTGGAGTTTAATTGTGTAAGCAGTATGTGCATTGGGGTCATGAGAGCGTCTCCAAATACGTTCAAGACGCCTAAGTTCTCTTTTGAGGGGTCTCAGTTTTGTAGAGAACCAGGGTGTTCTTTTGCGGTGCTTGTGAGGAAATTGTTTGGGTGGGAGTAGAGAGACTGCAGATAGGATTTCGTTCCACTTAGAGATGTGGGGACTCTTGGTTCAGTTTCATGTCATTCAGAAGGTCAAGAGATGGGATTGTTTGCTCTAGAAACTCTCTTAACTTTTCTGAATACTGATGCTTGTCTTCCTCTTTCTGTGATCTGTTGTATTTTGATGGCCACCCTCTTATTCCTCACCTTTTCAGCTTCTTGTTTCCAGAACCATAGTGACCTTCTTTTCCTTTTACATGTATTTTCTTTCCTAATAAAAAGGTTTGTTGCCCTTAAAATATCTTTCAGTTTTGCCCACTGCTTTTCTACATCTCACAGCAGTTCCCATCCCACTAATGGCCCTTTGAGGGGTGGGGTGGCTGTGAGGAGCTGTAAGATTGCAAAATTGCAAAAATTAAAGTTAGTTCCCGAACATCTATGAGTTAGAGCAGGACCGTATCGAGCCCTGTGCGAGTGGTGCGGCCACATAGGGCACAAAGACTTAAGGGGTGCATTTTGGCTCTCTACCGTTGCCTGCCACTGCCACTTTAGCGGTGGCAGGCAGCAGCAGCAGCAGAGAGCTGAAATGCACCCCTTAAGTCTTGCTGGCACACTAAGCAGGTCTGGTCTCTCCGGGAGGGTCCAGACCTGTTTAGTGTGCTGGTGAGTTGCACATCAGGTGCGCGCCTCTTCTCTCCCACCCCCATAAAGTGGCTAGATGGAGGTGTGGGAGGTGGAGCGCGCACCCAATGTACAACTTGCACAGGGCGCTTTCCACCATCGGTACGGCCCTGAGTTAGAGGTACTGTAAATGGAGAGGTATATGTGATATAATGCTTATTGCATGTTCCACACACTCCAAAATGTGTTATGAGCTTCATAAATAAAAAATAAAAATAAAAACAGGGATGTGCTTTAGTTTATATTAATGGATTTTGAAATTAGAAGTTAAGCTTTTTTGGCTTGGTCTGATTAGAAGGTAGGTGTCTGAAGGGAGAAAATAATTTTAAAAATAAGTTTGAACAGGTGCAAGTGGTTTATTTTCTGCTCTAATGTATAAGTATGAAAAACTGAGGCAAAAATCCATAGATTTAAGCAAATTCAGAAAATGTAAATGAAATGTTCTTTATGAAATAATTTTGGTCAATTTCTGAAAGCAATTGTTGACTTAGAGGACCTGAGAGAACGAAAGGAAGGTGGGGTGTGTTTATTAAACCCCATGCCAGTAGCACACGTGTGGGCCATGTTCCCAGTGCGGGGCCTTGGGATAACTGCAGGGGGCGGGTTGTACATCCTTACTCCTGCATTTAATTCATGAAAGCCACGTGGTAGCACAAAGTTCAAACCATGGGTGCAACTAACACCCCCCACTGAGGTGGCACTGCTTGCATCTGCACTACCTGCACCAAGCATGGTCTAGCGAAGGCCACTAATGCCCGTTCTAGCCTCAATGCGCTAGGAATGCCCACATTCTGCCCATTTCCTGTCCAGACACGTGCTGCCAGGTAGCATGCGATTTTCAGCAACGAAGTCCCGCGCTACTTCTAGCACGGCACCAAAACCATGTGCTAACCCCAAACTACCCTTGTAGTACACTTTAGTAAACATGCCTCCTAGAATTTGTTTTTATTTAGAATCCTAATCACTATCAATTTGATTTAAAATTCATGCAGTGTATGCAGAACCTTAGGCAGGACTGACAGTTAATTCTTCAGATAGTTCAATTTTAAACTTGAACCTAGGAGAGAAAATCCAGCCAGTTCAAAAAAAATACTGCTGAGTACAGTGGCCAGACTACCGATGTGTGTGAGAAAAAGCTTAAAACCAATATTCAGCACTGGCTTTTAAATTAATAATGTTCCTGAATGCAGTTCTCCCACTCCTTATTCTTTATATAGGTTGCCAGTAGAGTAGCGTATTATGTTTAAGACAGTATTGTTTTTAAAAGTCTGTGTCTAGATTACTTATTTCTATTGATGATGCAACTAAGATCTTATCAGCCTGGGTGTGTGTTGTAGTCTCAGGGTAGTGGATGGGTAGGGTTGTCATCCTTGCAAATTGTGGCAGATCTGGTATGAGCAGATAGATCTTTTCTATAGTGACTCCTGAGTATTAGAATGTATTAGGTGTACCTGAATTTTTAAGAACAGAGGCAGTTGTATACCTTTCAAAAGTAGGCCAATCCTTTTTCATTTTTCATATATTTTTAACAATGGAATAGAATGAAAAGTTTGTTTCTTTGCCTACAGTAATGTATATGCTCAGCATTTCACATGTTATATAGCAATGCACATAAAACATCTGTGATTAGTTGGCTAAAAGTATTTTTAAATAAGTCATATACAGTACCACTATAGATGTGAAGACACCTGGACATACAAGTTAAAATGGGGCAATAGAGGAGGTGGACATGTGTAAATGCCTTCTGAAATCCACATATCCATCACTGATCTATTTATTTATTTATTTATTTATTTACATTCTCTTATATACCGCGCTATTCTACATCAGTGCGGTTTACATTGAACAAACTGATATTACATTGAACAGGGCATTATAACTTGGAGATAACTATTTTACAGGGAACATGGGCTATGGAGGGTTAAGTGGCTTGCCCAAGACCACAAGGAGTACCTGTGGGACTAGAAACCCCAGTCCTTCCGGCCCAAGGTTGCTGTCCTCTAGTGGGATTTGAACCCCCGACCTTCCGGCCTGAAGTATCTATACAATAGGGCTATGCGGAATAAAGGACTGGGCATGCGCAGGAAGATGGTCAACTTCAGAAATGTGTATGCATGAAAGTTCGACATGGAAAGATGACTATTTATTTATTTAACACACATTTCTATACCGCTCTTTCCCAAGTATCAAGTGCGGTTTACAATGAACTGTAGAATGCAAGGTACATGATTGAACATACCTAGTCGTTTACAGGGAACAAGTTTAACTATTTACAATTAACAGGATAATTATAACTTTCGAACTTGTTTACATCCTGAGGGTATAATGAGGATGTAGGCAAACCTTTTACATATTTACATTAATTTAAAACAATGAGAGTTACATGTGTATAGTGTGTGATATCAGCTTGTGTCGTTATTCATCTTCATATATGTGCTTGTTTAGTAATGTATGTTACCCTGTGTCTCTTTGCTTAGTTTGGCTAGTCAGTGGTGTATAATGTAAGGTAAATAGATGTGTTTTTAGTTTTTTACGAAACTCCTTAATTTCAGTAAGGAGGCGAATGTTATCAGGTAGGTTATTCCAGAGGGTTGGTGCAGAGTGAGAAAAGGCCCTGTTATTGGTTAGTTTTCTGGCTTTTTTATAGTCTTTTGGTAATGATATTGTGTTTGTGTTTCTACTCCTTTGTGTTCGCTTATTTGGTTCTATGTTGATTAGGTTATTAAGTGCAGATGGTGCCAGACATGGCAATATACATGGGTCAGTGTTGGTTTGTTGGTATTTCCATGTGGATAATGTCACCCTATCCACATATGACCAGGACATTGTATAAATGGAGATGTACAACAGTAATCCTCTTTTGGGAAGGAGAAAAGAATTGGAGTGAGAGGGCATTTCCCTGACATTCCTACTGTTCAAAGCTGGCCAAAATGTACACTTTTGAAAGGCCTCTTCATGCCAAGAAGCAGCCAAAATATGGACATGTCTGCTGGTGGGTTTATATGTGCAGCACCGCTATAAAATCAGAGATGCACATGGATCTTTTTAGGGACTGCCTTGGACATGCCTCCACCATGCCCTCATGTGATTTGGATGTTATCACAGTGGAGACATGTTTTGGGTCTTTCTAAGACTGTTGGGATGTGGATGTGATTTCCATTCGTGAGTGGTCATTTTCACATCTGCAAATAATGAATAGGGTTTCTAAAGTAACCCTCATAATCAGTGGCAGGCTTAAATTGAACAAGATGGCTTATCCAAATAGTGATTTAATATTGACACTATGTGCCCGATTAAGATCTGGGCCTGTCCAGATGTTCAAAATCTGGATGGGCTGCATTTGCACCCGATTCTGCACACTTGGGAGTTCCCGAGGGAGCAGAATCGGGTCAAAGGGCCTGGATGGGTAGGATGTGCCCCAATTCTGAGCCGTTGCATGTCCAGCTCCCACCCCATCCAAACCAGCTAAAGCACGTCCATGGAGCACTGGTGTCATGGTGTCCTGTTGACATGGCACCAGGATGCCATGCAGGAGCCCCAGTTCCACACCAGTGTTCAAGCACATGTTCCCCTGCTGCCAAGGCCAGGATCAGGCTGTAGGTAACCTCCATGTGCCACTCACCATTTCCAGGGGGTCTGCTAGTGCCGCTTCCCTTCTTCGGGGTGACATATTCCACCTCCGAGGTGGAATAAGACCCCCATCCAGTCATGCTGCCCCGTGATCAGAATCAGCCCTGTATGTTTGGGTCATGGGCACACTTCTGTTCTCCCCCGCTCCTCCTCTGGCCCACCCCCTCCCGCCCCTGTCCATCGCTCCCCCCATATCTCCTTTGTTTATGCAGGAAGCTTTTGGTTGGGAATCAGCCCCTGGCATTTAGCAGGGATGTACATCTGTATTGGGAGGAGGGGGAGGAGGGATGTACATCTGTATTGGGAGGAGGGGGAGGTCAAAGGCTGAGCAGAAGAGGTGGGTTTTTAGTCTGGCTTTGAAGATATTGAAGGAAGATTCCTAGTGGAGGGCTGACGGGAGCGAATTCCAGAGTTGGGGGCCAAGGAAAAAGGAAGTGGAGGAGCGAGTGGATTCCAGGTGGGCTTGGGATGGGACAGAAGAAATAAATGATTAGAGTGGATGGATCTGAGGAGTCGGTGCGGAGAGTGAAGATGAACCAAATCAGAAAGGTAGAGCTGAGTGCTGATATGAATTGATCTATGAACAAAAATGAGGATTTTATACTGAATTCTGAAGGAGACGGGGAGCCAGTGCAAGCGAATGAGAAGAGGGGTGATGTGATCTGTACGGGAGGCTGTATTCTGGACAAGCTGGAATCTGCGCAGTTGGGTTTGGGAGAGGCCGGCCAGGGAAGCATTGCAGTAATCCAGACGTGGCATGATGAGGGACAGGAGCAACGTGGTTAGAGGGGAGAAAGAAAGGAAGGGACAAACTGCACGAAGTTGTCGCAGGGTATAGAAGGAGCGCTGGATTGCAGATGAGATGTGTACTTTGAAGGAAAGGGAATGAGTCGAGGGTGACACCAAGGTAGCGTAAGGACGGGACGATAGGAATGGGGGAAGAGGACAGTTGGGATACAAGAGGGGGGACTAGGTTGCTGGCGGAAAACCATATGGCCATAGTTTTGAAGAGATTAATGTGCAAGAAGTTCGTGGACAGCCAGGAGGCTATGCAGGACAAGCAAGCATCCAATATCTGGAGCTGTGGAATCAGTGCGGAGGAGAAGGATGATGTCATCCACATAGTAATATGCGGAGATACCATATTGCTGAACTAGAAGAGGAAAGGGGGCCAGGAAGATATTGAACAGGAGTAGGGCCAGGACAAGAACCTTGTGGGACACCACACTGGAGGGGGGTTGGGGGGGAGGATGTGCATTCCTTTGAAAGGAAATGGGAAATATCATTTCATATCCTTTCAATCCAAAACATGGCACTGAAAAATACAAAAATCAGATTGTTCCCTGTTTCATCACGGGCCAGGCTGACCTGAAACTCTAGCAACCTCTTGATTGGATGGAAAGCATCTTGCAGAATAGTCACCATGGCTCCATGGGTCTGGTTCTAGAAAGCATTGATGTATTGCTGGTGACTCTTTCCTGTTTCCTGATTGTCTGATATGCTGTTTGTCTGGTCTGCAGCTCTGTGTAAAATGCTAACTAGATTTGTTTTGCCTTGTGAATATATTTGCTCCTTTTGTAGAGATTTACATCAGATTTTAATTTTGGCATATTCTTGTGCCAGAAATTCTGTGAAATCCCATTTACATATTGTGATGGCGCAGCTGGGTTAAACGCTAGTGAAAGGAGGAGAAACCACTTTTTTTCCCCTGTAGCCAAGAGCAGTGCAGGAAGGGAAAGGGTTAAACCTTCAACTTATGAAAAAAACTCCGTGCACAGAAAGCAGGAGAGAGAGCCACACCTCAGCTCCATGGCAACTAGGGGAGCTGACGTGAGAGGCAGGGGAGCGTAGCCAAAGCCCATAGGACAGCCCCAAACATTTAGGCAGGAAGAAACAGTTAGGAAACAGGATGAAGCACACGCGAGGAGGGACGGTGAAAGGAGTTCTGAGAGGAGCTGTGAAAGGAAGTCTGAGGGGACCTGTGAGAGGAACCGAGAAGGGAAGTGTGAGGACGAGAGAAGAAGGAATAGTCCTCAGGAGAAAAGGCTGGAAACCTGGTACAAAGGCCAGAGGAATTCTTCTCAGGAGTCTTCCATTGAAGTTGTTGTAAAAGGTGGGAAATTAAGCAGGAACAAAGCTCCATTGGAAAGGCTGCACAGACACTCTGATTGCAGGCAGCGTGTGTGTAGCTCCAGTTCAGAGAGAAGCACAGCTGACAGGGAGCAAGTTGCTGATTTGGAAGCTTTGGAGACAGGAGTCAGAGTCAGACCCTGTTGAGAAGCTTAACGGCAGAAAGCAGAGGAAGCAGTCTGGGGACAAGAGGTTGCCTGTAAGCCTACCAGAAAGGGTAAGGAAGGCCAGGAAAAAGGTGAGCCCTTTTGAATTCATTAAGTCAGTGCTAAAGGAGACTGGTGTCCTAAGTTCCTCCCCCATACCTCAGAGTAAAGAAGTGTCCCGTTGGAAACAGATTAAAGCTTTATTAGAGCAGTGGAAGCCTGCTCAGGAGAAGCCTGTAATTGAACAAGGCATATCAGACTCAGAGGGAGAGCCCATGCAGATTGAAGAAGCTGTTATTGGAAGCGAGGGTTCAGATATGGAAACAGATTGTGCATTTTGCCAGAGAGGGTAAAAGCTGTAAAATGTTATGCTAATAGTAAGTTCTGGAAGAAGTCTGAGATTGTGCTGGTGGGATTTTACACGGGAAGAGGCAGAGAGATGCCGAAGTGTAAAAGCCAGGCCCAATTAGGCAGCCGTGGAAGAAAAAGAACATTACTGTTTTATGGGTTGTTTTAAGAAAGCATTTGTTGTGGGAGGAGAAAGCAGTGAATGTTATATAACAGAAAGAAGCGTGAAGAAAGTGCTTTGAAAGAAACATGCCTGTATGTCTAACAGGTGAATAATTCTGTATCAGTTAAAGACACTTTGGTTTGGAGAAGAATCCTTTATTTCTGTTTATTGGGATAGTAGACAATTGTGCAACAATAACAATAAAACTTATTGTTAACCCAAGTCTTTGCCACAACTACAAGGGAACAGAGACCGCAGCACTTAAAAAGGATAAAATAAATATGTGGTCCGTCCATTCCCACTAGGCAACCGCCTATACCAAGGGATGGACGCGACAATATACTATCAGAGACAAAATTTTTGGAATCAGAAGATGGAAAAAGACAAATCTTTGTAATAAATCTCCACAGCAGTAGTCAAAATCCAGTTAGTATTTTACATAGAGCTGCAGACCAGAAAAACGTAGGACAATAGTGTATGAAGGGTGGGGCAGTGGGTGCATTCCTCCTCAGGTGCTGACTGGGAAGAGGTACACCTCTGCTGGCCCCATGGAGGCAGCGCAGCAAATTTATAAGTAAGTTGGATTGCCATGGTGCCTTGCACTCCAGGGGAAAAGCCACTCTTCTCTCTGGGCCAAAGTCTCGTCAATCACAAGACTTTTGACATGAGAGAATAGTGACCAGCCCCTGGAGCACAAGGACCATGCAACCCAACTTGTCATGCAGCACCACACTATGTGGGGGAGGTGATGGCAGCATGGAGGGCACCTGGATGATGGAGAGAGCTGGCAACACCACTGACTTAGGGAATAGAAGCAATAATAATAAGATATCCTAGTTCTGGTACAGAGAAGGTCCTTATTGATCCAAGGGCATGCCATTGCTTCATGGGCTATCTGGTCAAGGGCCTCCCTAAAGAAGATAACTTAAGAATTGCCCTACTGGGACAGACCAAAGATCCATCAAGCCCAGTGCCCTTTAACAGTGGCCAATCCAGGTCATTAGTACCTGAACTATCCCAAAAATAGCCATTCCATGCTACTTACCACCAAGGATAAGTAGTGGTTTTCTCTTGGACTATGTTAATATCAGTTTATTTACATTCTCTTATATACCGCGCTATTCTGCATCAGTGCAGTTTACATTGAACAAACTGAAATTACATTGAACAGGGCATTATAACTTGGAGATAACTATTTTACAGGGAACATGGGCTATGGAGGGTTAAGTGGCTTGCCCAAGACCACAAGAGCATCTGTGGGACTAGAAACCTCAGTCCTTCCGGCCCAAGGTTGCTGTCCTCTAGTAGGATTTGAACCCCCGACCATCTGGCCTGAAGTACCTTGCCCCAACCACTAGGCCACTCCTCCACTCCTGTAAGTTAATTGTTCCTGTAATTTGTCCAAACCTTTTTTAAACCTAGCTAAACTATAGTTTTTTCTCTCAATCTGTTTTAAATATACTGTTTTGTAGTTTCATGGTGTGTCATCTAGTCCATACATTTCTTTTAAGATGACAAAGAATCAATTTTTGCCTACCCTTTCCATTCCAGAGTCTTCTCGTTCCACTCCATAAGAAAACCTTCCGTTGTGACCAAAGCTTAGAAGAATCACTATGGATAAGCAAAACTCTCTATCTATCTATCTATCTATCTATCTATCTATCTATATATATATATATATATATATATATATATATATATACACACACAACATACATACAGGTTGGCCCAAAAAAAGTGAGAACATCTCGTAGCATATAAGTTACTTAAAAATTCAAAAAGACAGATGTAAAGGATGGACAAATTAAAAAAAAAAATGGTGACCGGAAATTGTCGAAATAGACGTGTTATAGCTATAAAAGGTAAATAAGTAAAGTATTTAAGCTTTTAATTTACAAGATATTCTCACTTTTTTTGGGCCACCCTGTGTATGTATGTATATATATAGAGAGAGATGTAAATATGATGCTGTTTCCTGTTTATGGCCACAAATATATACTCAAGTAGATTTTAAGGCACATTTTGCAAAGGATGTCCAAGTGCAATGTGGTACATCCAAGCCAGAATATCGGGGTGGGGGGGGGGGGGTGTAAACAGGCACGTCTAAGTTCAGGAATGATTTCACAAATGTGGATGTGCCTGATATTTTTATTTTATTAAGTTTTTTATATGCTTTATCATTTCAGCGTGCTAAATTCAAAGGCCTCTTGCTTTTTTGTTCTGCTTTTTTTTTTTTTTTTTAACTTGTAGCCTGCCGCTGCCACCACTGCTGCCTCTTATTGGGTTTGTTGGCGGTGACAGCAGGTGATGCTGCCACTGCCGCAGACCCACCATGGCTGGCAGTAAGGGGGAGAGGCAGATGCTGGACATGGGGGGAGCATGGAAGGACACAGGGTGAGATTGGGGATAGGTGTTAGCCATGAGGTGAGTGGGGGCAGAAGGCAGATGTCCCCTCTCACCTCATGGTTAACAGACGGCAGATGGTTGCAACAGGTGGGGAGGAACAGAGTGCAGATGCTGGCCATAAGATGGATGGTAGCAGGGGAGGTGCAGAGGGTAGATACTGGTCATGAAATGGGGGTGGCAGGGAAGGCACAGAGGGTAGATGGTGGCCACAGAATGACGAAGATGGAGGACAGATGGTGGACATAAGATGTGGGTAGACAGGAGATGCTGGACATGGGGTGGGGGCATAGGAGAATGGAGAGCAGATGCTGAGCGTGGGGCCAAGATAGGGGAGAAAGGACAAATGTTGGACATGGACTGAAGGAACAAAGGGCAGATGGTGGTCACAGGGTAGGGTTGGGATAGGTGGAGGGTAGATGGTGGATATGGGATGGGTATAGAGAGCAGAAGCTGGGTGGAAGTAGAGTGTAGATGCTGGTCATGGGATGGGGATGGGGGTGGGGGACTGACGCTGACAATGGGGTGAGGAGGGTAGAGGCTTAAGCATCTTGACTCACCTGATCTCCTTTGTTTCCTTACCATTCCCCCATATGTATCCCATGTCTACAGCTACAATGTTGTCTGTGTTGACTAGATTGTAAGCACTGATGAACAGGGATAGTCTTGTACATGTGTCTGTGCAGTGCTGTGTGTGTCTTGTAGCGCTATACACGTGTTCAGTAGTAATAGTAGATAGTGGACATAGGAAGGGGTAGAGAGCAGATACTGGATATGGGGGCATAGTGGGATGTAAATCAGAAGCTGGGCATGGGATAGAGTTACGGGAGACAGGGTAGATTCTGGGCATAAGGGATGATGGGGAGAAAAGGTAGATGCTGGATACTGGGGTGGAGGTCAGATGCTGGGCATGGAGGGGAGATGGGGGTGATGGAGAGAAAGGAGAGATTCTGGGTGCAGGTGGGATGGGAGGGGGTGGGAGAAAATGCTTGGAATGGGGTGGATAGATAGGAGGAAATTCAAAGTGGGGAATAAGGAGATGAAGCTGTGAAATGCTGGATATGGGATGTGAGGAGAAGCAGACAGCAGGTGCTGGACATGGGAGAGAAAGCGATATATTAGACATGAGGGAGGAATAGGGAGAGACAGAATGGTGGCGTGAGAGAGGAGAGATACTGGACAAGGGAGGAAAAGAGACAGATGCGGAGCTGGGGCAACCATCAGGCAAACTAGACAATCATCTAGGGTGGCAGTTTCTGGGGAGAGGGGCAAAGAGTAGGACATTCAAAGATAAACAATAAGGTGTAAATTATTCCTAAAATACAAACATATCGAGCCAGCCCTGGACAGATGCTGGTCGTGGGAGGAGAAAGAGAGAAAGGGGAGAGTTAAAGACTGGGGCATCAGAGGGCTATGTTAAGTGTTGAAAACTGGTAGATGCAGTAACAAGAGGGGTTTTGAGGACTGGATGGTAAGTAGTAAACTCAGATTTTAGAGAGAGAGAGAGAAATAATCGGGGAAAAAAGATGAAAGGAAAAGATAAATGCCAGAGATGTAAGGAAATGAAAGAGACAGGAGAGGAGAGAAGTGGCAGATTTATTATCTCCAGGAACAAGCAGGAATGAGTCTTCACATATGGGTATGTCGGTACTGACGGAGCCTGCGCAGGAACGCTCCCCAGCGTCCCAAAAAGGAAAGCTTTTGGGAGCATCCCACAGCGCCTGCACGCTGCCTTCCCGCCTTTCCTAACCGCCTCTCTCCAGTTCTTCTTTTCCGCGGAGCCAGCAGGTCGTGTTCCTATCACCGCTGAAGAAGTTCTTTATTTTATTTCTTTGGTTGCGCGTCTGCCTTCTTCGACGTCGGACCGGTACCGCCGGTCTTTTCTTTCATTTTCTTTAAAAAAAAAAAAAAAAAAAAAGGATACTTTCCGTTCCATTTCAGTGTATTTTTTCTTCTTTGGGCCTTGGGCCTAACAGAAAAATTCCTCATGGAAAAGCCCGCCTCCGGGTTTAAAAAATGCATTAAGTGCAGCGGTACCATCTCTGTTACCGACACCCATGACTGGTGTCTTAAGTGTTTGGGTCCTGACCATTCCATCACGGATTGTGCGTCCTGATCCATGATGTCTAAAAGAGGTTTACAGAACCGAGCAGCCAAGCTCAATACCCTGTTTCCCTCTGATGCAGCTTCGGTGGCATCGACGTCTTCCAGGGCTGCTTCTTCCTCCTATGGATCTCAGGTAACCAAACATAAGTCCAGCCGGTCCTCGAAGGGTAGATCTCCCTCTAAGCATCGAGATGCCTCCGGGCTTGCCCTCGAGGATCCTGCACCGGCAAAAGTACCCCAGCGGGAAGCTCCGGCTTCCAAAGCTCCTCCTATGGGGTCACAGGTTGACATCGATGGCACGGCCTCGACCGATCACCTGTTGCAATGTTCTGGGGTACCGGTGGAATCCGCCGGTACCGACCTCCAGACATTCATGGTGTCGATGGATCAGAATGTTCTGACCATGCAGCGTGCCATTACGGCATTCATATAAGCTGCGACGCCGCTGGTACCGCAACAAGCTTCGTTGTCGGTACCGGCTCCGACACCGGCTCTGATATCTGTTCCAGTGCCGGTACCGATTGCATCGACATTGGCTTCGGTGTTGACTGCAGCGGTACCCTGTCCAATGCTGCCTATCGGTACAGAATCGGTACCGATGACTCCCGATGTCGATACCACTCGGTACGCGTATCGGGCTTTACAGAAGCATCCAGATAGGCGATACTTCGATTCCTCCGAAGATTCTGATGCATCGGAGGCCTCTGTCGAAGCATCGGTACTCCTTCCTCAGGAGCCGCCTTCTCCAAAAAGAAGAATGTCCCCTCCAGAAGACTTGTCTTTTCAAGACTTCATAAGGGAAGTGGCCAAGGGGCTTTCTATCTCAGTAGCCCCTGAGTCAGAGCCTAGAGCCAAAAAAATTGGATATTTTGCAATATCCCAAGGCCCCTAAAGAGGCAGCCACTTTGCCCATTCATGAGATCCTTTATGACAACATGATGGGCATATGGGAGACTCCTCTCACCATCTCTTCTCATTCTCGTAGGTTGGATACCATGTATCGTGTCCCTCCTTGTCCTGGATTTCATAAAACTCAGCTTCCTCACCATTCTATTGTGGTGGAGTCTGCTATGAAAAAGTTAGAGTGCAAAGAGGCACTCATCCACTCCTCCAGGAAGAGAATGTAGAACCTTAGATGCTTTTGGCAGGAAAATTTTCCAAGCTAATATGCTTGTTGCCAGAATCAACTCCTATAGTCTCTATATGGGGATGTTTCTGAAGGAAGTTACAGATCATCTGCAAACTTTCCTCCCTTTTCTTCCAGAAGATAAAAGGGAAGACTTTCTTACCTGGCTTAAGCATGCCCAGGATGTTTCCAAATTTTCTAACTGTGCAGCCTTTGACTTTTTTGAGGGGGCCAGCAGAGCCTCGGCCATTGCCATAGGTGCACGCAGAATTGCTTGGTTGCAAGCTTCTGATTTGGAATCTTGGGTCCAAGATGGATTAGGAAATCGTCCTTGTACAGGTGAAAACCTGTTTGGCAAGGATTGGCAAGCAAAGGCCACACAAATGGATGCAGAAAATTCTGCTTTGGATAGGCTTTCAAAGTCTACCTCTAATCCTGTCAAGAAGAGGTTATTCAAAAAGGCATATTTTCCCAAGAAGGGAAGATATTATCCTGTTTATGGTCAACAGACATCTTCTGCAGGTTGTTTTGCTGTAAAGCGTCAACAACCTAAACAGGCCAAGCCTAAGGCTGCAAGGACTACTGTAGCCCAACAGCCTCAGCCTCCTCAGGGCCTTTGACTTGCAGCTAGAGAACTTAGCCTTTCTGGCTCTAGAAGAACCAGAGCCTCTCACCATTCCAGGAAGGTTAGCTCACTTTACTCCCAGATGGGAGCAAATCACAGCAGAGCAGTGGACCCTTTCCATCATAAGGGAAGGGTACAAACTTCATTTCTCAAACCTTCCTCCTTACACCATGGTGAGACAGTTCAATTCTCCAACATCTCTCCTCGACCTTCTGGGTCAGGAGATTTCTACCCTTCTTGCCCAATGGGCAATAGAAGAAGTACCTCTTCTTCAACAGGGCTCAGGGTTCTACTCCCCCTACTTTCTAATTCCAAAGAAAACAGGGGGCTACAGACCCATATTAGATCTCAGAGAATTGAACAAATTCCTATGCAAGGAGAAATTCAAGATTTCTCTAGGTACTCTTCTTCCATTCCTTCAGAGTCAGGATTGGCTTTGTTCTCTAGATCTCAAGGATGCATATACCCATATACTCATCCATCCAACACACAGAAGGTTCCTTCGGTTCCTTTATCAAGGAGAAAGCACTACTAATACAGGGTGCCTCCTTTTGGTCTGGCCTCTGCTCCAAGAGTGTTCACAAAATGCATGGCAGTAGTAGCTGCATTTCTACGCACTCTAGGAATATTCGTATTCCCATATCTGGACGACTGGCTCATCCGAGCTCCATCCCAATCAGAGGCCCAGACTTCCCTAACCTGTACAATGCGTGTTCTACATTATCTGGGACTGGTGATAAACATTCCAAAGTCCTAACTCACCCCTACTCAGTCTCTAGAGTTCATAGGGGCCCTGCTGGATACCACCACGGCAAGGGCCTATCTTCCCCATGCCCGTTGCCTACGCTTGGTGCAGTTAGCCTCCCAGATTCAGTTAAAAACCCATTTAACTGCTCGAGAGATGTTACAACTACTAGCCACATGGCATCCACTGTGCATGTGGTCTCTTATGCTCGCCTTCACATGAGGGCAGCTCAATGGACTTTGTCCACCCAGTGGACCCAGGCATCAGGGGGTCTGTCAGACAAAATAGCAACCTCCAGGCGCCTCTTTTGGTCTCTCCAGTGGTGGAAGTCCACTCAAAATCTCTTGCTGGGGTCCCCCTTCCAACAGCTGTTACCCCAAGCAATCCTTACAACAGATGCCTCTCCAAAGGGTTGGGGAGCTCATCTCCAAGACCTCTCCACCCAGGGCACTTGGTCCCCACAGGAGGCCTCTCTACATATCAACATCTTAGAGCTCAGAGCAATCTTCCTGGCTCTCAGAGTCTTCCATTCCCTGCTCAGCTACAAGACAGTCCTCATTCACACGGACAACCAAGTAGCCATGTTCTATGTGAACAAGCAGGGAGGGACTGGCTCTCTGTCGCTTTGCAATGAAGCTCTGAGATTGTGGGCCTTCGCCAGAGAGCATCAAATTCATCTTCTGGCAGTATACCTTCCAGGAGTTCAAAACTCTTGGGCAGACAGGCTCAGTCGAGTTCTGCTTCCACAAGAATGGTCCCTTCATATGGACCAAATAGTCAGAATCTTTCAAAATTGGGGAACCCCGGACATAGACCTCTTTGCAAGCCCATGGAATGCCAAACTTCCACGATTCTCTTCCAGAATTCCATGTCAGGGAGTTCAGGCCAAGGATGCCTTCCTCCTTCACTGGGGTCAAGACTTCCTGTACGCCTTTCCACCCTTTCCCCTAATTCCCAAGACCCTGTTCAAGCTTCAGAGAGATCGAGGGACTATGATTCTCATAGCTCCACGTTTTCCACGCCAAGTGTGGTACCCTCTGCTTCTGCATCTCTCTCAAGCTCCCTCTCTGGACTTGGGGTCTGCTCCAGATCTCCTGTCTCAGGAGGGGGGAACGTTGTGGCACCCAAACCCCCAATCTCTCCATCTCAGGGCTTGGTTGCTGAAGGCGTAGACCTTCAAGATTGGCATCTCTCTCAGCAAGTAAGGGATATCCTTTATGCTTCCAGAAAGCCTTCTACTAGACATTCCTATGCTTTTAAATGGAAAAGGTTTACCATTTGGTGTGCTGAGAAGGGTATTAACCCTCTAGCAATACCTTTGAATTCTTTACTAGAGTATCTCCTGCATCTTTCCCATGCAGGCCTCAAAACGAATTCAGTAAGGGTCCATTTGAGTGCTATTGCAGCATCTCTCAAGCCTCTCAATAGACAACCTGTTTCCTCTCATCCTCTTATTGCAAGATTCATGAGAGGCCTTCTTTTAACTAAACCTCCCATTAGACCATCTCCAGTGGCATGGGACTTGAATCTGGTTCTTGGTCAGCTCATGAAGCCACCCTTTGAACCCTTAGCCACTACCTCCTTGAAATTTCTTTCCTGGAAGGTTATCTTTCTTATTGCAGTCACCTCAGCTCACCGCATCAGTGAACTGCAGGCCTTAGTGGCTAATCCACCTTATACAAGGTTCCATCATGATAAGGTAGTCCTTAGGACCAATCCACACTTTATGCCTAAAGTGGTCTCGCCTTTTCATCTTAACCAAGAGGTATATTTACCTGTCTCTTTTCCAGGTCCTCATGCACCAAGTGCAGAGAGGAATCCTCATACCCTGGATTGTAAGAGGGCTCTTGCCTTTTACTTGCAAAGGACACAGCAACATAGAAAGTCTTCTCAACTCTTTGTTGCCTTTGATACCTCTCATTTGGGACTTCCAGTCTCTAAGAGGACACTGTCAAATTGGATTGCTCAGTGTATTTCTTTCGCCTACCAGAGTAAGAACCTTTCTCTGGAGGGCCATGTCACAGCTCACAATGTGAGGGCCATGGCAACCTCTATGGCTCATCTAAATTCTGTGTCCATCGACCAGATCTGTCGAGCGGCCACCTGGGCCTCGGTTCATACCTTCACAGCCCATTACTGCTTGGACAAAGACTCCCGCCGGGATGCCTTGTTTTGTCAGGCTGTTCTCAAACACCTGTTCCGTGCTTAATCAACTCCTACCCTCCATCCCTGGTTGGATGCCTGAGATCCATGGGAGGAGGTAGAGCCCTTCTCAGGGTCTCACAACCTTTGGGATCTCCCGGGCATCTCTAGCTGGGGAGTCCCCATATGTGAAGACTCATTCCTGCTTGTTCCTGGAGATAGCACAGTTACTTACCTGTAACAGGTGATCTCTGGGAACAGCAGGAATAAGTCTTCACAACCCACCCACCTCCCCTAGGAGTTGTATCTCTCTATCTATCCTTCCTTTCCTCTCTCTCTCTTTGTCTCAGCTTTAAAACTCGAACTGGAGAGAGGCGGTTAGGAAAGGCGGGAAGGCAGCGCGCAGGCGCTGTGGGATGCTCCCAAAAGCTTTCCTTTTTGGGACGCTGGGGAGCGTTCCCGCGCAGGCTCCGTCGGTACCGACATACCCATATGTGAAGACTTATTCCTGCTGTTCCCAGAGATCACCTGTTATAGGTAAGTAACTGTGCTTTATTTAACTAGGTTTATATACAGTTTTCTACGAGTCAAATTGGTGTACATTCAGGTACATATTTCCCCTGTCCCTGAAAGGCTCACAATCTGTTTTTGTACCTGAGGCCAGGCCCATACTAAGCCCTGTGCGAGCAGTGCAGCCACACAGAGTGCAGAGGTTTAAGGGGCGCATTTTAGCTGTCTTCCGTTGCCTGCCGCCGCCACGTTTTCTTCTCTCAGCGGCGTCAGGCAATGGCAGGACAGTTAAAATGTGCCCCTTAAACCTTTTTGCCGGCATGCTAAGCAGATCGGGTACGCCTCTTCTCTCCTGCCACGTGGTGGGGGGGGCATTGCCCGATGTCCATGTCGCACAGGGCACGATCTTCCCTCGGTACGTGCCTGCCTGAGGCAATGGAGGGTTAAGTGACTTGCCCAAGGCCACAAGGAGCACCTGTGGGACTAGAAACCCCAGTCCTTCAGGCCCAAGGTTGTTGTCTTCTAGTGGGATTTGAACCGCTGGCTCTCCAGCCTGAGGTAACTTGTCTAACCACTGGCCAGAGACTGTAAAAAGCGAGTTAAGAGAAAACAGACAAAAGCAGAAACCAGAGACTGAGGTCAACATGATTAGCCGTGTTATTCACTAATGAACAAAGGTAGAAAAATACATTTACATGTTCTGTCATTATATTTTGCACAGTGCATGGGCACATGCATTTTTTTTACTATTTCCCTGGTGTTGTAATGCATTCAATGATGTGACTAATAGTGATCAACTAGAGTTGCCAACTGGCTCCAGATGCGTCCAACAAGCGTCATCTAGTCCTGGGTTTACCCCATTGCATGCAGGGATATGTAGTTCTGATTTATCTTACACTCTAAGAAAATCTAGACTACAAGTCCCTGTATGCAATGGGGTAAATCCTGGACTGTTTCAAGCCTGTTGGGCGCATCTGAAGCCAATTGGCAACAATGGGCCATGGCCTTTCCATTTTGGCATGAGGCCCACTGAATCAAAGGCAGCAGACCAGTCGAATGAGAGTATAACTGGAGGCAAAGTCAACATTCGCACTACTTTGTGTCCATCTGTATTAACCCCAGACCCCACTAAAAGTCTTTCCTGAATAAGTCACTGATGCAGAGTCTGGCTTCTTGGGGTTTCAGTTTAATTTTTGTCTTCATGTGTCTATTTTTAGTTTGTAGTATTTTATTTCCTACTTGGTGAACATCTGTCTGTGTTCTGAGTATGTGAACAAGGCCAGGTATGTTAGCTTGGAGTTTCTATGTCGGGATATCTGGTTTGCTTGGTTTTCTGAATAAGTGTATAGATGTTCCAGGGCCCACTGCAATATTTACAATGTTGCTGTTTTCTGGGTAGGCTCCTTGTGTGAGTTTTGGAAGTTGATGCTGTTACGATATAGTATATTTTCTTTATAGGTCTTGAGTAATTTTTGTAAAGTTTGTATTTGCAATATGCCCAGTACTGATGGTGGTTTATATTGCTCTTACTATGATGACATCAGAATCAGAAATTATTTTTGATACGTTGAGTTCTGATTGAAATGTTTTAGTTCAGCTCTGTGCCCATTGTTGGGAGAGGGGTTTCTTGGGACACAGAATATATGTTCAAAAAGAAAAAACAAGAACCATAGCACTGTTTAAAGCACCAAAATAAGATTAGAACATGAGATACCATACTGGTCCATCAAGCCCTGTATCCTGTTTCCAACAGTAGCCAATCAGGTCACAGGTACATGTGAAGAAAGCACTCCATCCCCAGTAGTCAGCACAATGTCATCAACAGCAGCAATGAGATTTGAACTCTGGCTGCCGTTCTTCACCCACTAGTTATAATCTATGCTATGGTTCTTGCATATTCCTTTGTACTGCTTTGACTTTTGCAGAGTATATATTTAAATTAAATGCCATGTATGTACAGTGTCAGGAATCTGTTTTATATTAGATTCCTAGGCTACAAAATTAAATGTCTACAATTTTTGCTGAAAACATCACAAAGTTTAAAAAGAAAATTATATAAACTGGAAATATGTTGCTTTCTTTATTCTTAGGGCAACTACCTGATTGGTCTTCTGAGTGAGAAGACCCCCTGTTCTCAGACTAGAGATCCGAGGAGGCCCCTATGTTTTGGCTGCTGGGTGGGGGGGTGAGGGGGACATCTCATCTGACACCTCAGGCAGTAGATGGTCTTGAGCCACCCCTGTCCACAAGCAACACAGGGAACTAAGCAAAACAAATATTTTTGGCCTAGACACCCCTACAAAAAACTATACTTCAATCTTTTATTCTCCTGGGGTGAAGTGCTGCAATCTGTGGAGAGAAAGGATTGACATTAAAGAACGATCACATCTGCTCTTCTATTGGCTTGCTCCTCGCTTTGCCCTTTTCTTCCACTGCTAACTCCAGACTTCAGTCCTTTCACCTTGCTGCTCCTTATGTCTGGAATAAACTTCCTTACTGTACGTCAGGCTTCATCTCTGCCTCTTTTTTAAATCTATGCTAAAGATTCACCTCTTTGAGGCTGCCTTTGGATCCTGATCCCTTGTTTCCTTGTGTCTTTACCCTTCCCTATTCTATCCTTATTCCTATCTTTTATCTTACCTGTTTTGATTAGATTGTAAGCTCTGATGAGCAGGGGCTGTATCTATCTCTGTTTGTGCAGTGTTGTGTATGTCTTGTAGTGCTTTATAAATGTTTAATAGTAGTAGTAATGAATCTAAGCAGTTGTAAAATGTATTAGGAAAATTTCAGATATTTTGTGGTTCACATCCTATAGATGTGAAACTTTGAAAATTGGAAACAGAGAAGACAAGAAAGCTGTGAATTACAAAAAGAAAAAGTCTGAGTAATTTAGGTATTTACGTAAAAAAGAGGAACAGTTAGAAAAAGAAGCATAATAATAAAAGTTTACTTACCTGGGTTTTAGGAATGATTCATCTTCCTGGAAAAGAAAAAGATGAATATCATTACACATCAGAAGTAACTTGCTATTCGATTAAGATATATACCAAATTTGTCCAAGTCTTTGTTCATCTTATTATTTGCGGAAGTTTGTTTCAAATTTCATTCACAAAGGACCCACAAATACATCTATTGTATTAACATGCCTTCAAAATTGAGTTTCCTTAAACTGTGTTATTCAACTTCAGACTTCAATAATTAAATTTATTTAGTACATCAATCCCTCACATTTTTCTCTGAGGTACCAATTGGTATTGTTAAAACTCACAGTAGGGAGGAATAATGTTATTCTTGTGAACTCCCCACTGCTGGGAAACCTTGATTAGTGAGAAGAATAAAACATATATAGAAAATATAGAAAACCATGACAAAGGAGAGACTCGGTCACTATAGTGTCTTATAAAAGTGGGGCGCATTTAGTATGAGTATGTATAAATGCTACAATTTTCCCTTTCTGTTCTACAGAGCTAAGGTGACTAAGTATTGGAGTGAATTTGCAAATTAGGCAGGTTGTCATTTGAAGTACGGTGAACATTTTTGTTTCATACCTTTATTTTGTGCTGATGTCCTGACCTGACCATGTTCCCTCTGTTTGCTCTGCCTTTGCTTATAGAGGGAACCTGTATCACCAGAACAACTTTGCCCTATCAGAAAAGGAATATTGAGGTTCATGCATATTGCAACAAAGTGATAATGCATTCAATGGCTTGAAGTTGCCCTATTCCCAAATGCCTCATTATACTGTCATTATTGCCCAAATCACTGCTCTTCTGTTTTCCATGTGGCTTCTGTTCAAGCTTTGAATTCTAATTTTTTTCTTTGCTGGTCTTTCCAACTTCAGATTGGGTGAATTGACCTCAAAGTGAATACCTAACGAATAAGCCAGTCTTATCCTGACTTGAGTCATCGCAAAGATAGAAATCTGTTGGATTGTAATTGGAATGTTTTGATTACTTGCTGAGTATCTTAAATTAATTGAACATTTTGCTTGTACTCTTTACAATTATGGGAAATATTGAAAAATGAAAAAAAAACCCACCTTGCTTTTTTTCTGTAATAATTGTTTGCCATTTCTACACAATGTCACCTGGAATTACTGGAACACCATCCAGTCTAATGACTGTGTAGAGTTTGCATACTCTGTTAACAGGTGTGTTTAGGTACTTCAATAATCAGCATTAAATCTATGCTAGTCTTGCCCTGTTTACCCTTTTTAGGTTACATATGCAAAACATTCTTATGGAATTGTATTGAGAGTTACAGTATTGAACTGTAAATAGTGCTTGTATTTATTTCTTTTCAGTAGCTGGGACATAGTAATTAGCATCTTGTATAAAATCCTGCCTTGAATATAATTGTAAACTTTGAAAAAGCAGAGTTTCTAATTACTTTGTCCATCTGTATACTATTTTGAATGCCAATTATATTTCATCTGCAGTAACAATTGCACTGAATATAGTCAGTATAGTTAATACACTCCTTGTATCAGCACAGCTTTGGAATCTAATAGAATAATATAATAATGAGTTAATGTTCAGCTCAGATCTATGCTATTTTGCTTTGAACCATGCTATTTCCTGATGAGGTGATAAGAACATAAGAATTGCCATACTGGGTCAGACCAAAGGTCCTTCAAGCTCAGTATCCTGTCTCCAACGGTGCCCAATCCAGATTACAAGTTCCTGTCAGGGTCCCAAAAGGTAGACAGATTACATACATTGTATCCCAGGGATAAGTAGTGCATTATCTCCAGGAACAAGTAGGAATGTAGTCATCACATATGGGTATCGTCGGTACCGACGGAGCCTGCGTGGGAATGCTCCCCAGCATCCAATTAAAAAGCTTTTGGGAGCATCCCACAGCGCCTGCGTGCTGCCTTCCCGCCTTTCCCAACTGCCTCTCTCCAGTTCTTCTTTTTCCGCGGATCCAGCAGGTCGTGTTCCTGTCTTTTTTATTTCTTTCTTTTTTGTGGTCGCGTCTACCTTCCTCGACGCTCTACTGGTACCGCCGTTTGCGCCTTTTTGGGCCTTAGGCCCAAAAACCTTTCCTTACCATGGAGAAACCTGCCTCAGGTTTCAAAAAGGGGAACCAAGTGTGGCGGTACCATTTTCCATCACCGACACCCATGAATGGTGTCTAAAATGTTTAGGTCCTGACCACTCCATCACGGATTGTATGTCCTGCGCCATGATGTCTAAAAGAGTTCGGCAGAACCGAGCTGCTAAGCTCAGTACCCTTTTTCCCTCTGATGCAGCTTCGGTGGCATTGATGTCTTCCAGAGCTGCTTCTTCCTCCCGTGGATCTCAGGTATCTAAACATAAATCCAGCCGGTCCTCAAAGGTTAGATCTCCTCCTAAGCATCAAGATGCCTCTGGCGTTGCCCTCGAGGATTCTGCACCGGCAAAATTACCCCAGTGGGAGGCTTCGGCTTCCAAAGCATTGTCGGGGTTCCAGGATGTTCTCGAGGCCTCGACCTTGGCAGAACTACTGGTGCCATGCTCTGGGGTACCGGCGGTCTCCTCCGGTACCGACATCCAGGCATTGGCAGCGTCGATAGACCAGAGAGCTCTGGCTATGGAACGCAGTCTGGCGGCTTTCCTTGCGGCATCGACGCCCTCGGAACAGCGACATACAATTCCACCGTTACCGGCATCAGTATCGGTACCAGTACCGATAGCATCGGCATCGGTGTCTGCTTTGCCGGTACCCAGTCATCAGATAACCTCCGGTACCGATACCCCGGTACCGGTTACTCCCGGTACCGACTTTGGTCGGTATGGGTATCAGGCTGTTCATGAGCATCAGGACAGACAATACTTCGAGTCCTCAGAAGAATCTGAGGATTCTGGCAGTTCTGTCGATGCAGCGATGTTTCTCCCAGAGGAGCCCTCCTCCCCTAAACGCAAGCTGTCTCCTCCAGAGGATATTTCCTTCCAGGATTTTATCAGGGAGGTGGCTCGGGGCCTGTCCATTACTGTGGCTCCTGAAACAGAGCCAAGGGCCAAGGAGTTAGAAATTCTACAATATCCCAAAACTCCTAAGGAGGCAGCTACCTTGCCCATTCATGAGATTTTATATGATTTCATGTTAAGGATGTGGGAAACACCTCTTACCACCTCTCCTCATTCTCGTAGACTGGATACTATGTATCGAGTCCCTCCCTTGTCCTGGGTTCCATAAGACTCAGCTTCCTCACCACTCTGCTGTAGTGGAATCAGCTATGAGAAGGATCAAGAGTGCAAAAAGGCATGCCTCTAATCCTCCAGGATGTGAGTGCAGAACCCTGGATGCTTTTGGACGTCGGGTCTTCCAAGCTTCCATGCTTTCTGCCAGGATCAGTTCCTATAGTCTCTACATGGGAATGTTCCTGAAGGAGGTCACAGATGATTTAGAGGCTTTAAGTCCTTTTCTTCCTGAGGATAAAAGACAGGATTTTCTCACTTTCGTCAAACATTCCCAAGATGTTTCTAAATTTTCCAACCGTGCAGCCTTTGACTGCTTTGAGTGCATAAGCAGAACCTTGGCTATTGCCATAGGTGCACATAGAATTGCTTGGCTCCAGGCATCTGATCTAGAGCTCTGGGTACAAGACAAATTCGGAAATATCCCTTGTACTGGTGAGAACCTGTTTGGTAAAGATTGGCAGGAAAAGGCCAATGAAATGGGTGCTGAAAATTCCACCTTGGATAGATTATCCAAGTCCACTGCTGATCCTGCTAGAAAGAAATTGTTCAAGAAACCATTCTTTTCTAAAAAGAAAAGATTTTATCCTGCTTATGTTCAGCAGGGACGTTCTGCAGGTCGGCTTGCCAGGAAAGGTCAGCAACCACCCAAACAGAAGAAAGCAAAGGCTGCTAGGCCTCAACCGGCCCAGCAGGCTCAGCCTCCACAGGGCCTTTGACTCTCAACTAGAGAACTTAGCCTTCCTGGTTCTCGGGGTACCAGAACCTTCCACCATTCCAGGAAGGTTATGTCATTTTGCCCCCAAATGGGGGCAAATAACAGCAGAGCATTGGACACTCTCCATAAGAACATAAGATATGCCATACTGGGTCAGACCAAGGTCCATCAAGCCCAGTATCCTGTTTCCAACAGTGGCCAATCTAGGTCATACGTACCTAGCAGTTTCACCAAAAGACACAGGTTCCGCAATGCTTGTACTGGAGGGGTACAAGCTTCATTTTTCAAGCATGCCCCCTCACACAATAGTAAAGCAGTTCAATTCTCCGACCTCTCTCATCAACCTGTTAGGTCAGGAGGTCGCTATCCTTCTTGCCCAAGGGGCAATAGAAGAAGTACTCCTTGCGATACCTCTGGAATCATTGCTGGAGTATCTCCTTCGTTTATCCAGTGCAGGTCTTAAGACTAATTCAGTAAGAGTCCTTTTGAGTGCTATTGCAGCTTCCTTTAAGCCTCTAAATGGACAGCCTATTTCCTCTCATCCTCTTATAGAATGATTTATGAGAGGCCGCCTTCTAACTAAGCCTCCCATTAGGCCACCACCGGTGGCATGGGACTTAAACCTGGTTCTTGGGCAGCTCATGAAGCCACCTTTCGAACCTTTAGCTACTAGCTCCTTGAAATTCCTTTCTTGGAAGGTTATCTTTCTCATTGCAATAACATCAGCACGCCGCATTAGTGAGTTGCAAGAGCTAGTAGCTGATCCACCTTATAAAAGGTTCCATCATGACAAGGTAGTCCTTAGGACTCATCCACACTTTATGCCAAAGGTGGTCTCACCTTTTCATCTGAACCAAGCAGTTTATCTACCTGTGTTTTTTCCAAGGCCTCATGCATCAAATGCAGAGGGGAATCTTCATACCTTGGACTGTAAAAGAACTTTAGCCTTTTACTTACAAAGCAGCAGCATAGAAAGTCCTCTCAACTCTTTGTTGCTTTTGATCCTTCTCATTTGAGACTTCCAGTCTCCAAGAGAACACTGTCTAACTGGATTGCTCAGTGTGTTTCCTTTGCCTGTCAGAGTAAGAATGTTTCTCTGGAGGGCTATGTCACAGCTCACAATGTGAGAGCCATGGCAGCCTCAATGGCTCATCTGCACTCTGTGTCTATTGATGACATCTGTCGAGCAGCCACTTGGGCCTCGGTTCATACCTTTACAGCCCATTACTGCTTGGACAAGGACTCCCGCCGGGATGCCTTGTTTGGTCAGGCTGTTCTCCAACACCTGTTCCATACCTAATCAACTCCTACCCGCCATCCCTGGTAGAGATCAATGAGGGGAAGTGGAGCCCTTCTCAGGGCGCACAACTTCTGGGGTCTCTCCCTGGCATCTAAAGCTAGGGAGTCCCCTTATGTGATGACTACATTCCTGCTTGTTCCTAGAGATAACATAGTTACTCACCTGTAACAGGTGATCTCTGGGAACAGCAGGAATTTAGTCCTCACAACCCACCCACCTCCCCTAGGAGTTGTATCTCTCTCTCTCTTTCCTTTCCCTCTCGCTCTCTTTGTCTTAGCTTTAAAACTCAACTGGAGAGAGGCAGTTAGGAAAGGCGGGAAGGCAGCATGCAGGCGCAGTGGGATGCTCTCCAAAAGCTTTCTAATTGGACGCTGGGCAGCGTTCCCGCACAGGCTCCGTTGGTACCGACTTTTCCTATATGTGAGGACTAAATTCCTGCTGTTCCCGGAGATCACCTGTTACAGGTGAGTAACTATGCTTTCCCAGCCCACTTTAATAATGGTTTATGGACTTTTCCTCCAAATCTTTTAAACCCTGCTACAGTAACAGCTTTTACTGCATCCTCTGGCAACAAATTCCAGTGTCTGATTATGCTTTGAGTGAAAAAATAATTTCTTTGATTAATCTTAAATGTGCTACATTATAGCTTCATTGCGGGTCCCCTAGTCTTTCTACTTTTTGAAAAGATTAAACAACCAGTCTGTTTACTCAATCATTATTGTATAGATCTCTATTAGATCTCTCCTTAGCTGTCTTTTTTCCCAAGCTGAAGAGTCCTAACTTTTTAATTTGCAATTTCCAAAGAAATCATCAAACGTAACAATACAGGAAAGGAAGTTTGATACAGACATAAAGGAAAGAAAAAAATATTTCACCTTTAAAACAAAACCCAAGAACTAGTAGTATAAGAAACAAAATCTCAGAACTCCCAAAATTCCATAAATAAGGGTGTTTGGAGGGGGGGGGGGGGTCCTGAAAGAAGAAATAGAAATAAAAATAAATTAAAAAACAAAGATGTTAAATTATAAATCCAGCCACATATGTCTAATTGCTCCCCAATAACCTCATGTAGTTACATAAAAAAGAAGATACTTTGGAGATTCTTTAGATACAAAAAGGGATGCTAACTGGATCAGCTCGAAAAAAGTGTACTCATTACCCCGATGCCTGACTAGACATCTGCATGGAAATGTCAAATAGGAGGCCCCTATGGCAACCAGTCTAGGCCTAAGATGGAGGAAAGCCTTCCCCATGCTTGTGGCCTTAGCCACATCAAGGAACATTGCCACCCTCTGACCACAAAAGGAAACTCATTGATTCTCAGAACTACAGTATGGCACGTTTAGATATATTATCTGAAGAGGACACCAAAAATCCGATAAATCTCTAAACTGTCCATTGATACCAGAGAGTCCAATCCATCTTCCTCAGAACTTAGCTGCTTTTGCTCACTAGGCAGATAAAATTCAGACATCAATATTTCCTCTGGTTTAGAGATCTTCAAAATATCCTTAATATACATACGTCAGAGTTCACAAGGTGCCAACTACCTAGTTATAGGGAAATTTAAGAGTCTGATATTTCTCTCTCTTTCTACATTTTCCATCATCTCTACTTTCAAATGCATCATAGCCTGTCTTTCACAAAAGCAGCATTAGTTTCCTGAGAAGTTTTAATTTGTGACTCCATGACACTCATATGTTGTTCCAAACTGCAAAGTCTACCTTCATGCTCCTCTAGTTTGGCCACAGATTGCAGGGAGAATTCAGATGTTTTAGTAATAGTTACTCACACCAGCTTCAATTCTCAGGGTAGCCTGCAAATCCTCTAATGCCACCTTTTTTCCTGGCGGCAGAACAGCTCCTTACCACCCAGGCCCAACACTGGCTTAGACAGTGAAATTGCAGGCTTCAACAAGGAAATCCCACCTTCTGGAGCACCACCGGGAACAGCCATGGAGAAAGCTTCATGGTAACCACCTGACATCTAGAATTAACAGGGCCGCAGGCTGGCCAGAGTTCCTGTCCATTGGGCTGAGCAAGCACCCACTCTCCAAATTCTGAATGTTGCAAGTTCTCAGTGAGGTTCAGGTGCCAGAATTCAGGCTGTGGGGGGTGGGGAGGGGATGATGATGGGTCCAGAGCTGAACAATGCTCTGATGTTTTGAAGGCTGTCCCCTCTCACATTCTGGACAATGTCCTTATCCATTGGTCCCCAGGCCAGTTAATTTTTCTTTTGTGAATATTTTCCTTTATGCTTAGGACTCATCTTGACTCTCAAACAGTAACTCATACGAAAGAAATGGAGTGACCACTCATGCATCAACTTGCAGCACCATCTTGGATCCTCTCCAGCAAGTGCTCAAAACCTTTCCTTGTAGCAGTATCCTTCCATCCCCTGTATCTTTTTGGTTGCCCTTTGCGCTTTTTCAAATTCCGCTATATCTATTTTAGATTTAGCAACCAGAACTGCACACAATATTTAAGATACATTTGCACCATTTAGCAGTGCAGGGGGATTATAATATCCTTTTTTTCTATTTTCTCCATTCCTTTCCTTAGGGTTCCTAGCATTCTATTTGCTTTCTTGGCCACTACTACACACATTAGAGGGTTTCAAGGTGTTTTCCACAATGACGTCTAGATCCTTTTTCTGGATGGTGGATCCTAGTTTGGCTTGTTCTTCCTTCAGTGCATAATTTTGCCCTTTTCCACATTAAATTTCATCTGCCATTTGTATACCCAGTTTCCCAAATTTTCAAGGTCCACTTGCAATTTTTCACTTTCTTGTTGTGATTTAACAACCTTGAATAATTTTCTGTTTTGCAAACTTGATCATGCCACTCGTTCTTCCCATTTCCAGTTCATTTATGAATTGTTAAAAAGCAGCTGACCCAGCACAGATCCCTGGGTTACTTTACAATTCACCTTTCTCCATTGAGAAAATTGGTCATTTAACCCTACTCTCTGTTTTCTCTTTTTTAACCGGTTCCTAATCAGCAATAGTAAACTGCCTCTTATCCCATGACTTTTTTAAATTTCCTCAAGTCTCTCATAAGGAAACTTGTCAAAGGCTTTCTGAAAATCAGATACACTATGGCTCCGATTCCATAAGGTAGATAGCAGGACAGCATGTCCTGCCGCGACATGCTACCCCGTTATCTGCCTTGTCAGTATTCTGCCTCTGTCCTCTGCTGGAATCACAGAGCTATTGTGCATGCTGTGGTGGATGGAGGTGTGATGGTGGAATGTGGGTGAGGCTGACCCCCGGACATACAGGGCTGATTCCAGGACGGCGCTGTGCATCTGGGGATCGCCGGGGGATGCCCTGCTTATACCATCTCTGAGGTGGAATAAGAGCGGAGTGCCCCCCCCCCCCATGGGGTCCAGGAGCCTCCCCCCTCATAGGAGCACCAAGACACAGAGGGTGATTATTTGCTACCCAATCCATGTTTAAGATTTGTTTCAATTCCTCCAGTATATCACCCTTAAATAACATGTTGGGCATGGCTAACTTCACTACTACGTCTTCATTAAAGACTGAGCATTCAGTCTCTTTACTATGGCCTTGCCCACCCTTAGTGCCCTCTTTACCCCTCTGCCATCTACATGAGCAGCTTTTATTACATCCTCTGGTAATGAATTCCAGAGTTTGTGTTGAGTGAAAAAAATCTCCAATTTGTCTTAAATGTGCTTCTTTGTAGCTTCATTCCATGTCCCCTATTCTTTCAGCCTTTTGAAAGAGTAAACAAGCTATCTACATTTACCTGTTCCACTCCATTCATTATTTTATAAACATCTATCGTATCTCCTCTTTTCCATGTTGAAGAGCCCTAACTCTTTAAGCCCTTCCTCATAGCGATATCCTTTCCATCCCCTTTAACATTCTGGTTGCTCTAATCTGTACCTTTTCCAGTTCTGTTTTCATCTTTTTCATTTTTTGAAAGATTCTCTTAGCTATAACAGCCTCTTTGATCCCATCTTTAAGCTACGCTGGTTGTTTGGCCTTCCACTTTCTTAAACATAGAGTATATCTGATCTGGGCTTCCAAGATAGTATTTTTAAATAATGTCCAGGCCTGATGTAGAATTTACAGTTGCTCCTTTTAGTTGTTTGTTCATTATTTTTCTCATTTTCTCACAGTCTCCATTTTTAAAGTTAAATGCCAGCGCAGTCCACTTCCTTGCTATCCTTCCTCCATTTATTTAATCAAATGTGATGATATGATAATCATTTTTGCATGTGGTCCCAACAGCATTACCTCTCATACTAGATCCTGCATTCCACTAGGGGCTAGGTGTAAAATAGCTTCTCCTTGTGTTCATTCATGAGCCAGTTGCTTCATGAGGCCATCATTTTTTCCATCGAGAAATGTTATCTCCCTAGCATGTCCCAATGTGACACTGGCCCAGTCAATACTGAGGTAATTGAAATCACACCCATTATTATTGTGTTTTAAATTTTGTTAGCTTCCTTAATATCTGTTAGCATCTCATCTGTCTGCCAATCCTGGCCAGGTAGACAATAGTTCAATCCCTTTGCTATTCCTTTCCCCCTTTTACTTGGAATTTCTATCCATAGAGATTCTGCAGTGTATTTTGTTTCCTTGAAAATCTTTATCCTGTTTGACGCGATACCCTCTTTAACATATAGTGCCACCCTTCTACTAATGTGATCTACCCTATCATTATGATATAGATGCTTTTTGTCCCATTTGGTTATCTTCCTTCCACCAGGTCTCTGAAATGCCTATTATATCTAACCTTTCATTTGCAAGGTTTCACATTAGGAACCACCACCCAGGAAAAGGATTTAGGTGTCATCGTGGATAATACATTGAAACCCTCTGCTCAGTTTGCAGCAGCGGCCAAGAAAGCAAATAGAATGCTAGGAATCATAAGGAAAGGAATGGAGAATAAAACCAAGGATATTATAATGCCTCTATATCATTACATGGTGCTACCACACCTTATATATTCTGTGCAGTTGTGGTTGCCGTATCTTAAAAAGGATATAGCAGAATTAGAAAAGATACAGAGAAGAGCGACCAAAATGATAAAGGGGATTGAAGGATACCGCTTTGAGGAAAAGCTTAAAAGTTTAGGGCTCTTCAGCTTGGAACAAAGACAGCTGAGGGGAGATTTGATGTCTATAAAATAATGAATGGAGTAGGATGGGTAAACGATTGTTTGGGTTTTGTTTTTTTTTACTCCTCAAAAAATAGGACTAGGAGGCTGCAATGAAGCTACAATGTAGCCCATTTAAGACTAATGGTAGAAAATGCTTTTTCACTTAACACATTTGGAATTCGCTACTGGAAGATGTAGTAAAAGCTGTTAATGTAGCTGAGTTTAAAAAAGGTTTGGAGAAGTTCCTGTAAGAAAAGTCCATAAACACTACTAAAAAGGACCAGGGAAAGCCACTTCTTATCACGGGATAAGCAATGTGGAATTTGTGTAACCCTTTGGAAATCTGACAGGTATTTGTGACCTGCATTGGCCACTGTTGGAAACAGGATACTAGATTTGATGGACCCTTGGTCTGACGCAGTATGACATATCTTATGCTCTCTTGTTCTTGAGGAAAACCACATTTGTTAGTCATAAAAGTTTGAACCCATAGGCTGGGAGGATGTCTAAAAGATGGGCTTGTGAAAATCTGAGATGTCTGTGGAGACAAAGGTATCATGAGGGGAAAGAGGCATTGAAGATAACCTTTGCAGAGTGAATAGTGTGCCTACATTAATATTTTTAATCTAATTCTGTTAAGGGTAAGTAACCAGTGTTGTTCAGTAAGAAGAAGGGTTATGCTGTCATGGCATTTAGCATTATGGCTTAATTTTATGGCCACATTTTGATTCAGTTGCAAGGGTTTAATTTGATATTGCAGGACACCAATAAGCAAAGAAATACTAGATGGGTCAGTACCAGGGCATGGATTAATGTACAAATGGCGTTCATGTCAAGATATGGTCTAATGGATCTGATTAGAGTGCAGATGAAAAAAAGATTTGCTTTCAACAGTAGAAATATGATGAGACAAAGAAATCCCTTATCTCCGATTACTCTAAGGGAGTAAATTTTGTCAGATATTTGAATTGGGTATCTTGTATAGTGGGAATGTAATTATAAGCAGAGTTATTCTGGGAAAGCAAGACAGCTGAGGATTTTTAGCATTAAAGGAAGAGTCCGTGTCTTGTGATCCAACTTACTATTTCGTTCTACTGAATTGTTAAGGAAGAGGTGGAAAATTGGTCCCATATTCTATGTGAAATCTATGTGGACTCCTAACCCCAGACCTTAAATTAGGGATGCAAGGAGAGCTATAAAAGGATCGGACAGAATAGGAGAGCATGGAGCCTTGAGATACTCTGCATTGTAATAAATATTCCAATAAGGTAGCTTGGGCTGAACTAATTCTAAAGGATCTCTTTGAGAATTATGATAATCATTATCTCCAGGAACAAATAGGAATGTAGTCTTCACATATGGGTATCGTCGGTACCAACGGAGCCTGTGCGGGAATGCTCCCCAGCGTCCAATAGGAAAACTTTGGGGAGCATCCCACTGTGCCTGTGCCACTGCCTTCCTGCCTTTCCAACTCTCCCTCTTCAGTTTTTCATTTTCCGTGGAGCCAACAGGCAGCAAACCCTGTCACCGCAGAAAATCTTCTTTTTGTGGTCGCGTTTGCCTTCCCGTTGATGCTTATACCGTTACCACAGGTGTTCTTTATTTTCTTATTTCTTTTCCTAAAAAAATAAATAAATAAACAAACGTACATCTTTTTTGAGGGTCTGTCCCCTCTTGGTTCCAGGTGCCATTTTGGGCACTAGGCCCTCTTTTCTTCCAAAATGGAGAAACCTTCTAGTGGTTTCAAAAAATGTTCAAAGTGTAGCAGTATCATTTCTGCTACCAACCCCCATGATTGGTGTCTCAAATGTTTAGGTCCTGACCATTTGCCATCGGAGTGTCTCCTCTGTAGAAAGATGACCAAGAGAGGCCTGCAGAACAGAGCTGCAAAACTTGGCACCCTCTTTGCCTCAGATGCAATGTCCATTTATCGACGTCGTCCAGGGCTTCATCTTCCTCCCATGGATCTCAAGTAACTAAACCTAGGACTTCCAAGACCGGCCAGTCCTCAAAGGATAGATCTCCTTCTAAGCATCGAGATGCTACTAGCATTGCCCTTGAATACATACCAGCTAAACAACCCTGGCAGGAGGCCCCTACCTCCAAAGCATTAACGGGGTTCCAGGATGTTCCCAAAGCTTCTACCTCCGGTGAACCCTTGGTGCCATGTTCTGGTGTCGTGGCCTGTTCCACCGGTACCAACATCCAGGCATTGGCGGACTCCATGGATCAATGTATCCTGGCCATTAAGTGCAGCCTTGCGACTTTATTAGCAGCCTCGGTACCACTAAAACCACTTCAGTTGATGCAGTTGTCCGTACCGATATTGGTACCAAATGTACCTGCATCGACCGATGTGCTTCCTCCCATGCCGGCCCTGGAATCGGTCTCCAGCATTGAGGGTCCGGTATCGAGACAGTCTGATCCCAACTTTGATCGATACCGTCGACAAGCAATACGAGAGCATCCGGCCCGACAATACTTCAAATCATCCGATTCTGATGACTGTCGGTACCGGGGTCGTTCTTCTGGAGGATCCTTCTCTTTTGCCACAGTATCGGATATCTCCCCTGGAGGACATGTCCTTTCAGGACTTTATACGTGATGTAGCAAGGGGACTCTCTATGACCGTGACTCCTGAGAAGGAACCGAGAGCTGAAGAGTTAGAAATTCTTCAGTATCCGGCAGTTCTTAAAAAGGCTTCTACCCTTCCCATTCACCGCATCTTGCATGATCTCATGCTTATGATGTGGGAAACACCTTTAACGGTGTCTCCACATTCTCGGAGACTCGATACAATGTACCTGGTACCGCACATGTCCCGGTTTCCAGAAAACACAATTACCACACCATTCCATGGTAGTGGAATCGGCAATGCATAGGATTAAGAGTACTAAGATGCATTCATCCAACTCTCCAGGTCGAGAATCCAGAACGCTCGATGCCTTTGGGCATCAATGTTTTCAGTCCTCGAAGCTATCAGCTAGAATAAGCCCTTACATACTTTATATGGGTATGTTTCTTCGGGAGGTTACAAGAGATTTGGAACTCATTGCTCCCCTTCTCCCTGATGACAAGAGACCTAACTTTCCCACTCTGGTCAAACATGCCCAGAATCTTTCTAAGTTCATGAACCGTGCAACCTTTGATTTCTTTGAGTGCATTAGCAGAATGTCTTCTATTTCCATCGGTGCACGTCGCATTGCTTGGTTACAAGCATCTGATTTAGAACAATGGGTGCAAGACAAGCTGGGAAATATTCCTTGCACAGGGGAAAACCTCTTTGGCAAGGATTGGCAGGACAAAGCTAATCAGCTTGAGTCTGAAAACACCACCTTGAATAGATTATCAAGGACCACAGTCAACCCAGCTAAGAAAAAGACAGTTAAGAAACCCTTTTTCAACAAGAAAAATAAATTCTGTCCATCTTACACCCGGGCTGTCCACTGCCCAGTTCATGCTCCCCAAAAAGGGCAGTAGGTACCCAGACAGCAGAGAGGCCCAAGTCCCCAGAGCTCAGCCAACTCAGCAGACACCATCTTCTGAGGGGCTTTGACTTCTTCATAGAGAACTTAGTCATCCTGCCCCTGAAGGGTCCAGAGCCTCTCACCATCTCAGGCAGACTCTGTCATTTCGCTGAAAGATGGCAACAGATAACATCAGAGCACTGGACTCTCTCTGTTGTAACAGAAGGGTACAAACTCCATTTTCACAGTATGACCCTTCCCACCATCACAAGACAGTTCAATTCTCAGGGCCCCTTCACCACTCTCTTGTGTCAAGGGGTCACCTCACTACTTGCTCAAGGGGCAATAGAGGAGGTACCTATATTCCAACAGGGCATGGGTTTCTACTCCATCTACTTCCTCATCCCAAAGACGACAGGGGGATACAGACCCATACTGGACCTCAGAGTTGAACAAGTATCTGTTCCGAGAAAAATTCAAGATGATATCCCTCGGAACAATTTTTCCTTACATTCAGAGTCAGGATTGGCTATGTTCTCTAGATCTAAAAGATGCATAAACACATCCTCATTCATACAGATCACAGGAGGAAGACATTACCAGTACAGGGTTTTACCCTTTGGACTGGCTTCTGCCCCAAGAGTCTTCACAAAATGCATGGCAGTAGTAGCAGCATTCATGAGGACCCTGGGGATTTTTGTCTTCCCTTACTTAGACTGGCTCATCAGAGCATCAACAGCTCCAGAAGCCAGCTCGGTACTCTCCTGTACAATGCAAATCCTGCAGTACCTGGGACTGGTCATAAACCTCCCAAAGTCTCATCTCACCCCTTCTCAGTCTCTAGAATTCATAGGGGCTCTTCTAGACACAAGGCAGTCAAAGGCTTTCCTGCCACAACCATGTTGTGTTTGAATACTCCAGCTGGCCTCTCAAGCAGCTATGAAAATTCTATCTGCTCGAGAAATGCTTCAGCTGCTGGGGCATATGGCATCCACTGTCCATGTGGTTCCCTATGCTCGCCTACACATGCGAGCAACCCAGTGGACCCTAGCCTCTCAGTAGACACAGGCGTCGGGCCGCCTGGGGGACGAAATCAGAAACTCCACATGCCTCATTTTGTCTCTACAATGGTGGCAATCACTGAAAAACCTTCTGGTAGGGTCTCCCTTTCAGAAGCCACTACACCAAGCTACCTTGACAACAGATGCATCTAAGTCAGGTTGGGGGGCTCACTTGGACAATCTCTCCACTCAGGGTCACTGGACTGAGCAGGAGGCTTGTTTTCACTCAAACCTTCTGGAACTCAGAGGCATCTAATATGCTCTTCAAGTATTTCAGAACCACCTAAGCTATAAGATGGTTCTTGTCCAAACCGACAATCAAGTAGCCATGTTCTTTGTGAACAAGCAGGGTGGGACGGGTTCCCAGGCGCTGTGCAATGAAGCTCTATGCCTTTGGGCCTTCGCCAGAGATCTTCACATCCACTTACTAGCGGTGTATCTTCTAGGCACACAAAATCTCTTGGCAGACAAACTCAGTCGAGTACTGCTGCCACACGAGTGGTCTCTTCATCCAGAGCAAATCACTCGAATTTTTCAGATCTGGGGAACTCCAGATATAGACCTCTTTGCAAGTCCTCAGAATGCCAAACTTCTCCGGTTCTGTTCCAGAATTCCAGCTCAGAACTGTCAGGCAAGGGATGTTTTCCATCTCCATTGGGGTGAGGACTTCCTCTATGCCTACCCACCCATTCCCCTCATTCCCAAAACTCTATTCAAGCTTCAGAGAGACGGGCTATATGATCCTCATAGCACCATGCTGGTCACAACAGACGTGGTATCCACTGCTTCTACGTCTCTCTCAAGCCAAGCCTCTGGAGTTGGGTTGTGCTCCAGATCTTCTTTCTTGGAAGAATGGGACGCTATTGTACCCGAATCCTCAGTCTCTACATATCAGGGCGTGGCTGCTGAGAGCCTAGGATTCCAGGACATCAACCTTTCTCAACAGGTTAAGGATATCCTTTTGGCTTCAAGAAAACCTTCCACAAGATGGGCCTACGCCTTGAAGTAGGAAAGGTTCTCTATCTGGTGTCAAAAAAGGAACTTAATCCCTTTTCAGTTCCAGTGGAGGCATTCTTGGAGTATCTTCTCCATTTATCATCTTCTCCATTTATCATCTTCTGGTCTTGACTAATTCAGTGAGGGTCCACCTAAGGGCCATTGCGGCTTTCCATAAGCCCTTAGATGGACAACCTGTCTCTTCTCAGCCGCTCGTAGCGCAGTTTATGAGAGGTCTACTCTTAACTAAAGCTCCCATTAAGCCAACACCTGTGGCATGGGATTTGAATCTTTTCCTAGAGCAGGTCATGAAACCGCCCTTCAAACCCTTAGCCACTACATCTATGAAGTTTTTTTTGGAAGGTAATCTTCCTAATTGCCCTCACTTCTGCAAGATGCATCAGTGAGCTGCAAGCTTTAGTGGCTTATCCTCCTTATACAAGGTTCCACCATGATAAAGAAGTTCTTAGGACTCGCACTCACTTTATGCCAAAGGTGGTTTTGCCTTTTCATTTAAACCAGTCTGTTTACCTTCCTGTATTCTTCCCTAGGTCTCACACCTCTAATGCAGAAAGGTCTCACACCTCTAATGCAGAAAGGAATCGTCATACTCTGGATTATAAAAGAGCTCTAGCTTTTTACCTTCAGAGAACTAAGCAACATAAAAGCTTTTCATCTTTTTGTTGCCTTTGACTCCAGTCGTCTTGGATTACCAGTTTCCAAGCAAACTCTTTCTAACTGGATTGCAGACTGCATATCCTTTGCCTATGAGAGTAAAGGGCTATCTCCAGGAACAAGCAGGAATGAGTCTTCACATATGGGTATCGTCGGTACCGACGGAGCCTGCGCGGGAACGCTCCCCAGCGTCCAATAAGAAAGCTTTTGGGAGCATCCCACAGCGCCTGCGTGCTGCCTTCCCGCCTTTCCCAACCGCCTCTCTCCAGTTCTTCTTTTCCGCGGAGCCAGTAGGTCGTGTTCCTGTCACCGCAGAAGAAGTTCTTTATTTTTTCTTAATTCTTTTGTCGCGTCTGCCTTCTTCGACGTCGGACCGGTACCACCGGTCTTTTCTTTTCTTTCTTTCAAAAAAAAAAAAAATTAATTTTCTTCACTGTGCATTTTCAGTTTTTGGGCCTTAGGCCTAAAAATATTTTCCTCATGGAGAAGCCCGCCTCCGGGTTTAAAAAATGCACAAAATGTGGCGGTACTATTTCTGTCACACCGACACCCATGGCTGGTGTCTAAAATGTTTGGGGCCTGACCATTCCATTACGGATCGTATGTCCTGTACCATGATGTCTAAAAGAGGTCGGCAGAACCGAGCAGTCAAGCTCAGTACCTTGTTTCCCTCTGATGCAGCTTTGGTGGCATCGACTTCTTCCAGGGCTGCTTCTTCCTCCCATGGATCTCAGGTAACCAAGCATAAATCTAGCCGGTCCTCGAAGGGTAGATCTCCCTCCAAGCATCGAGATGCCTCCGGGCTTGCCCGCGAGGATTCCGCACCGGCAAAATTACCCCGGCGGGAAGCTCCGGCTTCCAAAGCATTGTCTATTGGGTCACAGGTTGACATCGATGGCTCGGCCTCGACAGATCACCTGTGGCAGTGTTCTGGGGTACCGGTGGCTCCCACTGGTACCGACATCCAGACATTAGTGGCGTCGATGGATCAGAAGTTCTGACCATGCAGCGCACCCTAACGGCATTCATACAGGCTGCGACGCCTCCGGTACTGCAACAATCCCCGTTGTCGGTACCGGCTCCGGCACCGGCATCACTCCCGGTGCCGGTACCGATTGCATCGGCTTCGGTGTCGGCTGCAGCGGTACCCTGTCCTATGATGCCCATCGGTACCGAACTGGTACCGGTTACTCCCGATACCGATCCTACTCGGTACGGCTATCAAGCTTTACAGGAGCATCCAGACAAGCGATACTTCGATTCCTCTGAAGACTCTGAGTCTGAGGGTTCTGTCGAGGCATCGATACTTCTTCCTCAGGAGTCTTCTTCTCCTAAACGAAGAATGTCTCCTCCAGAAGACTTGTCTTTTCAAGATTTCATTAGGGAAGTGACTAGGGGCCTCTCCATCACAGTGGCCCCTGAGTCAGAACCCAGAGCCAAGGAGTTAGATATTTTACAATATCCTAAAACTCCTAAAGAGGCAGCTACTTTACCTATCCATGAGATTCTGTATGATCTCATGTTGAGGATGTGGGAGACACCTCTTACCACCTCTCCTCATTCTCGCAGGCTCGACACCATGTATCGTGTCCCTCCTTGTCCTGGCTTCCACAAGACTCAGCTTCTTCACCACTCTATTGTGGTAGAGTCTGCCATGAGAAAGATAAAGAGTGCAAAGAGACACTCATCTATTCCTCCAGGACGTGAATGCAGCACCCTAGATGCTTTTGGCCGAAGGGTTTTTCAAGCTTCTATGCTAGCTGCCAGGATCAACTCCTATAGTCTCTATATAGGAATGTTTCTAAAAGAAGTCACAGATCATCTGCAGACTTTAACCCCTTTCATTTCGGAGGATAAAAGGCAGGAGTTTCTCACTTGGCTCAAACATGCCCAAGATGCCTCCAAATTTTCCAACCGTGCAGCCTTTGACTCTTTTGAGTGTGTAAGCAGAGCCTCAGCTATTGCCATAGGGGCATGCAGAATTGCTTGGCTACAAGCTTCTGATTTGGAGCTCTGGGTCCAAGATGAATTAGGGAATATCCCTTGTATAGGTGAAAATGTTTTTGGTAAGGATTGGCAAGCAAAGGCCAGTCAGATGGATGCTGAAAACTCTGCTTTGGATCGACTTTCAAAGTCTACCTCTGTTCCTGTTAAGAAAAGATTGTTCAAAAAGACATATTTTTCCAAAAAGGGAAGATACTATCCTGCTTATGGTCAGCAGGCATCTTCTTCAGGTCGTTTTGCTGCAAAGCGTCAGCAACCACCTAAACAGGCCAAATCAAAGGCTGCTAGGCCTTCCATGACCCAGCAGCCTCAGCCTCCTCAGGGCCTTTGACTTGCAGCCAGAGAACTTAGCCTTTCTGGCTCTGGAGGAACCAGAGCCCCTTACCATTCCAGGAAGGTTGACTTACTTTGCTCCCAGATGGGAACAAATTACAGCAGAGTAATGGACACTCTCTATCATAAAGGAAGGGTACAAGCTTCATTTCTTAAGCCTTCCCCCTCACACCATAGTGAAACAGTTCAATTCTCCAACATCTCTCCTCTACCTTCTGGGTCAGGAGATTGCCACCCTTCTTGCCCAAGGGGCAATAGAAGAAGTACCTCTTCTTCAACAAGGCACAGGGTTCTACTCCCCTTATTTTCTTATCCCAAAGAAAACAGGGGGCTACAGACCCATCTTAGATCTCAGAGAATTGAACAAATTTCTATTCAAGGAGAAATTCAAGATGATTTCTCTGTGCTCTGCTTCCATACCTTCAGAGTCAGGACTGGCTTTGTTCTCTAGATCTCAAGGATGCGTACACCCATGTCCTCATCCATCCAACACACAGAAGGTTCCTTGGGTTCCTTTTTGGAGAAAAGCACTACCAATACAGGGTGCTTCCTTTCGGGCTGGCCTCCGCACCAAGGGTGTTCACGAAATGCATGGCAGTAGTAGCTGCATTTCTACGCACTCTAGGAATATTCATTTTCCCATATCTGGACGACTGGCTCATTCGAGCTCACTCTCAGTCAGAGGCCAAGACTTTTCTAACCTGCACAATGCGTGTCCTTCAGTATTTGGGACTGGTAATAAACATCCCAAAATCCAATCTCACCCCTACTCAATCTCTGGAGTTTATAGGGGCTTTGCTGGATACCACAACTGCAAGGGCCTATCTTCCTCAGGCTCGTTGCCTACGCTTGGTGCAGTTAGCCTCCCAAAGACAGTTAAAGTCCCATTTAACTGCTCGGGAAATGTTACAACTCTTATGCCACATGGCATCCACCGTGCATGTGGTTCCATATGCTCGCCTTCACATGAGGGCAGCTCAATGGACTTTGTCCACCCAATGGACTCAGGCATCAGGTTGCCTGTCAGACAAAATAGCAAACTCCAGTCGCCTTTTTTGGTCTCTCCAGTGGTGGAAGTCCTTTCAAAACCTGTTGCTGGGGTCCCCTTTTCAGCAGTCACTACCCCAAGCAACCCTTACAACAGATACCTCTCCAATGGGTTTGGGAGCTCATCTGCAAGATCTCTCCACCCAGGGCATCTAGTCTCCACAGGAGACTTCTCTACACATCAATCTTTTGGAACTCAGAGCAATATTCTTAGCTCTCAGAGTGTTCCACTCCCTGCTCAGCTACAGGACAGTCCTTATCCACACGGACAACCAAGTAGCCATGTTCTATGTGAACAAGCAGGGAGGGACTGGCTCTCTGTCGCTTTGCAACGAAGCTTTGCGACTGTGGGCCTTCACCAGAGAGCATCAGATTCATCTTATGGCAGTATATCTTCCAGGCGTTCAAAACTCTTGGGCAGACCGACTCAGTCGAGTTCTGCTTCCACACGAGTGGTCCCTCCACATGGACCAAGTAGCCAGGATTTTTCGAATTTGGGGAACCCCGGACATAGACCTCTTTGCAAGTCCGTGGAATGCCAAACTTCCCCAGTTCTGTTCCAGAATTCCGTGTCAGGGAGTTCAGACCAAGGATGCCTTCCTTCTTCACTGGGGTCAAGACTTCCTTTATACCTTTCCACCCATTCCCCTAATTCCCAAAACACTTTTCAAGCTTCAGAGAGACTGAGGTTCCATGATCCTCATAGCACCACATTGGCCACGCCAAGTGTGGTACCCTCTACTTCTGCATCTCTCTCAAGCTCCCTCCCTGGAATTGGGCTCTGCACCAGATTTTCTATCCCAGGAAGACGGAAAGTTGTGGCACCCAAACCCCCAGTCTCTCCATCTCAGGGCCTGGTTGCTGAAGGCCTAGACCTTCAAGTTTTTCATCTCTCTCAGCAAGTCAGATATTCTTCATGCTTCTAGAAAACCTTCCACTAGACATTCTTATGCTTTCAAATGGAAAAGATTTACCATTTGGTGTTCAGAGTAGGGTCTTAACCCTCTTGCAATACCTTTGAATTCTTTACTAGAGTATCTTCTGCATCTATCACATGCAGGCCTTAAAACAAATTCAGTAAGAGTCCATTTGTTTATGCAGCGTCCCTATTGCAGCGTCCCTCAAGCCTCTCAATGGACAGCCTATTTTCTCTCATCCTCTTATAGCAAGATTCATGAGAGGCCTTCTTTTAACTAAACCTCCCATTAGACCACCTCCAGTAGCATGGGACTTTAAATCTGGTTCTTGGCCAGCTTATGAAGCCACCCTTTGAACCTTCAGCCACAACCTCCTTGAAATTTCTTTCTTGGAAGGTTATCTTTCTCATTGCAGTCACTTCAGCACGCCGCATCAGTGAATTGCAAGCCTTGGTGGCTAATCCTCCTTATACAAGGTTCCATCATAAGGTAGTCCTCAGGACCAATCCACACTTTATGCCCAAAGTGGTCTCGCCTTTTCATCTGAACCAAGAGGTATACTTACCTGTCTTTTTTCCAGGACCTCATGCATCAAGTGCAGAGAGGAATCTTCATACTTTGGATTGTAAAAGAGCTCTCGCCTTTTACTTACAAAGAACACAGCAACATAGAAAGTCTTCTCAACTCTTTGTTTCTTTTGATCCTTCCCATTTTGGACTTCCAGTTTCTAGGAGAACACTGTCCAACTGGATTGCTCATTGTATTTCTTTCGCCTACCAGAGTAGGAACCTTTCTCTGGAGGGCCATGTCACAGCTCACAATGTAAGGGCCATGGCAGCCTCAATGGCTCATCTAAACTCTGTGTCCATCGACCAAATCTGTCGAGCGGCCACCTGGGCCTCAGTTCATACCTTCAAAGCCCATTACTGTTTGGACAAGGACTCCCACCGGGATGTCTCGTTTGGTCAGGCTGTTCTCAAACACCTGTTCCATTCCTAATCAACTCCTACCCACCTACCCTGGTTGGATGCCAGAGATCCATGGGGGGAGGTAGAGCCCTTTTCAAGGACACACAACTCTGGGGTCTTTCCCTGACATCTGCAGCTAGGGAGTCCCCATATGTGAAGACTCATTCCTGCTTGTTCCTGGAGATAGCACAGTTACTTACCTGTAACAGGTGATCTCTGGGAACAGCAGGAATAAGTCTTCACGACCCACCCACCTCCCCTAGGAGTTGTATTTCTATCTATCTTTCCTTCCCTCTCTCTCTCTCTTTGTCTCAGCTTTAAAACTTGAACTGGAGAGAGGCGGTTGGGAAAGGCGGGAAGGTAGCACGCAGGCGCTGGTGGATGCTCCCAAAAGCTTTCTTATTGAACGCTGGGGAGCGTTCCCGCGCAGGCTCCGTCGGTACCGACGATACCCATATCTGAAGACTTATTCCTGCTGTTCCCAGAGATCACCTGTTACAGGTAAGTAACTGTGCTTTCTCTCGAAGGTTATGTCACAGCTCACAATGTGAGAGCAATGGCAGCCTCTATGGCAAACCTTCTCTTAGTGTCCATTGATGACATCTGTAGAGCAGCCACTTGGGCTTTGGTACACATCTTTGCAGCCCACTACTGCTTAGACAAGGACTCCCGTCGGGATACCTTGTTTGGCCAGGCTGTTCTCCAGTATCTCTTTCACACTTAGAACTCCTCCTACCCGCAGTCCTGGGTTTCGATGGCAGAGATCCATGGGAGGAAGCATGACCCTTCTCAACCTGGGTTTCGCAGCTTTCTGGGGTCATCTCCTTGGCATCTCTCAGCTAGGGAGTCCCCATATGTGAAGACTGCATTCCTGCTTGTTCCTGGAGATAGTGTAGTTACCTGTAACAGGTGATATCCGGGAACAGCAGGAATTGAGTCTTCACAACCCACCCACCTCCCCTAGGAGTTGTATCTCTCTATCTCTATCTCTCCCTCTCTCCCTCTCTCCCCCCTTTGTCTCAGCTATAAACTCAAGATGGAGAGTTGGAAAGGTGGGAAGGCAGCGGCGCAGGCGCAGTGGGATGCTCCCAAAAGCTTTCCTATTGGACGTTGTGGAGCGTTCCCGCACAGGTTCCATCAGTACCGATACCCATATGTGAAGACTCAATTCCTGTTGTTCCCAGAGATCACCTGTTACAAGTGAGTAACTACGCTTTAGCGTGTTACCTTTCAGATGGGGAGAGGACTGCTGTTGTCTGCTGATGAACATATATTCATGGTCAAAATTGTTTTTTCCAGACTAAAATTCATAAGGAAATGAAATTTACTGAGTTTTGTTAAAAGATAACTGTGATTCATTCCTTTGGGTCTCGGTAGTAGGTTGAGAAGGGAGGTCATTTAATTTAGGCAGGGCTTACATAGATTCCAAATGTTTCCTAATCTTAGGCAATAGAAAAATGGCAAATTGATTTGGAGGTATGTGAACTGGGCTGCTAGTCTCTTCAGGGGTTTTAAATGGGACAAGTTATTTAGCTACTTTAAATAGCTGCCAGATATTTACCCATCAAATTGATCTTACCTGAGTAAAACATTCTTTTAGACTTTTTAATGAGTGTTCTTTACTTGGCCTGAAGAGTTTTGATGTGATTTTTAGAAAAAATATTCATATCTTTCCTCCAAGCCTTCTCTGCTCATGTAATTGTACCTTTACCATTCTTAAGCTAATGTCAAACCAAGGTTGGTTACTCTGGGGGCTAATTTTAACTGATCTTAGAGGGGCCAATTTATCTATTGTGTCTTTTAATATGGAATTCCAGAGAGCTACTTTCTGATTCAGAAGAGATGTGGAGGCTCATTTAGGGAGCTGGATGTCCGGGCCGTTCAGACGTTCCCAAGGAACACTGGGCAGTTAGGACCCGATTCTGGACCATGGGAGCAAAACTATCTCCAGGAACAAGCAGGAATGTAGTCATCACATATGGGTATCGTCGGTACCGACGGAGCCTGCGCGGGAACGCTCCCCAATGTCCAATTAGAAAGCTTTTGGGAGCATCCCAAAGCGCATGCATGCTGCCTTCCCGCCTTTCCCAACTGCCTCTCTCCAGTTCTTCATTTTCCGTGGAGCCAGCAGGTCGTGTTCCTCTCATCGCAGAAAATTTTCCTTCTTTTTTGTGGTCGCGTCTGCCTTCCTCGACGCTTTACCGATATTGCCGTTTTTTTCTTTCTTTAAAAAAAAAAAAAATTCTTAGTACTTTTTTCCCATTTTTTCCAGGTGCACACGCCATTTTTGGGCCTTAGGCCCAAAATTTTTTCCATAATGGAAAAACCCTATTCAGGTTTTAAAAAGTGTACCAAGTGTGGCGGTACCATCTCTGTCACCGACACCCATGAGTGGTGTCTGAAATGTTTAGGTCCTGACCATTCCATCTCGGAATGTATGGCCTGTGCCATGATGTCCAGGAGAGGTCGACAGAACCGAGCTGCCAAGCTCAGTACCCTGTTTCCCTCTGATGCAGCTTCGGTGGCATCGACGTCTTCCAGGGCTTCGTCTTCCTCCCATGGATCTCAGGTAACTAAACCAAAGTCTAGCTGGTCCTCAAAGGGTAGATCTCCTTCTAACCATCGAGATGCCCCTGGCATTGCCCTTGAGGATTCTGCACTGGCAAAATTGCCCCAGCGGGAGGCTTCGGCTTCCAAAGCATTATCGGGGCTCCAGGACGTTCTCGAGGCCTCAACCTCGGCAGAACAACTGGTGCCATGCTCTCCGGTACCGACATCCAGGCATTGGCAGCGTCGATAGACCAGAGAGTTCTGGCTATTGAGCACAGTCTGGCGGCTCTCCTTGCGGCATCGACGCCCTCGGAACCGCATCAGACATTTCAACTGGTACCGGCACCGGTATCAGTACCGGTACTGATAGCATCGACATCGGTGTCTGCATTGCTGGCACCCAGTCATCCGATGCCTTCTGGTACCGATACTCCGGTACCGATTATTCCCGGTACCGATTTTGGTCGGTACGGGTATCGGGCTCTTCAAGAGCACCCGGACAGATGGTACTTCGAGTCTTCAGAGGAATCTGAGGATTCTGATAGTTCTGTCGATGCAGGAATGCTTCTCCCAGAGGAGCCCTCCTCCCCTAAGCACAGGATGTCTCCTTCAGAAGATATTTCCTTTCAGGATTTTATCAGGGAGGTGGCTAGGGGTCTCTACATTATTGTGGCCCCTGAAACAGAGCTCAGAGCAAAGAAGTTGGAAATCTTACAATATCCTAAAACTCCTAAGGAGGCAGCTACCTTGCCCATCCATGAGATCTTGCATGATCTTATGTTAAGAACGTGGGAGACACCTCTTACCACCTCGCCTCATTCTCGTAGACTGGATACTCTGTATCGAGTCCCTCCTTGTCCTGGTTTCCAAAAAACTCAGCTTCCTCACCACTCTATTATAGTGGAATCAGCTATGAGAAGATATTATCCTGCTTATTCTCAGCAGGGACGTTCTGCAAGTCAGCTTGTCAGGAAAGGTCAGCAACCACCCAAACAAAGGAAAGCAAAGACTGCAAAGCCTCAGCCATCCTAGCAGCCTCAGCCTCCGCAGGGCCTTTGACTTTCAGCTACAGAACTTAGCCTTCCTGGCTCTCGTTGGACCAGAGCCTTCCACCATTCCAGAAAGGTTGTGTCACTTTGCCCCCAAATGGGGGCAGATAACAGCAGAGCATTGGATACTCTCCATCATAAAAGAGGGGTACAAGCTTCATTTTTCTAGCATGCCCCCTCCCAAAATGATGAGGCAGTTCAATTCTCCAACCTCTCTCATCAACCTGTTAGGTCAGGAGGTCACTATGCTTCTTGCCCAAGGGGCAATAGAAGAGGTACCCATCCATCAGCAAGGTACAGGGTTTTACTCCCCCTATTTCCTTATCCCAAAGAAAACAGGGGGATACAGACCTATCTTGGGCCTCAGAGAATTGAGCAAATTCCTTGTCAAAGAGAATTTCAAGATGATTTCTCTTGGAACTCCGCTGCCATACCTTCAGAGTCAGGATTGGCTTTGTTCTCTAGATCTCAAGGATGCGTACACCCATGTTCTCATCCATCCAACTCACGGAAGGTTCCTTCGGTTCCTTTTTCAAGAAAAGCACTACCAATACAGGGTGCTTCCATTTGGCCTGGCCTCAGCACCAAGGGTGTTCACGAAATGCATGGCTGTGGTAGCTGCATTTCTCCGCACTCTAGGGATATTCGTCTTCCCCTACTTAGATGACTGGCTCATTCGAGCCCCAACAGAGTCAGAGGCCAGGACTTCTCTATCCTGCACAATGCGTATCCTTCAGTATTTGGGTCTGGTAATAGACTGGATTTTGGGATGTTTAACTCCCACTCAGTCTTTAGAGTTCATAGGAGCGTTGCTGGATACCAGAAAGGCAAGGGCCTATCTCCCCCAGGCCCGTTGCCTTCGGATGGTGCAGTTAGCTTCTCAAGCAGTGCTAAAACCTCATCTCACTGCCTGAGAAATGTTACAACTATTAGGCCACATGACATCTACTGTGCATGTGGTTCCCTATGCTCGCCTCTATATGAGGGCAGCCCAGTGAACTTTATCCACTCAATGGACCCAGGCATCAGGATGCCTGTCAGACAAAATAGCAAACACAAGTCACCTTATTTTGTCCCTCCAGTGGTGGAAGTCCACTCAAAACCTGTTGCTGGGGTCCCCTTTTCAACAATCCTTAACCCAGGCAACTCTCACAACAGAGGCTTCTCCGATGGGTTGGGGAGCTCATCTGCAAGACCTCTCCACCCAAGGCACCTGGTCTCCATAGACTCATCATATCAATCTCTTGGAGCTCAGAGCAATCTTCCTTGCTCTTCGAGTGTTCCACACCCTGCTCAGCTACAAGACAGTCCTCATTCATACGGACAATCAAGTAGCCATGTTCTACGTGAACAAGCAGGGAGGAACAGGCTCTCTGGCGCTTTGCAACGAAGCTTTGCGACTATGGGCCCTCGCCAGAGAGCATCAGATTCATCTCCTGGCAGTGTATCTTCCAGGCATACAAAATTCTTGGGCAGACAGACTCAGTCGAGTTCTGCTTCCACACGAGTGGTCTCTACATGCAAACCAGGTGGCAAAGATTTTTCAAATTTGGGGAACCCCGGACATAGACCTTTTTGCAAGTCCGTGGAATGCCAAACTTCCCCGGTTCTGTTCCAGAATTCCGGCTCAGGGGGCTCAGGCCAGGGATGCTTTCCTCCTTTACTGGGGTCAAGACTTCCTGTATGCCTTTCCACCCATTCCCCTAATTCCCAAAACCCTGTTCAAGCTTCAGAGAGACAGAGGCTGCATGATTCTCATAGCTCCACATTAGCCACGGCAAGTGTGGTACCCTCTGCTTCTACATCTCTCTCAAGCTCCCTCCCTGGAGTTAGGGTCTGCTCCAGATCTCCTATCTCAGGAGGGCGGAATGTTATGGCATCCCAATCCCCAGTCTCTGCATCTGAGGGCTTGGTTGCTGAAGGCCTAGATCTCCATGATCTTAACCTCCCTCAGCAAATAAAGGATATCCTTTATGCTTCCAGGAAGCCTTCCACAAGATGCTCTTATGCTTTCAAGTCGAAAAGGTTTACCATATGGTGTTCGCAGAAGGGTCTTAACCCCATTGCCATACCTCTGGAGTCATTACTGGAATACCTCCTTCATTTATCCAATGCAGGACTTAAGACTAACTCAGTGAAGGTCCATTTGATTGCTATTGCAGCTTCCTTCAAGCCTCTAAATGGACATCCTATTTCCTCCCATCCTCTTATATTAAGATTTATGAGAGGCCTTTGCTAACTAAGCCTCCCATTAAGCCACCTCCTGTGGCATTGGACTTAAATTTGGGTCTTGGTCTGCTCATGAAGCCACCTTTCGAACCTTTAGCTACTACCTCCTTGAAATTCCTTTCTTGGAAGGTTATCTTTCTCATTGCAATCACATCAGCACGTCGCATCAGTGAGTTGCAAGCTCTAGTAGCTGATCCACCTTATACAACGTTCCATCATAACAAGGTAGTCCTTAGGATTCATCCACGCTTTATGCCAAAGGTGGTCTCGCCCTTTCATCTAAACCAAGCGGTCTACCTACCTGTGTTCTTTCCAAGGCCTCATGCATCAAATGCAGAAAGGAACCTTCATATTTTGGACTGTAAAAGAGCTTTAGCCTTTTACCTACAAAGAACACAGCAACATAGAAAGTCCTCTCAACTCTTTCTTGCTTTTGATCCTTCTCATTTGGGACTTCCAGTTTCCAAGAGAATGCTATCTAACTGGATTGCTCAGCGTATTTCCTTTGCCTATCAGAGTAAGAATCTTCCTCTGGAGGGCCATGTCACAGCTCACAATGTGAGAGCCATGGCAGCTTCAATGGCTCATCTGCACTCTGTGTCTATCGACGACATCTGTCGAGCCGCCACTTGTGCCTCGGTTCATACTTCACAGCCGATTACTGCTTGGACAAGGACTCCCGCCGGGATGCCTTGTTTGCCTGTTCCATACCTAATCAACTCCTACCCGCCATCCCTGGTAGGATGCCAAAGATCCATGGGGGGAAGTGGAGCCCTGTTCAGGGACACACAACTTCTGGGGTCTCTCCCTGGCACCTAAAGCTAGGGAGTCCCCCATATGTGATGACTACATTCCTGCTTGTTCCTGGAGATAGCATAGTTACTCACCTATAACAGGTGATCTCCGGGAACAGCAGGAATTTAGTCCTCACAACCCACCCACCTCCCCTCGGAGTTGTATTTCTCTATCTCTTTCCCTTTCCCTCTCTCTCTTTGTCTCAGCTTTAAAACTCAACTGGAGATAGGCAGTTGGGAAAGGCAGGAAGGCAGCACGCAGGCGCTGTGGGATGCTCCCAAAAGCTTTCTAATTGGACGCTGGGGAGCGTTCCTGCGCAGGCTCCGTCGGTACCGACGATACCCATATGTGAGGACTAAATAAATTCCTGCTGTTCCCAGAGATCGCCTGTTACAGGTGAGTAACTATGCTTTCCTGCGGTGCACAGAATTGGATCCATGGATGGCTCGGTGTGCCCCTGCCGCTTGTGGGGATGTCCTTCCCACAGCCTCCCCAACTCCTGCAGCTTCGGCCTCCCCCTCTTCTCTGCTGCCAGATGCATGGCTGGCCTGCTAGGGCCTGTATCAGGTGGCGAGGACCCCGCCTGCACCTGGGCCTGATTGCCGGGTTGATGCTGCTTATTCCACCTTTGAGGTGGAATAAGCAGAACATCCCCTTTGACCCGGCAAGATGTACAGGGCCGTGACCTGAATTGGTTCTCTATTTCCGGCTGGGCTGGCCTGTCCCAACTCTGCCCAGGGCCCACCCCCACCCCCTTCCCACACCCCACCGGTTCTTCCCATCCTGCAGTTCACAACGTACAGGGAGAGCCAGAGGAGGAATTGGGCCCATGGTGAGCTAGGACTCAAATTGCTGGGCAAATAACGCTTTATCAAATACTTAAAATGTTCTAATATATTTCTAATACATATTTAGCTTGAGTAGGTGGAAAGGTTAGGGTCAACTGAAAAGTCAAAGTAATGATCAGAGCAAGAAACTGGACTAATTTAAAAGCAGCCTATGTTGGCTTGAGTGGATATGATATACTCTGGGCTCAAGTAATGACCAGCCGCATGTGTCAGGCAGTAGATAAAGACTAAAACCTAAGTTCAGTAAATTTATAAAACCTCTTATTTATCCCATGTTGGGAGAAACAAAACGGATATTTAAATACTCCTGAAGGTCATAAGTCACCTGGTAGGAGGTTCACATGGGCTGTAGTTAGTTTTAATTCATCCAACAAGACTTGGGTGACTGGGGAAGGGTTGTATACTAACAGTGTAAGGGGGGGGGGAGAGGATTTTGAGAATAACCTAATTAAGAGAGAATCGGAGAACTTAGTCAAAGAGAAATAGATTCTTTGCCTGGTAGCGATATGAGACCAATAGTGCTACTACTCCATCTCATTTCAAAGGGCAATGCGATGTAAAGATTTGGAACCCCACTTATGGTTAAGATTTGAGCATATGCACAACACGTTACACTTGTCTACATAAAATTTCATCTGACATTTAGGTGCTTAGCCACCCAGTCTTACTAGGTCCTTCTGCTGTTCACATTCCAACACACCCATACATTATGGCTAATTTGAGTGGGGAAGTTTTCAGACAAACGTTGTCCAACTAAATCAGTATTTATTGTGTAAATGGCTTTCAATATTGCCATGAAGGAGAACAATTTGAATTCTTAAAAGCCATTTACACAGTTAAATACCTATTTACTGTATGTGAGCATCTGAAAAATGTCCACTCTTCTCGCAGTTAATTTATGTGCTTCACAACACATTTATCTTTACCTGTATTTAGCAGAAGTGTTCCTGAAGGCATTGTTAGGGTGAAGAATTCCAGAATACATGCATTTTTCTTTTTCAAACTCCATGTGTTTGAAACAAAAAATAAGTATCCTCAAAAAAAAAAAAAAAAAAAGCAAGGGCAAATCCGCTTTTAAGGCTTCTAAATTTAGGAGATTACAGCCAGTAAATTTATTAAATTCAAATATCTAGGGGCTTTAACTCTGGAAGTTAACCGCCAGGCTTTTTCAAAATTGACCTATATACTTACATATAAGGCAATTTTCATTGGGAGACTTTGGCTGAAAAAGCAGTCACGATCAACATTCACAGTTTTAGCTTGGTAAAAATTAGGTAGTTTTGAGAGTATATTTAACTTAGGGAGGTAAATATATGTAGATTACATCTTCAAACCTATGGGGCATGCTTGCAAAAAAGGGGTGCTGATAGTGTATGGTCATGCTGTAATTCCAGCGCAGAGGCCCATGCTAACTTCATAGAACTTGTGTGTCTGTACTTCTACTATGGTGCATTGCTAACTTGCAGCACCATGGTAATCCAACATGTGGGTGCACTCATTACGGTGGTATTAAGTGCCCCCACGCTAATGTTAGCCATCATGGTTAGCACTTTAAATCCTCCCCGTTTCCACCCATTCACAGTGTTAACTGTTTAGAGTAGGATTTTTTGCATGATGTGCTCATTGCATGTTAAACCGTTCACTAGTGGTTAATACAATTTAGTAAATATGCTCTTGCGTATGCCCAAAGGAAAAGCAGTTTCAAATCTCTACATAAACTTTTTGTTGGGGCAATTTTGAAAGGCAGAGTATGCTCAGACCTTCTGGAAATTGGTGCAAAGCCCTTGAGTAAAAGAATGGTTGCCTAGTTTTGAGGGTCCTTTACTAAAAGGTGCTAAAGGCGCACTAGGACGTGCATTGGCAAGTAGTGCGGGGCCATGACAGTGCAGGATGAATCTCATGCTAACTGTGCAACCACGTTAAAGGTGCAAGTGTACAGCATAGGGTCAGAGAGTGGAGGTGGTGAGCTTGGCACTGTGAGCGCTATGTTAACACCATGCACTAACTTCATTAGTGTGGGTTCACCTCATGTCACCTCAACTGGTGGCATAGGTGCACCCACATAATGCTGCATGCGCTGTGGGACAGGGATCCATGTTAACTGCTATGTTAAATGCTTTTCATGTCCCCAACAATCAACACAGTGGTGTTGCACCTAATGCACCATGATTTTGGCACTAATCATACCTTAGGTGCAACACCGTAGCATCCATTAGTAAAAGGCCCCTTTGGATGGGAAAATCTTTCAAAACAGGAGGACGGTGATCACTGTATTAATTTGTCAGTGGCAGCATTTATATTAATACATATATTTAATGCCGATCTAGGTATAGTCACTGGCACTGAATATGAATGTACAGTAATGCGGTGGCAATCGCTGTCTCTATCCTTTTAGTGTAGGCTGCTGTTTGGCTGGCCCGAACTAAATGTATACCTTAACCATATAGTAGATGAATAGCATCATTATACAGATATTTGGTTCCTGTCCTACTTGGTAGAGCAGGAATGGTTAGACTTATTACCCAGCACTATTGGTACGGGGTGCGCACAGCAAAAGGAGGTTTGCTTCATGTTCATTTAAAACACATTTTTCAGGGAGTGGAGGGCTTGTTGAATTTGAGACCAGAGGTAGTGCACAGCAGTAGTTTTTTCAGGGATTTGGTGGTGGTTTCAAGCAGAAGATCCAGGCCAGTATTATGCATTTATAAAGCGCTGCCAAGCATATGCAACACTGTACAGACAATCTTACAATCTTGAAGACAAACATACAGGACAAAATAATGCAATAGGAATAAGGGCAATAAGGCCAATAGGAGCTGAAACAAAAGGGAGGGATTAAGAATCAAATGTGGACTCAAAGTAGTGAGTCTCAAAGGCAGTCTTAAAGGTGGTCTCAAGGAGGTGCAAGAGATAAAGGTGTTGAGACCACTTGGTAATAGTGATCATAGCATGATCTCGTTTGATTTAATAAATGGAGGAAGGATAATAAGGAAATCCACAGTACTACCTTTTAACTTTCAAAAGGGAGACTATGATAAAATGAGGAAAACAGTTAAGAAAAAACTAAAAGGAGCAGTTGCAAAGTTAAAGATTTACATCAATCATGGGTGTTTAAAAATACTATCTTGGAAGCCCAGAACAGCTGTATTCCACGCTTTAAAAATATGGAAGGAAGTCCAAAAAAACTGCCTGCATGGTTTAAATGTGAGTTCATAGAGGCTGTTGCCAAAAAAGCATATTTCAGGAAATGGAAAAACTGGAAACATAAGCACTGGCAAGTTAGATGCAAGGCATTGATAAGGAAGGCAAAGAGAGAATTTGAGAAGAAGCTTGCCGTGGAAGCAGAAACGCATAATAAAGACTTTTTCAAGTACATTCGTAGCAAAAAAACTATGACTGAGTCATTTGGACCATTAGATGATAGGGGGTAAAAGGGGTACTAAGAGGGGACAAGGCCACTGCACAGAGACTGAATGAATTCTTTGCTTCGGTCTTTACTGAGGAAGTTGTAGGGATGTTACCCATGACTGAAATGATATTTAAAGGTGATGCCACAGAAGAATTTAAAGAAATATTAATACACCAGGAAGATGTATTATAACTATTTGATAAACTGATGAATAGCAAAGCACCTGGACTGGATGGTATACATCCAAGGATGTTGAAAGAACGAGATTGCAGACCTGCTATTAGTAATCTGTGAACTATCATTAAAATCATCTGTAATACCTGAAGACTGGAGGATGCCAATTTATAAAAAGGGTTCCAGGGGTAATCCAGGAAACTACAGAATGGTGAGGCTGACATCAGTACTGGGCAAAATGGTAGAAACCATTATAAAGAACAAAATTACTGAACATGTAGATAGTCATGATTTAATGGGAGAAAGCCAACATGGTTTTGACCTAGAAAGGTCTTGTCTTACTAATCTGTTATTTTTTTTGAAGGTGTGAATAAACAGACAAAGGTGAGTCAGTCGATATAGTGTATCTGGATTTTTAAAAAGTCTTTGACAAGATCTCTCATGAGAGACTTTTGGCAAAATTAAAAAGTCATGGGATAGGAGGTAGCGTACTATTGTAGATCAGGAACTGGTTTAAAGATAGAAAGCCAGAGGGTAGGGCCTGGAAATAGGAATAACGAGTGAGGTAATCAAATTTGCAGATGAGACAAAACTATTCAAAGCTGTTAAAACCCATGAGGATTGTGAAAAATTGCAAGAGGACCTTGATAATTTGGAAGACTGGAGATCCAAATGAAATTTAATGTGGACAAGTGCAATGTTACGCTCCTAGGAAAGAAACACCCAAACTACGGTTACATGATGCAAGGTTCCACATTAGGAACCACCACCCAGGAAAAAGATTTAGTTGTCATCGTGGATAACATGTTGAAACCATCTACCCAGTGTGTAGTGGCAGCCAAGAGAGCAAATAGAATGCAAGGTATCATAAGGAAAGGAATGGAGAATAAAACAAAGGATATTATAATGTCTCTGTATCTTTCCATGGTGCGACCGCACCTTGAATATTGTGTGCAATTCTGGTTGCCATATCTTAAAAAGGATATGGCATTATTAGAAAAGAGAGAAGAGCCACCAAAATGGTAAAGGGGATGGAAGGATACCCCTGTGAAGAGAGGCTAAAAAGGTTAGGGCTCTTGCCTGGAAAAGAGACGGCTGAGGGGTGATATGATAGAGGTCTATAAATTAATGGAGTGAAATGGGTAAATGTAGACAGATTGTTTACGCCATCACAATATAGAAAGATTAGGGGACATGCAATGAAGCTACAGGGTAACCTATTTAAGACTAATAAGGGAATTTGTTTTTCACTCAATGTGTAATCAAACTCTGGAATTCATTACCGGAGGATCTTATAAAAGCTGTTAATGTAGCCGGGTTTAAAAAAGGTTTGGACAAGTTACTGGAGGAAAGGTCCATAAACCATTATTAAAGGGATCAGGGATATCCGCTGCTTACCCCAATACAAGCAGTGGTGGAACCTGTCTCTTGGGTAAACTCATAGGTACTTATGACATAGATTGGCCCCTTTTGGAGTCAGGATACTGGGCTTGATGGACCTTGGTCTGACTCAGTATGGCATATCTTATATTCTTATGAGTCTTGAGCTTGGACATGAAGAGGGCAAAGGAAGAGATTTGATGCAGGCACAGGATGTTCCGGGCAAATGGAGCAGTAAAGTTAAAAGAATGAAGCCTGGAGTTAGCGGAAGAAGAGAACGGCATAGAGAGAAGGAAGGTAGAAGAGGAACAAAGATCACAGGGAGGGGTATAGGGAGAGAGGGAAGAGGAAAGGTAAGATGGAATAGCTGAGTGAATGCATTTATGTATCAAGATAAGTAGTTTGTACTGAATGCAGTAACAGGGTGCCAGTGAAGGGACTTGAGAAGAGGAGTAATAGGACAGTAACATGGCTAGTGAAGAATTAACTGCACAGCGGAGTTTCAAATGGATTGTAGAGGGTAAAGATGAGATTGAGGGAGACCAGCAAGGAGGAGGTTGCAATAGTCAAGCTTGGAGATAAGGGAGTGAACAAGAGTCTTAGTAGTAAAGGTAGAGAGGAAAGGATAAATCCTTGTAACAGTTGAAGAGAAAAAAAGCAACAGGACTTAGCAATTTGTTGGATTTCAGATGAGAATGACAGGGAGGAGTCTAAGACAACACCAAGGTTACAGGCAGAGGAAACAAGAAAAATATGAACGTTGGCAACGGTGATAGAGGAAGGATGGAGGATGGATTAGGGGAGAAAACCAGAAGCTCTGTTTTGGCCATGTTCAATTTTAAATGGTGCTGAGATATCCAGGCAGAGATATTGGATAATTAAACAGAGATACGTGCTTGGAGAGAAGGAGAGGTCTGGAGAAGAGATATAAACTTGAGAATCATCCGCATAGAAGTGATACTGAAAGCCAAGGGATGAAATAAGGGAACCAAGTGATTTTGTATAAAGGGAGAAAAGGAGTAGGCTTAGAACGGATCCTTAGGGGACACCAACTGAGAAAGGGATAGCAGAGGAAGATGTATCGAGAAACAGACACTGAAGGGGGGATTAGAGAGAGAGAACGAAGATAGAACAGAGTCTCTAAAGCTAAGAGAAGATAATGTAGCAAGGAGAAGAGAGTGGTCAACAGTATCAAAGGCAGCAGAAAGGTCAAGAAGAATAAGAATTGACTATAGGCCTTTAGACCTTGCCAAGAATAAGTCACTAGAGACCTTGGCAAGGGCTGTTTCGGTTGAATGAGGGCAGAAGCCAGACTTGAGGGAAAAAGAGGGGAATGAGTAGAGAGAAAGTCAAAACAGCAAGAAAGAATGGCAGAAAACAATGGCAGCATATTCTCAGGGATTTGGTGGTGGTTTCATAGCAATAAGGCAGAAGATACAGCATGGCAATGGACCCTGCCCCACCTGTGAAGTACATCATTACATCTGCCAGGACCTTTAAATATGAGTTGAGTGAAGAGACTGCAAGGGTTAGAAGCCAAGAAGTTGGTCAGGTGGATGAAATAGTTTTGTTTAGTGAGTGAGATGGCAGAATTTAAAGAAGTGAGCATGAATTTAAAGTGAAGGAAATTAGAGCGGGAGCAGGATATGAGCCCGGTGCACTCGGTAGAATGAGCACATAAGCATAGGTAGCAGGTTGTAGAAGAAAGCCGGGGATGGGTTGATGTATTCCTCACAGGGCGTGAAATTGGGGGAGCAAGGGTATGGAGAGCAAAGGATAGAGCAGATTTATAAGTGGTTAGAGCCGCATTGACAGGCTTGGAGGAAAGTGTAGAAGAAAGAAAGAGGAGAAGAGATGGATGATGAAAAAGACAGAGGATCAATAGCTTGAAGATTTTTTTAAAAGAAAGGAGGTAACAGGGCAAGATGGCAGTGAAGAGTGCTGAAGAAAGAAGCTCAGGAGGTGGTGGTCAGACAGTGGAAGAATTAAGTAAAGGAAATTTTCAGTTTGAGCAATTGGAATGGAAAACAAGGTCAAGGTAGTGACCAAGCCGATGAATAGGGGTGGTGGAGCAAAGCTGGAGATCGTAAGCGGAAGTAAGGGAAATAAATTTTGCTGCATAGGAGTCCAAGGGGGTATTGATGCGAAGGTTAAAGTTGCCAAGAATAATAAAAGGGGATGACAAATCCAAAAATAAAGGGAGCTAAGAATCAAAGTCATTGAGGAAGGAGGAAATGGGCTTGTTGGGGGGTCTATAAATAATAGCAATGGGAAGAGGGAAGGGATAGAACAGATGAATGGAATGAAATTCAAAGGAGGGGAAAGCATGGGATTGATATGGGATGAAGGATGAAACTGACAGGAGATAGAGTAAACAGCTGATCCCACCACCATGGCCGGTGGCACGAGGGATGTGGGAGAAATGGAGGCCTCCAAGGGAGAGTGCAACGACAGAGGCGGAGTCATCAGGATGGAGCAAGGCTTCACCCCACTTATAGAACATGTCATCACTTCTGCCAGCACTTATAAATGAGCGCACTATCATATCATCTTTGTGAGAGAACTGCCTGAATTTGGAGGGACCAGAGCCAGAACACAATGGCAACATATTCTCAGGGATTTGGTGGTTTTAGGCCAGTAAGGCAGAAGATCCAGCCTGGCAGTGGACCCCGCCCCACCTATGGAGTACATCATTACATCTGCCAGGATCTTTAAATTTGCACTGTCTGCCATGCGGCCATGGACACATGACAGAAAGAGGATGCCCCTCTTGGATTCCTATGGTGTCATTTTTGAAATTTATTTGCAGTTTAACAATTGAAAGAGTTCAAGCTACAACTGGCACTATGGCTAAACGTCTTGTGCAAGGGACTTGGAATTATAGCTAAGTTCTCCGGGTATCTCTCTTTTTTTTTTCTCCTCATTGTGGTTAACTTTAAACCCTGCTGCTAGGACTCCACCCCCTCCAGTAGGAAGGACATTTTAACAATTAGATTGGGACTTGGACCCCATCCCCTAAATGGAGGTACCTAAGGATGGTGAGCCCAGTTCTTTCGTGGAATTTCTCTATGCCTAAGGATTTGCACTTATGTCTAATTCTTGTCAAAGTATGGATAAGACTTCAGGTGAAGCACCATGGTTGGAAGGCATTTACCCAACATTTTGCTGCAAGGTGTTAATGGAACAAAACTCTTCATTTTTCACAAGAAACTATGCAGAATGTCAAGATTATGATGTTAAAATCCTAGAGTCTCAACACAGATTGGATAAATTAAATGCTAAAAGTGAAGACTCTTCAAATTTCAAGCACCTCTTATATTAAGGACATTCTGCTTACAGAAGCAGGCTGAGTTGCTAGAAAATGTTACATTGCAAAACTTTGAGGATTTTGTATTTTCCAGTCACTCACTACCTGTCTCCTTTAATGTAGCTTAAGAAATATTTTAAAGAGGCACTGTTGCTTCCAAAGGCTGACTATGTGCTTGTTCTAATTTGTGTTATTTGCCAATCCGATCTATTATAGATGAGGAGTCAGGAGTGGCTCTGATTTTCATTTTGTAGTAAAGCACTACTGGTTATACACCAATTTTCATTTTTATAGTCAAGTAAGTTTGATTCTGCAATTAGAGAAGACTTTGTTTGGTGAACTTGAACATATAACTATGGATATCAACTTCAAGGTGCGAGAATACATTCAGAAACTTTGAGGCATTTCCTTCTGAAGTAATTAAGAGATGTTTTCTAACACTGAAACATATACCTATGCTTATACAACCATCCACATTTAACTAAGTGAACTAACCACTGGCTTTTGTTTGACAATATTATATTGTGCATTCATTTTAATATTAGTGTTTTCCCTGACCTCACTATTTGAAGGTCATGGTTAGTTGGCATTGTTTGTCATTTAATATGAATAAAACAGAAGCTCTACTAAAACAGAGCTGGTTCAGTTTTTCCAGAGGAACTGACAGTTGACAATGTGCTCCAGATCAGGAAAAAGATTTGGTACTCAGGGAGTGGTGTTTCTCAACTGATGAATTGATCCAGAAATTCCTAAAATGCTGTGGATTGTCTTTGGCACGCTGCGTATGTTACAGAGACTGAAGCCTTTCCTAGATGGTGATTTTCTTTTTGCATTTATTTTACCAGGTTTAATATCAGGATGCAAGAAATATGATTACATCACACTGGTTTAGCATAAGATACATTAGTTACTGGTTGATGACTGACAAATATTTGAAGTGTTATCTGTTGCAGAGTTTTGTGCAGCATTGCAATCTCTGTTCTTGCCATCTTATACGGTAGGCTTTGCACACCATAGCAGCATCTTCTAGTCTTTGAAATGCTCTTTCATTGGATAGTTGCTTAGAGATGGTTACTTAATGGGGGGGGGTTACTTGTGCTAAGCACTTAGCGCAGGTTTTATCGTGTGCTAACCGTAATGGTGACCACGCCGTAAAAACACTGCCGCAGTAAAAAGAAGGCATGCAAAGTGCACAGCATAGGTTTGGGGCGGGAAGTGGGCATGATGGCCAGAGACAGCTGTCACACTAGCTGTCACAACTACTGATGGTATTGCTGCACTGAAGTGGTGATAAGTGCAGCTGTGTTAACAGCAGTCAGGTAGCACAGCATCTGTCTCAACCCCACCCAAGAAAAAAAGAATGCCGCCAGTCAGATGACCGCAGAACCTTCCTTCCTTCCTTTCCTCCCTCTCATTCCTAACCCAGATGATGGAACAGAGACACCGCCCCAAGAAAATGATCTGTGATTGGGGAGGGCTATTATCAGATGGGTAATTTGTTAATGGGGAGCAAACTGGGCCACTGTTATGGGGGGAGGATTGGGGGTCTCTGTTCAGTCACTGGAGTTGGGATCAGGAGGGTCAGGTCCCTGTTCAGTCATCTGGGTTGGGATTGGGAAGGTGGGAGGGTACGGCTGTTAACATGGATTCCTGGCATTGTTTTGTTCTTGGACGAGGATTAAGGCAGCATTGAGCTCTGTGTTACATGCATTGGCAGATCGTGCCAGTGCACCTGCACTATCCGCTGTGCTTGTGTCTGTCCTGTATGGTAAATTCAGGGCAGATTCTGAGCATGCCCCCCTGCTTTTACCACAAAGGCTTTGCACTTACCAAACCTAAAGTGTTGCAGTTAAGGTGTGGTAAATGCAAACCCTTACTGCACTTTAATAAAAGAGTTCCTTAATGTCTGGAAAAAAAAACTTTAGACCTTTTTATTTCTGAAACGTTTTTATAGTTTTACTTATCTTCGGTGATGTTTGTTATGTATACTGTTATCTCCAGGAACAAGCAGGAATGTAGTCATCACATATGGGTATCGCCGGTACCGACTGAGCCTGCGCAGGAACGCTCCCCAGCGTCCAATTAGAAAGCTTTTGGGAGCATCCCACAGCGCCTGTGTGCTGCCTTCCCGCCTTTCCCAACTGCCTCTCTCCAGTTCTTCTTTTTCCGTGGAGCCAGCAGGTCATTGTTCCTGTCACCGCAGAAGAATTCTTCTTTATTTCTTTCTTTTTTGTGGTCGCGTCTGCCTTCCTCGACGCTTTACCGGTACCGCCGTTTTTTTTCTTCTTATTTTCTGTCTTAAAATTAATAATAATAATAATATACTAGGACTTTTCCTATTTTTCTCAGGTGCATGCGCCTTTTTGGGCCTTAGGCCCCAAAATGTTTCCTACTATGGAGAAACCTGCCTCAGGTTTCAAAAAGTGCACCAAGTGTGGCGGTACCATTTCCGTCACCGACACCCATGAATGGTGTCTAAAATGTTTAGGTCCTGACCACTCTATCACGGATTGTATGCCTTGCGCCATGATGTCTAAAAGAGGTAGGCAGAACCGAGCTGCTAAGCTCAGTACCCTGTTTATGTTTATGTTTATGTTTATTTATTTGATAAAAACCGCCTTTCTGAAATAACCAAGGCGGTGTACAATTAAAACAATTTTGGTAAAAGAAGGCCAAGGCCAACGAGAAGGAAAAGAAATGTACAATTCTTTTTTTAAAAAGGATAGTAGAAGAGAGGAGGCAGGACGAGACAGAACAACATGGGGGAGCGTCAGAAGGAGGAGGAGAGAGGATAGTAGAGTCACACAAAAGGAGAGGGAAGATTAAACGCTAGGGAAAACAGGTGGGTCTTGAGATTTTGCTTAAAGACATTGTATTGGGGTTCTAAACGGAGGGAGGAAGGGAGAGAATTCCAAAGGGCGGGGCCAGCAAAAAAAAAGGCAGAGGAACGAGTGGATTGTAGCTTCGGTGGCATCGACATCTTCCAGGGCTTCCTCTTCCTCCCGTGGATCTCAGGTAACTAAACATAAGTCCAGCCAGTCCTCAAAGGGTAGATCTCCTTCTAAGCATCGAGATGCCTCTGGCGTTGCCCTTGAGGATTCTGCACTGGCAAAATTGTCCCGGTGGGAGGCTTCGACTTCCAAAGCATTATCGGGGTTCCAGGATGTTCTCGAGGCCTCGACCTCGGCAGAACTACTGGTGCCATGCTCTGGGGTACCGGCAGTCTTCTCCGGTACCGACATCCAGGCATTGGCAGCATTGATAGACCAGAGTCCTGGCTATTGAGCGCAGTCTGGCGGCTCTCCTTGCAGCATCGACGCCCTCGGAACCGCGACAGATAATCCGGCTGGCGTCGGTATCGGTACCGATAGCATCGACATCGGCATCGGTGTCTGATTTGCCGGTACCCAGTCATCCGATGCCCTTCGGTCGGTACGGGTATCGGGCTCTTCAAGAGCATCCGGACAGATGGTACTTTGAGCCCTCAGAAGAATCTGAGGATTCTGACAGTTCTGTCGATGCAGGAATGCTTCTCCCAGAGGAGCCCTCCTCCCCTAAGCGCAGGATGTCTCCTCCAGAGGATATTTCCTTCCAGGATTTTATCAGGGAGGTGGCTCGGGGTCTGTCCATTACTGTGGTCCCTGAAACAGAGCCAAGAGCTAAGGAGTTGGAAATTTTACAATATCCCAAAACTCCTAAGAAGGCAGCTACCTTGCCCATTCATGAGATTTTGCATAATCTCATGTTAAGGATGTGGGAAACACTTCTTACCACCTCTCCTCATTCTTGCAGACTGGATACTCTGTATCGAGGCCCTCCTTGTCCTGGTTTACAGAAAACTCAGCTTCCTCACCACTCTATTGTAGTGGAATCAGCTATGAGAAGGATCAAGAGTGCAAAGAGACATGCCTCTAATCCTCCAGGACGTGCGTGCAGAACCCTGGATGCTTTTGGACGTCGTGTCTTCCAAGCTTCCATGCTTTCTGCCAGGATCAGTTCCTATAGTCTTTACATGGGAATGTTCCTGAAGGAGATCACAGATGATTTAGAGGCCTTGAGTCCTCTTCTTCCCGAGGATAGATGACAGGATTTTCTCACATTAGTCAAACATGCCCAAGATGTTTCCAAATTTAGCAACCATGCAGCCTTTGACTGCTTTGAGTGCATAAGCAGAACCTCTGCCATTGCCATAGGTGCACATAGAATTGCTTGGCTCCAGGCATCTGATCTGGAGCTCTGGGTACAAGACAAATTGGGAAATATCCCTTGTACTGGTGAGAACCTGTTTGGTAGAGATTGGCAGGAAAAGGCCAATGAGTTAGATGCTGACAACTCTACCTTGGATAGATTATCCAAGTCCACAGCTGATCCTGCTAGAAAGAAATTGTTCAAGAAACCATTCTTTTCTAAGAAGAAAAGATATTATCCTGCTTATGCTCAACAGGGATGTTCCGCAGGTCAGCTTTGCAGGAAAGGTCAGCAACCACTCAAGCAGAGAAAAGCAAAGACTGCTAAGCCTCAACCATCTCAGCAGTCTCAGCCTCCACAAGGCCTTTGACTTTCAGCTAGAGAAATTAGCCTTTCTGGCTCTCGTAGGACCAGAGCCTTCCACCATTCCAGGAATGTTATGTCACTTTGCCCCCAGATGGGGGCAGATAACAGCAGAGCATTGGACACTTTCCATCATAAAGGAAGGGTACAGGCTTCATTTTTCAAGCATGCCCCCTCCCACAATAATAAGGCAGTTCAATTCTCCGACACCTCTCATCAACCTGTTAGGCCAGGAGGTCTCTATTCTTCTTGCCCAAAGGGCGATAGAGGAAGTACCCATTCCTCATCAGGGTACGGGGTTTTACTCCCCCTATTTCCTTATCCCAAAGAAAACAGGGGGATACAGACCTATCTTGGACCTCAAAGAATTGAACAAATTCCTTGTCAAAGAAAAATTCAAGATTTCTCTCAGAACTCTGCTGCCATACCTTCAGAATCAGGATTGGCTTTGTTCTCTACATCTCAAGGATTCGTACACCCATGTTCTCATCCATCCAATCAACAGAAGGTTCCTTCGGTTGCTTTTTCAGGGAAAGCACTACCAATACAGGTGCTTCCCTTTGGCCTGGCCTCAGCACCAAAGGTGTTCACGAAAAGCATGGCTGTTGTAGCAGCATTTCTCCGCACTCTAGGGATATTCGTCTTCCCCTACTTAGACGACTGGCTCATTCGAGCCCCAACAGAATCAGAGGCCAGCACATCTCTATCCTGCACAATGCGTATCCTTCAGTATTTGGGTCTCATAATAAACATCCCAAAATCCAGTCTAACTCCCATTCAGTCTTTGGAGTTCATAGGAGCTTTGCTGGATACCAGAAAGGCAAGGGCCTACCTCCCCCAGGCCCATTGTCTTCGCATGGTGCAGTTAGCTTCTCAAGCAGTGCTAGTGTCTCATCTCACTGCTCGAGAAATGTTACAACTACTAGGCCACATGGCATCCACCGTGCATGTGGTGCCCTATGCTCGCCTCCATATGAGGGCAGCCCAGTGGACTTTATCCACTCAATAGACCCAGGCATCAGGATGCCTGTCAGACAAGTCACCTTATTTTGTCCCTCCAGTGGTGGAAGTCCACTCAAAACCTGTTGCTGGGGTCCCCTTTTCAACAACCTTTATCCCAAGCAACTCTCACAACAGATGCTTCTCCGATTGGTTGGGGAGCTCACCTGCAAGACCTCTCCACCCAGGGCACCTACCTAATGTTTAATGTAATTCAATATTGCAATGTTCTGCTATATTGTTGTTTAAGTTCCTTGTAAACCGCCCCTGATCTCTGGAAGGGGCGGTATAAAAAAGCACTGAAATAAATAAATATCAATCTCTTGGAACTCAGAGCAATCTTCCTTGCTCTTTGAGTGTTCCATACCCTGCTCAGCTACAAGACAGTCCTCATTCATACAGACAATCAAGTAGCCATGTTCTACGTGAACAAACAGGGGGGGAACAGGCTCTCTGTCGTTTTGCAACAAAGCTTTGCGACTATGGGCCCTCGCCAGAGAGCATCAGATTCATCTCCTGGGAGTGTATCTTCCAGGCATACAAAACTCTTGGGCAGACAGACTCCGTCGAGTTCTGCTTCCACACGAGTGGTCTCTGCATGCAGACCAGGTGACCAAGATTTTTCAAATTTGGGGAACCCCGGACATAGACCTCTTTGCAAGTCCGTGGAATGCCAAACTTCCCCGGTTCTGTTCCAGAATTCCGGCTCAGGGGGCTCAGGCCAGGGATGCTTTGCTCCTTTACTGGGGTCAAGACTTCCTGTATGCTTTTCCACCCATTCCCCTAATTCCCAAAACCCTGTTCAAGCTTCAGAGAGACAGAGGCCATATGATTCTCATAGCTCCACATTGGCCACGGCAAGTGTTGTACCCTCTGCTTCTACATCTCTCTCAAGCTCCCTCCCTGGAGTTAGGGTCTGCTCCAGATCTCCTATCTCAGTAGGACGGAATGTTATAGCATCCCAATCCCCAGTCTCTGCATCTCAGGGCTTGGTTTCTGAAGGCCTAGTTTTCCATGATCTTAATCTCCCTCAGCAAGTAATAGATATTCTTATTGCTTCCAGGAAACCTTCCACAAGATGCTCTTATGCTTTCAAGTGGAAAAGGTTTACCATATGGTGTTCGCAAAAGGGTCTTAACCCCCTTGCGATACCTCTGGAATCATTGCTGGAATCTCGCCTTCATTTATTCAATGCAGGACTTAAGACTAACTCAGTAAGGGTCCATTTGAGTGCTATTACAGCTTCCTTTAAGCCTCTAAATGGACAGCCTATTTCCTCTCATCCTCTTATAGCAAGATTTATGAGAGGCCTTCTTTTAACTATGTCTCCCATTAGGCCACCACCGGTGGCATGGGACTTAAACCTGGTTCTTGAGCAGCTGATGAAGCCACCTTTCGAACCTTTAGCTACTGCCTCCTTGAAATTCCTTTCTTGGAAGGTTATCTTTCTTATTGCAATCACATCATCACTTCGCATTAATGAGTTGCAAGCGCTAGTAGCTAATCCACCTTATACAAGGTTCCATCATGACCAGGTAATCCTTAGGACTCATGCCTAAGTTGGTCTCGCCTTTTCATCTGAACCAAGTGGTCTACCTAGCTGTGTTTTTTCCAAGGCCTCATGCATCAAATGCAGAGAGGCATCTTCATACCTTGGACTGTAAAAGAGCTTTAGCCTTTTACTTACAAAGAACACAGCAACATAGAAAGTCCTCTCAACTCTTTGTTGCTTTTGATCCTTCTCATTTGGGACTTCCAGTCTCCAAGAGAACACTATCTAACTGGATTTCTCAGTGTATTTCCTTCGCCTATCAGAGTAAGAATCTTTCTCTGGAGGGCCATGTCACTGCTCACAATGTGAGAGCTATGGCAGCTTCAATGGCTCATCTGCACTCTGTGTCTATCGACGACATCTGTCGAGCAGCCACCTGTGCCTCGGTTCATACCTTCACAGCCCATTACTGCTTGGACAAGGACTCCCGCTGGGATGCCTTGTTTGGTCAGGCTGTTCTCAAACACTGGTTCCATACCTAATCAAATCCTACCCACCATCCCTGGTAGGATGCCAGAGATCCATGGGGGGAAGTGGAGCCCTTCTCAGGGACACACAACTTCTGGGGTCTCTCCTTGGCATCTAAAGCTAGGGAGTCCCCATATGTGATGATTACATTCCTGCTTGTTCCTGGAGATAGCACAGTTACTCACCTGTAACAGGTGATCTCCGGGAACAGCAGGAATTTAGTCCTCACAACCCACCCACCTCCCCTAGGATTTGTATCTCTCTCTTTTTCCCTTTCCCTCTCTATCTCTGTCTCAGCTTTAAAACTCAACTGAAGAGAGGCAGTTGGGAAAGGCGGGAAGGCAGCACGCAGGCGCTTTGGGATGCTCCCAAAAGCTTTCTAATTGGACGCTGGGGATCGTTCCCGCGCAGGCTCCGTCGGTACCGACGATACCCACATGTGAGGACTAAATTCCTGCTGTTCCCGGAGATCACCTGTTACAGGTGAGTAACTATGCTTTATGCTAGAAGGGGATGGGTCTGCCGTGTTCATAATTCATTCTTCAGTGCATGAATGTTTCAAGAGAAGGGTTGTGATGCTATTAAATACGCATTAGTACAAAATGAATCTATATTTTAGCATAAAACATTGTGAAAGACTGTTATCATTTGACATTAAATCCAAGATTAGCAAAAGGCCATGTAATAAAAATGAAGAAAAGAAAAACAGTTTTAAGTCATTTTCATAAAAGTGTATTAAAAGGTATTATGTGGAAACTAAGCATTGCTTTATGTGGGAACTGAATCTCCCTGAATGGGATTAGAAAAGTAAAAGTCAATTTTACTTATATGAACCTTCAATAGAAAAGATTGCTTCTGAAATTTTCAGAACTTTTTTAGATACTACAGCAGCAGTGGTCACTTGTTGGTACAATGTTTCTACAGCGTCTTATGCGTACTGAAGTGGCAGTGCCTAATATCTGGTTGCCACTAGAAAGTCAAGGACAGTGAACTGCTTCCTCTTGTGATGGCATGCATGCATACCTAGTGGAATCTCGACATGTTTTTCTTGTGTGTCACATTCTGAAATCTGATTTCTCCCTTATAGGGGGAAGCACATTACAGCTTTCAGCAGTACACTTTGATGTTTCACTTTTTACTTTTCTTATAACTTGAACAAATAATGTTTTAGTACTAGTAAAAGAGGTTCAAGCTGCTTTAGAAGACCTAGACGTGATCTTCTGAAAATTTACTCCAGTTGAACCACTAAATATATCCATGTTTTCCCTATAATATTATATTCAAAGGGTTTGTCCAGCTAATCACTGAAGGAAGTTGGATATGCCCTGGCATTTCAAATTATCTCCATTCCCACACTTTTCTTATTGGTTACTTTCTGTCAGCACAGATTTACCAGATTAAAAAAGGTTTGCTGGGAATGTACCTGACATGCAATTAAACTTGAGCCATGAAATTACCCCGATAATTGGTTGGGTTAATTGCTATCCTAAAGCTCAATTAGAGGGTAGGTTTTCCTGATCATCCAGATAAAGTCAGCTGTTATTGTTCAACTTTGTTTTATTTATTTATTTAATATAGATCTGTGTGGCTATATGAATCAGGCAAAATATAGGTGTTGCCAGATTTGTGTGTGGTTTGGAGAAGAGGAAACAAAACTGGCTTGAACAAATTTTTAGCTCTACCTAGCAAAGCTTATATGACCAGGAAGTCAATTTATAATAACTCTAAGCATTGTTTATACATACAGCTAGTAGACTGACTGTATACATGCAAAATAGCATATAAGTGATGGTTTTAGGAATGGGGCTACCAATATATGTTGATAGCAGCATAGTTTGACATAAAGAAAAAAAGGCGTGTTTTGTGCATTGTTTGGGTGTTCCTTCAAAGTATGCATGAATCCCATATTTAAGAGTGGCAACATAAGTATACTTCAGAAACTTTCACCATCAGCATTTGCACCTACCTCAAGTCCTGACGCCGCTCCGCATGCTCCCGAACAAAAGGAAGGAGCTGCCATCATCACATGCCACGTTCGCCCAGCCACACCAGCCGAACATTGCAGGACACCAAGCCCAGGTGCAGACCCAGCGGGCGACTCGAGGCTCTGCGCTCCACCCAGTACACGAACGAATGTCCAAGAATCCACCATACTCCTGCTGGGCTCGTACAGTCACTCCGCGGAGGCCAGCTCTGCAGCAACCCTGAAAAAGGAAACACAGCATTAACACCCCCCCCACACCCCCCCCCCAGCTCCGGGAGACACTTCACAATTGGTCCAGGCGCACATAGCCTGCGTAGGCTCCGGAGCGCCACCTCCCAATCTGTTGAATCACTTCGCCACCAAGCCCCACCGCAGCTGCACTTGTCGCTGCCCCTATCCGCCGTGAATTGAAACTGGGTAACCGCAAGCCCATCCGAATGACAGAAAAAACAGCCTGCTATGTCCGGCCGCCGACGAACGTAAGACACCAGATTCTGCACCGGACAGGAGCCCACCCCCGGTATTGCTTTCAACAGCACCCAGCGGCCACGGCCCTGCTGGTCCGTCTTCGAGCGTGCCACAAAAATCTGCACTAGCGTCTCCTGCAGGTCCAAATGTTGAACCTGCAAACCACCACGAACCAAACGCCGGAATGACCGTGGGACCAACTCACTGACCCGAAACACCCCGAAAAAAGCCGTAACAAACAATGCCCGAAAAAGCACCGTCTCATACGCAGACGCCGCCACTTCCGGCAAAACGTCCCATATGCGTAGCAACAACTCATGTGACACAGGGCGGCGCCAATCCGGCACACTCGGCTGTTCCTTTGTCCACCGAGCCAGAAGCCGCTTTACCACATACGATGCACTGGGATTGCCCCATCCCACCACCCTGCTGAAAAAGGAGAAACCTGCCAGCGCCACACGCACTGCCGACCGGGACCAACCGCACCCTTTTGCCCAAACGATAAACGAACCCGCTAACTTGTCCTCCACACTACCACCTCTCCAGCCGCTCCCCCAGAAAAACTTCCGCACCTTCGCATAACCCCGCCGATAAGCTGCCCACGTACCTGGAGCCAAGGAGGGACCGCAACAATTCCATCATTCCGGTATCCCAATCCTCCAAAGGTGCTCCGGCACAACTGCTGATGTCTTGTCTGCCCCCGGGGCCAAAGCCTGGAACTGCGCCCACTGAAAACGAGACAGAGCATCAGCAATAGCATTCTGGGCGCCGGGCACATGCCGCGCTCGAGCCGTAACATTGAGACGAAGACACGCTAATACAAATACCCGCATCAACGCCGCAACCCGTGGACACTTGGGCGAATGTTGGTTAATAACTTGCACCACTGCCTCTTTGTCACACCAGAAAACCACCCGCCTATCTCGCAATCTTTCCGGCCACACCCAAAAAGCCACTACAATCAGGAACAATTCCAGAAACGTCACATTACGCGTCAACCCACTCACAGTCCACGACGCCGGCCAAGGCGCCGCACACCACGAACCTTGACAATACAACCCCATATCCGAACTACCCGCCGCATCAGAGAACAACTCCAAGTCCAGATTGGAGAGTTCCGACGACTGCAACACCGAGCAGCCATTATAATCAGCCAGGAAGTCATCCCAGACCCGCAAATCGGCCCGCATCCCCGATGTCACCCGGATGTGATGACGCCCGCAGCGCACCCCCGCCATAGCCAAGGACAGCCTAGGCACAAACGGTCTCCCCATCGCAATGACTCTACAAGCAAAATTTAAGTGACCGACCAATGCCTGCAGCTCTGTCAATGTCACCTTCGAGGCGGAGCCCACCTCTGCCACCAAGAGTCGCAGACGCTCAACTTTATCCATAGGTAAATGGACTACGAACTCCACCGCATCTATCTCAATCCCCAAAAAGGAAAGACACGCCACCGGTCCCAACGTCTTGCTTTCCTCCAACGGGATGCCAAACTCTGCAGCCATCTCAAGGAACAACCCCAGCAATGACTCACACACCGCAGCCTGCGCTGGACCCACAAACAAAAAATCATCCAGATAATGCACAATAGATTTATACCCGGACCGCTTCATGAAAACCCAGTGTAAAAATGAGCTAAAGGCCTCGAAGTACACACAAGATATCGCACAACCCAAAATGAAATCCCAGCAATGGAAAGGCAGACGGATGAACTGGTAATAGCCGAAATGCCGATTCGATGTCTACCTTTGCCAATAACGCCCCTTTTCCGCACTGGCGCACCAGCTCTAAAGCCTCATCAAAGGACGCATAGCGCACCGAGCAGAACTCGTGCAGGATATGGTCATTCACCGAGGCCCCCGGGGGGCACGACAGATTGTGTATCAACCTATAACACCCTGGCTCCTTCTTCGGGATAACCCCAAGGGGAGAAATGATAAACGGCGAAAAGGGTGGCCGGTCGAATGGTCCAGCAATTCTGCCCAACTCACATTCCGCCGCAATCTTCACCCGGGCCACCTCCTCGAGCCTGCGAACCGAGCTAGCATTGTCGGCCGCCACCTCACAAACCCCCCCCCTGACAAGGGATACGAAATCCCTCTTAAAAACCCGCCCACAACATTGTCCCCGCCTTGCCGTGCCTACTCTTCACATAAAGTTCTTACCACGGTTGTAACGCCTGAAGTTTAATGGGGGTAGGTGCCAACTCCCCGCACCCTTCTTCACTTACCCCCAACCGGCGCTCCTGGCACACCCTTTTGGCTACACTTCGCGGCTGAATGACCGGCACCACAGAGCAAGCAGGCATGTCGAAACTTGCAGTCCGGAAAGGGACAGGAAGCTTTATTGAAGCGCCAGCAAAGATCTCCACCCGGTCCACCTTTGGGCGTATCTGGCACGGGGCCCGCAGCCCGAAAGGACCGAAAGCTCGCCGCCGAAGGATTGCCTCCTGCCCTGACTTGGCCAGCACCACCCCCTGCGCCTCCCTTTTTGGCAGACATTTGCGTCAGCCACAGATTAATATCCTTCATCCCGCAAGACAGTTGCTGATTCTCTTCCATCATATCCTGAAACTCCTCGTCATAATTGAGCCAGGCCCAACCCTCGTGCGCTTGGGATGCCGCTAAGATGGCATCCGCATAAGCCAACAGCTCACCATAACTACTCGGATCCACGTGCCCACAAATGCCAAACGCAAAAAAGCCCTGGTCCAATTTAAAGTGTTTCGGGAAGCCTTCCGTACCCTCCCCACCTTCTCATCCTCCTTACGTTTCCTCCTACTTTCCCCTGAGCGCTTCCGCCCATCAAGGAGCCGAAAAATATCAATATAACGCCGTTTCGTGATCCGCCGCCTCAACTTGCGTGGAACACTCTTCCACAACTCCGCGTAACGCACCACCGAGGACCCTGCCCCCTCACCTGCCTGCGCACCCACCATGGAGGCATTAGAGGAACTATCCGAGGACGAAGAAGACGAAGACTATGACGACACACCCCGTCTACAACGACGCCTATGCTTCCTCTTCATCTTGGCTTTGCGCGCCAATGAACCACCCTCCCCCGCCGGCAACAACTCCCCAGCCCCGCCAACCGAATTCCTTGGAGACTCACCTGTGGCAGCATGCTCCGCCGGCTCTGGCTCCACCGAGGTCGGCCCGGTCTGATCCACTCCCTGCGACATCACCGTCTGACTGCCTCCGATACCACCAGCCGCAGCCACACCACTCGCGGGAACCTGCAGAGGGAGAGAAGCACCCACAGCCGGAGGAAGAGAAGCACCAACACCCGAGGTAGCCATCCCATAATGCCCCATCCCCAATCCCCCTTTGAGGCCACGCCGAGGTACCCACACCCCCAGCCGCCCAACCCGCAGCCCCCCAGGGGCTGTCCCCCGCCACTCTGAAAGCCGGCCCCCACCCAGTCCCCCCCCAACCCCACCCCCAGGGACCCATGCTCATGGGCTGGCCAGACAAGGGGGGCCAGCCTGCCCATCCATCTTCACGCATACCCGACATCCCCCGCCCTAACGGAAATAACCCATAAGCACCCGTGCCAACCGAACCGCAGGGGACCCCTGAAGGACTGAAACCCACTGCGGGCACCCGCCCCAACGCTCCACTGTCCCTCTGTTCCCCCCTGTCCCCAACCAGCCCCAAAGAAAATCCCCTATCAGTGGAGCCCACATCCCCCACCGCCTCCAAAACAGGACCCTGCGCCCCCAACCCGAGCCCCACATTCTACGCTGGCGCACCCCCGGACACCCCAAGAGCCAACGCTCCTTCTGCAGGAGCAGACAAACACTCCCAACTCCCTGTCCCCCTCCCTCGTTTCTGAGCCCCTACACCTGTCCCCCGCATGCTCTGACTGCCAGCTCTGGCCCTCGTGGCTGCACCAGCTCCCCGTGGCCCCCTTAGCGCTCCCCCCCGGCTGAGTAATCGAGGTACCACCCTTCTGCCGCCCCCGGCCCCTTTACCTGGGCGTGCCATGCTCCCTCAGACCTCAAGAAGAAAGGAAAATTGTGACTGGTGTTTTTTTTTTTTTTTTTTTTAAATTTGAGGCTTGAGCACTTCTCCCCCGAAGTATAGCCCCTTTAAGCAGACGCAAGTAACAAACAAGCTGCTCAATAAAAGAAGATAATAAATATGCCCCTTTTATCCCCCAGCCAACCACCCCCCCACTCACAACCAAAATCCTCTTTGCCAAACACTCACCCGGAGAACGGCAGCAAGCAACAACAAAGACCCCCGACAGCAAACTCCCACCCGAGTTAGGGAACCGCAGCGCCGCACAGGCCTAAGGTGCCGATCCGCCAACACGTCTGCTTCCCGAGGAGCCGCGGCGAGAAGGACAGCCACGCGGCTCCTCGCCGACACCTGCTCCTCCCACCCGACGCGCAGGCCAATGAAATCGCTCCTTCTTGGCACAGGAGTGATTTCAAATGCCGCGCTCCTCTATACCTCCTCCCCCCCCCCCCCACCCCCTAGTCCCCTGTCATGTGCAGGAGGCCGAGGCCGGGCCCGGGCCCAGGTTACTGACGGCCGCGGGACCCGGCCCGCGGCCTCGTGCATATATGTAGTGACAAAACCTTATACATATGTGTCTCATCCTGTAACACTGCTCTTCCTGCATCCCTCACTAACTTGTCCTTGGGACCTGAGATTTAGTGGAGATGCGCTCACCTAGCTGAGAGGCAAATCCCTCCCTTTAGGGATGAAGTTTGACTCTTTGTGGAAAAGTCCCTAAATAGTGGCTATTTTGAAATCCACCAGTAAACACTCAAAAAGCTCTAGATGGGAATACATATATGTAGTGACAATTTTTAAAATATCAGCATATACATGCAGGTTGCGGATCTTATACATATGTGTCTCACCCTGTAACACTGCTCTTTTTTTGTACATGTTGATTTGTAAAATGGTTCCTTCTCTTTTTCATAGTGCCTGCTATGGGGATTATTCTATTTTATTTATTTATTTGTGTGCTTTTTTATACTGCCCTTTCCAGAGATCAAGGGTGCTTTAGAGGTAGCAAGAACAAAACGTTTACATAAAACTTGTGTTAAGAACTGAATAAGTATTATATTAATCTAAATGACAGACTATACATGGTTGATTATGCTGATTTACAGTAACTCTACAGTTAACATATGTACAGAAATTTGTGCAGGCGAAATTGTTACAGTTAACATTTTACATTTGCGCAAGTGGAGGTCTCAGGTAGTGATGTAGTTGTAGTGTGTTTAGGGGTAGTGGAAGTGGAATATGCATGTTACGTTGGGAGTATCTTGTTTTTGTGTTCTGCTTCACCAAAGCAATTTAGAAATCTTATTTGTGATTTTGCACATTTAAACATGACTTACACACGTAGAAATTGTATCCACGTGCAAATGGATATCTTAGAAAAGGCTATGTCAAAAGCAGATGTGGGGGGCAGGGGCACATCAGGTGCGTGGCCTGGGAGAGACAAAAATCTACACACTTGTTTCCCATATCAGATAAGAAATGCACATGTACAGCCAAAATGGCCCATGGATAGTTTCTCCCGCTCTCTGACAACTAGATAATTTAAAAATGCTCTTTTTGGCCATCTCTTTACAAGATGGATGAAGGCGGATATATCCCTTAATTTTCCCAATATTTATTCCTCCATTCAAAAGGACATGAGGCAAAGAGAGTGTCTGCTGAAGATAATGGCATCTACATGTCTAAGATTGCAAAATGGCTTGTTATATGTGTAAGTGGTGACATATACGTATGTATGTTGTGAAATGGCTCCTCTTACATATGTAAGTTGCGAGGTTTCCCTGTCAATATTTCCTACATGTACATTTGTGAAATAATGCCTCCCTCTGCACATGGATGTCGCTTCTTATGCGTTCTTGCACTTCAGTCTGTCCACTGCCTGTTTTTAACATTCATGTCAATTTTGAGGGCTGGAGATATGCTGATTTTGCATCAATCTCATAAGTGCATTCCCTCTCTTCTGAAAGTAAAATCGATTTTCAGACGCCATATCTCTCCCACCACATAAATGGCCTGCCTAAAATGTTTCTTCAGACCACTTGTCCACATTAAATCTCATCTGTCATTTGGATGCTCAGTCTCCCAATAGACAGTCATGCAATTTTTTGCAGTCCTCTTTCGATGTAGATTGCAGTATTCCTTCTGCAAATCTGGAAAGAAGTAAGATTGTGGATGCCTTCCAAGAAGCATTGCTCAGACAAATGGTGACGGAACCAATCAGGGAAAGTTTGATGTTGGATTTAGTACTCACCAACGGAGATAGTGTGTCAAATGTCTGGGTGGGTGCCCATGTAAGCAGCAGTGATCATCACATAGTGTGGTTTGATGTAAAATCCAAAGCAGAGTCCAATCTCAGCAAACTCAACGTCCTAGTCTTCAAAATCACTAACTTCAGTAAAATGGCCAAGTGCCTGAAGGAGGAGTTGGCAGGGTGGGAGGAGATAAGGGAAGTGGAATTGCAGCGGGATAAACTAAGAGGCAATGAAAGGAGCAACAGATATAGATATTTATTTATTTAGCTATATTTGTATACAGCTTTTCACTGGGTCAAAGCGGTTTCCCGAGAACAAAACATAAATTGACCGTATTATTAAATAAGTGGACAATTTAACATCTAAACATTTCAACCTTTTGTTGATATAACTTTTAACATTTGATTAACAAGCATATACAAAATAACATTTTAAACATTTTACTCCCATCCGTAGCCCTACACATACATATGTAAATATGTAAATAGTTGATCATTGTTCACTATAATTAATTGGATATTATAATTTAGTTCCTCATGTTTTATTCTGTATCCTGTTATCCGTTCCTTGTAAACAGTTGAAATACACTGCTTTTTATTGTTCTATGTAAACCGTTTTGATTCGTAGAAAAACGGTATATAAAAAATGTTAAATAAATAAATAAACTGATATTTACATATTATATACATATGTGTTGTAATGGGTTGGATTGTGTAGTTTAGTGTTTAAGGGGGGTGGGGGGTCCAAAGTGTTCTCTAAATAGGTATGTTTTTAGATGTCTGTGGAATGTAGGGAGGTTGGTAATGTTGAAGATTGGAGGATCGCCAATGTAACACCAATTTTTAAAAAGGGTTCCAGGGGTGATCAGGGAAACTACAGACTGGTGAGCCTGACATCAGTACCGGGAAAAATGGTAGAAACCATCATAAAGAATAAAATTACTCAGCATGTAGATAGTCACAACCTAATGGGAGACAGCCAACATGACTTTAGACAAGGAAGATCTTGTCTTACTAATCTATTATGTTTTTTTGAAGGAGTGAATAATCAGGTGGACAAAGGTGAGTCTGTTGATATTGTGTATCTGGACTTTCAGAAAGCCTTTGACAAGGTCCCTCATCAGAGACTTTTGGCAAATCTAAAGAGTCATGGGATAGGAGGCAGTGTACTATTGTGGATCAGGAACTGGTTAAAAGATAGAAAGCAGAGGGTAGGGCTAAATGGCCAATTTTCCCAATGGAGAAAGGTGAATAGTGGTGTACCCCAGGGATCTGTGCTGGGTCCGCTGCTTTTTGACATATTCATAAATGACCTGGAAAGTGGAATAACGAGTGAGGTTGTCAAATTTGCAGATGAGACAAAACTATTTAAAGTTGTTAAAACCCAAGAGGATTGTGGAAAATTGCAAGAGGATCTTGATAAATTGGAAGACTGGGCATCAAAATGGCAGATGAAATTTAATGTGGACAAGTGCAAGGTTATACACCTAGGGAAGAACAACCCAAACTTTGGTTACACGATGCAAGGTTCCACATTAGGAACCACCACCCAGGAAAAAGATTTAGGCGTCTTTGTGGATACCATGTTAAAACCCTCGGCCCAGTGTGCAGCAGCGGCCAAGAGAGCAAATAGAATGCTAGGTATGATGAGGAAAGGAATGAAAAATAAAACAAAAGATATTATAATGCCTCTATCGTTCCATGGTGAGACCGCACCTTGAATATTGTGTGCAATTCTGGTCGCCGTATCTTAAAAAGGATATAGCGATTTTAGAAAAGGTTCAGAGAAGAGCCACCAAAATGGTAAAAGGGATGGAAGGATACTCCTATGAAGAAAGGCTAAAAAGGTTAGGGCTCTTTAACCTGGAAAAGAGACGGCTGAGGGGAGATATGATAGAAGTCTATAAATTAATGAACGGAGTGGAACGGGTAAACGTAGATCAATTGTTTACCTTAGCAGAATATAGAAAGACTAGGGGACATGCAATGAAGCTACAGGGTAAACTATTTAAGACTAATAAAAGAAAATATTTTTTCACTCAACGTGTAATCAAACTCTGGAATTTGTTACCAGAGGATGTAGTAAAGGCTGTTAGTGTAGCTGGGTTTAAAAAAGGTTTGGACAAGTTCCTGGAGGAAAGGTCCATAAACCATTATTAAGAAGGGACCCAGGATATCAATGCTTGAACCAATACAAGCATTGTGGAACCTGTGTCCCTTGGGGAAACTGCTAGGTACGTATGACCTAGATTGGCCACTGTTGGAAACAGAATACTGGGCTTGATGGACCTTGGTCTGACCCAGTATGGCATATCTTATGTTCTTATGTTCTTAGGGTGTAGGGAAGAGTTTCAAAGGGATGGGGCATATAATTGAAATGCCCTGTGACATGTCTGTTGATTATATGTGCGTTCTGTGATATGCTGAGATTAACTGTTTGTTTATGTGGTCTAGAGGTTGATGGTTGTTGTAGAAGGAGTTTGACACATGTTTCTTGTTGGGAGTGTAATGTTTTGTGAATGAGGAATATGCATTTGTAGTTGATTCTGCTTATGAGTGGTAACCAGTGCAGATTAAGAATTGGGGTGATATGGTAAAATTTGCCTTGTATGATACGTGCAGTAGTATGTAGGGCAGTTTGTAGGGGGAGAAGTGTTGATTGGGGTAGACCTTTGTAGAAGTTGCAGAAATCTGCATGAGGTAATATAAGGGTTTGTAATGCTGATCTGAAGTCCATTGGTTCCAGGAGGGGTCTAAGTTTCTGAAGAGTTTTTGCTTTGAAATATATTGTTTTTGCTGTTACTATTTGTGATTTGAATGATAGCTGCTTACAAAGCGTGATGCCACAGTTTGAGCCAATGGAGTCTGCTTCACTCAAGCCTATCGGCTGGAAAGTACTCATTGTAGTAGTGGCTACCTAATCACGTAGAAAAAGTGACCCTCAAGCCTAAATACTTATGAACCTTACACTCCGTTTTATTGTAGCAAGTTAGTTCTTCAGTTCCACTGACACTCCTTGTGATCTTGGGCAAGACACTTATCCTTCTATTGCCTCAGGTACAAACTTAGCTTGTAAGCTCTCTGGGGATATACTTGAATGTAACTCATCATGAGGTTCTACTGAAAAGTATAAGCTAAATTCAAATCCCTTTCCCCCTCCCCCTCATCCAACGTTTTTACCCAAAGTTGTAATACCCTTCCATATTAATGAAGAAATAGTAATCTACATCATAAAGCCTTCCATGCCCCGGACATTACATGGGTTTTTGCGTACTACCTAAAAAGAATTGAATCTATCGGAAAGCCTACATGGCTGTTTATCCCCTTTGACCCCAACATAACTGGCATTCTAGTCATCAAACTATCAAATTGGGTAGATCCTGCATCAAATTCTGTTGTGAACAAATGAGTGTTCCTCTATCCACTAAAGTGAAGTTTCATCAGATAAGAGTTACTGCTTTACTGGATACTATTTGTAAAAAAGCGACTTGGTCCTCTCTTCATACCTTGACTTTACACTACTGCTTAGACTAGTCCGCAGTAAGGTAGTTCATTTGACAGTGCTGTGCTGGCCAATTTGTCTGTGTGAGTACACCAATAGTGTATGTTTTGATATGTGGGCTGCTCCTGAGCAATGGACAATACATTAGAGAAATGAGCAGCTCTGATCTTGGAAGACACCCACTTATATGCCGCCTTCAGATCTGCTTCTTGACAGAAAAAACATTATTGCTCACTTGTTTGTAACAGATGTTTTTCATCTGTATACCTTTGAGTCAATGCTGACTCCTGGTGACCCAGCAGCTCCTGGATTTTCTTGGCAGTGTGACCAGATGTAAATTGCCAGGCCTTTCTTCAGAAACAATGGTGTTAAGTGACTTGCCTGAGGCTACAAGGAGTACCAGTGGGAAGTGAACTCTGGTTGTGTGATTACCAGGCCAGTACTCTAACTAGGCTACTCTTTCACTCTTTTCAAGATTGATAAGGCATGCAATTCTTGCCAGCTCCCCTAGAGTTGCATTAATTCTTAAGATCTGGAATTAACTGAGGAACTAAGGAGTCTGTTGCACATGGAAAAGGCCACTTCTCCTCAGAACTTGACACTAAGTTCTCAGCTATGGGAAAGCTGTTCCATCAAGGCAATGTGTGATGACATAACTCACTTGTATGCCTGCTCAGTCCAGCTATCTATGGAAAACACCTATTACAGATGAGCAGAAATTCTTTCCTTAAGCTCCTCAATGCCACCCCCCCCATATACACACTTTTTAGTCCTTGGAACTGCCACACAGCCTGCCAAGGAACTAACTACATAAGTAAATGTATTTACTTCTGAGGCTGTAGTGCTTGAATTTTGCAGAATAATTACAAAATTTAGCGAGGGTAGAATTGTGGGTATACAGTATACATTATAGACTACCTATAGCATCCTTCTGCATGCCACTGGATGAATGTTAATAAAATAAAAATGGAATATTTTTCTCATGGGTTTTAAGAACTTTGTCAAACCTTGAATGTCTCCTGATATTCTCTTACTTACATGCATCTTAAATTTGGCAGAGACAAACCCTGGAGGAATATTGCATATTACACTGCCAGTACTCTTCTTTTATGTTCCACAGACTGTGACACTCAGTTTGTACCTTTGCTTTTACACTTGGAGTTCATCCAGAATTGATGAGATTCAGAAATCATCTGCCACTCTTTGTATTACTTTACCTTTTAAAATGGGAAACAGAACTACAGTACAGAAGGTGGAACTTCCACTCTCCAGCAATATTGCTATAATATATAATGTTGGCCAATTTTGTGTAACTGATGTGTCTCAGAAGGGATCATATGTGAAAGATTATGCATGCCACATATCTGCCCAAGTGAAAAAAAGTGACAGATGGGATCTGTTCTGGATTATGAAATAGTAGTTAAAAAAATAAGTGGGGGAAACTGGGAAGCTTGAATGAAAAATAATATAATTAAAAATAATTGAAGTAGCTGACTAAAACTGAAGTGATTCACATGCTAATCAATGGACAAGCAAAATGTTTTCTACCGCTAATGTATTCCACTTTAACAAGATAACATAAGACTGTAGATGATGGCAAAGAAAACCAAATTCCTCATCCATTCTGCTAAGGATATATACCACATGATATCCATAGAAGCTTCATCACTTGGACATCTCTTCTTATCCAAGTTAGTTGTTATCGTCATCTTTGGTTCTTTATCATTCTGGGTCAATGACGATGCAAGCTGTATCAAGGTACAGTATAACCAGTTCTCATAAAACAACAAGGTCATACAAGTAATCAAAATCAAGGTTCTCCCACCCTCATGTCTTACTACCAAGGTTTGTAGTAACCTGAGACAGCTATTGCTCTAAATCCAGTTGCCTATGTCCTCATTGCCTTTCTAAATGCTATCTGGCCACTGTCAACCTGCTGACATTGACTCAGGATGTAGTCCTATGGTTCACTCCTGACTACCCCATAGCCTGCAGAGTTGCTAGGTCATAATTCTTCAGACTGCATCTTGTTTTCCCCAATTACCTCTCCATTTGTCTCTGTTCTAGAGGGAGCAAACAGTATGTTATTAGTATCATGGCATCCTTCTAATCTTGAGGCTGATATACTAAGCTGCAAAATATTTTCACAAAGGGAAATTCATGTGATAAATAAAAAAAAACCTGTCAAATGTGCAAAAACCTAAAAATGCCAACATTGTTGTCATCTTTAATGTACAAAGTCTATTGTGCTAAAAAAATGTTGCAAAGGGGTCCGTTTTGTAGTAGAAATTTGTGAGTAACCCTCAATGCATGAAAGTTTATCAACATAAGAGCAGGTCATTAATGTGGAGATTTGTGAAAACAGTCATATGGAAAAAACCTGGAATAAACTACCCGAGTCAGTACGTTAAGCTCCTTCTCTACCATTCAAATCCCGGCTAAAACCGCACCTCTTCAAGGCTGCTTTTGGATCCTGATGCCCCTCACTCTCTTGTTCACTACTTATGTGTATCTTACCATACTCTAACCCTAGTTTTGTGATGTTCTTTGTCTTGGTTAGATTATAGGCTCTGAGAGCAGGGACTGTTTTACATCTATATGTATAGTGCTGCATACGCCTTTTAGCACTATGCAAATGATAAGTCACATTAGTAGTAGGAAGCTTTTGAGGTCCATTTTCACAAGAGAAAAACCTCAGTATTCAAGTGTGCATGGCCCTGATCAGCCCATTTCCAGTTCTAGCCTCCCCATCAGCCTATTCCAGTGCTAGCCCTTCTATCAGCCCATTACCACTCCTAGCCCCCCCCCCCCCGATCAGCCCATTTCTAGTCATAGCTCATTTCCAGTCTAACCCAACCTGATCTGCCCATTTCCAGTCTTAACCCCCTATCAGCCCATTTTCCAGTCCTAACCCCCTCAGTCAGAACATTTCCAGTCCTAGCCCTCCCAATCAGACTATTTACAGTGCTATCCTCCCCAGCCCAGCCCAACTCATTACCAGACCTTCTCAGCTGATTTCTAGTCCAAGCCCCCTCAAGGAAGAGCCCTGCCTTTGCTTGACCTGTGCCCCGGCTCAAGTTTGCAGAGCCGCGAGAAGTGAATTCCCTTTTTTCCCTATTCTTAGTGGGGACACTGGGTTCATATCAGAGATCTCCCTTGGGGGGCTTCATGTCCCTAGAGGTCCACTGGGCTGGCAAAACCCTCTTCTCAGCCTTATGGCAGAGTGATGTATATTAAAAACACCATCAAGTCCCTTACTTGGGAAGCCACAAGCCTTTATAAAGAAATCTAGACTTCTCAAGATTCCACCATTCCCCCTCTAGCCTTAGGCTTATCCAAAATTTGCAATTGCAGTAGGGGCAAGCAACAGTTCCCACTCATTTCTATTTTCTTGGAAAATGGTGCACTTGACACCCATCCCCCTACCCACACACAACCTCAAAACAGAGGTTCCGCCACATGAAGTGTCCTTTGTTAAAAAATGTAATGTTTGTTACCATGGATAGGAATGTACAAAATTCTCAGTTGTGGTAACATTTGCAAATTGTGTGTGTGTGGGGGGGGGGGGGTTGCAATATTTACCTACAGATTCGGATGTGCTAGCAGCTCATTTGCATTCATAGCTAAATATCAAAATGGTGCTTGCTAGCTAATAAAAATATTGTGAATTATTATCTTTGCTTACTTGTTTGTCACTTTCTTCTATATCTGTCTCAAGTATGCTTGAAATCTGTGATACTTTCAGTAGCTTACCACCCTTTCAGCTTCCTTGTATCTTTTCTCCCTGAAACTTCAAAAATGGCTGAGCATTCTTGAATTTCCTTTTTTATGAAAAATTTCATCTTTCTTTACTTCATTGAAACTCAAATATTTGAATGTTTTCACTACATTTATTTATTCAGCCTTTCTCCTGTGAGTGTATTTGATTTTTTTAATTTTTATTTTTACAAATTACCAAAAAGGGGGAAAAAGCCAGCAAGAGCACAATATACAACTCACAAAAAGAACTGCTACACTATAAATGACGCTTCTGCAGTATTTAAAAAAATATTGTAAAAAATAAATGGAGAAAGACCTCGGTTCCACACAAAGAAATTGAGTGGCTGAGCTTTTCTAAGAGCTATCACCATCATAGGTCAAAAAAAACTCCATTTAAAAAATGTTAGTGCTATAAACCAAATACTTACAAAAATATACTGTATAGAATAAAACCATTACCTAATCAAACACCTAATTGCACCACACCATCCACCACATTAGCAGTCCATACACGGTCATGATCTCTGTGTTAACTGCAAGGCACAGCCCTCCTTCCCTAATAGGAATTTCCATGTTAGGAGGGCAATTTTAAAAGGTTCGCCCAGATTTATGCATGTATGTATGCACGGACTGCATGGCATTTTAGTGGTTTTCATTTGTAAATAGCCATTTGCATGCATCCTGTAAATAAACATGTTTGACTGATAGTGCATACTTTCACTGTGGGCATGTAGTAGGGTAAAGTTTGGGCAGAGTATGGGCAAATCACAAACTTACACAAGTAAATTTTAAAATACTATAATTTGGCATCCAGCTATTTATCCCCTCCAGTTCCAGCGCTAAATACGGAAGTACCAGGAACTCTTTCTTTTTTGTCACCCACCTCTCTATGGACCTGTTTACCCTCTTATGTCCACATTTAAAATGCTGGTAAAGACTTTTCAGACAAGCCTTTGGGGTCAGACCGGGCCTTGGGGACAACTAAGCTGTGCTACCTACCCAAGCTCTGCTCTCCTTTTCTCATTCCTATCATGTAAATTCCTTTCTAAACCCCTGTATTTTAAAACTTGATTCTACACGCCTTTGGTTACTGTAAACCAGTGTATAAAGTCCATTAAACTATAACTATAAACTAAAGCTGGTGTAATTTCTTGAAATATCTAGGTGTGGGCATTTAGAGTTGCCAAAGTGCTTGCATAAGCGCTAGCAACTAGTTTAACATGTGTTTTTGACCCCTTAGATCCCTATTTTATGAAGTTAAGTACTTTATAAAGTAAGTTTCCAGGAGGTTGAGTGTATTAAGTTTCCTCAGCCTATTGTTGGTGGGTTTTCTTAGAGACACAGAGAGTGGTTATTTATCACTTTGTAGGTGTTAAGAATTACTTTGTATTTTATTTTTGATATTATAGGTAGCCAGTGTAGTTGCTTGAGGGTTGGGGTGATGTGGGTTTGGCGAGAGGTTCCTTGTATAATTCTTGCTGCTATATTTTGCGCTAGTTGCAGTGGGTATAGTGTGTGTTTTGTCTGGCCCTGGTAGACTGAGTTACTGTAATTTAGCAGGGCGGTAATGATGTCCTGGCAAAGGGTGTGGAAATCCACGGGGTTAAGGAGGGGGGTAGGTTCTTTAGGATTCTGAGATTGTAGTATGTGGATTTGGTAGTTTGTTTTATGTGGGCCTGTAGGTTTAATGCCTGGTCAAGTGTGACTCCTAAGTATTTAACCCCCATTTTGACTATAATGCCATTGTTGTCCATCTTGATTATTGCTGGTGGCTTGTTATATTAAATATTTTCGTTTTGTTGGTATGGAGGTTGTGATTCTCTAGCCATTGAATAATTGCCATGAAACATTTGGTTATTATGGAGTAGTCTGGTGCAGAAGGGGAAAATGGTGCATATAATCATGTCATCTGCATATATTTGGTATTAAACCTTGATGATGTGACAGTGGCTGGATGTAGATGTTAAATAGTATAAATGAGAGAGCATAGCCTTGGGGCTCACCTTGATGGAGGGAGAAGGGAGGGGATTTGTGGGTTCCTACTTTTATTTGCAATCTGAGAGGTATGAATGGAAACATTTGATGTTAGCACCTTGAAGTCTGATGATATGAAGTCTATTGAGTAGGAATTGGTGGGAGATGGAGTCAAATGCAGCTGATATATCTAGGAATAGCATTATGAATCCTTGCGATATATTTCTGTGCCAGTAATGAGGGTATTGAATAAGAGGTGAGGAGGGTTTTGACTTCATGATGAGGGTGGAACCCATGTTGTTGCTGATCTAAAGGTGCATGCTTGTCTAAATGACTTTGTAATTGAGTTAGAATGGCTTTTTTGATGATTTTTGCTATAAAAGGAATGCTTGAGATTGTCCTGTATGAGTCTGGGGAGCAGGGATCAAGGTTAGTTTTCTTTAGGATTGGCCTGATTGAGGATTGTTTAAGCTTGGGGTGGTAGGAATCCTTTAGTTAGGGAGTCATTGGCCATGCTTGCGATAAATGGTATAAGATGGGTCTTACGATCTTAATGAAATTGAGCATGGATTCCTCAGAGAGGTGGTTGTGTTTAAGGAGGTGATTATGCTGTCAAGTTGCTCATGACTAATTTTGTCGAAGTCTGCCCAGTGTGTAGCAGGATCGATACGTTGGTTATGGGATGGCAGTTTGGGTTTGTTGTAATTGTATATGTTGTGTATGGATTGTAGGTGGAGTGCCATGTTTATACTGTTTTTTTGTAAATACTTGCAATTTTACATAATGTTCTGTGTATGTTTCCCTTGTTCCATGTAAACCGCTCCTGATCTTGGGAAGGGGCGGTATATAAAAGTTTCCAAATAAAATAAAAATAAATAAATGTGTTGTGGGTTGAAGTCATTATTATGTGATTGTGGGTGGGGTTCTTTGTGAGTGATTTGACTATGTCAAATAGCTCCCTGGGCTTGTTAATGCTCTTGATCAGATTGGTGTGACGTTCTTGTTAGGCTCTGAAAGTGATTGCACAATATTTGTTCTGTTCTGGTATATTTTGAAGATGTTGGTCTTTAGTTCTCCTCCATTTGTGGTATAGCTTGCATGTGAGGTCTTTCAGTGTGGTGAGAACCATGGGGTTAGTCATTGATATTTACTTCTGTTGACCTTTAGTGGTGCTTGGGCAGCAGCCGATATTGTCAGGTTTCATTTGTTTATCATGGCTTTGAAGTGATCTTCAGCTGGGTGAGTTGTTAATGACAAAACATACAAGACTATCCCAATCATACATAGACTACCACGATACAGCACCTACCTTGGCCATACAAACATAGACTCCCACCCTAAAATTAACCATTACAGACTAATTCACATAAACTACACCAATCTACCTCAGCCAAGTTTCCAACACGTCACTAAAGGTGTAAAAACATTATCATGCATACTAATAAATGCCAGATCTATGAAAAACAAACAAAGCCTTCCGCTGAAGGCCCACTGTTTTTGTACTACCCCAGTTTTTCCTACTGGGGTTACCTGTTACCTTTCAGGATTCTGACCTACATTGCTTTTCCTACAGGGTTACTACCTCCACTTACAGTGAGGTCCTTCTCGAGGTTCCTCTACTGGGTTCCCCAGTAGATCCCATGAACCTCCATACTTCTCTGAAGTCCTGTTAGGGGAGGTCCATATTGCAATATTTTTTCTTTGCAATATCATTGATGACAATTATCATCCACACATGGACTCCTTGTCTGCAATCCTATGCTAGGTTAACTGTTCCATAGCACCTTTCTCTCTTCAACTGCTACCCTCCATCCTCAGGATGCCTGGTGTTGTGTGGGATAGCATGTTCCAACCTATGACATGCTGGGACTCTAGGCATCTCAGCTTGGGAGTCCCCATATGTGAAGACTCATTCCTGCTTGTTCCTGGAGATAGCACAGTTACTTACCTGTAACAGGTGATCTCTGGGAACAGCAGGAATAAGTCTTCACAACCCACCCACCTCCCCAGGAGTTGTATCTCTATCTATCTTTCCTTTCCTCTCTCTCTCTCTCTCTCTCTTTGTCTCAGCTTTAAAACTTAACTGAGGAGAGGAAGTTGGGAAAGGCGGGAAGGCAGCACACAGGCGTGGTGGGATGCTTCCAAAAGCTCTTTGGACGCTGGGAAGCGTTCCTGCGCAGACTCCGTCGGTACCGATGTACCCATATGTGAAGACTTATTCCTGCTGTTCCCAGAGATCACCTGTTACAGGTAAGTAACTGTGCTTTCTTTACAACTGTATCTTGTTCCCTCCCAGACAGCAGACGCACCAGTTCAATACAACGTGTCACAGCTATTCATCTCTGAGACGCGTTGAGGATCAGAGCAGAAATTTTTGTAAGTCCTGGACTTATTCCATGTTGCCACTGGTATAATGTAGGTGTCTGCGGGAAACACTCAGGATGTACACAGGCCTTACTTAAATATGCTTTCTATGTCTCTGAAGCTTGTCACACTCCCGTTCTATCCCCTCCTGCCCACTTTCTGTGATCCCCATGCTAGTCCCGTGTACATGCAGGGCCTCGTGGTTTCGGAATATGGTTTTAGACAGTTTAGTGAGGAAAAAATGTCTATCCCACGTAACTAACCAGTTTAATTTGTGTTCTGGAATGACCTCCATAGTATAAGATTCATAGATACAAAGACAGTTGTTGTTGCCTCTCCTTAATTTCAGTTTGACATTCGTTAATGTTTTATTATTTGGAGTTTTAGGCCAAATGTGCTTTTACTTTATTATTTGTATTTTGGTTTGATAATTTCTCATTGTTGATCAATGAACACAGTAAGCTAGCTATATTATGTCATGTGTTTATTGTCCTTTTTTATTTAATATTTATTATATTTTTCAATCACTTCAGTACAGAAGTAATAGCAAAGAAAGGGAAAAAATAAAAATCAATAAATCACATCAATAACAACCAAATATACATGTAAAGAAAAAAAGAGGGGTCAAAAGTTAAAAAAAAAAAAAAAACCAAAACAAAACAATAATTTCTGTTAAAAACAAAACAAAACACAAAGAAACAAAGCAGGCCTAGCAGGTTTACATAGCTACCATTACTCTGGGGTTAAACCTCCCTTGCCTCTAGGAATTCCAAAAGCTGAGCAGTGTAAAAAAAAAACAAAAAAAAATCTTCCCTTCAAGTGAAGAAAAACAATTGCAAGGAAATTTTAAACAAAATATAACCCCAAAAGCTAGTACATGTTGTAAGTGCTAAAAAGTAAAGTCGCCTTTTCTGGGCAATGCGAGACAAATCAAGAAACAGGAACAACTTATTTATAAAATGAAAATACAACCAGGAGACAGTATTTTAATCTGGTTCATGGGGAAAAGTCACTAATAAGGTAATCCTACAAGTTATAACTTCTAATGACTCCAAAATTCTAATCAAATCCATAATTTTGTGATTTTCCGTGTTGATCAGAAAGTACGCTTTTCTTTGGCAAAGACAGTTATCGAGCCCACACCAAAGGTGGTAAATTCTCAGAATTTACAGGATATGCTTAAAATATTTTTGTACCATATCTAATGGATATATTAAAGGAGATTGAGGGAATATTTTAATAAAGGGTGCTATGGTGTCGCATCTACTGGATGCATAACACTCAAAACCATGACACGTTAGGTGCAACACCACAGTGTTAACCGTTGGGAGCATGTGAGGCACCCTGCCCTAATGCATCCTAAAATTAATGCAGTGGCACTTAACTCCACCTATGGGGATGGTGATAAGTGCACCCATGCTAATGGCACATCTTGCAATTAGCATGAGGCATACTGACTGCAAGGCCCCCCCCCCCCCCTCACCTAACCTGCCTACTTATCACCCCAATGTGCCCAGCACAGTTACCACAGAAATCCGAATGTGCTAATGTACTGGCCTTGTGCTGTTACTACGGGTCACAGCGTGGGATTAACGCATGCTATAACCCATGCTAACTGCTTAGCACCATTTAGAGAAATTCACGTCTCAACTTATTTTTCCTCATTTGATTTTAAAATGCTCTAACTTTTAGTGCACCACATTTTTATCCTTCACCCAGGCTACATTCAAATCATACATTCATGAAAATCCAGTCCATAAAGTCTCTAACTTTATAGCATTTTGTTCTAATGGCTTTGATTGTTCTTCAACTTTACTAGACACCAATATTCTTGCTGGATGTGTCCCAGAGTAGCTCTAAAGTCACAATGGCTGGTTTTTCCTAACATGCTCATCTCGTTGAATCAGGGTTAGTATTGTGTAAAAACTGCTCTTAAAATCTTCCTTGACCTTCTTGCAAGAAAGAGGACGTGTTTATTTTCATATGCTAAAAATGCTGTGGTCCAGCAGCTTCAGAACAGCACAGCCATAGAAGCAAAGAAAATGCTCCCATGGCTTTGTAAAATATTAATACAGTCATGGCAGCAGGGAGAGGAAGGGAAGTGGTGGCTGGCTGAGAGTGATGTGGAGGGAGAAGGTGGCTGTTAGCCGATGCTGTGTGCTGATGGAAAGGAGGCTGGGACTTGAAGGGAGGCAGTGATTCAGGGCCGGGGAGATAGGGACTGGAAAGAGGCTGGGGGCTGGCACTGGAAATGGGCCAATGGTGGAGGAGACTGGGACTGGAAGACAGCTAATGCTGGGAGGGTGAGCTGGGACTGGAAGTGTGCTAATACTGAAATTGGCGGGGGGGGGGGGGGGGGGGGGGGGGCTGAGAATAGAAATGCCTTTCCCTAGTTGTATCTTTGTCCTCAGCTACTGTATTCTCTGTCTTGACTAGACTGTAAGATCTGATGAGCAAGGACCATCTTTATATGTATCTGTACAGCACTGCATTTGCCTTGTAGCACTATCTAAATGTTCTAATAATAGTAATAGAAATGGGTTGATACTTGGGCTCAGGGAGTTGGGACTGGGACTAGGGCTGGTGGGAGCTAAGACTGGAATGGACTGATGCTTGAACTGGAGAAGAGCTTGGACTGAAAATGGGCTGATCCTGGGGAGGGAGCTGGGACTGGAAAAGGATTGGTGCTGGGAATGGAGCTTGAAAGGGGCTAATTCTAAAGTTAAAGGGCTGATGTTGGAACGGGAAAAAGAGGGAGATGCTGGGGGGAGTGAGAAGGCAGAGGAGGACAGATTTTGTGGGGCATGGAGAAAAAAAACTAAGTTATAACCATGGAACAGTTGAGGTGTATAAGAGGGAGCAGGGGTAAAGGGGAGGGAAGCATTGTTAATGTATATTGGAAAATGAAGTAGATAAATGGTCTGTGTGAGGGGAGTAGGAGGCAGGAGGGCAGGCACTGGGGATATGGGGATGTGGGAGATCAAGGATTTGGACTTATGTGGAGACTTTAAAGTTGGGTGAGAAAACAGAAGAAAGAATCTCAACTAGGATGGATATTAGGAGTGTATGTGGGGACTTAGCACTTGTGTGGGATTGTGAGTGAGAGCTCAGGGAATGCATATGGTGGAAGAGTGTGGACTTGGAGTTGTCTGGGGGACAAAACAATTGGGTGACAGGTATGAGTAGGGCTATGGATTTGAAGGGGAGAAAGTCTGAAGGACCTGGAGAGTTTTAGGGGGCTGTTGAAAAGGACAAAGGGATATGGAGTGGGTGAGAATGACAGGAAGGGTCAGGTCTTCCTTGAAAGAGGTGAGAGTGGGTAGAAATGGAGGAACTAAAAGGGAAACTGTAAGCCTGAATGGGAGTAGACATAAGAAAGGGTCTGGATGTAGAAAGAGGATAAGTTCTAGGGGATGAGCTGGGACTGATTGGGGATGAGAGATAGAAGGTGGTAGTTAAGGCTAAGGAGAGGATGAGTACAGAGGAAGAAATGGAATAGAAAGTGGGTGAAAGATGGTGAGATAGGAGGATGGTGAAGGAATGCAATAGGTAGGGAATGGAAGGACAAGAGAAGTAAGATTAGGAAATGGAAAGCAGGTAAGTAGGTGAAAAGAGGAAGAGTGTAGTCTGAAGGAGGGAGAAGAAGGAATAAGATGATGCTATAGTTAGATAAAAAGATAGTTGAGGGAAATAGAGAAAAAAAGTTGAAACCAAAGAATCGATATAGAGATATTTTTATTTATTCATATTTATTTATTTATTTATTTGCATTTCTTATATACCGTGCTATTTCAATCAGTGCGGTTTACATTTGAACAAAATATACAGCAATGTAACCGGTTACATTGAGTTTACAATAAACAAGGGATACAAACTTGGATGAACAGGGAGAAAACTATGTACATTGTTATGTAAATAGATTGAACATCAAATTAGGCATTGTAATATGAAAAATGGATAGGTAACAGGAGGAGTGTCAGGCTAACGAATTTTCTAGTTGAGGTTGTGTTAAGCGTGAATCTTGGTGAAGATGTGTATTATGTTGGGATTGACTGGGGGGGGGGAAGAGATTGGAATAGTATTTTATGAACAGATGATGTTTGATAGCCCTTCTGAAGGAAATGATATTGGTGATGGAACGAATTTCTGGGGGGATAGAGTTCTATGCTCCTGGTACAAATAGTGAGAAGGCTCTATTGGACGTCGTTTTTGAACATTTTGTGATTGTTTTTGGCACTTCTAGATTGTTCAAACATGACGAGCGTCTGCTTCTGTTGGGTGGCATAGGTTGAATGAGTTCGGAGAGCGGGGTGGGGGGCTGATTTTTTGAGGCCTTGAAAGTTAGTATGAGGGCTTTGTATATGATTCTAGCTTGTAAAGGCAGCCAGTGTAGGCTCATCAGTACTGGAGTTATGTGATCTGATCTAGAAGTTCCGGTAAGTATTCTAGCTGCAGAGTTCATGGCTAGCCTAAGCGGGTTCAATGTTACTTGTGGGAGTCCAAGGAGGATAATGTTGGCAAAGTCGAGGTGGGGGGTTACCAGTGCTTGGAAAATGGAGCGGAAATCAGAGGGGTCAAGAAGTGGTCGAAGATGTCGTAGTGACCGTATCTTGTGGTAAATAGATTTGGTGATGTTTTTGATATGCGGTGATATGTCCAGCTTTTGGTCAAGGGTGATGCCCAAGTACCGGATGGTAGGTTTGACTGTGAGGTCGTGGTTGTTGACTCGAAGAGAAGGCGGTGGTATGAACTTCTGATTTCGAGTGACAAAAAGGACATCAGTCTTGCTCTGATTAATGCGTACGTTTTGGGAGAGAAGCCATTCGGAAACTGCATCGAAGCATTTTGTTATTGCTGAGAAGTCTGGTTGGTCAAGCTTGAAGGATGAGTACATGAGGATATCATCTGCATATGCTAAGCACTGGATGTTGAAAGAGCGGATCAGGTCGCAGATTGTTGCATATATATATTAAACATAAGAGATGAAAGGGAAGAACCTTGGGGGATTCCTTGTTTGAGTATGAATGGGTCAGATGTAGTGGATCCTACTCTGACTTGTTGTGACCTGTCGCTCAAATATGATCTGTACCATGCTAATGCAAGACCTTGTATACTTTTATCTTTGAGGCGGTGTAATAATGTCTCGTGGTTCACAGAATCAAATGCGGCCGCAATATCCATAAAAATAAGGATGAAGCCTTGGTGTAGATCATCAATTCCCATGACTAGGTCGTTGAATAAGGTAGTGAGGATGGTTTCTATATCATGTGCTTCTCTGAATCCATGATGTGAATGGTCCAGTGGTGCTTCAGTGTCGATATGCTGTTGAATTTGTAGTTGAACTACTTTCTCTATAATTTTTGCCAGCAGAGGGATGCTTGAGATGGGTCTGAATGACTCGACTTTGGATGGGTCGAGTTTGCAGTTTTTTAGCAGTGGGCGGATTGATGTGAATTTCAGGCTTTGCGGGAAGGAACCTTTCATGAAAGATTGGTTGAGGATCCTATTGATGGATGGGCTGAGGGTAGATCGCAACTCTTTTATCCATCTGGAGGGACAAGGGTCATTAGGTGCTGTGGTGAGGTTGATAGAAGAGATGATTTCTTCGATTTGTTTGGTGGAGACCTCGTGGAACTGTGACAGCACAGTTGGTTGTGGGATGAAGTCTAAAGGGGTGAGGGGTGTGGGGGAGGCGTTAATGTTGGTTTGGATTATTTTTGACTGAAGGTAGTTTGAGTAGATTTGTGGGTGAGGCATCAGGTCTTGGGGGGGGGGGGAAGGGTCGCCTGTAAGGGTTTTCACAATGGAGAATAGGTCACGTGGTCTGTTGATAGATCTTTTTAGAGTTTCCGAGTGGTGTTGCTTTCTCTTTTCCATTGTCATTTGTCTGTGAGCTTGTAGGTGTGCAGAGTATGCGCATAGAGCCTCAGATGTCCGTGAGCGGTGCCAGTGTCTTTCAAGTTTGCGGAGCTGGATAAGAGACTTTCGTATGTCTTGAGTACCAGGGTGCATGTTCGCGTCTTGATTGTCTCCTGGTGTTGGCTGGTAGTTGTGAAGCCTCCTTGAACGCATCGTTCCAGTTCGATACTAGAACGTCAGGGTCTGTAGAGGTGTTGGTGAGGAGAGGCAAGATCTTCTCAAGGACTTCATTCTTATCAAAAGATTGATAGCGTGCTGTCGTGTTACTAAGGGTATGTTGACTATTTTTACAAATGTTGCTGGGGTGGATGTCGGGTAAGTCAAAGAGAAGTAGGTTATGATCTGACCAAGGAATAGGTGTTGTTGAGATGAGCAGGCTCTCAATGGTGGAATTGATAGCAGCGTGAGGTGCGAAAATCAAGTCAAGTTTATTTCCTTTGTTGTGGGTTGGAGCATCAATCAGTTGGTTGTAACCAAGTTGGTTCATCGCATCGAGGAAGGCTGATGAGTGCGAGTCATGTAGGGATGGCAGATTGAAGTCGCCTATTAACCAGTTTAGGGTGCGTGGGTTGGTGGGATTGCCAGCAATGTTGATTATGGAAGGAAGGTCATCTGGAGATGGTGTGGGAGCTCGGTATAAAAGGTTGATGGTACAGGTGTCATTTGTTATGGAGAGTGAGTCTAGGTGAGTTGTACTTGTGGTATTACTTAGTCTAAATTGCAGTGAGGATTTGGCAATAATGAGAGTGCCACCTCCCCTTTGATTGGCTCTGTGACAAGCGAAGAATGAGTAGCCTGGGGGTGTCATCTGGTTGATGATGACATTGTCACATGAAGATAGCCATGTTTCAGTTATCATTAGTAGGTCGAGGTTGTGGTGAGATATAAGATCGATGGCTATGGGCCATTTTGATCGTTTAGATCGGGCATTAGCAAGTGCACATCTAAGGTGGGCGTGTTGAGTGCGTTTTTCGGATTGGGTCTTGTTGAGGCTTTGCAATGGGATCTGTAGGAGGTGTGAATGGCGTGTATAAGGTTTTGCAGTTGTGTGGTGAGGAGTTTCAAAACGTCTCCTTGCGTTGTAGTGGAGGATAGGGATGTAGTTGGTACCGGGGTTTAGTGCGTGGGTCAGGGTGGGGACCCAAGAGGTCAATAGGGCTAATATGATGGAAATGGAGGGTACAGTGAGTTGCATGGTGCTTGTATTGGGTGGTTTATGTATTTATGTGGGGTGGTAGTTTAATGCAGGAATCTTGTGGAACACTAAGTGTCAGTGCTAGACTTTTGTCATAGAATGCAGTTGAGCTTGTGCATAAAAGAAGCCAGGTGATTGAAAACTTTTGTCAGCAGAGGCAGTGGGAACGGGTGGCTCGTAATAGAGGCAACAGTAGCAGTAGGCAGGGTTACACTGAGTGCTACAGTAACAATCTGAGGTGATTTGTGTGAACAGCAGGCACTGCCTAACATATGGTACTGCTAAGATTAGTGAGGTTTTAGGAAAGAGGATCTTAGCTGAGGCAGTAGCAAATTTTGTTTAAAATTATGTGTTACAACAAGCAAACATCAAACAAATTAAGATTGCGACTAAGTGTGGTTTTAAGCTAGAAGTTCTTGACTGAGTCGGGGCGTATGGGAGATAATGGTGGTGCCCAGGATAATGGTGTTCATGGTAGTAAGTAAAATAGTGCGCTGGGTACCTTTTGGAGCGTCTTGAAGCAGGCTGTATGGGTTCCGTCGAGACCTGAGATACTGCACAAGCAGGCAACAGAGAAATTGTTGATGACAACACGGGAGACCAGACATTCGGTTTTGCTTTCACGGTCCACGCCTAAGGGCCACGCCAAAGGGCCCTATGTAGGAAATGAAAGGACAAAGACAGGAAGTGGATAAAGTCCAAAATATCTGTTTTAAAAATGTGCACTTCTTATTGAGTACACTGGCATTCTCAAAAGTTCTACCTGTTCTTGGCAAGGGGGCAGAAAGGCTGCATCGCATAAACAGCTTTAATACATGGCTCCAGACCTGGTGCAAACAAGGAGTATTCAGATTTATAGGTGACTGGGGAAACAGATGGACCAACAAGAGACTATACTATACTGATGGCTGCATCTCTCTGTCACAGGAAAAAGAATCCTAAGTGAAAACTTCAGGCAGTATGTGCATATACATTTAAACTAGAAAAAGGGGGTGACTGATGGGGAAGGACAAGTTCAGGATGTCTCTCCTGGCAAAAGCAGAATAACATCAGAAACAGCCACACTTTTAAACCACACATCAACAAGTGAGAAGAGGTGTGTAGAAAAAAATCAATGCAAAATACATGCAAGTCAGTTAAATGCTGGAAAGCAATGAGCACAAATGTTCGAAGCTTAGCCAACAAAGTTCCTGACCTGTAAGTCCTAATGGTGGAAATGGACTTGGACATTGTGGCCATTACAGAAACATGGTTTAATGAATCACATGAATGGGATATAGACATAGCTGGCTATAATCTATTCAGAAGAGACAGAGAAAGTGGAAAAGGAGGAGTAGCCTTGTACATCAAAAGCAATATTAAAGCTACTGAAATGCAGGGGGCATGGGGAAAAGAAGCGGCACTCTGGAGTGTGTTTGAAAGAGGAGATGGCACTGTCATCCATACTGCTGTAGTCTACAGACCTATGACTCATATCAAAGAAATAGATAACGAATTGATTATAGATATTGCCAAGATTTATTTATTTATTTAGACAGTTTTGTATGCCGCCTTATCCTTCAATCAAAGCGGTCACAACACAATTGGGGGATACATTTAACACGCGGGGATATGAGACACATACACTAATACTTACAGGGAACATGGGCAATTGAGGGTTAAGTGGCTTGCCCAAGACCACAAGGAGCATCTGTGGGACTAGAAACCCCAGTCCTTCCGGCCCAAGGTTGCTGTCCTCTAGTGGGATTTGAACCCCCGACCTTCCGGCCTGAAGTACCTTGCTCCAACCACTAGGCTACTCCTCCCTAGCCACAAAGGGGGAAGTGATCATATTGTGTGACTTTAATCTACCCGATGTGGATTGGATTACTCCTTCTGCGAATCTGGAAAGAAGCAAAAAAATTGTGGATGCTTTCCAGGATGTGTTACTTAGATAAATGGTGATGGAACCAACCAGGGAAAGCTCAATGCTGGATTTAGTGTTCAACAGTGATAGCGTGTCGAATGTCCGGGTGGGTGCCCCTGTGAGCAGCAGCGATCATCACATGGTGTTTGAGATAAAAGCCAAGGTGCAGTCCAATCATAGCAAGCTCAAAGTCCTAAACTTCAAAAACACTGACTTCAGTAAAATGGCCAAGTTCCTGAAGGAGGAGTTGGCAGGGTGGGAGGGGATAAGGGAAGTGGAATTACAATGGACTAAACTAGAGGTGGTAATAAAAGGGCAAAAAATAAATATGTAAGGAAAGTAAATAAAAACAAGAGGAGAAAGAAACCTATTTGGTTCTCCAAAGAAGTGGTTGCTCAAAGGCAAAAAACACAGCTTTCACAAAATTCAAAAGCTTGCAAACAGAGGAACATAGAAAGGAATACAGGATCAAACTAAAAGAGACAAAAAGAGAAATAAGGAAAGCAAAATCAAAGGCAGAGGAAAAGATGGCTAAAGATGTGAAGTGTGGCGACAAAACTTTCTTCAGGTATATTCAGGAGAGGAGAAAAATCAGAGGTGGAATTGCAGGACTCGGAAGTGCTGGGAACGGACGCCTGGAAAGTGACATTGAAAAAGCAAAATTGCTAAACAAATACTTATGCTCTGTTTTGCTAAAGAAAATCCTAGAGAAGGACCATCTGTGACTCCCAAATATAAAAATGGGAATGAAGTAGATACCATTCGCAGAAGATGATGTGTTAGAACAACTTGCAAAACTGAAAGTGGACAAGGCCATGGGACTGGGTGGGCTACATCCCAGGATACTGAAAGAGCTCAGAGAGGTTCTTGCAGGGCCATTAAAGGATGTTTTCAGCAGATTCTTGGAAACAGGAGAAGTTCCTCAGGACTGGTGAAGGCCAATGTGGTACCTCTTCACAAAAGTGGTGACAGGGAAGAAGTGACAAACTACAGGCCCGTGAGCCTTACCATGGTGGCGGGAAAAGTAATGAAAGAGCGAATAGTGGAATTTCTCAAAACCAACAGATTGCACGATCCGAGGCAACATGGTTTTACCAAAGGACGATCTTGCAAAACAAATCTGAGTTCATTGACTAGCTGACCAGAGAACTAGATCAGGGGCATGCGATGGATGTCATCTACCGGATTTCAGCAAAGCCTTTGATACTGTTCCTCATAGGAGGCTTATCAATAAACTCAATAGTTTGGGGATGGGTCCCAAGGTAGTGAACTGGATCATAAACTGGTTCACTGACAAACGATAGAAGGTGATGGTAAATGGAGCTCACGTGGATGAAAGGAGGGTGATTAGCGGGGTGCCACAGGGTTCGGTCCTGGGCCTGGCACTGTTCAATGTATTTGTGAGTGATATTGCTGAAGGACTGAATGGAAGTGTCTGTCTTCTTGCAGATGCCACAAAGTTTTGCAACAGAGTGGACTCCCTTGAAGGAGTGGATAACATGAGGAAAGATCTACAAAAGCTGGAAGAATGGTCTAATGCTTGGCAGTTAAGATTTAATGCAAAGAAGTGCACTGTCATGCACTTGGGAAGAAGAAATCCAAGGGAAATGTATGCGACAGGGGGCGAGAGGTTGGTGTGCACAGACCAGGAGAAGGACCTTGGTGTGATTTATTTCTGCGGATCTCAAGGTGGCAAAACAGTGCAACAAAGCGGTGGCAAAAGCCAGGAGGATTTTCGGTTGCATACAAAGAAGAATTACCAGCAGAGAGGAAGAGAGGTACTAATGCCACTGTATAAGTCACTGGTGAGGCCTCACTTGGAATACTGTGGTCGGTTTTGGAGACCATATCTTGCAAAGGATGTAAAAAGACTGGAAACTGTTCAGAGGAAGGCTGCCAAAATGATTTGGAGCCTGCGTCAGAAGCCTTATGAGAAGAGACTTGAAGACCTAAATATGTACACTCTGGAGGAGAGGAGGGATATGGTAGATATGATTCAGACTTTTAAATACTTAAAGAAAAATAATGAACAAACAAACCTCTTCCAAAGACGAGGAAGCTGTAAAACTAGAGGGCATAACATGAAGCTGCAAGGGGGTAAATTGAAAGGCAATGTCAGGAAATACTTTTTCACTGAAAGGGTGGTGGATGCTTGGTATGCCCTCCTGATGGAAGTGGTAGGGGCAAGTACAGTGACAAAATTCAAACTGGCATGAAACACAGTGGATCCCTTTATAGCAACAGGATAAAATCAAAATAAACTTATCTAATTTCTCAACAAACGGAGCGGTGGGTTCACCCCTAAACAAAGACACGGGGAGGGGTGACCTGCATGGAATAGCAGGGTCACCTACTCTTGCCATCTTACTGGGCAGACTAGATGGACCATACTGGTCTTTATCTGCCGTCATTTTACTATGTTACTAAGAGGAAATGCATTTCTTTTTCTCTTTTTTTTTTTCTATTTCTCTTTCTTCTGTATTCCACAGCTCAGAGTCTGTTTTGGGGATTTTACATTTCTGCTTTTGTCTGCACATTTGTTTCTGATTTCTTTACTAGATGATGGTCTGTTTTTTCATGTGTAGCTGAGGTGAGGGGGGGTTCTGTTAGCATGTTTCTGTGTAGGAATCTGTAGCAGTTCAGCTTGTTCTCTTTTTCTAATTGAAGGATACTGGTGTTTTAGAATATTTGCAGTGGTGATTTTTATAGGTAGAGTTCGTACAGTTTGAGTTTTTGGATTTGGTACTGGTGTAGTATGGTAAGTTCTTAAATGTTCATTTGCAAGGTTTTGTGCTATGACGCACAATGTCTGCCAGTGGAAAGAGTTGGTAGTATTGTCACTGATGTGAGACCAGAATATAAACGGAGTAAATTTTGTATGCTGAGTTTTAAAGTGAAACATCCCTCTGCTCTGCATCTTGTTAAGAGTTCTCTTGGCAAATCTGGGAATGTTCAATGAATAATTAGGGATGTGCATTCAATTGAACAAAATGGGAAATGTCAATGATAAAAACTCCCTTGAAATTTCTTCCCATTCTATCTACTGCTAATAGTGCGCACTGTTAAGCAATAGTGTGCGCGCGCTGTTGAGCCACTATTAAGCCTATATGGAAGTGATGCTGAATATATAGGTTGTTAAATTGTGGTGCTGGCATTTAACTTAAGCCAATGACCCTGCCACTGAAAATGGAAGGTAATCTTCATGTATTCAGATTTGTCATGGGACCAGGCAGGCTTGTTCCCTGCCTCCTCTATTAGCAAGCATTGCTCTCGAGCTTCTGCTTATGACAATCTGTCAGTCTGGTGCAGTTCAAGGGATAACTCTCTCTGGCTGCTTTTGGATCCTGACCCTTTATTATCCTGGTTATCAACCGTGTGTGTTAAAACCGTCTCTTCCTTATCGTCCCTCCAGTCCAGTCCCGAAACCTCTCGGTTGAGCACCTCCTCCAGCAGCCTGGAGACTGAGCACGTCATTCTTCTGATGTCACTGGTATACTTAAGCAGCTAGCACTACCCACAGCCCCCAGTAAGCTCAGTCTCCAAGCAGCTGGAGGAGGTTGTGTGCCAGGGACTGGACTCACTAGGAGCAACTAAGGAGAGTTAGCTTCATTATTGTTTAATTGTCTTTATTTGAATTTGAGTACCTGCAAAAAAAAAAAAAAGAAAAAACCCAGAATCGGAGAGAGCAGGAGCCTCTGGGACCCTTCCATCCCCAGGTATTTCGAGGCAGGTGGGGGAGCTTCTGTGTCTGTGCCGGAATGAGGCGGCTCCCGAACCCATGAGTGGCTGAGGAGCGCTGATAGCGCCGCAGCCGGGAGCAGGCAGTGTCCTTTTTTTTCCCTCTCAGAGCTAAAGCCCTCGATCACGGGCTGAGCATGGGGGGTAGTGCGGCACGAACAGAAGGAGAGACAGCAGAGCCACAGGAGATCCCAGGCATGAGGTAAGCTGGACTCTTCTGAAGCTGGGAACGAGCAGGAGGGGAGGTTAAATGTGCGGCCTTTGCCACGTGGAGTGGTGGACGGCTGCAGACCGGGCCATGTGACAGAGTAAGGGAAGCGGCATGTGCGGGTGGTGCGGTATGTTTCCTGTTGTCGCAGAGCATGGATCAGCCTCGTGCAGGTGGTCCTCCCCCCTCCTCCCCTTTGAGGAAGCGGAGTCAGGAGATTTGCAGGTTTATTTTACTTAGTTTGTTTTTTCTTTAGTTTCATTGGGGTTTGTTTTCTGCTAATCTGTTCACCAGGTGAAAGGAAATTTTCCATCTTTGTGCTAAGGTCTGATCTCCAGGCCTAAGAAAGAAAAAAGCCTGCTGTGACCCTTTCATCTTTTCACACTAAAACTGCAAAATTAGCAGTTTGGAGCTACAGAATAAGCTACTAACCTGTCACCTGGCTGAGACAATGAGAACTACACAGTGACAAAACTGTCACCTGGGCCCCTTGAATGAACAAAGGGGAAAACGAAGAACTTTATCTACAGGAACCAGGGGCAGCACACAGCTACGAAGATTACCATGAGAATGATTGAGACAGGATGTCATAAGGGAAAAATAGATGGCAGAGATTAAGGAGCAGATTTGCTTGAAAAATAAGGAACATGAAAGGAAGGAAATTTGCATATTAATAGTAGATTTGTCTCAAGCTTAAAAGTGGATATAAATATAGCAGAGAAATTCTGATAGGGGGACAGACATTAGTTTTTATTTATTTTTTATTTATTTATCTATTTCTTCTATACCGCCCCTTCCAGAGATCAGGGGCGGTTTACATGGAACAAGTAAACAAATTTGTATACTAATGTATACATTACATGGAACAGAGATTTTTTTAACTTTATACAGATAATAGTTATTAACAGAGATTTATAACATTGTAACTTTATACAAATAACTGTGCATTAATTGTCAAAACTATTTACATTTTATATACATTAATAAGTTTCTGTAGCGTAGTGTTGATCAGAGTTTTTCTACCTTTTTATAGGTAGTCAGAGTTTTCTACCTTTCATATGTGTGTGTGGAGGACTTTATTTCCTTTTTTCATCTCTTGGGAGTATTTTGGGTGTATGTGGTGGGAGTATGTGGTGGGTGTATGTGTGTGGGTAGTTGAGTGCGGTTTTAGGGCTTTGTGTTTGAGTGTTTGGGGATGGTGTGTGGTTGGACTTGGGGATATGGGATTTTATAGTGTTCGGAGAAAAGGTATGTCTTGAGTTCCTTTCTAAATTGGGTGAGGTCTTTTATGATCCGAAGGTTTATTGGGAGATTATTCCAGAGCATGGGGGCAGTGAATGAGAAGGCTCTGGTGCTGGTGGATTTTTTAGTTTTTTTGAATGAATTTGGTATTTCAAGTGAGTGTGTTGCGTTTAGTCTGCGAGTTCTTGATTCTGATGGGGCATGTAATAGCATGGATAGATATGATGGGGCGATGTTGTTCAGGAGCTTGAATGTGATTAGGAGGATTTTATATCTGATTCTGCTGTTTATAGGGAGCCAATGCAGTTCCAGCATTATTGGGGTTACATGATCTACTAGGCGGGCTTTTGTGACTACTTTGGCACAGATGTTCTGGGCTCTTTGGAGTAGGTATGTACTTTTTTGTGGTAGGCCAATTAAGAGACTGTTACAATAGTCGAAGTGTGGGGTGATGAGTGTGTTGACAACTGATCTAAAGTCATGGGTGTCAAGAAGGGGTCTTAGGTGTTGTATGGTTTTGAGTTTGTAGAATATGGTTTTTACCGTCTGTTTTATATGTGGTAGCATGGTGAGTGTATGGTCTATTATTACTCCTAGGTATTTTACCTCTTTTTTGACGGGTATAGTTGTATTTATGATTGAGATTGATGTTGGATAGGTGTCCTCAGTCACGGGTCCTCAGTCATTAGTTGATCTCACTGGAGTGAGGCTGTCTCTGTCCCAGGACCCTTTTTATTTATTTATTTATAGTCTCTTTTATACCGTGCTATTCAGCATCAGCGCGGTTTACAGTAAACAATGAACACACACATTTCCAATAGTACTTTGTGTTTACATATGAACAGGAAATTCAACTTGGCTAACAGGGGAACTATATACAATAACAATATATACAATTCACAGACTAGTCATGTGCTCGTATGGTTTCAGACAGTGGAGATTTGGGTGGTTTCAGCAGTTGGTACTGAGCTTCTATTGGTTTCCGGGTAATGTAGGAGGAAGAGGTAGTGTTTAACGGCTTTTTTGAATTGGAATATGTCTGTGATTGTTCGGATGTTGTGAGGGAGGTTATTCCAGATCATTGGTGCATAAAATTTGTAGGCCCTGCTGGATGTTGACTTGGTGCATTGAGTTATTGATCTTGGGACTATCAAGGTGTTTTGTGCTACTGACCTTCTGTCCCTATTGTGGGGTGTCATCTGGATTAGCTCTGTTAGTGATGCTGACGAGAGACCTTTGGTGGCTTTGAAGGTGAGTAGCAAGGTCTTAAATGTAATTCTACCTTGAATCGGGAGCCAGTGGAGTTGTTTCATAATGGGTGAGACATGGTCTTTCCTGGATGCTCCATGTAGAACTCTTGCTGCGGTGTTCATTGCCATTTGCAGTGGGTTTAGAGTGGTTTGGGGGAGTCCCTGCAGTATTGCATTCGCATAATCGAAATGCGGGATGATTAGTGCCTGATAGATAGTCCTGAAATCATCTGGCTCAAGCAGAGATCGCAGGTATCTAAGGGATCTGATTTTATGATATACTGCCCTTACAGTGTTACTTATATGTGCCTGCATATTTAGGTTCTGGTCTAGTGTGACACACTTAAGTCAGGTGCTTTGCTTGTTATAGGATGTATGGATGCTATGGATTGATATTGAAATTTGTACCTTATAAGATAAAAAGCAAAGCTTGTGATGTTACAGACCTGGCAAAATAAAATAAAAAATTTTCCATGATCTTACGGTGGTACGATCTTGATCTTTCTGCAGCTTTTGATTTGGTGGATCATTGCACTCTTCTTACTCGTCTTCAAGACGCTGGCCTTTATGATATGGTTCTTCACTGGTTTCGCTCTTTTCTCTCCTTTTTCTGTGGCAGCTGGATCCTCTTCTTCGGCTTCCACTCCTCTTTCTTGTGGTGTACCTCAGGGATCTGTTCTTGCTCCCCTCCTCTTTAATGTTTTCCTGGCCCCTCTTGCTCTAGTAATTCAGAAATTTGGTATCTCCGCGTACTATTACACGGATGATATTATCCTCCTACACCATACTGATTCCCATATGCCTGATATTTCTCCCCTTGATCTCTGCCTCTCTGCTGTCACCTCTTGGTTCACCTCTAATTTTCTCCAGGTCAATCCTGCTAAGTCTTTTGCTATCTGGTTTACCCTTGGGAGCCCTTCCCCCACCTGTGCCCCTTCTTTCTCCTCCCAGCCCATTCCTCTTGTTTTGTCTCTTAAGTATCTTGGTGTTATTCTTGACTCTTCTCTCTCTTTCAAGGGTCACATTTCTTCAATAGTTCAGCACTCTTTTCTCTCCCTTAAACAGCTTCGGGCTGTGCGCCCTTTTCTCTCACCCTCTGCCTTAGCTACTCTTATTCTTTCCTTGGTAATGTCCCGTCTTGATTATTGTAACGTTTCTTTAGCTGGCTTACCACAATCTCAATTCTCCCGTCTACAACGCGTCCAGAATGCAGCGGTTCGTGTACTATCCCGTGCTTCTCACTACGATCACGTCACTCCCCTACTTTTGCACCATCACTGGTTACCGGTCTCGTTTTGCATACAGTACAAGATTCTCACATTTGCACACAGGGTGATTCATACAGGCACCCCTCTCTATCTTGCAGATTTGATTCATTTCCACACCCCCCATCGTTTGCTTCGTTCCATTCATGTTAACCGCATGTCCCTTCCTTCCCCTTCCCAAGCCCACCTTGAATCTACTCGTTCCTCGGCTTTTTACTTTTTGGGCCCTAGACTTTGGAATTCTCTTCCCCCTTCCCTCCGCTCAGAGCAATCCTACCCAGCCTTTAAAAAGCAACTCAAAACTCATTTGTTTAGTCTGGCATTTGATCTCCCTTCCCCGTCCTTGTCTCCCTCTTCTTCCTTCTGTTGATGTTCCTTCTCTGTTGTGTCCTTTTATTCTTTGCCTCTCTTCTATCGCTTTTAAATTTTAATTGGCGTTCCTTTCCGCTTCTTAACAGCCTTAATGTAATGTTATTTTAGCAATTGTAAACCGCCCAGATGCCATTGGTATGGTGCGGTATAGCAAATATTTTAATTAACATAACCATAAACATAAACACGAGCAATTTGTTTAAGGTAGGTCCTGTATATACATTTTATGGATGTTGGGGGCGGACATTGCAGCCATAACACAAAATTAGAAAATTCCCCAAATAATCGTAGGGAAAGCCCAAAAAACCCCAACACAGGGTCTCGTAGGCCCTGCATGCGGGGTGAGGGGCTGCGAGGACCATTTCTCTTCCTGGCATTAGGGGTGCTTGCTCGCAGGCCGCTCCCAGGAGCTATGCCTTCTAGGCCTCAGTGCCTGGTTTGCAGAACAAGGCGGGGAGCGGTTTCTGATGGAGTCTGTCAGGGCTGCGCTCAGTAGACCGCTACAGTGGAGAAGGTGCTTCAGGAAGGTCTGGAGGGGTCTCCTTTCCCAATTGGGGAGATCCAAGATGCAGGGGGGTTGTTGGAGGTGCTAGAATTTGCTTCCTCGCCTCAGTCAGAGCTTGGGCCCTGCTCTTCACACCAGAGCGATGCAGGGCTTCTGGGTGGTTTTTCACCTGAGTTTGTTTTGTTGCTCTACAGGGCCTTTTGTCTGGGTCAGCAGGGGCAGCAGGATGCCCTGCTCACTCGAGACATGGGAGCTAAGAGGCCTTCTGCAAAAGGAAGGGCTACAACTGAAGTGTGAGCAAAGAATCTGTGATCATCGGAGGAGGGGTCGGATATACCGGATCTGAAGGATCTGGAGATGGAGCTCGACCTCCAGGAGGAATTGGAGGAAACATAGAAACATAGAAACATGACAGAAAAAGACCACATGGCCTATCTAGTCTGTCCTTCCATAACAACAACTACAACAGTTCACTTTTTACCTTTAGAGATCCTCTGTGTTGGTCCCATGCTTTTTTGAATTCAGTTACTGTCCTCATCTCTACCACCTCCACTGGGAGACTATTCCATGGATCCACTACTCTCTGTAAAGAAATATTTCCGCATATCACTCCTGAATCTATCTCCCTTCACCCTCATCCCATGTCCCCTCGTAGCAGAACTTGCTTTCAATTGAAAGAGGCTCTCTCCCTGAACATTTATGTCACGGAGGTATTTAAACATCTCAATCATATCACCTCTATCCCGCCTTTCCTCTAAGGTGTACATATTAAGATCCTTAAGTCTGTCCTCATATGCTTTATAATGAAGCCCACTAATCATTTTAGTAGCCACCCTCTGCACCGACCCCATCCTGTTCACATCCTTTTGAAAGTGCGGTCTCCAGAATTGCACACCATACTCCAAATGAGGAAGAAGAGATCCAGGAACAAGACCACCAGTCAAGAGTAGTCCAGGTGTTTCGCAGGGAGGAATTGGCTGCTCTCATTGGAGAATCTTTGAAGGTGCTGAATATGCCGCCGGCATCTGAGCCGGCAGAAGATCAAGCACTGGAGGACCCACTGCTCCAGGCAGTGCAGAAGGTCTTTCCGGTACACAGAGTGGTTAAGCAGATGATCCAGGAGGAGTGGAAACTGCCAGAGATAGGTCTCAGAGGAGTATGGGGCATGGCGCGGCTTTACCCTTTGCCAGAGCAAGAGCGCAACTTGCTTCAATATCCCAAAGTGGATGCCACAGTGTCTGCTGTCACCAAGAAGACGACAATCCCGGTAGAAGGTAGCGCAACCCTCAAAGATGCCCAGGACAGGAAGGTAGACACCTTGCTGAAGCAAGCTTTTGATATCAATGCCCTGGCCTTGCAGGCTTCCATTTGCAGGGCCTGGGTGGTGAGGGCATGCCTCTGCTGGGCCCAATGAGTGCAGTAGGGGGAGCCGGGAGCGGACTCCCCCGAGGAAGCAACAAAGTTGGAGTCAGGGGCTGCGTATCTAGCGGATTCCCACTATGATCTCATCATAGGGATCTCGAAGAGCATGACCTCCCTCGTGGCAGCCCTTCACTGTCTGTGGCTAAGGAACTGGGCAGTGGACGGATCCTCCAAGGCCCGTCTTAGCAAGCTCCCGTTAAAGGGCAAGTTGCTCTTTGGGGAGGATTTGGAGAAGCTGGTTAAGGACTTGGGGAAATCCAAGGGGGGGGGCTGTCTGCCTGAGGATAAGCAGAAGCAGAACCGTCTTGCCTGTACAGGGAAGGGGCAGGTGAGAGACTTCCAACATTTTTGATCCTCTGGGTTTGGGCCTCATCAGAGAGGTAAGCCTACCTTTCGTGGGCATGGCTTTTGGGGCTTCTGGGGAGTAGGAAGGGGGTTTGGGTACCCTTCTTCCTCGAGGCCTTAGAAGACACAATGAAATGAGGGGGCCCAGGTGGGAATGTTTCTCGTGGGGGGTCGGCTGCGGGATTTCTACTCCATTTTGGTCTTGATCACGTCTGATCAATGGGTTCTGGAGGTCATCCGAGAAGGATATGCCCTCGAGTGAGCATGCCCAGTCAGCCACTCCTTTGTCCATTCTCCTTGCAGGGCATAGGGCAAAGCGGCAGCAGTAAAGGAGACCTTAGCAAGGTTGTTACAGCTAAGGACTGTGGTACCGGTACCCAGAGACCAACTTGGGTATGGTCAATACTCCATTTATTTCGTGGTGCCCAAGAAGTAAGGCTCCTTTTGACCGATTCTCGATCCCAAGGGCGTAAACTGTTGCTTCAGAGTGTTGCATTTTCGCATTGAGACTCTACGATCTGTCATAGTGGCGGTACGGAGCGTGGAGTTTCTGATGTCACTAGACCTGTTCAAAGCGTATCTGCAAATTCCTGTCAGGTCCGAGCACCAGCAGTTCCTCTGCTTTGCGGTGCCGATGGGACATTTCTAGTTTTGGGCATTGTCGTTCGGCCTGGTGACGGCCCCGCAGACTTTCACCAAGGTCATGGTAGTAGTGGTGGCGGCACTCCACAAGGACAGGGTGCTGGTACACTCGTACCTTGGTGATATGCTCATCAGGGCAAAGTCTGGGAGTGAGAGCATGAGGGCCATGGTAGTACAGTTTCTAGAAATTCTGGGATGGGTAGTCAACGTGGCCAAGAGCAGGTTGACGCCATCCCAAGAACTAGAGTATTTGGGGGCACGCTTCAATATCAAGGAGAGGAAGGTCTTCTTACCAGAAAAGTGGGCCCAGGTACTGCGGAGTCTGCTACGTCAGTTTTTGCGAATGCTGCAACCCTCGGCTTGGCATTATCTACAGGTTCTGGGAGCCATGACGGCCATGCTCAACTTGGTCCTGTGGGCAAGGGCTCACATGCGGCCTTTACAGAGGGCTCTCCTGCGTTGGTGGTCCCACAAGACTCAACCCCTATCTCACCGTCTCCCATGTCCGAAGCAGACAAAGAGAGCTTTGCAGTAGTGGCTGAGCCTGGAGACTCTGGGGAGAGGCATGCCCCTCGAGTCTCCAGCTTGGGTGCCGGTGATGACAGACGCCAGTCTGGCAGGTTGGGGAGCCCATTGCGATGTGCGCTTCGCCCAGGGGCGGTGGAATGCACAGGAGGCTCAGTGGTCCATCAACAGGCTAGAAATGAGGGCAATGTTTCGGGTGCTGCAGAGTTTTGAGCCCTGGCTGCAGAGTGGCACGGGAAGCGTAGCACTGGAGGAAGAGGCTGAAGTGCTGCTGGCCTTGGGTGGAGAATCAAATCCAGGCCTTGTAGGCAGCACACATCGCCGGGTTGAACAATGTGTATATAGTTTCCCCAGTTAATCCAAGTTGAATAACCCTGTTTTCTGTAAGTCCCATACGAGCGTTACCTGTGTCTGAACAAAGCTGCTGTTATCTGTAAACCGAGCTGATTTTGAAGAGCGCGGTATAGAAAAATCTTTAAATAAATAAATAAATTTATTAAATGTTACGGCCAACCACCTAAGTCAGATACAGGTGGACCATGGTGAGTGGACTTTCAATCAGGAAGTGTTTGAGCAAGTGACGGTTCATTGGGGTTGTCCAGTAATGGATCTAATGGCAACCTTCAAGTTGTCCAAGGCAGGACAGTTTTTCAGCAGAAGGAGGGAAAGAATGTCTGAAGAGCTGGATGCCCCTCATACAGAAGTAGCCTGTGGGGGAATTGTTATGTGTTTCCTCCATGGGCACTTATTGGTCGCGTAATAAAATGAATAGAGGCTCACCAAGGTTTGGTGATACTGATAGCCCCAGATTGGCCACAACGTCCATGGTATGACAATCTGGTGTGGCTTCTGGCAGACAGCCCATGGTATATTCCCATCCAAGAGGATCTGTTGACGCAAGGTCCAATACGCATGCCTCAGGTGGATCGATTCTCGCTTATGGCATGGCTCTTGAGAGGGCAAGGCTAAGGAAGAAGGGCTATTCTGCGTCAGTGATAGTCACGTTGTTGAAGGCTCGGAGGAAGTCTACGTGCTTAGCTTATGTCAGAGTCTGGTGTATTTTTTAAAGCATTGAGTGGAGATTGGCAGTTGCGGACAGTCTCTGCTTCTGTTCCGGATGTGCTGGCCTTTCCTGCAGGCTGGTTTTGACGGGTTTGGCTGCCAGCTCCCTGAGGGTGCAGTTGGCCGCAATTTCCTGTTACCGAGGTAACGTTCAAGGGGTGTCATTGGGTACGCACCCAGATGTGGTCTGGTTCTTGAGGACAGTTAGTCGTTTGCGACCACCAAGAAGGTTGGTGGTTCCGCCTTGGGATCTCAACCTGATACTTTCAGCACTCGTAGGGGAGCCCTTCGAACTGATGAGTTGGGCTTCAGTGAAGGACATGACACTGAAGGCAATATTCTTGGTAGCAATCTGTTCGGCGTGCAGGATTTCAGAATTTCAGGCCTTATCTTGTCCTTATCTGTCCTTTTTCAGGGAGAATATGGTTCTTCGGCCTGTAACTTACTTCCTGCCCAAGGTAGTATCGGCATTCCATGTGAACCAGATGCTTGCCTTGCCCACTTTGTGGCCGCCTGCGGGAGGCTCTGCAAGCTTGCAGTTGCAACTCTTCAATGTTAACGCCACAGGATTCTCTTATTTGAGCTGCATGGTGCCCTTTAGGAAGTCAGATCGCTTGTTTGTTCTGTTTGGGAGGCTGCGAAGAGGAGAGGCGGCTGCTAAGGCTATCATTTCCTGGTGGATTAGAGAGGACGTCGCTTCGACATACATCCTAAAAGGAAGGGGGGTGCTGGAAGGATTGCAGGCGCATTCCACCAGAGCTCAGGTGGCTTCGTGGGAGGAGTTTAGCCTGGTTTCACCAGTGGAAATCTATAGGGCGGCAACCTGGTCTTCGTTACATACAAGAGTAGAAGCTGTTGATATGATTTTAGTTCCCCAAGTAAATTTTATTTTGAATATGGTTCCTTGTCTTGCCCCAAAGATTTTTATAGTCATGTACAGAGATTGCTGAAGATATATATATATATATATATATATGGTGGCCTAAAAAAGTGAGAACATCTCGTAGCATATAAGTTATTTAAAAATTCAAAAAGACAGATGTAAATGATTGACAAATTTTAAAAAAAGATGGCGACCGGAAATTGTTGGAATAAAGACGTTATATAGCTAAAAAAGGTAAGTAAGTAAACTATTTAAGCTTTTAACTTACGAGATGTTCTCACTTGTTTTGGGCCACTGTGTGTATGTGTGTGTGTGTGTATATACATATATGTGTGTGTGTGTGTATATATCTATCTATCTATCTATATATATATATATATATATATATATATATATATATATATATTTATTTTTTTTTATTTACATTCTCTTATATACTGCGCTATTCTGCATCAGTGCGGTTTTACATTGAACAAACTGAAATTACATTGAACAGGGCATTATAACTTGGAGATAACTAATTTACAGGGAACATGGGCTATGGAGGGTTAAGTGGCTTGCCCAAGACCACAAGGAGCACCTGTGGGACTAGAAACCCCAGTCCTTCCGGCCCAAGGTTGCTGTCCTCTAGTGGGATTTGAACCCCCGACCTTCCGGCCTGAAGTACCTTGCCCCAACCACTAGGCTACTCCTCCACTCCATATATATAGTTGGCAGTCCTGAATAGTGGGAAGGATATTGTAAAGGTGGGGTTGAATTCCCAGATTTCTATTTGCATCATGTTGCTTTCTTAGCATATTTTGGGTGCAAGATTCAAAGACTGTGGATGATAGTCCCTCCTTGTTGCAGGTGGAACAGATATTAGTTGCTCCTTATCCATTATCAGTTTTACTGGGTATGAGATGACCTAGTCCTCCTTTTCTCCTGTTCATGCCACTCATGAAGCCTTGCAAAGACTGGATATGTTTTTTGATATCCAATGGCATAAGCCTCTGTGCCCACCCCTGAGGAATAATCCAAAATTTAAGATCAATAGAAAATACTGGCTTGGCCAGGTTGGCAAAACTGCAATGTGTGGACTTTCGACCATGTGACAGAGGATGCCAAGATCCTTTCCTTTACAGAACTCTATTTACATTATAATCTCTCAGCTCCTCATTTATTATGAGGGCCCAGTATAGGCATTACATTCATAACCATGTAAGATATGGAGATTTGGCAGAGGAGCCTGATATAATGGTGTTCAGTACTTGGGCCTTTGCTAAGGGGCATATTGTATCCCAAATGTATAAAAGGTTACAAGACACCTTTTGCCAAGTCCTTATGGACTTGCAGGAACTGTGGTCATGAGATATTAGTACACAGTCAGAAGAGTAATAGGATTTGTTTCTGATAGCATATCAACCGGCCTTACTAATATGTCTGTTTAGCTCAATCTTCTGTACTTTCTCATCCATAGGGCATTATGGACTCCGTGGAAGAAGTGGCAGGCTGGATTGTCTGCAGGGAATAGATGCTGGTACTGTGAATCAGTGCCAGGTACGTTATTGCACATAATTTTTGAGTATCCCCCTATTAAATCATTTTGGTCAGAATTATTGAAGAGGCTGCAGGATATCATTTGTCAAGCTGGAACTACAATTAGCTAATAGTATTTTGATCTTTTAGAATGCCCAATGTTCTTAATGTTAGTCAAAGTAAGCTGTTTGACCTACTGATAGGAATTACTCTTCAAATGATCATGGCTAACTGGAAACGTGCTCTTTTATTCTGTTTTGGTGGAATATAGTGTCAGGTATATAGACACGAGAAAGGGCTAGCTATTAAATTGCAGTCTATGATTGCAGTACCTAAAATGTGGGAACCCTAGACATGTATACTGGAAATTAATGTTAACATTTAACTTGTATTCATACCCCTCCATAATACATGGTGCTGTACTGTGATGCCATTAATCAATATAGTTCTCCTTTGCTTTCTGTTGATGATGTTTGTTTTTGTTAATTATGGTTTGGTATTTTCTAAAATGCAATAACATTTGTGAACTAAAAAAAAAAAATTCTAAATGCAGAATTAATCTCAGCCAAGGAAATGCTTAAGATGAATATGGTTAAAATATTTAAAGTTCCTTCTGAATCACTCCCACTGACTCATAGAGCTGTCTATATCCCTTTGTCTAAAAAAGAGTCAATATCAGAGAATCAGATGGAGTTAACTCAAATATCTTTGGCTAGTCTGGATCTTACAGCATTTTGAGATACATATAGGGATGCTGCAGGTGGGAAGAAGAAGCAATGTATCCTTATGTGGTCTGCGAGTCTAGACACTGGAATTACTACTGTAGAAGTAGTTTCTAAAGCCTACTAATGCCTCATTTTACATTTCTGTGTTAGATCACTCCCTTACCTTTTTTTTTTTTTTTGAAGGGGGGGAGGGGGAACTGAGAATAGTTTTCTAGGTCTCAAATGTGTCTTGAATATTTGGACCGCTCCGCTCCTCGGTACTGAATACTTTAGATAGCATTTCCGCTTGTCTATTATAGTTTATTTTATTTTATGTGTTTTGTGGAATTGTTCTTATGGTATGGTATATTCTGAGTAAGTGGTATTTGATAAAAATGAATTGAATCACCATGGATTCATTAGAAATTGAAAACAGGTGTTTATCTTAATTTAGTTCTACTCAACACCTTTAATTTATTGAATCTCTTTGACATCATATGGCGGGTATTAATGGACAAGATAAGAGACTGAAGTAGGAAGTTTTGTTAATTATTTCCTGGAGGCAAAATAAAATTGTGTCCAAATATGACAGTCAATTACATTTAGCTTTGGGAGTTTGTGAGAACTTGTTTCTACTTTATTTAAATGTAAATTACATTTGAAAGAAGATTAACTGAAGTTCTTGGATTTTATGAAGATAATGGGGCCAATTTAGCAAAGGTCACAACAATCCGTTACTGTTCAAGTGAAACTTGTTTAGAGTACATGGGAAATGTGTTTTTCACAGGAAGAGCAATTTTCAATGTGATTTCCAGGAGTAAAACTCATTTAACTTAACTAATCAGCTGTCTAAAAATTGCCCACCCTCTAGGCAGGTGAAAGTACATGCATAGTTCCAAAATGCACAAACATCTAACCACATTTGGGGGGAGTGTTTCTGGTAGCAGGATTAGGATGGGGAGTGCAGTAATGTGTACTTTAAAGAGTACATACATTGTTTTAATTTTAAAAAAGTTGAAAAGTGCATACATGTGTGTTCACATACCTGCATAAATGGTGTCTTTTGAAACACTGATGGTATAAAAGTACACACGTTGGCATGTAGGGGTGTCCATAATATGTAGAAATTGCAAAGAGGCATGTCATAGCATGGTTAGTGTTTATGGTTTATTACATTTGAGACACTGCTTTTTCCAAGTATGCAAACTGGTTTACAATAAAAATCCATACAGAATGTATAAAAGGAACGCCAAAAAAGTGACAGGAAAAAAAGAAGTAAGTAGTAAAGAATATCCATTCATATCAGAGTATCATACATTTTTAGACAGAGGTCATATTCCCTTGCTTTCTTCCAGGCAGGGTCTGTCGTTTCAGCTTAACACAAGAGATTGAAAGCTTTTTCGAACAGATGTGTCTTTAGCTCAGATTTAAAACATTTATAGCTATCTTGGAGATGGAGCTGAATGAGTAACTTCTTCTACAGAATGAGCCTGATTCTGAAAGGGGCACATCCAGGCCATTCGGATGGCCTCAAGCAGGACGGGTCCATTAGGACCTGATTCTGTACCGTAGGAACAAAAGGTTTCCGCGACACACAGAATTGGGCCCGAAGACGGCCCGGCATGCTCCTGCATGCCTGCGGGGACATCCTCGCCACAGGCTCCCCTGGCTCCTGAATCTCAGACCCCCTCTTCTGCGCCACCCAACTCATAGCTGGCCAGCCTGGATCGGGTGGCGGGGACCCCCTGCACCTGACCCAGGGGGTGGGATCCCCAGCCCTGATTGCACCATTTGTGCTGATTATTCTACCTTCTAGGTGGAATAATGATCATGTTCCCTCTGACCCCACAGGATGTACATGGCCGTGACCTGAATCATCCCTGTATGTCCTGCCGCCTGGGCCCGCCCCCGTTCTGCCCAGACCCTGTCACCTCCCACCCCTGCAAGATCTCCCTGTCCTGCTCTAGCTGTGTAGTGAGAGTCGGAGGGGGAATAGGGGCAGGATGGCTTGCAGGCTGCACGTCCCACCGGGACATGCAGCTCTGCAAGCCACGACTCAGAATCAGGCCCAATGGGGGGCTAAAAAAAAAAATGTGGATTGTCTGGTGGAATCGTAATGAGCCTTAATAGGTGATGGTAGACACACATGGTTCCTATGTACATAGCGAAGGGAACGTGCTAGACAATAAGTGATAAGTATTCTGGGGCAATCTGATGGAGGAACTTATAAGTTAGAATTAGATTTTGTATTGAATAAAATGGAGGAACTTATAAGTTAGAATTAGATTTTGTATTGAATAAAACGTTTGACTGTGAGCCAATGATGATGGATTAGAAGCGGAGTCATGTTGGCAGGGCTGGTGCAAGGATATGCATCCTATGTGAACCTCATCCCTTGCGCCCTTCCCAGCCACCCTTCATTGCTGCTGCTGAAATAGTCCAGCAGCGCTTACCTTCAAAGGGGTTTCAAGGATGAGAAACTTTGGTGCTGCAGGGCTGTAGAAATTTAACAAAGTAAGTTCCTCCAGCAGCTGGCATTTTAGCACAGTGGGGACAGAATTTCTTCCTAACCTGAGTGGCACGTAGCACATCAGGAAATAAGGAAACCCTCTGCCCACAAAAGATTATCTTTCTTCCTAAAGAAACTTTTAAGAATCCTGTTCTTATCCAAATCATTTGCAAAGGAAACCGATAATGCTATCTCATCCTTGGAGTCCTCCAAAAACTGAGTTAAATTAACAGGAGAAACAGGAACCAACTCATCCAATTCTCCCTCTACCAGATTAACATTCCTAAGGGGCATAGTATAAATTGGAAATCATAATATCTTCAAATTTTGGAAGGGCTAGAACTTCAGAAGAATATTTTCTCAAAATAATTTCAGAAGAGAGCAACAGAGATATAGGAAAATTAATAAATCACAAATTTTTATTCTTATAACCATTCTCCATAGCCTTAAACTTGCTATGCAGTAATAAACTATCCATTACTGAAGAGGCTATGGTAGACTGCATAGACTGATCCGAAGGCTCAATCTTGGTAATTGTCGCCCCCACCTGGTTGGGTATATAGCCCGGTACCAGGGTGAGTCGCCTTTTTACCTTGAATAAGTTTTTCCCTCAAAATGGCCGCCAGGAGGGCTGCTGGGAGTTGTAGTATTTTACTTATTTAGGCAAAGGAATTGTAGTCAAGTGGTCAGGCGAAAACAGAGAAATTTATTTATATCTTCAGGGGTCCCAATATATATATATACAGGATTCGAATGGGAAACAAAAATAGGATACTTGCTCCAACGCAAAAGCTTTTAACTTTCAATAAGGTAAGCACAATGCTGCCTGGGTTTAACAAATGCAGCTTCTTCAAACTTAAGCTTCGTAAAACTTCTTTCTTACAAAAACAACATTTCTTAAAGCGAAAACAGCTTTTAAAAATTGTCCAGACTGTTTCCTTCAGCTTTTAGCTTCACACGATATCAGTTGAGACAATAGCATTCAGCTGTTTCCCCCTGCCGTGCCTTTCACACAGGTTAGGTTTCTTTCATGACATTCATACTTCAGACAGCTTTTAAAGTTTAGCATTCTTCTGAGTCAGCTGCTTTGCAATAAGCACATTGCATTTCACACGGGTTATCCTCAAAACAGTCTCCAATTTCCATCTCCTCGATGCTATCCCCTTCACACTTCTCATAGGGTACCTGTCTGGAGAGCTGACTGTTTTCTCTCTGAATCATATCATTGAGCTTTTTGAGTAGAACCTTCTTCTGTCCTAACTCCTCTGCAAGCTGAGCATATTGATAGTCAGTTAAAATATCCCTCTTTCCCTTAGGGTTTAACTGATAGCTAGAATTAGCCTTTATCTCTGGAGCTAATTCTCTTAAACTTTTTATAGGCAGGAACTGGGGAGGACACACTTGCCTTAAGTCAGGAGTATTCAGCAATTCTCCTTTCTCCTGGTATAAGTCACGCTGCCTTCCGTCTACAGAGACTTCCCTGTATGTATGTAGCTCTTCGAGTATACTATGCCCAGCTCAGCTACAAGACGGTCCTAGTCCAAATGGACAATCAAGTAGCCATGTTCTACGTGAACAAGCAGGGCGGAACAGGCTCTCTGTCATTATGCAACAAAGCTTTACGAATATGGCCCCTCGCCAGAGAGCATCAAATTCACCTTTTCGTGGTATATCTTCCAGGCATTCAGAACCTTTGGGCAGACAAACTCAGCCGAGTACTGCTGCCTCACGAATGGTCTCTCCACGTAGACCAGGTGATGAAGATATTTCAAATCTGGGGAACCCCAGACGTGGACCTCTTTGCAAGTCCACTGAATGCCAAACTTCCCCGGTTCTGTTCCAGAATGCCGGCTCACAATTCTCAGGCAAGGGACGCCTTCCTCCTTCACTGGGGTCAGGACTTCCTCTATGCCTGCCCACCCATTCTCCTCATCCCCAAAACACTTCTCAAGCTTTAGAGACAGAGGTCGTATGATCCTCATCGTGCCATGGTGGCCACGACAGACGTGTTATCTCCTGCTTCTACATCTCTCTCAAGCTGCACCTCTGGAGTTAGGTTGTGCTCCAGGCCTTCTCTCCCAAGAGAACGGGATGCTATGGCACCCGAATCCCCAGTCCCTGCATCTCAGGGCCTGGTTGCTGAAAGCCTAGACCTGCAGGATCTTAACCTTTCCCAACAGGTAAAGGATATCCTTCAGGTTTCTAGAAAACCTTCCACAAGACGTTCTTATGCCTTTAAGTGGAAACGTTTTACTATATGGTGTTCTCAAAAGGGCTTAAACCCCCTTGTGATACCTTTGGAATCGGTACTAGAGTACCTATTTCATTTATCAAATTATGGTCTAAAAACAAATTCAGTAAGAGTCCATCTAAGTGCAATTGCAGCTTCCTATAAGCCTCTAAATCAGTGGTTCTCAACCTTTTTTGTACCGTGACCCCTTTTACCGTTGGTCAACTTGTGGTGACCCCCATGATAAAATCAAATGTGTCTCTCTTCCTTTACCGTTAACGCATTGTCGCTGTAATCATTTGTTGAATTATTAATATATTATAGGCCTTTGCAATATGTTTTATTTATAAAATACTTATTTAAACCACAATAATTAATCACAACAAGTAACAATATTTGATTTCAAAATTATGATGATTTTGTAGTCAAATCACTAATATGAAATAAAATTATTTTTTCTACCTTTGTTGTCTGACCAATTTATTCTCTGATCATGCTGGTCCCGATCTGAGGCTTCTGCTTTCCTGTCTTCTCTTAGCTCTCTTTCTGTGGTCTATGGTCCATCTGCCATTTCTTATCTCTTTCGTTTTCTTCACTTCTTTCCATCAGCCTATTTCCAGTCCCAGTAACCCTCCCCAGTATCAGCCCCTTTCCAGTCCTCACTCCCAGTACCTTCCAATGTCAACTTGCATTCCCATGACTGCCACTGGTGTCCATTCCCTTCCAGTCCCCCTCCTTCCCCACTGACCAGTCCCTTCTAGTACAAATACCATGGCAGCCCCTCTCACATCCACTCCCTTCCAGTTCCATTCTCCCATCCCCTTGTATCAGCCCACTTGTAGCCTTAGCCCCCAGTTTTCTTCCAGGGCCAGCAGCTCTATCCTCCCCTCCCCACAATCAGCACATTTCCAGTCAAAGCCCCCCAATCAGCTCACTTCTAGTGCTAATCCTCCCTCAACCCCATTACCAGTACTAGCCTCCCCTAATCAGCCCAATACCAGTCCTACCCCCCCATCAGCTCATTACCAGTCCTAGCCTCCACTAATCAGCTCATTTCCAGTCATAGCCCCCCCGCCCATTCAGCTCATTTCCAATGCTAGCCTCCCATCAGTCCATTACCAGTCCTACCCCACCCAATCAGCCCATTACCAGTCCTAGCCTCCCCTAATCAGCTCATTTCCAGTGCTAGTCCCCCCCTCAACCCCATTACCAGTGCTAGGCTCCCCTAATCAGCCCATTTCCAGTCCTAACCTCACCAATCAGCTCATTTCCAATGCTAGACCCCCATCAGTCCATTACCAGTCCTACCCCCCCTTGATAAGTCCATTCCCAGTCCTAGCCTTCCCTAATCAACCCATTACCAGTCCTAGCCCCCCCCATCTGCCCATTACCAGTGCTAGTTCCCCCATCAGCCCATTATAATCCTAACCCGCACTCTCTCGCTTCTGTCCAGCATTTATCCCGTCTGTCCAGTATGTTCCCCTGTCTCTCCCCTTTGTCCATGCCATCCCCCTCCCTCCCTCCCTCCCCCCATGTCAGCCCCCATCCTTCCATCTGTCCATGTCAGCCCCCTCCCTCCATCCATCCATCCATCCATCATCAGCCCCTGCCCTCCCTCCCTCCCTCCATGTCAGCCTCATCCTTCCATCTGTCCATGTCAGCCCCCTCCCTCCATCCATCCATATCAGCCCCCTCCCTCCCTCCATGTCAGCCCCCATCCTTCCATCTGTCCATGTCAGCCCCCTCCCTCCATCCATCCATCCATATCAGCCCCCTCCCCCCCCTCCCTCCATGTCAGCCCCCATCCTTCCATCTGTCCATGTCAGCCCCTCTCACTCCCTCCCTCCCTCCCTCCATATCAGCCCCCTTCCTCCCTCCCTCCATGTCAGCCCCCATCCATCCATCAGGCCATGTCCGCCCCCTGCCCTCCAACCATCCATATCAGCCCCCTCCCTCCCTCCATGTCAGCCCCCATCCTTCCATCTGTCCATGTCAGCTCCCTCCTTCCCTCCATGTCAGCCCCCATCCCTCCATATCAGCCCCCTTCCTCCCTATCTCCCTGTCACCCCCCCTCCTTCCATCTGTCCATATCAGCCCCCTCCCTCCCTCCATGTCAGCCCCCATCCTTCCATCTGTCCATATCAGCTCCCTCCCTCCATGTCAGCCCCCCTCTGTCGATGTCAGCCATGTTGCAGATTCCCTGCCCCCTCATCCCCTCTCCCCATGTCTGCCTCCCTTCTAATGCAGCCGCGGCTCCCTGCCTCTTAGGGAACCGCGGCTGTACCTGTAAAATCGTTGCGGAGCCCTTCCTGTCTTGACGGGCTCCGTGCAGCATTGTTCCGCCTCCAAAGGAAGTGGTAAACAACTTCCTTTGGAGGCAGGACAATGCTGCACGGAGCCCGTCAAGACAGGAAGGGCTCTGCAACAATTTTACAGGTACAGCCGTGGTTCCCTAAGAGGCAGGGAGCCGCGGCTGCAGAAGAAGGTGGTGAGTTTGCCGCTGCCGAGAAGCGGACTCGGCAGCGGCAGCAACTTGTGCGCGTATTAATTTTTTTTTTTAACTTGGTGGAGGCTAAGCGACCCCCGCTAAATCCTGTGGCGACCCCCGTGGGGGTCGCGACCCACAGGTTGAGAACCGCTGCTCTAAATGGACAGCCAATTTCCTCTCATCCGCTCATAGCAAGATTTATGAGAGATCTTCTATTAACAAAACCTCCCATCAGGCCACCACCGGTGGTATGGGATTTAAGTCTAGTTCTCGGACTGCTCATGAAACCGCCCTTTGAACCTTTAGCCACTACAACCCTAAAGTTTTTATGCTGGAAGGTCGTCTTCCTAATTGCAATCACCTCCGCACGTCGCATTAGTGAACTGCAAGCTTTAGTGGCGGATCCCCCTTATACAAGGTTTCACCATAAGTTTGTTCTCAGAACTCATCCACATTTTATGCCAAACATGGTTTCGCCATTTCATTTAAATCAATTGATTTACCTTCCTGTATTCTTTCCGAGGCCTCATGCCTCTAATGCAGAAAGGAACCTTCATACTTTGGACTGTAAAAGAGCCTTGGCTTTTTACCTACAAAGAGCACAGCAACATAGAAAGTCTTCTCAACTTTTTGTTGCTTTTGATTCTGGTCATTTGGGACTTCCAGTCTCCAAAAGAACTCTATCTAAATGGATTGCACAATACATATCCTTTACTTTTGAGAGTAAGAGTTTTCCTCTTCAAGGCCAGGTCACAGCGCATAATGTGAGAGCCATGGCAGCCTCTATGGCTAACCTTCACTCTGTGTCTATCGATGACATCTGTCGAGCAGCCACCTGGGCTTCGGTGCACACCTTCACAGCCCACTACTGCTGAGATAAAGCCTCCCGTCGGGATGCCTTCTTTGGCCAGGCTGTTCTTCAACATCTCTTTCAGACTTAATTCAACTCCTACCCACCAACCCTGGTAGGATGCCAGAGATCCATGGGAGGAAACATGGCCCACTTCACTATAGGGGGAAGCTTCCTGGGGCCATCTCCTCGGCACATCTTCAGCTAGGGAGTCCCCATATGTGAAGACTACATCCCTGCTTGTTCCTGGAGATAGCGTAGTTACTCACCTGTAACAGGTGATCTCTGGGAACAGCAGGAATTTAGTCTTCATAACCCACCCACCTCCCCTAGGAGTTGTCTCTCTATCTCTCTGTCTCTTTCCTCTCTCCCTCTATCCTTTCACTCAGCTACAAACGTAACTGAAGAGGGACAGTTGGAAAGGCGGGAAGGCAGCACTCGTGTGCTGAGGGATGCTCCCAAAAGCGTTCCTATTGGATGCTGGGGAGCGTTTCCACGCAGGCTCCGTCGGTACCGACGATACCCATATGTGTGTCCCCCTCTATCCCATTCTACGACACCTCCTTTTTTTTCTTTCCTTTCCTGTCTGCTATTTGTGTTCTTTTTCCTTTTCTGATGCTTTCCTTTTCCTTTTCTAATGCTTTCCTTTTCCTTTTCTGATGCTCTGTGAAACCTATGAAACCTACCTGTTCGTATGACTTTATGCAGTTTGCTTTGTAAATAGTTGCCCTTTGTTATCCAAGTTTTTTACCCTGTTATCTGTAAACTCATACGTGTTAACTGTACTGAGTATTTTTGTTCCATGTAAACCGCGCTGATGCCGAATAGTGCGGTATAGAAGAGACTGTAAATAAAAATAATAATAATAATTTTCCACAGCCACCATTTTGTTTTGTTGTACACCGCCCTGACGCTTTGGCAAGGGCTTTATATCAAGTCTTGCGAATAAAGATAAAGACTAAATTCCTGTTGTTCCTGGAGATCCCTTGTTACAGGTGAGTAACTACGCTTTATACAAATATATCCAAAGCATAATTTGTATGCACTCAATCATCAGCAGCATAGCACACCCTTGGCTGTATATTTTAACATGATCCAATACAACATATAACCATTTCAAAAAAATTCAAAAATGACTCGTTCACCTCCCACGGCAGCCTCTTTTGCTTCTCTTACAAAGACTGCCTGAAAAATAAGAAGAAAACATACAGTTCTAAACCATACATAACCCCTTATGCTCTAGACTGCAATCATACTTGCAAAATATCAGGAGGATGTCAGAAAACACCCGATGGAACGAGTCCTAAAAAGGGGCAGACAACCCTAAAAATGCTCATACACACTCTCATCTTCCAGTTAGTTAAGAAATACCAGTAAACTTACCCAATCATGTTACCTCCATGCTCCCAGCACTTTAAAGGGAGCAATTGGGCAGTGGGCTGCCTCTTAAGTTGGCTTCCCGCCAAACAAGCTTGAGTGATAATAGATTGCACAGCCTGATCTTATTAAAAATGACCAAATGACCCTGAACAATTGTTACTTTTTTAAAGGCCCTTTTACACTGGGATTGAAGATCTAGTGACGGATCAAGAGACTGGTTGGAAACTTCTCCCTTGATAACAAGGTGATATCTTTTTATTGGACTAACTTAAAACATTCTTGGACTAGCTTTCAAAGGTTATAGTCTTCACGTCAGGACAGTATGAGCAACAGATGGCATCTTATTTTCTTTTTTATTGTTTCTCTTACTTCCAATTGTCATATTCTAATAAGCACTGTAAAATATTTGAAACAAAATTCGGAAAGTCCATGTAGAAATAAACAAATTAAAAAAAAAGATATTTCCACTGCCTCTTTCCAGCATCCAGGTCCACATTCCCTGCCTTGACAGGTAACGCCAGAGCCAGCCCCAGCGTTGGTTCAAAGTGCTGGCATTCTAGGCAAACCTTAAGCCACCCCCTCTGCTGTCAGAACCTATTGTTTAGCATTGAATGCCTTGCTCTTTTCTGCCCCCAAGAAACTGTTGCCCTAGATGATTGCCTAGTTTGCTTGGTGGTTGGCATGGTCCTGGGTAATGCAGGAGCCCAGGCAGGGAATGTGGAGCCATGTGATAGGTGTCTGCCTTCTATGTTAAATGCAGGGCAGATGCTGGGCATGTCCCCTGCCTTTACCACACAGGCTTTGCACTTAATGCTCAGTTTTTGGGGTGCAAAACACGCAGTATATGCAAAACATTACTACACTTTAATAAAGGGGCCCTTGAAATTGCAGAGTAAGCGAAGGTGCCCTAGTGCCAACCCTCATCCCTTGCACCCCCCCTGTGGCACCCATTGTCATCGCTGCCACCCCTCTCTGGGACCAGTGGTAGCAATGGGCACAAACAGCCCCATGGTGCTTACCGTAAAGCTTCAGTGCTGCAGGGCTGTTTGCTTCTGCTCCTCTCCAATGCTCGATGCCAACCTCCACTGCATCTCTTAATTCCTTCATTGCCTCCTTTTTTTGAAATGTGAAAGTCATCTAGATTTTGCTTTAAATAAATGCTCTATACTTTGATTTTATCCTCTTTCTATATAGGGATCAGAATGAATTGTGACTTATGGGACAATACCAGGGGCTTTTGGGAAAAATAGAATGATTTCTAGGGATGAAGAAGGTAGGAAAATGAGGGGGAAGAAGTAAAGCACAGTGGCACAAAGGAGAACATCATGTGAGCTAGAGAAGCTGGAGCAAATAAAGACAACTTCATGCTACTGGTTTTGCCAACATGGGATAATGTATGGAGTGGGTTTGATAGTCCTGGCGGGAAAGGAGAAAAGGAGGAGACATTGGACCTTATAACTGATGCACGCTCCTTCTGTAAAGCATTTCCTCTGTTAGGATCTTGTTTTGCAAGTATATGTTACTATTAATGTATTTTAATACAATTTCAATGTGCTTTAGATGCCAGCACAGGTGTTTAATGTATATTAAGACATTGACACAGTTCAGTGAATAGAATCTAAAGTGAAAGCTTCAGGAGCCAATGACAATTTGCTTATGCACAGCTCCCTGGAATTAGAAAATTGCTACTGAAAAGGACTGCAGTTCTGTAGTTTCCTATTGTGTTACCATCAAATACCTAAAGCATTATACAGAACTCAAATGATGTTTGTCTCATGCCTTACCGTCTTACAGCCTCATCTTTGTTCCGTATATCAATATTTCCATATACACAAAAATATGCTCATGATAGGCTTAAATAATAATACTTAGCTACAAGTGCACAGGTTGCCCTGAGGCAATACTTGTTACACACATACTAGAACCTTTTCACTGGGACTTCATAATGGCGTCTTTAGCAGCTCAATAGAACCTGACCCCGGCCGCAGGTCTCACCATCTGAAACGGCTTTCTCGAAGGATTTACTCCACCATTGCCACAAATAATCTCTAACTGAAATAAAAAATAGACCAATTAGATATTTTACTTGTCAGAATATAACAGAATTTTTCAAAAGCTATCATATTACTAAGCATTTTATATTTTAACTCATTCAGCCAAAAATGGTTCGAAACCTCATGCAGACGCCAGTGGCAGCCCCACATAAACATTTTTTCAATCAGCAAATGCCACATCCTTTATTCATGACCGACTTGCCAGTACAAACTTACTACTACATTACATCATCTCACTCATTCAGTCAAAGACAGGCAATCCCCTGATTTTCAAAAAACAATAACAAAAACAAAAACAGGGGGTGTTCACACAACCCCTGTCATTGGGACTAACATCAACATCACAATCGCTCATACATCCCAAGGCACTAAAAAATCAAATGCAAGTCCATCACTACTCTTGGGACCCTTACATTGCCCACCCACATGCCGAATCTATTATAAATAATAAATACTAGTAGAACCATTGATATTCAATAGACACATTGTGACCACCTGGAACAATCATCTGCCAATGATAAACTAATGTTCACATTGCAAAAGTCATAATGTTAAATCCCCACCACCCGCCGCTATAATCTGATCCAACACACAACATCTTAAATCTGACACTTGCTGCCCCTGGGCAAGCCAGTGTTCCACTAGGGGTGCTGTAAGTACCATTTGTCATAAAGCAGAGAGATGTTCAGTTATTCTTGTCTTAAATTTTTATGAGTCTGACTAATATAGAGTTTATTACATGGACACAATACCACATACACCACTCCCTCATTATGACAAGATATGGTAGATCACAATTTATAAGGGTAACCAGATGACAGATGATTAAATTCAGAAATCTCCATAGTATGGAGGCATACTTCAGAATGGCCACAATGACGATGTCCCCCTCCCTGTTCAAAACTCTGAAAATGGAGGAGTGTGACCACTAGCGATTCCTGCAAATTGCGTGCTCTACTAAACGCAAAACGTAACCCATGATAAAATACTGGATGGACCTTTAACAGATAGCAATACTTGCGAATGATATCCTTAACCTGAAACATCTCTGATGAATATGGCAATACACACACCTGACCCTCAAAAGGTGTTTCCTCAGCGTGTGTAAAGAGAAGCTCTCAATTCACACATTTTTGCTATCTTAAAAGCTTCCTAATTACTCGATTAGGGTACCACTTTTGACTAAACTGTTGATACAGTACCCGCACCTACTTTCAAAAATACTGTTCGGAGGCACACCCACGTCTGACCCTCAAGAATTTACCCATGGGAATATTATCTCAAAGGTGGCATGGATGAAAACTAGAATAATTCAGTAAGCTATTACGGTCCATAGGTTTTTGATACAGAGTAATTACTCTATCACCAGGTACCTATCAATCCATTGTTTGAGTTCCATATAATGGTTTAGGCAAATGAATTATTTAAAAGAGTTTTTCAGTATTTTTTATTAAATTGGTATTTTTTATTTTGTGAATTATATTTTGATACTTTGTGAGTCCCATTGTTTTTGTTTTGATGACTTGGATTTTTGGCACTCTTTATTGTGGGGTATGTGTGTGTCTATATCTGTCTATCTAGGTATATATATCTATATCTAGCTAGCTATCTATATATTTTTTTTTTATATGGGGGGGGTTGGATTGTTTCCCACGTTTTTCCAGATTAAAAGGGTGTTTGGATACATTTTGTGAAGGGAATTTTGTGCTTGCTGGAAATAATACGTTATGCTTGAATGTCTAATTCACAGAAACAAGAGGGGAGGGGGTAGGCATCTGTAAAGCTGGTTATTATCTATTTCATCTTTAAAATCAATATCGGGAACAATGAACCATTCTATCACAAATCATACTTTCTACAAATAGGAAAAATTGGAGTTTTACAGATTGCAGACAATTTAATCTCCTGAAATAATATCTTCTCATAAGTCATCTTTACATACATTGGAGCATTATAGGGGAAACATCAAATCTAAAGCTAAACTAAATAGACACTGAGCCCGATATTTCAAAGGACTTATCTGGCTAGCAGCACCTGCCGAAAGGGATGTTCAGCAGTATTCTCCAGATAGTGCACTAAATATCTGTATAGACCACCTGGGCACTAGCCAAATAGTGCCGGCAGTCTAGGAGCAAAGCGTAAGTGGTGCATGGTATCATCCGGAGAGTGCTGATTTTCAGTACCGCTATCTGGATAACCATCTGCATAACTTAGGACAGCAAAGAGCTGGATATCCAATGCGGATAACAGATGAATATCGCTGCTGTCCGGACAATGTTGGTACTGACTGTTGAATGTGGATCTTCGGCACCAGCCAGTATCTGAATACCGGTGCGGAGTATCTGAATTTGATTTAACCACAGAAGCCGGCATTTAAAAAAAACTCCCGATCACCACAATTAAATACCGGCCAGAAAACAGTTTCACACTTTTACTTCAGCTACTGAGGAATTCTGCTTCAGCAGAAAAGTCTTGTTGGTCTGAATAGATAAGAGATTTGACGCCCGACACAAATAAAGAAAGAATATGGCATTATGAGATTGTAGCTCTAGAGCAGGGGTGTCAAACTCAAATACACAGTGGGCCAAAATGTAAAACTTGAACAAAGTCGCGGGCCAGCATTGAACAAATGAACCTTTTAATATGGACCCAAACAAGATTTGCTTTAACATTCAATATGAAGCAACACTTATTACTATACAATTTATAACTTAATAGTTCAGATATGCAAAAACCAATTTCAAATAAAAAAAAACATCAATGACATTCATTTATTAAATAAGATTTAAATAATAAATAATAATTTTTAAAATAAAATAACAATAATAAAATTAATCAACCATTCAAGCCCATGTCTTGGAGTAGCAAGAAAAAGTGCATAAAGAAAACGTTAATTATTGCTCAGTTTGCTGCACACTGATCTAATCTGATGTGCCCAAGCCAGATACCTGGCATCTCTTCTTGGATGATAGTTCATCAATGTCTGGGCTCAGGCTTTGAGCTGAGGAAATCCTCAGTATCGAGCGAAGGTGTTCATCAGTCAGACGTCTCCTGTGAGATGTTTTGGTCATCTTCATCGAGGAGAAAAGTTGCTCACATAGATAAGTGCTGCCGAACATGGAGAGCATCTGAGCAGCTTGGGTGCGGAGCTGAGGCATTGTGTCAGGGATGAACTGTGGAAACTGGGCGGCGCCCACAGCATCATACTTTGACTTCAGCGTGTCATTACACTGGAGTTCAATTAGCTCCATTTGGAGGTTGGTTGGTGCGTTTTCCACATTAACTGCAAAGGGATTACTGAGCAGTTCAAACCTACATTTCTGGACATCAAAGTCGGCAAATCGCCGGCTAAACTCAACGCCGAGTACACTGAGTTTTTCAGCAAACTGTGCGCATGGGAACAAGTTGGTAAAGAACTGCGTTTTCATGGTTTGGCAGCAGGGAAAATGGCCAAGGTTTCCTTGCAGCATCTGATTCTCCCACAGGCACAGTTTAGTTTTAAAAGCCCTCACTGCAGCGTACATGTCTGTGATGATGCGCCCCCGCCCCTGAAGCTGCAGGTTCAGCGCATCGAGATGGCTCGAGATGTCACACAGAAAGGCCAGCTCACACAGAAACTTTTTTCCCGAAGCTCTGCTGTGTCCTTCCCTTTGCTTTCCAGAAACTGACATATTTCCTCATGCAGCTCAAAACATCTATTCAGTACTTTTCCTCAGCTTAACCATCTCACCTCTGTGTGATACAGCATGTCTGCGTATTCTGAACCACACTCCTCCAGAAAAGACTTAAACTGGCGGTGATTCAGACCTTTGGCTCTTATAAAGTTAACTACTTGTGTTACTGTGGTCATAACATGTTCCATCTTTAGGGCTTTGCCACACAATGATTCCTGATGTATGATGCAGTGATAAACAGTTAGTTCACCTGCACAGTTCTCTTCCTGCATCTTCTCCCGGACCCTGCCCACCAGTCCACTTGTTTTACTGCACATCGCTGGCGCACCATCTGTCGTTAATCCCACGAGTTTATCCCACGGCAGCTTTATTTCAGTTACGCATTTGGAAACCTCCTCAAATTTCCTTTCCTGTGGTTGTGCCATGCATTGATTTGAATCCCAATAGCTCCTCCGTAACACACATATTTGAGTCCACTCCACGGATGAAGACTGACAGCTGAGCAGTATCAGATGCGTCGCTGCTCTCATCCACAGCAAGGGAGAATGCAACGAAATCTTTTCCCTTTTCCAAAAGCTGGTCATACAGATTGGTGGCAAGATCACATGTGCGATCAGCTACTGTGTTTCTGCTCAGGCTCACGTTTGAAAAGGCTTGCTTTTTCTCTGGGCACACGATGTCACAAACTTTCAACATGCACTTTTTCACAAACTCTCCCTCATTAAAGGGCCGGGCTGATTTTGCGATCTCTTCTGCCACAATATAACTAGCCTTTACAGCAGCCTCACTTTGTGATGTGGCTTTTTTGAACATATTCTGTTGTGAAACCAAACTTCTTTTCATCTCCTCCACTTTCTGGCTCCTTTGAGTCATGTCCAGGTCCTTGTACTTGTCATGGTGTTTTGTTTCATAGTGTCGTCGAATGTTATACTCCTTAGTTATAGCCACGTTGACTCCACAAATCAGACAAACGGGTCTGTCTTTTACATATGTAAACAAATATTCTGTCTCCCACCTGTCCAGAAAGTTCCTGTTGTCTGCCTTTCTTTTTGCCATTTTTGGGAAGGGGTTCCACAGTGACAGTTGTAGCTTGAGATCGCTATGACTTCTGTCACACAGGAGAGGGCGTTTCTGGGACCTGTCCTGATTGTCGCGCCAAAACAACAGCAAGGCATTATGGGATTTGTAGTATTAGCGATGAATGAATGCGCTGTATAATACCGGCGGGCTAGCTCTAGTAGTCATTTGGTATAGCCTCGCGGGCCAAATATAATTACACTACGGGCCAAATTTGGCCCGCGGGCCAGAGTTTGACACCTATGCTCTAGAGGTTGCAAACACCTTTGCAAGTACTGTATAAGCATTAATGTTTTGTTTTTTCTTTCACTTTGAGGTAATCAAGATCTAACAAAACAAGCAAAAACGTGATTATTTGTATGTATTTAGTGAGAATGAGTTGGGTATATTCAGCATACATCTTGCCTTCCCCATCTGGCATACATGGCTGAAAGCAGAAGTATGAATAAATTAGGCAAAAGCATAACATATGGGCTAGCTCTGTCAGTCAGGTAACAGCAGTGCTGATTTTGTGCCTCGTCGTGCCAGGTCAACAAACTGAAATCTTTTGGAATTGTGGCAAATTGTTTCCTTTTCCCCAGTGATGTAGAGTGCAAGGAGGAGGCCCGTGCTGGCCATGATCCTGCGCTTTAACTTTCAGAAAACCACTGCTGGGCAATATTGCTGTCTGCCAGAGCAGGAAACCGAGTTGTTTTCTGCCATTGGGAAATAGTAGACTTGGGGAGGCAGGGGCAGTGTTTGCTGATAGAGTGATGACTCCTTGAATACAAAAAGTAGGATTTTTTTTTTTGAAAGGATAGCGACTATCGGCACCTATGTCCCTTGTGTATTAATGAAGGAGCCCTGCATATGAGTGCCAACATTTTTTTTTTCTAGAAAAAATGCACTGAACAAAATAACTCGTAGGGATATTCTTGGAGGCAGTATTCAGGGTTGTACCTAGGGCTGTGCAAACGGTGCGGCCAGACGGCGCAAGTACGAAAGGGGCACTAATATCAAAAAGCTCAAAAAGAGTGAGTGATTGCATGTGGATGAGTGGAGCAGGGGCATCATGTTGGTTGGTTGCATGGGGCACTTTTCTAGCTTGGTACAGTCCTGGCAGTATTGTATATGCCCAGGCCTTGGGAGTGGTGAGGCTTTCCATGACAGTAATGGAAGGCCATCTAACATATTGGTAGAGCACTTGTTAAAGAAGAAAATAAAAAAGAAAGAAACCCAAGAATTACAGAAAACACTATGATATAAGATTAGAAATGGGTAGATTTATGAATATCCTAAAGAACCATTTTTTCCCTCAGACAAAATAGATATGTTCAGCAGATAGTCTTCCAGTACTGGAGGTATGGAACCCAATTCATGTAGGGGCACGTCCGGGCCATCCAGATGGCCCCAAGCAAAATGGGCCCATTTGGACTGTATTCTGGGTTGTGGGAACAAAATGTTCTTGAGATAACCAAAATTGGGCCCAAGGACAGCTCATTGTGCCATTGCTACCTGTGGGGACATCCTCCCTGCAGGCACCCCTGACTCCCCCCGTGGCTTTGGCCCCTCTTTTCCCCACTGCCCGACCCATGAATGGCATTTTGTGGCCCGGATTGGGTGGCAAAGACCCCCTGCACCTGGCCCCGGGGGGGGGGGGGGGGAGTGGATCCACAGGCCTAATAACCGGTTTTATGCTGCTGCTTCAACCTTTTGAGGTGGAATAAGCAGCATATCCCCATGGGATTGGCAGGATGTACAGGATCGTGACCTGAATCGGCCCTGTACATCCTGCCGGGCTGGCCCGTCCCTGCTCTGCCACGATCCCACCCCCTCTCGCTCCCCACAGGCTCTCCCTGTCCTGATGCTCAGGATGTATTGGGCGGAGCCAGAGGGGGATTCGGGCCCGGACAGCTTGCGGGGCTACATGTTCCACCAGGACGTGCAGTCCTGCAACCCGCATCCCAGAATCAGGCCCATAGGCAACAATAACATCAGAGGTCACAAAGGCAAGGGACAAACACCGAGCCCAAATCTGAGAAACTGTAACTGGTTCTATTTGTCGGAATATTTTATTTGTCTTGCTGAATTGTATCCAATTTTTAGTTTACAAAGAATAAACTGATTTCTGTCGGGAGCATTCACAACATTTCCTTAGCAGATAAAACTGCAAAAATCATGGCATGCCAGCACAGTGGATGCAGCTAACGCCACCCATTGAGGTGGCATCAGTTACAGCCATACTGTCTGCAAAACCAGCAATTACCATTCACTATTAGCACATCTGTGGAGTTACTACCCTAGTGGTTAAGGCAGACACCAAAACCAGGGTTCCAATACCACCGATGTTCCTCGTGACTTTGGACAAGTCATGTAACCCTCCATTGCTTCAGGTACAAACGTTGATTTTAAGTCTACTGAGGACAGGGAAGTACCTGCAACACTTGATTATAACTTGCCTTGAACTACTATTGGAAAGACTTAAGCTAAATAAAATAAAACAAAATAGTAACTGCTCATTGCAGATTGCTTAGTCTCTGTCCACTCAAGTGACTAATCATTGATCTGCAGATAGCACAGGAAATCACTGCACTCTCTGCAGTTGCCCTACATTAGCTGTTAGCACAGTGGGCTGTTGGCTTGTTAACAATTAATGTATCTTAGTAGATAGACCCCTTGTTTAAAAAAATATTTTAAATTCATTCATTCATTATTGTACAGAACCTATTTATTTATTCTTGCAATGCAATGTATGCCATCTTCTGGAAAACAGAAGCTGTACGGATTATGGGTTCCAATTTTATTTGTAACATGGCAAAAAAGAGGGATGTTTCTTATGTATGACCACTGTTCTGGAACCTAATATCTAGGGAAGGCCTTCATAAGTTTCGTTCGTAGAAGCCCTTTCATCTGGCCACTGAAAGTGAGAGAGGTTTCATTCTGGGGTTGATTTACACACATTATTGGTTCAACTGCTGTATTTAGGGTCCAAGTTTCAAACTCTCTCCATTGAGGCAAACAATGTTAACGTGCATTACCGCGTTAATGAGCGCTAACACCTTTAACATACTTTATTAGTAACTTAGTCCCATTGTATAAAATGGACACGTTAAGGGACATGTTTACTAAACCATACTAACTGCTAGCGCTGGGTTCAGTGCATGGTAAGTGCACGACACTAAGCGTAAGCGTGGCACCCTATGCTAAAAATCCCATTCTAGCCGGTTAGCGTGCAAATGGGTAGAGATAGGGTGAGTTGGGGGTGGAACATAGATACTCATGGTACATCACAGCCTGAAGGGTGCATTCTAACCCCATGTTTAGAATCCTCTTTATCCCACATCAGAGGAGTCAAACTCTGGAGTAATTCAGCAGACACTCAAACATGGAAAAACGTGGTGTCGGCTTGGTGAAATAGCAGGGTGCCAAAGATGAAGTACGTTTTTTAGGTTGAAGTTTATACTGAGTGGACTTTATCTTCTCTAGGGTGTCTCCTCCCATCCTAAGCTGAATGCCATGATCTGGAAAGGACCAGCCATTCTTTCTAACTAATAGGATACTGCATGGTGCTACTGATCTCAGTTGCAAAATACAAGTAGTTTCAGCATTACCTATGTCTTTCCTATCTGATGCTTTCAAATTATCATTATACTCGGAGTGTAGCTAAATTTCAGAGAAAATCCAATAGATATCTATTGTGAATGCCTAATCTGCAAACAAAAGGCATGAGGAGGGAGGAGTGGCAAGTTACCTCAGGCCGGAAGGTCGGGGGTTCAAATCCCACTAGAGGACAGCAACCTTGGGCCGGAAGGACTGGGATTTCTAGTCCCACAGGTGCTCCTTGTGATCTTGGGCAAGCCACTTAATCCTCCATTGCCCATGTTCCCTGTAAGTATTAGTGTGTGTCTCATATCCCCGCGTGTTAAATGTATCCCTCAATTGTGTTGTGACCACTTTGGTTGAAGGATAAGGTGGTATACAAAACTGTCTAAATAAATAAATAAAAATAAATAAATGGCACTATCTTTGAAAGTTTTTGTGGCAATGTAGTAGCTTATTTCCTTTCAAACATTTTTGAAGTGATTTTCTCTCTGGAAAGTATGGTAGACTGATGGGCTTTCATAAAGAGGGATAGATGTTTTGGTAGAAATAAGCCCTGAAACTGTCAGTGTGTGAAATTCCATTGGGAAACAAGTATAATGACAGTTTAGGGTGATTTGAAACAACAAACAAATATATGAGAGAATGTTGAAGATGATTTCAAATCTAAACATAAAGGTTGTTTGTAAACTGGATGCAAAAGCCTTTGGGGAGTTATCCTTTTGAAATACCCTCAGAGATACCTTCTGATGGATGGTGGGCAGCAACATCTGTGTATAGTTGCTTCAATGAACTCCTGGATGTTGCCAACTGTTACACTGAAATCAGTATTGTCTTACTTCAACTTGAATACTGCTTTTTTTTTTTTTAGGCCAGGTTGTTCAATAAAGCTAGAAGATTACATTAAACAAATCAACTCAGCCATGTCTAGATTTCAAGAGCAATATAATACATAACTACATCAATCTTAAAAACATTTCATTCAAGTCAGGCTGGTGTTAGAGATTCTGGTGCTCTGGGTAGGAGCTCAAGAGGAGACCCCAAAGGCAAAGTCTTCAAGTGGGCTTTTTCAGCTTCAAACAGGCTTGGGAGCCCCTTGTGACATGGGGGCCCAGGGCATTTTCCCTGGTTGCCATCCCCTAATGGCTGTCCTGATTTGTGAACCTATAAATTTATAATTCTCTCTTCAAACTGGCCAATATTCAAAGGCACTTATCTAGATAATGACAGCTGTTGTCTGTGGATTTTCAGCTGCACTATACAAATAGTGCTGCTAAATATCATTAAAACTGCTTCAGAACTGTCTGGACATTGCTCTGGTGCAGTGATGGCGGAACAGGGGTATTTCGCCCATTATCCAGATAGTAGCAATATTTAGTCTGTCTGGATATCTGTCCAGATCAATTTTGGCCAGCAAAAAAGCTCTTCTAAATTAATCCAGCTAGTTATTTGGATAGCTGTGGTGCTCATCACTCTAGCTATACTCATTGCTGCTCATTATGGAGGTCATTCTTAAAGGCAGGTTATGGGGCTGCCTTACAAGCTGCCTTAACCCTATTCCCCCACTGGCTCTCCCTATGTGTCCTTTGTATCAGGACGGAGATCCAGCGGGATTGGGACATGCTGCTTATAACACTTCAGAGGTGGTATAAAGCAGCACAATTGGGAGGATCGGGGCAGGTGAGCCAGCCCCAGGGCCATGGTCGGGTGCGGGAGGGTCCCCACCACCCAATCCAGGCCACGGCAGATCAGCCGTGGGTCAGGCAGCAGGGTTTTGGGGGGGCCAGAGCTGCAGATATCTGGGGTGCCTGCGAGGAGGACGTCCCCACAGACAGAAGTGGCACGTTGAGCCATCCTCAGGCCCGATTCTGTCTCCCGCAGGAATATTTTGTTCCCGCGGACCAGAATCTGGTCCAAACTTCCCCTTCTTGAATCGGGCTCCACATGTAAAATATTTAAACTCCCTGACCAGCATTTGAAACAATGCCACCAAAAACAGGTTTTTAAATATCAGGTTGAAAGTGTATAATTCTTATAGAACAAACCTACAGTGTACTGTATGTAGGTCCTACATACTCTAATATAAAAGGAATTGAAAGGTATATTATTTGGGGAATGGAATTTTGAGATCTCTGCACTGAAACACTGTTTAGTAGATTAGTTACTAAAGTGCATGTAACATTAATGCACAATAATTAAACATTAATGCATGCCATTTTAGCTCAGGTTCCATGCTATTTGGTGGACCTAGTTACTAATAACATGCATTAATGATTAACATAAGTGCACCTTGTGATAAGGAAGCTTATCATAGCTCAGGAGGGAGCTATAGAAAAGGTGAAGTGACTCTGAACAAGCAACCTGTCAGTTCTGGTAGAAATAAGAAAACAGAATTTTTCCATAAGACTACCAGTCCCAGAATGCACCAGGTTTCCAACAGCCATTAGAGGAGCTGAAGTGGGGAAACGTGTGTTCAATCAAGAGGGCTATGAGGTAATCCCCAAGCACTCATTTCAAAGGGCAGGGCCTGATTCAGCACAGCTGCGCTGTGCTAGGGTGGAGCACTCATCTAAGCAGAATAAAGGTAGAGTTTATTCTACAGAGAATCATCATCAGCTTGGAGATCCTCGTCTTGGAGATCCTCAGATTCATCTTGGAGATCATCTTCATGATCTTGGACTACTTCATCATCTGGAGGATCATCAGAAGCAGAAGCCAGAGCGGACGGACAGAGAGGGCAAGAAACCCTTTGGAAGAAAGAAGAGAAAAGCATTTGGGAGGTCTAAAGGAGTCTAGAGCAGTATGTATACTGGGAGACATTCAAAAGGCCAGCATATACCATTGGACTGGAGAAAACCAGAGGAGTGGTGCTGCAGAGCTAGGCATCTCCAGACGGTACCTGTGAGGGAGACGGCTGCACTTGGAAGGGACCCTAGGACCCGTGCCAGAAGGTATGTGAAGAGAGATCCAGTGTCCAGGGATCTGGATTGGAAGGCTGGACATAAGAACTGGACTACATACTGGCCAGGCTATTTAGAGAGGAACTCTAACAGCAATGGAAGCTCAGGTATGAACACTGATCTATGCCCTAGCTATAACCTTGAAAGACAGCAGGGAAACAAGTATTCTCCTGAGAGTGCTCCATTGAGAAATTCCTCTGTGCCAATCCATGATACTGAACCCATGATTGTTGAAGAAGGGGGAGAGGTTATAGATACAGGCTGTGAATACATGGATTGCTCTCTGTCTAAACTCCTTTGGTAATTTACTGTTACAAAGTACAACAACCATCACAAAGAAATACAAGCTTGTTCTTTAATCTACTCAGAAAAGCTCCTGAGTAGGATTTGAGCCACGCAGTAGAAAGCAAGCCAGCTAAGGGGTTTCAGCTGGGTAACTGCTAGCAATTGAGCCTTACCTAATTGCTTGTGAGCTGTGAGGAAATCACTTCTGAGTCTGTGTGTGAAGATATAAGAAGTTAACCTGAAAAGAACAGTTTTTCCCTACTTTGTGGGTTTTGTTTGTTGATTAAAGCACTGCTAAGAAAATATTAGCTAGAGCCTACAGAAAAGACCAGTTTGTTACCAACCAGGTCTTTATTCTTTTGCCTTGATTGCCTGACAAGTTCAGCTGTTGTTTTCCTGATTTTGTTTTTCTAAGTTTAACACTGAAAGCAAGTATCCTGTTTTATGTGCTACCAAGCATATCTGTGTTGGGAGAAATAACCCCATAAATAAATATCTTATTGGCTTTACACTCCAGCACAACTAATTATTGTGAGCGGCTGTGTCTGGTGTGAATGGACTGCATTTCCCACAATCCCTTGCAAATCATATTGATATATGCCCTTGCCAAGACTGTGAACATTCTCACCCAGGCACCCGTCTGACAACCTTAGTAACTAACCCCCTTTGTATGCCATCGTAATTGTGCTGTGCTCCAAGTCCCTAGCTTGCATACTAAACCAGATCCTGAAAACATTAGTACATACATGCTAAAATTAATGCATAAGTGCATGTAAATGAGAGGCTATCATATGCAATTTAGTATTCAGCTGGCATGCCCAAATATCATGGTATATTCTCCTCCAAGATCTATTTATCACATTTTCTCTAAGAACTAACATTAAACAGCTGCCTCAGACCAAATATGAACTTTTAGGGCCTGAATTTATACAGTAATGGGATGTCGCAGACAGTGTCTATTTTAAGCCTATTTTATTAAGGTAACAAGTATGTGTATGTGCCTTTATAAAGTAGGCATCTGGAGCCAATCCTGGTAGAGCATAAATGCTGACATATCCATTTATAGTTTCTCTGAAGCAGGTATAAATATGTGTATATATTCCACACATACATTTGCATAGTGTCAGTCTTAATTTTGATTCATCTTTTCCTGCTGTGCTGCTGGGAAATCGGCTGACATTTAGTCTATATCGGGACTTACCTGCTAATCACATAGTTCAGAGATACATCACCAATCTGAATTTTGATTCAGCTTTTACTGGCACATCAGCTGAGCTCTAATTTAGTCCATAATTTACCAGCTAGTCATAAAAGGGGAGGGCCAGTAGGCTGGCCGCTGCCTGCTGGGCTGACTACCAAAGGACCACACCTAAGGGCTCTTTGTGTTGCCCTTTATGAGTGACTGGAATTCTCTTAAGGTTTAATGGAGGATTGGTTCTGGTTTCCTGTGAGTGACTGAATTATGGACAATCTGATGTAGGGGTGAGCTGCCCTAAAGTGTTTTGCAATTAATTTAATAAATTATTTCTAATAGTTTCTTTGGTATGAATGTGGGCATGATGGTTTGTGATTAGAATTATTTGGTTTCATGCTTAGTTTTGGCTTGGTTGGCAAATTTAGTTGGTCTTTATATAGGGGTCATGAAAGGGGAATTTTATTTAGACTATGGTTTGTCTATTTTTCTTGGATGATTTTGTGGATAGATGGTAATAAAACATTGCACTCGGACAAGGATTTAACTTCTTTTTCTGAATTTGATTTAGGAGGAGTTCCTGTGGTTGTGTGGAGACAAGACTGGGATACGAATGGTTGTAGTGGTTGTAGTTTTAAGTGATGTAATGTTAATAACTTAATTATCTGTCCTTATTAAAGAAAAAAACAAATATTTTGCCAGTTATAAGAAATGGGTGGCATGGCAATCCTCATTGGGAAGATAGGGGTGACCATGTGTTTTGGTTAATATACCCAGAGGTAGAATTGGTTGTAGAGCTGAGGATTTTATACCTAACCCTTATTACTATTTAATGTACGCTCTGTATGCAATAAAACAGTGATTAACAGTGAGTTGATTGGTGGTACACAGGTGGCTTTAGTACTTATTATGCAAAGTTGGCTGTCCGAAGTTGAGGGTTTATTATTCTATGCTATTTGTTCCCCAGGATATGCTATCTGTCATTGTTCATAGCTGGGGAGGGGGGGGGGGGCTTGGCTGTGTTCTATAAAGATTTTTGATTGTTTCAAAAGATAGTTTAATATGTATTCCTGACCTTGAATGTATGTCTATAGAGCTGGCCAAAGAGATCAAGGGACCTGGGTGGGTATCTTATTGATCTATTGTATCCCTGGTCACTGGGATGCAATTTTGTTGGTTTGCTGGCAGTGACATGGTATGATAGTCCAACTATTGTTTGGAGTGATTTGAATTTGGATTTTTATGATACTTCCAACTCTTTGTGAATATGTTTTTGCCTTTTATGCCTTTGTTAGGATTGCCACTGAAAAGACGGTATCTGCTCAAACACTGAAGGGGACAAGACATTTTTTGTTGTATATATTGCCATGGAGGAGAGAGAGTCCACCCCACAAAACAGATCAATTTTATTCAAGACTCTATAGTCTTTTAAAACATTTGAGACTTATCTGAAGCACCATGGATCAGTCCACCATCTAATGAGTGGAGTTACCATCTAAGGAGTGGAGTGGAATACCCTCTAGCACCTGAAGCAGAGCCAGCATCGGCTCAAAATGTGATGCATGTTGTGCTAGGATCCTAAACTGACTGCTCCTTGGCGTTTCAGATAAGTCTCAACTCTTTTAAAAGACTATTGGTTTTGATTAGAGTCTTGAATAAAATTAATTTAAAAGGAGATTCTGCTTTGTGGGGTACACTCTTCCTCTTCCACGGCAGTACATCTGACAAAAAATGTTTTGATATCAACGATGTTTGAGGTGATACCACCTTTTCAGTGGATTTTAGTAGTAGTTTTCAGCGATTCAGGATTTGTATCATATTAGGATTGCAACAAGTTATTTTCTCAATTATTCCTATAAGAGTACACTTGTTAAATATAGTTCTAGTGTCTCGGATGTTAATGACATTTTTGCTCTTCTTGTATTAACGAATCAGTAAACCAGAGATGTTTTCTACCTCCTTGCAGCCCGCTCCCTCCATGGAGCCATACTATCAAGGTATTTTCTATTAAAGAGTTCCACAAAAACAACCATATCCTCTACCTACTCAACCTCAAAATTATCAAAGCCCACATACACAACAACCCATGATCAATCGGCATAAGACATGATTTACAGTTGAGTGTAACTTCCAGCAAACAATGATCAAGAATAGAGAACCCTACTCTATTGAGCGGTATGGTTGGTCTGGTGGTCTTGAGTTTTACATTCATATGGAGGAAGCAAGTTAATAGCTATAAATGTTTAGCGAACACTGCAAAAAAACCTTATTACTGTAAAGTTTAAATTGTTTAATAATATTTTCATCTTGTGACCAGATAAATTAGATAAACTCTCTCTGCTCTGCAACTAGCATAGGGGTTTTTTTTGTTTATTTTGTTTTTTAAGATAAAAGTAAATTCTTTGCCACTGGCCTTCTGGAATGGCATTGATGCTGACTTGAGGTTTTGGACCTGTTGATCTCTGAATAGCATAGCCCCATTGCTGGCTGCAAATTTTATTCTTGGTTGCAGCAGTCAGCTGTTCCTATTTTAATAGCTTGTATTTGGACTTAGTTCATGCCAATCTCTGGTACTAAGGTTCATAAGATGGTAAAAAAAAATTTCAAAGGATGGCTCTGTTAGATACTTGTTCTATGTTATTTTGTATGTTAAAAAAAGCCATTGTTTAAAATTCTACCTACAAAGTGGTTATGTTGACTTACTGTATCTATTATTGGCAGAGGCAGGTGGCAACTTATAGATTAACCAATTTATTGAGGGATGAGATTTCAGGGACTCCTGTCCTTGAAGGCTCATGCCTCTATAAACTGATTAGTTTATAAGGTGCCAGCTGCCACTGTCATTTTTGCTACTTTGTTAATAGATCTCTGCAAGCATTTTGTTTTTCCAGCCTCGATAAGGGACATTGTATTAATTTCTGTTTTGAAAACTGATAACTTGGATGTTATCCTGTAGAGCAGAAATCGGACAATTGCAGGTATTATGTGTTTTAGCTAAGCTTGTAAAGGTATCAGTGGCTTCTCAATTTTGGAAGCATTTAAACCTTTATGGGTTGCTTGATGATATGCTATAAGGTTTTTGGAGCTCCTATAGCACTAAGGCATTCTTTATGACTCTGCTAGCCATACATAAAGTATTTTGCCCTGGTGATGCACTGAATTGGTCTAGTGCATTGAATTTGATTTGGAATGCATTGCATAGAGATTCTAAGGAGCCCTTAATGATGTGTTAATGATGTTAACATGCACTAAATACCTACTAACCTTTTATTTCTATGGGCGCAATGGCATGTAAGACACGCTAACTCCATTAACCTTTAGTAAAAAGGCTCTTCCATTTTCGTGCAATAGAACATTATCCTTTTTTAGACATCATCAGACTGGCAGAGGAAATGTGGGCTATCTCAGGGATCCCGTCAATGTTTTTATGAGTTCTTTTGGGCTTGATAATATCACATTTGGATGTTAAGTATTTTCTTATGTGGACAATGTGATCTGACACAAACTCCAGAATCCCTTTTAACATCCACTAATTTTTTACATCTCCCACCCCTCACCATAGTACTCTATGGTAAAATGATTGGATATTGTAACCATGAAAGTATTTAAAAATGAACACCCCAAATCTTCATTTCACCTGCAATTGTAAATAAGTTAACGAAACTGTTTCAAATCATGTACATATCTGTGATTGAAATGTGTCTTCACCTGTTACCACTTGTTATAATATAATGCAGTTTGTTTATAATGTAAACCACCCTGATTACACGATAGGTTTAAAAGATGCACAAATAAACAATATTATGATTATCTTTAAAAGATTCTTTATTAAGTACATATTGTTTGCAAAAAATGTTTTAGGTGAATAAAGTCATGGATAGCTGTAATTTAATTAAACTTAATCTGGAAAAATCTAAGCTGCTGTGAGTGGGTGGGCAGGGTAAGATGCCTTAGTCTTGCTACCTACACTGGAGGGAATCCCACTAGCACTTTGATCCTCTGCTTGACTTCCGGGGATTCATTTTGATTGAGCCCTTAATTTCGATGGGCAGATTTCCTGTATTGTGGAGAAGGCTTTTATGTCCTCCGATTAGTACACCAGATTCAGGTATTTTTATCTGAGGGAAGTTTTAGGCAAGTGGGTACAGGCTCTTGCTTTCTCATAACTAGATTAATAGTTCATCAATTGTGTCACATATAAATTCTAACAATAAATCAATTTTTTTGTCTGACCAAATTTACCATTAGTCACTCCACATGTCCAGTGTGACTTCATGTAGTCCTTTTTACTGTATTAAACTTTCTTTTTCAAATCTATATTGTGTTTTGAATTATGCATTATAAATGTGCTTATGAAAATTCTCCCATGCTGATCAAACCAAATGAACTCGACACATGTTTACTAAACCATGCTGACCGTTAACGTGGGGTTTGCCATATGCTAATTACACTGGACTATCAGCCTAGGGCCCTGCGCTAACAATCTACACTAACTGGTTAGTGTGCAAGTGGGTGGGGACAAGAAGGGTTTGGGCATAACATGGGCACTGACGTCATGTCACTGTCAGTGTGGGTGTTATGGATGGACGCTAACCACGACTGTTGCCATTAGTATGAGTACACTTAAATTCATCTCAATGGTGCTGATTGTGCCCATGTACTAGTTAGTTCAGAGCTACAAAATTGCCATGCGATAACAGTAGGAGGATGGACACACATGCTGACAAATATTAGCAAGGCCTCTGCACTAATATTGGGCTGCAAATGTGCGCTACTAGTGTTGGCTTTAGTAAAGATGCCCCTTTGTTTCAAACTGTTGCCAATTAATCTAGTCTTGATTCAAGAAATAATAACTTGTCTGTAACTGTGTCTTGACCCTTGGTCCTTCTTGCAGCTTCATTTCTTTCAACAGCTTCAATATCCTCTTGTCTTAAATATTCTGTCAGCTGATGCTGCTATCGGCAATCATGTACCTAATTCTTCACAGCCAATTGAGTTGAAACAAAAATATCCATATTCATTATATCCTGCTAAACACACTATATCAGAGATGACCATTCTAAATCAGCATTCGTACTATGAGGAGTAAATATCCACCGCTGCTCTTGGTAATTTTAAAGTAGTCGCCTCTTAGTCCTCTCCTCTCCAGCTTGGTAGAATATGGCCAGTAACCATCCTTTGTAATTTCCGAGAGGAATCCTTTTTATCCAAACAGTGCTCAACTAATGGAGCCAAGCAATTATTTGTGTTAAGGCAGGAGCGGTGCTCAATCAATCTGTTTTAAACTTCCTGCTTTTTCAGCCTATATATATAGTACTGTAGTTTTATTGAGAATACTGCTGTTGGAATTATTTTCGGTATTTTATTTCTAAAGGAAAAAAAGGGGACTGTTGTAGTGGTTGATATGGAAGGGCAGACTTGAAAGGCCATTTGGTCTTTTTCTGCCGTCATGTTTCTGTTTCTAGGTATATCACAAATGGATCTCATTACCCAAGGATTAATTGAGCTACACTAGCTACCTATACAAGCAAGACTCAAATTTGAAATTTTGACGATCATGTTGCAGGCCATAGATGGTTTATTGATAGTCAGTGTCTCTTCTTGACTAATAACCTTTTCTACGCTGCAGTCCACAAGGTCTTAGCTGTGCAATACGTGTAAGATTCCCAGCAATGCAATATTTAGGACTGCTGCTGCCTAGGAAGCTGTTTTATCAGTTGTAGCCCCTACCTCAGTTGTGGAATGCATTACCTATTGAGATTCAGGAGCAAAAGAACATCAGAGTGGAGGAATAGCCTGAGGGTTAGAGTAGCAGGGACGCCAGGGTTTGAATCCTCCTGCTGCTCCTTGTGATCTTGGGCACGTCACTTAACCCTCCATTGCCTTGGGTACAAAGTTAGATTGTAAACCCTCTGGGGTACAAAAGAATGCCTACTGTGCCTGAATGTAATTCACCTTGAACGTCTGAGAAAAGGTGTGAGCTAAATCTAATCCTTGTTTTAGGAAAAAAAAGTGAAAGCTCTCCTGTTTTCCCAGGTATATAATCTAATGTAGGGGTTCTTAACCCAGTCCTCGGGGCACATCTAACCAGTTAGGTTTTGAGGATAACCACAATGTATATGCATGATAAAAATTTGCATGCAATGGAGGCAGTGTATGCAAATATATTTGATGCATATTAATTGTTCTGAAATCCTGACTGGCTAGGTGTGTCCTCAGGACTGGATTGAGAATCACCGATCTAATGTATATATGTTGTGTTCTGTTTTGAGTAAAACAGTCATGTAGATAATGTCATTCGCTGTTTATGTAAGATCTTTGCTACTTTAAGGGGTCTATTGAAAATGGGAGAAAGAACAAACAAACTTGTATTTTTCTGTGATGACTGATTATTTAAAAGTAATTTGAGTAAATAACTTTCATGTCCCCGACTAATGACTGACAGTTGGTATCCCCTGCTATGTAATCTAGCAGTCAGATCTGTAGTGTGTGTTATAAATTCATTTAAGGAAGAACAAATTCTGTGAAATTTTAAAAAACTGCCTGATCAGGAGACCCACTTTCAGATTTCCCAGACGGCTATTATTATATCAGGTCGTTCCTCTCTGTAGGTTTCTTATACAAAGTAGTGCAAATCGGTCCTTTTTGCTTTAGGATTTTTAAATCGAAAACTAAGATTTGATATAACTCGCCATTTTGAATTGGAGGATAAGCTATGTGGCTATCTCATCCAAGTTCCCTTTCAATCCAGTCCATAGACAAAAAAAAAAATATTCATCCAAAAATCTACACTAAATTCCCATTTTAGAAAAAACAATGTGAAGTATATTTATAGTTTTCTTCAAAATGAGACATACATAAATTGGCCACCAAAGGGTCACTGTTTATAATACAAACATTAGTTTTAGTACTATTTTCAGCAAAATCATATTCTTCAAACTGTAAATAATTAATACTATAATATCTAAAGCTTCTTCTTGCTCAGTGTTCATACACAGAGCCACTACATCGAATGTAATTAACAAAGTTGTGTCTTCCAATTTTGAGTTTGTTGCAAGCTGTTCAGAATAAGTCTGTAGTCCATTACATATGATCTACTCTTCATAGATATAGGACCCTAAATTCACAAACTTAAATGGTTTGATGACCCCAGAGCAGTTAATTTGTGAATTTTAGGGAGAGTGTAAAAAATTGGAATAATATGACCCTTATTAATTAAGAAATCTTTATTTTATTGTTGTATAACCCGTTTCCAATGCTTCTGTCACCCTTTGCTTAATTTCCAATATCGGCTTCTGAGTAGGGTCATCTTCTAATCTGCAAAAAAAATTTTGTTTTTAAATTGAAATTTCAAGTTTATCTTACAAAACATCATTAGATAGAAACAGTCCAGAAAATATACACACCTGTACCCCATAGCATGGGGGAGAGGATACACGATTAAACAAAACACCATTTAATATATTACTAGCCCACATCTAAGGAATACCGGAGCTCAATATTCCGCTACCAGATATCTACAACATTATTACCCATAAATACAAGCCAAAAACAAAACATCAAGAAATAACTCAAAAGAGCTATCTAAACATTACTTGCCCTGGAGAAAAGCCACAAGCTGGTCAAACTCAAGGAAAACATACTGAGAATGTTGGTAACTCACAATATATTAACTGACAAGTCCAAGCTACCCACAGCGGACAGCTGATCCATGTGCACACCTCCTGTATCAGCCTCCAACTTCTCTACAGGATGATAAGACATTTGAAATTTTTACTGCATCATTATCACTAACACCCAAATTCCTCATAAACTTCTGAAGGAATATCATGGGAGATAAGCTGTGAGTACGGGGAAAGTTCAGAAATCTCAAATTATACATACAATTAGCATTTTCTAATGCTTCTAAATACCTATGGGTAAGAAGACTGTCCTCAATTGAGAAGGTACCTACAGAATGTAATGTAGAAACACGTGCTTCGAGCTTAACATACCCCTCATTTGTCACAGAAAATGTTTTATCATTCTCCTTCAATTTTTCCACAGGATGCACTGTAAAATTGGACAAGTCCTTTATAGATGTTGCTAAGGAGAGTCCCAAATGAGTAATAGCATCCAAAATATCTCTAAGGGGTATGTTTGCTATGCAGCAGTAGTGACTTCTGTGTGATATCAGAGCCGTTGCCCATTGAATTCAATGGAACCGCGGCTCTGATATCGCACGGAAGCCGCTATGACTGCATAGTAAACATACCCCTAAGAGTAACAGTATCAGAGTAAAACCGCTGTTATTTCTGAATCACAAGTCACAGCAGATGAGGTCCCCCTTCTTGTGCAACAGCAGTGGAAAGTGGTGGGACACTATCCCAATCCTGGAGTGTCTGTCCTGCTTCAGTAAGCACAACACTGGAATGGAAGGGTGGAGTAAGAACTCCCGATGAGTCCAAAGAGCCCGGGGAACCCCTAGAACTTCCTATAGGCATAGAGGACTTAACTAACACATGACAATCGATAGGACCAGACTTAGTCACCACCACCTTATCTGGTTGCAGGCAAAATTTCTTCTTTCTCTTGCCCATGCCATGTGACTTGCCCAACTCCTAAAACTCCAAAGTGCTCCAAAGGGCTCCAGTGGGGCAGACCTCCTTAGGAACACGCCTTCAGACCCGCTTCCGTAGACATGCACCCGTGACTGTGTTCCACGATGGGGCCTTGCTTTTAAAGGCCCCATCCGTCATCTGGTTAGTTGGGAGCAGCTGCTCTGCACAAATGCCAGTGGTGTCTAATGACGAGAAGGGCTCCGATTCCTCACAAACATATTTATGACCCGCTCGCTGATGAGCTGCCTCCAGAAGTTCCAATTATATAATTGCTGCTCACTTTTCTTTTCTTTTTTCTTTTTTTAACCCATTTATCATTTGTCAGTTCCATTTGAGCTGCTTCTGAAGCCTAGTTAAGGCTGGTATTAGGGGATGGCAAACAGGGCAATTGCCCTGGGTCCCCATGACACTGGGGGACCCAAGCCTGCCTCAATCTGATGATGCCATAGCCTGTAGTTGGGTATTGGGACCCCTTCTCCAATTTCTCTCCTGGGTCTCTGCCTGTCGTCGTTTAACTTTCAATTGCTCCACATCTCACTAAGCTATGAGGGTAATTTTAAAAGCACCTAGTTGTGATTTGCATGTCTAAAAACACCCATTCAAACATGTTAACATCTATATTCCAAGAGCCATTTTTGAAAGGCCCAAATTTATATGTGCCCGGCGCAATCATGTCTGTTTCATAGGGGCATGGCAGAGATGCATCTGGGGTGGTCTATAAAAGATCAACATGGGCATTCAATTTTAGAAGAGGGGAATGCCCTCTGACTCCCAAAATAACTTTGGTCCTCTCAAAAAACCATACAGAAAAATACAGAGGTCTTTTGTGAGCTGCTGTACCGCTTCAAGTCTCTGACTAAAAAATGGCAGGCTGGGCTATGTATGTAGTGACAGAAGCATGTACACATTCCAAATATACTGTCACGGACATATCTACAGTATATGTATTTCGCATTGGCTGTTTTTCTGCATGGGTCTGGAGCTTGATGCTGCACATTCCGCTATCTATTAGCAAATACCTTTTGGGGCAGAGAGAGGTCAAATTTAGAAAGCATTCACTCACATGTACCCACCTTCTCTGTTACGCCCTCACAGAATTTCAGATGTTTTGACTTGAGCATCCCAGACAGCATCTCAACACCCTAAACTAAAATATAGCTTTAGTTGCTCATAAGTCTGGTAATGGGATCCTTACTCCCCAGCTGAAACCATTTCAAGGAGAGTATAATGATGGAACTACCTGAATTTACAACATTCTTTGCAAAAAGAAATGTTAACTGTAACTTCCCAGTGAATGTTTTCAAACAAGTACTTATCCTGAAAGGTTTGTAAAATCATGTGGGAACAAAAGAGGCCAAGATTCAATACCTGTTCTTAAGAAAAATTCTGTTAGATTGGCAACTGCTGACCCCTTGTATTGTGAACGTGTAATTGCGCAATGCCATTTGTAATTCCCTCCTCTTCTGCAGGATAGTCAGGTCCCCCCTATTCCCCTTAAAAAATAATTATCATACATTGTCTCTTAATTGTGCTCCTTTCATTTTCACTAAATTCTGAATCTTCTGAGGAATGGTCAAACATCACCGTTCTGCTCTATGGCACTGCTAATATTCATTCATGGGAACTGATCTCATCTACATTTCTTGAACTTATTTAATAGAATATTTAAATTGGTTCTCTATTGCAATTCGTTTATTTGTTGATCAAAATCATCCTGATAAATCGCTGATTTAAGCTGGTTTTCCATTTTCTCAGTCAATTCCTTCAACTGTTTTTGTACTTGATTAGTTGAATCAATCAATAACATTAATCCAATGCTCACTTATCTAAAATCCCATTCCATTTATTTAAAAAAAAACCCAACCCCCTCACTTTGTAGAAACATTTTGGCTCCTTCAGGGAATAATCCCCTGATTGACATGCTCATCCAAAGATGCTCCACACAACTGAGTTCGTGATAATCATGTTTCCAGCAGATTACACAGGACACTGGAGTAGACAACTCTGGTATGTCATCCAACAATACAATGTGTTGTACTATTTGTGTTAACAGTTCCTTAGAATAAGCAAAAGTATTTGACCAATTTGACTGTGTCTAGACTACTGGATTTGACAGGTTGACATACCCTAATTTGCAAGTATTGTAAAATCAGCTAGTGAAATAAATAGGTGCTGGGTAAGACTAAATGGGACAGGGCCACTTCATTTTTAATTCACCTTCATCAGCTTCCAATTAAGTCTAGATTTATGTGGAGGAGTAGCCTAGTAGTTAGGGCGGCAGCCTCAGCCCAGAAAGACCAGTGTTCAAATCCCACTGGTACCACTTGTGGCTTGGGGAAAGTCACAACCCTCTACTGCCACAGGTACAGATTTAGATTGTAAGCCCTCTGGGGACAGCAAAATTCCTACTGTACTTGAATGCAATTCGACTTGATCTATTAATCAAAATGTATGAGCTGAAAATAAAATGCTGTCTTTTTATTACTAAATTTCTTATGGCTTCTCCTTATTTGATGGATGTAGTTGAAATTTAGAGGGTCATTTTAAAAAGTTTTAGTCATGATTTGGAAGTCTGAAGACGTGCAAGTGGATGTTGAAATCATGGACACATCTCCGTAGCCATTCCACAAACTATGTTCACAGATGTCTCTGATGCAGGACCATTCAAGTTGGCACAGAAGTGTGGCAGAGGCATGTCCAGGGAGGGTCAATGTACTTACACAACCTCATTCAAGCTCAGAAATGTCGGAGATGTCTACAGGCATGTCCATATTTATACCTGCTCCTTTCACGAATCGGCATCAGAAAAGTGCTTGTTTTCACCTTAAAACAGACAAAGTGTAGAATTAAGTGACTAGCATTAGATCTCAAAGGCCCATGCAGAGATTTGAACACTGGCCAACCTGCTGTTAAGCCACTACTCTAACCATGCTATTGGAGTCTTTGTTCTGAAATGCTATCCAGAGTATGCTTATACAGACATTTGATATACATGCATATTGGGAAGTCCACATTTCCAAAAATCGTGCCTGAACTTGCATTTCCCTGCTTTATTTTCAGACATTCTGGCTTTGCTGTCCCAGATTGCACTTGGACATCCCATTGTGAAATGTGCCACTTATCTTCTAAATTATTCTTTATGATCTGTTAAGGAATTTTGGATGCGTTTGCCCTTTGCCAGAGTTTCATTTGTACACCACATACTCTAAACCATTACCTGGTGCTGCTCCTAGTTTTTGGAATGATCATCCTTGTGATCTTTGAGAAGCTATTTTTTATTCTCTTGCTGAGATTTAATAGCCTAAAAACAGAAGAAATGTCATACTGGGTCAGGCCAAGGTCCATCAAGCCCAGTATCCTGTTTCAAACTGTGGCCAATCCAGATAAGAAGTACCTAGTAGGTTCACAAAAAGGTACACAAGTTCCACAATGCCCTTCTGGGGGCAAGGAGTGGATTTCCCAGGTCCACTTTAATAATGGTTTATGGACCTTTCCTCCAGGAACTTCTCCAAACCTTTTTAAACCTACTACACTAACAGCATTTACTAAATCTTCCGGTAACAAATTCCAGAGTTTCATTACATGTTGAGTGAAAAAATGTTTTCTCTTATAGGCTTATATGGGTTACATTGTAGCTTCATTGCGTGTCCCCTAGTCTTTCTACTTTTTGACGGCTTTAAACAATCGATCTACATTTACCCATTCTACTCCATGCATTCATTTATAGACCTCTATCATATCTCCCCTCAGCTGTCTCTTTTCCAAGTTGAAAAGCCCTAACCTCTTAAGCCTTTCCTCATAGAGGTATCCTTCCATCCCCTTTATCGTTTTGGTGGCTTTTCTCTAGACCTTTTCTAATTCCGCTATATCCTTTTTAAAATATGGCAACCAGAACTGCACACAATATTCAAGGTGCGGTCGCATCATGGAACAATACAGAGGCATTATAATATTGTTTGTTTTATTCTCCATTCCTTTCCTTATGATTCCTAGCATTCTATTTGCTTTCTTTGCCACCGCTGCACACTGAGCAGAGGGTTTCAACTTATTATACACAATGAAGCCTAAATCTTTTTCCTGGGTGGTGGTTCCTATTGTGAAACCTTGAATCATATAACTATAGTTTGGTTGTTCTTTCCTAGGTGCATAACTTTGCATTTGACATCATTAAAATTTTATCTGCCTTTGAATGTCCAGTCTTCCAATTTATTAAGGCCCTCTTGCAGTTTTTCAGAATCCTCTTGGGTTTTAACAACTTTGAATAATTTACTGCAATTCTGCAGATCTGATCACCTCATTTGATATTCCCATTTCCAGGTCATTTATGAATATGTTAAAAAGCAGCGGGCCCAGCACAGATCCCTGGAGTACTCCACTATTCACCTTTCTCCATTGAGAAAATTGGCCATTTAGCCTTACGCTCTGCTTTCTATCTTTTAATCAGTTCCTCATCCATAATAGTACACTGCCTCTGATTCTATGACTTTTTAATTTTGCAAAGATTCTCTCATGAGGGACCTTGTCAAGGCTTTCTGAAAATCCAGAAACGCTATATCAATTGGTTCACCTTTGTCTACCTGTTTGTTCACACTTTCAAAAAAATATATAGCATTAGTAAGACAAGACCTTTCTTGGCTAAATCCATGTTGGCTTTCTCCCATTAAGTCATGATTTTTTTACATGTTCAGTAATTTTGTTCTATATAATGGTTTCTACTATTTTGCCCAGTACTGATATCAGGCTCACTGGTCTGTATTTTCCTGGATCACCCCTTGAAATCTTTTTAAAAATTGGTGTTAAATTGGCCATTCTCCAATCTTCAGATACTGCAGATTTTAATGATAGTCCTCAGATTACTAATAGTAGGTCTGAAATCTCATATTTCAATTCTTTTAACAGCCTTGGATGTTTACCATCCAGTCGAGGTGATTTGCTCCTCTTCAGTTTATCAAATAGTTGTAATACATTTTCCCGGTTTATCAATATTTCTTTCAATTTTTCAGATGCATCACCTTTAAATACCATTTCAAGCATGGGTAAGTTCCCTGTATCTTCCTCAGTAAAGATTGAAGCAAAGAATTCATTCAGTCTCTCCTCTATATCTTGTCCCTTCTTAGTGCCCCTTTTACCCTTCTATCATCTAATGGTCCAGCTGACACTCTCACAGGTTTTTTGCTAGAAGTGTACTTGAAAAAGTGTGTGTTTTTTGCTTCCATGGCAAGCTTTTTTCAAATTATCTCTTTGCCTGCCTTATTAATGCCTTGCATCTAACTTGCCAGTGCTTGTGTTTCCCATTTTCGTCATTTGGCTCCTTTTTCTGTTTCCTGAAAGATGCTTTTTTAGCTACAACAGTCTGTCTGACCTCACTTTTAAACCATGCTGGCAGCTTTTTGGCCTTCCACTTTTATTAGTGTGGAATATATATGGTCTGCACTTCCAAGATGGTATTTCTTGACAATGCCCATGCTTGATGCAAATCTTTAACCTTTGCCGCTGCTCCTTTTAATTTTTTCTTAACTATTTTCCTCGTTTTATCATAGTCTCCCTTTTGAAAGTTAAAAAAGGTAGTAATGTGGATATCTCCAGGAAAAAGCAGGAATGAGTCTTCACATATGGGTACGTCGGTACCGATGGAGCCTGCGCGGGAATGCTCCCCAGCTTCCCAAAAAGGAAAGCCTTTGGGAGCATACCACAGTGCCTGCGCGCTGCCTTCCCGCCTTTCCAACTGTCTCTCCTCAGTTTTCGTTTTTCCGCGGAGCCGGCAGGACGTCCTCCTGTCACTGCAGAAAATCTTTTCTTTAATTCTTTAATTCTTTTTTTCTTGTGGTCGCGGCTGTTTTCCCGCCTCCACCGGTACCGCCGGTGGGTTTTTTCTTTCTTTTTTCTCAAACTCAGGGAGAGTTTTCCCTCAGTTTCTGTCTTAACTTTTTGGGCCTGTAAGGCCTCTCCATCATGGAGCCTTCTTCTCCTAAGAAGTGCCTTAACTGTGGAAATACAGTTTTCTTTTTAGACTCCAACAACTGGTGTCTAACCTGTTTGGGTCCTGACCCTTTTCCTCCGGAGCCATTAGGCTACAATTTTATGAGAAGAGATTTTCCTTTTCGAGTTTCCCTCGATACCGCGTTCCTTTCCAGTGTCAGGGCACCGACCATTTCTTCTCTACAGGATCAGGTAACCCAAAAACAGTCTGTTAAGACTAGCCAATCCTTGAGTGGTAGGTCTCATGCCAAGCATGATGACGGCTCCGGCCTTGCCCTCAAGACCCTATTGGCTTCAAAACCCCGGCGGGAGTCTTCGGTCTCTAAAGCCTTTCAGGGGTTTCATGTTGTTCCTGGGGCTCACCCCTCACAGAACATACCTGAGCCATGCTTGGTGATTTATTTATTTATTTATTTACATTCTCTTATATACCGCGCTATTCTGCATCGGTGCAGTTTACACCGAACAAACTGAAATTACATTGAACAGGGCATTATAACTTGGAGATAACTATTTTACAGGAAACATGGGCTATGGAGGGTTAAGTGGCTTGCCCAAGACCACAAGGAGCACCTGTGGGACTAGAAACCCCAGTCCTTCCGGCCCAAGGTTGCTGTCCTCTAGTGGGATTTGAACCCCCGACCTTCCGGCCTGAAGTACCTTGCCCCAACCACTAGGCCACTCCTCCACTCTGCTTGATGGCATCCGCTTCAAGCAGTACCAATACTCCGGCATTGGCACTGGTGTTGAGTGATCCACTCTTCGCTAGGGATCGTCAACTGGTGTCCTCGGTACTTTCGGGACCGATCGATACGTCCCAGATTGACTTTCCAGTATCTGAGCCATGCTCGGTGGTGGCATCCGCTTCGAGCGGTACTGAGCCATGCTCGGTGGTGGCATCCGCTTCGAGCGGTACCGATACCCCGGCATCGGCACTGGTGTTGAGCGATTCACTCCTCACCAGGGATCGTCAACTGGCGTCCTCGGCACCGATAGATACGTCCCAGATTGACTTTCCAGTATTGGCAGCATCACCGATACGACCACCGACGTTGGTACCCTCTAGACATGCATCGATAGACTCGCTTCCTTTGATGCCGAGTCTGGAATCGATCTCTAGTCTGGAAGACTGTGTACCGACACGTCTCGGAGCCGATGCTCATCGATTCGGGATGTGCGGTACCGAGGATACTCACCAAGAGTTTTTGGTTGCCTCGGTACCGTTTGAGCAGCCTCCGATGACTGCTTCGATGTCGGTATCACCTTCAATTCCAGCACCGGTATCGGTATCGATGCCGGTTCCTGCATCGGAACCAACTACTTCCATGCCTTTTCCACCAAGATCGCTCCTTTCTATACCTAGTTTGGAGTCGATACTTGGCATGGACGATGCAGTACTGACTGTCTCAAGTCGTAACTGCCAGTACCAGTATCCATCTAATGGGGCTCTTTTTCTGCACCGGACCAGTACATCCTCCGGTGCCCAGGCTACTGCTTCAACTTTAGCCTATCCAGGGATGGTTCCCATTGGAGATTCTTCTTTTCAGTAATTTCTCCTTGACATGGCAACATTCCTTGCTATTCCTATCCCTGGCTGTGATCCTACTCAAGGCTCTCCTGCGGAAAAGGAAAATATAATGCTTCCTTTACATCATTCTTTGCAGGATCTTCTTCTGAGAATATGGGAGACACCTTTAAGGGTTTCCTCACCTTCTACAGCAACTGATGATCTGTATCAGGTGCCCCCCTCTCCAGGGTTTCAAAAGACTCAACTTCCCCATCATTCCATTGTAGTGGAATCAGCAATGAGGAAGGTAAAAAGCAAGAAGAAGCATTCTTCTTATCCGCCAGGTCGTGAATCTAGAACACTTGATGCCTCTGGACATCAAACCTTCCAAACATCTATGCTGGCAGCAAGGATTATCTCTCATATTTTTTATATGAGTCTGTCTCTCCAGGAGATCACAAAGAAATTATCTCTTTTGATTCCTTTTCTATCATAGCCCAAGGCTGCAGACTATTCCTTACTTCTTAGTCATAGCCAAAATATCTCTTGGTTTCTTTCTCGTGCTTTTCTAGACTCTCTTGAGTCTGTTAGCAGAACCTCTGCTATAGCCATAGGAGCACGACGTAGAGCCTGGCTCCAGGCTTCAGACTTGAACAGATGGGCACAACAAAGACTGGGTAATACTCCTTGTACTGGAGAAAATCTCTTCAATAGGGACTCTTTACGTCAGGTTGCTCATTGCTCCACTGACTTCCCTGTTTCTGGGGACTATCCTAAGCCTTCTCCTTCCCCAGTAGGTAGGAAATGCCCTACCAAACCTTCTTTCCCTAGGAAAAAAAGATTTCACTCTTCTCCTGCCCATTATACAGATGTTCCCAAGCAGGGGAAACATCGCCCTGGTCTGAAGAATCCAAATTCTAGCCAGGCTGAACAAACCCAGCAACCATAGGTTCCTGAAAGTTACAACCTACAATTAACTTCTTCTTAGCAGAAGTTTTTTCACTATTTTTTCCTTTAAAACTTTACACATGGATTCCTTTCTTCGGACATCCTTTTCCTCCTAGATATGCTGAGCTGTCAGGATATTCATGTCTATAGGTCACAGGTTTCTCCTCCTCTTCCTACCAAGAAGAGAAGTTAACAACTATCCCATGATAGTTTTTCTGTCCCAACATGAATTTTTTCCTTCCGCAGACTTACTATATGGTAAGTCACCCTTCAGCTCCTCTTTCTCTACCCTCTCATCCAGGGTTCCCCCTGAATGAGTGGTACCATATCAATGCAGGGCTTCTCTAGCCTTTCATTCCAGTGTAGAGTTTTTTCCCTTGAATAAATTCCCTTCTTTTCTCTGGGCAGCTCTTCAGACAGGGACAGGAATTCTCTCCTTTTGTCTGTTCTCTCTGTTTTACACAGGACAATTCTCTCTGCTGTCTCATTCAGCAGCTGCCCATGCAGGAGTTCCAGTGATTGGACTACTGGTACTTTTCCACAAGTTTCCAGTCTGTCTTCCACTACTTTCTGTCTGGCCTTAGTAGTGATTCCAAGATAGTGCTTTCATCTATCTTGGATAATCCTAATCACTTCTGGCTTATCACACTATCTTCTTTTCTTGCCATCTCCACTTTCTTGGATTTGGCAGCAGAGTTGACCTACAGCCAGTTTTATTTCCTAATTCTCCTGCATAATGCTCTCTGCAATCTTCAGAGAAGCTTTCTATTATGGGCCCTTGCTAGAGAGCATAGGGTTTTGGCTCCAGGCTTCTGATCTAGGATCCAGGATGGCTTAGGAAATCTTTCCTGTACAGATGAAAACCTGTTTGGCAATGAATGGCAAATAAAAGCCACTCAAATGGATGCAGAGAATTCTGCTTTGGATAGACTTTCAAAGTCAACCTCCATTCCTGCTAAGAAAAAACCTTTCAAGAAGTCTTTTTTTCAAAAAAGGCAGATTCCATCCTCCTTCTGACCAACAATCATCTACAGATCGCTTTGCTGCTAAGCGTCAGCAACCTAAACAGGCCAAGCCTAAGCCTACAGGGGCTGCTGAAAACTCAGCAGACCCAGCCTCCTCAGGGCTTTTGACTTGATGCTAGAGAACTTAGCCTTTCTGGGTCTAAAACAGCCAGAGGCTCTCACCATTCCAGGAAGGTTAGCTCTTTTTGCTCCCAGATGGGAGCAAATTACAGCAGAACACTGGACCCTCTCCATATAAGGGAGAGCTACAAACTTCATTTCTCAAACCTTCCTCCTTACTGAATTCGTCTTAAGGCCTGCATGGGAGAGATGCAGGAGATATTCCAATAGAGAATTCAAAGGTAGTGCTAGAGGGTCAAGATCCTTCTCAGTACACCAAATGGAAAACCTTTTCCATTTAAAAGCATAGGAACGTCTAGTAGAAGGTTTTCTGGAAGCATGGAGGATATCTTTCTCCTTCACATCTCTCAGGTGAATGTTGTTATGGGCATATCTCTATCTGCTTAGTTGCGGACATGTATCTTCAAACATACATATTCATGTATGTATATATCTCTATATACTTCTATAGATACATATGTCTCTAAGCTGTGTGTGCATATGTCATACCCCTATATAGATATATATAGATATATACACATATATATATATATATCCCTATGTATATATATATGTGTATCTGTCGAGATACTTCCTTATAGGTAGATATGTATTTACATACTTATCTCCCTAACTGTCTATGCTATAAAGGTTTTTATCTTCCTAGAGGTTCCAGACAGTGGGCGTGTATATGTTCATACTGTCCCTCAGTATGTCAGGGGTATTATGCACACAACCACTACTGTGGTACTGACAGCTCCCACTTTACTCTAGGTCTCGCTATCCCTGAAGCACCATGCTTCAATATCTTTCCTATCTCTCACCAGATAGGAAAGACAGCGTAGATCTTCAGTAGCTCTGAGGTTTCAGCCCTTCACACATCTGTCCTCCTTGGGAATACGGGCCTTTTCCCATACCCCTTCTTCCTTCCAGGACTGGGCTAGTTGTCCAAATCGGTCAGTCTTCCTCTTTTACTCCTAAATGTTAATGACTCTGTAGCTAAAAGAGTTTTCAGCTTTTCCCATAAAGCTTTCCACTGAAGACCTGCCATTTTTATACTACCCCAGTTGACTCCTGGGTCACCTGCTGATTCCAGGTTTGGACCTTCACCTTCATTGCCGTGAGGTCACCTTGAGGATTCCTCTACTGAATCTCCAATAGACTCCATCAGCCTCTCTACTTCCTACAATCCAGTAGGTAAGGTCCATATTGTGATTGCTCATTCAATATTTTTAATGGTAATTATCATACGTACCAAGGACTCCTCTCCTGTAGTCCTTAGGTTAGCTGTTTTTCCTACAGCTCCTCTCTTTTCAACTCCTACCCACCATCCCTCATTGGATGCCAGAGATCCATGTGTGGGAAGTGCAGTCCTGTCCCAGGGACACACATTTTATGGGATCTTCCCCTGGCATCTACAGCTAGGGAGTCCCCATATGTGAAGACTCATTCCTGCTTGTTCCTGGAGATAGCACAGTTACTTACCTGTAACAGGTGATCTCTGGGAACAGCAGGAATAAGTCTTCACAACCCACCCACCTCCCCTAGGAGTTGTATCTCTCTATCTATCTTCCTTTCCTCTTTCTCTCTCTCTTTGTCTCAGCTATTAAACTCAACTGAGGAGAGACAGTTGGAAAGGCGGGAAGGCAGCGCGCAGGCGCTGTGGGATGCTCCCAAAGGCTTTCCTTTTTGGGAAGCTGGGGAGCGTTCCCGCGCAGGCTCCGTCGGTACCGATGTACCCATATGTGAAGACTTATTCCTGCTGTTCCCAGAGATCACCTGTTACAGGTAAGTAAATGTGCTTTCCTTGTCATCCTCTCTACATTTATTAAATTAAATACAATCATGCAATGATCACTATTGCCAAGTAGCCCCAACACCATTATGTCTTGTACTAGATCCTGTGTCCTACTGAGGACTAGGTCCAAAATAGCTTCTCCTCTTGTCAGTTCATGAGCCTGCTGCTCCAAGAAGCAGTCATTTATTTCATCTAAAAACTTTTTATCTCCCTAGCATGTCCTGCTGTGACACTGATCCAGTCGATACAGGGGACATTGAAATTGCCCATTATTACTGTGTTGTAACTTTTGTTGCTAACCTGATTTCTTTTAGAATTTCATCATCCATCTGTTCATTCTGGCCAGGCAGATGGTAGTACACCATCTCCTTTCGATTTTTTACATGGAATATCTATCCATAGAGATTCTACCGTGTGTTTTGTTTCCTGCAAAACTTTAATCCTTTGTGACTCTATGCTGTCTATAACATAGAGTGCAACCCCTCCACCAATTTGATCTACCTTATCATTGGGATATATTTTGTACCCAGGTATTAGTTGTCCTCCTTTCAGGAGATCTCTAAGATGCCAATCATATCTAAGCTTTCATTTAATGCTATATATTGTAACTCTCCCAGCTTATTTTTAGATTTCTAGCATTTGCATACAGCCATTTTAGAGGTTGCATTTATTCATATTAGTCTGGTTATCAATTGACAGGATAATTTGGAATCTTTCAGTTCTGTCTGCTCTGGGTTACTTTTATCTTTAGTGGCATCTCTCTATCGGGATGCCCTAACTTCCCTCTTTTGCTAGTATCTTTCAAGGATAAATTCTTCCGAACGATACGCTCTTGGGTGACTGTTCGCTTTTCCCTATTATTTAGTTTAAAAGATGCTCTGTCTTTTTTAGAGGTTAATGCCAGCAGTCTGATTCCATCATGGTTAAGGTGGAGTCCATTCTTATGGAAAAACGCCCCTCCCTTCCCCAGAATGTTGCCCAGTTCCTAACAAATCCAAAAACCTCTTCCTTGCACCATCATCTCATCCATGAGTTGAGACGCCAGAGCTCTGCCTGCCTTTTGGGTCCTGTGCATGGAACAAAAAGCATTTCAGAGAATGCTTCCCTGACGTTCTGGATTTCAACTTTCTATCTAAAAGCCTAAATGTGGCCTCCAGAACCTCCCACCCACACTTTCCTATGTCATTGATACCAACATGTACCCATATCATTGATATCAACATGTTCCAAGACAGCAGGCTCCTCCCTAGTGCTATCCAATGATCATTCTCTTTGACACAGTGCAGAATGCCCAAGTAATTCAGTTTTGTTCCAGGAGGCCATCCAGTGACCGGCTGGCCTCAGATGCTTTTCTCCTTCATTGGGCGGGGGGGTCTGCTTTACACTTTTCTCTTGATCCCACTCGCAGAAAAAACTCTGCAGAAACTTCAGGCTGATAAGGGCACCATGATCCTCATTCCCCCATACTGGCCCTGGCAACTGTGGTTCCCCCTGCTACTTCAGCTCTCCTAGAAGGAGGCGCTCCACCTGAGCTCTGCCCCAGATCTCATTTCCCAGGACATTTGTATTGTTTCAATGTAAACCGCACTGATGACAAATAGCGCGGTATATAAGAAAATTAAATAAATAAGGGGACCCTGCTGCACCCTATTGTCTACTCCTTGGCCCTCATGACCTGAATGCTGAACAGGTAGTCCTTTTGGAGCTCAGTTTACTTGACGACATGAACATCCTCCTGACGTCATGCAATGACTCGCCATATTTTATTTATTTAACAATTTTTCTATACCACCTTTTCATTCAATCAAGGCGGTATATGCACTTATGCATTCAAGTGGCGGAATTTCACCACTTGGTGAATGGGTAGGGAGCTGTATCCCTTCTCCTGTGTGATGGATCAGTTGCTGGAATACCTCCTGCACCTCTCCGACTCAGGCCTGAAATCCAATTCTGTCATGGTTCACCTCAGCATGATCGGCACCTACCATCGCTGCTCAGGGTGCAGACCTGTCTCTGCTGATCTTTGACTCGTTTCATGTGGGGCTTGTCTCTCAAAGCCTCCATCAAGCTCCCTGTGGTGGCTTGGGATCTCAACATGGTCCTTACACAGCTCAAGAAGACTCCCCCTTGAGCCGCTTGATGCTTGCTCTCACATCACCTGGAAGGTCCTGTTCTTGGTCACAATGTCCTGCTGTGTCAGTAAACTTCAGGCTCTGGTGGCACATCTACCCTACACTAGATTCCACCAGAATTGAGTGATCTTGCGGATGCACTGCCGATTTCTGCCGAAGGTGGTCTTTGCGTTTCACCTCAACCAGTCGATTGTCCTGCCGACTTTCTTCCTGAGACCTCATGCTAACCGGGAGGGAAGCAGTGGTGCACATGCTGGACTGTAAGTGTGCCTTGGCCTTCTATATTGGGCTTACCAAGGCCCATTAGCGATACACCTAGCTGTTCATCTCTTTTAAAATTAATAGGCTGGGGAAGGTAGTTTCTAAGCACATGCTTTCCTTATGGTTGGTGGATTGCATCACCTTGGCTTATTCCCAAACCAGCCTGAACCTGGAGGGTCATGTTATGGCTCATAGCATTTGGGCCATAGCCACCTACTTTTCTAACCTGTGCTCAGCATCCATGGAGGAAACCTGCAAGGCTGTGACATAGTCTTCGGTCCACACGTTCACAGCCTACTACTGTCTGGAGGGGGATTCCAGACAGGACAGCAACTTTGGTCAGGCTATGCTCAGGCACCTCTTCGGATAGTAGGTCCAACTCCTGCTCACCAGTCCTTCTGTCCATCCAGGCTGCTTGCAAATGTTGACTAGCCTTGGCACTGCGGTGCACTAAGAATGCTGAATTGGTGGAGTCTCTAGAGGGACTACCTTGCTGTTCCTGTTCTCCAATTTTTGTTGCCTCTTTTGGACTTTGGCCTCCTCTGTCTTTCAGTAGCCTGGAGCTCGGGAGTTCCATATGCGAGGACTGACTTCTTGTCCATGGAGAAAGTGTAATTTTTCACTTGTAGCAGTTATTCTGTAGCAGTTATTCTCTGTGAATAACAGGAGTAAGTCTTCACAACCCTCCTACCTCCCCAAGGAGTTGCTTCCTCGGCTACTGTTTTGGAATTTGACTAGAGAAGATGGTGCTGCAGCAAGCGGGAAGGCAGGCGCACATGTGCGGTGCAACTCCCAAAAGCTTCCAATGGAAGCTGGGGAGCATTCCACATGGGCTCCTTCAGTGTCATCACGCATACTTATTTCTGCTGTCCACGGAGAACACCTGCTACAGGTGAGTAACTACATTTTTCTATCCAGAGAGGGCTTATATTCTAGCTTTGTGCTGAAGGCAATGGAGAGTTAAGTGATTTGCCCAAGATCACAAGGAACAGCAATGGGATTCAAACCTAGCTTCCCTAGTTCTCAGCTACTCCTCTACACACAGAACAGGAAAAGAGATGATGATACCTCTGTATAAGTCTCTAGTGAGGCTTCATTTTGGAGTACTGTGTACAGTTCTGGAGACTCTGCCTTCAAAAGGAGGGAGTCTGTGCAAGGGCAGCTGCTAGGATGGTCTGAGGTCTTATTCATAAAGCATATGGGGGTGGATTGAAATATTTCAACATGTCTGGAGGAAAAGCAAGGGAGGGGAGATATGACAGAGATAACTGAAATACCTCTGTGGAATAAATGCAGAGGAGGTATGCTGCTTTCATTTGCAGGAAGCTCTGGAATGACGGGCATTGGATAGAGGTGAAAGGGGGTAGACTCAGGAGTAATCTAAGGCAGTATCCCTTTATGGAAAGGGTGCTAGATGTGTGCAACTGCTCCTCTTGGAGTTGATGGAGACAAGAACCTTATCTGAATTCAAGAAAATATAGGAAGAGATTGTAGAGCTGCATATGGATGGACAGGCTGGATAAGCCATATGATCTTTATCTGTCATTGTCTCTCTTCTACTTTTTTCTAGTATGTTAATGGCCTATATTCTTTAGGCTTTTTCTTCTTGGACCAAGTATTGTGAGGGCTAAAATATGATGCTTTCCTGTATACTTGCTAATTGATTTTTTTCCAGTGCTATTCATTACTGGTATTGCTTTTCAAGATATTCTTGATGTAATTTATATTTATATAAAAAATGCTTTCATGAAAGCTGCTACACAAATTAACACTTGCTCTGAGTCATGAGCAATTTGGGTATTTATGTGTCTGCAATATCAGTACTTATACATGTATTTTATAATGTGCATAACTACTGATCTCAACCCTGCTCCCTGCACTGAGCTTAACTGCATTTTTTTAAAGTGCTTTTAAGTCAGTGCTGACTCCTGGATTCTTTTGGTGAGGTATGACCAAAAGTAGATTTCCAGGCTTTTTCTTTTGAGCCAATGGAGAGTAAAGTGACTTGCCCAAGATTACAAGGCCTGCCAAGAGAATCCAAACCTGAACCTTTGGGTATTAGGCTGATGCTCTAACCATTAGGCTACTCCTCCACTCCCTGAATGTATAGAGCATAAACGTAGATGCTGTGTTTTCTTAGCACCTATGTGTGTGTGTATGTGCTGGTGCCAGTGCAATTTTGTGTGTCTACTTGAGTGTGTAAAATGCTGTTTTACACAATCAAGTAGCTTATAACAGATCTTGGAAATCTCATGTGCCAGGTTGCCTGGCAACTAGAAATTTCACTGTGGCAATCAGAATTTTCGTAATCTTTTATTGCTGTTGCAAACCAGCAGCTCTGCTTTCTTCTCTGCAATATGCAGCTCATAGTGAGTTTGATTTTGGTGTCTCAAGACTTAGTCTGAAAGTTACTGAAAGCAGCAAAGTGCAAAAAGGAAAACCGCTTTTGTTCTGGCAGTGGCAGCAGTCTTTTGTGTGCTCTTAGTAGGGGCAGAAGTTACTAGGGCTCATTGGGAGACATGACTACCTAGATGGGAAGTCTGGGGGCTGAAGGACTAGCTGGGGAGAGGAGTGGAGGTTTATGGTTTGTTTAAACCTTGATATACTGCCCTTCTACAGTATGTCAGAGCGGTTTAGAATAAAAACAGCAAGAACAAGAAAAGGAACGCCACATTAAATGAATAAAGAGTTAGATACATATACAGTAGGGGAAGGTGCAGAAATCTCATTGATCCAGTTAAAGAAGTAAGTGAGATATCAGGGTTGGTGTGTTCTAGGCAATCTCGGGAGCAAGATTAAACACCTGTTGAAAAAGATGAGTTTTGAGTGCTGCTTTAAATCTTAAAAAAAGACAATTCAAGCCGTAGAGTCGAGGGGAGCAAATTCCGCCTTCTATTTTTGGGACCATCATTATGGAATTCAGAGTCCTATCAAGATGGATCTTTGATGGAAATGGTAGGTTGAGGCGGTTCGCATGCAGAGAACAAAGGGACCAAAATGGCACATATACCAATGCAGACCAGAGTAAGAGGAGAGATAGAGAATCTTATGAATAATATAGTAAGAAGCTTGTATTGGAGGCAGTACAGTATAGGAAGCTAATAAGATTGGATGAATAATGGGATAACATGATCAAACCACAAAGAGTGGTGGAGAAGACAGATTGCAGTGTTTTGACCTGACTGTAAGCATTTCAATTGGTACTTTGGTAATCCGGAAAAAAATATTACATGAATAAAGTTTTGAGATAACCAAGGAAAGCAAAAGGGTAACAATGGCAGAAGGTGGTAAATAGGAACAAATGGCAAGTATATGATGGAGAGAAAAGAAGCATCGATGGATCGTATTACTAATGTATTCTTCCCCGAGCCGCCAATCAACTGCCCTGCTCAACGGCTTAAGAACTGCCGTTGCCGGGGCCTCAGCTGAGCAGCGCTTCAGTCCGGGTTGAGAGCAGGAGCTCCCCTTCCTCCCCGAGCCGCCAATCAACTGCCCTGCTCAACGGCTTAAGAACTGCCGTTGCCGGGGCCTCAGCTGAGCAGCGCTTTAGTCCGGGGTGAGAGCAGGAGCTCCCTCCCCGAGCCGCCAATCAACTGCCCTGCTCAACGGCTTAAGAACTGCCGTTGCCGGGGCCTCAGCTGAGCAGCGCTTCAGTCAGGGGTGAGAGCAGGAGCTCCCCCTTCCTCCCCGAGCCGCCAATCAACTGCCCTGCTCAACGGCTTAAGAACTGCCGTTGTTGGGGCCTCAGCTGAGCAGCGCTTCAGTCCGGGGTGAGAGCATGAGCTCCCCCTTCCTCCCCGAGCCGCCAATCAACTGCCCTGCTCAACGGCTTAAGAACTGCCGTTGCCGGGGCGCGCCCGTGCCTTGCGGGCCCGTGCCTGAGGGCCTCGCAAGAGGGCCCTTTGGCGTGGCCCTTAGGCGTTGGTCCGTGGCGTCGGTTTCTGGAGCCTAAATTGATATCCTGCGTATTTATCAGGGTAATTTGCTGTTCCGTGTCCTCCTCCTCTTATCTGTTTGACTGTTTCTGTCCTCTACTCTGTCCTATCTTATAATTGGCGTTCCTTTCAGGGCCGGCCCGTCCATTGAGCGAGAATGTTTTTTGCACAGGGTCCCGCGTTTCAGGGGGCCCCGCGCAAAAAGCATTCTTAACCTTAAAGTAAAATTAAAAGAAAAAAAAAGCTGTCTTCTCCGGTTGCCGGGGCCGCCGCGGCAGAATCGAGTGTGCCGCGGGGCCCCTCCTGCCTAGCAGAGCCTCCCCTCCCCTCCCCTCCCCTGTATCACCTCTCTCTCTCGTTATAGGTTCTGTCACACGCGCCGGCTTTCAGAGCGTGAGAGAGTTTCTCCCTTGCGGCTCTGTTAAGCTCGCGGGGGCTGATGGGAAGTTCCCATCAGCCCCCGCGGGCTTAACAGAGCCGCGAAAGGGAAACTAATCCTTTCGCGCTCTGAAAGCTGGCGCGTGTGGCTGAACCTACAACGAGAGAGAGAGGTGATACAGGGGAGGGGAGGGGAGGGCAGGCTCTGCTAGGCAGGAGGGGCCCCGCGGCACACTCGATTCTGCCGCGGCGGCCCCGGCAGCCGGAGAAGACAGCGTTTTTGTTTTTAAATTTTCCCTGGGCTGGTGATGGGGGGGCTGGGGGGGTTAGGAGTGGTGATGGGCTATGGGGGGGGCTGGGGGGGTTAGGAGTGGTGATGGGCTATGGGGGGGTTAGGAGTGGTGATGGGCTATGGGGGGGCGGGGGGGTTAGGAGTGGTGATGGGCTATGAGGGAGCTAAGTCTGTATATGGGCTGATTGGATTAGGACTGAAAGTGGGTTGATGGGGGGGTTAGGACTGGTAATGGGCTATAGGGGGGCTTAAACTAAAAATTGGGTGATGGGGGATTAGGACTGGAAATGGACTGGTGGGATTAGGACTGGGAGTGGGCTGATGGGGAGGTTAGGACTGGTAATGGTGTATGGGGGGGCTTAAACTGAAAATTGGGTGATGGGGATTAGGACTGGAAATGGGCTGGTGGGATTAGGACTGGGAGTGGGCTATGGGGGGCTAGGACTGGAAATGGGCTGGGGGGTTGCTAGGACTGGAAATGGGCTGGGGGGATTAAGACTGGAGGTGGGCTGATGGGGTTAGGACTGGTAATGGGCTGTGGGCTGTTGGGGGGGTAAGGACTGTAAATGGGCTATGGCAGGGGCTAGGACTGGAAATAGGCTGATGGGGGGTTAACACTGGAGGTGGGCTGATGGGGTTAGTACTGGTAATGGGCTGTGGGCTGATGGGGGGTTAGGACTGGTAATGGGCTATGGGGGGGGTTAGGACTTATAATGGGCTAAGGGGGGGCTAGGACAGGAAAGGGGCTGATGGGGAGGGGTTAGGACTTGAGGTGGACTTAAGGGATTAGGACTGGTAATGGGCTGTGGGCTGTTGGGGGGGTTAGAACTGATAATGGGCTATGGGGGGGTTAAGACTGGTAATGGGCTGTTGGCTGATGGGGGCTGTCTGGTAATGGGCTATGGGGGGGGGGTTAGGACTGATAATGGGCTATGGGGGGGTTAGGACTGATAATGGGCTATGGGGGGCTAGGACAGGAAATGGGCTGATGGGGAGGGGTTAGGACTTGAGGTGGGCTGATGGGGTTAGGACTGATAATGGGCTGTGGGCTGATGGGGGGGTTAGGACCGGCAGTGGGCTATGGGAGGCTGACTGGAAATGGGTTGATGGGGTTAGGACTGGAAGTGGGTTGATGGGGGGGGCTAGGACTGGTATTGGGTTGGGGGGTTGCTAAGACTGGAAATGGGCTGATGTGGGGCTAGGACTGGAAATGGGCTGATGCAGGGACTAGAAGGGAATGGATGCTGGGTGAGGCTGGAACTAGAAGGGAGCTGATGTTGGGGGAGGATTAGAATGGGATGGGGCTGGGAGAGTAAAATGGAGAGGGGAAAAAAATTTTGTGTGGGAGGGATAAAAAATCTACATTTAGCCTAGTATTGGGAGAGTAAGTGGGGATTGAGGATGGAGGGGTAAAATTTGAGTGGATGAAATAGGAATGAGGAAAGAGCAAAAGGAAAAGATTAGTATGTTAAAGCAGATTTAGAGAGAGAGAATGGAAAAAAAACTAGAAGAGAGAAGAAAGGACAAATGGACAGCAGATGATGGAGAGTTAGCAGAAAACATGAAGAAACCAGAAGAAAGTGGCTGGAGCAATTGCAACTGAAAAAAAAATGCACAAAAGGTAGAAAGATATCGTTTTATTTTGAATTTATTAACTGGAATATGAAAGCTCTGGGAAATGTGCATCATTAACGTCTGCGCTTTGTTTGGTACAAGAGGAAATTAATTTATAGTTTTATTTCTACAGTGTTGTTGTACATTCCAAGTTTGGCTTTTGGGGTTCCCAGTTTAATTATTGCCTTCCTGTTTCTAAATTGTGATTCCTTGTTTGGTGATGGTCTATGTTCTGCATGTGTAACTGAGCTGAGGTATTCTGTTTATGTAATTCCTATTTGACATTGCCACTTGTTCTCTTTCCCCAGTAGGTCATGTATTGTTGTTCTCTGAAATGTATTGGTTTAATATTTGCAGTGTTGCCTTTTGATAGGCAGGGTATGGTGCTTTGTGAGTCCTGGTAGTGCTGTTAGGATACGGCGGGTTTGCTATGGGTTCTAAATGGGCAGTGTTTGTAGTAGTTCCTAATGTGCCTGGCGGTTGGCACTGGATTATAGTAATGTAGAAATCTTTTAGTCTGTCTTTATCCATACACTCATTAAGAGACATGTTTACTAAAAGTTAGTGTATGTTATTATGCAAATATTTATGCAAATAAGGCCACTTATGCAAATGAGGCCCCGCACCGAGTCTCCGCACATGGCCCCGCACCCCCCTTGGGCCGCCCCTGGTTCCTTTCATATTTCCCTAAATGATGTAGCATTGTAAACCGCTCTAATACCTTTTGGTCTGAGCGATATATCAAATTTAAATAAACATAAACATAATGTGAGAACGGACGGAGAATGTACCGTCAAGTGTAACCCCTAAGTATTTGAGCGATGAAACTGTAGGAATAGTGATACCTTCGAGAGATGGGGATATAGAGGGAAGTGGGAATGAAGCAGATAACCATAACACAGATGTCTTTATGGGATTGGGCTATAAATTGTTGGTTTTCAACCAGAAGAATACCAGGATGAGATGGGCATTAATGGGAGCGAGGTCCAGAGATGTGGGATAGGTGTGGAAAAGCAGCAGAATGTCATACGCATAAAAATATGCAGAAACACTTTCTGAATAAGCATGGCAAGAGGGGCCAGAAAAACATTAAATAAAGGAGCCAACAGAGAAACCTGTGGGACTCTGCAGGGTAGAGAGAAGCTGGAGGAGGACACAGACTGAAAGTCAGCATAGTATGTACGAGTGGAAAGAAAAGAATATAACTAGTGAAGGACTATGGACCGAAGACCAGTGGAAAAGAGACTTGACAGGAGTAGTGAGTGGTGAACCGGATCGAAGGCACAGAAATGATCTAATGAGTTTTTTTACCCTCCTTCCAAGATGTACAAGTTTCATTAAGAACTGAAAGTAAGATTGTTTCTGTCCTGTGGCCTGGTCTAAAACTGAATTGGCGAGGGGGTAGGAAATTTATATGCGCGAGATGATGTGAGAGTTGTGCAAATAGAAGATTTTCTAAGAGTTTAGATAAGAATTGGAGGTTGGAGGCCAGATGAAAATTACTGGATTTGCTGGATCTAAAGTAGGATTTTTCAGGATAGGCCAGACCCCTGCAGTTCTCCAAGATAGAGGAAAAATATCTGATGAAAGACTGTTATTGAAGAGTCAAAATATATGGGAGAAGTGCCAAAGAGGTTTCAGAGATCCATGTGGAGGGACTAGGATCCAGGGCACAAGTTGTTTGGGAGGAGGAGGAAATTATTTCCTTCAAGGCTGGCATGCTGACAGGATTAAATCAGAACCAGATATGAGGGTGAACAGAATGAAATGGCTCTCAGAAGGCTCTATGGAAGAAAGGTCCTCTGTGATTGGAGATTGAAGAGGGGGATTGATAGAGGGAAAATGTTGATGAAGAGAGGAGACTTTTTCAGAGAAAAATTGAGCCAGCGACTGAGCTGACGGGGCAACTGGGTAGTGAAAGGGAAGGGGATGGGTGGAGGAGCCTTCAATCTATTCACCATTCAGCATTTTATTTCCTGTGAACCCACCCTTTGGAATAAGCTTCCTTCACATCTCCGGTTAGTCGTCTCTTATAAAGTTCAAAGCCCAACTTGAAACCCACCTTTTCTGCACAATTTTTGACCTCCCACTGGAGTCCCTCAGTTGACTGCCTTATGTTTCCTATCTGCCCCCCTCCTCCTCTGTCAATGCCCTCCTCCAGCCCTGCCTTGTCATGTCTCATTTCAGTTTATGCTCCAGTTTTTATTGTATTCTATTGTAACCCGCTTTGCTGTACCCACATTAAGTGGTATATCAAATCTTAAATAAATGAAATGAAATCTGGATGGGTCAGATTTGCACCGGATTCCAATCTCATGGGGACTATGCCCCACAGAATCAAAATCTGGTGCAACTGGCCTGGACAGGCAGGACATGCCCTAATGCTGAGCCACCAGACGCACAATGCACGCCCCGTCCAACCCAGCCGCAGCGTCTGCATAGAGCACTGGTGCCATGGTATCCCATCTCCATGCAGACGCCCTGATCCCCCACCGAATCCCAAAGCTGTTTCCCCACCTCCTGACCCTTGAATAGGCCTGCTGAGGCTGGGGTCAGGCATCAGGGGACCTCCTGGACCTGCCTTACTGTTTAGGGGGGTCCACCATCACAGATTGTCTCCCATGGGGTGACTTATTCCACCCCCAAGGTGGAATAGGTCCCCTTCATTTTCCTCCAGCCTGAACGTACAGGGCCATGACCGGAATTGACCCTGTACATCTGGGGTCAGGGTCACGCCTGCGGCTTGCTCATCCTCTAGCCCTCCCCCTCCCACACCCGTCCAGAGCTCCCTGCAGCTCTGTCATCGGTATCGGGTCTAGGGGAATAGCGGGGTTTGGACGTCCAGCCCCCCACTATTAGGGACTGGGATGACCCCTTCAATGGCTAAAAATATGCAGAGGTTTTACAGCACCTGTGACTAGGTACAGGGGAAAGAGGATGGTATAGGAGGAGGCGCTACACAGGAAGGTGATTTCAGATGTGTTCCTACTGGCTGGGCCATTCAGATTTTCTTATCTTGGGTTTGTCTCTCATAAAAGGAATGATCAGAATCAGTGCACTGGCACTAAGCCTCTAGTGAATGAGAAAAGGGGCTTAAAGAGTGTGAGAGTGAGAGAGCCTTCAAATGAGTGTAACATTCTCCTAATGAGTAAGACTTGGCATCTCTATGAGAGGCTTGATTGGAGGAGGAGTGATGTGGGATGGGATAGTGAGATTGGTGAGGAAGAGAGAGAGAAAGACTGGCAGGGTGAGGGAATTTGACAGAGAAGGAAAGAGACATTGTTGGAGAAGGGCTGCTGGCTGTGTAATCCTGCCAGTGACCTGAAGTGGCCTAGTGGTTAGGACAAGGTACTTCAGGCCGGAGGGCCGGGGGTTCAAGTCCCACCTGGGGACAGCAATCTCAGGCCGGAGGGACTGGGATTTCTAGTCCTATAGGCACTCCTTGTGGTCTTGGGCAAGCTACTTAACCCTCCATTGCCCATGTTCCCTGTAAGTATTAGCGTATGTGTGTCATATCCCCTCGTGTTAAATGTATCTCCCAATTGACCGCTTTGACCCGGTGAAAAGCGTGATATAAATACAGCTAAATAAAAATAAATAAAATAATAATTAGGGGTCATATTTGAAACACTTTCTTTTCTGTTCGACACAGCATGGGAAAATAGCCTAAGTAAATCAAGCCCTAAAGGAGCTGTGCTAGGACCTAGAGATCTCTTTCATCCTCCCTTCCTTACCTTGCTCTTCAACTTTAATGAGGACTGCAGGGATTGAGGTGAAAGAGGTCTCAGTCACTGGTTCAGAGGTTTTTGGCCTGACTCCTAGATTGAAACCAATTTTGTCAAGATATGGCTTTTAAAATTACCCCCACAGCTCTTAGCAGTCAAAGTACACATGATAGCTGTGCACGTGCTCCCGACCCATCTGTTCGATTTGGAAAATATTACGCTCAAAGAATGTGCTCAAAATCAACTTTACATACATAAAACCTACACATTAATGTATGTAAAGTTTATTCATATGTGGCAAAACATTTTTACATGTAGTACTCAAATTTTACATGCATTAATTTCTGAAACTGAAAAAAGTTTAAAAATCAGACAGAAAATTAACTAAAATTGTTTCTTATACATCCTTACCTGAGACTCATGATTATATCACTAGAAATAGTGAACCCAATATTTAAAGGGGCTTATCTGGGTAGCAACAGATAAAAGCCACTGAGAGACGTATTCAGCGCTGCCAAGTGTCTTTACAGACCGCTTTAGCTCTAGATTGCCTTGAATCTATTCATATAGGGTTGGGGCATTTGGGGTTGAAGTTCAGATGGAGACATCGATTAAGAGGATAGCCCCACAATCCTAAGAACTTAGGACAGCAAGAAAACCTATCCTAAGTGCTATCCAGATAAGATGTCCAGATAGCAGCTGAAAACTGCTGCTGTCCAGATAGTGCCAGCCACTCACTCCATTATCTGAATATTCACGGTCAGTTTCCATCTGGAAACCTGTAATGAATATCTGGATATTTTTTCCCATCTCGGTTGGCATTAAAAAAAAAACAATGCTGGTCACCATGAGCTTAATAGCAGATTTTTACCAGTATAGTATTTATCCATACAAGGAGGTTTTCTCTTTCAATAGTAAGGAACAGAACTAAAACTTAAAGTTGATATTTAGAAAATAGGTACGTGTTGCAAATTGCTGAAATAGAGTACCTGAAATACAGAGTATGATTAAGGATTTTGGTTGGAAGATGCTCAAGGAATACACCACCTTTTTTCAGCGTTTTGACGTCATCCTCTTGAGAATGCAAGCTGTTATTCCTCTCAGCAGAAGATGCATAGAATATGATAGACAAAATGTCAGGCATAATTAGACAATATGATACTGTAAGCCCCAAAGGGGCCATTTAAACTTTCACAGTTTTTTGAGCTTCAATGAAGTTTTAGATGGCTTAAATTAACACATGTGCTCTTGATTGAGTTTGATGGCTCTTTATTTTTCTTTCTCCATGATCTGAGCAAAATCTGCTACCTTACCAGTTTAGCAGCACATTTCCAGATGTAGTGGTAGTGTGATTTAATATTGAGTTGACCTTTATATAGAATATGGGTACGGATGAGCTATGTTGAGAATCATAAAATGAGTGTAACTGCAGCATTTATGTTAATAAATAATGTTGTTTTGTAGACAATGTACAGTATACTATCTGGAAAAGATTAGGAGCTGACAGTTCTGCTTATTTACAATCTTCTATAAGATTTCACCTAAATCACAGGAGGCACTTCTAACAGCTTTCTGCAGACTCAAGCTTTCTGTTAACTAGAGGGCTGACAGTAGGACAAGAAAAAGGTTCAGAGGCCTACCCTGTAAAAGACTTGGTATTGGTTAAAGGGTGATGATGATGAATGATGCTTTAGTGTGTCAACTAGGGGTCTATTTTCATTTTCTAAATGTATTCCGATGATTTGTAGGGTATATAAAACCTCTATAATCACTTTCTTACTAGCTTGGCTGCTTTTTAAATATGTCCTTTATATTTGTGCTCTCCATAAAGGAGACTAGAAATGGTTAAAACAATAGTGTTTTGTTTTTAAGATGAAATATCTCCATATAGCTATAGAATTAAGATTCCAGTCAGAAGTAAAGCAGGATATAATTTTCTGCCCTCAAGGTCATAGGCTATTGTAGTAGAAACAATCAATCATTCAATAAATAAATAACTTCAAAGTAAATCACTTTCATATGTGAGTGCTATATGCTAGTCAAGGTTTGTTTTTTAACCTAGAATAAAATATAATACCCAAATATGTAAGACTGGCTCTGGGGTTTAGAAATGTGGGTGAAACCCTCAAATTTTTCATGTGCACAAATGCAGATTAAATGAAGAGGTTTATATATTTACATCTTTATTGTATTTTTTCAAGCAAAAAGTACTATTTTAAATTAGATGAGGGCTCTATGCCATCCTCAAACATTAACAGTTGGGAATATTTACTTCAAAACATTTTAATCATAAAATAAATACATTTAAAAAACTAACACTATGGGCCAGGTTTGGGCTGTGTTACTAGTGCAGGGCTTCACGCTGACTGCAGAGGTGGAGGTACAGCTGTTCAACTGAAGTTAACGTGGGTGCCGAGGTAAATCCACTGTGGGAGCAACTAATACCACCCATTGAAATTTGAAGTGCCTGCAAATTCAATTTGCTGCTGTGGATACAGATAACAGAGCACCAGATGAGCTATGGGCTGACATCAAGAAAGTCATGCTCGAAAACATCAAAAAGTCTCTGCAAAAGATGAAGAAGCAAAAACAGCCAAAATGGTTGACTGAAGAAACTCTGAAAATTGCTCAGAAGTGTAGAGAAGCTAAAGCCAGAGGAGAAAAGAGAGGTAATCGCAGAACTTAACAGAGATATGCAATGTGTGCAGCAAGGTGAGAAAAAGAGAAGTACTAAAATTATGCATGCAAGGAAACAGAATCAGAAACTATCAGAGGAAGAACAAGATCAGCTTTTCTTAAACTACGCGAGCTAAAGTGAAAATTCCAGCTTCGGATTAGAAGGTTAAAAGACGCTCAAGGATCTATATTGAATGATGCTGAGAAGATCAAGGAAAGGTGGTAAGAATACACAGAGCCATTATGCCATAAAGATCAAGTGGACTAACAATTTCAACCTGTACCTTAAGATTAGGAACCATTGGTGATAAAAGAAGACGTCAAAGCAGCACTGAAAGCACCGGGCATTGATGGCATTCCCATTGAAGTATTACAGTAATCAGATGAAACTGTTATAATACAAAGTTCTAACCGAAAGTTTGGAAAACATCATGGCCAACTGATTGGAAAAGATCTGGTTCATACCAGTATTGAAGAAACGTGATCCAAATGACTATGGAAATTAATGCACAATTGCTCTGATCCCACACACCAGAAAGATTCTACTCAAGATCATTCAATGGAGACTACAACCGTACTTGAAATGAGAATTCCCTGCAATGCAAGTAGGGTTCAAGAAATTGAGGAACAAGCAGACATCATTGCGGATGTGAGATGGATCCTTGAAAAGACAAAGAAAATACCAAGAGGATATCTATATGTGTTTTATTGACAACACACCTTTAATTGTATAAATCCTAAAAAGCTCTGATCCACATGAAGAAGCATGGGTATACCATGAGTATCGTTCCATGATGCAAGCATACCTTGAATATTGTGCCGCCGTATCTTAAAAAGGATATAGCGTTATTAGAAAAGGTACAGAGAAGAGCCACCAAAATGGTAAAGGGGATGGAAGGCGGCTACTAGGAGGAGAGACTAAAAAGGTTAGGGCTCTTCAACCTGGAAAAGAGACGGCTGAGGGGAGATATGATAGAGGTCTATAAATTAATGAATGGAGTGGAACGGGTAAACATAGGTCGATTGTTTACATTATCAGAATATAGAAAGACTAGGGGACATGCAATGAAGCTACAAGGTAAACTATTTAAGACAAGAGAAAATATTTTTTCACTCAACGTGTAATCAAACTCTGGAATTTGTTACTGGAGGATGTAATAAAGGCTGTTAGTGTAGCAGGGTTTAAAAAAGGTTTGGACATGTTCCTGGAGGAAAGGTCCAAAAACAATAATTAAAAAGGGTCCCAGGATATCAGTGCTTGACCCAATACAAGCATTGTGGAACCTGTGTCTTTTGGGGAAACTGCTAGGTATGTATGACCTAGATTGGCCACAGTTGGAAACAGGATACTGGGCTTGATGGACCTTGGTCTGACCCAGTATGGCATATCTTATGTTCTTAGAACACCTGATAGTTTGCATACATAAACTTTACATGAATCAAAAAGCAACAGTTTGAACAGAAAAAGGAGAAAGGATAATAGTTTAAAATCAGCAAAGGTGTACAATAAGGCTGCATATTTTCCTCATTCCCATTTAATTTATATGCAGAACAAATCAAAGTATCAAGATTGTATGAAGACAACCGAGATGTGAAGATTGGTGGAAGACTCATCAACAATCTTAACTATCCTGCCGATATCACGTTACTGGCTGAAAGTGAAGACAATCTGAACTATCTGCTTATCAGGATCACAGAACATAGCCTTAGACTATAAAATGGGCCTGCGCCTTAACATGAGGAAGACAAAGAACCTGATGACTGGAAACATCAATCATTTCATTCTTGATCGAGAAAAAAAAGAGTAGACCACTTTAACCTGCTTTGATCAATAATCAATAAAGAAATAACAAGTAGTCCAGAAATCCAACGGTGCATTGCTAGTGGTAGAACAACTACAGCACAAAGAACTTAGATAAGATTCTCAAATGCAAAGACATATCTCTACATATAAATGTTTCTTGTCCAAGCCATGGTATCTTCAATAATGTCATATGGATGCAAAAGTTGGATAGTGAAGAAGACAGGAAGAAAATTGATGCTTTTGAATCATGATGCTGGAGAAATACTGTGTATACCATGGACTGCCCAAATAAAATATCAGTTAGTACTACAGGCAATTAAACCTAAGTTTTCTTTAGAAGCTAACATGACAAGACTTTAATTTTCATTCTTTGGACATATCATTTGAAGAAGAGATTATTACAGAAAGACATGGTTGGCAAGGTTGAAGGTTAGTGCAAGAGAGGAAGGGCAGCAGTATGATTGATCAATAAAATAACAGCAGATACAGATGCCACTATCCAGAGGATCGCCATGAGTCAACATAGACTCTATGGCATTTAATAACTAGTTGCAACCATGCTATCTGCAATGAGTGCAGGTAGCATGGACTTCAAATTCTCACAATAGCAGGCTTATGGCAGGAATCCTCCCATCCCACCCAGTTGCCGCCCAGACATGTACTACCTGGGTAGTGCATATTTTTTTGCATGGGACCTCATACTACTTTTTAGCATGACACTGATACTGCATATTAAACCCACACTACTCGGGTAACATACATTAGTAAACATGCTCCTATGTATTCTATGTATATTTTTTATTTCAACTGCTAAAAACACAATTTTCTTGTGTGTGGGGGGGGGGGAGGGGGGTGATCTCCTAACTTGATAGCTACATCCACAAAGATTAGCTAATACAGTCCAAATATGGAAGTCTATGGTTTGCTCAATCAAGGCATCTCTGTGCTGCTTATTTCATTGGACCTTTTGGCAGCATTTGATTTGGTGGAGAAGTCCTTGCTGTTGGAGTGCTGTGAGTGGCTTGATCTAAGGGGTAGGGCCTCAAGTGGATCGAGTCCTTCATGAGTGAACGCCATTTTTTTGATCCATGGTTCTGCTAGGATGTTTGGGCTGTATTCCTGGGAGTGAGGGGTTGCTGCAGGGCTCCCCGCTTTTTCCCCTTATTATTCAACATTTATTTGCAACCACTAGGGGCGCTGGTGCGCACCTTGTGTTGTGTTTCTATGCAGGACCGTACCTAGCCCTGTGCGAGCAGGGTGGCTGCACAGAGCACAAAGGCTTAAGGGGTGCATTTTAGCTGTCTGCCGTTGCCTACCACAGCCACTTTTTCTTCTCTTAGCGGCGGCAGGCAACGATAGACAGAATGTGCCCCTTAAGTCTTCTCACCGGCATGCTAAGCAGATCTGTCCCTCCCTGCTTAGCATGCCGGCGACTTGCACATCAGGCCCACCTCTTCTCTCCTGCCACGGGGGCGCGCGCACCTGATGTGAAAGTCGCACAGGGCACGATTTACACTCGGTATGGCCCTGTTTCTATGCTTACATGGATGATATACAAATTGTGGCCCCCTTGGGCAGTGATCAGGCAAGCGCCTTGGCCACATTCAACTCTTGCCTGGCCTATGTTAGCACCTGGATGGCGGACAATCGACTGGTGCTTAATGTTGACAAAACTGTGTGTCTGCACCTTGATGTAGTGGAGCGTGCAGATCTCTGTAGTCTGTGACATTGCCATTTCCTGATGGGAGGATCTGCAGTCACTGGGGTTAATACTGGAGAGGGAGGCAGTGGGCAATAAGCAGGTGGCCACGGCTGTTAGAGCAGCCTGGATGAAGCTGTGGCTAGTGCGCCAGGTGCACCCCTATTTTGAGGCCTCTGCCTTACAGTTGGTGATGCAGGCTCTTGTGCAGAACACTCTGGACTGCTGTAAAACTCTTTACATTGGACTGTCCCTGCAGTCGGTCTGGAGACTGCAGGTCATGCAGAACGCAGCTGCGCAGGTTCTGTTGGGTGTTTGGCATCAGGACGAGGTGGGTCCACTTTTGCAGCATCTGCACTAGCTTCCTATACATGCACAGTGTATATTCAAACGCCTGGTCATCATTTTTTTGTGTGCTTCACGAAGACTGGCCAGGTAATATGCAAGGTCTATGGGGCTGAAATGTGCCCAGGCAAGTTCTCAGGTCATCTCAGGGCTGCCTACTGGATGTTCCTAGCCTGGAGGTAGTGTGGTCGGCCTGTGGAAGGGCTAGGGTTTTCAGGGTTGCTGGAATTGAGCTGTGGCATGCACTGCCTCTTCATTTACATACGGACAATCTACTCAGTTTCCATAAACCTCTGAAGACAGTTTTGTTTGCTGGTGGTTGACGGGTCTTTTTCTGGAGAGGACGTTAGGGGTGGGAGTGTAAGGGCAGTGGGCCCTGGATCTGATAGAATTTTTGGAGTTGGTGGTGAGGAGTGGGGGGTGGAGATGGGGGATGGTCTCCGGGGGGGGGGGGGGGGATGGGATTGAGTTACCTTCATGTTCCTTTGTTACTTTTGTATGCCCCATTGATGTTAATCAGAATGGGGTTTAAGTTGCTATAAATACAAATTTCCAAATTTCTTATCATTCTAATCAGTCATCAGCTATATAACCTTAAACCATTAAATTGACTAAGGTATTTGGTTCTCAGGTTCCACCTCATGTTCCCTAGGTTTGACTTTTCTCGTTTACAGATTCTCCACTATATCACATGCTGTATGCACTATCTGCCATGTTTGAAATTGGATGCAGTATATAGCCAACATACTTTTATCCCTAAGAGCCATTTAACTCTGAATTAAATGTCCTTGCTGCTAGAGGGTAGAGCTAAAAGTTAAAAAAAAAACCAAAAAAAAAACTGTGCATGGTACTGGAAATTTCAAGAGCCTACCAGAAATGTCCTTGAAGACCTTTGAGTTGTAGGTTATACTGTGTCTTAAAAGACAGTGCACAGATATTTTTCATTACACATTGATATACTCAAATGTCTGTCAGTTCAATTTACTACCAATTTCACATTGTTGCTACATTTAGATCTTAAGCATCATTTTGTTAGCACAGACAGCTGCTTATGTCATGCAACAGAACTTAGCTTTTTGTCCTAGTGGCTGGATGATGGCTAATTCATTTATAGTGAGGGCACTGCTTTGCTTGTTTTTCGTGTTTTTGATCTATTACTCTTCCTTTTTTAATTTGTCTCTTGATTCAGAGATGCAAGATAATGAGCTTTATATGCAGTCAGCTCAAATTCTATTCATAGATCAGTGAGCAATGGATACCAGAAAAGACATTCAACTCATATCACATTAGGTTCAGATTAACCTAGTATACGATGAGGTCATCATTCAAGGACTCACTGAGTAGATAACATATTTGGATAATTTTAGCCAGTTATCTTTAAGCAAATGTTAAGTTGAACCTAGCCACCTAGATTTTTAGCTGAAAATTTCCTAAATCTAACCGGTCAAAATTTGACTCCTACTTTCTCCCCTTTCTGGTACCCTCACCCCTTCCCCCAGACAGATTTCCAAGTGGGGAAAAAGGGCCACAATTTTCATTGTTACAGAATGGACACAGATTTTATTCAACGCACAATCAATGTAAACATGTTAAAACCTAACCATTCCATATCTCATTAACATAACACGCTCCCATATGAACTCCGTGCCATCAACAATTTACTGGACTTTAAAAGAAAACTTAAGACGTTATTAATGTTTAATTCTCAGATTCAATTTTTCTATTATGCCTTTACTGTAATTTTTGTTTTGTTATTTTCCCTTCTTTTAATTTTGTTCCATGTAAGCCTTTTGGCATGTTGCTCACTGTAAAGGCTTAGACTTAGATTTGCGGTATATAAAATTAGTTAAATCAGAAGTGACCTGATTACCTCACCAACATAGAGGGAACAAACCTGCTGCCTGTACCCCCCCCCCCCCCCCCCGCCTCTGCTTCATCGTGGTCAGGCTGTTCTGGTGTCCTCGCAGTTCCTCCACACTTTGCAGTCAGCTTGCCACATTTATTCTCCCCCCCCCCCAACCCATTTTGCTATGCTGAGGCTTGGTTCTGAGATTTTGGGTGGCCAAGAGCATGACCTTTCATAAGACAATCAAAATACATCTATTCCATCTTGCGTTCGACCATGTAACTTAACTCTGTCCATTCTATACTCAAGCTTCTGTCAGCCTGTAAATAGTTCACCATTCTTACATGACACTGTTATATAACTTATTATATCAAGCTTTGTTACATATTTAATATAACCTCTTACTTTGCATAAATTATGTTTACATATTCAATGTAAACTGTTCCATGTAATAAGTTCTATTGTAAACTGTGCTGATTATGAATAGTGCAGTATATAAAAACATACATAAATGATAAAATAAATGACAGAGCCCAGGTGCCCCATGTATGATGCCTGGACCTTCATTAGGTGCCAGACCCAGGTATCCCATTTTGCACCTGGACCCTCTTTGTTTTGTTTGAGTCCCTCAATGATCCATGTCTTTATTTTGTGTTGAGCATTTCCATTATAAATTAGTCAACAGGGACAAGAGCAGTATTTCTGCAGCTACAAGGGTTTATGGATGGGTTTAAAATTTTGCATGTTCATAAACATGGCTTTAGACATGTGTGGTTATGTCCTTGTTTCTTTTATTAGATGTTTTTCTAAGTGGTATGGAATAGAGTAACAGGAAGCAATCCAGACAAGGGTATTGACCGAGACATTCAGTGGCACTATCCAAATAGTGATATTAGGTGATATCCATATTAGGTGATCTGAACCTTCCATCACTTAACCCACAACACACAACCAACTTTATGGATTCCATGAAAGAAATGGGTTACAACCAAATCATACAGACACCTACACACACAAAAGGAAACGCCCTAGACCTCGTATTCATTCCCACCCCATTTAATAAACACCAACTACAATCCTCACCTCTTATTACGGAAGTACCATGGTCAGATCACCACTTAATAACCTTCAATTTAATTTCACTATCCCACACCAACACTGAAACAACTCCAACACCTTATAAATCCCGCTTTACCCACTTTAACAAAGATACTTTCCTAGATACTGTATTACCCAATCTTACAAATAACTCGACTGAAGTCAACACCTTAATAGACCAATGGAACTCAATAATAAAAGAAGCAGCAACTCCCACCCAAGTTTCTCAAAAACAATTCATAAAAAAAAGTCAGAAAAATGGTTTAATAAAGACCTTTCTAACCTAAAAAAGCAACTAAGAAAACAAGAAAAACGGTGGAGGAAATCTAAAACAAGCGATAATAAAGCTCAATACCTGAGTCTTCTCAACAAATACAAAGACACAATTAATAGATCGAAAAGAGAATATCACACAAAAGTAATAAATATGGCAGTCAACCGCCCGAGAGAATTATTCGCAATTATAAAAACACTAACAAGAACCCAAACTCCAGAACCTGAACAATCAACGATAAGCGCACAAACTCTTGCAACTCATTTTGCTAGCAAACTAAGAAATAAATCATCTAGCACAACCATAACAACACCCACGGACTTAAAACCAACCAATAAATGGACAACCTTTCAAGACATTGATCAAAAACACCTCCTCAATGTCATATCAATGATCAACACCACTACCTCCCCCCTGGATCCATGCCCCGTATCATGGATAAAAAACACCAAAACTGAACTGGCTATCCATATACAAAATATAGTAAATCAATCACTATCCCAGGGCATCATGCCAGATGCCCTAACATCCTTACGCCCTATAATAAAAAATAATAAACTCAATCCTATAGACCCAAACTCATACAGACCCATAGCCAGCATACCGTTTATTGCCAAATAATAGAAAAAATCATACAACTCCAATTACAAGATTTTATCGACACACATGCACCACTTAACTCACACCAATTCGGCTTTCGCCCATCTCACGGAGTCGAAACCTTACTAATAACACTCATGGATGACCTCATCAAAGGCACTGACACATGTAACCAAGGTTACATCCTCATATTCATTGATATAGCCGGTGCCTTTGACAATGTCCACCACAACACACTCATTAACAGACTCCTAAACCTAGGAATAGGAGGAACAATTCTACAATGGTTTATATCATACATTACAAACCGATTGATACGCGTTAAATTAGGCCAAAGCACCTCAGAACCCTTCACACAAGGACAAGGTATTCCACAAGGCTCGGCCCTATCAGCCCTCCTTTTCAACCTGTATCTTCAACCCATCACAAATATATTTAAAAAATATAAAGTCAACCACTACATATACGCAGACGATATCATGCTCACACTACCGATAAACACAAATAATCCCACCTACCAGAACTTACTAAACTGTATCAGTGAAGCAAATACTTGGCTAGAAAATAATAACCTCAGCATCAACCTAAAAAAAACTGAAGCAATGTTCGTATCAAGAAAACCAGACACTACTCTCCCTGAAACTATAACAATTAACAACACAATAATCCCAGTTAAAAAAGAAGTAAAATACCTAGGCATCATAATAGATCACACACTTAGTATGCTCCCTCACATAAAACAAACAGTGAAAACCATATTCTATAAACTTAGGACCATTCAACACTTACGACCACTACTAGACACACATGACTTCAGATCTGTTATCAGCACACTCATCACTCCACACTTCGACTATTGTAATAGTCTACTTATCGGCCTCCCTCTCACAAATACCAATATACTCCAACGAGCTCGACATCTGTGCTCGAGTAACAGCAAAAGCTCGCCTCACTGACCACATAACTCCCATCCTCGCCAAACTACACTGGCTTCCCATAAATAGTAGAATATCGTACAAAATACTCTTAACCACATTTAAACTTATCAACGGCATCTCACCCTCACATCTAGCCACTCTGATACATGCTCCAAAAGAACTTAGAACCCGCAGGCAAAACGCAACCCACTCTCTAGACATAAAAAAATCCATCCGATAAACAAAAAAAACCACAAGCTCAAGAGCCTTCTCATATGCAGCCCCCACCCTGTGGAATAAACTTCCGCTAAGCCTCCGCAAAATAAAAGATCTCCATGTATTCCGGAAAGAACTAAAAACATATCTGTTTATAGAACACTTTATAAATCTTAATGAATCCCCTCCATCCCGCACACTACACCTCCATAACAATCCTCCTTAACCACAGATCAAAAAGCCTCAAACCTCAATACACTTAAGAAAAAAAGCAACTCTTACAAACTACGATTAATAATGAATGATTAATGTAAATAGTTACAGCATTACTAGCCAATGTTAATTGTATATAGTTATGAAAAAACACTGTTCCATGTTATTGTTCATGAAAAGTTAATTGTACATAGTTATGAAAAACGCTGTTCCATGTAAAACCATGTTCATTATATGTTAAGTGTAAACCGCCTTTGATCTCTGGAAAAAGCGGTATAAAAGAAAAGCATAAATAAATAAATAAATAAAATAAAATAGTGTTGTTGAATATCTTCACAGACCACCCTGGTACTCTCCAGTTGACGCAGGGGCAGTTCCGAGTATAGCGTGGGAGATGATGGTCCTATCTGACTTTATCTCGATAGCACAGTTTTCAGTTGGCATTTCTCTGAATAACTTAGACTTGGAAAAGCTGCCCTAAGTTGCCATCCAGATAAGGGTCAGCTGAAAATCGCTTCCATAAAGGTAAGGTTGCACTTATCCGGGTAGCGATACTCAACATGGACATGCGGTGGCAGCTACAATCTGGGATCAGACACTGAATATCACACTGATATTTCAGCATCGCGGCTGACCATCTTGTCATTGGAATATTGATCTTTTTGAAGATCAGACTCTCTTGAAACTCTTGTTCATTATTTTACTGCTGTCTTTTAATGTGGCTAGTCACACTGTTTTCTTAAATCACTTGGACTATTATGGGATTGGGTGTGAGGTTTTGAGGTGGTTTTGTTCTTTATTTACAGAATGGAGACAAAATGGGGAGAAAGCCCCTGGTTTTAGGAGTTCCTCAGGGGGTCGGAGTTATCACCTGCTTTGTTTAATATGTATCTTTGCTCCTTTTAATAAGGTGTTTGAAAATATGGGAGTGGATTTTCGTATTTATGCAGATGGCATTTTGTTTCTGCCAACTGGGAATGATCTGCAGAAATGTATCCGTGATTTAGCTGGGATTCTAAAGGGAGTAGCAGATGGTTTTGAATTTTTCAATAACAAAATCGAGGGTGGTTGGACTGCATTTAATCCTGGATGTACCTGCATTTTTATTGTTAGAGGGATTTGGACACCTTTTCAGAAAAATGTTAGATATTTGGGAATTCCGATGGTCCTCGGCTTATCATTTAAATTATATGTTAGACAATTGATTCATTGTTGCTTTTTTAAGCTCCAAGTGTTGTGCTGGTTTAAGCCTTTTCTATCAAACTCTATCTTTAGGATGGTGTTGCACAGTTGGTTTTAGCATGGGCCAGTTATTATTGTAATATGATTTATGAGAGCCTGCTCAAGGTGGTTTGAAAGCCTTGCAAATTATTCAGAGTGCAAGGACAGATTTACATACTGATTTCATCATATGAGTTGTCCCCAGACTTGAGCTCTGGGACACCATAACATGGCTGAGCCCTAATGAGCAGGCCCAGAGGGTCATGGATATTGGGTGTTAAAAGGGGAAGGATGGAGATGAGATGAAGGAAGGGGAGGCATAAAGGGGGTAATAGGGGTTGCTCAAGAAAGTGTGGATGGGGAGGGGCAGAGGGAGGCAAAGGCAGGAGGAGGGTAGGGCGAGTATTTTATTCAGCCCTTCCACCCAGGGTAGATTAGAGTGTGATGTAGTAGTACTTGAAGAAGGATTGTGGGGATGATGGTTTTGAGGTTGCAGCAGAAAGGGGTGGGGTTGAGGGGGCCTTATGACTCTTAGGATCAGCCAGAAGTAAGGTATCGGTGCAAAAGGAAGTGAAAGAATGAGATGGAAACAGTTGTGCCACACCAGAGCAAACTTCAGGCAATAGTTTGGTAACATCACAGTCTATGGTACACCATGGCTCATTTGTCATCAATGAGTTAGGCGATGGAGGTTAATGAGGACAGCTGATCTGAGCTGTGGTCAATTTTGAACAACCATAAAATAATGTTGGATATATTATTTGGTATACGATGTAAGGCAGATGAGTGAGTGCCTATGGTATACTCCCTGTCTAATTATGCTGCACTGGATTTCGGAAAGAGGTGTCTGATGTATAAGATTTTATTATTGTCTTTTAAGATTAAGAAAGACCTAGATAAGATTCTCAAGAGCAGAGATGTCTCTCTCCATACAAAGATTCGACTTGTTCAAGCCATGTTATTTTCAATAACATCATATGGATGTGAAAGCTGGACAGTGAAAAAGATAGACAGGAAGAAAATTGATGCCTTTGAATTATGGTGCTGGCGGCGAATACTGCGTATACCATGGAATGCCCGAAGAACAAACCAGTTGGTACTAGAGGATATCAAACCTAAGCTTTCTTTAGAAGCTCAGATGCCCAGACTTCTCCTTTCATACTTTGGACACATCTTGCGAAGAGAGAGATCATTAGAGAAAGACATCATGCTTGGCAAGATAGGTCAACGCAAAAGAGGAAGGCCAGCAATGAGATGGATTGAGACAATAACAGCAGCTACAGGTACCAGTCTGTCAACAATGAGCCACCTGACTCAAGACCGAACACAATTTAGGATAGCTATCCAGAGGGTCGCCATGAGTCGACTCCGACTCGACGGCACTTAACATAAACAACAAGGTTAAGAAGAGTCTATTGTATTTGTCATATCCCATCCCCTGACATCTTATAAGCTTTTTCATGCTCTTTAATCTTATAATCACAGCTTAATCAAAATTCCTTCTGTGAGGTTGGTAAAGTTAGTTCTGTGGAAAGGATGCTCTTAGTCATTGGCCCCACTGTGGAACTCCTTGGCATTAGATCTGAAGTCTGTGGATGAGTTATTGACCTTTAGAAAAAAATGGAAGACTATCAATTTCAACATTTTATTAGAAAGGAGCAGCATTGAGTGATTTGATGATGGATGGGATTTTGGGGGAATCAGTTGTAACTGCTTTTAATGTTTAAAGCTTTTGAAAGGACGTTATAGGAGAACCTTATGTTGGGATTGTTTTTATTTTTCTTAGAACATAAGATATGCCATAATAGCATAAAAGCAATAATAATTATATTCAAAATCATTCACAACCTGTATGCACCATGCCTGAAACCTACCATACACTGAGTCCTATTCTATACTGGACGTCCAGCTCCTTGTGTGGCTGGGCAGAATCAGGGCATACAGCGGTAGACTCGGTTCTGATACCATGGTCCCGATTCTGATTGGCCACATGCCCAGTCGCATAACCGGCTAATTCAGCCTGGCTCTGTAATGAAGCCGTGGTGCCATGACACCACGGCTCCATTATGGAGCCATGAATGTCACCCACCATGGCCGTACCAAGGGAAGATCGCACTCTGTGCGACTTGCACATCAGGCGCGCCCCCCCCCCACCTGCAGCAGGAGACAAGAGGCATGCCCGATGTGCAAGTCGCCGGCATGCTAAGGAGATCTGTCCTTCCCTGCTCTTGCAGGGAGGGAAAGATCTGCCCAGCATGCCGGCGAGAAGGTTTAAGGGGCACATTTTCGCTGTCCTGCCATTGCCTGCCGCTGCTGAGAGAAGAAAAAGTGGTGGTGGCAGGCAACGGAAGACAGCTAAAATACGCCCCTTAAACTTTTGCGCCCTGTGCAGCCGCACCACTCGCACAGGGCTAGGTACAGGCCTGCCACACACCACCGAAATCGTCCTTTTCCCCGTGGCCAGACCCCCCAATCCGGCCTCCCATGGCTAAGGTCCAGCTGAGGGGAACCTCTTGCACACCTCCCTTCTTTGTTCCTGCTGGCTGCAGCTGTCACCCCACGTCCAGGGGGATTTATTCCACCTCTGAGGTGAAATAAGTCCCCCATCTAACCGGACATACAGGGCCAACCTCAGAATCGGCCCTGTACGTCCAGGGTGACAATCTGCCTGCGCACCACCCTTGCTCCACCTTCTGCCCGCCCCCATCTAAGGCTCCATGTTCAACTCCATACAGGAAACCTTGCACGGGAATGGCCAGGGGGATGAATAGAAGGGATATACGTCCAGGAAGGTTGAAATTAGTGTTCTTGATGTCATACTAAGTTATTTGTTCTATGTAACGTTAAAGTTATCGGTTCTATGTAAACTGGTTTGATTCCCTGAATATGCGGTATAGAAAAACAGCCAAATAAATAAAATGTCATACTGGGTCAGACCAAAGATCTGTCAAGCCCAATATCCTCTTTCCAATGGTGGCCAATTCAGGTCACATGTATTTTTCAGGTTCCCAAAAGGTAGACACTCCATGCTGCTTATCCCAGTGGTAAGCAGTGGATTTCCCCAGTCCACTTTAATAATGGTTTATGGGTTTTCCTCTACAAACTTGTCCAAACCTCTTTTATACCTGTGAGGGTTCATTCTGTTAATTTCCCATGCAAATAGGAAAGATCTCAGATCACAGTCACTTGTCAGCAAAACTCTTTTATTTGGTACAAGCAAAAAGCTGTAAGCACAGATACACAAGTGTCTGTCTGAGGGATCTGAGTGCAGGCAATGTTCTCTACCTCCAAGATGGTGAGAGGGAAGGCTGCCCCAGATGCTCTGCTGTTGACCCCCTTTTTATGCCTCTCTGTCACAAAGTTCCAGAAAGTTCTGCATATTCTTGCAAATCTCTTTCCCCGGGACCCACCCTCATTATCATATTAACGGCTTTATTCTTATCTTTTACTTTGCAAATGCTGAGTCTTCTGACCGCACCCTACTTCCTTTGTTCCATTGCTCATCTGTTGCTTCTGGCACTGTTTGTAATCTTCAGGGTTTATGAGCACTTTGTATCACCAGCTTTGCTTGGCCTGTTTAACTTGTTCAGGCCTAACCTGTCTTTTCTTACCTGGGTCCATTCTCTGTGCACTTCTGCTCAGGGTATGGTTCCCTCTGGCTTTACTCTTGTTGTGCTGGGCTCTGGGCACTCATTCTCTCAGCCCACATGCTTTTCTTCCGTGCCATCATAATGTATTACAGCCTCAGGCAAGGGTGCAGCCATACTAGACGTACCTATCTGCCAATCGTCCCCTCATACTCAGCTATACTAGCATCTTTTATTACATCCTCCAGCAACACATTCACCGTTTTTTTTTTTTTAAATTTCTATCTTTTTATGTAAGCACCAAACACAGCAGGTGCGATGACAGTTGTCACAGGCACTTTATCAACAAACCAAACCCCAATGTGTTTTGGCCGCACGGGTCTACTTCAGAGGGTGCAAAACCGCAAAAGGAACAATAAAAATCCAACATTAAAATACAACTATAAGCCTAATTAATCATGTATAAAACAATAACTAATTAGAACAATCAGTGAATAGCACAAAGTAAACCCACTGAATTGTGCAACATTATACAGAATTAAGCATATAAATAATGATGATAGTAATAATTACAGACCTCATAAAAGTAAGCACAAAAACAATGTGTTCATAAAAACAAAACACAAAAAATGCAGATGTGCAAAGCAGAACATGTGCAGAAATAATAATGTATATAGGGGTATCTATGGGCACTCATAAATGTGGAGGTGTAGATGTTGTTGTTAAGTGCCGTCGAGTCGGCGTCGACTCATGGCGACCCTCTGGATAGCTATCCTAAATTGTGTTCGGTCTCCAGTCAGGCGGCTCATTGTTGACAGACTGGTACCCGTAGCTGCTGCTGTTGTATCGATCCATCTCATTGCTGGCCTTCTTCTTTTTCGTTGACCTTCTATCTTGCCAAGCATAATGTCTTTCTCTAATGATCTCTCTCTCCGCATGATGTGTCCAAAGTATGAAAGTCAAAGTCTTGTCATCTGAGCTTCTAAAGAAAGCTTAGGTTTGATCTCCTCTAGTACCGACTGGTTTGTTCTTCGGGCAGTCCATGGTATACACAGTATTCGCCGCCAGCACCATAATTCAAAGGCATCAATTTTCTTCCTGTCTGTCTTTTTCACTGTCCAGCTTTCACATCCATATGATGTTATTGAAAATACCATGGCTTGAACAAGTCGAATCCTTGTATGGAGAGAGACATCTCTGCTCTTGAGAATCTTATCTAGGTCTTTCATAGCCATTCTGCCAAGAGCAATGCGTCGTCTGATTTCTTGACTGCTTGTTGCTTCTTTATTGATAGTTGATCCAAGTAGGTTAAAGTTGTTCACAATTTCAATTTCTTCTCCTTCAACGATGAACCTGTTGATTATGCCAGTTGTCATGATCTTTGTCTTCTTTACATTAAGGTGCAGGCCCATTTTGAGACTGTTCTTTGATTGTGAGAAGCAAATGTTTCAGATCATCTTCACTTTCAGCCAGTAATGTGGTGGTATCAGCATAGCGAAGGTTGTTGACTCTTCCACCAATGTTCACACCTCTGTTGTCTTCATACAATCCTGCTTCTCTGATTTGTTCTGCATACAAATTAAACAGGTAGGGGGAAAGTATGCAGCCTTGTCTTACACCTTTGCTTATTTTAAACCATTCTGTTTCTCCTTGTTCTGTTCGAACTGTTGCTTCTTGATCAATGTACAGATTGCACAAGAGAACTATCAGGTGTTCTGGTATACCCATGCTTCTTAATGTGGCCCAGAGTTTCTCATGGTTTACACAGTCAAAAGCCTTGCTATAGTCGATAAAGCACAAATAGATATCCTTTTGGTATTCTTTAGTCTTTTCAAGGATCCATCTTACATCCGCAATGATGTCTCTCGTTTCTCGCCCTTTCCTGAACCCTGCTTGCACGTCAGGTAGTTCTTGTTCCAGGTATGGTTGTAATCTCTTTTGAATAATCTTCAGTAGAATCTTGCTGGCATATGGGATCAGAGCGATTGTGCGATAATTTCCACAGTCAGTTGGATCACCTTTCTTTAGTATTGGTATAAACACAGATCTTTTCCAGTCAGTTGGCCATGATGTTGTCTTCCATATTTCTTGGCAGAGTTTTGTGAGTACAGTAACAGCTGCATCAGATTGCTGCAATACTTCTATGGGAATGCTATCAATGCCTGGTGCTTTGTTCTTTGATAAGGCTTTCAATGCTGCTTCAACTTCTTCTTTCATCACCAATGGTTCCCGATCATAAGGTACAGGTTGAAATGGCTGTTGGTCCACTTGATCTTTATCATATAAAATCTCTGTATATTCCTTCCACCTTTTCTTGATCTTCTCAGCATCATTCAACATAGAACCTTGAGCATCTTGTAACATTCCAATTCGAGGCTGGAACTTTTTCTTTAACTCTCGTAGCTTTAGGAAAGCCGATCTTGTTCTTCCTCTAATAGTTTCTGCTTCTATTTCCTTGCAAGTGTCATTGTAGTACTTTTCCTTGTCCTGTCTTGCTGCACGTTGGAAATCTCTGTTGAGTTCTGTGAATGTCTTTCTTTCTCCTCTGGCTTTAGCTTCTCTGCGTTTCTGGGCAATTTTCAGAGTTTCTTCCGTCATCCATTTTGGCCGTTTTTGCTTTTTCCCCTTGTGTAGAGACTTCTCGCTTTCTTCCAACACAACCTTCTTGATGTCATTCCATAACTCTTCCGGAGCTCTGTCATTTGTATCTAAAGTAGCAAATCGATTTTGCAGGCAGTCTTTAAATTCCAGTGGTATATTCTCAAGGTCATATTTTGCTGCATTCATGAGTGGTTTGCTCTTTTTCAACTTTAGCTTGAGTTTGCATACTAGTAGTTGATGATCTGTACCACAGTCAGCTCCAGGTTTTGTCTTTGTTGATGTTACAGAGCTTTTCCATCGTTGACTTCCACATATGTAGTCAATTTGATTTTTATATAATCCATTCGGTGAAGTCCATGTGTACAGTCGCCGCTTGTGTTGCTGGAAGAAGGTGTTTGAGATGAATAGATCATTGGTCTTGAAGAATTCTATCAGTCTTTCTCCAGCTTCATTTCTGTTGCCAAGTCCATATTTTCCAACTACTTTGCCTTCTTCTTTGTTGCCAACGTTTGCGTTCCAGTCACCCATGACTATCAGGATATCCTGTTTGCATGTTCTGTCAATTTCAGCTTGTACTTGTTCATAGAACTCTTCAATTTCATTCTCTTCTGCAGTTGTTGTTGGGGCATATACTTGAATTATAGTTGTGTTGATAGGCAATCCTCGTAGACGAATAGAGATTAAGCGTTCGCTGACTGCATTGTATTTCATTACAGTTCTTGCAAGTTTCTTCTTTATTATAAATGCAACACCATTTCTTTTGTCTTTCATTTCCAGCATAATAGACCATGTGATCATCTGATGCAAAGTGCCCCATGCCAGTCCATTTCAGTTCGCTGACACCCAACAGATCAAGTTGTACACGTTCCATTTCATTCTTGACCACCACCAACTTCCCTTGGTTCATGCTTCGTACGTTCCATGTTCCAATGCGTAAGACATCTTTACAGCTTCTGACTCTCATTTCATGCGCAGCTACATCAGCAGTCAGACTTCCCGAGGGCTTTGATCCAACCACATCATAAATGCTGGCTTTACTCTGAAAAGTCTTCAACTCTTCCCCAGTAGCTAGTTGAGTGCCTTCTGACCTGGGGGTCTCATCTTCCAGCACCATAGCACAATTTGTTTTGTTGTAACTATCCATTGGGTTTTCATGGCAAGATACATAAGTAGATTGCCGGGCCTTTCTTCCGCGCAGTTTAAGTTTGGTGGTGTTGCCGTTGTCACAAAAATGTGATCCTCCGCCGTCAACACTGTCCCATTCTGCTGCTGCCCAGGGTGTAGATGAGCGCTACTAAAAATACTATGTAATATGAACAACTGTTCAGTACTACTTGTAGATAGATGAGGGAGATCACCAAGAGGAAACTATGCTATACATCGTGTGTAACAAGTAGAAGGGGAGAGGTGCCCTTGCTCTTCATTGAACTCTGTTTTTATGTAATCACTTTGTATTGTAACAGATGTAGATTTTTGTTTTATAGTAACATGTCCCTAAATTTTTTAAGGCACTTTAACTAGCCAAATGTTCATTAATTAATACATCTTTACTAGAATCTATAAATAAGTGAATTAACTTTCATGGCTCTTTTATATGCTCTATTTACTGCATAACATACAATGTGTGTATTTTATAAAATACAGTCATAGTTTATGTGCAAATATTTATACCCACTTCCAAGCAGGCACAAATGTCCGTGCCTCTATTTTAGATGCAATTTCTACAGGATTTATGCTAGTATTTTAAAAAGACGCATAATTTCTAGCACAAGAACATGGCAAAAGAAAACATTTTGGAGTAATCCTCTATAGCAGTAATCACTAGATTCACAAGGAAAAAATTACTGCAAGCATTTTCCATAGAATTCCAGACCAGACAATGTTTGGGCCAATCAGGGGACAAGAAGATCACTAGAAATGCAAGAATTAAGAGAAGACTGGCTAAAGCTAGCCCCCATGAAGAGGTGATGACTTTTCTGTAAGATAACTGCCTTCTAGCCCAAAGGTCACTGGTTTGAGACCAGCCTCTAACCATGAGAAAAAAAAAAGGCAATGGGGAGTTTTATTTGCCTGAGACCTCTAGTAACCTTTCAACTATCTTTTTCTTATAAGCAGCAGCCACAGCTACCTCTTTAATTAACGAACATGCCCTGAAATAAAAAAACTTTATAAAAAACAAATGAGGGAAAATGAAAATGTATTAAAATGAAACAAAATTAAATTAAACAACCTGCAAACACAGGAAATGAAACAAAATGAATTTTTGCTTGCACACCCCTATTAGCAATATTCCTTGCGTCTGGCAACTGTTCTTGCTGGACTGAAGTCTTGCGATACCAGCTTCAGCACGAGACTTTGGCCCTGCAGGGCATGAGTAAAATTTACAAAGAGCGGAGGCAACATGGCAACAATAATGGTAGTTTCACCACCACCGTATGGGGGAGACCCACACTGGGGGGGTGCCACACCACCACCATGACAGTGAGGGATTCTCAGCAAAATTTGCTTGTAGACCCCCTCATTGGAAATTATGCCACTGGCTTGTACGTGTGTATTTTAAAAAATAAATGCATAAATGATGACCCAGACTCCACTCCAGAATATCCCTATGCACTCCTTACTGCTTGTAATTTTATGTGTATAATCTCTGGAGTAAAAGACATTTATTCATGAAGTACTTTATAAAACAGCCTTCTTAGGTTGTTAAATTGCCATTTAGATGTTTAAGTGGCAAAACTTCCACATTGAAATGTCTTGAGTGATGGCTTTCTCTCTCTCTCTTTTTTTTTTTTTTTTTTATGCAGTGTTTTTGTACATGTCACCAAATAAACAAGCATTTCACAAAGTCTTATAGGTACTTTACAAATGTTGTGAAATACTCGGTCAGGATTTTTTTTTCTCTCCAGTAGTTGGGTGCAAAATGCACTTTGGTCCCTATTTACTAATACTTAATGCTCCATAACATTATTGTACATTATCTCCAGGAACAAGCAGGAATGAGTCTTCACATATGGGTACGTTGGTACCGACGGAGCCTGCACGGGAACGCTCCCCAGCCTCCCAAAAAGGAAAGCTTTTGGGAGCATCCCACAGCGCCTGTGCGCTGCCTTCCCGCCTTTCCTAACCGCCTCTCTTCAGTTCTTCTTTGCCGCGGAGCCAGCAGGTCGAGCCCTGTCACCGCTGAAGAAGGTCTTTGTTTTATTTTATTTCTTTGGTCGCGTGTCTGCCTCCCCCGACTCCGGACCGGTACCGCCGGTCTTTTCTTTCTTTTCTTAAAAAAAAAAAAAAAAAACCTATATACTTTTTCCCTCACTTAGTGTATTTTCTTCTTTGGGCCTTAGGCCTCACAAGAATTTTTTCCTCATGGAAAAACCAGCCTCCGGCTTTAAGAAATGCTCTAAGTGCAGCGGTACTATTTCTGTTACAGACACCCATGAATGGTGTCTTAAATGTTTGGGTCCTGAACACTCCATTTCGGATTGTCCATCCTGCTCTTTGATGTCTAAACGGGGTTTACAGAACCGAGCAGCTAAGCTCCATGTGCTGTTTCCCGCTGATGTAGCTTCGGTGGCATCGATGTCTTCCAGGGCCGCCTCTTCATCCAATGGATCTCAGGTAACCAAACATAAATCCAGCCAGTCCTCGAAGGGTAGATCTCCCTCTAAGCATTGAGATGCCTCCGGGCTTGCCCTCGAGGATCCTGCACCGGCAAAACAACCCCGGCGGGAAGCTCCGGCTTCCAAAGCTCCACCTATGGGGTTACAGGTTGACATCGATGGCACGGCCTCGACCGATCACCTGTTAGAATGCTCTGGGGTACCGGCACAACCTTCCGGTACCGAATTCCAGGCATTCATGGCGTCGATGGATCAGAATGTTCTGTCCATGCAGCAGGCTATCAATGCCTTCATTCAAGCTACGACGCCGCTGATACCACAACAAACTCCGTTGTCGGTATCGACTCGGGTACTGGCACCAGTGCCGATACCGGTACCGACTGCATCGGCATTGACCAGGATACCGACTGCAGCGGTTCCCTGTGCAGGGCTGCTCTTCGGTACCGTCCCGGTACCGATGACGCCCGATGTCGATACCGCTCGATACGCGTACCGAGCGTTAGAAGAGCACCCTGAAAGACGGTACTTTGATTCCTCTGGTGATTCTGATACATCAGAGGAGTCTGCTGAAGTATCCGTAGCCCTTCCTGAAGATCCTTCTTCTCCAAAAAGAAGAATGTCTCCTCCAGAGGATTTGTCCTTTCAAGACTTCATAAGAGAAGTAGCTAAAGGACTTTCTATTTCAGTAACCTCTGAATCAGAGCCTAGAGCAAAAAAATTAGATATTTGGGGTTATTCTAAGGCTCCTAAAGAGGCAGGCACCTTACCAATTCATGAGATTCTTTATGAACACATGATTGACTTATGGGAGACTCCTCTCTCTATCTCTCCTCATTCTCGCAGACTGGACACTATGTATCGTGTCCCTCCTTAACCTGGGTTTCATAAAACACAGCTTCCTCACCATTCCATTGTGGTGCAGTCAGCTATGAAGAGGATAAAGAGTACAAAGAGACACTCTTCTGCTCTTCCAGGAAGAGAATGCAGGACCTTGGATGCTTTTGGAAGGAAAATCTTCCAAGCCAGTATGCTTATTGCCAGAATCAACTCCTATGCTCTTTACATGGGTATGTTTCTAAAAGAAGTTGCAGATAAGCTGCACACTTTCCTCCCTTTTCTTCCAGAGGATAAAAGGGAAGAATTCCTCATTTGGCTTAAGCATACTCAAGACATTTCAAAATTTTCCAACAGGGCAGCCTTTGACTCCTTTGAAGGTGCCAGCAGAGCTTCGGGCATTGCCATAGCTGCTCGCAGAATTGCTTGGCTCCAAGCTTCTGATTTAGAACCTTGGGTTCAAGATGGCTTAGGAAATCTTCCCTGTACAGGTGAAAACCTGTTTGGCAAAGAATGGCAAATAAAAGCCACTCAAATGGATGCAGAAAATTCTGCTCTGGATAGACTTTCGAAGTCAACCTCCATTCCTGCCAAGAAAAAACTTTTCAAGAAGTCTTTTTTCAAAAAGGTCAGATTTCCTCTACTTCTGGCCAACAATCATCTACAGGTCGCTTTGCTACTAAGTGTCAGCAACCTAAACAGGCCAGGCCTAAGTCTACAGGGGCTGCTGCACCTCAGCAGACCCAACCTCCTCAGGGTTTTTGACTTGATGCTAGAGAACTTTGCCTTTCTGGCTCTAAAACAGCTAGAGCCTCTCACCATTCCAGGAAGGTTAGCTCATTTTGCTCCCAGATGGGAGCACATTACATCAGAGCAGTGGACCCTCTCCATCATAAGAGAGGGCTACAAACTTCATTTCTCAGACCTTCCTCCACACACCATGGTGAGACACCTCAATTCTCCCACATCTCTTCTCGACTTTCTAGGTCAGGAGGTGGCTACCCTTCTTGCCCAAGGGGCAATAGAAGAAGTTCCTCTTCTTCAACAAGGGTCAGGGTTTTACTCCCCCTATTTTCTCATTCCAAAGAAGACAGGGGGATACAGACCCATATTAGATCTCAGGGAATTGAACAAATTTCTATGCAAGGAGAAGTTCAAGATGCTTTCTCTGGGCACTCTCCTTCCATACCTTCAAAGTCAGGACGGGCTTTGTTCTCTAGATCTCAAGGATGCGTACACACATGTCCTCATCCATCCCTCTCACAGAAGATTCCTCCGTTTTCTTTTCCAAGGAAAACATTATCAATACAGGGTGCTTCCTTTTGGTCTGGCCTCTGCTCCAAGAGTGTTCACCAAATGCATGGCAGTAGTAGCTGCATTTCTACTGTCACCGCCACCCTTGCCCAGGCGGTTGCCTAAGGCCGGGGAGCGGGCAGTCAATATATTTATTTGTTCTAAGTGCCTATTTCTTGTAGTTGTGTAATAATCCAGCCGAGATGGTAATTATAGGCACACAGGATTTTTATTATTTTCAGCCAAAGGAACATTAAAGATTCCAATTATCAGGATAAGGTTAAGGATATTTTCCAACAGCATCAAACAAAGGCAAACTTGCTTCTCTTCAGCTTTGGCACTTAAATGAAAACACAGTATTTCCTCATACTATAACCAAACACAGCACTGAAACTCTGGTGCAAAAAGAATTAGAAAAAAACCCATCTTCTTTCATAGCTTTAAAACAAACAGAAGTTGTTACATTTCCAAACAGGCAAACTTCTGTTACACATTGTTTTTTCTTTCCTTTCACCAAGTAATTCCTTCAGCTTGTTGTATCTCAGGCTTTTCACTTTCTAGCATACAAATGCTCACACACTCAGCTAGGGCTTAAAACTTCAGGAACCTTATTTGCATATTTCCCAGCCATGCTCTCTTGAAGGAGCAGCTACCAGGTTAAAAGCTTCTGCAAATGTTCTAGCCTTTCTCAAAGCCTAGAGGCTACCGAACATTCTATTTCCTCATCAGAATTCTCCTCTATTAAACCAGGCATCTCTATTTCCATACTCTCCAGGTCAGAGTCTGCTTGAGAGGCACAGGATTCAGACTCAAAACTATCTGGCTTTAATCCCTTCAGGATTTCTAAGGCTTTAGTCAAGGCAGTGTCCTTCCTTCTCTGAGGAATAGTATAGCAGTTAGAAAGTCTCTTAGCTTTTGAGGAGTTAATAGAAGGCTTTAGGCTGCTCACCTTAACTTTTGGAATCAAGCACTTAACAGGCTTTACTGTTGAAGGCTCAGGCTCCATGCATACTTCGGGGGAAGGGCTTCTGCTGCCAACATGGCTGACCAACACCCCTGGGTAAGCTTTCCTTCTAGAAGTATATCTCCTGTCTCCCTTACAGGACCCTGGGTTAGCTCCAAATCCTCTGGCTGGCTCTGCCGTTCTCCCAGAGCTTTCCAATGAAGCTCCCTTGACTCTCCGGGTACCTTCTTTGCGTGGTTCTCCAAAGCTTCCAGGACCTCCTCCCCTCCTGGGATGTTCTGACCTGTTCCAAGCTGCACTGGAACCAGAACTAGGAATCCTTGTCAAGCATTTCCCTTCCCGGTTCTCAGACCTCTCTCTGAGTTCAGGCTTCCCTCTGAAGTCAGACTCCTCTCTGTCCTCCTCTGCTGCTTCCTCTCTCCCTTCTGTCTTGTGTTCACTCTCTGGCAGTTTATATGAGTGCTTTTCCCTTTGGCTTCCTGGCCCCACCCCCAGCTGTCCCTCGTGAGCAGGGTTGGTAACCATGGAGCTGGGGTGTGTCTCCTTGCTACCTGCTTTCTGTGGAGAGATTTTTCTAGTTCAGAAGTTTTAACCCTTAAACCTCTGGTTCTTTTCCTACTATCTGGGGAAAATGCCTGTTTTTTCCCTCTTTCTCTATTCTCTCTGCTTTCTGCGCCATTACACTACGCACTCTGGGAATATTTGTATTCCCATACCTGGACGACTGGCTCATCCGAGCTCCATCTCAGTCAGAGGCCCAGATTTCCCTGGACCGCACAAGACGCATTCTGCAGTATCTGGGACTTGTGGTAAACCTTCCAAAGTCTCAGCTCACCCCTACTCAGTCCCTAGAATTCATAGGGGCCTGGTTGGATACTACCACTGCAAGGGCCTACCTTCCTCAGGCCCGTTGCCAACGTCTAGTGCAGTTAGCCTCCCAGATTCAGTCAAAGAGCCACTTAACTGCCCGAGAGATGCTACAACTGCTAGGCCACATGGCTTCCACAGTGCATGGGGTACCCTATGCTCGCCTACACATGAGAGCAGCTCAATGGACTTTGTCCACCCAGTGGACTCAAGCATCAGGAGCTCTCTCAGACCAAATAGCAACCTCCAAACGTCTCTTTTGGTCTCTCCAATGGTGGATGTCCACACAAAATCTGTTGCTGGGGTCCCCCTTCCAACAGTTGTTGCCCCAAGCAACCCTCACAACAGATGCCTCCCAAACAGGTTGGGGAGCTCATCTACAAGACCTCTCCACTCAAGGCACTTGGTCCCCACAGGAGACCTCTCTTCATATCAACCACTTGGAGCTTCGAGCAGTTTTTCTAGCTCTCAAGGTCTTTCATACCCTGCTCAGCTACAAGACAGTCCTCATTCATACGGACAATCAAGTAGCCATGTTTTACATAAACAAGCAAGGAGGAACTGGCTCTCTGTCACTTTGCAACGAAGCTTTAAGATTGTGGGCCTTCGCCAGAGAGCATCAAATCCATCTTCTGGCAGTATACCTCCCAGGAATCCAAAACTCTTGGGTAGACAGACTCAGTCGAGTTCTGCTTCCACACAAATGGTCCCTGCACATGGATCAGGTACTCAGAATCTTCCAAGAATGGGGAACCCCAGACATAGACCTCTTTGCAAGTCCGTGGAATGCCAAACTTCCCCGGTTCTGTTCCAGAATTCCGTGTCAGGGAGTTCAGGCCAAGGATGCCTTCCTCCATTGGGGTCAGGGCTTCCTGTATGCCTTTCTACCCATTCCCTTGATTCCCAAGACTCTGTTCAAACTCCAGAGGGATCAAGGATCTATGATCCTCATAGCTCCATGCTGGCCACGCCAAGTGTGGTACCCTCTACTTCTGCATCTCTCCCAAGCCCCCTCTCTGGACTTGGGAGCTGCTCCAGACCTTCTGTCCCAGGAGGAAGGGACTTTGTGGCACTCAAACTCCAAGTCCCTTCACCTCAGGGCTTGGTTACTGAAGGCCTAGACCTTCAAGGCTGGAATCTTTCTCAGCAAGTGAAGGATATCCTCCATGCTTCCAGAAAACCTTCTACTAGACGTTCCTATGCTTTTAAATGGAAAAGGTTTTCCATTTGGTGTACTGAAAAGGGTCTTGACCCTCTAGCACTACCTTTGAATTCTCTGTTGGAATATCTCCTGCATCTTTCCAATGCAGGCCTTAAAATGAATTCCATAAGGGTCCATTTGAGTGCTATTGCAGCATCTCTTAAGCCTATCAATGGACAACCTATTTCCTCTCATCCTCTTATTGCAAGATTCATGAGAGGCCTAACTTTAACTAAACCTCCCATTAGGCCTCCTCCGGTGGCATGGGACTTAAATTTGGCTCTTGGTCAGCTCATGAAGCCACCTTTTGAACCCTTAGCCACCACCTCCTTGAAATTTCTTTCCTGGAAGGTTATTTTCCTCATTGCAGTCACCTCAGCTCACCGCATCAGTGAACTGCAGGCCTTAGTGGCTAATCCACCTTATACAAGGTTCCATCATAAGGTAGTCCTTAAGACCAATCCACACTTTATGCCTAAAGTGGTCTCACCTTTTCATCTTAATCAAGAGGTGTATTTACCTGTCTTTTTTCCAGCTTCTCATGCATCAAGTGCAGAGAGGAATCTTAATACCCTGGATTGTAAGAGAGCTCTTGCCTTTTACTTGCAAAGGACACAGCAACATAGAAAGTCTTCCCAGCTCTTTGTTGCTTTTGATCCCTCTCATCTGGGACTTCCAGTCTCTAAAAGAACACTGTCCAATTGGATTGCTCAGTGTATTTCTTTCGCCTACCAGAGTAAGAACCTTTCTCTGGAGAGCCATGTCACAGCTCATAATGTGAGGGCCATGGCAGCCTCTATGGCTCATCTGAATTCTGTGTCCATCGACCAGATCTGTCGAGCGGCCACCTGGGCCTCGGTTCATACCTTCACAGCCCATTACTGCTTGGACAAGGACTCCCGCCGGGATGCCTTGTTTGGTCAGGCTGTTCTCAAACACCTGTTCCATTCTTAATCAACTCCTACCCTCCTTCCCTGGATGGATGCCTGAGATCCATAAGGAGGAGGTAGAGCCCTTCCCAGGGTCTCATAACCTTGGGGATCTCCCAGGCATCTTTAGCTAGGGAGTCCCCATATGTGAAGACTCATTCCTGCTTGTTCCTGGAGATAGCACAGTTACTTACCTGTAACAGGTGATCTCTGGGAACAGCAGGAATAAGTCTTCACAACTCACCCACCTCCCCTAGGAGTTGTATCTCTCTATCTATCTTTCCTTTCCTCTCTCTCTTTTTGTCTCAGCTTTAAAACTCAAACTGAGGAGAGGCGGTTAGGAAAGGCGGGAAGGCAGCGCGCAGGCGCTGTGGGATGCTCCCAAAAGCTTTCCTTTTTGGGAAGCTTGGGATCGTTCCCGCGCAGGCTCCGTCGGTACCGACGTACCCATATGTGAAGACTTATTCCTGCTGTTCCCAGAGATCACCTGTTACAGGTAAGTAACTGTGCTATCTGCCACAAAGCCCATTTTATACAATGGGCTTTGAAGCAGATAATAGGCTGTAATAGTGTCATTGCACACTGTGGGAATGTTTACTAAAGCCCGTACCAGTAACAGTTGTGTGGGCAGCTTTCTCGTGTTGGGGGCTGCGCTAATTTCAGGGTGTGTGTGTTTGTATATCCATCTCCCTGCAATTAACATGGTGCAAAGATGCAGCATCACACAAATGGGTACACCTAACCCCTAGGTAGCGCACTATAGTAAACACGCCCCACTGATTCTTTGCTAATTGCTGTGGTTTGTTTTTTATTCTCCCCGTGATGTGGGCTGTTCTTTCCTTTAGTTTTCTTCAAACTGATACTCTTGTTTTATTTGAGTGGGAATTTGTTTCCTTTGTTCTTATTTGATTTTTGCAGGAAGCCAGAGCTCAAGGAATTCCCAACAGCTCTGGCTTCCTGCAAAATCCTGATGAAAATACTATCTGATAGCTCTCTGGAATGTCAGGGAATCTGAGCATTCAGATCTCTTGTCTGTACTTTTCTTGAGGGATGTTTTTTTGTTTTTGTTTTTTTGGGGGGTATATATATATTTTTTTGCTCATTGCTTTGGCTCAGATTAACTCTGTACTCTCTGAAATGTTAATTTCCGCAGTAAAAGACATTGTGAAAGTCAGGCAAATGGAACACAAATCCCACTTTGCTCTCTCTACCAGTTCACGTCATTATTGCAATCTTGGTTTCTACTGTTGTCCCAAAAGTAGAAAAGGTTCTTATAGACGGATAATGAAAGAAAATGAGGTTGAAGACCAGCCATCTATTTTTTCGTTAGTTTTAAATAATGGGCTCCTTTTACTAACATTTAGGGGTACATTAACTAAACCTCATTAGGTTTTTGCAGCTACAACAGCAAAAAAGTACAGATAAGGCCACATTAACTGCAAAAGTCATGCTGTATCTGATGGGTGCATGCACAGCATTCCCCCCAGCAGACAGGGCCGGCCCGTCCATTGTGCGAGAATGTTTGCACAGGGCCCTGCGCTTCAGTGGGCCACACGCCAACAACATCCCACATTGAATACTGGCAGGCAGAGCGTCTTTCGAAGGAGCCGGAGAGGCCTCAGCACATCTTTAACAGCTGCCAAAGCGAAGAGCCATCTTTTTCCTTCACTTCAGCAGCTGTACTGTAGTTTAGAATGCTGCCGTGCTGAGTGCTGGGAAACAGGATGTCCCCTTTGACCTCAGCGTGGCAGCGTCCTAAACTACAGTACAGCTGCCTAAGTGAAGGAAAAAGATGCTCTTCAGTTTTGGAAGCTGTTAGAGGTGAGCTATGGCCTATTCGGCTCCCACTAAAGTATTTTAGATAGCCGCAGGGCTCGAGGGGAGGGGGAAGGGGGGGCGGAAGGGGGGCTTGAACTGAAAATGGGCTGAGTGGAGGGGGGGGGGGCTTGGCCTGGAAATAGCTGATGGGGAGGGCGGCTTGGACTGGAAATGGGCTGAGTGGGAGGGATTGGACTGGAATTTGGGGGGGGGAACTAGGACTGGAAAGGGGCTGAGTGGGGGGAGCTAGGACTGGAAATGGACTGATGAAGAATCTAAGACTGGGAAGTAGGCTGATGAGGGGGTTAGGATTGGAAATGGGTTGATGGGAGGCTAGGTTTGGAAATGGGCTGATGGAGGGGCTAGGATAGGACTGGAAATGGATGGGGGAGCTAGGACAGGAAATGGACTGATGGAGGGGCTAGGATTGGAAATAGGCTGTGGGGGGAGCTTGGATTGGAAATGGGCTGATAGAGGTAGGCTTGGATTGGAAATGGACTGATGGGGGAGCTAGGACTGGAAATGGGATGATGGAAGGTCTAGGATAGGACTGGAAATTGGCTGATGGAGGTGCTAGGATAGGAAACGGCATGGACTGATGGGGGCTAGTATTGAAAATGGATAGGACTTGAAAGGGCTGATGGAGGAGCTAGGACTGGAAATGGGCTGATGCAGGGACTAGAAAGGAGCGGATGCTGGGTGGGGCTGGAACTAGAAGGGAGCTGATGTTGGGGAGGACTAAAATGGGATGGGGCTAGGAGAGTGAAATGGAGAGGGGAAAATATTTTGTGTGGGAGGGAAGAAAAATGTACAATTGGCCGGGTTTTGAGAGAGTAAGTGGGGATTGAGGATGAAGGGGTAAAATTTAAGTGGATGAAAAAAGAAATAAAGAATGAGATGGAGGGAAGAGCAAAAGGAGAAAGATCAGTATGTTAAAGCAGATGTAGAGAGAGAATGGAAAAAAAAAACTAGGAGAGAAGAAAGGACAAATGGATGCAGACAATGGAGAGTTGGCAGAAGACACCAGAAGAAAGTGACTGGAGCAATTGCAACTGAAAAATAAAATTCACAAACAGAAGTTAGGAAAATACTTTTTTTATTTTGAATTTATTAACTGGGAATATGTCAGCTCTGGGAAATGTGCATCTTTAACATCTGCATTTTGTTTAATACAAGAGGAAATTAATTTAGAGTTTTATTTCTGCAGTGGTGGTGTACATTCCAAGTTTGGCTTTTGGAGTTCCCAGTTTAATTATTGTCTTCCTATTTCTAAATTGTGATCCCTTGTTCTTTGTTTGGTGACCGTCTATGTTCTGCAAGTGTAACCGAGCTGAGGTATTCTATTTATGTAGTTTCTATTTGACAGTCCACTTGTTCTCTTTCCCTAGTAGGAGATATATTGGTATTCTCTGAGATGTATTGGTTTAATATTTGCAGTGTTGCCTTTTGATAGGTAAGGTATGGTGCTTTGTGAGTCCTCGTAATGCTGTTATGATACAGCGGATTTGCTATGGGTTCTAAATGGGCAGTGTTTATAGTACTTCCTAATGTGCCTGTAGTTTGGCACTGGAGTGTAGTAATGTAGAAATTTGATATTCTTTCTTTATCCATACATTCATTAAGAGGCATGTTTACTAAAAGTTAGTGTATGTTAACATTATGCAAATATTTATGCAAATGAGGTCCCGCACAGAGTCTCCGCACATGGTCCCACACCCCCCTTGGGCCACCCCTGCCAGCAGATAACTTATCAAAATGGCAAAGAACACGGCCCAGCAGTACCATGAATGCAACTATCACCACCCATTGAGGTGGCGTTAGTTACACCCATACCATCTGCAACTTTGACAGTTACCTTGTGCTGCTGATGCCTGCAGTAACCACGCACACTCACTCTCCACCACTATCCTGAAAACTTTAGCAACACAGGATCTGCATTTCCCCTGTGCTATCTAACACAGCCCAATAGCACATGCTATCTGTCGCATCAGCAGTACAGCTTAGCAAACATCCCCCTTAGCTCAGATAGCTGAAGCTAAGGGTTAGTAAAGGCCCTAAGGCTCATGTTTTCCTGACTTCGTAGCTTTTAGGACTACACCTGGATTGTATTTGCTTGATTCCCTAGTATAATTATGCTATTGCTATTTAAAAGTATCATGCATAGCAGAAAGTTTTGGCCTGTGCACATCATTAAGGGCCTATGTGCTAAAACTCATGCTTCAAAAGTTTCAATATGCATGTCAACAAGCAAATGCACTAATCATTTTTTTTGCAATAATTTTTTCTGCCCAAACATTTTTGGTATGGTGGTTTTGCAAAATAGTGTGCATGCTATATCAAAATTCATGCTAGCTGTATTACAAACTCCTCTATGTATTGTGCAATGATGTGTGCCAGTGTTAAGATTCACTATAAGTAAACAATTCTAACTTGTGATATTCCTAAAACATATTTTGGATATGACAGAAAATAAATTAAATAAAATAAAACTAGCCCAAATGGCCTGTTAGTATAAGGGATTTCATTCTCCCTTCCTATAATGGCAGACTGCCATTATTGCCACCAAATCAATGGTTATGATGTCCCAATCTTCTCATCTACCCAACACAACCATCAAGGGTCTTCCATGGCCTAACTCCCATCCACCCCATCAAGGAACCTTTGTGATGCAATCTACCCCATCATCCTGGATTACAAGCAAAGGTAACTGTTTGCCATAATTAATCCACCAAAGGAAAATAAAAAGGGCTTTTACTCTTGATTGATTTCTCACCCCAGATCTCAGGACACTGGGTCAAGGGGACCTTCATATCTTGACTTACCCCTCCTCTTGAATACTAAGTCGAGGGGCCTCCATGGTGGAGATACAGTCCCTTCCCTTTCCTTGGCAGATCTCAATACTGTCTATCTGTTGTGATGATGTCCTGTAGAAGACCAATGTAAGTAGCTGCTTGGCTATATTTCCTTTTATCTTGTTTTTTGGTATGCTTCATTTTTTCCTATTTTGAGGACTTTATAGGCACAGATTTTCACTTTGGGGTTCTTTGATAAAGGTTGTATTTGCATTAATGATCTGTACATAGTTTTGAGACCCTGCCATGCCGTTGTACAGCATGGCGATAAAGGGTTCAGCCTGTTTATATTTACCCCAGTTAAAAATCCATGTTACTGCGCCTGTTCAACGTAAGCACAAGGCAGGTCTTCCCTGCTCTGTACAAGGAAATGTTAATTGTAAACCGCACAGATTTTGAAGAGCGGGGTATAGAAAAGCTTTTAAATAAAATAAAAAAATAAATAATGAAGTTAACACACATTAAGTGCCCACCGCCCTTTCATTTCTATGGGTGCCATGGCATTAAACATGCATTAACTTCATTAACACATGTCGATCTTTAATAAAAGTACCCCTTTGTGTAAAGGAAATACATGATATAGTAGGTGTAAAGATGAGGCGGGATCCAACCATAATCCTTGATCACCCCCCACTTATCCCCATTTGCAACAGCCTCTCAATTGTGGACACCCACATCTCCTCAAACCAACAAAATTGCCTAGTGGTCCAGTGGCCCTTATCTTCCCCCCCCCTCCCCCCGGAACCAAGGAAATACCCTGGTAGCCTAGTGCCCCTAGCATCCATCCCCCCAAACTAGTTGAATAATGTGGAGGCCGAATGACCCGTAGTTTTCCACTCCCCAAATCCTCCTGAAGTTCTACCCCTATGTACCTTAAATATTTGTATCCCCACAGTGCTATTTAGAAAAATGTCAGCATCTGATCCCGCACAGTGCATTCTGGGATGTACCTGGAGGGATTTGTCTATCATCTAAGGCAAAAACTGCCTTATATTGAAGACTGATCCCCCAGTGTGCATCCTGGGACAACTGAACCTATGTCATGTATCCCAAGATGCACTGGGCAGGCCAGGAACCATAATTTTTCAAGATAGTGGGGCAGAAGCATGCGTGCATTGCTCCTCCTTGACTTTAAAGGTACTGGGGGAGTAGAACTTACTTGGAAGGTTCATGGGTGTGGGGTCTAGGGGCCACTGGTCCATCAGACATTTTCTTGATTTAGAGGGGGTGGGGTAGGAGCCACTGTGCCACTAGGTTGGGGGGTAAGTGAGGAGGTCTGTGACTGGGGGAGAGATTCGGGGAACTGCAATTGAGGGGAGTTCAGGGGGCTACGATTGTGGGGAGATGATCATCTAAGGTGGTGGCAGACTTCATCTCAGATGCCTTTTTTTTTGTGAAGCAAATTAGTGTGTGTAAGGGGGCTGGACTTAATACAGGCCCCTGTGTGCTTATGTCTGGCTGGTTCTCCTTGTTTAATGCTGACTTTTTGCACACAGCAGATTTGCATGCTGTTTACAGCATCACTGCACAAAAGGTTAGCAGTACACCTGCATTAAGAAACCCTGTGCTACGACTTTTGTGCTGGGCTCTGGAGCAGGGTTTCTGCATCGGCCCAACTGTGCTATTGAGGCCATGATCAGTAAATTTAGGTCACTGGGCACACACTTACTGCATGGGCCCATGTTACATCATCTGATAGCATGATTGCATTTGAACAATCTTCTGAGGAATATGACATGGGCCCCATCAATGTAACATAAAATAAACCATTGTCTTGCAGCTAGAGAAGCCCATTCCACTCTCTTAATCTTAACTGTTCCCTCCCCAGTTACAACCCTCCTGATCTGCTTGTTCCTACTGTATGTTTACAGCCATCTCACCCATAGTACAACCCCCTCCGTGAGCGTGTCCCACCCATTATACAATCTCATTTCAGAGACCCTGATACCACCTTCCTCCACCCCAAGCCCCTCTCACAACACTAACTGGGGAAGCTCTGATAGGCTCATGCTATCTGAGCTCAAAATGGCAGTACTAGCTCTTAGTGGTAATCTCAAAGTACTACTGCTAGGGGCCAATCTCCCAAATAAGACAATGTCCCTTATTCAGTAGATTAATCCCTAAAGGTAGTAGGACAGGACTTCCCATAGGGGTCATAGCTGCCATTTTGAACCTGGACAGCAATGGAGTAGAAACAAGGTGGGAGGTTAGGGCAATAAGTGCTGGAGCAAAAGGTAATGTAAAGGTGCCATTAGGATCTCTGTGAGGTGGAGTTGTACTATGGGTGAGGGGGTTGTAACTTGGAGTGGGCAGATTAGAGGGGGCTGTAACCTGCGAAAGGGGTGAATCAAATCAGAAGGGCTGTAACTGGCAGGAAAGGTTGAGATTGCGTGAGTGGATGGTAACGGGGAAGGGGAGTTTGAGATTTGGAGAGTGGATTGTAACCGGGGAGGGGTTGAGATCAGGAGGGTGGATTGGGTTTTGCTGGCTGTGAGATGCTGGAATATTTTTTTAACCAGCATCTGTACTATCTGATGCCGGTACTGCGAGTACACTTAACGCTACCTTTTGAAATGGCATGCTAATAAGCTGCAGTCCTGATAGTGTGTAGTAATCTAGTAATGTACGACACACTGTCAGAGCTGTCCCCACCCTAACTCTACCTATAACCTGCTCCAATCCTACCCTAATCCAGGATAATCAGTTAGTGAGGGATATTTGCTGTGCAATTTTTTTTAGCTTGCAGTAGCCTTTAGCACAGGCACATGCTAAAACACACACTAACTGCTTAGTATGCTTTAGTAAACATCTCCCTTAGTCATTCTAAATATATGTAGTAAAAAATACATTAATGTTTTGTGTTGATAGCAGGCCTCTATTAAACTTTCTAGACTTTTAACAAGTACATTAAAGCCTAGTGTGCAAGCTTTAGTGGTCTGAAAGGATGTTCGCATTTTTTGTGCTACAATTAGTACGCACATATGGCAAGCAAAGAAATATCAAATGTAAATTAGACATTAGTGGCAATATTCTATTTAGCATATACTCAATGTCTTATTTTTAACACCTGCTTTGGACCTTTTAGCTCATATTGAAGGATTTAACTAAGAATATGTATTTTTGGGGCTACAAATGGAAGAAATGGAGGTGCTGCAGGGGTGGAAGCTATAATTGATGTGGGAGATGTGAAGTGCAGGAAACTAGAGAGAGACTGAGGAGAGGCATGAAGGATCAGAGCAGTTGTGTAATCATTTCCACAGTCATCTGGATCACCTTCAGGACTGCAGATCTTTTCCAGTCATTCGCCATGATGTTGTCTTCTAAATTTCCTGGCAGAGCCTTGCACATATTGTAAGAGACACATCTGATTGCCATAATACTTCAATGGGAATGCCAGTCGGGGACAGGTTGAGTTACCGGTGGTAAACTGACAGTTTCCTCTTGGGGTTCGTCCTATTGGGCATTGGTCGAGGTGACGTTGGAGAATAATCCCGAGACCAAGTCATTGCTGAGTGTATTGAAGAAGATTCTGCAGCTATTTCCAGTTACTTCAGTCGGTTGTATCAGGCTGTGCAATGCATTTATGATGTGCAGAATGAATTGAGTGCTTCAATTCATCTGACTTCCAGGCTGCTAACAGAATCCAAGAAACTTAGTGCTTTGTTCTTTGGTAATGCTTTCAATTCTGCCTCGACTTTTTCTTTCATCAGCAATGGTTCCTGAACATAAAGAACAGGATGAAAAGGCTATTGATCCACTTGATCTTTAGGAAGCAATGACTCTGTGTATTCTTTCCACCTTTTCTTTCTCTTTTTCAACATGGATCCTTGAGCCTCATTTAGCAATCCAGTTTGAGGCCAATGTTTTTCTTCTTCCAATATGTTCTGATTCTATTTCCTTGCATACTGTATGTCATTGCAGTACCACTCTTTGGGGCATGTTTACTAAACCATGTTAGGCTTTTATAGCTAATGCAGCATATTAGTGCAAATAGTGTCAAATTAAATGCACAAGCTACGTATTATCTGGAGGGGACACGCACAGCAGACCCACAGCAGATACCACACCAAAATTGCAGAGATTGCAGTAGGACAACAGTCTGGTTGCTGTTAATGCCATTCATTGAGGTGGCATTAGTTGCACCAGCGCTGTCTGCATATGGTTGCTGTTCTGTTGACATGCACAGTAACTGCATAGTGAAGACACACAGGAGCAGGGGAACACCGTTGAAGTTGGAGAAGCCAAACAAACCAATCTTTGGCTTAGTTTTCAATCTCTCTATTTGCTGATGCTTTGTTAGGCACCCCATACCGTTGCTTATGAAGACATGCCCACTCTCCGCCCTCACTCTTTCCATTTGCACAGCTAGTGTGCTTTCTGCAGATAGCACAGAAAATCACTATATTATCTGTATTTGCTCCACATTAGCTGTTAACTCAGTGCATTTGGCAAGTGCTATCTGCTGCGTTAACAGCTAATGCAGTTTAAAAAAACATGCCCTTTGTCTCGCTGCGTTGGAAATTTCTGTTAAGTTCTGTGATTACCTCTTTCTCCTTTGACTTTAGCTTCTCTGCATTTCTGAGCAAGTTTTGTTTTTTCACCTTTTGTGGAGACTTTTCACTTTCTACAAACACAACGTTCTCTATCATCCCATAGCTCTTCTGGTGATCTGTCATTTTTATCCAGGTCATGACCATCATCTAAACAAACCCACAAATTAAAATATTATTTTTGTCAGAGCCCACCGAGGGAGGGCTAGAACTGTTTACCTAACCCCCACCTGACGGTAGACTACTTTTATTTCACCCTAGTGTATTTAAAACAAGTACTTATCTTCAAAACCAACACTGCACTTATTATCTTCCACGTTGCAAATTACGAATGTGCACGACGTGCACGTTTCGGGCGTGTGCCCTGTTTCAAGTGCTTCTCATCCGTTCAAATATGCAACAAAACCGCCGTCTTCATGGCAATGGGTTACAGATAACCCATTGCCACGAAGACGGCGGTTTTGTTGCATATTTGAACGGATGAGAAGCACTTGAAACAGGGCACACGCCCGAAACGTGCACGTCGTGCACATTCGTAATTTGCAACGTGGAAGATAATAAGTGCAGTGTTGGTTTTGAAGATAAGTACTTGTTTTAAATACACTAGGGTGAAATAAAATAAAAGTAGTCTACCGTCAGGTGGGGGTTAGGTAAACAGTTCTAGCCCTCCCTCGGTGGGCTCCGACAAAAATAATATTTTAATTTGTGGGTTTGTTTAGATGATGGTCATGTACTAGATCGTTAGAGTTCCATCATTGGAGGGGTATTTACTATTTAATTTTTATCCAGGTGGCAAATCAATTTCTCAGGCAGACTTCAAATTCCAGCAGTATATTTTCAAGATCATATTTTGCAACATGCTTGAGTGGCTTTCTCTTTCCCTCTTTATCTTGAATTTGTATATTGGCAGATAGTGATCTGTACCACAGTCAGCTCCGGGTTTTGTCTTTGTTGATGTTAGTGAGCTTTTCCATTCTTGATGTCCACAGATTAATCAATTAGATTTTTGTACAATCTACTGGGCAACGTCCATGTGTAAAGTCACTGCTGGAAGGTGTTTGAGATGAATAGATTGAAGACTTCTATGAGTCTTTCTCTAGCTTTGTTTCTGTTGCCAAGCCTATACAGTCAAACCTCGGTTTTCATGATTAATCCGTTCAAAAAAGTCTGACTAAAACCGAAACGTATGAAAACTGAAGCAATATTTCCCATAAGAAATAATGTAAATCCAATTAATCCGTTCCAGACACCCAAAATATTCACAAAAATACATTTTATAGAGAATAACTATATTTTTACATACAGAAAACAATGAGAAATAAATATAAATGACTAATGAAATGGATAAATGAACATTTAACATCACTGAAAGCAAGCTAAGTTCAGTACTGAACAGTACAGTATGTTAACATCTGGCCTTAGTCACCCCTGACAAGCTGCTGTGCCCAGCTCTCTTCGGAATCACATTGGATTCAGCCCATTAAAATACCTTTACATTATCTGCTCAATGCTTCAGAATGGCAGAAAATCTTAATGATATAGCTTCAGACGTACCATGCAAGAGAAAGAACTGCCTCCCACATTCATGCAACATCTCCTGCTTACGTTGACAGCTTTTCTTCCCTGCTACCTCCGAGCCTGAGGGGGTGCTCCAGAGAACGGGCAGGCGGTGGACGAGATCGGGGCCTTCCTCTCTGCGCAATCCTTGCCTCTCTGACTCTGACCAGGCTCGAGGATGTGTTTCATTTACGTGCTCAGCTGGCTTTTGCTTCTCATCACGCTGGCGATCGGTGAGTCCGGGGGGCAGTGCTGCCGGGACCGGGCAGGCGTTCTGGCAGTGTATACAGAATGGTGTGCAGCGCGAGGGTGTATGTATTTACAGTACTGTACTTTACGAAAACCGGGACAAAATCTCAGTCAAAAGACGTTGAAAACCGAAGCGATGTATGAAAACCGGGACAAAATCTCAGTCAAAAAAGACGTTGAAAACCGAAGCGTATGAAAACCGGGGCAAATGAAAACCGAGGTTTGACTGTATTTTCCAAGCACTTTACCTTATTCTTTGTTCTCAGCTTTTGGTACATGACTATCAGTATAGTTTGCATGTTTTGTCAATTTCAGCTTGTACTTGTTCTTAGAGCTTCCTCTTCTGTATCTATTGTCGGTGCACATAATCGAATAACAGTTGTGTTCATGGACATTCCTTGCAGATGAATAGAAATATTCACTGATTGTATTGTATTTCATTACCATTCTTGCAATTTTTTTTCTTAATTATAATTATAATGATAAGTGCAACATTGTTCATTTCCAGTGACGTATGGCATAGGATCATCAGATTCAAAGGTCCCTTTTAGTTCACCGACACCCATCAGATTAAGTTGTGCACATTCAGTTTTGTCATTTGGTACATATGCTGATGTTTCTGTCTCATTTCATATGGCTTTTGTTGGAGATCAACACCATTTACATTCCCCTTTTCTGAACTGCATCTAGCCCCTCTCTCCTTTCTGAAATGTGACCTCCAGAACCGAACACAGTACTATAGAGGAGGCCTCACCTCTTTGATTCTGGTTGCCTCTTCTTTTGCATCTCAGCTTCCCTCTGGCTTTCTTTACTTCTTTATTGCATTTTGGCATATCACACATTATCCCAAGGTCTCTCTCCTAATCGGTGCAAATCAACTCTGGAGTTCTTATCACATACCATTCGTACAGATTTCTGCAGCCCAAGTGCATGACTCTGTACTTCCTGGGTGGACATGTCATGCTCAGTTTCACTTGCTAGTCTTCCAAGCCAATTCCAAGGTCTTCCACCTACTAACCTGTGAACTCCTGCAACCTCTATAAATAAAATGGGGCCCATAGAGAAACCCCACAAAAGAATGTTACAAGACTCTTGCTCTATTTTCTACTTTGTTCTTGAAATACAGTGAACCCACAAGCTTGCCATGGCTGCATTGTCAGTACTGTATCTGAATTCCAGGTGGTTGATAATGACATTTGGAACCAATGTCTCAGTGAGACATTGATCCAGACGTATGAACTGAATGGGACAGTCATGGCCACCCCATGTCTTTTTCGATTGGCCGGAGACATGCTTTAGCTGTCTTTTCTGAGAGGTCTCATTTAAAATTCTAATAAAAATACTTGAATTGTGGTGTTGTCTTAGAGCTTACTTTGAAGGTGTTGAATTCTGATATATTACTTTTTCCCAACTGTTCTTTACTGCTGTGGTTTTCCATGTGGATTCTCTGCAAAAAAAAGCATGCTAAAGTTCTTGAGGTTCAACCCTAGAATGTGGTAATTTTCTTGCCAAGTAGATCACCATGTGTGTTGATGTGACTCTGCCCCTGCTGATGGAATCCATGGTGGTTCTCTTCTTTTACCTCACCCTTCTCCAGCTCTTCCTTATTCATTTCATTGTGCCCCTTTGCTGCCATGTTCCCCCTCTCCTCCTTTGCAGCATATTCTAGCACCTTGACTGATATCCCTACTTCCTTTATATCCCCTTGCTGTCATCCTTCCTTTCCCCTCCCCCTTTGTAATCTGTCCAGAATTATAAGCCTTCGTGGGTCCCTCCCGCATCCCTGTGGCATGACTGCTCTGCCTGCAACCTTGCCTCAAAATGCCTTACTCCCTCTCTTTCTGTTCCAGCACTATCATGAGTTTCCTTACTCTAGCTTCCACTCTCCTCTCAGCACTCCTATGACACCTTTTGCTCCCTGCTAGATCTTTCCACATACTTGCTTCTTGCATGCCTATCAAACCCTAACCATGACCTTTCACTTCTCTGTTACACAGAAGACAGAGAGACAGAAACACACTCTAATTTCCTCTCACTACCTACAGATCTGTAGCAAAACACAAACAGAAAGGTATCACAAAAAAAGACATATAAGACACCAGACAGTCATTCAGATTCCTTTTTTCTCTCCTCGACATCTTACTCCTTTCTGCTCTCCTGGGATTTAGTCTTTCTTTTCCATTTAATATTGACATTCAACTCTGATCTTCCTTTACTATCATTTCTAAGACAGAAAGGAGGATGGAAAAATGTAGACAGAGCGTGCCCACTTTAGCTTGTGCAATTTTATAGGCTGTTTAGCATTCAGGAGGGTTAAGTGATGAGACATAAACATTTCAGGTTAACTGTTACTTTAAATCAAATCTCTCTTCCTGCTCTGTCCCCAGAACGTGCTGTGTTTTAAACTTTTTTTCTACTCTAGCCTACCTGAGGGACTACCCCCTCCCCCCCCCTGCTGAGGTATTGTGTAGCCCTTCTTCCTGTCGTCTCCTCACACATGTGCATAGTCTGTTCTGTTTGCCTCTCTCTGCTCTGGGAAGAGCAGTGCCCTCACAGTGCTCTGCTAGAGAGGTGAATATTTAACTCCTGTGACGACTTTGCTGTGAGTTCTAGCTGTCTATTTATTTATTTGTTGTCTTTATTGGTGTGCTACTTCACCTCCCTGTTCCCTTTAGTTTTGCACTTAAGCTTTCTCAGCTGTACAACTTACCCTGCCTCTCTCAACTGTCCTTTGTGTGGTAGCCAGGTTAACTGTTACTTTAAATTAAATATCTCTCCCTGCTCTGTTCCCAGAACGTACTGTGTTTTAAACTTTTTTTCCTGCTCTAGCCTTCCTGAGGGATTACCCCCCACCCCCCTGATGAGGATACCTTGTAACAGCCCTCTTTTAATAGGTCTTATTTCCCTCCCTCCCTCCCCAACACCCACCCACCCACCCCTGGGGTAATTGTAGCTTTATAGGTACTTACACGTCTTAGAGGAAAGGGGCTGCTCTCAGGTGCAGCTCTTTATCCAAATCAGTCATACATTGAGGACCTGAGATTAATTAAGCTTCAGGTGAACAAGGTATATTAGAGGTATTAGATACACTTTTATTAGTATAAGCATCTACACCATCCCTTAGTAAGTACAGAATTTAAAGACCTAAACACAAGCTTTAAGCAAAGATGCAGACAACAGTCCAGCAGAGAGATTTGCATTGAGTGTCGCATGTATGATTTTCTCCCAGTTGGTGAGAGGTCTTACGTATGCACTAAGTGCAAGGAGCTCTTTGCTCTCAGGGAACAAGTCCGTTCTCTAGAGGCTAGAGTTGCAGACCTGGAAGACACAAGAAAGACAGAGAAGTACATGGACGAGACCTATAGGGATATAGTCCTGAAGTCCCACCTCCAGTCTGGCAGCATCCCTGTTGCCATGGAGGAGAGAGGTCATGTGACAGGAGAGCATCACCCTGGTGTGGCAGGACGTGATCCTGTAACTAGGACCTGTCCTCTAGGTGATGTAAAACCCTCTCGCACTGAGGACATTTCTCCAGGGCCATGTGCCCATGAGGGAATGGTTAGGACAGCTGTTATAGTTGGTGGTTCAATCATTAGACATGTAGATAGTTGGGTGGCTGGTGGACGTGAGGATCGCCTGGTAACATGCCTGCCTGGTGCAAAGGTAGTGGACCTCACGCACCGTCTAGATAAGATTTTAGATAGTGCTGGGGAGGAGTTTGCTGTGTTGGTACATGTTGGTACCAATGACATAGGAAAATGTGGTAGGGAGGTTCTGGAAGTTAAATTTAAGATTTTAGGTAGGAAGTTGAAATCCAGAACTTCCAGGGTAGCATTCTACAAAATGCTTCCTGTTCCACGTGCAGGACCCAAAAGGCAGGCAGAGCTCCGGAGTCTCAATGAGTGGATGATACGATGGTGCAAGGATGAGGGGTTTGGATTTGTTAGGAACTGGGGAACATTCTGGGGAAAGGAGGGGCTCTTCCGAAGGGATGGGCTTCACCCTTAACCAGGAAGGAACCAGACTGCTGGCATTAACCTTTAAAAAGGAGATAGAGAAGCTTTTAAACTAGAAAATGGGGGAAAGCCGACAGTCACCCAGGAGCGCATGGTTCGGAAGAAGGTATCCTTGAAGGATACTACCAAAAGCAGTAAGGTTTCAAAAGAGTAAAGTAGCCCAAATGCCCTTGAGTATGGTGCAGACAAAGCATAAAGATTCCCAATTACACATGCCTACCAATAGCCAGATTAATATTAATAAAATACAGTCTCTAAAATGCTTGTATGCAAATGCTAGAAGTCTAAACAATAAGATGGGAGAGTTAGAATATATAGCACTAAATGAGAGGTTAGATATGATTGCAATCTCAGAGATATGGTGGAAGGAGGATAACCAGTGGGACAATGTGATACATGGATACAAACTATATCGTAATGATAGAACTGATCAAATTGGTGGAGGGGTTGCGCTCGATGTTAGAGTGTGCATTGAGTCAGAAAGGATTAAAGTTTTGCAGAAAACAAAATTTGCTGTAGAATCTCTATGGATTGAAATTCCATGTATGAAGGGGAAGGTGATGGCAGTGGGGGTGTACTATCGACCGCCTGGCAAGAATGAACAAATGGATGATGAAGTGCTCAAAGAAATCAAGGAAGCTAACAAAAGTCACAGCACAGTAATAATAATGGGTGATTTCAGTTACCCCGGTATCGACTGGGTCAGTATCATGGCAGGACATGCTAGGGAGATAGTTTATAGATGAAATAAATGACTGCTTCTTGGAGTAGCTGGTTCATGAACCGACCAGAGGGGAAGCCATACTGGACCTAGTCCTTAGTGGAACACCAAATCTGGTGCAAGAAATAAGGGTGTTGGGGCCACTTGGCAATAGTGATCATAGCATGATCGTGTTTGATTTAATTAGTGGAGGAGGGATAGTAAAGAAATCCACAGTACTACCTTTTAACTTTCGTAAGGGAGACTATGATAAAATGAGGAATATATTTAAGAAAAAACTAAAAGGAGCGGTTGCAAAGGTTAAAGACTTACATCAAGCTTGGGTGTTTCAAAATACTATCCGGGAAGCCCAGACCAGCTGTATTCCATGCATTAAGAAAAGTGGAAGAAAGTCCACAAAACTGCCAGCATGGTTTAAACGTGAGGTCAGAGAGGCTGTTGCTGCCAAAAAAGCATCTTTCAGGAAATGGAAAAAAGAGCCAAACGACAAAAACTGGAAACAGCACAAGCACTGGCAAGCTAAATGCAAAGCATTGATAAAGAAGGCAAAGTGAGAATTTGAGAAGGAACTTGCTACGGAAGCAAAAATACGAATAAAGACTTTTTCAAGTACATTCGTAGCAAAAGGCCTGTGACAGAGTCAATTGGACTGTTAGATGATAGAGGGGTAAAAGGGGCAGTAAGAGGAGACAAGGCTATAGCGGAGAGACTGAATGAATTCTTTGCTTCGGTCTTTACTGAGGAAGATGTAGGGATGTTACCCAAGACTGAAGTGGTATTTAAAGGTGATATTGAAGAGGAATTCAGAGAAATATCGCTACACCGGGAAGATGTATTACAACTATTTGATAAAATGAATAGTAGCAAATCACCTGGACCGGATGGTATACATCCAAGAGTGTTGAAAGAACTGAAATATGAGATTGCAGACCTGATATTAGTAATCTGTGAACTATCATTAAAATCATCTGTAATACCTGAAGATTGGAGGATCGCCAATATAGCGCCAATTTTTAAAAAGGGTTCCAGGGGTGATGCGGGAAACTACAGACCGGTGAGCCTGACGTCGGTACCAGGGAAAATGGTAGAAACCATCATAAAGAACAAAATTACACAGCATGTAGATAGTCGTGGCCTAATGGGAGACAGCCAACATGGCTTTAGACAAGGAAGATCTTGTCTTACTAATCTGTAATGTTTTTTTGAAGGTGTGAATAAACAGACAAAGGTGAGTCAGTTGATATAGTGTATCTGGACTTTCAGAAAGCCTTTGACAAGGTCCCTCATCAGAGACTTTTGGCAAAACTAGAAAATCATGGGATAGGAGGCAGTGTACTATTGTGGATCAGGAACTGGTTAAAATATAGAAAGCAGAGGGTAGGGCTAAATGGCCAATTTTCCCAATGGAAAAAAGTGCATAGAGGAGTACCCCAGGGATCTGTACTGGGTCCGCTACTTTTTGACATATTCATAAATGACCTGGAAAAGGGAATAACTAGTGACAACACAAAACTGTTTAAAGTTGTTAAAACCCAAGAGGATTGTGGAAAACTGCAAGAGGATCTTGATAAATTGGAAGACTGCATCCAAATGGCAGATGAAATTTAATGTGGACAAGTGCAAAGTTATGCACCTAGGAAAGAACAACCCACACTATGGTTACACAATGCAAGGTTCCACATTGGGAACCACCACCCAGGAAAAAAATTTAGGAGTCATGGATAACATGTTAAAACCCTCCGCCCAGTGTGCAGCGGCGGCCAAGAAAGCAAATAGAATGCTAGGTATCATAAGGAAAGGAATGGAAAATAAAACAAAGGATATTATAAAGCCTCTGTATCGTTCCATGGTACGACCACACCTTGAATATTGTGTGCAATTCTAGTCGCCGTATCTTAAAAAGGATATAGCATTATTAGAAAAAGTTACAGAGAAGAGCCACCAAAATGGTAAAGGGGATGGAAGGCTACTCCTATGAAGAAAGGCTACAAAGGTTAGGGCTCTTCAACCTGGAAAAGAGACGGCTGAGGGAAGATATGATAGAGGTCTATAAATTAATGAATGGAGTGGAACGGGTAAACGTAGATCGATTGTTTACGATATCAGAATTTAGAAAGACTAGGTGACATGTAATGAAGCTACAGGGTACACTATTTAAAACTAATAAAAGAAAATATTTCTTCACTCAACGTGTAATCAAACTGTGGAATTTGTTACCGGAGGATGTAGTAAAGGCTGTTAGTGTAGCTGGGTTTAAAAAAGGCTTGGACAAGTTTCTGGAGGAAAGGTCCATAGAAACATGATGACAGAAAAAGACCACAAGGCCCATCTAGTCTGTCCTTCCATAACAACTACAACAGTCCACTTTTTACCTTTAGAGATCCTCTGTGTTGGTCCCATGCGTTTTTGAATTCAGTTACTGTCCTCATCTCTACCACCTCCACTGGGAGACTATTCCACGGATCCACTACTCTTTCCGTAAAGAAATATTTCCGCATATCACTCCTGAATCTATCTCCCTTCACCCTCATCCCATGTCCCCTCATAGCAGAACTTGCTTTCAATTGAAAGAGGCTCTCTCCCTGAACATTTATGCCACGGAGGTATTTAAACATCTCAATCATATCACCTCTATCCCGCCTTTCCTCTAAGGTGTACATATTAAGATCCTTAAGTCTGTCCTCATATGCTTTATAATGAAGCCCATTAATCATTTTAGTAGCAACCCTCTGCACCGACTCCATCCTGTTCACATCCTTTTGAAGGTGCGGTCTCCAGAATTGCACACCATACTCCAAATGAGGTCGCACCAAAGACTTATACAGAGGCATTATCACCTCCTTTTTTCTGCTAGCCATTCCTCTCCGTATGCACCCAAGCATCCTTCTAGCTTTTGCCGTCGCCTTTTCTACCTGTTTAGCTACTTTAAGATCATCAGACACAACCACGCCTAGGTCCTGCTCTTCTTTAGTGGACAAAAGTGCTTCACCTCCTATACTGTATTGCTCCCTTGGATTGCTGCAGCCCAAATGCATGACCTTACATTTTTTAACATTAAATCCCAGCTGCCAAATTCTAGACCATTCTTCAAGCTTAGCTAGATCCCTCCTCATGTTATCTACACCTTCCTGGGTGTCTACTCTATTGCAGATTTTGGTATCATCCGCAAAGAGGCAAACCTTACCCGACAGCCCTTCCGCTATATCACTAACAAAGATGTTAAAAAGAATTGGACCAAGGACAGATCCCTGGGGCACACCACTGGTAACATCCTTCTCCTCAGAGTGAGCTCCATTTACTTGTACTCTTTGTCGCCTCCCACCCAACCAATTTCTAACCCAAGCAGTAACTTTAGGGTCCATCCCTAGGGTGCTCAGTTTGTTTATAAGTCGCCTGTGAGGAACAGTGTCAAAGGCTTTACTGAAATCTAAATACACCACATCTAGAGCTCTCCCTCGGTCCAACTCCCTGGTCACCCAGTCAAAGAAATCAATCAGATTTGTCTGACAAGACCTGCCTCTGGTGAATCCATGCTGCCTTGGATCCTGTAATCCGCCAGACTCCAGAAACCTCACTATTTTCTCTTTCAGCAGCGTTTCCAATAATTTACTCACCACCGAAGTTAAACTAACCGGCCTGTAGTTTTCAACCACATCCTTACTTCCGCTTTTGTGTAAAGGCACCACATGAGCCTCTCTCCAGTCCTTTGGCACCACTCCCGACTCCAACGAGGCATTGAAAAGGTCAGTCAGTGGAGTTGCTAGAACGTCCCCAAGTTCCCTCAGTATTCTAGGGTGTATCCCATCCGGTCCCATCGCTTTGTCTACTTTAAGTTGAGCTAGTTTCTCACGAACACAGTCTTCTGAAAATTGTTCAAGATGTCCCTCGCTTCTGTTCTTATTTGTGGGTGTTTTCTGAGGTCCTGCTCCTGGTTCTTCATCTGTGAACACAGAACAAAAATATTTGTTAAGCAATTCCGCTTTATCCTTATCAGCTTCTACATATTCCCCCCCTGCACCCTTGAGTCTGACAATACCACTTTTGCCCTTCCTCTTCTCACTAATATATCTGAAAAATGTCTTATCCCCCCATTTTATTGCATTGGCTATTTCCTCCTCCTTTTGAATCTTTGCCTTCTTGACTACTTTGCTAGCTTCTCTAAGTTTTTCCAAATACAGATGCCTGTCTTCCTCTCTCTGTGATCTCTTGTATTTCATGAAGGCCTCCCTCTTTTTCTTCACTTTTTCAGCTACTTCCTTCGAAAACCATAGCGGTCTACTGTTCCTTTTGCCTTTATTTACCATTTTAACAAAAAGGTTGGTTGCCTTTAAAATACTCCCTTTCAGTTTTGCCCACTGTTTTTCTACATCCCCCAGCTGTTCCCATCCCACTAACGACTCCCTGAGGTATTGGCCCATCTTCGCAAAGTTAGTCTTCCTAAAGTCTAAGATCTTCACCTTGGAATGGATTCTAACAGCCCTAGTCCTAATACTGAACCACACCATCTGGTGATCACTGGATGCAAAATGATCTCACACTACAACATCAGAAACACTTTCACCATTGGTAAGCACCAAGTCCAGTATGGCCCCTTCACGTGTGGGGTCTGTTACCAATTGCCTGAATAGTTCTCCCTGTAGAGAATCCAGGATCTCCTTACTTCTAGATGATACTGCAGCAGGAATGTGCCAATCAACATCTGGCATATTGAAATCTCCTAGCAGTAGCACTTCCCCTTTCCTAGCAATGCTGCGTATGTCTTCAATTAACTCTCTGTCCACCTCTTCCTCTTGTGAGGGAGGTCTGTATATCACACCAATGCAAATAGATTTCTCTTTTCCTCTTTCTAGTTTAACCCACAATGCCTCCTCTCTCCCTTTTAAGCTCTGTAATTCCAAAGCTTTAATAGTAGTTTTTACATATAGTGCCACTCCTCCTCCCCTTCTTCCTACCCTGTCTTTTCTGAATAAAGTATAGCCAGGTATAGGTTCATCCCAGTCATGGTTTTCTGTGAACCATGTTTCTGTAACTGCCACTAAATCCAAATCAGCCACTCCCACCAAAGCTTCATCTTTAGGGATCTTATTTCCCATGCTACGGGCATTAATACACACTGCTTTCCATATGTTACCCCTGTTACCCATTTCCATAAAGGTATTTAATGTATCACCTACCTGGGGGCTTTCACTTACCTGGGGGCTTTCTTCACCCATCCCCAACGAATCTATTTTAAAGCCCTCTTCAGTAGATTAGTCAGTCTACTACCAAAGATGCGTTGACCTTTCTTGGACAGATGGGTGCCATCTCTGCTCTGCAACCCTTGGAACAGCATCCCATGGTCTAGGAAACCAAAACGCTCTCGAAGACACCATCCACGCAGCCATGCATTCATCTCCAGGATGCGAGCCTCTCTGCCTTGGCCTTTACCCTCAACAGGGAGGATTGAAGAGAACACCACCTGTGCACCTACCTGCTTCACCCTCTGTCCTAGAGCCATGAAGTCACTTTTGATACGTTCCGAGGTATACCTGGCAGTATCATTTGTTCCAACATGGATTAGCAACATTGGGTAATAGTCAGTGGGCTTGATGAGTCTCGGCAAACTCTCCGTAACATCTTGGATCTTGGCACCAGGCAGACAGCATACCTCTCTGGACATCAAGTCTGGTCGGCAGATGGACGCCTCAGTACCCCTCAGAAGAGAGTCTCCAACCACCACTACCCTTCGTTTCCTTCTGGTCACTGATTCCGCAACTATGGGGTACTTGAACTCTGGTTCTTCCCTTTCCAGGGATGCTTTCACCTCCTCCACTTCCAGGGCTGCATATTGGTTCTTCAATTCAAGGGCTGGAGAAGTTGGATTGGTGATTTTGCAGGCTCTGGTGACTTGTCCAACCATCGACATTCTGTTGGCACCCATCTTCTCCTGTGCTGGAGAGCCTGGTTGCTGCAAGAAGCATCTCATCAATGTACTTCTCACTGTCTTGAATGCTCCTCAGCCTCGCCACCTCCTCTCTGAGTTTCTCCACTTGTTTCCTCAGAGCTTCAGCATGCAGGCACCCTGCACATGGAACCGGTTCCTCAGCTGGCATTAGGACCTCTGTCTGGACCGAGGCAGAAGCTGTAACGGGGGTAACAGCTTTAGCAATACGATTTTTCCCAGCTATTGTCCTGTTTGTGGAGCTTAGGTATCTGTTAAAGAAAAAGAGAGAGATCTACCAAGTACCAGCCGGTTTCGCAGCTGTCCTTTCAGAGAAAAAGCAGTTAAATCTCTTTAATTATATTCAAAATGTGCTGGTCCAATTCACTGTGATTTGTTAAAGGGGGAGGTGCCCTATAAAGCAAGACTGCTCACTAGGGGTGGGTGGGAGTCGGGGTGGGTATTATTAAAAAGGGACCCAGGATATCAATGCTTGACCCAATACAAGCATTGTGGAACCTGTGTCTTTTGGGGAAACTGCTAGGTACGTATGACCTAGATTGTCCACTGTTGGAAACAGGATACTGGGCTTGATGGACCTTGGTCTGACCCAGTATGGCATATCTTATGTTCTTATGTTCTTAATGTGCATCCAAATAGCAGGAGCATGTTATGGATGCAACTGTTTTGCGTGTCCACACTAAATGGTTTTACATAGCCTGTTAAATGGTAATTTGCCATGTATGCTAAGGTTTTAGAGACCTGTACACTAGAAATCTTACTAATGTGAATTATAGCACATAGATCCTGTGGTGACTGACGGTAGACTCGGAGGTGAGTGTCTTTTTTTTATTAGTGCAGTTCTATATTTCTTGATTTAGTAAATTGTAGAAAAATACATCATGACTGAAAAAGATGCTGATATTTCCTGTTCATAGAAACATAGAAAATGACAGCAGATAAAAAACACATAGCATATCCATTCTGCCCATCTACACCTCTTGCTTATCTCTACAATCCTTTCATTTCCCTCAGCGATCCTGAGTGCTTGTCTCAGACTTTCATGAATTCAGTTGCTGTGCTTGTCTCCAATGCCTGTACTGGAAAGCTGTTCCACACATTCACCCATCATCAGCCTTTCGGTAAAGAAAAATCTTCCCAAAACTACACCCCTTTCACCCTCATACTATAAGGCCTCATGCTATTCCCTTCTTAAAGTTACTTATGTTCAAGAAGGTTAATATGTATGTACAGCACTATATATCTTTTTCTATGGAATGAAAAAACAAAAAACAAGAAGTTGGAAAATCTATGATTAGTGTGACAGAACGATGTATTTTCATTTCACTGTTGGCAGAATCAAGCCTGTGTGTGTGTGATGGAGATATTCGGGAGAGAGGTGTGCTGAAATGTGTCTTGTTAGGGTGATAATGGCTGTTTATGCAGTAGAAGGGGTACTGTGTATTTATTATTAATGATTATTTGCATAGCCCTACAAAGGGGTATGCAGTGTTGTACAGGCACATGTAAAAGATTGTAAGCTCTGATGAGCAGGTACCATCTAGTTAAAACAGACAATACAACATCTGAGGACAAGAATACATCTAGGGGTATGATAAAGAACATATAGGAGACTAAGGAGATCAGAATTCAAAAGCAGCCTTGAAGAGGTGAGTTTTCAGTCTGGATTGGAAACGAGCCAGAGCCAGAGATGAGGTCTGATGTACAGACTCAGGTAGTTTGTTCCAGGCATAAGGAGCAGCAGTGTGAAAGGATCAAAGTTTGGAGTTGGCAGTGGAAGAGAAGGGCACAGAGAGAAGTGATCCGCTAGAAGAGCAGAGTTCCCTGGAGGGATGTAGGGAGAGATAAAGGAAAGGTGGTGAGGAGCAACAGAATGAGTGAGCGCACTTATAGGTCAATTGGGAGAAGTTTGAATTGGAAACTGAAACAGAGAGCCAGTGAAGTGGCTTGAGAAGAGGAGTAATGTGAGCATATTGAGGCAGATGGAAGATTAGCTGTACAGCCAAGGTTTTGATAGATTGAAGGGGAGAGAGATGATTCAAAGGGAGACCAGCAAGGAGGACGTTGCAATAGTCTAGACAAGAGCTGACTAAAGAGTATATAAGTGTCTTAGGGGCTTGTTTACAAAGCCGCGGTAGCAGTTTGCGATCGTAATCGGAGCCGCGGCCCCATTGATTTCAATGGAGCCACGGCTGCGATCGCGATCGCGAACCACTACCGCGGCTTTGTAAACAAGCCCCTTAGTAGTGTGTTTGTGTATGAGATGTATGTGTATCTTGGGAGGGTTTGTTGGTGGGGAGGTATAGTTGAGGGCTTGGTAGGTGTGTATGTGCCTTAGGTGTTGGTGTCGTGTGGGGGAGGGGGGAGTGAATATGAAGTTGTTTGGGTAGATGAGTATGAGGGATGGGTACACAGAATAGCAACACCTATGTTATGCACATAAATGCCAATTTATACACATAACTCATTAAAATGCCATGAGTTACACATGGAAAGGGTACATATCTTTAGACGGCTTTTTATAAAATTACCCTATCAACATATATTCAGTGCCACTGTCTATCAGTATAGGGATACTGAATATGCATATTTTTTTTAAACACTGTGAGGCCGATTCTGACTCCGGCATGTCCAGCTGCATTGCCCAGCCAAAATTTGGACATGGCGGAGATTACCCAATTCTGCTGCCAAGGGGCCCAGATGTAGCCGTGATGGCACTCGGGCACGTAGATGTGTGGGTGGGCACCTGATTCCCATGTGGGGGACATCCCAGGGGCTGCCTGTCCACCTCACACAGTGCTCCAGCTGGCATGCTGGTGCATTGGCATCCCATCGCCATGGCACAGACACGTCCAACCAAAGGCGCTGAATGCCCGGTCCCAGTGCAGCGACAGACTGCCATCCAACCCTTGGCAGGGGCCCCCAAGACTAGGGTCAGGCAGTGTGATCTCTCCTGTGGCAGTGCAATGGGCTTGGGGGGGGGGGGGTGCTCTAGCTCTTGAGTATGGCTGTGCCTGGCATTTATTCCCCCATAGGGGAAGAATAAGGCAGGCATCCATCTCTGCACTGGGGGACGTACAGAGGCCTGACCTGGCACATTGCCCCACCCCCTGCTCCACCCCTGCTAGTGAAAAAATCAGTAAACCAAATATGACTGGGCCCAAAATTCAACTGGGCAGGCTATGCACCGCTATGATGCATAGCCCTGCCCACTGACCCCTAACCTTGGATATTCAATGCTACAGCAATGGCATCGAATATCTGGGTTTAGCACAAAGCAGACACTACTGCAGAGCCTAACTGGGCAGTGGCGATATTGCACCGCCTACCCAGCTAACATCCGCAGGTAAAACTAGGCCAACAAAAAGCTGAGAATTTCCTATGAGTGTTTATACAAAGAGAATATAAAAATTTAACTTCAGACTAGTTTGTAGTAGAATGCACTCTCTGTGTATGGGAAAAGCACCTAAGACCTAATGGGGGAAAATTCAGAAGTGTTCTAATGTGAAAGGTCAAAAAAGGGCTTATTTTATGCAGTTTTATAAAGGCAACATACATGCTTATGGACTTTTATAAAACTGGCTCCTACAATGATCCCTAGTAATGCACAAAGGAACCCTTTTAATAAAGTGTGCTAGGCTTTTAGTGCAAAAACTAGTGTTAATTGCAAAGCTTCCAGGATAACTGTTGAGGATGTGACCAACATGTTCCCAAAAGTTAACATATTGATGAATACCCTAACATACAGTGCTATTAGTTGGATACACTTAACTCTGCCTATCGATGTGCCATTAATGGCAACATTGACAGTGCGTGATATGTGCCCCCCCCCCAACTAAATGCTCACCGTGCCCACTGTCTGCCCTAACCGCCCATTTGTCACCTTAATGCACAAATAAGAGTGTGAAAATATTTGCTGTAGCTTTCACCATGGGTCCAAGCATATAGTTAACACACACACCAAGTTGCATGTTAACTACATTGCGCACTATAGTAGTTTTGTTTTAATAGTCTTTATTAGAAATAGAGCGATAACATCTCGCTGCAGAAAATATTTACATACAACCTCAATTCCCACCCCACCCGCACAGTGAGCCAGCCAAAGATCAACACAATAATGCCCACAACAATCACACAGCCATAGGCTAGGAAATCCATACCATTACCGCTCAAGGCTCCCCACTACCTCCCCCCCCATGCCCCTTGCAGTCACCCAGCCCAACTGGGGCAGATAGGCAGGCTAATAGGTCCCATAGGCCTCCATCCTCAACCCCCTCACCTATCAACATCAACAGGCGGCATCCCCATCATCGCAGCCTGCAGCCCACTAACTGATCACCTACAGCCACCCATACCTACCACTCAGTCTGCCAGCCCCCACACATACATTCAGATCCAAAACCACTTCAAATGTTAAACACCTTCCCTCTAGCATCCAGGGACAAAATATCAATTACTGGAGCCCAAAGAATGAGGAAGAGCTCCTGTGCCTTGGAACCCAGCTGCCTTGCCATCCTTCACTCCATCTCCGCTGCTCAGACAGGGCTACCTCCCCCAGTTGTACCCTGGGATCTCCTTGGACATCCAGTATCTTAGAATGAGCTTCTTGACTATGATAAATTCCCACTCACACAGCTATTGTTCAAAAGTAGATGTGCACCACTCCACCAGATATTGGCCAAACAAGCAAATCTCCACTGAAGGAGACAACACAATCCCAAGCAAGGTGCCTAAACAACGCCACATTTTCCTCCCCAAACACTGCACCGTGGGGCATGTCTAGAAAGGATGTAACATGCCAGTCTCTTGGGCACAGAATCTGCACAGTTACGTGTCAGAGTCCTGTCATAATGCCCAAACATCATGCACACCACAGGAATTTATACTGAAGTTCTTCCAAGTACACACACTCAGTAAAAACAGCACACTTCTAAAAGGCATTCTTTAAGAGAAGTGGTGAAATACCATCCAGCCCCTCAGAGCTCTAACGGCTCAACAACAAATGCAAATATTTCAGATCCCTCCCTGGACTGCCAAGAAATGAAAAACCCTCAGCACCCTGCCGACCTAAAGGATAGTGGGCTCGACTTTCTGGAGTGACTGAATGTAATGACGGACCTGCAGATAGTTGAAGTCTTTTTGCTCCAACCCATACCAACGCTGTAGACTCTCAAAAGAATCTATCTCATTGGCATACTCCATCTATGGGTCGCCCAGCTGAGTGATCCCTTTTGCAACCCGCCCCTGGGGAACCAAGGACTGTAGCCCTGGTGGGAACTCTGGATTTCCCACCAGTGGTAAGAGCCCAGTATACCTCCAAGAAGTATTATAGTGAGTGCACAGGGTGCGCCAAGCTGCCCACACCACTCGTATGTGCTTTCTCTCCCCAGCCTCTCGAAAAACAGTGGGACTCAACATTCCAAATATACACTCAATGCTTATAGGCGAGCAGCCATTCCAGGACTGACACCGGAGGCCATTCCATCATACCTAGGACTAGGTCACTTAACTGGTGCATCAAACACCACAGGTTGAATTCGTACATGGATGGTAGCGCCAGGCCACCCTCCTCCCGCCTCCGCAGAACAGCATGAAAGGGTATCCTGGGGCATCATCCTGCCATAAGAAGCATCCCAGACCTTCCTCTAGCTGTCACTAATCTTTGCGATTGACCCCACACAAGCAAGTGTCGAACATAAACCCACCATGGTAACTCTCTATCATTTTAAATAGGGCCACCCCGCTCTTCAATGAAAGTGGTAAACACAACCAGCGTCAAATGCTGGAGCTTCCAAGATAATAGAGAGGGGGTATTACAATCTCAGAGCTTGGTGGGATCCTCATGCAGCTGTTAGCTCAAGAAGTGAAACAATCCTTCTGTCCAAACCAATGGGAAGGGTCCCTGCCACCTACCGCAAATCCATCCCCATTGATTTACTGCGATTGGACGCTTTTCGGTTTGCAGGTTAAAGTCCCCAGTGAATTGAAGTGCACTCGGAAGGGAAGTCTCTGGCTCCCGCAAACACAGCAACAAATCGTCTGCAAATGCATTCAGTTTCAACTCTTCAGTGCCCAAGCACAAGCCCTGCACCTTTCCCACCTCCCGCAACGTCACCAACAGTGGCTCCAGATACAACACTAAGAGCAGCAGAGACAAGGGGCAACCCTGTCTGGTGCCTCTACCTAACATAAAGGGGTCAGACAAAATCCTGCTCACCAACACCATCGCCTGGGGTTCATTATAAAGCACTCGGACCCAGTCCAGCAAGTCCCCCAGGAATCTAGAGCTCTGGAGAGCTATAAGATAAGACCACGGCATGCGGTCACATGCCTCCTTGGCATCAAAACTCACCAGCAACAAAGGGAGTTGATGATGCATGCAATATTCCATGGCGAGAATCAACTATGTGATATTCTTAGTAGCCCCCCTCCGTGCCTCGAACCCCACCTAGTGGAGCCCAATCAGCTGTGGCAGAAAGTTGTTCAGCTGCTGTGCCAGAATCTGCCAAGACTGCCAAGATCTTCATATCATAGTTCAAGAGTGATATCGGCTGGTAGGAGGCAGGGTCCAGAGTGTTCTTCCCCGGTATCGGAATCACCATAATAGCCACCCACCACATATCTCACAGGAAGGCATCCATAGCCAACACTGCCACAAACATATCCACCAGTGCCTGGGTGACCTGCGATTCTAGGACCTTATAATATTCTACACCATAGCCATCCAGCCTGGGTGCCTTATGTAGAGCCCCCCCCCCCCTCCTGATTGCCTTTTGTACCTCTGACCCCAAGATAGGCTCATTAAGCACTGCACAGTCTGCCTCCATTATCTGTGGAAGTGTCACCCTGTGAAGGATCTCCGCTCCCGAGTCTGAGCTCTCAGCCTCAGGAGTGTACAACGCTCAATAGAACTCACGAAACACCTCTGCGACCTGGTGCAGCAGGTTATGCAAGTGACCATTCCCATTCTTCATTACTGACACATAATGGATCCCCCCCCCAATTCCTTCACCACTCACCAGTAGCTTCCCCGACCGATTCCCTTATTGGTAAAAGCGGTGCTTATAGTACTGCATGCTTATCACAGCCTGCTGCTGCGAGAGCGAGTTGAGAGCTGCCTAAGCTGCTAAAAATTCTTGCCTCTGCACCATCCCCAGGTACAGCACAGCCCTCCTTTTCTTTGCCTGCATATCCTTCTCTAGCTGGAGTATACTCTGATCCAGGTGTTTCTGCCTTCAGAAAGTGTAGGCTATTTTGGCCCTTTCAGGATTTCTTTAAATACATTTTAAGGACAAGAAACAGCCCATGAGGGTCTGCCTCCCAATCCATAATTTCTAAGGGAACCCCTTGCTTCACCAGGACCGTCACCCCCACCCCCAACTTTTCTAAGAGCTCAGAAGCCCTGTAGACAGAGGATGCCCAATCCCTCTGCTGTTTATCATGTTCCCGGGAACTCCAGTGAGTATCCTGGAACAGTGCCACCTATGTACACTTTCGCTTCTGTTTGACAGGAGAAGTTATACCCTCGCATTCCACATGGTAATGCGCAGATTGATTAACATCACCCCAGCCCACCCAGGCTAACGTGCAGCATCCATTCAAAGTGCTGCCCAAGGGCTGTTCAGTCTCAACCTCCAAGTACAGTAACTTATAAATGTGTATGACAGGCCATGCTGCAGGGTCCCTTTCCACCCCTTCCCCCCCCCCAATACCTCTCACTCCTCCTCTTTTCACTCCTCACTTTCTATAGTCTCCCACCATTCACACAGCCCCCAGCCCCCACCCCCCTCCATAGATCGCAACTCCATCCACTCCAACACCATACACACCCCACCTTCTATACCCCACCCTAATAACCCAAACACCTCATATACCCACCACATGAACCATACCCCTCACTTGAACCTCATCATAAAATGCACCTCTTCATAGAACATTATGGCACCAATGAAGCCACATGACACCCTACAAGATAACCAGCATCCCTCCCCCATGAATTAAGTTATTCCCCATTTCTGTTAACTCCAAGATATACAGTATATAAAAAACTGAAAAGTTGAGTGTATATATATATTCATCTCTTTTGCTATGAAACCCCTAAATAAGATTTGGTCCAACCAATTAACCTCAGCAGTCACATAATTAGTTGATTAGGGTCCATCTGTGTGCAATCAGTGTCACATGATGCCTGTATAAACATACCTGTTCTGAAAGGCCCGTGAGCAGGGCCAGCCTGACCATTGTGCAAGAATGTTGTTCGCACAGGGCCCCGCGCTTCAGGGGGCTCCATGCCAACAATATCCCACGTATGTTGTTTGGCTCCCAGCAGGGCCAGCTTCAGAGGGAGCTGGGGAGGCCCGAGGCCCTTGCTCAACTCTGTACAGGCGTCAAAGTGAAGAGCACCATTTTTCTTCACTTCTGTAGCTGTGTTCTAGTGTAGGTTGCTGGAGCACCGGAGGTCAAAGGGCATTTCCTGTTTCCCGGCACTCAGCGTGCCAGCGGCCTATACTATAACACAGCTGCCAAAGTGAAGAAAAACAGAATTCTTCAGTTCGGCGGTTGTACAGAGGTAAGCCGGGGTCTGTCCCCTATCTCAAAGCCAGACAGACGGGCACAGTGCTCTTCGGAGGGGGGGGGGGGGCAGGGCTAGGACTGGAAATGGCTGATGGGGTCTTATGATAGGACTAGAAAGGGCTGATGGGTGCTAGGATTGGAAATTGCTGCGGGGGCTAGGACTGGAAATGGGCTGATTCGGGGGGATGGGTGAATGGGACTAGAAGGGAGCGGATGCTGGGTGGCACTAGAACTAGAAGGGAGCTGATGTTGGGGGAGGACTAGAATGGGATGGGGTGAGGATGGAGAGGGGAAAATATATTTTGTGTGGAAGGAAAAAAAATCTACAATTGGCTGGGTATTGGGAGAGTAAGTGGAGATTGAGGATGGAAGTGTGAAATTTGAGTGGATGAAAATGGAATAAAGAAAGAAATGGAGGAAAGAGCAAAAGGGGAAAGATCAGTATGTTAAAGCAGATGTAGAGAGAATGGAAAAAAAACTAGGAGAGAAGAAAGGACAAATGGACAGCAGATAATGGAGAATTAGAAGAGACAAAGAAACCAGAAGAAAGTGACTGGAGCAATTGCAACTGAAAAATAAAATGTCCAAACAACAAAAGGTAGAAAAATACTTTATTTTGAATTTATTAACTGGAATATCTCAGCTTTGGGAAATGTACATCGTTGGCATCTTTGCATTTTATTTAGTACAAGAGGAAATTAATTTATAGTTTTATTTCTCCAGTGTTGTACATTCAAAGTTTGGCTTTTGGAGTTCCAAGTTTAATTATTGTGATCCCTTGTTCTTTGTTTGGTGACGTTCTATGTTCTGCATGTGTAACCAAGCTGAGGTATTCTGTTCATGTAGTTTCTATTTGACAATGCCACTTGTTCGTTTTTCCCCAGTAGGAGATGTATTGATGTTCTCTGAGATGTATTGGTTTAATATTTGCAGTGTTGCCTTTTTGGTAGGTAGGGTTGGTGCTCAGTAAGTCCTGGTAGTGCTGTTAGGATACAGCGGGTTTGCTATGGGTTCTAAATGGGCAGTGCTTATAGTACTTCCTAATGTGCCTGGCATTTGGCACTGGAGTATAGTAATGTAGAAATCTAGTAGTCTTCCTTTATCCAGACACTCACTAATAGGCATTTTTACTAAACGTTTGTGCATATTAACGTTATGCAAATATTTATGCAAATGAGGCCCTGCAATAAGTCTCTGCATATGGCCCCACACCCCCCTTGGGTTGCCTCTGCTCCTGACTCTGCAACAACACCACTAAGCAAGCAACATAAAGACTAAGGAGCACTCCAAACAGGTCAGACAAAGTTGTGTGGAAGTATAGATCAGGGTTGGGTTATTTTAAAAAAATATCCCAAATTCTGAATATCCCATGGAGCACCATTAAATCCATTATAACAAAATGTAAAGAATATGGTACCACTACAAACCTGACAAGAGAAAGCCGCCCACCAAAACTCATAGACTGGACAAGGAGGGCATTAATTGGAGATGTCACAAAGACACCAAGGATAACCCTGAATGCATATGTTTCTGTTTTGATGTACACCGCACTGATGTTAATAGCGCGGTATAAAAGAAATGCTAAATAAATAACACTGAAGGAGCTGCAAAGATCCACAGCGGAGATGGGAGTATCTGTCCATAGGACCACTGTAAGCCATACACTCTACAGTGGGGCTTTATGGAAGAGTGTCCAGAAAAAAGCCATCTCTTAAAGAAAGAAAGAAGAAAACACGTTTGGAGTTTGCACATCAGCATGTGGCAGACCCCCTAAACACATGGAAGAAGGTTCTCTGGTCAGAAGAGATGAAAACTGAATTTTTGGCCATCATTGGAAATGCCATGTGTGGCGCAAACCCAACACTTCCCTTCACCCCGAGAACACCATTCCCACAATGAAACATGGTGTAGCAGCATCATGCTGTAGGGATGTTTCATTGGCAGGGAAGGAAAACTAGTTAGGATTGAAGGAACAATGGATGGCACTAATTACAGGGCAATTCTTGAGGAAAATATGTTTACCAGAGATTTGAGATTGGGACAAAGGTTCATCTTTCAGCAGGACAATGGCCCTAAACATACTGCTAAAGCTGGTTTAAAGGGAAACATTTAAATGTCTTGGAATGGCCTAGTCAAAGCCCGAACCTCAATCCAATTGAGAATCTGTGGCATGACTTGAAGACTGCTGTACATCAACACAACCATCTAACTTAAAGGAGTTGGAGCAGTTTTGCCTTGAGGAATGGGTGAAAATCCCAGTGGCTAGATGTGCTAAGCTAATAGAGACATACCCCAAGAGACTTGCAGCTGTAATTGCAGCAAAAGGTGGCTCTACAAAGTATTCATTTTGGGGGAGTGAGGAGGGAAATACCTATGTACACTCCTGATTTCTATTTTTTTTTGTTTGTGTCACAATAAAGGATATTTTGCACCTTCAAAATGGTAGGCATGTTGTGTAAATCACATGGTGCTAATCCCTGAATCTCCATTTTAATTCCAGGTTGTAATGCGACAAAACAGGACTAACACCGAGGGGATAAATACTTTCACAAGGCATTGTATCTCCCTTAAGTTCTATGTAACTCTCGCAATTAAGATTGTTTATTACTTGTAAACCGCCTTGGCCCTAAGGTGGTATTGAAAACTTGTTAAATAAATAAATGAACCATACCCCCATTCACTCCATACTCCACCATTGCAGAGTAGGTCATACCCTCCAGCACTTCAGGGTTTCCCCGCCTCACCCCAAACAACCCCCAACCACATACAATACACCCACAGAATTGCTGGATATGTCAAAATGAACTGGAAGTTACGCTTGAAGAGTTCTGCATATATGGGTGCAAAGTCCTTATATTTCACGGCCACAGCTGCTGAAATAACAAAATGTGCTGGTTGTCCATTCATAAATCTGGTCATTTGCGATAGGTCTGAAGGAGTTGAGCCTTATACTGGAAGTTCAGAATCTTGGCAAGCACAACCCTCGCCCTGGTCTTGCCATCTACTTTGGACCCTAGGTGATGGGCTTGTTTTACCTGTATTTGGTCCACAAGGGAGTCCAGCCCCAATGCCTTAGGGAGTGTAGGGCTAGTACCCCTGCAATTCTACATGCAAATCTCCGGCCTGCTCAGCAACTCAGGCCTGAACCAAACTGCACAGACAAGATGGATTCTTCACTTCACTTTTGCTGTGTTCAGCTACAAACGGCCTTCAAGCAACTGCTTGGGCAGCGTTTCTAAGTGTGCATACAGAAGCTATTGTCCGTGGCTGGCCTTAGACACTTGTACATGCCCAGAAGTTACATACTGTTGCTTCTGACTGATTTCACTATAGCTCCTTTGTTTGCAAGAAGCTGCTCATCATCTACCTCCTGATTCGCTGAGAACACCTCAGACTGCCTGGTGCCAACCAATCATCGGACCTATGACGGAGGATTCTCACACAGAATAATGCATTCTGCGCTGGAAACTTTAGTAGTAAGAGAGAGAGAGTTGGGGGCTTTTCCCACCTGTTCATACAGACTCCTGCACTGGTTCCTCTCTGCTGTGCACTGCGTACCTGATTCCTGCGACCTGACCCTTCCGCAGGACGGCCACCAAGTGTGGGCTAGGCCGTCCTCCACAGGTCTGAGATACGACTTTCACAGATACCTCCGGTTCGGACTTACTGTGGCTCGCCTGACGAGGCTAGAGCCCACATTAGCTAGGAGCTGTCTTCTTGGACTGCATTGTTCCTGAGAGCCCGACGGAACTAAGGTACTGACTTATCTCTCCTCCTCCGTATGGGAAAGGGGTTAGCAATATATTTCTTACTTTTCCTCAGGGCAGAGCGAATCAGTGACGTCTGATTACTAATTAGTGATTTATTATGTTGTCCAAGTGTACATCTGTACTATAACAAATTTCTACCCCATGTTTCTAATTAGCTATATGTGTGTGTATATTTTTCTACCTGGTTGCCTATAATAAAGTCTAATATATATCTGCAGACCAGACTTCTTTCGTGGCTCATTGCCAGAATAACTCACCGAACTTTGGGCTGTATATTAGTAGCTATCTCCCCTAGACAACAACAGAGTCTAACTTATTCTTGTGCTACGAATATACCCTACATAATAATGGTGGTCTCGTCCAAAGGGATGAGTATTTCTGAATGTGCTACGCCTCTCAGAATTTGTGTAATATTTCTGAATTGTCCTATTGTGGTCAAAGCAGCTGTTTATGCTGAGGTTTGTGGCTAGAGAGCATTGTCTGTTGAGACGGCTTTGGAACCCACATTACAGGATCTCTGCATTAGAGTAATTCTAGCAGTGCCCTGTGTTTGTTTTTACAGACAGTCTCAGCTATTGATTTACGATGGCTCACGCAGATAAGGTTGATTTGGCATTCCAGAAATTAGCTTCCCTATGTTGGTCGAAAGATACCACTGCCGACCACATTGAAAGAATTTCTAAGTGCCTTATAACAGATACGCAAGAGCTTGTTAGGGCTGATAGCTTTTTCAGTGAGTTCCTAGACCGGCTTCTTGCTCATAAGGCTAAATTACCGGTGGATATGGTAGCCGAACATGCCTGTGTGCTGCATATTTTTACTGACAAACTGCAGAAGGCATTATGTCACCTGCAAACTAAATCTGAATTGCTAGAGTCTGATTTACGGACAGCTCACAGTCAGCTACAGTGTGCTAAGGAGACAGCTAAACAGTGTGAAAAGGAGAGTGCTGGATTACGTCATCAAGTTGACGAACTTCAGGCTGAGGCGACCAGACGGGCTAGCAGTAGCCTTTTTTCACCAGGTACTACTAGCCTGTAGTGTCTGCGATGCCAAGAGTTAGTGGCTCAGGTTTCCGCTCTTAAAAAGCGGGGTGAACAGGATCAAAAGGAATTGCAGTTTCTGACAGTTTGTAGAACTGAATTAGCTGCCCAAACCAAGAGGTTAAAAGCGGACGCTTCTCTTTATGAGCAGCGAGAGAGTGCTTTGATAGCTGAGCTCGAGTCTGTAGAGTCTGCTCTGATTGCAGCAAAACAGCGAACGGCTAGTCTCGAAAGACAGCTTGCTGCTGCACGTCAGGAATGTGGGCAGGAAATGCAGAGAGTTAACCTAGAAATCCAGCAGTTAAGAGATGACTGTTTTGAATTGGCGTGTGTGTCCACCGCTCAGGGTAATGAGACAGAGTACAGGGATAATTTGATCCCTCTAGGCTTCTCGAAGTACCAGAGGGTAGATGACGGCAGTTTGCCACTGGAAACCCTGCCCAGTGTAGAATGGCAGCTTTTCCAGAACAGAGTCAGTTCTCTCCCATCAGCGCATGAGCACCGGAGAGAAACAGGGTGGAGTGAAACACCCTACTTTCGACCCCTCCCCATACAGGGAGCAGTGGAGGGGGGGGTGGGAAGTCTCCCTAGTGATGGCAAACTGTACTAGCAGCGACCACCAGAGGGAGCTGAAGGGTCGCAAAATCCTCTATGCTCCCATGTCCTGCAAGGAAAACATACAAATGAAGGTGCTTCTGTCGCACAATTACAAATTATCAAGACCTTGCGGAGCATGGTCACTCCTTTTGAGAAAACTGGTCATGCCACCATAAATGAACATTTAGCTGCAGTCAAAGATGCCTTTCGGGCACTGAACATTACCAGGGGGGAGGACATGGTTCTGTATCTTCCATGGTCCTTTGATGTACCTTGTCAGCAATTTATTCGGGCCATGGCAGACGATGAAAAGAAGGACATTGTCATTTTTGAACAGGCACTAAAACAACATGGGCCATACCTTGATGATATTGCTGCAAAGCAGGCAGCATTTAGTATGACTCAGGGAAAATGAAACACCCCGAGAGTTTGCTTACAGACTTAGGCAGACCTTCTTCCAGAGTGACCCTTCTTGGGAAACGATAGAACACCATCAGGAGTTTCGTAATCTTTTCTGTCAGTTGCTCCTTCCATCTATTAAGCCTTATATGTCTGACAAGCGTCACGAACCCCTGTCACGTGTGATAGAACATGCTGAGTGGATTTGGGAAGCTGTTCCCAACATGAGAGCAACCAATACTGGCAGCACAGTAAGGGCTCCCAGCAAAGCCAGAGAGCCAAAACAGTGTGTTAGTGCTGTAAAATCTACCCTTTCATTAGAAAATAACTCTTCTCCTTCTGCTCCACAGAATCCTCCCAGGCCACCCCAGAATAACCAGTCATCTGGGTCTAAGCAGCGCTCTGGGAATCAGCGTTTCACTCCATAGAACCGGAACTGGAAGAGAAAGCCCGGTTTTGACAAATACTTGGAACTGGAGAAGAGAATAAGCGAGCTGACAGATATGATGAAGGCTACCATTGCATTCAGCTCCTCACAGGAGGCTTCTGCTAGTAGTGCGCCACCTAAGCCTCGAGCAAAGCCTCAGAAGCCAGAGGAGGAACTGGTTGACTCCTCTTCCCCCTCTAATGCGACTGAATGACTAACCGACTGTGTTTCTGTCCCGCAGGTCACTATTGCACAGGTGCAGCCAGCTGGAGATGCCACCCCATGGACACAGAGTGACAGCCTTGCAATGGAAAGCGAGGGTCCAGCCTTTGACACCATCAGGAAGCACAAGTACTTTCTGGGTAAACTCAAGCCAAAAGGACAGAGGTATACTGTTCCTGTTAAAATTCATCAGGCTTTTCTCTGTGAGGGCCTGATAGATTCAGCCTCTGAGGCTACCCTGATTACCTCGAGTCTCTTTGATAGACTCACTGCTTCCTTGGGGAGTCAGAGGACCCTACACGTCACACCCAGTGATTTGTCACTTGCAGCTTATGGAATCAGCCCATAGAGTCTATGGGGCAGGTCTGGCTTAACCTCCAAATTGGAAGATTACAGGTGAAACATCCTGTAATCATTACTAAGTGCCCTGGGGAAGAATTCTTGATTGGCAATGAGCTCCTGAAACGGTTACGCCCCATTCTGGACTACGTCACACATCCCATACCTTATGCTAGGGTAAAACATGACAGCAGATTCAGTGGTCCTTGTTCGGTGGAACGCACAAACAAGTCCATCAGGATTAATTTCCAGAGGTCAGCTGATCCCCAAATCCTTCAGCTCCAGTATGAAAGAGCTGGAGATGAAGATCAGGGCATCAGCGACGTGGTTTCCATTGCAGTGGGTTCAGTAGCTAACATTGTCCTTGATACTGACTGCCTGCAGATATTCCTGAGGGAACCTGTGGAAGGTTGTGAGGTGCAAACCCCTCCTCCATCCCATCCCTGCCTAGATCACCCTAGGAGACTGACGGACATATTCTTGGCTGAGAAAGGTCCCTTTATATATGTGCAGGTGGGCATGTCCCAAAAGGAAAGGGCCTACCTATTACCCCACTGTGACCACTCCCTCATCAGTGAGACTCTTTTCTATCGGCTCAAACAACAGCTTACCCTTGATTGGGTAATGGGAGCGAAGACTTCATTCCAAGTGCCTGGGGAAGGGCTCAAGACATTAATGGGCTACTGCAATCTCCCCTTTCAAGTTGGGGTCAAAGGTTTTCGGCACACCTTCTCCATCATCAGAGGACTTGAGGTGCCCCTCTCCTTAGGCTCAGATTGCCTTGTTCGACTGGGAACTTATGTGGATTTTGTGAACAACATCCTCTGGAGTAGGATGGAAGGAGATCCGGTGGATTTCTCTGGTGCCCGCCCATCCCTACGGGCTGGTCAGACTATCCCTCAAGTCTGTGAAGTGGTCTGTGCAGAAGACACCCACATACCTGGGAGGGTACAGGATTGTCCCCTGCCGATACAGGTGACCCGAGAACATGTGGTCTCAGACAACTTGGTGGTCTTCAGTCCAAATTCCCGTTTTGAGGAGCTGGGCCTAGCCATGGGTCCCATACCCTGCATGGAGGCCACAGCTCCCTCCTTACACTTATTGCTCACCAATCCAAACCCAGATCGCATTCACCTTGTGAAAGGCGAACCCCTGGGATTCCTAGTGGGAGAATCGTTCCCAAGTGTGGAATTGAGTCTACAGATTATTGGGGAAGCCCCTGTTTCCTGGAACATCTGTGAAGGGGGGGGGGCCCTGTGTGTGTACGATCCTCACCCCGAGGCCTCCTCACCTTACAGTTTGTCTGGCCACATAGTGCTGTGACCTCACAGGTGGACCTCGAGTCTGACCAGGTTTCAAGCCCACCAACAATATGAATGTTATTTCTGCATGAGCAGTTTTCCAAATCATCCACTTCCAAAGGCAGTGACGCAGTTTGGGCCTGTTGCACCTTAAGAACCTAAGAACATAAGATATGCCATACTGGGTCAGACCAAGGTCCATCAAGCCCAGTATCCTGTTACCAACAGTGGCCAATCTAGGTCAAACGTACCTAGCAGTTTCCCCAAAAGACACAGGTTCCACAATGCTTGTACTGGGTCAAGCATTGATATCCTGGGTCCCTTCTTAATAATGGTTTATGGACCTTTCCTCCAGGAACTTGTCCAAACCTTGTTTAAACCCAGCTACACTAACAGCCTTTACTACATCCTCCGGTAACAAATTCCAGAGTTTGATTACACGCCGAGTGAAAAAATATTTTCTTTTATTAGTCTTAAATAGTTTACCCTGTAGCTTCATTGCATGTCCCCTAGTCTTTCTATATTGAGATAACGTAAACAATCGATCTACGTTTACCCGTTCCACTCCGTTCATTAATTTATAGACTTCTATCATATCTCCCCTCAGCCGTCTCTTTTCCAGGTTAAAGAGCCCTAAACATTTTAGCCTTTCTTCATAGGAGTATCCTTCCATCCCCCTTTACCATTTTGGTGGTTCTTCTCTGAACCTTTTCTAATATCGCTATATCCTTTTTAAGATATGTCGAACAGAATTGCACACAATATTCAAGGTGCGGTCTCACCATGGAACGGTATAGAGGCATTATAATATCTTTTGTTTTATTTTCAATTCCTTTCCTTATGATACCTAGCATTCTATTTGCTCTCTTGGCCGCCGCTGCACACTGGGCCGAGGGTTTTAACATGGTATCCACAATGACGCCTAAATCTTTTTTCCTGGGTCGTGGTTCCTAATGTGGAACCTTGCATCGTGTAACCATAATTTGGGTTGTTCTTCCCTAGGTGCATAACTTTGCACTGGTCCACATTAAATTTCATCTGCCATTTGGATGCCCAGTCTTCCAATTTATCAAGATCCTATTGCAATTTTCCATAATCCTCTTGGGTTTTAACAACTTTAAATAGTTTTGTGTCATCTGTAAATTTGACAACCTCACTCATTATTCCACTTTCCAGGTAGTTTATGAATATGTCAAAAAGCAGCGGACCCAGCACAGTTCCCTGGGGTACACCACTATTCATCTTTCTCCATTGGGAAAACTGGCCATTTAGCCCTATCCTCTGCTTTCTATCTTTAAACCAGTTCCTGATCCACAGTAGTACACTGCCTCCTATCCCATGACTCTTTAGTTTTGCCAAAAGTCTCTGATGAGGGACCTTGTCAAAGGCTTTCTGAAAGTCCAGATACACTATATCAACCAACTCACCTTAGTCCACCTGTTTATTAACACCTTCAAAAAAACATAACAGATTAGTAAGACAAGATCTTCCTTGTCTAAAGCCACGTTGGCTGTCTCCCATTAGGCCATGACAAAAACTAAAGGCGATCACCTTTCAGAGCAAATTATACTGAAGTGTTTTATCAAGGGGTCATATTCCACACTCAGTTCACATGCCGTTTCTGGAAGTATAAAGCACATACACTATTAAATCTACCTCCTTTATATTATCATGCTTTCACTAATCTGTGGTTCCATTCTTAAATCATATGTCTTTAAACTGCTTAATTCACTCACTGCGAATTCAACCGTGGCTGTCGTCTTTCATTGCTTCCATTCAGATTTAATAGTGTATGTGCTTTATACTTCCAGAAACGGCATGTGAACTGAGTGCGGAATATGATCCCTTGATAAAACAATCAGTGAAATGCAACGGTGCACTGGTTGGCGTTGGGGAATGATAGCCGAACCAGATAAGTACTTCAGTACCACTATATAAGATTTGAAGTAAATTGACAGTGGACTTATTTGGTATCTGGTCCAGGCTAAACAGCGCTAGAGCACTTGAATGTTTTGTAGAAGATATGCTGGGAGATTAAATGAACCTACTCAGCTAAAAAACCAATAGGAAAAGTGAAAGTAGCCATAAATAATAGGCAACATAACAGATCGTTGATGCAATTAAAGAGCAAGAGTTCAAGATTTCATCTCAAACTCATTATTAAGCTCTTCTACAGTCTGAGATCTGGTTGCCATTAAAAATACACCTCTTTAGGTAAAAAGTGGAGCGATAAATTCGTGTTATGATACTTCCCATTAGGCCATGACTATCTACATGCTGAGTAATTTTATTCTTTATGATGGTTTCTACCATTTTTCCCGGTACTGACTTCAGGCTCACCGGTCTGTAGTTTCCCGGATCACTACTGAAACCCTTTTTAAAAATTGGTGTTACATTGGCGATCCTCCAATCTTCAGGTATTAGAGATGATTTTAATGATAGTTCACAGATTACTAATAGCAGGTCTGCAATCTCATATTTCAGTTCCTTTGACACCCTTGGATGTATATCATCCGGCCCAGGTGATTTGCTACTCTTCAGTTTATCTAATAGTTGTAATACATCTTCCTGATATATCGATATTTCCTTCAATTCTTCCGCACCTTTAAATACCACTTCAGTCATGGGTAACATCCCTACATTTTCCTCAGTAAAGACCGAAGCAAATAATTCATTCAGTCTCTCCGCTATCGCCTTGTCGCCTCTTAGTGCCCCTTTAACACCTCTATCATCTATTGGACCTTCAAATACCGTTCCTGTTTTGCCTCCATATCTTCTAGTGAGGAGACGCGCTGCTCCACCTTTTCCACATTCCTGCTCAACTCGGTCAGTGCCTCCCCCATCATACCTGATTGAATTTAGACTCAAGCTGTTTGACCACCTTCCTGGCCAGCTCCTCCAGGGCTGGTTCCACACTGTCCGTACTCAGAGATGCCCGTGGCCACCACCTTGAAATCGTGCCTTGGGTTTTTTTTGTCTTTTTCTTGCTGCTGATCGCATTGTTGTACTAACTCCAAACTGGGAATCTGGTCATCAGGACCCTCCGCTGCCGAAATCAGGTAATACGAACAAAACATGGGACTCAATTCAACAGCTATAGATCATTTTTAGCAGGGAAGTCTGCAAACAAGGTATAAATGTGTATGTGTACTTTCTGCATGTGCAAACATGCATACATTGCAGCTTCAAACTATGCTCCTCGGAAGACCTATGCACAGTTCACTTACAGTAAGAGCAAGGGCGTACCTTTATGCAATTTTCCGTATATAAAACAGGCTTTACACATGGAAGATGCTTTTTAATGACCTCCCTTGTAGTCTCATGGTAAAGGTGCATGGATGTGTCCTTGAGTGTGGCTTTGCATGTATCTGAGTGTGTAATTATTCTTTAATTAAAATAGAACTTTCACATCACAGTCTGAGTAATACTCATATACACTCAGGACTCCTTCTACTAAAGCCCTTTAAGGTTTTACACTACATGTGCAAAACACACATGGTTAGTTCAAAGCCTGCATTGTTAGCTGTTAGGGGCATGACCAGTATGGTTGGAAGCGAACACTAACATGAGGTCCAGTAAAGGCGGGTTCACCTAACAACTCCTATAGAAATGTGAACTTGTGTAAAGAGCCAAATGTAATGATAGCAGTAATGTACTCTCCATGCCTACTCTCTGCCTCATTACACAATGGCTGATTATCATGTATTTTAATGCACAGCGGCTGGCTTAGCCATATGTTAGACTTCCCAGCTGCCAATTGCTGTGCGTTAAAACACACTTTAGTAAAAGGGGCCTCTAGTTTTTTTTAAAACTGGGCCTAGAGAAAAGGAAATATTTTCATGAATATGCTTCAAAGAGTTGAACTTAATAGCCTTATACCATGGACAAGATTTAGAAGTGATTACAGAACAGCGCTGTGTTTGCACCTTTTAGTTATCATTTTTTTATGAATTAGCATTTTATTTTAGAACAAGATAATTGCATACTTCAGAAACATAGCACAGCAATTTTACAATTTTGAAGTTATTACAGGATTCCTAAATTTCAGCTAGCAGTTTAATTTTTATTGCTTACTGAATTGGTTTTATAAGTATCTTTTTCAAGAAATTCAGAAGAGAATAAGCATGGCAAAATTCTTTCACAGTGAAGCACTTTATTTTTTTTATTCCATCTCATGACACTATTATATAATGAGGTGGATTTTAGAAAGGAGACAATGTTAAATCGATATCCAGGATAGAACGTGAAGAAAAATACCAGGAACATCTGTCTCTAGCCAATTTTAGTAACATAGATGTGTCTGACATGGACGCCCATGCAGGAGGCTACATAGACATCCATCTTAGGAAAGAGTGGGGCAGGAATGTCCATCTCATGCAAGATAGGATAATGGGATTTCCAGTAGCACAGTAAAATGAACACATGAACCCCCATTCCCTATTGGTGATTATTGGCAGATTGTAAGATAAAGGGGGGGTTTAGTGTGGCTCCTTCTCCACAGCCTCCAGACATTTCCCTGACAAAACAATCACTTTTCACCTGCCTATTCGTGCCTGGAGCAGGTATAACCTTAGACATGAATCTGGATGGCCAGGATGTTTGAGATCAGGCAGGGATGTCCAGTTTCTTGGGAATGCACCAGCCACCCCTCTACCATGCCCCGTTCAGACTTGGACATCCTCATGTAGGGGATGTCCACAGACCTGTCTTCTAAAATGTCTCTGAGACGTCTCTGTGATTTGGACATCTGCATGCTCATTTGCAGACATCCAAAGCATGAACAGTGCTTTTAAAATAACCATGAATAAGTATTTTACTGCACTGGTGTTTCTTGACACTGACTACTAGCATATCAGGACTTGAACAATCTTACCTGATGTCAAATGTAACTCACTAATTTTGACTTAGGGGCCTGTTTACTTAATTGTGGTAAAATGTTGCAAGAGACGTGCCCAGCATTTGACCTGCATTTACCACACAGGGCAGACACTTACTACACGAGTCCATGTTGTATGCATCATCAGACAGGGCTCCAATGCAAATAAAATACAATACAATTCTATTGCTTCAGCTGTGATAAACCTGACCCTATCCCCTGATGTGAACGTCTCAGTAGAGAGTACCTGATCAAGCCTCCCCACCAGAGAACCTCTCAATTATGAACTCCATCCTCCATTTCCTAATCAAGCCCCCCACAGAGAACCTTTTACCCCAAAGAGCATTGTAGCTGAATACCCGCAATTCCCCCCTCCTTCTATGAAGGCCCCCATTTGCAGACCACTCAAACACTTTGCCTTGACCCTACCTCCTGCACTTACAAAAGCACTGCCTGGTAGTTTAATATAGAGTGTAGAAGCCAGCACCCTTTGCCCCGGCACTAATCCTTCTAATGCGAGGGTTCAAAATCGTGGCTCCAAACCCCTAACAGTAGTCTTGAGGTGCTATTGCTATAGGTTAATCTGCCAAATAAGAACACTTGCTCAGGATCGAAATAGCCATTTTGTCAAGTGCTTCTTGATATAAAGTAATATGCAAACAAAAAGTTAAGGAAAAAAGAAAATTGCTGTGGGTAAAAAGTACCCATAGAATTTCACACTTGCTTTATTGCCAGTAACATTGGTATAGGAAATTGGGTGAGAGGGCTAAAGATGCCTATTTTTAGCCTATTTTATAAAGACACATTAATGCTTATGTAGCTTTATAAAATACTAGGAGTAAACTGACAGAAATTGCAGCTAGATTGAAGCTATGGGCCTTTACAGGCATACAATCTGCATTACCATGCATGTTTAATAAAAAATATGCATACTTTGCAACTCCATCCTTATTCCAGCCCAGAACACATCTATACACATATATCATAGTACAGACCTCCTTGTCACCCTTCATACTTTAATATGCATAGCCCTTGAGGTAATCTTATAAAACTCATTTATGTACAGGAAAATTACAAAATTACCCCCATACAATGCACGAGGGCATGCTTATTAAAGTGTGGAAAATTGCACTTAACACACTTATCTGCAAAAGGTAAGGTGCGGCAAGGCCGACATCCCCAAAAAATGAGGCAACCTCACAACAGGGAAACAACAGGAAACAGCAAGATGATGGCCCCACTGTATTAACAGACTGGGAAACAGGTTTTATTAAAAAACAAGTTACCATATTTCCCATGCTGTTGAAATAGCGGGGCTGCCACTTTGTTGTTTCCTGCAGCAAGTGCAAAGCCTGTGTGAAACATGCGGGGGGTGGGGAGGGGGGCATGCCTAGCATTGCCCTAGATTCACCGCACAGAGCAGACACCATATGGGCCCACATTTGCTGCCTCGGCAGATAATGTGGTAACAACTGAACATGGCCCCACACCAAAGAGAAAAAAATGCCATGACAGCCCCCCCTCCAATCACATCCTCCATTACTTTTTTTGAGGGGGGTACATGGTTGTACAGAGACTAACACCGTTGTCATTGCCTGCCAAAATTGACCCATGTCTTCATGCATTAATCAGAAAGCCTTGCATATGAGTAGTGACACCTTTTTTTTTTAATTAATGAAAATGCACTGGCATCCCTCCTCTTAAAATAACCCTCCCCCAGTTCTAATCCTAACTGAAACACAATTACTGCACCCCAGATTGATGCTGCTTGTACTCAAACATCTCCCTGCCCCAACAGTTTTCCCCCTTCCTCCCCCAAAAGCAAGAAATCAGTAAGCGTAAACCCATGTTCTTGACCACCTCCTTACCATTCCATAGCCCCCTAAAAAAGATCAAGCTGATAAGGACCCTCCCCCAAAACCATGATGAAATAAGACACACTCCTCATAAGTTCTTGCATATGTTTCACTGTCAACACAGAAGCAATATTTGTTCTTTTGGTCACTTTATTGGTCTACTTTAATATATATGTTGATATATTGTATTTGTTTTTGTAAGTTTCTGTTATATTATTAGGGAGGCTGCTTGCTGCTGAAGCAGATAGAAAATGAAATATTGCTGTCTGCTTCTTGACCCAGAGCCTTAGCCAACCAATTTGGTACCTGTGGCGATGCCAAAAAAATACATGCTTATCCTGTACACAGCACAAAATATTATAGCACGCACCACAATCTTTCTCTCCCCTCACTCATTCATACTATCTCTCCCCCACCTACACATGAACTCTTAAGCTTTTTCTCCCCTCCTCAGACCTGATATTAGCACTCTTCTTCCTATCTCCAGGAACAAGCAGGAATGTAGTCTTCACATATGGGTATCGTCGGTACCGACGGAGCCTGCACGGGAACGCTCCCAGCGTCCAATAGGAACGCTTTTGGGAGCATCCCTCAGCACATGCGTGCTGCCTTCCCACCTTTCCAACTGTCCCTCTTCAGTTCTTCGTTTTCCGCGGAGCCGACAGGACCCATACCCTGTCACCGCAGAAAATTTTGTCTTTAAAATTGTTTTCTTGTGGTCGCGTTTGCCTCTGCATGACACCTACTGGTACCGCCGGTTCTTTTCTTTTCTTTAAAAAAAAAAAAAACTTGAACTGTTTCTCTTCAGAAACTTTTCTTTTTCGGTGCTAGGCGCCATTTTGGGCATTAGGCCCCATATTCCTGAAACATGGAAAAACCAACTAGTGGTTTCAAAAAATGTACTAAGTGTGGCGGTACCATTTCCGTCACTGACACCCATGATTGGTGCCTTAAATGTTTAGGGCCTGAACATTCTCCATCTGAATGTCTCTCCTGCATTGGGATGACTAAAAGGGGAAGACAAAACCGGGCTGCAAAGCTCGGTACCCTCTTTTCTTTGGATGCCAGATCCGTTGCATCGACATCTTCAAGGGCCTCCTCTTCCTCCCATGGATCTCAGGTAACTAAACATAAAAGCCGGTCCTCAAAGGGTAGCTCTCCTGCTAAGCATCGAGAGGCCATTGGCATAGCCCTTGAGGGAACCACACTGGCAAAACAGCCCTGGTGGGAGGCTTCGGCTTCCAAAGCATCAATGGGGCTTCAGGATGTTCTCAAGGCCTCAACCTTGCAAGAACTACCTGTGCCATGCTCAGGGATCCCGGCCGTTTTTACCGGTACCGACACCCAGGCATCGGCAGTGTCGATAGACCAGAGGTTCCTCGCTATTGAACGAAGCATTGCAGCTCTGCTCACAGCTGCGGTACAGTTGACACCTATGGTTCAACGGGCACCGGTACTGACATCGATACCGATGCCGGTACCTACACCGGTACAGACACCAGTACCGGCCCTGGTGGTAATTCTTCCCATGCCATCTTTGGCTGGAATCGACAGATCAGTACTGGATCAACTCGGTACCGACTTCGATCGATACTGGGACCGTGCTTTGCATGAGCAGCGTGGTCAGGAATACTTTGAATCCTCCGATTCCGAAGATTCTGACAATTCTGCTGGTACCAGGGGGTTTCTCCTGGAAGATCCCTCTTCTCCCCAACGCAGAATGTCACCTCCAGAGGGCATGTCTTTTCATGGATTTTATTCGTGATGTGGCCAAAGGCCTTTCAATCACGGTAGCTCCTAAAGAGGAACCCAGAGCAAAGGAATTGGAAATTCTCCAATATCCTAAAGCTCCAAAGGAAGCAGCTACTCTGCCCATCCATGAAATTCTGCATAACGTGATGCTCAGAATGTGGGAGACCCCTCTGACTACATCTCCTCATTCTAGGAGACTTGATACTATGTATCGAGTTCCCCTATGTCCTGGTGGAGTCAATGGTGGTGGAGTTAGGATGAAAAATACAAAGAGGCATGCATCCAATCCCCCAGGTCATGAATGCAGGATTCTGGACGCTTTTGGGCGCCAAACTATTCAGGCTTCCATGCTTTCAGCTAGGATCAGTTCATATATACTATATATGGGAATGTTCCTTAAGGAAGTTTCAGGAGACGTGGAGCTTATGAGCCCATTTCTCCCGGATGACAAGAGACAAAACTTTATTGCTCTAGTTAAGCATGCTCAAGATGTCTCCAAGTTTGTAAACCATGCAGGCTTTGACTGCTTTGAATGCATCAGCAGAACCTCTGCTATTGCCATTGGGGCACGACGGATTGCCTGGCTTCAGGCATCAGACTTGGAGACTTGGGTACAGGACAAGTTAGGCAACATTCCTTGCACGGGAGAGAATCTCTTTGGCAAGAACTGGCAGGAAAAGTCTAACGAGTTAGATGCTGAAAATAGCACTCTAGATATCTATCCACTCCAGCCAAAAAGAAGCCTTATAAAACACCCTCTTTCAGCAAAAACAGGACATTTTATCCTTCCTATACCCAGCAGAGTTAAACTCAGAGTCAGGTTGCCTGAAAGGGACAAACTAGACAGCAAAAGAAGCCAAAAGGCCCAAGAACCCATCCAGCTCCGCAGGTTCAGCCCCCTCAAGGGCTTTGACTTCTTCCTAGAGAGCTTAGACTTCCTGCCTCTGAGGGGTCCCCATCCCCCAATATCCCAGGCAGGTTATGCCACTTTGCCAGCAGATGACATCAGATAACAGCAGAAGATTGGACTCTGTCCATTGTAGGAGAGGGGTACAAGCTTCATTTTCACAGCATGCCCCCTCCTACAATTCTAAGGCAATTCAATTCTCAGACCTCCGCAGACAATCTGCTAGATCACGAGGTCTCAACACTTCTTGCCCAAGGGGCAATAGAAGAGGTACCCATTCTTCAACAGGGTGCAGGGTTCTACTCCCCCTATTTTCTTATTCCAAAGAAAACAGGAGGACACAGACCCATTCTAGATGTCAGAGAATTGAACAAATACCTGTTCCGAGAGAAGTTCAAAATGATTTCTCTAGGAACTCTTCTGCCATACCTTCAAAGCCAGGATTGGCTTTGCTCTCTAGACTTAAAGGATGCATACACTCACATTCTGATCCATCCAAATCACAGGAAATTCTTACAATTCCTTTTCAAGGGAAAACATTTCCAGTACAGGGTTCTTCCCTTTGGTCTGGCTTCAGCACCAAGAGTATTCACGAAATGCATGGCAGTAGTAGCTGCATTTCTGTGAACCCTGGGGATATTCTTCCCTTACTTAGACGACTGGCTCATTCGAACCCCTACAGTTAGAGAGGCCAGCACTGCACTTTCTTACACAATGTGAATCCTCCAATACTTGGGGTTGGTAATAAACTTCCCAAAATCCCAACTTGTTCCTTCCCAATGCCTGGAATTCATAGGGGCCTGTCTAGATACCAGACAGGCAAAGGCTTTCCTTCCACAAGCCTAGTGTCTTCGCATAATGCAACTAGCGTCTCAAGCAGCAGGGAAATCCTCCCTGATGGCTCGGGAGCTACTACAGTTGCTGCGACATATGACATCCACAGTTCATGTAGTCCCATATGCGAGCAGCTCAGTGGACCCCCAGGCCACAGGACCCTTATCAGACAAAATAATAAACTCTCAATGTCTAATTTTGTCCCTCCAGTGGTGGCAATCACTAGAAAATCTGACAGTGGAGTCTCCTTTTCATCAACCCCTCTTTCAGGCCACCCTAACAGATGCATCACAGGTGGGTTGGGGAGCACACCTGAATCATCTCTTTACCCAGGGCACCTGGTCTCCCCAAGAGGCTGGTCTACACATAAACCTCCTGGAATTAAGAGCAATCTATTTAGCTCTATGAGTATTCCACGCCCAGCTCAGCTACAAGATAGTCCTAGTTCAGACGGACAATCAAGTAGCCATGTTCTATATGAACAAGCAGGGCGGGACAGACTCTCTGTTGTTATGCAATGAAGCTTTACGACTGTGGGCCCTCGCCAGAGAGTATCAAATTCACCTTAGAACATAATATAAGAACATAAGATATGCCATACTGGGTCAGACCAGGGTCCATCAAGTCCAGTATTCTGTTTCCAACAGTGGCCAATCTAGGTCATATGTACCTAGCAGTATCCCCAAGAGACACAAGTTCCACAATGCTTGTACTGGGTCAAGCATTGATATCTTCGGTCACTTCATAATAATGGTTTATGGACCTTTCCTCCAGGAACTTGTCCAAACCTTTTTTAAACCCAGCTAAACTAACAGCCTTTACTACATCCTCCGGTAACAAATTCCAGAGTTTGATTACACGTTGAGTGAAAAAATATTTTCTTTTATTAGTCTTAAATAGTTTGCCCTGTAGCTTCATTGCATATCCCCTAGTCTTTCTATATTCTGATAACGGAAACAATCGATCTACGTTTACCCGTTTCACTCCGTTCATTAATTTATAGACTTCTATCATATCTCCCCTCAGCCGTCTCTTTTCCAGGTTAAAGAGCCCTAACCTTTTAAGCCTTTCTTCATAGGAGTATCCTTCCATCCCCTTTACCATTTTGGTGGCTCTTCTCTGAACCTTTTCTAAAATCGCTATATCCTTTTTAAGATACGGCGACCAGAATTGCACACAAATTCAAGGTGCGGTCTCACCATGGAATGATATAGAGGCATTATAATATCTTTTGTTTTATTTTCCATTCCTTTCCTTATCATACCTAGCATTCTATTTGCTCTCTTGGCCGCCGCTGCACACTGGGCCGAGGGTTTTAACATGGTACCCACAATGACTCCTAAATCTTTTTCCTGGGTGGTGGTTCCTAATGTGGAACCTTGCATCGTGTAACCATAGTTTGGGTTGTTCTTCCCTAGGTGCATGACCTTGCACTTGTCCACATTAAATTTCATCTGCCATTTTGATGCCCAGTCTTCCAATTTATCAAGATCCTCTTGCAATTTTTCACAATCCTCTTGGGTTTTAACAACTTTAAATAGTTTTGTGTCATCTGCAAATTTGATAACCTCACTCGTTATTCCACTTTCCAGGTCATTTATGAATATGTCAAAAAGCAGCGGACCCAGCACAGATCCCTGGGGTACACCACTATTCACCTTTCTCCATTGGGGAAATTGGCAATTTAGCCCTACCCTCTGCTTTCTATCTTTTAACCAGTTCCTGATCCACAATAGTACACTGCCTTCTATCCCTTGACTCTTTAGTTTTGCCAAAAGTCTCTGATGAGGGACCTTGTCAAAGGCTTTCTGAAAGTCCAGATACACAATATCAACCGACTCACCTTTGTCCACCTGTTTATTCACTCCTTCAAAAAAAACATAACAGATTAGTAAGACAAGATCTTCCTTGTCTTAAGCCATGTTGGCTGTCTCCCATTAGGTCGTGACTATCTACATGCTGAGTAATTTTATTCTTTATGATGGTTTCTACCATTTTTCCTGGTACTGACGTCAGGCTCACCGGTCTGTAGTTTCCCGGATCACCCCTGGAACCCTTTTTAAAAATTGGTGTTACATTGGCGATCCTCCAATCTTCAGGTATTAGAGATGATTTTAATGATAGTTCACAGATTACTGATAGCAGGTCTGCAATCTCATATTTCAGTTCTTTCAACACCCTTGGATGTATACCATCCGGCCCAGGTGATTTGCTACTCTTCAGTTTATCTAATAGTTGTAAGACATCTTCCCGATGTATCAATATTTCCTTCAATTCTTCCGCACCTTTAAATACCACTTCAGTCATGGGTAACATCCCTACATCTTCCTCAGTAAAGACCGAAGCAAAGAATTCATTCAGTCTCTCCGCTATCGCCTTGTCGCCTCTTAGTGCTCCTTTAACCCCTTTATCATCTAATGGACCAACTGACTCTCTCACAGGTTTTTTGCTACGAATGTACTTGAAAAGGTCTTTATTTCACGTTTTTGCTTCCGCAGCAAGCTTTTTCTCAAATTCTCTCTTTGCCTGCCTTATCAATGCCTTGCATTTGACTTGCCAGTGCTTGTGCTGTTTCCAGGTTTCGTCGTTTGGCTCTTTTTTCCATTTCCTGAAAGATGCTTTTTTGGCAACAACAGCCTCTCTGACCTCACCTTTAAACCATGCTGGCAGTTTTTTGGACTTCCTTCCACTTTTCTTAAAGCGTGGAATACAGCTGGTCTGGGCTTTCAAGATAGTATTTTTCAACAACACCCAAGCTTGATGTACGTCTTTAACCTTTGCAACTGCTCCTTTTAGTTTTTTCTTAACTGTTTTCCTCATTTTATCATAGTCTCCCTTTCGAAAGTTAAAAGGTAGTACTGTGGATTTCTTTACTATCCCTCCTCCACTAATTAAATCAAAGGCGATCATGCTATGATCACTATTGCCAAGTGGCCCCAACACCCTTATCTCTTGCACTAGATCTGGTGTTCCACTAAGGACTAGGTCTAATATGGCTTCCCCTCTGGTCGGTTCATGAACCAGCTGCTCCAAGAAGCAGTCATTTATTTCATCTAGGAACTTTATCTCCCTAGCATGTCCTGATGTGACACTGACCCAGTCGATACTGGGGTAATTGAAATCACCCATTATTATTACTGCACTGTAACTTTTGTTAGCTTCCTTGATTTCTTTGAGCATTTCATCATCCATTTGGTCATTCTGGCCAGGTGCTCGATAGTACACCCCCACTGCCATTGCCTTCCCCCTTTTACATGGAATTTCAATCCATATAGATTCTACAGCAGATTTTGTTTCCTGCAAAACTTTAATCCTTTCTGAGTCAATGCCCTCTCTAACATAGAACGCAACCCCTCCACCAATTTGATCAGCTCTATCATTACGATATAGTTTGTACCCAGGTATCACAGTGTCCCACTGGTTGTCGTCCTTCCACCATGTCTCTGATATTCCAATCATATCTAACCTTTCATTTAGTGCTATATATTCTAACTCTCCCATCTTATTCTTTAGACTTCTAGCATTTGCATACAAGCATTTTAGAGAATGTATTTTATTCATGTTAATTTGGCTATTGTTAGACATGGGTAAATTGGGATCTTTAAGCTCTGTCTGCTCCATACTTGAGGGCATTTGGGCTACTTTACTCTTTTGTGGAACCTCTCTGCTTTTGGTAGTATCCTTCAAGGATACATTCTTCCGAACCATCCGCTCTTGGGCGACTGTCGGCTTTCCCCTAATATCTAGTTTAAAAGCTGCTCTATCTCCTTTTTAAAGGTTAATGCCTTCTAGTGGTATATCTTCCAGGCATTCAAAACCTTTGGGCAGACAAACTCATTTGAGTACTGCTGCCTCACGAGTGGTCCCTCCACCTGGACCAGGTGGCAAAGATATTTAATCTCTGGGGCACTCCAGACATAGACCTCTTTGCAAGTCCACTGAATGTCAAACTTCCCTTAGGAATGTGCTTTCATGAGTGTACATTTGGGACATACAGTATCCCTCTGAATTAACATATGTACAATCAATCTGCACACTTGAAGTTCTGGCCTGCATACACTGCACGCCTAAAGAGTGAAAATGTGAAACAAATCAAAATAATTTCTGAAAACTAAACAATTGTTTTTGAACAAACGCAAACCAATTTTTTGCAAAGGCTATATACTAAAATGTGGGATAAAGAGGAAGATACTGATAGACATGCCCTACCTTTACTCTCGAGCACCTTCAGTCTAGGCACAATTTCTTCAGGATTCATGATAGTAATTTAGAAAGGCACATACTGTAGGCAAAGGGTAACTTTACAGTATAACCGGGCGCTTAGGTTAATAAAGCTGGAAGGGTAAATATTTTTTGCCTATTTTATATAGACACATAGATGCATATGTTTCCTTATAAAATACTAGAACATGTTCTGCAAAAATCATGCCTAGATCGAAGGCCTGGGAGTTATGCCTGGTCTCGAGCAGGCATAACGGTTAGTATGAACTTTATGTGCAGCTCTACCAATGCTCTATCCTTGCTCCTTCCCTCAGCGCACTTATAGAACAAGCTCGCACTGGCTTGGACCGCAAGTACTTTTAGCTTGAACCAATTTTAAGAAGTGTTTTTTTCTGCACAGAAAAGTTATAAAGTTAACTTCGACATATCTAGCTCACCCAGTGCACCAAATATTACTCTCTATGTAGTAGGCACCTCTGGATCAGAGATTTTGAATTGGATCCCAGCACATTTTACAATGATTCGTGTATTAATATTCTGTACCAGACAATAACATTTTCCAACTTTTGGTGCCTCAGGCTTGATTTTCTGGCTCAGTGTCTCTTTACCTCATGGCCTGTTACCCCCCCCCCCCCTCCCTCTTTCTACTACTACTACGTATCATTTGTATGGAGCTACAAGGCATACACAGTGCTGTATATATAAGAGGAGAATCCCTTCTCTGCAGAGCTTACAACCTATAGCAGATAAATAAACAGGACAAACACGGAACTAAAATACCCGTAGCAGTAGCTGCTTCTTGGGTGTTGTCATTCATTGTAATTGCAGTTTTCACACCCAATTGCACAAGCCCTAGCGCCTTTCCAGCAGTAGCTTCTTCACAGAGCACAGTCTTCCACAATACCAGACAGTTTGTGTGTTTTTACTGTATGGTAACTGAATGCCCTGTAAATCACAGAACAGATTCACAAAAGGGCATGTTTACTAAAGGGCATTACCCAAGTAGCTCAGGATAAGCACTTGTTATCGGCACCATGTTAAAAGGTAGCACAGTGCCATGTGCTAAAAAACCTGGGCTGCCTGCTTAGCATGTGGATTGGTGGCAACTGGGCATCACCACAGTGCTACTAGCACAGGCCTTGAAAGCCCGCACTACTGACTCATGGTGGGGAGCAACTACCTGCCAGCACAGTGGAATAGTTTTTGCTCCCTGTGACAGTTTTAACGCGGTGAGCCATGCTAAATTCAGAAGAGCTGTCACCACCTTCCTATATTTAGCATGGTGCTCCGCATTAGTAATGTGGCCCAACCCTGCATCGCTAGTATGGAGCTTAGTAAACATGTTGTTGAGTCAGTGTTGTCTCATGGCGACCCTCTGGATAGTTGTCCTAAACTGTATTCAGCCTTCAGTCAGGTGGCTCATTGTTGATAGAGTGGCATACATAGCTGCTGATATTGTATCAGTCCATCTCATTGCTGGCCTTTCTCTTTTGTGTTGACCTTCAACCTTGCCAAGCATCTTGTCTTTCTTTAATGATCTTTCTCACTTTGCATGATGTGTCCAAAGTATGAAAGTCAAAGGGGTATGTTTACTAAACCGTGATAACGAGCAGCGGTTATGTTATCGCACAATAAGTGACCTTAACGCACGCTAACATCACCAGATGCAACGTTAGCGTGTGTTAACATCTCCGGCGGCGCTATGTCCCGCAGAGGGTGGAGAGAGGGTGGAGAAAAGGGGTCAATGGGCAGGAAGTGGGCAGGGAGACACTACTGCGGCATTATTGCTGTGAAATGAGAGGACGAAAATTACCGCGCGTGAAAACCTGGCATTAGATGCATATTTGCAGGAGAGAGAAACCATTTCAGTGTCGGCAATGTACAGCATAGGCAGGGAGCCCAAAACAGTGATGATAGTGCTACATGTGCAGCAACAGCATAGTGCTCAGGTATGAAAGGGCACTATGGCAATGCTACAAATGGGGCATAGGGGGCTGCAGGCGGGACATGCAGTGGGGCACATGGGGCACAGGGTGGACTAGGCAGATGCCTAGGTGGCACATAGGAACGTGGTAACTGGAAACCAGTAAGACAGCAACTGAACAAGGTCAAACATGCCCACGAGTCCGTGTTCCAGTGTCCCATCCAGGGGACATTAAACAGTAGGTACCCCAAAGATCACATAACATTGGTAGGTGGTGCTGAAGGGAAGCGTGGGTGTCTATGTAGGCACCCCCACCCCAAGACTCCCACCCTAGGCAGCTGCCTACCTGCACACTGGATGGCCTGGGACTGTGCACCACCAGCATCACCAGCATATGGGCGTGTAAGCATGGTGGGGGAGGGGTGCTGGTGGTGGAGGGGGCAGTGGCAGCTGCCCACAGAAGACCAAGGCCAAGCCCTGTTCAGGTGGGTGGCGTGCAGTGCAACAGACAAGGTCTGTCTGATGAACAGTCATGGTATCCACAGGGACTGACCTACCTCTGTGGCAACGGTATGGTGCAGTATACACAGCCAGTGTGTCCTTGGGCAAAAGGTCACAGGTTCAAGTCCCAGCTGTGGCCCCTGCAGACCATATCCCTATATTTTATCCTACATAGCACATACAACATAAACATGTGCACTCCCTAGAGCATCGGCCAACAGGGGCACAAACACCCATACTCACAGGCTCCACTATCCAAAGCCTCATGGAGAGTCATGTTCCTGGGCCCGGCACGGAGCAGCACTTACCACCAAAGCACTACTACTAGCACCTGCATACCTTAGCAATGTCTGCACTGTGCTCAGGACTAGTGTGTCGGCCAGGGCTGCCAACCACCCCCTATCTTTGCACAATGCTGAAATAGTAGTGGGAGTGTGTGTGTGTCTATCCATTGTTTTGTGACTGCCTACTCCTCCCTTGGCCTACAATGCTTACACTGTTTCCAGCGTTAGCCTGCCAATGTGCATAATGAGGAGCAAGGTATTGTGGGTATGGTCCAGACAGGGCGGACTGGGCAGGATGCATCTGCACAGGGTGTGGGGCAATGGCTGGGACATTGTAGTGCCCAACCACTACCTGCATGGACAGGGTGGCCACAGAATATTGTGCTGGGAGGGCACTCTCACCCTGACTGAGCAGTGACCATGGCATGGCTAGGTTCCCACAGAGTGCTATACAGTGTTTCTCTCAGGTGATATCTGTATGTTCCCTGTTCTAGGGTCCATTCACTGAGATACCTGCTTGGTGTCTGTGCTTACATCCCACCTATTTTTTTATTTTTTATTTTATTTAACATCTTTTATATACCGCACTATTCATAATCAGCGCGGTTTACATAGAACAAGAAAACATCAGACAAAATACAGTTATCTGTTTTTACATCGAACAGGAACAATAACTTGGGTAACCGGGGCAATTATTTACAACAAATAATATATAATATATAAAGAATATCCAAAGGAACAGCGGATGCAATGACCACGGCCTACCAAATTAATAAGTAAAATTCTTTATTAAGGACCCAACTGTACAAGTTTCGGCCGAAGCCTTTGTCAGGGGTCTAAAAAACATAAACATATAAAATGAACATCATTACATATTAAAAATTAAAACATAATAAAAAGTAAAATTAAATATCATTACACATAAAATTAAAAATAAAAAGGACTACATAAAATATCTGAACATTACCAAAACACCACATAGAGGGTGTGAGGAACACGTCTATGGGATGAAGCTACCACTCTTCCCAATCAAAATGTAGGCTTTTCCATCGTCCCCTTGTAGACAGAACCTGAATGTACTCCTGGCTAAAGAAAATGCCATAAGATGCTGGGCAATAACACTCTCCACAAAATGAGACCTTGGTATCAACTTAATATCATCACAAGGTGGCTGAACCATTATCTCTGTGATATAATACTTCAGAGTTTCTGATGATAACATTTCTCCCAGGATAACTTTGCAGCGCTTACAATTTACTCTGGTATTTTCTTTTGATTTCAATATGGAGTCACTTCTCAGTGTAGGGTGGTGGCTTTCTGACTGAGCTCTCTTTGTTTCTGGCACATAGGACTCACTACTTGCATTCACCAACAAAAAGGTATCTCCAAGAAAGCAATCATCAACACGAGGCTGTTCAACCTTGCTTCCAAAGGGGTCTGGATGGCAACACCATTCCTCCACTAAGGAGCTCCAGTTATCACTCAGTAGAGGAAGAACCCTAAGGAAAGCCCTTCTTTCATTATGTTGTCCCCACAGGATTGGCAGTAGAAGACACACCTCTTCTGGGCCTGTAAGCTTGAGTTCCAAGCTGGAACCATTTTTGTGCTGATGTCAAGTTGAACCTTTAGTCTTACGTGTAAACCATCTCTAGAGACATACTGCAGTCCTCGACAAGAAGATGGAGCAATCCTGACCCCTACTGGCAAGCTGAAAATTTCACAGTCTTCACCAGCCTTTATTTCCAGCAATGTCGGAGTTACCAAAATGTCCACAGGCAAACGTCCTTCCAGCTGACCTCCGAGAATGAGGAGGCCGCTCTGCTGCCCACGGCGGACCTCCAGAAACATGCTGGTCTCCATGGCAGCACGACGACTACCGGCCTTGGGTGCACATAGTTCCTCTGGGGACATGCACTATGGACTGGCTAGTGGACTGTCTGAAGTCAGTATGTATATGGCTAGAATGCCTTGCAGGGTGCAGTAGGTGCAGACTGACACTGCTCTCTGCTGGTGAATGTCAGATCGTGGTGGGGGGCAGCTGAGCTTTTCCAGGCCTACTGCCTGTCTGCCAGTGCATGTGTGATACGTACAGATCTGCATCAACTGCCCTGGACTGTGCCCTTTCGCCAGCAGGACTGGGGTTGATGGTCCCACAGCCCTTCATCATGCCCCTTGACTGCCTCCATTGCAAAGATGTAGAGTGTTGGTCTGTTGGGGGCAGATCCTGTCCACCACTTTGACCCAGACAGGGCGGGTTAGTAGGTGGTCCTACATAATCCGCATGTGGGTCCAGACACCCCCCTGCTCTTCTAACAATTGACCATGGCAACCACACTGGATATGCTTAACTTGGGTGGCTCCTGGTCCCCAAGGGCTAGATGTGACTGGGGAATACAGATGGACACAGGATTATCTTAGGTGTGGCTGCAAGGAATACCTGTCTCACACTGGTAATGATTAGGGCCCTGCAGCAAAGCCTATCTCAAGCAACCCGGGTATTGTGGACCTGGTGCTGGCCACCCCACCTCACCCTCAGGATGAACACAGAATCGGCACAGTGGCATGGTGTGTGGCTACTCTGTGCCAGTATCACGCACGGTCAGTTCTTCCTACCACGCTGAGGTGCTGGAGAGCTGCATACTCCATCTGGTGATCAGATGTAGACTGCTGTTCTGCATGTGCATTGCATCATGGGTACTGGTGGGTTTAACCTATCCTGGTGGACACAGCAGACAGTTTGTGTGGTGACCTGCAGTCTTTCTGTAGCCAGCCAAGTCCTTTTCATTCCTGTGACAGTCATATCTCTGCAGATCTGTGCTGCCAGCACATAATACCCTCATCACAGTTGTCGGCCATCCTTCTGTCTGTCTATCTGCGTCTGTCAGCTGTGTAGCATCTTGTCTTCATGTGCTGGCTGCTACCCTATGTCCTGCACTGGTACCCTTTTCTGCACTGCGGCTCGCCATGCTTGCCTCTCCTGTGTCTGCTCTGCATGGCAACACTACTCCTCTGTCCTCCTATCGTTGCAAATATCTTGCCACCTCTACCTCCAATGGCGGTTACGTATTCCCATCCTCTTCCACCCACTGTCATTGTAGCACTTTACATTGCCAACACCCTGTGCATTGATACAGCTGTCTCCAATATGTTTGTCCATTTTGCAGGCTGCCACATCGGCTGCATGCAGATTTGGCAGGTCCATCAGCTCCCACCTCTACTTCCTTCCATCACTTGTCCATTGCCTTTCCTTGGTGCTCTTTGCAGTGTTAGAGTTACATCAGTTTATTGCCCTTACATTTCATACTTGTCAACTTGGGGCACCTTACTGCCCTTGGGCACCATATCTTGGGTCACCTTAACATCCTTAGGGCACCTTATACTGCACCTTAGGGTAAGGCACCTTATAAGGTGCCTTATAAGATGCCATAACCTGAGGCGCCTCATGAGGCGCTTTATAAGGCACCCTACAGGGCACCTTATATGGTGCCTTGTCAGCCTTGTAATGTGCTGTCAGCTTTAATATGTATTGTCCGTTTAATGCGCGATACCTGGCAAGGCGCCCTTTACCGCTACCTCAACGCCGATACTCCCACTTTCTTATATGGCATTGCTCACGTTAGCGCTGCACTTTTCGCCGGTAACGTTATCGCGGTTTGGTAAAAATACCCCAAAGGCTTGTCATCTGAACTTATAAAGAAAGTTTTGGTTTGAACTCCTAGTACTGACTAGTTTGTTCTTCGGGCAGTCCAAAGTATGCACAGTATTCTTCGCCAGCACCATGATTCAAAGGCATCGATTTTCTTCCTATCTTGTTCACTGTTCAACTTTCGCATCCATAAGATGTTATTGAAAATACCATGGCTTGGACAAGTCAAATCTTTGTATACAGAGATACATCTCTGCTCTTGAGAATCCTGTCTAGGTCTTTCATAGCTATTCTGCCAAGAGCAATGTGTTGTCGGATTTCTTGACTGCTTGTCATTTCTTTATTGATTATTGATCCAAGCAGGTCAAAGTTGTCCACTATTTCAATTTATTCTCCATCAACGATGAACTTATTGATTTTTCCAGTTGTCAGGATCTTTGTCATCTTCATGTTAAAATGCAGGCCCATTTTAAGACTATGTTCCTTGATCTTGAGAAGCAAATGTTTCAGATCGTCTTTATTTTCAGCCAATATTGTGGTATCATTAGCATAGCGAAGGTTGTTGATGAGTCTTCCAGCAATCTTCACACCTCAGTTATCTTCATACAGTCCTGCTTCTCTGATGATTTGTTCTGCATATAAATTAAGCAGAAAGGGGGAAAATATGCAGCCTTGTCTTACACTTTAGCTGATTTTAAACCATTCTGTTTCTCCTTGTTCCATTGCTTTTTGTTTCAATGTGGCCCAGAGTTTCTCAAGGTTTACACAGTCAAAAGCTTTGCTTTAGTCAATAAAACATATATAGATATCTGTTTAGTATTCTTTTGTCTTTTCAAGGATCCATCTCACATCCACAATGATGTCTCCTGTTCCTTGCTCTTTTCCTGCTTGCACTTCAGGCAGTTCTAGTTCCAGGTATGGTTGTAGTCTCTGCTGGATGATCTTGAGTAGAATCTTGCTGGCATGTGGGATCAGAGTGATAATTTCCACAGTCAGTCGGATCACCTTCCTTCAGTATTGGTTTATTCTAAGGTCTTTTCCAGTCAGTTCGTCATGATGTTGTCTTCCAAATTTCTTGCAAGAGCCTTGTAAGTATGGCAACAGCCACATCCAACTGCTGTAATACTTTCATGGGAATGCCATCAATGTTGTTGTTGTTGTTAAGTGCTGTTGAGTCGGTGTCTACTCATGGCAACCCTCTGGTTAGTTGTCCTAAATTGTGTTCGTTCTTCAGTCAGGTGGCTCATTGTTGACAGACTGGCACCCATAGCTGCTGTTATATCGATCCATCTCATTGCTGACCTTCCTCTTTTTGCATTGACCTTCTACCCTGCCAAGCATGATGCCTTTTCTAAAAAGTAGGATATAATTAACAATGAAAGTATATTCATGTTTTATTCCTATGGAACATGATGAGTTGATGGGTAACTCACTCGAGGTGTGGCCCAACACTATATTAAACATGTAGCATAAAGATATCCTAAGTGTACTTTCACTCGCAATTACATTTACACTGATAATGGACAAATTGGCCAAGATGTAACATACAGAGTAACATAGTATATGATGGCAAATTATCCATCTAGTTTGTCCAGCAAGGTGCCACTGCCAAGAGTAGGTGCACCTGCCACTATGTGAAGGTCACCCCTCCCCATGCCTTTGTTTAGGGCTGTACCCACCGCTCCATTCAGGTCACTCCTATTTGTTGAGATAGCAGAGACATGTGAGTCACATGTAGATTTAAATTAGACTGGCTTGACTGAGCATTTGAAGGCACATTTTACAAATGACATCCCAGTACAACCAGAATGTTTAAAAAAAAAAAAAAAAAAAAAAAAAAGCAGGCACATTCAAGTTCAGGCACAATTTCATAAACGTGGACATGCCCAATAAGGACATCTCTTGGAGGGGGGGGGGGGGGGGCGGGATCTACATAGATATCCCTGGAATAGTATTCCAGAATATGGATGTCTAAGAATAGCCTAACAGAGTAGTAGGTTAAGACCAGTGAAGCCAGGGCTCAAATCCCACTGCTGCTTTCATTGTAATTGTGCAGAGTACTAGCGATGGTGGAATGCCATCTTCTCTGCCCCCATTAGATGTATTACAGTCAAAAGAACAACATTGCTGATGCCTATATCAACTTTTCTGAAATCAAGCAGGGATGCTTAAGTCCATTGCACACCCCAGACATACCTCCATCATACCCCTACCTACTTGAATGTCCCCACACCGGAGACATCTTAAAAAGCCATTTGTAAAATGACTCCAGGGATGTGTCTGTGATCTGGATGTCTGCATGCACATCTACAGATGTACAAATCACAACTAAGTCTTTTAAAATGACCTTCTTTGTTTCATACTGAACCTAGTTTTATTCTAGCTGACACAGGTTTTTAAAGGTTGTCAAGTAGGAGATGGTCAGGAAGTTGTCTAATGATCACTTTCTAGCAAGCACAACATTTTTGCTCTGTATCTCCTTTTCCCATTCCTTCACAACTCATACATTCCCCACGCCCCCTATCTTGTGTCCTTTCTTAGGCTACCCATCTAATATCAGCACCAATCCAAAGTCCCTTGCTTTATGCTATTCTTTCACTTGACTCTCAAGGTTCCATCTTCTCAATACACAAAGAATTATCCTGTTTCATATTTGTTCCTTGCTGATTACTTTCTTATGGAAGACACTCCTTCCTAACATTCAGGATTCACCGCCTCTTTTCACTGTTCAATCCTGTTTAAAGACCTCCTTGCTCAAATGTCTTTACTTTATTTTACCTTAAATGATTTATATTCCGAGGAGGATCCAAGATGACACAGGAAAGTGTGCAAGTTGGGATGATTCTGGCTGAAGGTGGTATCCTGTGGCTGTGGAAATGGGCAAGAAGAAGTGACGAGGAAGCTTACCTTCCTGGAGAGCTCCTCTTCTGGTCCCCTGCACCAAATGATGCTAGATGCCTTCCAAGCTCACCGGCACAGCCTTCCTTGGGTCTGCCAGGGGAAGTTTCTTTGGCAGCAGTGAAGGGGCTTCATTAAGTCCTGTTGTGCAGCCACCACCTCCTCAACCCAGAAGTGCTTCAGCTGCTGGCATTCTGGAGCCTCTGCAGACCAAAGATTTTCATGTAGTGTCCTTTTTGGGAGGATCTCCAGTGGCTGCTTCATCCCCTTTACTACCAATAGGGATAAAAATTACTCCACTCTAAACATTTATGTCAACATAACAAGGGGGAACTCTTCGCTCGCTTATAGTTTGCACGGAAGTGGTCTCAGACTTATCTGCTGCCTTCATAGAGATATATAGGTAACTTGAATACCTTATGGCGCCTGTTAGCATCAATGACACACTATCCAGCTATTTTTTAGCTGTTTCCCTCACCAATATTATTTCACACTTATCTTCTATAGCGACGATATTTAGCTCTCTCAAGATGATAATACACTCAAAAATAGAACAATTTTCCAAGTAGGTTCCCAACGCCTCACATATGACGCCGTGGCTGCGTTTCTCTCATACTGTCTGAGGTTCTTCAGGGGAACTTTCTTTTAGTCAGCCGAGTCATTCACTATAGAGAACACCATAAAAATGTGTATAAAAATGTAAACATGTGACGACATATACAAGTTTTTCTCCCATAATTTCTAATCCTAAATTTAAAATCCTACCCCACTACAGCTAAAGCATGCTGCCAGCATAGTTCTCAAATTGTTGTCTCTTCCATTATTCTTTTGGGGACTGTTGCCGTTCTCCTCTCCAAAAAACGCCGCGCACGTGCACATCGGCCATGCTAAACTATCTTATAGCTCTTCCCCAGGGAGGGTTCTAACTCACCAAGGTTAGCTATTAATTAGCATTATTCACTCCGGTCGCATATTGGATCATTCACTTCATTCCATTCAACAAGCTCCCCATTCTATCGCTACATTTAGTCCATTAGGAATAACTGTCTGGAGATTATAAATCCAATGTTGCTCCCAATAGAGTAGTGTCTGTTCCAAAGACTTGCCATACATGGACACAGCGATTTGTTCTATACAGAAGCATCGCAGATCTTCAAAAGTATGTTTATTAGCCAAACAGTGTTGAACTAGGGGCGCCGTAATCACTTCATGTTTTAGCCGACTTTTATGTTCCAAAATTCTGATTTTAAAAGGTCTAATCGTTTTCCCTATGCAAAATAACTCACACGGGCAGATAATCGCATAGATAACATTTTTAGATTCACAAGTGGTATGTGTTCTCAAAACGTACTCTTTATTGTGACAGGTAAATCGCTCCCTTTCACTGGTAATATTACAAATAGAGCAGTGACCACATTTTGAATGCCCTGGTTGCGTTGCCTCTGTTGGTTCTATAATCTCAGAACGTAATTTAGCCGGGCTTAATTTTTCTTTTAAGTTCTTATTTCGGCGCCAAACACAACATATGGTTTTGTTAGTTAATCCTGGTACTACACTAAGGATATTGATATGCTTGGAGATGATCTTCTTTATTTTAAAACTCAATGGTGAGTACTGCGTAATTAAATTCACCACCTCAACATCTTCTCTCCTAGCTTTAATAGACTTTTTTAGCAGGGTTGTACGATCATTATAAAGCACCCGGTGATATGCTCTTTTTATAACTCGGGAAGGATATCCTCTTTCTTCAAAATTTTTGGCCAAAACGGAAGCTTTATTTTTATAGTCACAAACCTCAGAACAGTTCCTGCGATAACGAAGGAACTGTGAGAAAGGTAACCCTTCCTTTAACTGTAAAGGGTGTGCACTGTGGAAATGAAGCAAGGTATTGCGATCTATTGGCTTCCTAAATACTGAAGTTATTCAGTTTGTTGTGCCTTTTTTTTAACTATAACATCCAAGAAGATGATTTCTGTCATGTGCGCTACATGAGTGAACTGGATGTTTTTATCTTGGGCATTTAACCAGCTCACAAATAGGTTCAAGGAATCCATTGAGCCCGAACATAACAAAAAAATATCATCGATGAAACGATGCCAAAATTTGAGACTTGACATATGGTGTGAGGAGAATATCTTCTGGCGCTCAAAATCCCCCATGAACAGGTTAGCTATGGAGGGGGCGCATGTTGCCCCCATCACCACCCCTGAAATTTGTTGGAATAGCTGATCTCCAAATTTGAAATAGTTATAACAAATTGTCAATCTTGTTAAGTCTAAAAGAAATTGGACCTGATTCCCTGACAAGTCCCCCCTTGTTTGCAGGGCTCTTGCCACTGTTTCTAAGGCTTGAGACTGGGGAATACTCGTATAGAGGGCTGCCACGTCCAGAGTCACTAAAATTATTTCTGGAGTTGTTGCCCATTGAGGATTGTCCTCCAAGAGTTGCAGAAAATGGGAAGTGTCCCTAATGTATGAGGGGATATCCACTAACAGAGGACGTAAAAACGAGTCTATAAAAATAGATAAGGGTTCCAGAAGTGACCCTTTAGTTGACACGATTGGCCTGCCTGGTGGCTGTTCAATATTTTTATGTATTTTGGGAACCAAATAAAAGCACGCTATTGTCGGATGTACTACTGTCAAAAATTTTGTTCTTCATTAGTAATGAGTCTATCCTTTAAAGCTTGAGCTGTAACCCTTGATATTTTATTTATTGATTTATTTATTTATTTAGCTGTATTTATATCACGCTTTTCACCAGGTCAAAGCGGTCAATTGGGGGATACATTTAACACGAGGGGATATGAGACACACACACTAATACATACAGGGAACATGGGCATTGGAGGGTTTAGTGGCTTGCCCAAGACCACAAGGAGTGCCTATAGGACTAGAAATCCCAATCCCTCCAGCCTGAGATTGCTGTCCACAGGTGGGACTTGTACCCCCGACCCTCCGGCCTGAAGTACCTTGTCCTAACCACTAGACCACGCCTCCCTTGCTTCTTTAAGGTCCCTTGTAGGGTCAACCTGTAATCTTAAATAAGCAGTTGTATCAGATAACTGTCGCGTAGCTTCCTGAATATAATATTCCCTACTCATGATCACTATTTCTCCCCCCTTATCTGCCCGCTTTATAACGATATCTGACCTATTCATCAATTCTCTTAGGACTACGCGTTCCTGTAGTGATAAAGCGTTGGATGAGCATTTTTGAGCTTGTTCTAAAGTCACCACATCTCTCAATGCCAATTCCTTAAAAATTGACAACGCTGGGTACAATATACCAGGAGGGGACCAGGTGGATTTAAAAGGTAATAGTATACGACGCTTATTCATCTCCGATAGCTCATCTGTCACTGATGGTAATTGTGATGCAAAAAATACCTTCAAATTTAATTTGCGAATCAAACTTTCCATATCAACATGAAACTGGAAAGAATCAAACCTGATGGCAGGCACATAAGATAAGCCCCGATTTAACACGGTCAACTGATCCTCCGTAAGGGATTTACCGGATATGTTAATCACTAGTCCTTCTTCCCTACTTACTGAGGACGATATCAGTGCCGGTGTGTCGCGTTCCGTTCTGACTGCCGTGTTTTCCCTCCTGTTTTTTTCTTCTTGCGTGTATCCCTGTCGTCGTGAAAATCCTCCTTTGAAGTATTGGAACCCATGGAGCTCGTTTCTTCTGAGGTTGATTCAAATGACACCTGCTTTCGTGATGATTTTTTTATAGTTTGGCGTTTTAAGTCCATCCAGGGGTAAACATACCCACTGGTATAATCGTCATGGTCACGTTTGAGTTTCTTAACCTTTGCTGTTTGAACTTCTAATTTTAGCAAATCCAGTTTTTTCTTTTGTTCATCCAATTTATATTTAAACTGATCTTCAGGCTCTTTTTCTTTCAATTCTGACGTCATCAGATCTGCTTCTTGATGAAATGTTTCTAAGGCTGATTTTGATGTATTAATAATCAGTATCATTAAATCTAAGGAGCATTTGTTCAATATTCGATTCCAATTTGTGACAAAGTCCGGGCTCGTAGTGAACATCCGGGGTTCCTTGTACACCCTAAGCCCTCTAGGTATCTGCTGTCGGTTAATATATTCTATCATCAACAGTCTATGGAGATCAGGAATGCGTCCCCTTTACTGGCAGGAAGAACGGATGGTGAGCCAGCTTTCTCTTAAAGAACTGAGGAAGATATTGCAAAGTTGGGTGAGATACCTTCAGAGAATGTGTTAAATGAGGTAGAGACCACAGGCTGTGACTATGGAGTTACTTTGAGAGGTGATACAGGGTTTCAACTCTTCCCTTTGTTATCTAGTCGTTTGGTGGGAGAAATTACTATATTGTGTTTCAAATTGTGGTGGACCACTCTAAGGCGTTGGATTCTCTGTCTGGGAAAATGGATGTTCTAGAAACAAGAGTGAGGGCAATGCAGGTTATAGGAGATGCTCTGGTGAAGGACAGCAACATTGTCTTTCGTCATATGGAACGTCTTGAAAATCAAGTTAGCCTTAATCTGCGATTGCTGAACTTTCCCAAATCTCCTCTTATGTCATTTATCGACATGGTTAAGAAATATCTGACTCAGATTTGGGGATGGACCCCATGAATCTTCGTCCATTAGCGAGGGCTCAGTATCTGCCTCCAGGTCCTTCACAGGGAGGGGGGGTCAAGGAGTCTCCATTGGCGATAATCTGATGGAGTTCTTAAAGTCCTCTTTGGAGGTTGTAACCCAGAGGACCACCCTTGTAGTGACATTTGCCTTGGAGTTTGATCACAACACGGTATTTAAATCATATTTTCAATTTATGCACAAGCCTTTTTTGGGCTCTAATATATATTTTTCCTGATTTTTCAAGAAGCACACAGAAGGGGCGCCAGGGGTTCCTGGTCCTGCACCCAGAACCTTGGCTTTGGGGTTAAGCTTTGTGCTTAGATTTCCTTGTGTATGTATTATTGTTCATAAGGATAAAACCTTTGAATTTTACGAACCAACACTGCTTGTTGAATTTTTTGGTGCTAAGAAGGGGGGGGGGGGTGGTACCCTGATACAAATCCCACAGGCACTGCTGTGATGGCACCTTGGGAGGTTGTTGCTGTGGGTGTGCTCTTCGGTTTATTTTATTTGAGTATGTGTTATAACATTTTACTTGTTCTTGGATCTATTATTTTACTTGTATTGGTAGGCTAAATGTGATGACAGAAAAAGACCGCATGGCCTATCTAGTCTGCCCTTCCATATCAACCACTACTTTTTTCCTTTAGAGATCCTCTGTGTTTGTCCCATGCCTTTTGGAAGTCACTGTTTTCAACTCTACCATCTCCACTGGGAGACTATTCCAAGGATCTACCACTCTTTCCGTAAAAAATATATATATATCCACATATTACTCTTGAGTCTAAACCCCTTTTACCCTCATCCTATGTCTCCTTGTAGCAGAGCTTGCTTTCAATCGAAAGAGGCTCTCCTCATGTGCATTTATGCCACGGAGGTATTTAAACATCTCAATCATATCACCTCTATCCTGTCTTTCCTCTAAAGTATACATATTAAGATCCTTAAGTCTGTCCTCATATGCTTTATATTGATGACCACTAACCATAATGTTGGTGAGATGTATATATGGAGGCCAATTTCCATCAGGACACGTCCGGCCAGTCTGGACATCCAAAATCTGGACAGACTGGTTGTGCACCCGATTCTGTACCCGCAGGGGCTAAATGCTCCCGTGGGAGCAGAATCAGGTGCAACGGACCTGGAAGGTCAGGGCTTGCCCCGATTCAGACCCACTGTATGTTCAGCCCGCTCCCTGTACACATCACCCGAGGCTCCTGCATGGAGCCTGGTGCTGTGATTTCCCATCGCCATGGCACTGGGATGCCTTGCAAAAGCCTTGATATGCTGCAAGCAGTTCCATTGGCATGTTCCCCGCCGCCTGACCCCTGATTGGACCTGCTGTGGCTGGGATCCAGCTGTGGGGAAACACCCTGCCCCTGCTCACTTCCTCGCCAGGTCCCTTCATCATCCTCTGCAATCTTTAGGGGATCTTATTCCAACTCCAAGGTAGAATAAGTTCCCCGTGCAAGTTGGACGTACATCCCCGCTAAACACTACTGAGAATCTACCCCATAGGGAGGAGTGGCCTAGTGGTTGGGGCAAGGTACTACAGGCCGGAAGGTCGGTGGTTCAAATCCCACTAGAGGACAGCAACCTTGGGCCGGAAGGACTGGGGTTTCTAGTCCCACAGGTGCTCCTTGTGGTCTTGGGCAAGCCACTTAACCCTCCATAGCCCATGTTCCCTGTAAGTATTAGTGTATGTGTCTCATATCCCCTTGTGTGAAATGTATCCCCCAACCGCTTTGACCCTGTGAAAAGCGGGATATAAATGCAGCTAAATAAATAAATAAATAAATAAATGTGAAAATACATATTTAAAAAAAAATCCATATTTCTTTGGATTGGCTTTCTATAGCAATCTGGTTTACTTTACTCATATAGAATTCTTTTATTTTGCAAGATGCCCTGAGTAAGGCACTAATTAGATGTAGCAAACTAATGAATTAATTTAGGAAGCTCTCAAAGTTTACCCAATTAATTTTCTACACTAAATTGATGGGCATCTAATCATTGACACTGTAAGAAATCCAAAGCAAGAAAGTCTGCTTTAGTGATTTAATTTATTAAACCAGGCTATTTTTAAAATAATGTGCTACCTTTTCCTTTCTATTGTGAATCAGGCCCGTTTTACTTTTGAAAACGACCAAAGGTATTCTTCTCTTTGGGATCCTGCTGAGCACTTATGACTTGGACTTGCCACTGCTGGAGAGAGGACACTGGACTTAATGGACCTTCGGTCTTAGCATGATATAGAATACAGTGTTCTTATGTTGTTGCAGAATATGGAGATGAATTTGATTTTCTTGTTGCTTTACTTAAGTATATGCAAGTGTGTAGTAAAAGTTTTATTTTTCCTGGTTTCCTTCCCTTATTTCCCTCCTAGCAAGTATTCTCCCCATATTTCTGTTCTAATTTGCTTATCTTAAAATTTCTTTTTTGATCTTCCGTTCCCCCCTTTTGTAGTATTCCTCTCTTTTTTCAATTCCTGGTTCTCTGCTGATTGTCTTCTCTCCCCAAGAATTGTCTCAAGCTTCAATCTGCATTTTTCTTGGTTAAATAAAATCTGGAAGATACAACCATGAATGATTTTGGAGTGAGAGCTACTGTTTAGTAATAGGGTGCACAAGTTCAGTCCTTGAGTGCAACAAAAAGGCCAGGTTTTCAGGATATCCTTAATGAATATATAACATAGTAACATAGTATATGACGGCAGATAAAGACCAGTATGGTCCATCTAGTCTGCCCAGCAAGGCGGCACGAGTAGGTGCACTTGCCACTCTGTGCAGGTCGCCTCTCCCCATGCCTTTGTTTAAGGGTGCAACCAACGCTCCGTGTAGGACACCCTTATTTGTTCAGATATAAGAGATAGTTATGCTTATTTTGATTTTATCCTGTTGCTATAAAGGGATCCACTATGTCTGTCCCAAGCCATTTTGAATTCTGTCACCATGTTTGCCCCCACCACTTCCATCGGGAGGGCATTCCAAGCATCCACCACCCTTTCAGTGAAAAAGTATTTCCTGATATTGCCTCTGTTTACCCTTTGCCGCTTCATGTTACACACTCTAGTTTTACAGCTTCCCCGTCTTTGGAAGAGATTTGTTTGTCCATTAATATTCTCTAAGTATTTAAAGGTCTGAATCATATCTCCCCTGTCCCTCCTCTGCTCTAGAGTGTACACAGGGGCGGCCCAAGGGGGGTGCGGGGCCATGTGCGGAGACTCGGTGCGGGGCCTCATTTGCATAAGTGGCCTTATTTGCATAAATATTTGCATAATGTTACCATACACTAACTTTTAGTAAACATGTCTCTTAATGAGTGTATGGATAAAGAAAGACTAAAAGATTTCTACATTACTATAATCCAGTGCCAACCGCCAGGCACATTAGGAACTACTACAAACGCTGCCCATTTAGAACCCATAGCAAACCCGCTGTATCCTGACAGCATTACCAGGACTCACAAAGCACCAGTCCCTACCTATCAAAAGGAAACACTGCAAATATTAAACCAGTACATTTCAGAGAATACTGGGGAAAGAGAACAAGTGGCAATGTCAAATAGGAATTACATAAACAGAATACCTCAGCTCAGTTACACATGCAGAACATAGACCATCACCAAACAAGGAATCGCAATTTAGAAACAGGAAGGCAATAATTTAAACTGGGAACCCCAAAAGCCAAACTTGGAATGTACAACAACACTGTAGAAATAAAACTATAAATCAATTTCCTCTTGTACCAAACAAAGCGCAGACGTTAATGATGCACATTTCCCAGAACTTTCATATTCCAGTTAATAAAGTCAAAATAAAGAGATATATTTCTACCTTTTGTGCATTTTTTTTCAGTTGCAATTGCTCCAGCCACTTTCTTCTGGTTTCTTCATGTTTTCTGCTAACTCTCCATCGTCTGCTGTCCATTTGTCCTTTCTTCTCTCTTCTAGTTTTCTTTCCATCCTCTCTCTCTACATCTGCTTTAACATACTAATCTTTATCCTTTTGCTCTTTCCTCATTCTTATTTCATCCACACAAATTTTACCCCTCCATCCTCAATCCCCACTTACTCTCCCAATACCCGGCCAATTGTAGATTTTTCATCCCTCCCACACAAAATATTTTTCCCCTCTCCATTTTACTCTCCCAGCCCCATCCCATTCTAATCCTCCCCCAACATCAGCTCCCTTCTAGTTCCAGTCTCACCCAGCATCCATTCCCTTCTAGTCCCTGCATCAGCCCATTTCCAGTCCTAGCCCCCCATCAACCCATTTCCAGTCCTAGCTCCCCCATCCATTTTCAGTCTGAGTCCCTTCATCAGCTCATTTCCAATCCTAGCCCCCCATCAGCCCATTTCTAGTCATTTCCTAGCCCCACCATCAGCCCATGTCAAATCCTAGCTCCCCTCCACTCAGCCCAATTCCAGTCCAAGCCCCCCCATGAGCCTACTTCCAGTTCTAGCCCCTCCATGAGTCCATTTCAATTCAAGCCCCCACCACAGCCCATTTCCAATCTTAGCTCCCCCCAACAGCCCATTTCCAGTCCTATCCTAGCTGCTCCATCAGCCCATTTTCAGTTCTAGCTCCCTTCCCTCACAGCCCATTTCCATTCCAAGCTCCCTCCCCATCAGCTATTTGCAGTTCAAGCCTCCCCGTCCACTCAGTCCATTTCCAGTCATAGCAATCCCCCAACCCATTACCAGTCCTAGCCCCCCATCAACCCATTTTCAGTTTAAGCCCCCCCTATAACCCATTACCAGTCCTAACCCCCCATCAGCCCACTTCCAGTCTTAACCCCATCAGCCCATTTCCAGTCAGCCCCCCATAGCCCATTGCCAGTCCTAACCCCCCCCCCATCAGCCCACAGCCCATTACTAGTCCTAACCACATCAGCCCACCTCAAGTCCTAACCCCTCCCCATCAGCCCTTTTCCTGTCCTAGCGCCCCCATAGCCCATTAGCAGTCCTAACCCCCCCCCATAGCCCATTAGCAATCCTAACCCCCATCACCCTATTTCCAGACAGCCCCCATCAGCCCACAGCCCATTACCAGTCTTAACCCCCCCCAGCCCATTTCCAGTCCTAACCCCCCATCACCCCATTTCCAGTCAGCCTCCATCAACCCCCAGCCCATTACCAGTCTTCACCCCCCCAGCCCATTTCCAGTCAGCCTCCATCAGCCCCAGCCCATTAGCAGTCTTAACCCCCCCAGCCCATTTCCAGTCAGCCTCCATCCGCCCCAGCCCATTAGCAGTCATAACCCCCACATCCCTTTTACACTCCTTACCCCTCCACAGCACATTTCCTGTCAGCCTCAATCAGCCCCAGCCCATTTCCAGTCCTAAACCCCCCTCCAGCCCATTTCCAGTCAGCCTCCATCAGTCCCAGCCCATTTCTAGTCCTAAGCCCCCCCCCTTGCACATTTCCAGTCCTAACCCCCCCCCCTTGCACATTTCCAGTCCTAACCCCCCCCCTTGCACATTTCCAGTCCTAACCCCCCCTCCTTGCACATTTCCAGTCCTAACCCCCCATCACCCCATTTCCAGACAGCCTCCATCAGCCCCCCCCTTCCCTTCCCTTCCCTTCCCTTCCGGCAAATTTAAAAACAAAAACCTGGCTCTAGCTGCTGCCGCGTCCGTCGCAGCAGCGGCAGAATGGCGTGTCCCGCGGGGCCCCCTCTCCACGTCGAGCCCTCTGCAAGGGTTTTCAGAGTCGCGCTGGGAGAGTGCTCCCTCGCGTCTCTGTAAAGCCCGCAGGGGCTAATGGGAAATTTCCCATCAGCCCCTCGCGTCTAAAGGGGCTGATGGGAAATTTCCCATTAGCCCCTGCGGGCTTTACAGAGACGCGAGGGAGCACAACTCTCCCTTCGCGAATCTGAAAGCCCTTGCAGAGGGCTCGAAGAGGAGAAGGGGCCCCGCGGGACACGCCATTCTGCCGCTGCTGCGACGGACGCGGACGCGGCAGCGGCAGCAGCTAGAGCCAGGTTTTTGTTTTTAAATGTAATAAAAAAAAAAGCAGAATGTTCTTTGCGCGGGGCCCCCTGAAACGCGGGGCCCTGTGCAAAAAACATTCTTGCTCAATGGACGGGCCGGCCCTGAGTGTACATATTTAGGTCTTCAAGTCTCTTCTCATAAGTCTTATGACGCAGGCTCCAAATCATTTTGGTCGCCTTCCTCTGAACCGCTTCCAGCCTTTTTATATCCTTTGCGAGAAACGGTCTCCAAAACTGAACAGAGAATATTCCAAGTGAGGCCTCACCAGCGACTTGTACAGTGGTATTAGTACCTCTTCCTTTCTGCTGGTAATTCCTCTCTCTATGCAACCCAGCATCCTTCTGGCTTTTGCCACCGCCTTAGAAACATAGAAACATAGAAACATGATGACAGAAAAAGACCACATGGCCTATCTAGTCTGTCCTTTCATATCAACAATTACAACAGTCCACTTTTTACCTTTAGAGATCCTCTGTGTTAGTCCCATGCTTTTTTGAATTCAGTTACTGTCCTCGTCTCTACCACCTCCACTGGGAGACTATTCCATGGATCCACTACTCTTTCCGTAAAGAAATATTCCGCATATCGCTCCTGAATCTATCTCCCTTCACCCTCATCCCATGTCCCCTCGTAGCAGAACTTGCTTTCAATTGAAAGAGGCTCTCTCCCTGAACATTTATGCCACGGAGGTATTTAAACATTTCAATCATATCACCTCTATCCCGCCTTTCTTCTAAGGTGTACATATTAAGATCCTTAAGTCTGTCCTCATATGCTTTATAATGAAGCCCACTAATCATTTTAGTAGCCACCCTCTGCACCGACTCCATCCTGTTCACATCCTTTTGAAGGTGCGGTCTCCAGAATTGCACACTATACTCCAAATGAGGTTGTACCAAAGACTTATACAGAGGCATTATCACCTCCTTTTTTCTGCTAGCCATTCCTCTCTGTATGCACCCAAGCATCATTCTAGCTTTTGCTGTCGCCTTTTCTACCTGTTTAGCTACTTTAAGATCATCAGACATAACCACGCCTAGGTCCCGCTCTTTAGTGGACAAAAGTACTTCACCTCCTATACTGTATTGCTCCCTTGGATTGCTGCAGCCCAAATGCATGACCTTACATTTTTTAACATTAAATCCCAGCTGCCAAATTCTAGACCATTCTTCAAGCTTAGCTAGATCCCTTCTCATGTTATCTACACCTTCCTGGGTGTCTACTCTATTGCAGATTTTGGTATCATCCACAAAGAGGCAAACCTTACCCGACAGCCCTTCCACTATATCACTAACAAAGATGTTAAAAAGAATCGGACCAAGGACAGATCCCTGGGGCACACCACTGGTAACATCCTTCTCCTCAGAGTGAGCTCCATTTACTTGTCTTGTCATACTGTTTCGCCACATAGAGATCATCAGAAACAATCACGCCAAGGTTTTTCTCCTGGTCCATGCACACCAATCTCTCACCCCCTATCACATACAATTCCTTTGGATTTCTGCTTCCCAAGTGCATGACACTGCAGTTCTTCACATTAAATCTTAACTGCCAAGCATTAGACCATTCTTCCAGCTTTTGTAGATCTTTCCTCATGTTCTCCATTCCCTGAGGGGGAGTCCACTCTATTGTGTTAGGTAGATCTGCATAAATATATTGCATGCATGTTCATTCACAAAAGCCAAGCCTTTTGTGACCCTCAAAGACTGAACTTGCACACCCCTACTCTAGTGCTGCTGCTGTGCATACGCTTTCCACAAAATAAATGTGAATGGCTTTCTAACGGATTGCCATTTGTTCAATCTCATAAGACCCTGAGGCTGGCTGGTTCTTCAAATGTACCTTAAATGTATTGTTCAGTTCATAAATACACAGCCATGTGCTATATAAGTGAAGTAGTAGATTGAAGAATAAAACTTCTTAGGTCTGCAGAGTCCTAGGACTTGTTTATGGAGGGCTCTGCCCTCCTTGATGTGATTCATCGATCATAAAGGAATGAACGCTGAAGTATACAATCCAGATTTTTTACATATATGTGAGTCTTAACTAATGTTTGTAGAACAGACTTTATCAAATCTTTATATTAGTGCTTTCCCAGTTCTATCCCTTTTTTTGCTCACTGAATCCAATTAACTTGGTGTGTATAAGTGGGTTTGAGCGTACGAGAAATGAGAGAATATGGTAGTTCAAAGGAGGGCAAGTCATTTTGACTTCTTACCTTCAATTTGAGCTAACACAAATGGTTTAAGCATGTCCAGAGTGGTTCCTTCAATCATTTGCAGATGTTGGTGATATCAGAAGAGGATCTTTACATATTTGTAAAAAAAATCGTTGTTTATTCACTTTAGCAATACCACCTATTGGGCAGGGTCTATCCATTAGTCTGTTGGCATAGGTTTGTGCGTACATAAACAAACATATGCAGTCTTTTTACTAAAGAGCGCTACGTACGTCAACTTGCATATGTTTAATACTAAAAATAAAGCACGACAGTTGCAAATGCTGTGCACTAACTGCCAAGGATGTGGCCAACATGTTCCCAGCAGTTACCCCACAGAACAACGGTCTAGCACATGGTAGTGTGCACTGTTGCTGCAGGTACCCCGAATGCCACCTATTGAGGTGGTGTTCAGTGCACCTGCAATAATTGCACAAGGTACAGGTAGTGCGTGGTAGGTCCCCATGTGTTACCTGTGCTGGGCTCAACACACCCGCTCTCCGCCCCTAACCTGCCCCACATCACCCTAAAGTGCAATGTGCTAACGAGGTAATCAGCATGTGCTTGCTGCTTGGCCAGTCAGTGCGGGCTTCAACGCACACTTAACACGTGCCAAAACCCACGCTGACTGTGCAACGCACTTTAGTAAAAGGGCCCCTATGTGTTAAGGTGGGAGTACAGCAGAGTCGCTAAGTTACCCAGTTCCAGGAGTGAGATATTTTGCCAGTTCTAGTTTTAAATTTGCATTACAATGCAGTATGGTATTTGCAGTCCCTAATTTTACCCTTTGGAATCTGTGCTGCAGGTCCCATAATGCACCAGCATGAGATTGTCTGTCTGAAATCCAGGACTGGCTCAAAATCTCACTTCTGGAACTGGGCAATTTGGCAACTGTGGTACAGGAGCAAGCAACGATGCATGAAGTGTGCCATAAGGAGGCCAAACCTTACAGCACTGAGGAAGAGGCCTGCTGCAATTGGAGGCATGGTGAAGAGTAGTAAGAGGTTTGACACAGGGAGCCTAAGCCCCACAGCAACAAAGAGGCAACCCGCAGCAGCTGCAGCTATGGTGAAGACTGGGAAGTATGCTGTGGAAACCTCAAGACCCAAAGCACTGTGGAAAAGATTTAGAAGGTCATTTTAAAAGGTTAAGTCATGATTTGGACGTTGGAAGACGTGCACATGGACATTGAAATCACAGACACCTCTCCGTAGCTATTCCACAATGCTGTTCGCAGCTGTCTCCAGTGCAGGAAAGTCCAAGTAGGCACCAGGGTGTGGCGGCAGAGTGTCTGGGAAGAGGCAATGTACTTAGACATCCCCATTTGATCTCAGTAATATCGGAGGCATCTGCAGGCATGTCAATGTTTTTAACCTGCTCCAGGAAATAAATAGGCATCAGGAAAGTGCTTGTTTTCACCTTAAAACATCCAAAGAGTGTAGAGAAGACAGAAAATTAAGGGCCCAATATTCGAAGCCATTTACATGAATAACTTCCTTAGCCGGGATTTTCAAAGGACACTAAGTCCCTAACGCGCCCAGATGCTATTCACACAGCATCAGGGCATTTTAGGAGCATTCCAGGGTGGAGTGGGGGCAGAAGAAGGGACTACACAGGTAGCAGCGATTTTTCGATGCTACCCGCATAGCTCTCTGTGCCTTAAAGAAAATCTCTGCTACCCGTGTAGCCTCTGTGGCTGCCGGGACATCCAGGCTAACCTGGATTTTCACTTCCGCCAGAATGGAAGTGAATATCTAGGTCGCGGGGGTCGGCGGGCAGGCTATGCGCCGCTGCGGCACATAGCCTACCCAACCCAATATCGGGCCCTAAGTGATTAGCCTTAGGTCACAAAGGTCCACATTTGGATTTGAACCACAGCTATCTTGCTTTTAAGCCACTACTCTAACCATTATTCTATTAAACATCTTAGTGTTGAAATATTATCCTGGCGTCCTCTATATAGACCAGGGGTTCTCAACCCAGTCCTCAGGACCCACCTAGCCAGTCGGGTTTTCAGGATAACCACAATGAATATGTGTGAGAGAGATTTGCATACACTGCCTCCATTATATGCAGATCTCTCTCATGCATATTCATTGTGGTTTTCCTGAAAACCTGACTGGCTAGGTGGGTCCCAAGGACTGGGTTGAGAACCCCTGATATGCACACGTATCAAATGACTATATCAGGCATGTCCACATTTCTGAAATGGTGCCTGAACTTGCACGTGCCTACTTTTTTGTTTTGTTTTGTTTTCTTTCAGATGGTCTGGCTTTGACGCCCCCAGATTTCACTTGGACATCCCATTGTGAAATTTGCCTCTTACTATTGCTCCAGCCACCTAAAAACTGAGGGACTGTTGGAAACAGACTACAGCTCTGTGAAGATTGGAACTGAACCCTGAGAAAAAAAGATGAGAAATATTAGTGGAGAGGGAAGGGAAGTGAGAAGTAGGGAGGAGGAGTATTATGAGGACAAAAAACAGTGGGAGGGGGAGGCAGAAGAATATAATGGGGTGGAGAAGGGGAGATGGAAGAGCATTAAGGAAAGGTCAGAGATTATGCAGGAAAAGGGAGGTAGACGAGTGAAAATAGAGGGGAGAGTCTGAAGGGGAATCAGAAGAATGTAAGGAGAGGGGAAGGTTGTGGAAGTTAAGGGGGAAGGGGAGTTGGGGAGGAGAGGCAGTAAGGGCAGTATGGAGGAAAGAGTGTAGGGGTAGGGGAAAGGGAAGTGGAAGGGGAGGCAGAAGAGTGGAAGGAGGAGGGAAGCCTGTGAGGGTAAGAGGAGTAGGGAAGGAGAGATGGAAGTTTGTGAGGGGAGGTTATGAGGGGGAAGAGAAGTGAGGAAAGGGACAGGGCAAAGTGTAAGGCGAAGGGGTGGAATGGGAAAGTGAAGCCATCTCTAAACATATATCCAGACTTTTCTACACACCACCACACCACACTACATACCCAAACGCCCTAAAAAACATCTCAAGACCTCCACCATATACCTCTCATCTGTTAAAGATTCACGTAAGACCACTTATACACACAGAGGCCAATTCCATAGATGCACGTCTGGGCCGTCCGGACGTCCAGAAATTTGGTCAGCCTGGAGATGCATCCAATTCTGCTTCCACAGGGGCTAAACATCCCCGCAGGATCAGAATTGTGGCATAGGGCCTGGACATCTAGGACGTGCCTCTATTCAGCACCCCAGACATCCAGGCACTTCCCTGGCTAGCCCAGCCAGGCTACTGCATGGAGCTGTGGTGGCATGTTGCCATGGCACCAGGACTCCATGCAGGAGTCGTGATCCCTGGCAGGCCCCGAAAATTTGCTTTCCCAAAGCCCAACCCCTGATCGGGTCTGCTGTGGCCAGAATCGGGCTGTGGGGAACCCCCTCTACCCCCTTACCTTGCTTTGCGGCCTGGCTGCTGCATGTCCTGCCGTCCAGGGGGACATTTAATCTCCGAGGTGGAATAAGTCCCCCATGCAAATATCTGACCCCGGACGTACAGGGCCGACCTCGGAATAGGCCCTGTACATCCAAAGTCAAGTAACCACCCATTGCCTGCCCTCGCTCCACCTCCGGTCTGACCCCTCCCACCCATGAAGAGAGCTCCCTGCACATCTTGCCTGTACGTGCAGGGACCTCTGTCGGCTGCAGCAGCAGCATGCCGGCGTTTAGCAGGGATGGACACATACCTGCCAGATATCCCTAAAAATCCATACCCACGCTCTCTCTATAAGCACACTACTAACAAATATCTAAATAATAAATAATACACCATCAGAACACACAGACACCACCTACTTCCTACCTACTAACTCTGAGACATACTTTACCATGTCTCCTACCAGATTCTCTGAACGGAAGGGGAAATGGGCTAATGTGGCACAATCTAAGTGTGGACTTTTCAACTGATCTTAAAGCAGTTTTAGGAGGGAGTAGGGCCTACTCCCCCCTTCTCCCCCCCTCCCCCGCAATTTCAAAGATGTATAAATTTTTTCATGATATTTAGGGCCACTCTTTGAATACATCCTAATAACTTTTGTTCTAAATCTTGAATTTGGTTCATGTGAGCATTAGGTGAGAAATGGATAGACTTCTGTTACAGTTTGTGAGATGAGTACAACTGAGCTGCTCTTAGAGCTTCTATCTTCAAAAGCGTGTATTACAATACATGCAACAACTTTTTTACCTTTATAGCAGCACAGCTCTAAATTTTGGTTACCTTGGTGACAGAAGCTTGAAGCTAAAAGCTATTTGTGTGTATACTGTCAGTTGAAAGAGGAGAAAAGTAACAAATAAGCTTCAGCTACTCTTAGAATCCATGTGATGAATGACGGTGCATTTGACAAAAAAGTGTTTGCTCTGATATTGCTGGCAAAATTTACATAAGTACCATTTTACAGTAGCAGTAAATTAGACTTACACAATATTTATTGTTTTTACTTCCACCAGTCTAGCTGGTGGTGTTGCTTCTTAAAGTCTTTAGGATCCTTTTCATCATTTTCTGCTACATATGAGAGCACCAGAATATGCCAGATAGATTTTGCTTCTTTCTTGCTTATAATTGGTTTCAGAGCATAGTTTGGTATGTAAAGAGTTTTGCTGGTAAACACTAGAGATGTAAAGTCATTTGAAATGACAGCAAATATTGGTGGCATTTGTTTCATTTTGTTTTTGAAGAAAAATGGAAAAGAAAACCCTGAAATTTCACCACTTCCTATCTTTCATTAATAGCGTGCATTATTGCTTAATGGTGTGCACTAATGAGCAATGTTCCTCACTGTTGAGTGATAATGCTCGTTACTGAATGACAGTGAGCCTGTTTGATATCGCCACCTGGATGTCTCGCCACCATTTAAAATTAAACATGGTCATTACTGAACTTCTTATTTTTCCACCTAAATCTTCCTCCCCCTTTCCTTCTTTCTCTATCTCTGTGGATAACACTTTTCTACTTCCTGTTTCCTCAGCCCGCAACATTGGGGTCATCTTTGACGCCTCCCTTTCCTTCTCCTCACATATCCAACAGATAGCTAAGATTTGTTGTTTCTTCCTCTGTGACATTAACAAAATTTGCCCCTTCCTTTCTGAGCACACTACTAAAACGATTGTCCACTCTCTAATTACTTCCCATCTCAACTATTGCAACCTCCTTCTTGCTGGTCTCCCTCTTAGCCGCCTTTCTCTCATTCAATCTGTTCAGAACTCTGCTGCATGACTAATTTGTCGCCAGCCTCAATATTCTCATATAACCCCTCTTCTCAAATCACTTCATTGGCTTCCCTTCCATTTCCGTATCCAATTCAAGCGTCTCCTTCTGACCTATAAGTGCATTCACTCTTCTGCTCCTTTCTACCTTTCCTCTCTCCTCTCTCCCTACACCCCTTCTCGTGAACTCCGCTCTTCTTCTGGCTTGCTTCTCTCTTTGCCCTTCTGGCTTGCTTCTCTCTTTGCCCTTTTCTTCCACTGCCAACTCCGGTCCTTTCACCTTGCTGCTTCTTATGCCTGAAATAAACTCCCTAAATCTATATGTCAGGCTTCATCTCTGTCCCTTTTCAAGTCCAAGTTAAAGGCTCACCTCTTTGAAGCTGCTTTTGGATCCTGACCCCCTTTCTCCTTGTGTCTCCTTACCCTCCATTTCCCCTTATTCTTGTCCTTTGTCTTGTCTGTCTTAATTAGATTGTAAAATCTCATGAACAGGGACTGTCTCTGTACAGCGTTGTGTATGCCTTGTAGCACTTTATAAATGATTAGTAGTAGTAGTGAGCACTATCAGTCAATATTGTGCATTATTTGCCCATAGCATGCACTACTGCTCAATAGTGTGCTCTGTTAAGTGCACTATTAATGACATGTATGCTGAAAAGACAATTTTAAAACAAAAAACACATAAAATGAAACATCCGGGAAAACTAAATTAAATGAAAATGTTTGGCCTACATATCCCTAAAGAGCACCGCAGCTCTACCCTACTACCAGCATTTGTGTCTATCTTCTGCCTTCTCCAGAGCTCAGTCTAACATTGGAAACAGCTAATGATACAAACAGGGCAGGCCCATAGTAGTCTTAAAGAATTATTTTATCTAACTGACCACACTTGGGAATAAACCTACCTACAAATAAACATTCTGCATGAATGCATTTCTTAAAACTTACATCTATACCACATAGAATATGTAGAGTGACCACTCCAGGGCCTTCAACATTAAGATCTATTCCATCCTGTATGACATTGTCAGCATAAAACAGTCACAGTTTGTGATTAATAATTCCAAGTAATTGACTATACAGTCAAACCTCGGTTTTCATTATTAATCCGTTCTAAGAAGTCTGACTAAAACCGAAATGTACGAAAACCGAAGCAATATTTCCCATAGGAAATAATGTAAATTCAATTAATCCGTTCCAGACACCCAGCTCCTGTCACTTCTCTCACCTGCCCGATCGTCCACAGGACAGCAAACACACAGATATTGTACTGTACGGCACTGTAATCTGATCGCTGACTCGTCTCAACAGCAATTTGCAAGTGTACCCTGCAAGAGAAAGAACTGCCTCCCACATTCATTCAACATCTCCTGCTTACATTGACAGCTACCCTGCTACCTCCGAGCCTGAGGGGGCGCTCCAGAGAACAGGCAGGCAGTGGAGAGATCGGGGCCTTCCTCTCTGTGCAATCCTTGGCTCTTGACTCTGACTCTTGCTCAGCTGACTTTCGCTTCAACACGCGATCGGTGAGTCCGGGGGGTAGTGCTGCCGGGACTGGGCGGGCAGTGTATACAGGCCAGCATGAGGTTGACACTTCTTCAGGAGTTGGGAGTTGTACAGTTTTCAGATCTGGCAGCACAACGAAAACCGAGGCGATATCCGATAACCGAGACAACATCTCAGTCAGAAAAGACGTCGAAAACCGAAACGTACGAAAACCGGGGCCAACGAAAACCGAGGTTTGACTGTAGTTCAAATGCAGGCTAATTTCTCAGTTCAGCCATTTGGAAACTAGAAAAGAAGCTGAGGTGAACAGTTCTTTGGGAGCATAGAACGGATTTTTGAAACACAATTCTGAGTTTTTGGAGGCCAAATAGTGACACATAGGCCAGTCATGAATGGGGAGAGGGAAATTTTCAGTGCTGAGGGTAGTTTTCAAATCTGCAGGTACTTTTATTCCTGAGATCTGGTAAACTAGTTCTCAAAGTAAACTCCCTGCTTCCCTTTGAAACTTAGGTTGATAAAGACTGCAGGTACAAACATACCTGCAGACCATGCACTGACTCTTCAGCAGGTTCAAATACATGTAGCAAAGGTAAACACTGGGATTTCAAAGTGAAATTCTCACACTTGCTACCCTCACCTCATCCCGACCCTCCTCCCTTTCCCCAAGGTTAAAAATGCATGCACTGTGAAAATGTGGACTTTAAACTACTGAAGGGAGGGCAATTTTCAGCCTAGAGAATAACTGATTAGCTATCCATGCAAATGCTTTTGAAAATTGCCGTCATAATTAGGCATGCTGGGAGTAATTTTATAAACCATTTTTGTCTTTGAAGTGTTTTATGCATAGAAACATAGAAATATGACGACAGAAAAATACCATATGGCCTATCTAGCCTGGCCTTCCATATCAACAACTGAAACAGTCCCCTTTTTACCTTTAGAGATCCTCTGTGTTTGTCCCATGCTTTATTGAATTCAGTTACTGTCCTCATCTCTACCACCTCCACTGGGAGACTATTCCATGGATCCACTACTCTTTCCATAAAGAAATATTTCTGCATATCACTCCTGAATCTATCTCCCTTCACCCTCATCCCATGTCCCCTCATAGCAGAACTTGCTTTCAATTGAAAGAGGCGCTCTCCCTGAACATTTATCCCATGGAGGTATTTAAACATCTCAATCATATCACCTCTATCCCGCCTTTCCTCTAAGGTGTACATATTAAGATCCTTAAGTCTGTCTTCATATGCTTTATAATGAAGACCACTAATCATTTTAGTAGCCACCCTCTGCACAGACTCCATCCTGTCTATGTAAATGTTCTTTTATAAAATTAGGTCACAACTTATGGATGCACTCTGCCAGACATTTATTTAAGAGGTTTTTTTAATACCGCCTTATCTTGTAATCCAGGCGGTTTACATTATAACTTCAATTTTACAGAGAACTTGCAGTAGTTACAACTAACATTTTAAACATAACTGGACTACTTTATAGTATGCAAAGGGATGGGGGAACTGGGAGTATTAAAACATGAATTATGAGCAGGTGCTGTATAAGCAATAGATTATATAGTGTGGGCACTAAGTCCGAGTAGTGCTGTGGAGTTAGGTGCTCAATGAAGAGGAGGGTCTTGAGCTGTTTCTAAAAGTCCTTTATGTCTGTGGTGGTTCTTAATTTGGCTGTGAGGGCGTTCCAGATGGATGGTGTGGAAAGAGAGAGAGACCTCCTTGAGGTGCAATTTTTGGCCTTTGTGAATAGGTTGGGTGTGGGTATGGTGTTAATATTACTGCTTCTCTCAGGTCTGATTTTGGGTTTGGTACATATGAGTTCCTGCAGTATACTGGCTGTTACGTTTTTGATTTTGAAGATGGTAAGGGCTGACTTATACTTGGCTCGTGAATAAATTGGCAACCAGTGGAGTTGGAATGGGAGGGGAGTTATATGATCATGTTGAGATGACCCCATGATGGTTCGGGCGACAGCATTTTGGACTAGTTGCAGTGGTCTGATAGTTTGTTTGGGCAGTCCTTGAAAGAGGGTATTGCGCTTATCACTAGGCGTGCACAGGAGTGGCATTGTGAGGTACGTACATATTTCATAAAATACACATTTACGCATAAAAGTATTGGCTAACATTTTTACTTGCTCTCAAGCAGGAGTAATGTCCTTGCCATGAGTGAAGGTACTATTGCAGCAGGATTTGTGTTAGTATTTTATAAAGTCACAGAGTTTCCTGCAGATATACAGTTGTGGTCAACATTATTAACACCCTTGCAGTTCAACCCTTTAATGTCCAATATCTTAAAAAAAAAAAAAAGTGGCCAGTGAAATGTCTTTGGACTATATGTACACACATATTTGACACATACAAGAATCAAATAAAACAAGACCAATTAAAGAAGGAACTAGTATAAAAACTGGTGCATTGCCAGGAGGTGATTATTCATGTGCTAGACTTATTTATTTATACGTTTTTTTATACCGCCTCTTCCAGAGATCAGTGGCGGTTTACATAGAACAATAATACTTAAATAATAGAGAGCTATTATTTTTTACATAGAACAATTGTAGAACATTTTTAACATAACATTTTTAACATTCTTAACATTTAAACCAATTGAACATCAAAACAGTTAGAACTGCGGCAATAAACGTGCCGTAACATAGAACTATTTACATTGAAAAATTAAAAAGTGACTATAATACATTTGAGAAAGATCGACAGAATTCAGTTAGATGCTCGGGTTGGAGTTATGGCTGTGCAGTGTAGGAGAGGGTCTAGGTAGGGTCAAAGTACAGTTGTTGTTCAGTGTTAATCTGAGGAATCTGTGCATTATCATGTTGAAGGTTGTAATAGTGCATGGTGAATAGGTGAGTTTTTAGTTCCTTTCTAAATAATTGAAGGTCTTTGATTTCTCTGAGCTCGATTGGGAGGTTGTTCCACAACGTTGGTGCAAAGAATGAAAAAGCAGCATTACTTGTCTTCCAACTTGTTTTTCGAACGGAATCCGGGACTAGTAGCATGTGCAAATTTGCTCTTCTTAATCTGTTATCATGTGAGATATTGACGAGCGTAGACAGGAAGGACGGTGCAATTTTATTAAAAATCTTGAACGTGATAACTAAGGTTTTATAGATAATTCTGCAAGATATGGGTAGCCAGTGCAGGGAGTAGAGAATAGGAGATATGTGGTCAGTTATTTTCGCTTTGTAGATGATTCTTGCTGTGATGTTTTGCGCTGATTGTAAAGTGTGTAGATTCTTTTTAGTGGTTCCTTGGAGAATGCCATTGCAGTAATCTAGATGAGGCGTTATTAGAGTTTGGACCACTGATCTGAAGTCGGAACTATCTAATAGTGGTCGTAACTGTTGGATTGTCCTTAACTTATAGTATATGGATTTAACAGTTTGTTTTATGTGTTGGGTAAGAGTGAGAGTCCTGTCAAGTGTGATTCCTAGATATTTAATCTGTTCCTTAACTGGTATGATAGTCTTCCCGGTGTTGATTTCAGACGGTGGGGTAAAGTTTGTGTTTCTAGTTACAAATATTGCTTCTGTTTTCTTAAAGTTAATATTCAAGTTCATTGACTTCAGCCATAATTCCATTTCGGATAGGCATTGATATATATTGTTATAGTCAGGGTTGGACACATTGAAAGGTGAATATAACATGATATCGTCTGCATAGATGTGGTAATTTATCTTGTAGCATTTGAAAATCTTACAGATGAGTTGCAGGTACAGATTGAACAATAGAGCTGAGAGGGCAGAACCTTGAGGGATGCCCTGTTCTTGAGGGAATGGTGCTGATGCAACTTGATCTATATGAACATATTGGGTTCTGTTAGAGAAGTAGGATTTAAACCAATCGAGAGTTTTATCTTTAATGCCAATTTGAGCGAGTTTAGAGATAAGGGTGGCATGGTTTACATTGTCAAATGCAGAGGAGATATCAAGGAATATGAGAATAAAGGCTTGTTTTGTGTTATCAATACCTCTGATAATAGTGTCAAAAAGTGCTAATAGGAGGGTTTCCACACCGTGGTGAGGGCGGAATCCATATTGATGTTCATCTAATGGTGCAGATGAATCTATGTAGTCCTGCAGTTGAATCTGTACAACCTTTTCAATAATTTTAGCAAGAAATGGAATACTTGCAATGGGACGGTAAGAAGTTGGGTCATTGCTGTCTAATGCTTTGTTCTTTAGTAGTGGACGTATTGCTGACCTTTTAAGGGCTTCAGATATGTATCCCTGTTGAAGTGATTGATTCACTATGTTCAATAAATCTTCATCCTTTTTTTTTTTTTTTTTTAGAGCCATCAAGTCAGTGTTGACTCGTAGTGACCCAGCTACCTCTGGGTCTTCTTGGCAATGTATCACTGGAAGTAGATTGCCAGCCTTTTCTTCCGAGGCAATGGAGGGTAAAGTGACTTGCCCAAGGTCACAAGGAGTGCCAGTGGGAATTGAACCCTTGATCTTCTGGGTACTAGGCAGTTGCTCTACCACTGGGCTGCTACTCCTATCCTATCAAATTATTAATAGGTGCAATACAGTGTAAATCATCAAAAATTGGGAGAAAGAACCAGCAAACCTCTAGGTCCAGGTTTTGCAACAATAACCATGGGCCAGGCTCAGGAACGTCAAAGATCCTAAGAAAAACTCCCATCTATCAAGCTTCTGTCTTCCATCAAGCTTCTTAATTGTAATTCTATCAGCAATAGTTTGATCCAATGTAATAATTCAACAAAGGACACATCAATCAAGCAGAGCTTGCCCATCAACTCTGCAGTATAGACAATATCATTAGATCAAAGCATCAGCCATTTAGCAGCAACTTATCAACAACATTATGGCTTATCACAGGCATTATCCATCCACATTACAGTAAGTGTTGACTGATTGTGGATAGATAATGCCTGTGATAGGCCACAATGCCAATGATATGTTGCCGGTAATGGACTGCTGCCTTGATCTAATGATATTGTCTATCACCTGTGATCAATTGAAAAAGTACTCACATGACTTGAATTAACAAATAATTAATGGCTCTAATGTTTAAAATGGCCATATTCACTCCCTGCTCCATTTTCACAATGGTGAAGACAAGAGAACTGCTTGAGACCATCAGAAAAGCCATTATCACCAAACATCAAATTTCAAAGGGGTACAAGGCCATCTCTAAAGACCTTGGGATTCCTGTGTCTATAGTCTGCAATGCTATTAAGACGTTTTCTGCTCAAACTTGAGCTCTTTTGAAATGCAGACCAGTGATACATTTACAGGCGAAGAAATGAAGATTATAAGGAAAAAAGACCTTTCCTACAGTTAAATATTGCTGAGATTCCATAAAGTTGTGGGACTGTTTTGCTGCCTCAGGAACGAGATGCCTGGAACATATTAAAGGAATCATGAAGTCAGAGCACTACCAAGGTATTTTGTAGGGAAATGTGCTACCTAGTGTCAGAAAGTTAGGTCTGGGTCGAAGATCATGGGTCCTCCAGCAGGACAATGACCCAAAACATACATACAAAAGTTAGAGGAACAAATGTACTGTTTTAAACTGGCCATCAATGAGAATCCTGATCTCACTCCAATCAGGAACCATGGAAAAAGCTGAAATCTGCCTTTGGTAAAAGGAATCCTGGAAACTTTCAGAGTTGGAACAAATCGCAGTTGAAGAATGGGAAAAACTATCAGCAGACAGATATACGAACATTATAGATGGCTACAAGAAATGTTTGGAGTCTGTCATCACTGCCAAGGGCTGTGCAAACATATATTAGTGAATGGTGACATTAATCCTATCCAGGTCATATTTTGTTTTTATTTCTCAGAAATTACTACATCTAAGTTGCACAGACATCTTTCTGAACATACTTTTCAAAAATTATGATCACTTATAGTTGGAATATTTCTAATTATTTCTCAAGATGTTGTACAGAACATACCTGAGATGCAAGGCTGCCAATAATGTTGACCACGACTCTAACCCAAGCGCTCTGTTATAAAATTACCCTGAAAGAAGGCAGTTTTATAACAGAGCCAGTGTCTTAAATTCTGCCAAGCAGCCCTCTCACAATGCAGATGGACCCAGGCAGGAAGGGGATGCACATGGCAGCAGGAAACATGGCAGCAGGGCCCACATGGCAGCGGGAGACCTTCTTTAAAATGTTTTCTGCACTGCTGCTGCTCTGTTTCTGCTTTGTTCCTGCTCTGTTCCTCTTCTTTTAAATATTGAGCCATTGAGCCTGGCAGCCATCACCTCCCTTTGCTGGGCCAAGGTCTTATAACAGCTGCACTTTAAGACATCAGCCTGAGAGCAGCTGAGAGATGATAGCTGCTGGGCCTTAAAACTTAAAAGGAGAGCAGAGGCAGCACTGAAAATATTACCCTTTGAAGGTCTACTTTAAATTTTTAATCCACATTCTGCAGCCGGGTTAATTTTTGCATATTTCAGGAAAATTGTACACATCTTATTCAATATGTTCTAATAGTGATTTTCCTTCTGCTGTGGTCATGTATTATATACCATTTGATAGGAATATTTAGTCAGAATTTTGGATCCCGAGAGTTTTGGGCTCGGCCTGGAAAAGGTTAAAGTAAGTCTGCCAGTATGGGGAAGGAGGACGACACCGACCTCACCATGACAATGGAGGGCTATTAGCAAATGTTTGCTTGAGGGGACCCTCGTTAGAACTTACGCAACTGAACAGAGCACCCAGTCAAAGGGCATTTTAATGCACCTAAATTAATCCTATTTTATAAAGACAAGTAGGTGCCTATTTATCTTTATGAAATACTAACATAAGTGGAAAGGAGTGAGCCTTAAATTAAGGCACACTCACTTGCACAAGCTCTAGAACAGGTGTATTTTTACTATGGCTACTTTTTGCAAATGCGTGTGTAAATGATCAACATGCTTATGTCCTCGCACTACCCACGCTCCACCCAAACTCCACCCATATGCATGCTCACAGTGAAAGAACACGCCATGGAAACAATGTGTGCACTTTTTTGCTGACCAGTGTTTTATAAGAGATCATTTACTTGCATATATGAATTACACTCATTTATGTGTGGTGTTAGCACCTACAAAATAGACACTTTCTTATAAATTCATCCCAGTACAGCATGGCTTCCCCGAAGGAGTGTACCGATTTAGAGACAGATGACTGACCTATGTCTGCTGTTATTTCCTACTACTCAGCAGCCAAACAGTGCAGACCAGTCATCATGGACAGTCTGTGAGAGCAGTGGATACAGGAAGTCATGCACCTTATAACAGAGCTGGAAAATAAGCTCTGGGTCGTGTGATTCTTATATAAGCATTCACTCTATCAACATTATCCTGAAAAGATTCTGCTGCATGAATGTAAATGGTTTATGGAATATGCAATAGAAATATAGATAGACTTTTAAGAGCTAATTGTATTAAGGATTTTTCACACATATATGCCAGTATATAAAAGTAAAAGGCCTTTTTTAAAAAAAAATACCTCATGCATAAAAGTTTACACAGTAAAATTAAATACAAGTTTGCATGTGACTTTAGAGTGGGCGTGTTCAGGAGTGGCGTTTGGGTGGCGTGCAGTCTGCGTTGCAATTTGTGTGTGCATTTTTTACATAGGCACATACCTACAGTGGAGTGGAGGAGTAGCGTAGTGGTTAGAGCAACTGCCTAGCACCCAGAAGATCAAGGGTTCAATTCCCACTGGCACTCCTTGTGACCTTGGTCAAGTCACCTTACCCTCCATTGCCTCGGAAGAAAAGGCTGGCAATCTACTTCTGGTGATACATTGCCAAGAAAACCCAGAGGTAGCTGTGTCGCTATGAGTCAACACTGACTTGATGACACTAAAAAAAAGCTTCAATCTAGCTGCTATTTCTGCTGGATTTGTGCTAGTATTTTATAAAGACATATAGGCGCCTATGTGTCTTCATACAATAAGCTAAAAATAGGTGCTCATATGCCTTTGCACATAGGCAACCTGTTAGAAAATAACCCTTTTAGTGCTGGGAACACTGGTCAACAAATTTTTACAAAAGTCATGTTAATGAAATAAAAGTAGTAATGTCTTATCAATTTTTATATGCTGAACATGAATATGACAGTGAAATTGTAAAGTTTTCTCTAGTTTTTTTGTAATCTACAAGAATTAATGTTTACATCACAAAATGCATGTCAATAATAAATATAATAGGCCTTCGGTTAATACCTGTAAAAACCCAAGTCATAGACCAGTTCTTAGATTTTTTCACCTGTCTCTTGTACAGCTGTTTGGGAGCATCTCTGGGGAATGTCCAGCAGTAGTCAGCCAGCATTGTAGTGGACCATTTTCCTTGGTATCTTTGCTCCATCGTTGCGATATCCTGGTGAAAACGTTCGCCCTGTTCATCACTAACCATACCACAGTTGTCGGGAAAGAAATCAAGATGGGAATCAAGGAAATGGATCTTTAGAGACACATTGCAGCCAAGATTCTGATACTGCATCAGCATGTCTTCTACTAGTTCCTTGTAGTTTTCTGCCCTAACATTCCCGAGAAAGTTTGTTGACACTAGGTGAAAAGCATTCCATGCTTGTTTCGCATCACCTTGCAGCAAGTTGTTGAACCGGTCATCTTTGAAGAGCTCTCGAATCTGAGGACCCACAAAAACTCCCTCTTTAATCTTTGCTTCGTTGAGTCGAGGGAATTTTTCATGCAGGTATCGGAAAGCTGGCGAAGTGCGGTCCATGGCTTTCATGAGGTTTTTCATCAAACCTAGTTTGGTGTGAAGGGGTGATAGCAGGATTTTGTGAGCCTCAACCAGAGCTGGGTGCTGGATATTCTTCTCTCCAACTGTTACATTTTGTCTGCGATTCCATTCCTTCCGCAAGTAGTGCCAATCCCTGCTGCAGTCCCATTAAAAGTGCAGCTACCTTCAAGTCACCACAGAGGTGTACTTGTAATAGTTAACTTAAAGCATCTACTGACTTCCATTATCATATGTCTCTTTCATGTGGACAGCATGCGCTACTGGAATAGATGGAAGACAGTTTCTATTGTTCAGAAGCACAGCCTTCAGACTTAGTTTCAAAGAGTCTATAAATAGTCTACAGTCTTGTGGGTCATGAGTGACTTTTAAAGCATTCATGAGGCTTTCAATATTGGAACAGAATACCAGATTACTTTCCTTTCTGAAGAAAGTCTCCAACTGCTGGTGGCGCTTTTGATATGAAGTAATGTTGACATCTTCTTCTAGAAGATTCCATTGTTGGAGTCTTGATCCTAGCAATTCTGCCTTGTTCTTGGATAAGTCCAAATCACGAACCAGGTCATTTAGTTCTTCCTGTGTTATTCTGTGTGGGGTTGATAATGCATCCCAGTGAAAATCTGGGTCACTGCATGCTGACTGACCAGGAGAAGAATAGGTCTGCTTACCCTTGTCCTCATCAGATGAATCAAGAGAATATTCTGATGGAGGTTCTGGAATAGGAAGTCCCTCACCATGTGGAACTTGTCTCAATGCAGACGGAATGTTTGGGTAGACTATGCTCGACTTCTTTTGCTTGGTTATTCCGCTGGAAAGAGGAGGAACCAAGCAGAAGTAACAGTCATTTATGTGGTTGCTTGGCTCTCTCCACACCATGGGGACTGCAAATGGCATTGATGGTCTTTTGCAATTCAACCACTGTGAAAGCTGTGTTGTACATTTAGCGCAGCATATATGTGGGGCCCAAGGCTTGTCTTGGTCACCAATCTTGCATCCGAAGTAAAGATGATATGCCTTCTTCAGTTGAGAAGTGATACTTTTCTTCTGGTTGGCAAATGTCACTTCCCCACAAATGTAGCAGAAATTGTCAACGGTATTAACGCACTTTCGTGGCATTACTGTTCTGTATTGTACCTAAATGGCTAAAATTATATAATTAATAAAAGCTACATGTAACAGTAGCTTAAACTGTCTCGCACACAGTCTGAAATATTTTAAATGCTCAACCTTTTCGACTGCGTATAGTACACTGCTGACGTCAGATGGCTTCAGCAGCCGTCTGGCAGTAGTATTGCATTGCATCAGAAAATGATGCAATCAACTCTGGATGATGTGTACATGCTGGTATTATGCAATGTGATGCAATATTACATCATTCAAGGCTTATTTGGGATGATGTTGATGTCCTACTGGATAAATTTACATGGTAAAACGTCAAAAATGAACTATATGCAATATCTTCAAAATGAGAGCCAATAAATTTTTTTTGTTATATTCGTGTTCAGCTCAACAAGATACTACATGACTGGGGCCTTTTAAGGTCAGTAACGATTTCAATGTTGACCAGTGGAATTAGACATTCTCACCACGCCAATACAGTAGAAAGTAAAATATCATTATCAGAAAAAGAAATAAACATCATGCTTAATCGTAAGAAATTACTGCAAGATTTCATATTCTGTCTGTATAATGAATCATATTTAATATTATCCCATTAGAAGAAAATAATGTACAAACTTAGACTGTAAGCCCTCTGGAGATAGGGAAATAACTATAGAACCTGAATGACCTCATCTTGAGCTACTACTGAAAAGGTGTGGATGTCAAATGTATAAATAAGAGTAAACAGTTGTGACCCATAAAACAGCTGTAATGTTTCTAGTGCACACTTAATAATATTTCAGTAGGCATGCTAAACAGCTCTTAATGGGCGAAGCAGTGTATTTGCTGATGTGCTCGCTAAAATGTAGCTGTTGTAGGACTGTGCATGCAATTAGCATGCGTGCCATCGTAGGAAGTTTACCACTGATATGCCACTTGTTTTGCCTTTTTTTGGGAGGGGGGGGTTGTATGTGTCTCATGGCTCGGCTTCCTTAAAACTGAATAAAAACAGAACCCCAGAATATTTGGCTTGTTTCAGTGCTGAGGAGAAGGATAGGGAAAGTGCCTGAATGACTAGAAGAGATTTAAGGACAGCAGAAAGTTCCAGAACAGAAGTTTCTTTGGGTGGTTTTGTGTCTTTGATTTCTTTTTGTATTTTCTCTTGATTTTGGCTAGCTCTTGTTTCAGGTCTCTGGTAAGAGTGGCAGTGACTAAGAAAGTGTGTTTCTCTCCATTTCTGTGAGAAGAGTCTTGAAATACTTAAATACAGTAAAACAATGTGTTTGTCGAGAGAATGGAAGTAAGATTTTTTTTTTCATGATGTTTTTGTATGACTGGCTGTGTTCCCCCTTCAGTCTATTATGGTAAAACAGAATATAACTGTTAAAATGAAATTAAACATACAAAAGTATAGCTAGAGGGAAGAAAAAAAGAAAGGTAGATCCAGGAAGAGAACAAAAGCTATACAGAGGAAGCCTACTTCAGTGTAGGTAGTTCACTGTTTATCGTTTAATAGACATTGTATATACCGCCTCTTAACAGAGCAGCAGTAAAACGAAAGAAAATAGAGCAAGGATGTAGAGCAGAGCCCACATTGTTCAGGTCAACTTGCCCTTTAAACACTGACGGGATGTTTACTAAAGTGTGATAGGCTTTAGCAGCTCACATGGCGGGTTAGTGCAAATAGTGTCGCATTAGCTGAAAAAGTCGTGCGTTATCTTTTGGGGGCATGCACAGCATTTCCCCAGCAGATCATACAACAAGAATGCAGAGATTGCAGTGCAGCAGCACAGTGGGCGCAGCTAATGCCACTCTTTGAAGTGGCCTGAGTTGTACCTGCAATGTCCACAAAACATGCAGTTACCATGTTGACAATGCGCACAGTAATCACTCATTGCAGAATAGCCCACCCCCTCGTGCATGTGGTATGCAGATGGCACAGGGAATTTTCTGCGCCGCCTGCATTTGCTCTTACTGAGGTGCGCTTTTCCAGCATTATTGCCACGTTAGCAGCTACCGTGCTTTAGTAAACATGCTCCTGAACAGCACAGCAGAGGAGAAAGGGATGGGGAAAAGGAAAGAGCGATGTCAAAAGCCAAAGCCTTCTCAGTTTGACTACAAAACAGAAGAGGAGCATAATAATTAATTAATTATTTACTGTTTGTCTAACTGTTTGTTTAATTATTTATTGTTTGTTTTAGTGGTGTGCTAGTTCAGCCTTCTCAGCTGTACTTACCTTGCCTCTCTCAACTAACTGGGCTTTGTGTGGTAGCCATTTTGAATTAAATCTCTCTCCCCAGAACCTGCTGTTTGTTAAACTTTTTTCCTGTCCTTGCCTGCCTGAGTGACTCCTCCCCCTCCCCCTGAGGTATTGTGTAGCCTTCTTCCTGTTTTCTCCACGTGTGCATAGTCTGTTTTAGTTTGCTTTTCTCTGACCAGAGAAGGGCTGTACTTTTACAGAGCTCTGCTAGTGAGGGGATATTTGCCTCCTGGGACATCTTACTGTGAGTTCTAGCTGTTTATTTAATTATTTACTGTTTGTCTAACTGTTTGTTTAATTATTTATTGTTTGTTTTAGTGGTGTGCTAGTTCAGCCTTCTCAGCTGTACTTACCTTGCCTCTCTCAACTAACTGGGCTTTGTGTGGTAGCCATTTTGAATTAAATCTCTCTCCCCAGAACCTGCTGTTTGTTAAACTTTTTTCCTGTCCTTGCCTGCCTGAGTGACTCCTCCCCCTCCCCCTGAGGTATTGTGTAGCCTTCTTCCTGTTTTCTCCACGTGTGCATAGTCTGTTTTAGTTTGCTTTTCTCTGACCAGAGAAGGGCTGTACTTTTACAGAGCTCTGCTAGTGAGGGGATATTTGCCTCCTGGGACATCTTACTGTGAGTTCTAGCTGTTTATTTAATTATTTACTGTTTGTCTAACTGTTTGTTTAATTATTTATTGTTTGTTTTAGTGGTGTGCTAGTTCAGCCTTCTCAGCTGTACTTACCTTGCCTCTCTCAACTAACTGGGCTTTGTGTGGTACCCCCATCCCCCTGCTGAGGGATGACAGGGTACCTTGTAACTGCCCTCTTTAATAGGACTTATCTCCCTCCCTCCCTCCCCAGCACCCACCCACCCCTGGGGTAATTGTAGTTTTATAGGTACTTGCACATCTTAGAGGAAAGGGGCTGCTCTCAGGTGCAGCTCTTAATCCAAATCAGTCATACACAGAGGACCTGAGATTAATTAAGCTTCAGGTACACAGGGTGTATTAGGGGTATTAGATACACCTTTATTAGTATAAGCATCTACACCAATCCTTATTATATACCGAATTTAAAAGACCTAAACACAAGCTTTAAACTAAGATGCAGACAGAGGTCCAGCAACGAGATGGGGGTTCTCCAGTCTTTTGCATTGAGTGTCACATGTATGATTTTCTCCCAGTTGGTGAGAGGTCCTACATATGCACTAAGTGCAGGGAGCTCTTTGCTCTCAGGGAACGAGTCCGTTCTCTAGAGACTAGAGTAGCAGACCTGGAAGACATAAGAAAGACAGAGAAGTACATGGACGAGACCTACAGGGATATAGTCCTGAAGTCCCACCTCCAGTCTGGCAGCATCCCTGTTGCCATGGAGGAGAGAGGTCGCGTGACAGGAGAGCATCACCCTGGTGTGGCAGGAAGTGATCTTGTAACTAGGACCTGTCCTCCAGGTGATGTAAAACCCTCTCGCACCGAGGACGTTTCTCCAGGGCCATGTCCCCATGAGGGGAGGGTCAGGACAGCTGTTATAGTTGGTGATTCAATCATTAGGAATGTAGATAGCTGGGTGGCTGGTGGACGTGAGGATCGCCTGGTAACATGCCTGCCTGGTGCGAAGGTAGCAGATCTCACACACCGCCTAGATAGGATCATAGATAGTGCTGGGGGGGAGTCTGCTGTCTTGGTACATGTTGGTACCAATGACATAGGAAAATGTGGTAGGGAAGTTCTGGAGGCTAAATTTAAGCTTTTAGGTAGGAAGTTGAAATCCAGAACTTCCAGGATAGCGTTCTCCGAAATGCTTCCTGTTCCACGTGCAGGACCCAAAAGACAGGCAGAGCTCCGGAGTCTCAATGCGTGGATGAGACAATGGTGCAAGGATGAGGGTTTTGGATTTGTTAGGAACTGGGGAACATTCTGGGGAAAGGGGGGGCTCTTCCGAAGGGATGGGCTTCACCTTAATCAGGATGGGACCAGACTGCTGGCATTAACCTTTAAAAAAGAGATAGAGAAGCTTTTAAACTAGAAAATAGGGGAAAGCCGACAGTCACCCAGGAGCGCATGGTTCGGACAAAGGTATCCTTGAAGGATACTACCAAAAACAGTGAGGTTCCAAAAGGGAGTATAGTAGCCCAAATGCCCTTGAGTAAGGAGCAGACAGAGCATAAAGATTCCCAATTACCCATGCCTACCAATAGCCAGATTAATATTAATAAAATTAATAAAATACAGTCACTAAAATGCTTGTATGCCAATGCTAGAAGTCTAAACAATAAGATGGGAGAATTAGAATATATAGCACTAAATGAGAGGTTAGATATGATTGCACTCTCAGAGACATGGTGGAAGGAGGATAACCAGTGGGACACTGTGATACCTGGATACAAACTATATCGTAATGATAGAGTTGAACAAATTGGTGGAGGGGTTGCGCTCTATGTTAAAGAGGGCATTGAGTCAGAAAGGATTAAAGTTTTGCAGGGAACACAATTTGCTGTAGAATCTCTATGGATTGAAATTCCATTTATGAAAGGGAAGGTGATGGCAGTGGGAGTATACTATCGACCGCCTGGCCAGAATGAACAAATGGATGATGAAATGCTCAAAGAAATCAAGGAAGCTAACAAAAGCCACAACAGAGTAGTAATAATGGGTGATTTCAATTACCCCGGTATCGACTGGGACAGTCTCACAGCAGGACAAGCTAAAGAGATAAAGTTTCTAGATGAAATAAATGACTGCTTCTTGGAGCAGCTGATTCATGAACCGACCAGAGGGGAAGCCATACTGGACCTAGTCCTTAGTGGAACGCCAGATCTGGTGCAAGAAATAAGGGTGTTGGGACCACTTGGCAATAGTGATCATAGTATGATCATGTTTGATTTAATCAGTGGAGGACAGATAGTAAAGGAATCCACAGTACTACCTTTTAACTTTCAAAAGGGAGACTATGATAGAATGAGGAATATAGTTCGGAAAAAACTAAAAGGAGCGGTTCCAAAAGTTAAAGACTTACAGCAAGCTTGGGTGTTATTTAAAAATACTATCCTCGAAGCCCAGACCAGCTGTATTCCACGCATTAAGAAAAGTGGAAGAAAGTCCAAAAAACTGCCAGCATGGTTTAAAGGTGAGGTCAGAGAGGCTGTTGCTGCCAAAAGCGCAACCTTCAGGACATGGAAAAAAGAGCCAAATGATGAAAACTGGAAACAACACAAGCACTGGCAAGTTAAATGCAAAGCATTGATAAGGCAGGCAAAGCGGGAATTTGAGAAGAAACTTGCTACGGAAGCAAAAACACGAAATAAAGACTTTTTCAAGTACATTCGTAGCAAAAGGCCTGTGAGAGAGTCAATTGGACCATTAGATGATAGAGGGGTAAAAGGGGCAGTAAGAGGGGACAAGGCTATAGCAGAGAGACTGAATGAATTCTTTGCTTCGGTCTTTACTGAGGAAGATGTAGGGATGTTACCCAAGACTGAAGTGGTATTTAAAGGTGATACTGCAGAGGAATTGAGAGAAATATCGCTACACCGGGAAGATATATTACAACTATTTGATAAACTGAATAGTAACAAATCACCTGGACCGGATGGTATACATCCCAGAGTGTTGAAAGAACTGAAATATGAGATTGCAGACCTGCTATTGGTAATCTGTGAACTTTCATTAAAATCATCTGTAATACCTGAAGATTGGAGGGTCGCCAACGTAACACCAATTTTTAAAAAGGGTTCCAGGGGTGACCCGGGAAATTACAGACCGGTGAGCCTGACGTCAGTACCAGGGAAAATGGTAGAAACCATCATAAAGAACAAAATTACACAGCATGTAGATAGTCATGGCCTAATGGGAGACAGCCAACATGGCTGTAGACAAGGAAGATCTTGTCTTACTAATCTGATCTGTTTTTTTGAAGGTGTGCATAAACAGGTAGACAAAGGTGAGTCGGTTGATATAGTGTATCTGGACTTTCAGAAAGCTTTTGACAAGGTCCCCATCAGAGACTTTTGTCAAAGCTAAAAAGTCATGGGATAGGAGGCAGTGTACTATTGTGGATCGGGAACTGGTTAAAAGATAGAAAGCAGAGGGTAGGGCTAAATGGCCAATATTCCCAATGGAAAAAGGTGAATAGTGGAGTACCCCAGGGATCTGTACTGGGTCCCCTACTTTTTGACATATTCATAAATGACCTGGAAAAAGGAATAACTAGTGAGGTTATCAAATTTGCAGATGACACAAAACTGTTTAAAGTTGTTAAAACCCAAGAGGATTGTGGAAAACTGCAGGAGGATCTGGATAAATTGGAAGACTGGGCATCCAAATGGCAGATGAAATTTAATGTGGACAAGTGCAAAGTTATGCACCTAGGAAAGAACAACCCACACTATAGTTACACGATGCAAGGCTCCACATTAGAAACCACCACCCAGGAAAAAGATTTAGGAGTCATCGTGGATAACATGTTAAAACCCTCCGCCCAGTGTGCAGCGGCGGCCAAGAAAGCAAATAGAATGCTAGGTATCATAAGGAAAGGGATGGAGAATAAAACAAAGGATATTATAATGCCTCTGTATCGCTCCATGGTACGACCGCACCTTGAATATTGTGTGCAATTCTGGTCACCGTATCTTAAAAAGGACATAGAGTTATTAGAAAAAGTACAGAGAAGAGCCACCACATTGGTGAAGGGGATGGAAGGCTACTCCTATGAAGAGAGGCTAAAAAGGTTAGGGCTCTTTAACCTGGAAAAGAGACGGCTGAGGGGAGATATGATAGAGGTCTATAAATTAATGAATGGAGTGGAACGGATAAACGTGGATCAATTGTTTACGTTATCAGAATATAGAAGGACTAGGGGACATGTAATGAAGCTACAGGGTAAACTATTTAAGACAAATAAGAGAAAATATTTCTTCACTCAACGTGTAATCAAACTCTGGAATCTGTTACCGGAGGATGTAGTAAGGGCTGTTAGTATAGCTGGGTTTAAAAAAGGTTTGGACAAGTTCCTGGAGGAAAGGTCCATAAACCACTATTAAAAAGGGACCCAGGATATCAATGCTTGGCCTAGTACAAGCACTGCAGAACCTGTGTCTTTTGGGGAAACTGCTAGGTACGTATGACCTAGATTGGCCACTGTTGGAAACAGGATACTGGGCTTGATGGACCTCGGTCTGACCCAGTATGGCATTTCTTATGTTCTTATGTTCTTAGAGCTGTATCTTCCTCTTACATCTCCTAGAAGGAAGATGCAGAGAAAGTGAACTGCACTGAAATTCCTGTGTCTAATTAATATGGCATTCATTGTATATTATGTGGGATGTATGAGGGAGAAGGGGTTTTATAATATGGAGACTGAGAAGTCCAAATAGGCACATACTTTGAGCCTATTTTATAAAAGCAACATGGGCACCTTTGTGCCTTTGACGCATAAACTCTGATCCAGCCACACACATGCTGATAGAGAACATTACACTTGCTCCAAAGATGTAAATTTGTGGATGTACACTACATGTGTGCATGCATATATTGCATCTCTACGTCTGCTTCCAGGAACGCTATGCACTGACTGCATAAAAGTAGCCATTCTTGCTTAACCCTCTGATCCTCTCTGCACTCTTGATGATGGCATTAAGAGATGAATGTGCGCGCGTGTGTGTGTGAGAGAATGTGTGCTAGTTTTTCTCCAGCTTTGAAAGTTGTCTTAGCGGATCTGTTTAGCTTGCATGGCTATTCTGGCTAAATTTTGTGGAGGAATGGGAAAGAAGCATGAACGAAGTATATAAACTATAGGGGTACTTATGTAGTAGCCGCTGTATGCTATAACAGCACTTCTTGCAGTGCCCAAAGAGGGCAGAATGCTATAGAATTGAAGAGTCATGGCAGGATCTAAAATATCTAGCCGTCATATTTTTGTGCACACCCCATACCACATGTGCATTCAGAGGGCCATTTACTAATGGTTAGCATGTGCTAACAGCATTAACATGCACTGTCTACAGGATGAAAATTGTCCCTCTGCCAAATAGCATGTGCTAATGCTGGTTAGCACATGCTAACCATGAGTAATTACCCCCTCAGAGAATTCTTCCCAGTCATGAGGAAGGAAAAAGCACTATGGATGTGCAACTTGTTGCACTCATCACATTTTGCAAGCCAGCAATGCTACTGACATCCCATTTCAAATGCTAACATTTTTGCCTTTAAATGGGACATTTTAAAATGTCCCAGTTCATTCACGCAGGACTTGCAGTATCTGATGGAAACATCTGGAGAGAGTGATTTAGTCCCTTCCACTACAGCAAGCTTGGTTTGAAAAGACCTGGAGGTGAGATAATGTAATGAGTTCAACTATTTGGACAAGCCTAATCATGACCATCTGAGGATCAGTGTCACCTCTTAACTCTTAATGGCCATTGAGCTCAAGTGGCACCTGCAGATTAGTTCTTCCTCTAGCAGGAAATATTCTTAGTTGGCAAAGCTCAGAGACTCGTTATTTATAATTGGAATAAAATCGAATCTCTTCAGTTTTAGTAAGGAATTATATACTGTATTTAAAAAAAAAAAAAAAAAGAAAACAAGCCTGGGAGAAAGAGGTCTGTGGATATTGAAATAGTTGATTAGCTTTTTAAAATGAAGATTCCTCTGTTTTCTTCTCACTGTTCAAGTCTTGAACAGAAGGAAGAAGGTTATTGATTTTACAGCTTACATTTCACCAAAAGATAGACTGCAAGGTGCAAGCAAAACTGAAAACCAGGTAGTCAAAACAAAGAATGGACCCAAAAGAAAAGTAGCTATAGGTGTACAGGATTCAGCTGCATGCTGGTACCTCTTCTTTGAAGTATGCACTATGGTATTTTATTATTTATTTATTTAACCTGACTTCTATACCGCCATCTCCAGGAACAAGCAGGAATGTAGTCATCACATATGGGTATCGTCGGTACCGACGGAGCCTGCACGGGAACGCTCCCCAGTGTCCAATTAGAAAGCTTTTGGGAGCATCCTACAGCACCTGCGTGCTGACTTCCCGCCTTTCCCAACTGCCTCTCTCCAGTTCTTCGGTTTCCGCGGAGCCAGCAGATCGTCGTTCCTGTCACCACAGAAAATTCTTCCTTATTACTTTCTTTTTTGTGGTCGCGTCTGCTTTCCTCGACGCTTTACCGGTACCGCTGTTTTTTCTTTCTTTATTTCTGTTCTTTTAAAAAAAAAATTATACTTAGTACTTTTTTTCATTTTTCCCAGGTGCACGCGCCATTTTGGGCCTTAAGCCCAAATATTTTTCCTACAATGGAGAAACCTGTTTTAGGTTTCAAAAAGTGCACCAAGTGTGGTGGTACCATCTCCGTCACCGACACCCATGAATGGTGTCTGAAATGTTTAGGTCCTGACCACTCCATCACGGATTGTATGTGCTGTGCTATGATGTCTAAAAGAGGTCGGCAGAACCGAGCTGCTAAGCTCAGTACCCTGTTTCCCTCTGATGCAGCTTCAGTGGCATCGATGTCTTCTAGGGCTTCCTCTTCCTCCCGTGGATCTCAGGTAACTAAACATGCGTCCAGCCGGTCCTCAAAGGATAGATGCCCTTCTAAGCACTGAGATGCCTCTGGCATTGCCCTTGAGGATTCTGCACCGGCAAAATTGCCCCGGCGGGAGGCTTCGGCTTCGGCTTCCAAAGCATTATTGGGGCTCCAGGATGTTCTCGAGGCCTCGACCTCGGCAGAACTACTGGTGCCATGCTCTGGGGTACTGGCTATCTTCTCCGGTACCGACATCCAGGCATCGGCAGCGTCGATAGACTCAGAGGTTCCTGGCTATTGAACACAGTCTGGCGGCTATCCTTGCAGCATCGACACCCTCGGAACCGCATCAGACAGTTCAGCCGGCACCAGCACCGACTCCGGCACCAGTATCGGTATCGGTACCGGTACCGATAGCATCGACATCGGTGTCCGCATTGCCAGCACCCAGTCACCCGATGCCCTCCGGTACCGATACACCGGTACCAATTCCCCCCGCTACCGACTTTGGTCGGTACGCGTATCGGGCTGTACAAGAGCATTTGGACAGAAGGTACTTCGAGTCCTCAGAGGAATCTGAGGATTCCGATAGTTCTGTCGATACCAGAGCACTTCTCCCAGAGGAGCCCTCCTCCCCTAAACGCAGGATGTCTCCTCCAGAGGATATCTCCTTCCAGGATTTCATCAGGGAGGTGGCTCGGGGTCTCTCCATTACTGTGGCTCCTGAAGCAGAGCCCAGAGCAAAGGAGCTGGAAATTTTACAACATCTCAAAGCTCCTAAGGAAGCAGCTACTTTGCCCATCCATGAGATTTTGCATGATCTAATGCTCAGAATGTGGGAGACCCCTCTTACCACCTCTCCTCATTCTCGTAGACTTGACACTATGTATCGAGTCCCTCCTTATCCTGGTTTCCAGAAAACCCAGCTCCCTCACCACTCTATTGTAGTGGAGTCAGCTATGAAAAGGATCAGGAGTGCAAAGAGGCATGCCTCTAATCCCCCAGGACATGAGTGCAGAACTTTGGATGCTTTTGGACGTCGTACTTTCCAAGCTTCCATGCTTTCTGCCAGGATCAGTTCCTATATTTTATATATGGGAATGTTCCTGAAGGAAATCACAGGAGATGTAGAGGTTTTGAGTCCTCTTCTTCCTGAGGATAGGAGACAGGATTTTCTCACATTGGTCAAACATGCCCAGGATGTTTCCAAATTTGTCAACCGTGCAGCTTTTGACTGTTTTGCGTGCATAAGCAGAACCTTTGCCATTGCCATAGGTGCACGTAGAATTGCCTGGCTCCAGGCATCTGATTTGGAGCTCTGGGTACAAGACAAATTGGGCAATATTCCTTGTAATGGTGAGAACCTGTTTGGCAAAGATTGGCAGGAAAAGGCCAATGAGTTGGATGCTGACAACTCCACCTTGGACAGATTATCCAAGGGCACAACTGATCCTGTAAGAAAGAAATCTTTTAAAAAAACCATTCTTTTCCAAAAAGAAAAGGTTTTATCCTGCTTATTCCCAGCAGGGACGCTCTGCAGGTCAACCTGTCCGGAAGGGTCAGCAACCATCCAAGCAAAGAAAAGCAAAGACTGCTAAGCCTCAACCGCCTCAGCAGTCTCAGCCTCCACAAGGCCTTTGACTTGCATCTAGAGAACTTAGCCTTCCTGGCTCTAAATGGACCAGAGCCTTCCACCATTCCAGGAAGGTTATGTCGCTTTGCCCCAAGATGGGGGCAGATAACAGCAGAGCATTGGACACTCTCCATCATAAGAGAGGGGTAAAAGCTTCATTTCTTGAGCTTGCCCCCCTCCCACAGTAGAAAAACAGTTCAATTCTCAGACCTCTCTCATCAACCTGTTAGATCAAGAGGTCACCATGCTTCTTGCCCAAGGGGCAATAGAAGAAGTACCCATTCTTCAGCAGGGTTCAGGGTTTTACTCCCCCTATTTTCTTATCCCAAAGAAAACAGGAGGTCACAGACCTATTTTAGACCTCAGAGAATTGAACAAATTCCTGTTCAAGGAGAAATTCAAAATGGTTTCTCTAGGAACTCTGCTGCCATACATTCAGAGTCAGGATTGGCTATGTTCTCTAGATCTCAAGGATGCATATACTCATGTTCTCATCCATCCATCTCACAGAAGTTCCTTTGGTTCCTTTTTCAAGGGAAGCACTACCAAAACAGGGTGCTCCCGTTTGGCCTGGCCTCAGCTCCAAGGGTGTTCACGAAATACATGGCTGTAATAGCAGCATTTCTCCGTACTCTAGGAATATTCCCCTACTTAGACGGTTGGCTCATTGGAGCCCCATCAGAGTCAGAGGCCAGGATAGCTCTATCTTGCACAATGCGTATCCTTCAGTATTTGGGTCTAGTCATAAACATCCAAAAATCCAACCTAACTCCCACTCAGTCTCTAGAGTTCATAGGAGCTGTGTTGGATACCAGAAAGGTAAGGGCCTACCTCTCTCACAGCCATTGCCTTCGCATGGTGTAGTTAGCTTCTCAAGCAGTGCTAAAGTCCCATCTCACTGCTCGAGAAATGTTATAACTACTAGGCCACATGGCTTCTGCTGTGCATGTGGTTCCTTATGCTCGCCTCCATATGAGAGCAGCCCAGTGGACGTTATCCACCCAGTGAACCCAGGCATCAGGGTGCCTGTCAGACAAAATCGTAAACACTAATCGCCTTATTTTGACCCTTAAATGGTGGCAGTCCACTCAAAACTTGTTGCTGGGGTCCCCGTTCCAACAACCCTTACCCCAAGCAACTCTCACAACAGATTTCTCCAATGGGTTGGGGAGCTCATCTACAAGACCTCTCCACCCAAGGCACTTGGACTCCACAGGAGACTATATATCAATCTCTTAGAGCTCAGAGCAATTTTTCTTGCTCTTCGAGTGTTCCGTTCCCTGCTCAATTGCAAGACAGTCCTTATTCACACGGACAACCAGGTAGACATGTACTGTGTGAACAAGCAGGGAGGAACAGGCTCTCTGTCGCTCTGCAACGAAGCTTTGCAACTATGGGCCCTCTCCAGAGAGCATCAGATTCATCTCCTGGCAGTGTATCTTTCAGGCATACAAAACTCGTGGGCGGACAGACTCAGTCGAGTTCTGCTTCCACACGAATGGTCTCTACATGTGGACCAGGTGGCCAAGATTTTTCAAATTTGGGGAACCCCGGACATACACCTCTTTGCAAGTCCGTTGAATGCCAAACTTTCCCGGTTCTTTTCCAGAATTCCGGCTCAGAGATCTCAGGCCAAGGATGGCTTCCTCCTTCACTGGGGCCAAGACTGCCTTTATGCCTTTCCACCCATTCCCCTAATTCCCACAATCCTATTCAAGCTTCAGAGAGACAGAGGCCGTATGATTCTCATAGCTCCACATTGGCCTCGACAAGTGTGGTACCCTCTGCTTCTACATCTCTCTCAAGCTCCCTCTCTGGCGTTAGGGTCTGCTCCGGATCTCCTATCTCAGGAGGACGGAATGTTATGGCATCCCAATCACCAGTCTTTGCATCTCAGGACTTGGTTGCTGAAAGCCTAGATCTCCATGATCTTAATCTCCCTCAGCAAGTGAAGGATATTCTTCTTGCTTCCAGGAAACCTTCCAAAAGACACTCTTATGCTTTCAAGTGGAAAAGGTTTACCATATGGTGTTCGCAAAAGGGTCTTAACCCCCTTGCAATACCTCTGGAATCTTTGTTAGAGTATTTCCTTCATTTATCCAATGCAGGACGTGAGACTAACTCAGTAAGAGTCCATTTGAGTGCTATTGCAGCTTCCTTCAGGCCTCTAAATGGACAACCTATCTCCTCTCATCCTCTTATAGCAAGATTTATGAGAGGCCTTCTTCTAACTAAGCCTCCCATTAGGCCACCGCCGGTGGCATGGGACTTAAACCTGGTTCTTGGGCAGCTCATGAAGCCACCTTTTCAACCTTTAGCTTCTACCTCCTTGAAATTCCTTTCTTGGAAGGTTATCTTTCTCATTGCAATCACATCAACACGTCGCATTAGTGAGTTGCAATCACTAGTAGCTGATCCACCTTATACAAGGTTCCATCATGACTAGGTAGTCCTTAGGACTCATCCACCCTTTATGCCAAAGGTGGTCTCGCCTTTTCATCTAAACCAAGCGGTCTACCTACCTGTGTTCTTTCCAAGGCCTCATGCATCAAATGCAGAGAGGAATCTTCATACCTTGGACTGTAAAAGAGCTTTAGCTTTTTACTTACAAAGAACACAGCAACATAGAAAGTCCTCTCAACTTTTTGTTGCTTTTGATCCTTCTCATTTGGGACTTCCAGTCTCCAAGAGAACACTTTCTAACTGGATTGCCCAGTGTATTACCTTCGCCTAGCGGAGCAAGAATCTTTCTCTGGAGGGCCATGTCACAGCTCACAATGTGAGAGCCATGGCAGCCTCAATGGCTCATCTGCACTGTCTATCGACGACATCTGTCAAGCAGCCACCTGGGCCTCGGTTCATACCTTCACAGCCCATTACTGCTTGGACAAGGACTCCCACTGGGATGTCTTGTTTGGTCAGGCTGTTCTCCAACACCTGTTCCATACCTAATCAACTCCTACCCACCATCCCTGGTAGGATGCCAGAGATCCATGGGGGGAATTGGAGCCCCGTTCAGGGACACACAACCTCTGGGGTCTCTCCCTGGCACCTAAAGGTAGGTAGTCCCCATATGTGATTACTACATTCCTGCTTGTTCCTGGAGATAGCATAGTTACTCACCTGTAACAGGTGATCTCCGGGAACAGCAGGAATTTAGTCCTCACAGCCCACCCACCTCCCCTAGGAGTTGTATCTCTCTATCTCTTTCCCTTTCCCTCTCTCTCTCTTTGTTTCAGCTTTAAAACTCAACTGGAGAGAGGCAGTTGGGAAAGGCGGGAAGGCAGCATGCAGGCGCTGTGGGATGTTCCCAAAAGCTTTCTAATTGGACACTGGGGAGCGTTTCCATGCAGGCTCCGTCGGTACCGACGATACCTATATGTGAGGACTAAATTCCTGCTGTTCCCGGAGATCACCTGTTACAAGTGAGTAACTAAGCTTTATCCTTAAATCAAAGCGGTTTATATTGCAACACAACTTGAAACTGGGTACATAATCGGCATGCAGGGAGCTTAACAGGGTGAGAACTATTTACAATATGCTTGATTTATGTACAGTTGGTTCATGCTATTTACAGATTGGTTTGGGGGTATCAGAAAGCAGTTCTGTGTTGAGGAGAGCAATGTAATTGTTGGGCTATGTTATGTTCACATAGTGTTCTATGAATTGAAGGGTCTTGAGTTTTTTCCTGAATTCTTTAATGTCTCCAGAAGTGCACATTTCTTCAGGGAGGGAGTTCCATAGGTGGGGGGCAGCAAGGGAGAGTGCCTTGTTGGAGGTGGATTGCTTACTTTTATGGTAATTTGTGGCACAATGATCTTCTGCATGTTGTCGTAGCGCCTCAGGCGTGCACCTGAGTTTATGACCAAAGTTTCTAGGATGTCAGCAGAGGAGTGATGAAGTATTTTGAAGATGTTCATTATTGCTTTGAACTTGGAGCGAGCTTGAATTGGGAGCCAGTGCAGTTGTAATACTGGGGTGATGTGATCTGCTTTGTTAGTGCCGGTGATGATGCATGCTGATGTGTTCTGCACCATCTGAAGCGGATGTGTGGCTTGCTTTGAGAGTCCTTGGTAGAGTGAATTGCCATAGTCTTGGATTGGGATGATGATAGCTTGGCATACTGTCTGGAAATGATCCTGGCCTAGGAGTGGTTTTAGTTTTCTTATGAGGTTTAGCCTGTGATAAGCTTTAGCTGTGGTTTTGCTTATGTGCCATTGGAGGTTGATATTTCTGTCCAAGATGATTCCGAGGTAGCACAATTTGCATTTTACTGGTATCGTTTGATTCAGTAGTTGGATTGACTGGGGGGGAAGGGTTGAAGGTGGTGTTTCTGCTGATGTAGAGTGCTTCTGTTTTGTTGTAGTTTAGCATGAGGAGGTTGTTGCTCAGCCATGTGGTTGCGTCTTCCAGGCATTTGGTTATGGCTGCGAGGTTTGACTTCTCTAGGTCAACGGAGGGGGTGTATACAATGAGATCATTGGCATATAAGTGATACAGAATGTTATGTTTTTTGACTGTTATAGATGGGATATATGTAAAGGTTAAAGAGGATTGAGGAAAGTGCGGAGCCTTGGGGAATGCTTTGTGTTATGGTGAAGGGAGTTGATTGCATGGCTCCACATCTGACTTGTTGGAGTCTGTTGCTTAAGTAAGAAGTGAACCAGTTAAGGGTGGTATTGCAAATGCCAATGTCCTGGAGTTGTCGGATAAGAATATTGTGTGACAGTGTCAAAGGCAGATGAGAGATCCATGAATATCAGGAGGAAGCCGTTGTTGATGTTGTCAATTCCTCTTAAGATAGTGTTGAAGAGAGACATTAGTAGCGTTTCAACATTGTGTTGTGGCTTGAAGCCATGTTGGTGCAGGTCAGGTGGTGCGTAGCAATCCGTGTGGTCTTGAAGTTGTATCTGCATGGTCGTTTCTATGATTTTTGTGAGGAATGGAAGGCTGGTGGGATCCTTCTTGCAAAGGGATGTGTTCTTCAGTATTGGCCATATGGATGCCCGTTTGAGGGTGGGAGGCATGTTTCGGTTCTGTAGATATGATTTGACTATTTTGTATATAAATGGAATGATTTGATTTTTGGCTGCCTTGATCCACTGTAATGGGCATGGGTCAGTTGGAGATGTGGTTGTGTTGAGCGAGGTGACTATCTGTTCGATTTGTTTAAAAGAAGGTATGGAAAACTCTCCCCAGGGTTGTGTGGAGACTTGTTCTTCTGTGTTATCGCTATTCTGTGGTATTGTGTAGGTTCTTGTTAAGATTGTTGTTTTCAGTTATATAGTTCGCCATGCCTTGGGGGTGGACTTCGGGGGCGTCCTGTTGCGTGTTGTCCCTGGTGAGTGTTCACACTATGGTGAAGAGTTCTTTCGGCTTGTTCACTGATTTCATGATGATGTTTGTGTGGTGCTGCTGTTTTTTAGTTGCTAATCATGTTATCATATTCCTTTTGTTTGGTCATGTACAGTTGTTGTACATCTGGGGCTTTGCTACTTCTCCATTTTCTTTTGATTCTTCTTAACTCACGTTTTGCCATCCTGATTGTCAGTGTACCAAGAAGTGGTGGGCCTGTTGCGTGTGGGTGTGTATTTTCTACTTGGTGCAGTTGCTGTGATGGATAGGCTGGTGGTCCAGTTTTCGATAGTCCCGTTGAGATTGGTTATGTCCTGGTGTAGCTTGGGGGGTCATTTCTTTCAGGAAGGCTTCTTTATCAAAGGATTTGAATCTTCTTTTATTGTGTGGCTCTTGGAGAGATGATGTGGGTTGGTCAAGTCGCATAGCTAAGGTTATTAAGTGATGATCCGACCATGGCATTGGTTGGATTGTAGAATCCAGTCATATATAGGAATCATATCTGTGTTATACAAAATATATATTAAATCAATATATTTGAAGGATGACAGTGTGTCTGTCTATCTAAAATAAGGGTTCTCAACCCATTCCCGAGACACACCTAGACAGTCAAGTTTTCCAGACAGGCACAATGAATATTCATGAGATAGATCTGCATACAAGTGCATGCAGATCTATTTCATGCATATTCATTGTGGTTATCCTGAAAACCTGACTTTGGATTTTTGCAGCCCAAATGCATGACCCTGCATTTTTTAGCATTAAATTTCAGCTGCCAAATTCTAGACCATTTTAGAAAGAGAAAAAAGTAAATATTTTTTTAGCTAGAGAACTATGGGCCTGATATTCAACGCCGACAGTTAGGTGCGAGAACAGCATCTTGCCATTGGTGCTGAACCTTAACTCTAGATACTGATTGTCTGAGTCAGGGTTTTCAACCCAGTCCTCGGGGAACCCTAGGCAGGTCAGGTTTTCAGGATTCCCAGAATGAATATGCATGAGAAAAATTTGCATGTTCTGCCTTTATTGTATGCAAATCTATCTTATGCATATTCATTGTGGGAATCCTGAAAACCTGACCTGCCTAGGGTTCCCCGAGGACTGGGTTGAAAACCTATGGCTCTGAGTCAGATGTGGTCCCGGCATTATATATCCAGTGTCTCTGCACATGCTCCGGAGCCACAGAAACTAACCAGGTAGAGGAGATATTGCACTGCTGCCTGGTTAGCTCCCTCGGATAAAAGATAGGCCAGCTTTTGCTGCACCTATCTTTTACCCACAGTAGCTAACCGGGTAGTGGTACAATATCACCGCTACCCAGTTATCTAATGTTGCCACTCATGACATGCATTGGAACACAGTTAGCATCGGGGCGTATAGTAAACAAACAGCACAAACCCCGTCAACCGTCTAAACTTAGCAACATACTAGCTGTTCTGTATGTTTCACTAGTAACCGGGTCTCAGAAAAAACTAAAGGCACGTAATCTCGGGCACAAAGCCTCTTAACAGTGCCTGTTTTTTACATCAATGACCCTTTAAATTTATATATTTTTTTGGAACAAGTTTTTGATGATTTTTTATGAAAAAGTCTGATAAACAGATGTTGTTAATGATGATACAAATTATCAAAAAAGAAAAAATCCAACTTAGCTGTTTTTAAACATTAGCCAGGTGATCAAAAATAAGGCAATTCCAACGCCTCCATCCAGGCTGCCCAAGCGTTTCACTATAGACGTTTCCTCAGGGAATTGTCATTACCGGCTAGAAAATAAAAACGTGAAATTAATATCATGAAGCCAGTTGCAACATCTCAATCTTAAAAAACATAGGTAAAACCAAACCTTTATTAACCGCATAACCAGCGTAATAAGTGCACATATTCTGAATATGTTTCTCTCAAGCTTCAGTGCACAAAAACGCCGCGCATGCGAGATTGACCCTAATCGCCATTTTTAAAGAGATAATCATGTGACTTGAACTGATTGTCATTGTCCAATGGAAAAAATATATATAGATACCTATGTAGTACAAGCCATAAGCATCAAAGAAACAGTCTGTCATAAACAAAGTGACAAATCCAATCGTACATTCAGACCTGATGGAGATACTGAGCTTAACGTGAAGATCCATTTTTGTTCTTTCCAGAGCAACGTTTCATCAAGAGTTTTACCTCGCATAGGTGTCATCACGTGATCGATGACAAAACAGCGTAATTGCTCAAAAATATGACTTTCTTTTAAGCAATGCTGAACTAAAGGTGCTTCCAGTATGCAACATTTAATACGGCTATTGTGCTCCCTCATGCGTATCCTGAATGTACGGACAGTTTTACCCACATAGAGTAACCCGCAGGGGCATATTATAACATAAACCACATTCGTGGAATTGCACGTTGTATGGTGCCGAAAAACATAAGTGACTTCATGATGACAAAATTCCGTAAGCTCCAATGTGATGTCACAAATGTTGCATTGTCCACACTTAAAATGGCCTATACTAAAAATAGAATCAGGAGACACTGTATTAACCGCAGTCGGTAAAATAGCTGGACATAATTGTTCCTTTAGATTGGTGTTACGTCGCCAGACGCATCGCACGTTGTAACCCTGCAGTCCTGGAACTGCCTGCAACACGTTGCTGTGTTTTCTAATAATTTTCTTAATTGCTTTGCTATACGGGGAAAACATAGTTATGAAATTTACATTAGAGTCTCCTCCACAACTACTATTGCCTGAGTTAGTAGATCGGCGTTGTAATAATAGGGAGCGATCACTAAATAGAGCTCTTTTGTAAGCGGTCTTCACTGTCCTAAGAGGATAACCCCTATCAAGAAAATCCCCCATCAGATGCTTTGATTTTAACTTGAAATCTTCCCGAGAAGAGCAGTTTCTGCGATACCGCAGAAACTGCGATAATGGGAGACTATCCTTTAAATTACTAGGATGTGCACTAGTATAATATAAAAAAAAAAAATTGCGATCTGTCGCTTTTTTAAAAATCGACGTTTCCCACTCATGGGTGCCTTTGGTGATAAGGATATCTAAATAAGTGATTTGATGGGGATGACATGAATAAGTGAACTGAATGCAAGGATCACAAGAATTCAACCAGAGAGAAAAATCATTCAGCTCAAGTTCTGTGCCCTGCCACAAAAGAAAAATGTCATCTATATATCTGTGCCACGATTTAATCCGCTGTTGATAAGGTGTACTGCTTAACCATTTTTTCTCAAAATTTGCCATGTAAAGATTGGCGATAGATGGAGCAACTGTGGCTCCCATAGCCACACCCGATGTCTGCTGGTATAGGGTGCCTTCAAAGGTGAAAAAATTCTCAAAAATGGCTAATTTGGCCACTTGCAGCAAAAAAGACAACTTAGCTTCACTTATATCACCGCGTGATTGCAAAGCACTTTCGACCGAAGATAAGGCTGCCGGTTGGGGTATGCTGGTGTATAGGGATACGACGTCAAAAGTGACGAGCAAAATATCTGTGTGGCATACCCAATCAGACAATCCTTGTAATATGGTCAAAAAACAAGTGGAATCTTGAACATAAGAGGGAATCAATTTGACCAATGGTCTTAAATACGAATCGAGGAATGTAGATAATGGTTCTAGCACTGAACCTCGTGTGGAGACGATGGGACGGCCTGGTGGATGAAACTGGTCTTTGTGGATTTTGGGTACTAAATAAAAAGTCGCCAAAGTTGGTGCCAAAAAATTCAAAAAATGATATTCTTTGTTGTCAATGTAATGATTTTCCAACGCTGCCTGTGTTATTATTTTGATTTCTCTCTGTAGTGACTGTGTAGGATCGTGTTCCAACCGTGTATAAGTTGTTGAATCCATTAATTGACGTTGCGCTTCGGAAATATAGTCAGTACGATTCATAATCACCACCGCGCCCCCTTTGTCCACGCGGCGGATCACAATCTGAGTTCGCCTCTTCAAAGATCTCAAAGCTTGACGTTCAGATGATGATAATCTTGCTTGATATTGAGGCTGAGTATGCTCTAAAGTCTGTATATCACTAAGTACTAATTTTTTGAACAAGGACAGCGCTACATGTGGTGGACCAGGAGGAGTCCATTTAGAACGAAAAGGTAATTGAATTCGATCCGTCACTTGTGATGGTGACACCGCCATTGGCAATAGTGCTGGCAACTCATTACCCAACTCAAACACCGGAGTACTCGAGGTGGTAGATACACTAGCTGTAGCAAAATAATCCTTAAGGGCCAATTTTCTCAATAAGGCTTCAAAATCCACTAAAAACTGAAAAGAATCATGTCGTAGGAACGGAACAAAGGATAAACCTTTGCCGAGTAAAGAAATTTCTGCTGGAGATAATTGTGTATCAGAAATGTTTATAACCAATTCGGAATCTTTCAAATCAGACACCAATTCAGTTACTTGCGTCGTTGAGGACGGCGCTCTTGCGTGGCTTCTTTTTCTTCTCCTTTCTTTTTCTTTCGTCTGTCGTCCGTCTCCGTTGATAAAAAATCCTCTGCTGCTGATTTTTCGGAATCGGTGCTGCCTCCCGAAGTGTCCTCAAACATGACTCGTCGTTTAGGCATTTGGTTATGGCATATAGTGGCATTTATTGGGGATATTCAGCAGCACTAACTGTGTTAGTGCCATTGAATATCCTGTTCAGCGGCATTTACACGGTTTACAGCTCTGTAAACCGTGTAAGTGCCTTAGAATATTGGTCCGTATATCCCTGAATATAAAGACTCCTGTACTGTTCCTGAATTTTCCACCACCCAAATGAAGATTTAGTTCAGATCTGTTTATTTCATGAAGCCACTGCATTTTGACATTTTCTTTTAACACCCTTAGCATGTTACTATTTTCATTATGTAACCTTTACTTTGAATTAAACATTTTAAAGCACTTACAATTTCACTTCCCAGCTTTGCAGGTACAGGCATAACTAGGTTTCATAATCTCAAAATACTTTTCTTACAGTATGCATCCAACAATTCTTCAGTCATTGTTTCCATTCTCAATAAATCATGCATTTGTATTTTCCATATTGTCAAAGTTAATGTTTTTTTTCCATCTACTGAATCAAAATACACTTCTTAGCTTGACAGGATTTTCTCACTAAGTGGATATTGTCTGCGAAACATAAGGGTATCTTTTCTGTTATATCCAAAAGAAAAACATCTTATGTTACAATCACCGTTTCACCCATCACTTGAGAGTGTCAAAATCTGTCATCCCAAAGGGTGCTAATTTAAGAACAAGTCTACACATGAGGGTAATTTTATGAGGGCACCTGTAAAAATTTACAAAAACGTGGCTGTCTTATAAAGGACAACCAGCAGAGCACACGTTTTTTTCGAAGGAGATGGACATCAAGATTTTTAATAGGGAACCTAATCTAACACAATTTTATATACCACAGCGATCCCATATTAAATAGTGATTCTGTATGGTTTACAGCAAAGAAATAAACATCCATATAAGAAAAACCATTAATTTTGATTAAACAACCATGCTTTCAACCTTTTACAAAATCGAGGAAACGAGATACATTTCAAATATTTGGGCAATTCACACTGTATCACCAAATAATTAATGGTGTTCCTAAAAATGTAATTTTAAATAAACACCCCTACAAAATAGATACAGTAAGGTGCTAATAGATTGTAAACCCTTAGATTTACAAGTCATTAGTGGAAGTAATAATGAAAGATATTCTGGAACAAAATTGTTAAGTTGTAGAAAAACGTAAAAAAATTAAAGCAAATCTGGTTAGTGACCTTTAACCAATGTAATTTATGTAACGGGTATTTTAGTGTACTGGGAGACGCCAAAAAGGAGGCGAGCAGCCGTGGATTGACACAGCTGTAATAGTCTAATCTGAAATTGAGAACAATTCAGAAATACAGTAATAGATTTCCATAAACCAAATATGACAAGATGGAGCATCGCACCACAATTTGAAAATGTTCTATAGAAAAGTAGCCTCTTAATCTACACAATTGGCGTAGTTTATAAAAGGTTTTAGAGACAATCTAACTTATATAGGTCTCAAATGTTAAATTTGTATCTATCAAAACCCCAAGAAAGTTTAAGATCGGATCTACCTTCAGCCTTAATTGTGTCAACGCACACATTAAAAAAATCTGATACAGGTTTGTTATCATTAAAACACATAACCTTTGTTTTGAAATATTGAATTGTAAATGTAATGATTTTGTCGAAATTTACAATAGTAGCATTAATAGTTATATAAAAAGTTTTAGGAGAAAGTCAACAGGAGTGAGATATCATCTGTATAAGTATAAAGTTTTGAATTCAATTGCTCAAATGCAGACCCTAAGGTAGCCATAATCAAATTCAATAGCAGAGGTGACAATGGGGAACTCTGCGGGACCCTACAGCAAACATTCCACTCAGAAGAACAATCTTGACCTAACTGCACCCGATATTTTCAGTACTTAAAAGAAACCATGAAACCAACCACGCACTACACTATTTATCACTATATATTCTAATAGGAGTATTATCACATCATGGTCTACTAGATCAAAAGCTCAACTCAAAGCAAACTGCAGAAGAACTGTCAGATGACACTTGGCTAACACAACATTTATATCAGAAACATAAAAACATAGAAATATGATGGCAGAAAAAGACCACATGGCCTATCTAGTCGGCCCTTCCATATCAACTACAATAGTCACCATTTTACCTTTAGAGATCCTCTGTTTGTCCCATGCTTTTTTTGAATTCATATACTATCCTCATGTCCTCCACCACCTTGCATCTACTACTCTTTCTATAAAGAAATATTTCTGCATATTACTGCCGAGTCTATCCCCTTTCACTCTCATCCTGTGTCCCCTTGTAGCAGAGCTTGCCTTCAATTGAAAGAGACTCTCCTGTACATTTATGCCATGGAGGTATTTAAATGTCTCTGATATCACCCCTATCCTGCCTTTCCTCTAAAGTATATGTATATTAAGATCTTTAAGTCTGTCCTCATGTTCTTCATAACAAAGACGACTAACCATTCTAGTAGCCACTCTCTGCACACACTCCATTCTGCTTATATCCTTTTGAAGGTGTGGTCTCCAGAATTGCACATGTGCTCTCAAGAATTTATTTATTTATTTACATTCTCTTATATACTGCGCTATTCTGCATCAGTGCGGTTTACATTGAACAAACTGAAATTACATTGAACAGGGCATTATAACTTGGAGATAACTATGTTACAGGGAACATGAGCTATGGAGGGTTAAGTGGCTTGCCCAAGACCACAAGGAGCACCTGTGGGACTAGAAACCCCAGTCCTTCCGGCCCAAGGTTGCTGTCCTCTAGTGGGATTTGAACCCCCGACCTTCCGGCCTGAAGTACCTTGCCCCAACCACTAGGCCACTCCTCCACTCCACAGAGTACTCCAAATAAGGTCTCAACAGAGACTTATACAGAGGCATTATCACCTCCTTTTTTTCTGCTGGCCATTCCTCTCACTATATACACAAGCATCCTTCTGGTTTTCACAGTCACCTTTTCTACCTGTTTAGTTAGTTTAAGGTTGTTAGACACAATTATGCCCAGGTCCCGCTCTTTTGTGGACTGAAAAAAAAAAGTTGCCTTAGCACATTTGTCAAGGCCAAAGTTTATCCTGATGTCATCAGAAAAGCTTTTCGCCACAAGGAGTTGCTCTGCTAATTTTTGGTCACTGTAACTATAGAGATTCAGATCATTCACAAATAATAAATGAGATGTTAAATCCATACTCACTGGATTAAGTGCTTCACAAAACAGAAGGGGGCACAGGTATTCCCCCCTGAAATATTCTTAGCTGGATGCTGATGTTAAGAATGATAGACTGACCATCTTCATATTTCAAAGAGAGTGTGGATTGCCACATTGTAACATAGTATATGATGGCAGATAAAGACCAGTATAGTTCATCTGGTCTGCCCAGCAAGGTGGTGAGAGGAGGTGCACCTGCCCGTTCCGTGCAGATCACCCCTCCCCATGCCTTTCTTTAGGAGTGTACCCACCGCTCCTTGTAGGTCATCCCTTTTTGTTGAGATATAAGAGATAGTTGTGCTTATTTTGATTTTATCCTGTTGCTATAAAGGGATCCACTGTGTCTGTCCCATGCCATTTTGAATTCTGTTGCTGTATTTGCCTCCACCATTTCCATCAGGTGGACATTCCAAGTATCCACCACCCTTTCAGTGAAAAAGTATTTCCTGACATTGCCTTTCAGTTTACCCCCTTGTAGTTTCATTTTATGCTCTCTAGTTTTATAGCTTCCCTGTATTTGGAAGAGGTTTGTTTGTTCATTAATATTCTTTAAGTATTTAAAGGTCTGAATCATATTTCCCCTGTGCCCCTCCTGTCCTCCAGAGTGTACATATTTAGGTTTTCAAGTCTCTTCTCATAAGTCTGATGAGACAGGTTCCAAATTATTTTGGTCGCCTTCCTCTGAACCGTTTCCAGTCTTTTTATATCCTTTGCGAGATATGGTCTCCAAAACTAAACACAATATTTCAAATGTGGCCTCATCAACGACTTGTATAGTGGCATTAGTACATCTTCCTTTCTGCTGGTAATTCCTCTTTGTATGCAACCCAGCATCCTTCTGGCTTTTGCCACCGCCTGTCACACTGTTTTGTAACCTTGAGATCCTCAGAAAAAATCAATACGAGATCTTTCTCCAGGTCCGTGCACACCAACCTCTTGCCCCCTATCACTTACAGTTCCCTTGGATTTCTGCTTCCCAAGTACAGGACACTGCACTTTTTTACATTAAATCTTAACGGCCAAGCATTAGACCATTCTTCCAGCTTTTGTAGATCTTTCCTTATGTTTTCAACTCCCTCAGGGGGAGGGGGGACTTAATATCATGGTGAACTTAATTTACGCTATCAAACTAGGATTTATGATTTTATACATTTCAAGGCAGTATATTATCCATGAGTGTGGTGTGCTGTCAGATATAATCAATCCATTCTATGCTGAGATTTCTGCTTTTCTTAGCGCTGGCCATAATGGCCTTATTCAATATTAACTGGTCTTTGGTGCCATATGCCCCTCTTGTTGCCCTTTTTGTCTATTGCCATGATGTTATTGGGCTCAATATGATCATATATTCTCTCTGCATCGATTGCATTGAACAGCTTATAGATTGTAGGTAGACAGTTATTGATCTATAATTATTGGGATTGTTACTGGGTCTCCTTTAGGAAGGAAACATGTTCTTCCTGTAGAAAACCATTGTGGTAGTAAGTCTGGTGCTGTAAACAATTGATTTTTGCAAATCACCAGGTCTGGGTGGATTGATGTTAGCTATTTGAGTGCTCTTCCAGTTTGGAGCTCATTTTAACTTGCTCACCAGCTTGTTTGTCATCACTGCAGGCCATTCCATAGTTGTGATGTTTGCTTTCTAAAGGCTCCTGTATGCAGGGTAATCATTCTGCTTTTTGATTGTGCTTTATAGGGTCCTCGTATAGTTTTCTCCAGAAGCTTTGTTTCATCTTTTATTATCTTAATGCTCTTTCCCAATTCCCTGTACAATTGTTTTGGGTTCTTTCTAAATAGCTTATTTTGATATCTTTCTTTACAATTTTCTTTATATCTCTGCATTTTTGTGCTTCTGCTGTTAGTTTCAATTTATTATTGGAACATACGATATCTTTCAGGTCTTCTGTTAATGCAGCATGCTTCAGCTTGATTACTTAGATCTTCCTTAATAACTTTGATCTTAATCCTTTCAGATTTCTGTCTATCAGGGAGACCTCTGCATACAATGACTGTTTCCTGATCGTCCCTCCAGTCCTTTTCTACATTCCAACAGTAGTGCATTTTCTGCATCAGCCTGAAAGTACATACCTGAGGCAATTAAGTGACTTGCTCAGAGTCACAAGGTTTGTCAATGAAAGTTAAATCCTAGTATTCCCAGTTCTAGTCCACTGCTTTAACCTACTACTACTACTACTATTAATCATTTATATAGCACAGCAAGGCATACACAATGCTGTATAGAAACATACGAGGTGTGACAAAAAAGAAACGAGACTGTGGCAGCCATGTCCATGACTCAGTGCCAGTTGGCTAACCGCTTATGTCACTGTGTTCAACATCTCGCCACTATTCTATATTTTTCATCTCTCTCTGTTTTTCTTTTTCAATTTGTTTTGTACCACACTGCTCCATCTCTGTCACGCAACTGGAGGTGGCAGAAATATGGAGCAAAGAATCAACTTGAAATTTCTGGTTAAATTGGAGAAGGGCCCAACTGAGTGTCTCCAACTTCTCCAAAAGGCTTCTGGAGAAGATGCAATGTCAAGGCCGCGAGTCTTCACATGGCACAAATGCTTTAAGACTGGCTGCAAGGAGGTGGAGGAAGACCCCAAGTCAGGACGGCCTTCCACGACAAAGACAGCTGAGAACATTGACAGAGTGAACCAGCAGGTGCAGAGTCATCGCAGATTGATGGTGCAGATGATAGCTGATGAGCTCAGCCTGAACAGGGCGTCGGTGCAGACCGTTTTGGCGCAAGAGCTGGGGATGCAGAAGGTGTGCGCTAAGATGGTGCAAAATCTCTTATCGGACGACCAGAAGGAGCACCGGGTCAATGTTTGTCGAGACTTGCTAGAGAAGATCGGAGAAGATCCAGAGTTCGTTGGCCGAGTCATCACAGGAGACGAGACTTGGGTCTTCCAGTATGACCCTGAAAGCAAGAGACAGAGCCTGGAGTGGAAGATTCGACTGTCATCCAGACCCAAGAAGGTGTGCATGTCCAAATCAAGGATCAAGGTCATGCTGATTGCATTCTTCAACCAGAAGGGAGTGGTCCATCATGAGTTTTTGCCTGAGGGTCAGACAGTCAACCAGCACTTATACCAGCAGGTCCTCAATCACCTCCATGACTGGGTTTGATGCAGCAGGTGGGCTCTGTGGAGAGACAAGTCATGTCTGCTCCACCACCACCACCACAACGTGCCCGCACACAACACACTCAGTGTGAGGCAGTTCTTGGCCAACAAACGGATAACAGCTCTCGACCACCCTCCTTATTCCTGAGATCTCTTACCATGTGACTTCTGACTCTTCCCCAGGCTGAAGACTGCTCAAAAGAGCTCATTTTGCCTCTGTAGAAGAGATCAAGGCCACTGTGATGAGGGAGCTGAGGGCCTTCAAGGAGGAGGACTTTACAGAGTGCTTCTGTATGTGGCAGAAGCGAATGCAGAAGTACATTAACTCTGGGTGGGATTACTTTGAAGGGGACAATGTGTAATTTCTCTGTAGATCTTATAATAAAACATTTATGGGACAGTCTTATTTCTTTTTTGTCACACCTCGTATAAAGATGGTTCCTGCTTTTCAGAGCTTACAGTCTAATTAAGGTAGACAAGACAAAAGATGAGAATAACAGTAGAATAAGGATCCAAAGGCAGCATCAAAAAGGACAGCCTTTACACCGATTTGAAAAGGGGGAGAGGTGAAGCCTGATGCACCGACTCAGGTAGTTTATTCCAGGCATAAGAGCAGCAAGGTGAAAGGATCGAAGTCTAGAGTTGGCAATGGAGGAAAAGGGCAAAGAGGAACAAGCCAGTAGAAGAGCAGAATTCACAAGGAGGGGTCTAGGGAGAGAGGAGAAATAGTGAGGAGCAGAAAAGGTCAGAAGTAGAAGTTTGAAATGAATATGGAAATGGAAGGAAAGGCAATGAAGTGATTTGAAAAGGGGAGTTTTATGAGTATGTCGAGGCTGGCAAAAGATTATTCGTGCAGCAGAGTTCTGAATAGATTGAAGGGGAAAGAGGTGGCTCAGAGGGAGACCAGCAAGGAGGAGGTTGAAATAGTTGAGACAGGAAGTAATTAGAGAGTGGACAAGTGTTTTAGTAATGTGTTCAGTGAGGAAGAGGTGAATTTTGTTAATGTTCTAGAGAAAGACATGACAGGTTTTACATAGAAACATAGAAACATGATGACAGAAAAAGACCACAAGGCCCATCTAGTCTGTCCTTCCATAACAACAACTACAACAGTCCACTTTCTACCTTTAGAGATCCTCTGTGTTGGTCCCATGCTTTTTTGAATTCAGTTACTGTCCTCATCTCTACCACCTCCACTGGGAGACTATTCCATGGATCCACTACTCTTTCCGTAAAGAAATATTTCCGCATATCACTCCTGAATCTATCTCCCTTCACCCTCATCCCATGTCCCCTCGTAGCAGAACTTGCTTTCAATTGAAAGAGGCTCTCTCCCTGAACATTTATGCCACGGAGGTATTTAAACATCTCAATCATATCACCTCTATCCCGCCTTTCCTCTAAGGTGTACATATTAAGATCCTTAAGTCTGTCCTCATATGCTTTATAATGAAGCCCATTAATCATTTTAGTAGCAACCCTCTGCACCGACTCCATCCTGTTCACATCCTTTTGAAGGTGCGGTCTCCAGAATTGCACACCATACTCCAAATGAGGTCGCACCAAAGACTTATACAGAGGTATTATCACCTCCTTTTTTCTGCTAGCCATTCCTCTCCGTATGCACCCAAGCATCCTTCTAGCTTTTGCCGTCGCCTTTTCTACCTGTTTAGCTTCTTTAAGATCATCAGACACAACCACGCCTAGGTCCCGCTCTTCTTTAGTGGACAAAAGTACTTCACCTCCTATACTGTATTGCTCCCTTGGATTGCTGCAGCCCAAATGCATGACCTTACATTTTTTAACATTAAATCCCAGCTGCCAAATTCTAGACCATTCTTCAAGCTTAGCTAGATCCCTCCTCATGTTATCTACACCTTCCTGGGTGTCTACTCTATTACAGATTTTGGTATCATCCGCAAAGAGGCAAACCTTACCCGACAGCCCTTCCGCTATACCACTAACAAAGATGTTAAAAAGAATCGGACCAAGGACAGATCCCTGGGGCACACCACTGGTAACATCCTTCTCCTCAGAGTGAGCTCCATTTACTTGTACTCTTTGTCGCCTCCCACCCAACCAATTTCTAACCCAAGCAGTAACTTTAGGGTCCATCCCTAGGGTGCTCAGTTTGTTTATAAGTCGCCTGTGAGGAACAGTGTCAAAGGCTTTACTGAAATCTAAATACACCACATCTAGAGCTCTCCCTCGGTCCAACTCCCTGGTCACCCAGTCAAAGAAATCGATCAGATTTGTCTGACAAGACCTGCCTCTGGTGAATCCATGCTGCCTCGGATCCTGTAATCCGCCGGACTCCAGAAACCTCACTATTTTCTCTTTCAGCAGCGTTTCCAATAATTTACTCACCACTGAAGTTAAACTAACCGGCCTGTCGTTTTCAACCACATCCTTACTTCCGCTTTTGTGTAAAGGCACCACATGAGCCTCTCTCCAGTCCTTTGGCACCACTCCCGACTCCAACGAGGCATTGAAAAGGTCAGTCAGTGGAGTTGTTAGAACGTCCCCAAGTTCCCTCAGTATTCTAGGGTGTATCCCATCCGGTCCCATCGCTTTGTCTACTTTAAGTTGAGCTAGTTTCTCACGAACACAGTCTTCTGAAAATTGTTCAAGATGTCCCTCGCTTCTGTTCTTATTTGTGGGTGTTTTCTGAGGTCCTGCTCCTGGTTCTTCATCTGTGAACACAGAACAAAAATATTTGTTAAGCAATTCCGCTTTATCCTTATCAGCTTCTACATATTCCCCCCCTGCACCCTTGAGTCTGACAATACCACTTTTGCCCTTCCTCTTCTCACTAATATATCTGAAAAATGTCTTATCCCCCCATTTTATTGCATTGGCTATTTCCTCCTCCTTTTGAATCTTTGCCTTCTTGACTACTTTGCTAGCTTCTCTAAGTTTTTCCAAATACAGATGCCTGTCTTCCTCTCTTTGTGATCTCTTGTATTTCATGAAGGCCTCACTCTTTTTCTTCACTTTTTCAGCTACTTCCTTCGAAAACCATAGCGGTCTCCTGTTCCTTTTGCCTTTATTTACCATTTTAACAAAAAGGTTGGTTGCCTGTAAAATACCCCCTTTCAGTTTTGCCCACTGTTTTTCTACATCCCCCAGCTGTTCCCATCCCACTAACGACTCCCTGAGGTATTGGCCCATCTTCGCAAAGTTAGTCTTCCTAAAGTCTAAGATCTTCACCTTGGAATGGATTCTAACAGCCCTAGTCCTAATACTGAACCACACCATCTGGTGATCACTGGATGCAAAATGATCTCCCACTACAACATCAGAAACACTCTCACCATTGGTAAGCACCAAGTCCAGTATGGCCCCTTCACGTGTGGGGTCTGTTACCAATTGCCTGAATAGTCCTCCCTGTAGAGAATCCAGGATCTCCTTACTTCTAGATGATACTGCAGCAGGAATGTGCCAATCAACATCTGGCATATTGAAATCTCCTAGCAGTAGCACTTCCCCTTTCCTAGCAATGCTGCGTATGTCTTCAATTAACTCTCTGTCCACCTCTTCCTCTTGTGAGGGAGGTCTGTATATCACACCAATGCAAATAGATTTCTCTTTCCCTCTTTCTAGTTTAACCCACAATGCCTCCTCTCTCCCTTTTAAGCTCTGTAATTCCAAAGCTTTAATAGTAGTTCTTACATATAGTGCCACTCCTCCTCCCCTTCTTCCTACCCTGTCCTTTCTGAATAAAGTATAGCCAGGTATAGTTACATCCCAGTCATGGTTTTCTGTGAACCATGTTTCTGTAACTGCCACTAAATCCAAGTCAGCCACTCCCACCAAAGCTTCAACTTCAGGTATCTTATTTCCCATGCTACAGGCATTAATACACACTGCTTTCCATGTGTTACCCCTCTTACCCATTTCCATAAAGGTATTTAATATATCACCTACCTGGGGGCTTTCACTTACCTGGGGGCTTTCTTCACCCATCCCCAACGAATTTAGTTTAAAGCCCTCTTCAGTAGATTAGCCAGTCTACTACCAAAGATGCGTTGACCTTTCTTGGACAGATGGATGCCATCTCTGCTCTGCAACCCTTGGAACAGCATCCCATGGTCTAGGAAACCAAAATGCTCTCGAAGACACCATCCACGCAGCCATGCATTCATCTCCAGGATGCGAGCCTCTCTGCCTTGGCCTTTACCCTCAACAGGGAGGATTGAAGAGAACACCACCTGTGCACCTACCTGCTTCACCCTCTGTCCCAGAGCCATGAAGTCACTTTTGATACGTTCCGAGGTATACCTGGCAGTATCATTTGTTCCAACATGGATTAGCAACATTGGGTAATAGTCAGTGGGCTTGATGAGTCTCGGCAAACTCTCCGTAACATCTTGGATCTTGGCACCAGGCAGACAACACACCTCTCTGGACATCAAGTCTGGTCGGCAGATGGACGCCTCAGTACCCCTCAGAAGAGAGTCTCCAACAACCACTACCCTTAGTTTCCTTTTGGTCACTGATTCCGCAACTATGGGGTACTTGAACTCTGGTTCTTCCCTTTCCAGGGATGCTTTCACCTCCTCCACTTCCAGGGCTGCATAATGGTTCTTCAATTCAAGGGCTGGAGAAGTTGGATTGGTGATTTTGCAGGCTCTGGTGACTGTTGTCCAACCATCGACATTCTGTTGGCACCCATCTTCTCCTGTGCTGGAGAGCCTGGTTGCTGCAAGAAGCATCTCATCAATGTACTTCTCACTGTCTTGAATGCTCCTCAGCCTCGCCACCTCCTCTCTGAGTTCCTCCACTTGTTTCCTCAGAGCTTCAGCATGCAGGCACCCTGCACATGGAACCGGTTCTTCAACTGGCATTAGGACCTCTGTCTGGACCGAGGCAGAAGCTGTAACGGGGGCAACAGCTTTAGCAATACGATTTTTACCAGCCATTGTTCTGTTTGTGGAGCTTAGGTATCTGTTAAAGCAAAAGAGAGAGATCTACCAAGTACCAGCTGGTTTCGCAGCTGTCCTTTCAGAGAAAAAGCAGTTAAATCTCTTTAATTATATTCAATATGTGCTGGTCCAATTCACTGTGATTTGCTAAAGGGGGAGGTGCCCTATAAAGCAAGACTGCTCACTAGGGGTGGGTGGGTGCCGGGGTGGGTAGGGAGGGAACTAACACCTGATTAGGTGTTAGCAGTTTCTGAATCTGAGGAGGTTACAGAGTTCAGCAACCTACTGTGCTCCAGTAAAGTTCCCCTAAAACAGCAAAAATGTAAGTAACCTTGCTTTTAAAAAGTATACACAAAACCCTTTTAAGAGCTCCCAGTCAGAGAGCTAGCAATGTAATAAAAAAAAAACCAAACAAAAAAACCCCCCAAACATATATTTTGGATATGTAAGGAGAAGAGGGAGGAGTCAGATGTCACCAAGGTTACAGGCTGAGGAAACAGGAAGTAGGAGAGTGTTATCTACAAAGATAGAGAAAGAAGGGAGAGAGGAGAAAAGTTTAGGAGGAAAAATACGTTTTGTTCATATTTAATTTAAACTCCGGAGAGACATCCAGGTGACGATGTCAGACAGGCAGGCAGAGATGTGGGCCTAGAGTGTCAGAGAAATATCAGGTGAAGAAAGAGAGATCTGAGAATCGTCAGCATAAAAATGATACTGAAAAACATGGGAGGAAATGAGGGCATCAAGGGACTGGGTGTAGAGAGAGAAAAGGAGAGAGCCAAGGACAGATCCTTGGGGTACACCAACTGAGAATGGGACAGCAGAAGAATAGGGACCACCAGAACAAACACTGAAAGAGATAAGAAGAAAACCAGGAGATGGTCAACCAATAGGCTACTCCAGAATGCTGGTTTTATTTCCTATTCCCCTTTTCTTACATCGTCCTTGCTCTTTATGAATGAACAACCCAAATGGGGAGGGAAATTTTCAAAGTTATTCACTCTAATAAATGGTGATTTATCTGGACTGTCTGAAAATCTGTTACTCAATCTCGTGAAAATTAAGCAGAGTGTCCCATAGCATGTATATTTTTAGCTTGACTGATAGCAGGTATTCACGGAGCTAGTGATCTGAAAATAACACACACGTATTTTCAACTGTATTTTCCATAGAAAATTTACCCATACGATAATGTAGGAGCAAATGTCTGTAGGTAATTTTGGCCAGTGTCACACTGTCTGCTCAGGTAGGTACTGTACATGCTTACCTGAGCAGATAGTTTGAAAGTGGCCCAGATATTCTCTATATTAGTCCTACTGGTCTCTTTTTATGGGAAGGTGTTGTGCTTGAAACTTTCTATTAACTAAAACAGAAATAAAATTATGCTTCATATGTTAGCAGAACATAGATTTTAAAAACATTCAAAATGGCAAAAAACTATCTTAATGAGCATTTTTAGAAGCAGTACTGTACTTTTGAAGTGTTATTATCCCCATAAGGAAATTGTTTTTTGACTGTATCATGCTAAAATAGTTTTTATTTTTGTGCCCAGACTTGTCACTGCTAGTAATTTTTCTGTCTTTCCATGCACCCAGGAAATTGTGGAACTAGCTGCTAATGTTCTTAATGGCGGGATGTAGCTATTTTAATTTATGCTTTTGAAAACAGTGATTTTCTGTGCTTTCCTTCTCATTTATTTTAGAAAGAAACCAAAGTCTTTAATAATGAACTCCTCTCTGTGAGCTAGCTGTGTGGAATTAGGAGCTATGCGAGAAGAGTGACTGGCAGGAACACATAATTGAACTACAATCCACAATTTGACAGAACTGTTCAAATGTTTTAAACTTACGAAGATTCAATAGATTCGTTGTCAAATTAAGTTATGGGGTTAATGAATGATATGTATTTAGTATGCATGTCAAAATGGCATATACATATATATTGAGGGGTTCAGCACTTTTTTATAACACCCTCATTAACAACAGCACCACACAAACATAATCATGTGGTCAATAAATAAACCAAAAGAGCTGCTCAACATTGTATGAGCTCTTACCAAAGACAACACACATCATGAAAACACGGATGTCCACCCTCAAGACATGGCAAACCATTTGACTAGAAAATATGATGAACTCAAGCATCCAGCTACTACAAATGTAAATTATATGAATATGGAAACCCAAGCATCCACACAATCATGGAATGAATTCAACATACTGTGTACCATCCTATAAAGGAATAGAACAAACAATCTCCTCACTCAACACCACCACCTCTCCTAATGACCCATGTCCAGTGCAATGGATAAAAACCACCAAGGAGCAACTCAGCCCATACATACAAAGAATAGTTAAACTATCCCTGTCTGAAGGATATATGCCTTCCCATATAAAACAAGCCTCCATACGATCAATCCTAAAAAACACCACACTCTGCAAAACCGATCCTGCAACATATAGACCAATCTCCAGTCTACCTTTTCTTGCTAAGATCATAGAGAAGATGGTACAATTACAACTCCAGGAAAACATAGACCTCAATGCTCCACTTGATCCACAACAACATGGCTTCAAACCACGTCACAATGTAGAAAGTCTCCTAACATCACTCTTTGACAATGTCCTAAAAGGAATTGACACCAAAAACAATCGCTTTCTCCTCATCTTCATGGATATACGAGTTATCCTCTGCATGTCACTCTGTTTCACATCCCACCATAATAAGACACCTCCAAGAAATTGACATTTGTAATACCACATTAAAATGGTTCACTTCATACCTAAGCAACAGAATACAAGTTAAATGTGGAACAAACTACTCGCAACCCTTCACCATACCACAAGCTGTCCCACAAGGATCGGCACTCTCATCAATACTTTTCAACATATACATGCACCCTATTTGTGACATCATTAAAAACATGGAATTCTAGTTCATCTATATGCTGATGACCTCATGCTGTACACCGCAATTGATCTTGGATCACCAAACCCTACAACCACAACAAAATGCATAGAAGATGTAGCCCTCTGGCTCAACAAAAACAACTTATCACTGAATTATAAAAAAACAGAAGCATTATACATCAGTGGTAACACAAACTTCAACCCTCCTCAACAAATCCAACTTCTAAACCAAACCATCTCTGAACAAACACAGCCTCATGTTGTGTAAATATGTTGAACAAGTTGTAAATAGTTCTCCCCTATTCACACCAAACCAATTATAACACAGGTCTGCAAAAAAATTTTTTTCGAGAGCTGTTTTGGTTATTCCACGTAATCTTTGTTTTTTGGTGCGCTGAATCCGAAAATGACCTCCATTTTGTCATAGGACATCATGTTTCTTGACAATTTAGATAACTATGTTAAATAAGGTAATACCTCAAAATAAATGGAAATAGACTTATAAAATTAAAGTTTTATTACAATATTTTCATGAAAATCCTTTTTTGAACTGAAATGAGCTCACCTACACACACTAAACTCGATTCTTCTTCCTTGTGAGGCTCCTCTTGGTGCATTTATGCTTGTGAGTAGCATCTTGAATGTCTCTCTGTAGCATCCAACAGTAGTCTGCTATCATTGTAATGCTCCATTTTCCCTGGTGTTTCCTTTCCATCTCTTTAATGTCTTGGTGGAATCGTTCACCTTGTTCCTCACTCACAGCTCCCAAATTTTCAGGAAAGTAGTCAAGGTAGGACTGGAGGAAATGCACTTTCAAACTCATCAGGCAACCTAAAGCTTGAAATGCTTTCAGCATTCGTCCGACGATCTTTTTGTAGTGAGCATCTTTGTTATTGCCTAAAAATTTCTGTACGACTTCTTTAAATGCAATCCACCCTTCTTTTTGAGGATCCGTCATGGTATTGACAAACTCTTGATCAACTATAAGCCTTCTAATGTCTGGTCCGACGAACACACCTTCCTTCAATTTTGCCTCCGACAGGCCTGGAAACTTGGTGACCAAGTATTTGAAGCATTCTCCATCTCTTGGAAGTGGTTTTATGAATTGCTTCATCAATCCCAATTTTATGTGGAGAGGTGGTAGAAGAACTCTATGGGAAGGTACCAAAGTTTCTCGGAGGACATTTTTTTCACTGACTGTTAGCACCCTCGGCTGCCAACTCTTGGTCCAGTGATTTTATCAGTCTCGACTGTTCCATAGACACAGAAAACAAGGATATTTGGTATACCCAGCTTGTTGTCCGAGCAGCATGACCAAGACCTTCAAGTCTCCACACACTTGCCAACATGGTCTTCACATTTAAGTTTATGAAGAACCAATTCCAAGTTCTCGTAGGTTTCCTTCAAGTGTACGGAATGACCTACAGGTATGGAAGCGTAAAAAAACGTTGTGGAGTAAAACTGCTTTGAGACTTCTTTTTGAAGAATCTATAAAAAGACGCCATTGCTCTGAATCATATTGGATTTTAAATTAACCCATCAGACCTTCGACATCGATGCAATAAACCAACTTGTCTTCCTGGGCGAAGTAAGGAACGAACTCCTTTTCACGATGTCTGAACCATGAAGATGACAATCCTGGCAACAATAAATTCCTGCTTTTCAGCCTTGATCCGAGTAACTAAGTGGCATCTTTGGGAAGATTCAAGTCTCTTACCAAATCATTAATCTCCTCCTGAGAAAACAATTTTGGTCTTGTATCATCTTCAAAGTCAGAACTTGATTCGTCATCTGGTTCAGGTATGACTTCACTTTCATTGGAGCTAGGTATCTCTTCTAAGGTAGCAGGGGGCTTTGGTACTGGTATATCTTTGCCATGGGGGATGGGACGAATTGCCGAGTGAAGATTGGGGTATGAAATGGAATGCTTCCATTTGGAATTAAACCCTTTCACATCGCATGAACAAAAGTAACAGTCGTCACTATGGTTCTTTTGCTCTCGCCATACCATAGGAATCCCATAACGGAAAGATTTTTTCTTACCCTTGAACCAGTTTCGGAGGTCCTCAACACACCGTTTGCACACTTTGAGGCGCCCAGACTTTATCTTAATCTCCAATTTTTAGTCCAAAGTATGCAAAGTATACTTTTTCGCAAAGTCTGTAATATTCTGCTGTTGCTTCAACGCTGTATATTCACCACAGATGAAACAGAAACTGTCTGGCGAATTAATACACTTTCGCGGAGCCATAACATAACGGTTGAAGAATGACGAGCTAACACGAATTGTGATGAAAAAGTGTGAACAGCCTAGAACCAAGAACCTGATGATTTATTTTATGTTATTTAGCTGTATTTATATTCCGCTTTTCACCGGGTCAAAGCGGTCAATTGGGGGATACATTTAACATGAGGGGATATGACACACATACGTTAATACTTACAGGGAACATGGGCAATGGAGGGTTAAGTGGCTTGCCCAAGACCACAAGGAGTGCCTATAGGACTAGAAATCCCAGTCCCTCCGGCCTGAGATTGCTGTCCCCAGGTGGGACTTGAACCCCCGGCCCTCCGGCCTGAAGTACCTTGTCCTAACCACTAGACCACTCCTCCCTGATGATGATTCGTGCACAAGTGTGGCATGCAGAAGAGCGCAGCTCTGTGTCTGTACACGAGACGTCACAGTGCTGGCCACGCCCCCTGCACTGACCGGAGCTGCTGCTATCTGCCCTGTCTCTCCCTCCCACTGGATTCTTCAGGAAAGATTAACCCCTTCTACCATTAGAAGCACAGACTTAAAACTTGCTTAGCTTATGTATATATTGCTGACCATCAGATTTACAGTGCTATATTTTTTTTTACATAACTCGGACAACCCCTTTAAGGTTTTTTTGTTATTTTATATCTTAAATGCACTTATGTGAATTAATTAATAGTAATTTGAATTAATTAATAGTAATTTGAAAAAATTTGATAAATTTGAAGACAATTTTGCATGTTGTGGCAAATCATGACGTCTAGGAGTTTTTCAATATTTTATTTGTTTTCAGCACACCAAAATACATGGAAATTAGATGAAAATAATCAAACAGCTTTTTAGTCGCAGACCTGTGTAATGTATCCTCTTCATGTTCTGAGTTTAATGTAAACTACTTTGATTTCAGAATAAGGCGGTAAAAACCCCCAGGCTAAATAAATAAATAAATAATGGAGGGTCATATACATGTGCCTAGGAAATGATACGGAGAAACACAGGCCTACAAAAAGGACATGTTCTGGGTGGGGATTGGATGTGTATTGAACAAGACATATAGATAGATAGAGATAGAGAGATAGAGATAGATAGATATAGACATGTAAAGGCACATTTTAGAAAGGATATCTAGCTGCAATTTGGGATATCCATGTCCAAAACATCTGCACTTCCGTGGGTTGGGAAGGAGTGAAAGTGGGTATGTGTAAGTGCCTTCTGAAAAAGGGCTGCCCTACCCTAACAAAGGGCTTTCCATAGATAGTCTACATGACCTCTTTGTATTTCTAAGGCCCTAAACATGTGCAAGTTTCCATACAATCTTAGAAACCTGCACATGCCAGATATAAACGTTGAAGGTTCATGTGTCTGATATTATTTCAGTTTATGGACATGGATATGATCATGCTTGTACATCCTGGCTTGCCATTTTGCAAGTGGAGATATGCAGTGTTGCAGCAGCAAAATGAAAGGTCTATTTATTTATCTGGATATTTTTGATGTAGCAAAAATTAGTGTGTGTGTACATTCTCCACTGCTTTCTCCACTGCATTCTCCACTGCCTTTAGCATGGATTTGAAGAGGAGGAGAGAACAGACTTAATGTTCTTAATAGAGGAAGTTTCCATGCATAAGGAACAGCAAGGCGAAAAGATAAGTCTGGAGTTTGCAGAAGAAAAGGGCATAGAGAGAAGAAAGCCAGAGGAGGAGCGGAGTTCACGAGGAGGGAGGGCGAGAGAAGAGAGTAAAGGTAATGAGGGGCAGTAGAGAGAATGCATTTATATGTTAGAAGGAGAAGTTTGAATTTGATACGGAAACAGAAGCAGGACCAGTGAAGTGATTTTAGAAGAGGGGTTATATGAGTGTATCGGGACTGGAGGAAGATTAGCCGTGCAGCAGAGTTCTGGATAGATTGAAGAGGAGAGAGATGACACTGAGGGAGACCTGCAAGGAGGAGGTTGCAATAGTCAACACAGGAGGTGACCAAAGAGTGGACAAAAGCCTTAGTAGTATGTTCAGAGAGGAAGGGACAAATTATGTTAAAGTTGTAGAGAAAGAAAAGACAGGTTTTAGCTATATGTTGAATGTGTGGAGAAAGAAAGGGAGGAGTCAAAGATGACCCTAAGGTTGCGGGCCGAGGAAACAGGAAGAAGAATTGTGGTCATAAGATAAAGGAGCAGGTCATCCTTGGCCAGCAGTAGAATGTCTGGGGGAAACTGGGAAAATGTCATCATATCCTAGCACAAAATTCCTCGCTTTATGAAGTGGCAGAGTAGCCTAATGGTTAGAGCAGTTGGCTGAGTACCAAGGATGCCAGATTCAAATCCCACTACTGCTCTTTGTGATCTTGGGGAAATCACTTTAAGTCTCCATTGTCTCAAGTACAAACGTAGATTGTAAGCCCTCTGAGGACAGGAAAATACCTACTACTGTACTTGAATGTAACTTATCTTGAGCTACTTCTGAAAAATGTTTTGAGTGACAATTCAAACCCCTTCCCTAAGCTTTTATCTTGTAGATTCTAATTAGTAAAGAAAGACCATGAGTGGACAGCAAATGAAGCCAAGATGGCAGAAGATATCCTTTTGCTAGTGAGTGAGGTTGACAGAGGATCCCCTATTGCCAGTGAGCCAGGCTGACACCAAGGCCATCATTGTGGAGGTTACCCAGGCTGGTTGCTACTTTTGATCCTCTGCAGCTATCCTGGTAGAGATGGGATGATGGATCTGCTGTGGACTCTACACAGTAGGAACCTAGGACAGTGGACATGTATGTTTTATTTATTTATTTTATTTATTTTTCTTATATACTGAGCTATTCAGCATCAGCACGGTTTACATGTAACAGTAACTGTTCAGTGAAGACAATCTACACTGAACTTACAATATAACAGAAATGTACAATTTTAACAGCATAGCTACATTACACATAAGTAGCTAACTATTTACATGTTGGCTTATCTGAGAATTGCAGAAGATTCGGGTGGGGGTAAATGCTATTTGTCAGGTGGAGCAGGGTCTGGTGTGTTCGGTTTCAATCCTGTATGGTTATTGCTTGGGTTTTGTCTGTATGTACTACTGGGCTTGTCAAGGTGTGGAAGGTGATCTTGGTCCGCGTAGTGCTGCAGGAAAAGGTGATGTTTAATTGCTTTCCTAAATTGGTAGAGGTCCTTGATAGCCCTAATGGCAGGAGGTAGGGCGTTCCAGCACTTGTGTACATACAGCGCAAATGCTCTGCTCCTGGCTGTTTGTGAGCATTTCGTGATTTGCCTTGGGAGTATCAAGGTGTTGATAGCTACTGATCTTCTTGCCCTGTTAGGGGGAGTAGGCTGGCTGAGGTCAGTTAGTGAAGTAGAAGAGCATTTGTTAATGACTTTATGGATCATCGTCAATACTTTAAAGGCAATCCTACTTTGGATTGGGAGCCAATGTAGTTTTTTTAGGATGGGGGTTATATGGTCCCTCCTATGTGCTCCAAGTAGAATTCTAGCAGCTGAGTTCATGGCTAGTTGCAGAGGGTTTATTGTGTTCTTTGGGAGGCCATGTAGTATGGCATTCGCGTAATCAAAATGAGGGGTGACAAGAGCTTGATACACAGTGTGAAAATCTTTAGGTTCAAGTAGCTTTCTCAAGTGATGAAGCGACCTTATTTTATTGTATACAGACTTGACCAGAATGCTTATCTGGGCCTTCATATTGAGCTGTCGGTCAAGTATTACTCCAAGGTACCGAATTGTAGGCTTGCTTAGGAGTTCAGCGTCCCTGACCTTGATGGAGCTGGGTGGTATGAAAGTTGAATCTCTTGTGAGGAAGAGGACCTCCATTTTATTAAAGTTTATCTTCAGTTTCTGTGAATGTAACCAATCTGCAACTGCATCGAAACAGGTGGTTAGGGGTGATAGGTCTGGTTTGTCTAGCAGGAAAGGCGTGTAGAGCAGAACATCGTCGGCATAAATTAGGCAGTTTACATTGAATGAGCGGATGAGATTACATAAAGGCTGCATGTAGATATTGAACAGCAGGGCCGACAATGATGATCCCTGTGGAATGCCTTTTTCTTGTAGGAAAGTAGGAAAGGTGTGGAGGTAGAGGGACCGGCACGGACATGTTGCCATCGATCAGTCAAGTAGGACTGACACCATGAGAGGGCATTTCCTTGTACTCCCTTCTCGCTGAGACGGGAGAGGAGCACTTCATGACAAACAGTGTCAAAGGCTGCAGCGATGTCCAGGAAAATCAGTGCAAAACCTTGTTTGATATTATCCATCCCGATGGTTAGGGTGCTAATTAGAGTGGTTAGCAACGTTTCAACCCCGTGAGATTCTCGAAAGCCATGTTGGCAGGGGTCGAGGGGTGCACTGATCTCAATATGCTGTTGATGTTGTACAACCTTCTTGATGATCTTAGCCAGTAGCGGGATACTTGATATTGGCCTGTACGACTCCATCTTTGCTGGGTCCAGCTTACTGTTTTTTAACAGCGGTCTTATTGCTGTCTGCTTCAGATGTTTGGGATCTTTGTTATGGTTGTTATAGTTTGATTTGGCTGAGGGGTCCAAGAGATGACAGAGTCAGGATCTGGATGAACACTGTTACTGTTTATAGGTGAAAACAGCCCCTTGACAGTTGGTTTGGTATGTGGTGTTGGCACTGGGGCAATACAGAGAGATTGATTCCTGATTCTAACAGTGAATGGCCTGAGAAGCATGAGCAGGTGTCCAGACTGCAATGCCTCTATTGTGGTGACTCAGTGGAGGAACATGTTACGATTATTTCTCTATATTGATTATGGCTGTTTGATCTATTATGATTGCTGAAGAAACAATGGAGGACACAAATGACACAGTTGATGAATATGGACTCTATTTTTACAGGAAAGGACTGTGGGACCTCTATGAATGACTTCTATATCTGTATCAGGATGAGGGAGGACCCAGAAGGCACCTTTTTGACCCTTTCTGAAAAGTTAATTTGCCACTTTTCTCATTAGGGAGAATTGGTGGTAGGATAGTAAATGAAATTTGGGGGGGGGGGGGGGAGGGGTCCTATGATTGGAATGAGATGGGAAGGGAGGGAGAGAGCACTGAGCTTGATGCAATGAGTGACTATCTGCCCTTCCTTTACATATATTTTTGATGTGATGGAGAGCTTAGCTTTGAGGTTGTGGGAAGGGTACAGTATACTGGTAGAGCATTGTAGGGGGATGTGTGGGTATAGTTGGGCATGTGCGTGTGAATGAGAGACAGGATGGTATAGTAGGGATAGACAGTTATATTGGATGGATTGCTGGACTACAGAAACAAGAGATTGCTGGGAACTCTGCTAGGATGCTCTAGGGAAAGAGGGATATTGGAGTTTATATACTGGAGGGATATCAGGTTTCTAATCCTTCAATATAACAGCTAAAATTGTCACTTGAAATGTAGATGGTATTCATTTAAAGCAGAAGGTTGAAATGGCACTGCTACAAGAAAATCACCTCCCTGTTCAGGAACACCTAAAATTAGAGGCCTCGGTGGGAGAAGTGTTTGCCACCTCTTCATGCATGGCAACGGGAGGTGGAGGTACTGGATATCTCAGACAGGTATATTTTGCTGTTCGGGGATATTTGTGGAGTTAAAATGTTGGTGGGGAATATGTGTGCCCCCAAGCGATCATGGATTTTTCTCACATCTGCTAACCCAGTTGGGAACTCATCTGGGCTATCGACTTATATTAGCAGACCCTCAGGAAGTCCCCTAAGTGGTAGCAAGGCACAAAGAGATTAATTTTCTTTTACAGCGTTTAGGACTGTTAGATGCCTAGAGTACATTACATCCCCTAAAGGCTGGCTTCACTTTTTACTTACAGATCCATTAGACTTACTGCAGATTGGATTATATTCTAGTACCATCAATTATGCTCTTTCAGTTGGAACAAGAAGACTTCCTACGTCAGCTTGTTTCTGACCATGTATTGGTGATGCTTACATTTTGATTAGCAGATCACCAGAAAGATTGTATATGGAAATTAAATCCTTTATTATATACCAATGAAATATTCTGTACTCTTATTAGAAGAGCGTGGCAGCAGTATGCCACCTCCAATCAGCCCAATCAGACTAATGCAGTAAACTATTGGGCCACTGCCAAAGCAGTGCTCCACGTGAAGATTATTGCATTTGTTAGTCATGACAAAAGACAGCAAGATAAAGAGCTGCTAATATTAGTAGACCAATTGGCAGAGACATGGAGGAAACAAATATGACTGAGCAAGATAAGATAGAATTAATTTTCCTTTTTAATTCTATTAACTCTATTTTAGACCAATGAAAAAAGGTACAGATTTTTAAAATTAAACAGTAGTTTTACAGATGGGGCCAGAAACAGGCAGATTAGTAGCGAACCTAAGGCATCTCGCTAAGAACACAATAAATTAAGAAGATTAAGACTGTGGAGCTCAGCACCCAACAGTCCAAAATCCCAAAATCGCTGTGGCTTTTGTGGAATGCTATAAAGATTTTTATGCTGGGGAGGGAGGGAGGGAGGATTGAAGCAGCCATCAGAGAAGTTTTTTTTCAGGTTTGCTCCTTTGCTGTGTGGGATAGGGAGACTGCAGAGGCTTTGGGAAGGCAGAACTCTAGTGCTGAAATTTGAGCGGTCATCTTAAACTGGCAAAAACTCTTGGACCCAATGTGCTGTGTGTGTAGAGGGGAGTTCTACAAGATGTTAGAAGGTTTGCTAATTCTTCCTGTGCATGCAGTGTACCAAATGATGCTTGACAGCCTTGGAATTCACCAAAATCAGGTCTATATTAGGGTCCAGTAGACCAGTTTTCCCTCACTTGTTTTGCAGTTTGTCATGCTGTGAGGGCTTATGTGAAGGGTCTTCCAAGATGGACAGGTCTCAGCTGATATGCCAGATTAAGACAAACCACCCATCTGGGCAGCAGCAGAATGGAAAAATGTTGGCAGCTGGAGAATCACATTTCTGTGTCTGGCAATAACACTAGCATTACCTACACAGAGGAAAGGCCTGGCAATCTACTTCCATATCTTGCCACGAAAATCCAATGAATAGTCACCACAAAACAAATTGCGATATAGTGCTGGAAGATGAGACTCCCCAGGTTGGAAGGTGCTCAACGGACTACTGGAGAAATGCTGAAGACATTTCAGAATAAGCCAGCATTTATGATATAGCTGGATCCAAGCCCTTGGGAAGTCTGACTGCTGATGTAACTGCACATGAAATGAAAGACAGAAGCTGCAAAGGTGTCTTACATATGGGGAACATGGAATGTACGAAGCACAAACCAAGGGAAATTGAAGGTGGTCAAGAATGAAATGGAACATTCTTGATCTGTTGGGTATCAGCAAAGTGAAATGGACTGGCATCGGGCACTTTGAATTGGATGATCACACAGTATACTATTTCAGAAATGAAAGACAAAGAAGAAATTATGTTGCATTTATAATTAAGAAGAAAACTTGCATGAACTGTAATGAAAAATAATTCAATCCATGAACACTTAATTTCTATTCGTCCGTGAGGATTGCTCATCAACATGATAATTATTCAGGTATGTGCCCCAACAACAGTTGTTGAAGAGAAAGAAGTTGATCAGTTCTGTGCTATCCAAATAATGCTGCTAAATATCGAACTGGCCAACAGGACCGTACCAAGCTTAATTTGTTTGTGTGACTAACAAATCTGTCACCTCCTTCCACCCGAGCCACATGCAGAAATTCACTCTTTTTAAGCTTCCTGGAAGCCCAGTGATATCTGTGCCCTTTCTGCATTTATGCCCTGTGCGGCCTCACCGTCTGCACAGCCTTTGGTATGGCCCTGATGGCCAGCACTTAATTAGCAAGTGGTGCTAACCAAAATAAGTAGTTTTGAATATCGACATCTACAATTTGGGATACTGATCAGTATATCACCATTTTTTGATTGGTGGTACACATAAAATGTATACTGTTAACAAAAATTGAATATCATTCAGACGATTATCCACTTACAAGTTTGTGAACTGCTGAGAGAGATCAACAGTTCTCAGATTTGTCCTGGGGGACTCCCAAACAGTCAGGTTCTCAGGATAACCACAGTGAATATGCATGAGAGAGATTTGCATGCACTGCCTCCATTGCATGTAAATATCTCTCATGCATATTCGTTGCGGATATCCTAAAAGTTAAACTGGCTGGGGGTCCCCCAGGACAGGTTTGAGAACCACTGAATAGATAATTCTTGTTGTTAAGATATCAAGGTGTATGGAGACGTGTGTATTTGCAATGTGATTTCACTTTTATAACAGATGCAGAAAAATGCTGGAAGTAGCACTTTCCAAGCTTTACAGTTGCAGTTAACTTTATTTGATATAGTGCCTATTATACATGATGTCTAGCCAGTTAACAATTAATAATATAAATAACTAAAAAGAACAAGATTAAGCATAATAAAAAGTTGTAGTTAATTCCGTTTATTCTCAAGGATTAATATATTCAAATAGGTTGGTTTTATGTATAGAATGCATGATCCCCAGCCTTAAGCCAGGATATAGTGATCATGATATTGGTCCCTCATGTCTTCTGCCAGTGCTTCTCTTAATACTTGCACCATACCAAAACGTTCTCTTCTGGAGTTTGCATAGAGGCAACACATCAAGATGCCTTGGAATTCATTTATATCAGTGGCTTCAAAAGGACAAATTTGATTTTTCTAAAGCTTTTGGTTACAATTTGTTGATCTCTTGATTGCATCTCTTGATATTTGATGATCTTTCATTCCTCTATACATAATACAGTATAGTTACGTGATTTGTGCTGATGAGTTAATACATGGGTGTGGCCCTTAGGCGTAGGACCGTGGGGGACCGAGGAACGGCCAATCTATGTTGGTTCTATTTGTCGACGTGCTTCATGTAGTTAAATGTAATGTTAGACATGTACTGTATTTCCCTATGTATACTGTTATGTATTGATAATGTGATGCATGTTTCCCTTACCTGTGTGTAACCTGTGTTGTATTGACCGCTTTGATTGAAGGATAAGGCGGGATACAAAACTTGTTAAATAAATAAATAAATAAATGGACCAAGAGATGATGTTTTGAATGTGAATATAGACCAGTTCTTGAATGCAAAGTCTGCAGAGATCACTTCCTTATAAAGGATTGGATGCACACATAGCTGCTTTGCCATACTGATATTTCTTCATTAGCAACAAGATGTGATTCTGTTCACACTGTGATACATACTGCTGTGACAGATCAGACCCCTATGTATTGCATCTTCTGTGGCCATGGTCACAGATCTGCAAGCCACATGCCATTTCATGGGTTCCCAAACTCATTGTACAGGTCATTTAGATGTGTAAATGCCCTCCCTAATTTGTAAGGGAACAAGAGCAACCCCCATATGCTATTGGTTCTCAGGTTTAAAATAGTGCCTCTGACCCCTTAGTGGAAGTCTCACGGTACTACCACTAAAGGTGAAGCTTCCAAATAAGGGCACATGTCTCATGGTATAACTGCTAGGAATCAAGCTGCCAAATAAGAGTGTGTACCCCTTATTTGGTAAGCTTGACCTAGCAGTAGTACCACAAGACTACTGCTAGGGAGTCAGAGGTGCAATTTTAAACCCAAGCAGTGATGGAGCAGAAGCATACAGGGATCGCAGCTGTCTTCACTAGGCATCTTGGAAACTCGAAGTAAGAGCCAGAAGGGGTTGGGATTCAGTGGAGAGTATCAAGAAGGAAATGGGACACTTCAAAGTGGGGGTTATTTTTTTATCATTATTATTCAGTACAAAACTTTTCAATAGTAGTTCAAGGTGAGTTACATCCAGATATAGTAGTTTTTTCTCTGTTCCCAGAGAGCTTATACTCTAAGTTTGTATCTGAGGCAATGGAAGGTTAGATAACTTGCCCACGGCCACAGGATGTGCCAGTGGGATGTGAACCCTCGTCACCAGGCCACTACTCTGACCACAAGACTACCTCCTCTAAATCAGGAAGGATCAGGGTGTTGAGGGGATTTTGTAGAAGCTGGTTGATCTTGTTCTGTTGTGGGAGGATCAGGGGTTGGTGTCCTGGAGGGGATACCTGTGCCAGCAACCAGGGGTGGTTCTTTAAGTGAAGGAGTGAAGCAGCTGCCTCAGGTGGCAAAGTTTTGGGGGCAGCAAAAAATGCCCCCAAAATAGCCAAGTGGCCACCGACTCACTCTGCCTCCCTCTGATCCAGCTGCATCTTACAGAGCCATGGTTGCGATAGTGCTAATAATTAAAATATAAGCAAAACCGGTATGGCGCCTTTCAGCCTCTGTTATGTAACTCCTGCTGCTGTGTCCCGCCCCCACCCCCCAAAAGGAAATTACATTAGAGGGAATGGGACAGCAACAGCAGGGGTTACATAGCAGAGGCTGGAAGGCTCCACACCGGTTTTGCTTTTATTTTCAATTATTACTGCTATCACAGACGTGGCTCTGTTAGACTCAGGAGCTGCAGTTGCCGAGGAAGGTAAAGACTGGAAGGGAGCTGACAGAGGGAGGAGGTTGGGGGCTGGAATGGAGCTGACACAGGGGAAGATGGGGACCGGAAGGGAGCTAACATGAGAAAAGAGATGGCTAGAAGGGAGCTGACATGGGGGAAGGTGGGGGCTAGAAGAGAGCTGACATAAGGGGGAAAGAGGAGTCTGGAAAGGAGCAGATATGGTGGAAGGAGATGGCAGGAAGGGAGCTGAAAGAGGGGGAAAGAGAAGGCTGGAAGGGAGCTGACACAGGGAGAGGAGGTGGTAGAAACGGAGCTGACATGACGGGGAAGGTAGGGGCTGGATTGGAGCTGACACAGGAGGAAAGATGGGGGCTGGAATGCAGCTGACATGGGGGGAAAGGTGGGGGCTGGAAGGGAGCTGACACGGGGGAAAGAGGTGCCTAGAAGATAACTGACATGGGGGAAGGTGGGGGCTGGAAGGGAGATGACAGAGGGGGGAAGGAGGGAGCTGGAAGGGAGTTGACACAGGGAAAGGGGGGCAGGAAGGGAGCTGACACTGAAGGAGGAGGTGGCAGGAAAGGAGCTGACAGAGGGGGGAAGGGGGAGGGGAATGTGGGTGCTGGAAAGGAGCTGATACCTGAGGATGGTACTGGAGGAGGACTTGGAAGGGTGATGACACTAGAGAAGGGAGGAGGGGGATGAAAGAGAGTGGGAACTAACACCTGGGGATGATACTGGAGGGCGACTGGAAGGAAGCTGACACTTGGGGATGGGACTGGTAGGTGCTGGTTAATGAGGAGGAGGCTGGAAAGGAGGGGGCACTGGGACGTGGGGAGCAGACATGTGGGGATGGCACTGGAAAGGAGATGGATAAGAGGGTAGGGTGACTGGAAGGGAGCTGACATGGGGGGGCGGCACTGGGAGTGGAAGTGAGCTGATACCTGGGATGGTATTTGGACTAGAAGGGGCTGGACTGTGGGGAAGGAGGCAGACTGGAAGGGAATGGACACCAGTGGCAGTCCTGGGAATGCAAAGAGGTTGATACTGGAAGGAACTGGGAGGGGAGGACTGGAAAGGGGACTGATCCTAGGGAGGGTTACTGGGACTGGAAATAGGCTGATGGAAGGAAATGAAGAAAACAAGAGACAAGAAATGGCAGATGGATTATAGACCATAGAAAGAGAGCTAAGAACCTACCCTCAGGTTTAATAACATTTATTTATTTATTTAACAGGTCTTTTATACTGCTTAATAATTTCAATCAAAGTGGTTTACATTGTAATTTAAACTTGGTAATGTATTTTAAACAGGGACATTGATAACTTGGAATTTTTTCTGAGGCAATGGAGGTTTGACTTGCCCAAGGCCACAATGAGTACTAGTGGGAATTGAACCCTGGTCTCATGGTTCCCAAGCCTGTGCTCCAACCATTAGGCTACTCCCCCACTTTTGTAATTAAATTATAAATAAGTTATTTCTCCTGAATCATTTAAATTTCTGATTGTAGCTCCAGTTATACTGTTAAAATGTTCTACGTACTTGTTCCAGTTGTAAACCACTGTGATTACCCGAAATAACGGTATAAAAAACACAGAAATAAATAAAATAAGATAAAATAAAATAAGAGAAGACAGGAAAACAGCAGCCTCAAATTGGACCAGCATGATCAGAGAGTAAAATGGTCAGACAACCAAGGTAGGAAAAATAATTTTATTTCCAATTTAGTGACTGGACTTTGTGCTATCATTATATTTTGCACAGAATGGGGGAACTGCGTCTGGCTTATGGGGCTTTCAGTTTAATTTTTGTCTACATATTTTTATTTTTACTTTAGGTTGTAGTCACTTATTCCATATCTGGTGAGGGTGTGTGTTCTGAGTGTGTGACATGGAGTTTGTACATAGAGATCTATAATGTACTGTAGTAATTTGATTTGTTCAGCTTTTCAAATAGGTGTATGGATGTTCTAGGGCCCCTTGCAATATTTGTAGTGCTGCTTTTTTCTGGTAAGCCCCTTGTTATATGAGTTTTGGAAGTTATGCTGCTATGGTATGTTAGATTTGGTCTTGCTGATCTTCGGTGACTTTTGTAGGGTATTATATTAGTTCACCTATATGCTTGGTATTGGAGAATGTTTAGATTGTTAGTGAGATGACTAGAATCTGATTTTTTTTTGTTTAGATTATCACAGTCTGAATGATGCTAAAGTATTTACTGCTAAGTAGTTACTTTTAATCTGGTTATGCATTTGCCATTTCACTGCAATTTTCTTACAACATTGGATTTGAAGTAGAAATATTAGCATCAGGTGAAAAGAGTTCACAAAGGAGTTATGGGAAAAAGGAGGGTGGGTGTAGCCAACATTACTAATAATGAGGGAGGGGCTGTGATTTATAGGTTGCAGGGGAGCACCAGAAACTCTAGCACAGCCCTGCCAAGGCCACCGAAAGCATGCAGCAGGAGAGCTTCTGGTTGCGATTGGGGCTGTCAGCGGCCATGGTGGGCCTGAGTCAACCCTGGGCAGCAGCCGCAGAATTCAAAAAGAAAAGTGAAGCCTCGGGACTAGACTCAAGCAGCATATGGGGTCATGTGGGCTTCGGGAGAGCCGCGATCACCATGGCTGCTCCCGTTTAAGACCTGCAGTGCTTGTTGGCTACTCTAGAGTGCTGGACTGCTGTCAGGATTGTGGCCCTCTAATTAACAATTACCACTAAACTATACTCCTGGAAATCAACACATAGAATCCAAAAAACTCTCGATTTCCCACATATATCTTACTATAGGAACTGACCTAATCTATATAACCTGCCCTAACCCGGGCTAAATTACAAAACCTTCTATTTTTATTACTTATTAATTTTGTTTTTTTGATTGTTTTTGTTGGATCGCTCACCATGAGAAGAAACTTTTCCTCTCTCGAAGTGAGCCCTCCTTTTTAATCAATTTTAAAATGACCCCCAGCGGGCCTTAACCGGACAAAACAATACTCATTGCTGTCCATACCAATGTCCATAGTACACTTTGAAACTTCAATACCAAGCAATAACCAAATATGCAAGGAAAGTGTACTTAGCTTGTCCAATGCCAAAGAGGGGCTGATTCAAAACCTCCAAACAGTGCAAAATAAGGCCAGCGTCCAACTTCACGCTCTCCACCCCCGGGAGTAGCTTAGCCGCCTGGCCCACAACCGACTTCAAATGAGGAGCAAAAACCCTTCTTCAGCCAGTGTCCACAAGGTTCAATCGCAACACCAATCAGTGTTTCAAGCTGCACACCCGCTTCTCAGCTTTTCCTCAGGCAGATGGATTGTGGCGGCAGTGCCCGGGAGTAGCCACAAGCACCACAGGCCTTCAAAGGGAATAGCCAAGGTGATCGCGGCTCTCCCTGACCCCAAATGCTGCCTGAGCCCAGCCCCACACATTGCATTGCCTAAAGCCCACTAGCAAGCTGTGCCTTTTTCAGTCTCAGACAAATCTGAGCCCTTTCTGGCTTGTGGTTCCAGGGCAATTGCCAGGTTGCATCCCTCCTAAAGCCAAGCCTGTGACATCTGCTGTCTCTTATTTTGTACAGTACAGGGGAAATGCATTTCTATTTCTCTCGTGTTCCACTACATGCAGCTTCTGGCTTTCTGAGGTTTTAATTTAATTTTTTGTTTTGTGCTCATTTATTGATGAAGGCCTATCTGTATTTTGTGTGTGTGTGTGTGTGTATAACCAATGCTGGGTATTCTGTTAATATGGAATTTCTGTTTAAGAATGTATAGCAATCTTGCTTCTTCAGTTTGCACATTGCCCTCTCTGCAATTATTTCATGGGGGAAGGGTGAGGGAGGGCACGGGCGGAGCATGGCTAGCCACAGGTGGTGGGTTTTTCTCTTTCAAAAAGTTGGCAACCCTACCCCCTGCTGCCTCAGATCCAAGGGAAAAGAAGGAGAAAGCTGGCTCTTGCGATTTGGCACGCTTTTAAGTACCTGCTAAGACAAGGCTGCATACTTTCCCCCTACCTGTTTAATTTATATGCAGAACAAATCATCAGAGAAGCAGGACTGTATGAAGACAACAGAGGTGTGAAGATTGGTGGAAGACTCATCAACAACCTTCGCTATGCTGATACCACATTACTGGCTGAAAGTGAAGATGATCTGAAACATTTGCTTCTCACAATCAAAGAACATAGTCTCAAAATGGGCCTGCACCTTAATGTAAAGAAGACAAAGATCATGACAACTGGCATAATCAACAGGTTCATCGTTGAAGGAGAAGAAATTGAAATCGTGAACAACTTTAACCTACTTTGATCAACTATCAATAAAGAAGCAACAAGCAGTCAAGAAATCAGACGACGCATTGTTGTTGGCAGAATGGCTATGAAAGACCTAGATAAGATTCTCAAGAGCAGAGATGTCTCTCTCCATACAAAGATTCGACTTGTTCAAGCCATGGTATTTTCAATAACATCATATGGATGTGAAAGCTGGACAGTGAAAAAGATAGACAGGAAGAAAATTGATGCCTTTGAATTATGGTGCTGGCGGCGAATACTGTGTATACCATGGACTGCCCGAAGAAAAAACCAGTCGGTACTAGAGGAGATCAAACCTAAGCTTTCTTTAGAAGCTCAGATGACAAGACTTCGACTTTCATACTTCGGACACATCATGCGAAGAGAGAGATCATTAGAGAAAGACATCATGCTTGGCAAGATAGAAGGTCAACGCAAAAGAGGAAGGCCAGCAATGAGATGGATCGCTACAATAACAGCAGCTACGGGTACCAGTCTGTCAACAATGAGCCGCCTGACTGAAGACCGAACACAATTTAGGATAGCTATCCAGAGGGTCGCCATGAGTCGACTCCGACTCAACGGATCTTAATAACAACAACAATTCTGCCCCCTTCCCTCTGGTGCAAATAGCATCATCAGAAGGGACTGGAATCGCAAGATCCAGCCCATTTGCTTTCAATGTTGCTGCTGCTTGTCCAGCTCTGAAGACAAGTAGCAGCAATGAACCATCATCATTGAAAGCAAAGGCACTGGCTCTTGCGATTATGGCATGGGTCCTGCCTCCTCTGATGATGCTTTTTGCATCAGAGGGAGGTGGAACTAGCAGAGACTTACGAGCTTGCCTAGTTGCAAAAGCCCACTCTTTTGTTTTCCTGTGCCGATATTGAGAGAAACCAGTCCAAAAACGTGGCAGTGGGGGGCAAAACAATTTTATTAAGTTCTAATACAGGGGAAAATTCTTGCCAAAGAACCCGACACAGGCCTTGTTTTGCATTCACCTTCATCAGGGGTATTATGGCTAAATGTAATTATAATCAAACATATTAAATACATTTATAAAAACTTATAAATTAAAACATAAAATCAGTAATGAATGATGAATTAAAACTAAAGTATAAAAATCATAATAGCCACACATAAATAATGATGAATAAGAGCTCAAATCATGTATTAATTATAAAAACATAAAAGACCAGAATAATTTATAAAAACCACACTTAAAAACAATTAAACATAAAAAGATATGACATGGTTGTTAACATAGCAAAGTACATAAATGCCTCTGTAGAAAAGTGTGTAGTAATCTCTAAAATAAAAAAAGGAAGAAGAAGCAGCAGGAGTGAAACTAATACTACCAACGGCTGTTCAAAAACTCAATAACTTAAATCATATATTGAATTATTGATATACCAATTACGTACTAAACCAGGACAGGAGGAAAAAGACATTATTCAAAGTAAAATTGCTATGTGAAAAAAATAAAAAAACGGGGAGGGGGAGGAATTACGTAAATCATATGATTATAAAAACGGGACGCATCTGTCATGTTCAAAACATTTAAAACAATCAGGAGTTGATGTGAAATTCATAAAATGAAAAACGAGTGTAACACACCATTAGAGAGTGTTGAATTTAAAACACCATGCTAAAGGGACCCCTAAAAGGATGATATTCAATATTAAATGAAAGGTCAAGCATTGTGCTGCCCATAATGTACCTTAAATTGTTGTACTACTGTTGAACAATGGAGAACAGGAGAGGATAAACCTTTGCTGATTTCTCACATACGTTGTATTCACGCTTGTGCTGTAAAATTAATAATCCCAGCGACACTGAGCATAGTGTTGGTTGTTATTTATCTCCGTTTTTAAAGATGGTTTGATAATATGTTTAGATATTTAGTTTTGGATTGGTTTGTGATGCGCTTTACATTTCTACGCGAGTGCCATAAGACACATTATGGGCATCACAATGTTTTACCTTTTATTCCATATTACTTTTATCCTTTAGGGTTTCTTTAAACATGGTGCCTTTCCACACTTTTTAAGATTTTATAATGGTGAGACAAATTAGTTTTTTCATGCTTTTTTTTTTTTTGAGGGAGTGTTGCGAGGTGGAAGTGAATAGGCACAGGGAGTCAGAAGGGGAGATGCTGGGTGCAGGGGGGGGGGGTAGGGAACTACTGGACATGGTTATAGGGAGGAGTGATGGAGTGGTGATGCTGGCCAGGGTGTTAAAGGGGGACTCTGGGGGAAAATGCTGAACTTGTGGAGGGGGAGACAGAGGGTAGATACTGTACATTGGGTAATAAGTAAAGAAAGAAATGCAGGACATGGGGTAATAGAGAGAGGGGAGAAGATTTGATATGGGGTAAATAGGTTGAGAAAGACAGAAAGATGCTGGACATGGGAGTAATAGGGAGGGAATGGTGAGGTATGTAGATGGGATAGATGCTGGTTGCAGAGGGGATAGGAAAGAAGATGGCAGACATAGGAAAAAAAAAGAGCAGAGGTACTGAATGGAGGGAAAAAGGAAGCTAGAGAGAGAGACACACTGGATGGGTGATGAGAGATGTTAGACATGGAAAGAATGAGCAAAAGACTGGGGAATAATGGACCAGGGAAGAAGAGCTGGGAAATGGAGGGACTGGGGTGAAGATTGAAAAGCGGTAGGTAGGGCATAAAAAAGAGGGTGATCGAGAAATAGATGGTGAGGAGTAGTGAAATCTGGGTGACCAGAGAGAGTGAGAGAGAGAAATAAATGGAAGGAAGTTGGAAGGAAGTAAAGAAAACAAAAGGAGAGATAAGACCATAGAAAGAGAGCCATGAGAAGGCAAAGGAAAGCAGGAACCTCAGATCGGGACCAGCATGATCAGAGAATAAAATGGTCAGACAACAAAGAGAGAATTTTATTTTCAATTTAGTGATCAAACTTTGTGATATCTTTATATTTGATAAAGTGCAGGGAAATGCATCTCTTTATTTTTCTGGTGTTATAGTGTATGCAGAATCTGGCTTCTTGGGGTTGCAGTTTAATTTTTATCTACATATTGTCATGACAGCGTCCCCTGGTGGCCAATGGCAGTAAGGGCTGCTGCACATCACACTTATTTTTTTCAAGGAGCGTGGGGTATGTAAGGCCAAGTGCAGATTGGTCTTATGGATTTTAGCTCCTTGTGAGCACACAATAATTAAGCCACGAGTGTAGGGAAACAAGGCTTTTATTTCCCCTCCGTGCAAGGGTTCAGTAAAACAATGGAAATAAAAGAATGTCCTTTTATCAAGGTTCCAGTAATAAACAGGCAAACCAACTTGATATCTTCACAATTAGATGCAAAAGATAAATGGAGGAATTCAAATCATTCCAGGGTAAAACAACTAAACAAGGCTTCTTCTTATTTACAATGTTGCTATGGATTCCAAGCTAGTAGCCATACACAAACTGCAATCCATAGCCTCTTCCTGAGGAATGGGAATAGTATCTGCACCTTCTATCTCCATAGATTCTGCTTCACTAGTTTCCCCCTCAGAGCAAACGCTGTCCTTGGATGTTACAAGTTTACATGGACTGTCTCTGGTATCTCGGCTCCAATAAGACTGTGCTCTAAAGTCTTTTGGTATTTTTTTAAACAGCTCTGGTTTCTTTCCTCTTACAAACTGTGGTTCAATTTTAGCAGTGCTTTTAGGAGTTAAGCTTTCTTTAACAGGAATAAAGCCACCATACCTTGAGTTCCTATAGTTTGAAGCTCTGGAGCCTTCTCTCTCAAGAACGTCTCTGTGATAACAGGTTTTCTGTCGGTAGCTCCTGGGGAGTGCTGGACTTCCTGAAATCTTAGGAAAGGCAAGGATTCACCAGTCCTATACTTCAGTGCAAAAGTAGCTTTGCTAGAAACTCCTTTCTTTCTGGTACCCGGTAAAGCTTGTTCAGCATACTCCAATGACTGCAGGCTTTCCCCCAAGCCTGGCTCTCTGTATACCTCTCTCAGCTGTGGACTCAGGAACGTTGCTTAAACAGGGAGTGGCACACCCTCCAGCCTGACTGCTTTCCTTAGCAGACTCCCTCTGAACAGTGGCTCCCGTAGCTTGGCCCCTCTGAACTCTACCTCTGTGAATTCTGTCCTCCTGGGTTTGCTCAGGGAGGATTCCTTTCTTCAGGACTCTCCTTCCTTCTTCAGCCTTGTTTTCTGTTCCTTCTCTTCCATCTGCTGCTTCTCCCGCTGCTCCAGCTTCTCTCACTGCTCCTCCCCATCTGCTAGCATTAAGCTTCCGTTTATAAAGGATTTTTCCTTTGAATCTCCCGGGCTTACTTCCAGGTGCAACTGGTTAGCTTTCCTACCCTCATTAGCCTCTGTAGGACCACTCCTGCCCTCTCTAGCTGTGCTTTGAGGTAATTACACATCTAGAGCTCTGTGAGAAACAGGGTTTCTTTTCAACTCTGCATCTTTATTAGCACCAGCCTCATGACAATATGTTTATTTTTAGGTTGTGGTCACTTATTCTGTACTTGGTGAGGGTCTGTGTTCTGAATGTGTGACCAAGGCCAGGTGTTCTGTTAACATGGAGTTTGTAAGTAGGGATCTGTACTGTAGTAATCTGAATTGTTCAGCGTTTCAGATAGATGTTGGGTGTCCCAGAGCCTGCTGCAGTATTTACAGTGATGCTATTTTTGGGTAGGCTCCTTATGCGAGTTTTGGAAGTTGGTGCTGGCATGGTATGGTAGATTTGCGCTATAGATCCTCAATGACTTTTGTAGGGTTTTGTATTTTATTTATTTAGCAGGTTTCATACACCACTTTTATCATTTTTAGTCAAAGCAGTTTACATTGTAACTTAAACTTGGTAATATGCATTAAACAGGAACATTGATAACTTGGATTCTTCTGAGGCAATGAAGGGTTAAGTGACTTGCCCAAGGCCACAAGGGGTGCTAGTGGGAATTCAGCCCTGGTCTCTTGGTTCCTAAGTCACTGTTCTAACCATTAGACTACTCCTCCACTCCTATTACTTTGTAATATGCCTGGTACTGGAGAATCAGAATCAGGTTTTTTTTTTTGAGATATTGATTTCTTTGGCTGAATGTCCTAGTTCTGCTCTGCACCTGTTGTTGAGGGAGGGGGCTCTGTGAATGCAACATATATGTTAAAAAAGAAAAAGCAAGAACCTTAACACAGTTTATTACAACAAAATATAAGTTATAATTTGGTGTTATAAAGTGTACTGTGTTTCTCACTCTTTCTTTTAGTTCCTTGGTATGTTTTTATTTCCTCCACATTATCTAATTGGCTTTTTGATTTGGTTCAGTCCCTGATTGGAGTTTTGAGGAAGTCCCCCCACCCCCACCCCCCACCAGCTTTGGAGGCAGGGGCACAATGCTTGCATGTGTAAAGGCCTGCACAGCACTCTGTACATATCTATATTTATGGAAAGCTGCTACTGTCCACCAGCATGCCAGCAAGTGCATTTGCTGGTGTCCATTTATGGAGTTTACAAAAGGCTCCACTTTGTAAAATGCACATGGAATTGTGCTTATTCAAAGCTGGATTTTTTCTCTCCACAGCCTATCTAAAGTGAGTCTTTATATGCTTTAAATTGCCACCTCACAGTCATTACCTATTTGCCAGCTGCTCAAAGAGAACTCTATTTGGAACACACATGATTAGCACAGCAAAGTTGTTAGTAGTAACATTTTCTCAGTTCCTATCATTTGTATGCAAATCATCTCAGTGTCAGAAACTCTATCTTCCCATCCAATACTGGCAGAGGTAGCAGAGATGGAACTGAAGAAGCTTCTAGACGTGATGGTAATTTTGTCTATAAAGTAGAGTTATGAGGACAACTGTGAGGTTGACTGTCAGCTTTGTCAGAACACGCATACTATTTTGCAGGAACTAACTTCAGCATCAGTATTGATAGATTAGAAAATAAGCCACCAAAATAAGAGAACTTGTCAATAACTGTTAACCTGGGCTCTCTGACATACACTTCTAGCATAGATGAGTTAAGGGCTTGGAAAGGATTGATACATAACCTTGGATTTTCTGAGGCTCACAATTTGTCAGAAATACTGAGACAATGACAGAAATTTCAAATAGTTGTTGAACCTCTTGCTGTTAGTATACCATGAATGCAAAAGGACAATTACGAATTGTTGTATGTACCTTTGATTTGCCTTGCAGCCATCTTAGAATGAAGATATCATTATCAGTGCAAAACTGGATAGGAATACCCAGATTGTAATTTGTTAAAGGCAACAAGGCATACTCTTTTAAAAAAAAAAAAAAAAAAAAAAAGCAAATACCAAACAGAACTAAAGCTAGGATCCTGTTTGGTTCCAGTGGAGACAACTAAGTATTTTGATTTGTCATTTGCGTTTAAAACACAAGCTCCAATCAGTTTTTGAATTTACATGGACAACCAGTTTTCTTAAGGACTTTCTAGAATCAATCCCTCTTGATAGAATCAAAGGCTTTTATTAGATCTACAAATGCTGCATATAAAGATCTTGGTGGTGGTCACAAAATTTCTCCTGGAATTGTCTAGGTGTGATTATCATGTCCATGGTGTCTCTGCCAGAACGGAAGTCACACAAACAATACAGCCTCAAACAGAAGTACCAAGGCCCTGATTTTCATCTCATCACCAGGTCGTACTTGAGAGACCCACTTCCCCTGGAGGATTTGGTAATGGGCACATAGTGTGGCTAAGCCCCCGATACAGGAAGCAGCTCAAAACACATCTCTTCCTTGAGCACTTCTCAGGCCCAACGTAACAGACCAAATATAATGGACAACGAGAATAAACATTCTCACTTCATATCCACATACCTCAGCCCCTATCCCTACCCATCCACCCTATCCCCAACCTCTTAAATATTTTTGTTAGTATTGTTATTGTTATAGAAGTTGTAATTTACTATGTTTAATGTTCAATTTCATAATGTTACATATAAAGCCATATAGGCCACTTTGTTCCAATGTAAACCACTTAGACTAGTATATTAAGTGGTATATAAAAATAGCTAAATATATAAATAAAATAAATACTGAAAAACCAGGGTAATGGGGAGGCAGAGAAAAGAAGAGGGAAGGGAGGTAATAATAGGGGGTGGGGAGGCTCGTGACTAATGGGAAGAGGAGCAGGAGGCATACCTGGAATTTAGGTGGGCAAACAGATATTGCAGGCTGATGAGACAAGGTGTGTCAGGCTGCATGAGCCCCAGATCTATCTTGATAGTTGGGTTGCAGGTCACCTGGCAATATGTAGAGAAGCAGAGTTAGAGGACTGAAAGTTTGGGGATTGTTGCAGCTTTAGCAGTGACTGGGGGGGAATTGACCGCTCCCTGCCTGTTACCCCCAAGTAAGGGGGATGAGGAGGAGCAGAGGACCTTAGGCTCCCTCGACATGAGCATCACCATGTGTATGGAGTAGGTTACAAAAGCTCTTCAGTGCTTTAAGTTGGACTCAACCAGGCATCACTGCTGACTGAGGGATGAAAGGGGGAAGATGTGAACAAATGCTCTCGCCTAGTTTTAGCCGTGGAGCGCCAACTGGGTTGCAGTCCAATATTGCCACAACCTGGTTACTGCCATTCTCCGCCCCCAACACGCCCCGATGATAACTGGATTGCATTGGAGCATGTAGGGGCCACAAATGGGGACATGCCTTTTGAATATCAGGCTCTAGGAACTTATTATCTAATCCTGTTGAAACCTTGTTAAGAGGTCAATGTTCTGTTGCTGGGTTTAATGGAATTTGCAAAGTTGTGGCCAAAATTCTGCCACTGCCCTGGTGTATGTTACATGGAATAGGAAGTAAGTTTGTTGATATGGGAGCAATCGAATAGCGGATGAGTGTGAATGACAATGCCGCTGTATGTTAATAATGCCATACTTGTGTTTTTCTCCCATACATTTATAGGGCTCATGGTACACAATGAATGTGCATGTACTCTTCTGTGTTTTAATAGCAGGTAAACATAAGACTTCAGTCACTGCAGTTATATTTACTAGACTATTTCAAGTTACTATGATATTCTGTAAGAGTAACTTAATTTCCTAATGATTAATCTTCATTGTTTTAATTAGCTGCATGTTCAGATTTAATATCTATTGTATGTTAGCTATTTTAAACTCTTATGCTTACTGTATCTTTAACCTTGCATGTATTTTTTATTTATTTATTTTCTTAAACTTAATTACATACCAGCCTCCAAGAGAGCTACAATATACTAATAGATTACATTTCAGTCAAAACCATCCAGTCCCTGCATATTCAGTCTCTCCCCACATGCACACTTTATCATATGCAATGAACATCTCTTAATATTCGTATCTAGTGCCTGAGCAGTAGATCTCTGTACCAGTCCGTTTTGGTTGGACCCTCGTGAGGTCCCCAAAGAATTTGATCAATTATATTTATCTATGATTGCGTCTTCTGATGAGTGAGTACACCTATCTTGATAAAGCCTGAGAAAAATTAAGATTTTTCTAAATGTCAAATATTTCGACTCACATCTCAGATCCTCATAGCAAATCTGAGGGTCCAATCCGCTAGCAAGCAGATTTTGAAAGGGAAACTCCTATCTGCATTTCAAAGGACAGAATGGGTTCCATGTGTATATATCCATTTAGTTGTAGAAATCTCTTTGAAAATTGTCTCTTATTTACCAAATTGTTAAACTAAGCAGCCCAGCTATATTCATGCTCACATTTTATGTCAATTTTCTTAATTATCATAGTTCTTTCTAGTTGAATACTATTCAATAAGCATTCAGCACTTCACTGATCAAATTACGGACTTTATTAGTTCATCTATAGTGTATACAGCTGTAAGCATAGGTGTCATATGCTTGGCTGGTGTGCTTTACTGTAGCAGCACGTTGTCTGGACTTTTATATTCTGTACTGACTGAGCTATAAAATATACTGATGTAATTTTTCAGCTTTATAAATCATACAAACTTTATTTATTGATCTGCATTCTGTAGCAGTTTTTATGTGTTTTACAAAATAAGTCACATACTTTAGAGTTGTGAATCCTCAAAGGACTAGCTACAAACTTAATGTATATAAGGATTTCTTTTACCTGTATAATTTTATTTATATATTTAATTATTACTTCCGTTTATCGACCACTTCTAATCCACCAGACCCAAAGCGATTCACAACATACATAGTAATGCAGCATAAATAAACGTATACCCCCTTCTCGTCCATTCACAAAATCAGATTAACATATCTAAATAACCCTCAACAAGGTTAAATTAGATTTACCTGCTAATTGTTGTTACTTTAGGAACTCCAGCCCAGTCCCGGAATTTCTGGGATTACAGGTTCTCCTGCAGCTTGGAGATTGAATAATGACACAGTTGTGATGTCACCACTATAACCTCCTGAGGGACCGCCTCCTGACTTCAGTTTATTCAGTCTCCAAGCAGCAGGAGGTTATAAGAGCCTAGATCTGGACTCTAAATAGAGGGACAATTAAGTCTTTTATTTCTTTAAAATTAATTTAGTTTGCTCAAAAAGAAGATACAATTGAAATTGTACTGTAGCTTTATGAACTAGCTCATGCCCTCCCTCTCTCTCTCTCTCTTTTGGGAGGAGTTTACTTGACCGCTGTAGAAATCGCGGTATCTGAGATGATATTTTAAGGCTCCCGATCCTACTTTCATTAGGAGAGGAGCGTTAGAAGGAGATAAGGCGTCTTTACTTGTGACACGTCTAAAAGGTAAAGTTTTGCCTTTTAAAGAATTTCGGTCTCTGCGGAGAACAATTTAAACCGCCGTTTTTATTTTGTTAAACGCGCTTCCGGGACTTTTCAGATTTGCATAAAACTTATTATCGGAGCCCCGGAGGTGCAGAAGAAGCAATTTAAACATTTTTGGTTTAAGACGCTGCAATTATAAAGATTTCAGTGTTGCGAAGTTTAAAGTGGCGGTTTAGAGTTTTCAAAACCATGTTGTTAAGGTGCGTGCATGAGACGCGTTTAACAACGAAGGCACAGTAAAACGAGGGTATAGAAAAGGGCTGATATAAAGTGATTTCTTTAGCGTTTTTATTAATTTTTATAATTATAGGTTGTTGCTAAGCCTATTTATTAGTATTTATTTGTTTAACCCTTTGAAGGCCTACTTTAAATTTTTAATCCACATTCTGCAGCCGGGTTAATTTTTGCATATTTCAGGAAAATTGTACCCATCTTATTCAATATGTTCTAATAGTGATTTTCCTTCTGCTATGGTCATGTATTATATACCATTTGATAGGAATATTTAGTCAGAATTTTGGATCCTGAGAGTTTTGGGCTCGGCCTGGAAAGGGTTAAAAGAAAAAAAAAAGGAGAGTAGTCAGGAAATATTCCACCTAAAATAGATGCAGCAGTTTAGGCTGTTACTAAGAGGACTACTATTCCAATAGAGAGCGGTGCAGCCCTGAAAGATAGTTACGATAGAAAATTAGACACGCTGTTGAAACAAATATTTGATATAAATGCATTGTCTGTTCAGGTATCAATTTGTGGAGCATGGGTGGCTAGAGCATGTTTGCGATGGTCACAAGGATTACATACTGACATGGAGGGGACCTCTTCGGAGGACGCATCTAAATTAGAGACTGGAGCGGCTTATTTAGCTGACATTCATTATGATCTTATCAGAGCATTATCAAAAGGTATGGGCTCAGTGGTCGCAGTTAGAAGACATGTGTGGCTGTGTACCTGGGCTGCAGAAGCAAGACTTTCTAAGCTTCCATTTAGGGGTAAGCTTCTCTTTGGAGAAGATTTGGAAAAGTTAGTAAAGGATTTGGGAGATTGTAGGGGTGGCAAGCTCCCTGAAGATAGACAAAGGCTAGAACGCACGGTTCAAACCTATAGAGGTCAGTATAGGGACTTTCGTCATTTCCGTTCTCTTCATTTTGGTCATATGCAAAGAGGACATCAGTATTATAGGAGTCAGAGGTTTCGAGGTTTTCGTGGCGCAGGAAGAGGTTTTACAGCCCCTTCTTCCAGTGCTAACCCAAGAAAAGCACAATGAGATGAGGAATACCCAGGTGGATTTTATTCCTGTAGGAGGCAGACTCCGCAAATTTTATTCCACCTGGGTTCAAATCACATCAGATCAATGGGTGTTGGAAATAATAGAAAAAGGATATGCTCTGGAATTTCAGCGTCCGCTGGTCGATTTGTTTGTTCAGTCTCCTTGCAGGGCGCGCGTCAAGCGTGTTGCGATATGCGAGAGCTTGCAGAAACTTTGGAATTGGAAGCAATTGTACCGCTGCCGTTAAATCAACGAGGTTACGGTCGATACTCAATATATTTTCTAGTTCCAAAAAAGGAGGGTTCCTTCTGACCAGTATTGGATCTTCGAGGAGTAAATCGTTATCTTCGAGTAGCTCATTTTCGTATGGAAACGTTAAAATCAGTGATAATGGCAGTAAGAAAAGGGGAATTTCTTACGTCTCTGGATTTGACAGAGGCCTATCTTCATATTCCAATTCGTCAAGAACATCAAAGGTATTTAAGATTTCTGGTTCCAATGGGCCATTTCCAATTTCAGGCGTTACCGTTCGGGTTGGCAACAGCTCCAAGAACATTTACCAAGGTAATGATAGTGGTAGCAGCAGCATTGAGAAAAGAAGGAATACTAGTTCATCCTTATCTAGACAATTGGTTGATACGAGCAAAGTCAGAGGAGGAAAGCAGGTTAGCAACAAAGAGTGGTGGAATTTTTACAGAGCCTAGGTTGGGTGGTGAATATGAGAAAAAGCAAGTAGATACCATCTCAAAATCTAGAACATTTGGGCGCTCGATTCGATACAAAGGCAGGCAGAGTTTTCCTTCCCACTCTCGAGTGTTAGCACTCATAGATCTAGTACAACAGTTTTTGACCAAAAAAGATCCCACAGCATGGCATAAGTAACCATGAAATCCCAACAGTATTACTTAACGTTTTAGATATCCCCAACCTCTCCCACCCACCTTCCCTACCCATGTTGTGCTCTAGTCTGATTTTAAGCCCCACCAGTCCTACTCCGGATGAGCATAAGCCTCCCTAAAATTCCACTTCCTTCCTAAAATCTGAATAATCCGAATGATTACTACTTATCATTTGTGTAGCGCTACAAGGCATACGCTATGCTGTAAAGAGATACGTAAGAGGCAGTCCCTGCTTACCAGAGCTTACAGTCTAGTCAAAATAAAACACAAGGATATATCTAGGTCAGTGCTTCCCAAACGTTTATCCGATGTGACCCCATTTTAGCACTTAAAAATTCATGTGACCACAGATAATGATGAAATCAAAATATCAAACCTCCCATCCATTCTCCTCCCCTCCCTTATCCATTCCTCCCCCTCCCCCCAACACTTATCCAAAGCATGAAGGCAATGACAGCAGAGAGCACAGACTCCAGCAACAGTCTAACACAGTATAACAAAAAGCCTACAGAAAAAGAGGGGCAGACTTGTGAATATTCATTAACTCACAGACGTCATAGGTTCTACCTTTACAGAACATAGGTCACAGTGGGAGGTTTAGAAAGAATGGGAGGAGCTATTTTTCTTTGACCACATCCACTGATAATGTGACCCCCATTTGGGAACCACTAATCTAAGACAACATACGGGAGGTGAACAGGAGACTTAGTGTGTGCTATCTGCCCCAGGGATCCTGCAAAGTATTTGTGACCTGAACTGGCTTCTCTCAGAGACAGGATCTAGGCTTGTTGCGCCTTTGTTCTGATATTATGTTCATCTTTGTTCTGATCTTTGCTCATCTTATATTCTTAACATCTTTGTCTGAAATCCACAACGTTAAATAGATGCAGCTTGAGGCTACATTAAAATATATGCATTAAACTGAATGCAGTTATTTAACATAAACACAAATTATGTGGTTTTCTGCACTCTATACCAACTACTTTGAATATTTGGGCTCAGTCAGCATGGGCTTCTGGAGATCCATTATGAACCGAAATCAGAATAAGAAACAATTATCTTCCTTGTGGAATGCTCTTATAGTGCAAATCTTAAATATAATTCCAAGTTAAGAACACAGTACAGTAATCAGGCCTTGCATGCTGAATTAAGCATCCCAGACCTTCAGAATTCCCCCCATATTCCATCCTTACTCTGAAATCCTAGAAAATTCTAGCCACCCATTCCTCCCCAATATTTTTACTGTGACTGTTAGCAAATGTGAGGGAAAGCTGAGTGGATGAAGCATCTGTGGGTAAGTGATCATTACTTTGCTGGAAAACTTGGTACTTAGTGTGGGATAGAGAGGAGCATGTAGGCTTATCGGGAAAAGTCTGTTTTTGATTTAATTAAAAAGCAAATCTAGTTCTCAGCTTGCTTTAGAGGTTTTAAATTAACTTCTGTTCGATTTAGATAGGCCCTTATAGTCTTAAAAGAAAGCAGGCAAATAGGAGCTTGCTGTAGAGATTTTAAATTAACCTGTTAGATTTATAGTCTATAGTCATATTTATAGACTTATAAAAGAAAGCAGGCAGGTACTTAGTCTTATTCCCACCCAACCTTTCCAACTGTCAGCTACCTGAAGCACGTCCCTTCATTTATAGTTAGCTATCCCAATTAAAAGAGAGTGAGTGAAATTTGTCCCACAGTCTATTTTCATCAAGAAGTGATTGCCCCTTAACAGATAATTAGGAAAGCAAACAAAAATAATTGTGTAAAGTCTACTAAATTATCCTAAAGGCTTTTATATTGGTTATGTATCCCTACTCCCATAACTCCAAACAAACTCATTCCAACCGTGATATGGGGACCATCCAATCTTTTGCAATGATTGCCATATGTATGTTATCTCCTAGTTGGCAAGAGGTCATATGTATGCCCTTAGTGTAAAGAGCTCTTGGCTCTTAGAGAATGAGTCTGATCTATGGAGTCTAAAGTAGCAAACTTGGGGAGAGCTGAAGAAGACAGAGGTATATAGAAGAGATCTAGAGGGACACAAAATAAAAGTCCCAACTCTAGACTGGCAGTCTCAGTGTGGCCTTGGAGGTTAGAAGTCATCTGAAAAGAAAGCATCACCTTGGTATGGCAATACATTATCCTGCAAGCCTGGACCTGCCTTCCAGGAGATACAGTATTCTCTCACATCAAGGATGCATCTCCATGAGTTTCTGTCTAGAAGGCAAAGATTAGGATGGCCATTTTAGTTGGTGAATCGATCATTAGGCATGGAGATGGCTTGGTGACTGGTAGGCATGAGAATCATTTGGCCATTTGCCAGTTGTGAAGGTTGCAGATCTCGTGTCACCTACATAGAATTTCTAGACGGTGCTGGGGAGGAGTAGCTGTTTCAGTACAAGTAATCACCAATGACATATGAAAGTATGGGAGGGAGGATCGGGAAATCAAATTTAGGGTTGTAGTTTAAAAGTTGATATCCAGGACCACCAAAGTAGCATTCTCATAAATGTTCCTTTTCACATGAAAGACCCAAGAGGCAAGCAGAACGCCAGAGTCTGAATGCATGGATGAGATAATGGCGTAGTGAAGAGGGCTTTAGATTTGTTAGGAACTGGGCAGCATTCTGAGGAAGAGGTAACCTTTTCCAGAAGGATGGGCTCTACCAAAACACGGAGATTAGGGCATCCCGATAGAGATTACAAGAAAGGTAAAAGCAGTCCAGGTTGCCCCTAAGTAAACAGCAGATAGTTGAAAGATTCCAAATTATTGCTGTCAACTGATATGCAGATTCTCAATATAAACAAAAAATATGCTTTGAAATTCCTATATACAAATTCTAGCAGCCTTAAAAATAAGATAGAAGAGTTAGAGCATATAGTACTGAACAAAAAGGTAGATATAATTGGTATCTGAGAGAGCAGGTGGAAGGAGGAGAAACCATGTGATGCCATAGTACGAACTATATTACAATGATAGAATAGATCAAATTGGTGAAGAAGAGGTGCTATATGCTAAAGTGGGCATTGAGTCAAACAAGGTAAGTGTTTTGAAGGAAACAAAATGTACTCTAGAATCATAAAGATAGAATTTAGAGCAGTGGCCAGAATAAAAAGACAGCTGATGAAATGCTAACAGAAATCAGGGAAGATAACACAACTGGGTGATTTTAATTACCCTCTATCTACTGGTTGAATGTCACAGTGGGACATGCATGAGAGAAATAAATGACTGCTTTATGGAGCAGCTGGTTCAGGAACCAACACAAGGGGTAACAATTTTGAACCTAATCCTTAGTGAAACAAGGATCTGGTAGAAGATGTGACAGTGTTGGGACTACTTGGTAATAGTGATAACATGATCAAATTTGATTTAATAAATTGAAGGAGAACAGCAGGTAAATATACTGAACTAGCCTTTAATTTTCAAAAGAGAGGCTATGAAAAAATTAAGAGAATGGTTAAAAAAAAAAATAAAAGCAGCAGTTACAAAGGTTAATGGGGTCATTCCAGATCCCAAAAAGGCTGTTTGCACATGCACAGGAGACATGCATCTCCCAAAAACATCTATGGCCGTATTCCTATACACAGTGCCTGTGTACATCCACGGCACTTGCACGGGGATCTTAGAATGTGTCTGAGAGGAGTGGAATGGGGGGGTGGTTTGTGGTGGAGACGTATATAGTGTATTCAGGAAAGGCCCATGTACATTTTTTTAGTTCCCCGCAGACATGCCGCCTGTTCCTGCTGGAGACGTGGAATAAGGCCAGTACTTAGAAAATATTTGGCTGTGCTTGTATAAAACTTGTATAATAGGCTGCTCCTACACTGTGGGAGGAGCTTCAGTCTCAAGGATAAAAAACGGTTTTAGTTTGCAAGTCCGCATGCGCGGCGTTCTTCTACACTTTCAGAATACAACTTGGATAAACGCGGGCAGCAACACTTTTCTGTAAGTGACCCTGAGTTTTATTCCTGATATTTTGTATGAGTAATGTTTTTCCGATTTTAGTGGATTAGTTAGTGCTATTGCTATGTTCGTATTTACAGACCCTCCTGAAGAAACTCCAACAAGGAGTGAAACGCTGTAAGGGTGCCGGTTGAAGCGTAGAGGCAAAGAAAATAAACGACAAGAGGCTGTGCATTCTTTATGAAGACATAAGAAGATAAGATTTCAGAAGATTATCAAGTCAAGCAAGCTTTTTGTTGAGCTCTAGGTTTTAAGAAGATTTTTGTGCAATAGTTTTTCAGACATTTGGTGAAAGAAACTTGGTGTTTATATTGAGACAATAGAGAGATACGGGACCACGAGCTGAGCATGTGCAGAGCATTAAGAGAATATAAAATATGAGATGCTAATTAAGCCAAGCATGTGGTCTTGAAAATTGAGATCCTCTCAATAGTTCTTCAATATACTTGGTGGCGGAGAACGGGTGTTTATCTGAGAAGTTTTAATGTGATCACATCCCAGGGTGGTTGTTGATGTTATCTATGCGCTGATGCTTAAATATTATTGAACACATGTTAAAGCGCTTTATAGAGCTGAATCCTCCTGGGATATTAATAATACTAACCACTAACAATAGTTCCAAACATCAGTGTTCTTAGCTACCTCAATATTGACATCATTCAGGTTTTGATATTAAAATTATTTTCCACTAGGAGAATTTGTTTGAATGGGGTGATTCTTAGTCGAAGATTGTAATTCACCCCGTAAAGACCAAAAAAATTTTTTGTAAAACTTTTTTTGTATAAAAGTTGTGACAAATCTGTTTTAAATTGGTATGACTCCAGTCTGGAAAAACACCACTAGATGCATTTATAAAGAACAGAAATCAGGAGCGAGGGAAAGAGGCATTAATGACTACCCTTAAAGACATCTTAAGAAGAGCAATAGTGATCATTCTGGCTATGCTGACGTTTGCTATTTGTGCTAAAGGAGCTAATCTAGGAGACCCTAAAAAGTTCTATGTTATGAAAAATGGGAATGTTGATGTAAGAATTATATGAGTGAGTCTGGAATAGGATCTTGTTTGAGTGAGAAACGGAGATCATATTTATAGTCTATATTTATAATCTATCAGGGCCTTCCACAAGTCGCCACCCTCCTCCCATTACAAACTGCCCTATACACTGCCGCATGCATAATCCAGGGAGTCTATTGACCAAATCACCCCCATTCTCAAACAGCTCAACTGACCGCCACTCCCCAGTAGAAGCAAATATAAAGCCTTACTCCTAATACACAAAGCATTGCACTCACACCCAGCCACCCACCTCCAGTCCCTCCTACAGACACTCACCCCAAACAGACCCCCAAAGATCCTCTACGAACTTACCATACCACGCTCTAAGACAAAGATCAACCAGAAAACTTGCCACTGAGCATTTGAATTTTATGTACCATCTCCCTGAAACGCTCTGCCAGACACTTTAAGAAATATTACTGATCTCCTCTGCTTCTGCAAACACTTGAAAACCCTCTTGTTTTCTGAAAACTATGGACCCACCACCTATCCCACCCCCCTGCCATGACCCATATTGTAGTTATGTTAAATAAGTCAGAACTATCACCTGTAAATAGTAAATGATACAGTTTGTACATAGTTTACTGTTATGTTCTCTGTAACTGGGGTTTTTGTTCATCGTAAACTGCTTTGACTTGGTGAAAAGCGGTATATAAGCCCAGCTAAATAAATAAATAAATGTTGTGCTAACATTGCCCCGATTGTGCCAAAAGGCTTACATTCTTACCTAGTCAAGGATCTATGCAAGCTGTGAGAGTGGTGATGTATCTGGAGGCTAGCTACTTGGTATGATGGCACAGAAATACCCTTCCCATGCTCGCACAGGCCTGACCAGGGGAATGTTGTCACACAGCAGACTGTGGGAAGGCAGGCAGAGTTGTTCCACGGATAGCAGATGTATACAGACCGAAAGAAGCCAAGACAGAGAGTGGACAATGTATAGGACAGGTGTAGCCACATGTAGGGAGCAGCTGTAAGAAATGCCAGTACCCAGATATGTGGGAAACAGATGCCATAGCCAGAAGGCCATAGTCGTTAAAAGGGTATACATTTGTTGATCAGCAATATTATGCATCCTTTGGAGAACTGCAATTTACTTTTTGTCTTTGTGCACTTGGTAAGGGTCCATCCTTTAGCATTTTCAAGAGTGTTTGTAGAGATGACCAATGTAGGACTCGCTGAAGCCTTTTTATGATGCCGAGTACTATTTGATGCAAGGTATGTCATAACATACATGTTCATATTTACATGATCTTATACTATATTAGAGTGTGCTGAGATTACCTAGCACTTTTCTGGACATACAGAGGACTAGAATATGGTCTAGTTTGCATCAGCATTCGTTTATCATTAGTATTTATGTCTAGTTTGCATCAGCAAACCACTGTTGGTGAGAACAGTAGCTTAGGAGATGCACATTTTAACCGAGGAGGTGTGGCCTGCAGAGGTGTCCACGTTTATATTGTGGAGACATCCCTAAGTGAAGACGTATAACTTTTTGGAATACAGTGCGGCCCTGGCCATCCCCCAGACATGAGCACGGGCATGATGGGGTCCCGGAATACTAGCGTAGCTGCATTTCTCTGCTTCCCCATCACCTATGCCCGTGCATGTTTCCTGCATCCTAGCCACCAGTTCCTTTACATGTGTATGGCACAAATGAGATATTTAGCAGATATAAAGGAGGTGGTGTATCTGGCATTGCTGGGACAAAGAAGGTATGTCTTTGTGGGAGTATGTTGGCAATGCATTGGGCCAATACGTTGTGCATTTGCTTGAACTCATATTCCACTAGATATGCATTGCTGGTCCCTGAGTAGGTTCAAGGTATGGGCAGCAATGGCAGAGCGTGAACTTCTTTCATGTTAAGATGAGCTAGTCAAAGTTGTAAGACTGTGGGCAGGGAGGCTAGTCTCAGTGTGGATTAGGGGGTTGCAAAATATTCTGCCAGACTACGTTCCAGGTGCAGCTGCAGGAGCGGGCATCAGTGGCTCCCTCATAATACTGTCAGGCAGTCCCTCGCTGATGTCTGGTAAGGCAGTGACGTGCCTTGGATATCTGGCAGCATTAAACTCACCTAGTCAAACCTGTAAGATATCTTCATGCTCAGAGATACCCCCTTTAATGTTGGTCTTACGTTTGCAGGGTTTCTGCCTATTATTGGTAGCTATATAACAAAATGTTTCCTCAAGGAGCCAAAAAACTGACAAACAAAAATGAAAGAACTCCAAACCAGGCTCACAAGACAAACAAAAAACAGAATGTGAGAGTCAAAAAAAGAAGAAAATACCAATAAAATATATATATATACATATATTATATATACACACAAAACTAGAGGGAAAAAGACCTCAGCCACCTCTCCTGCCAAGATAATCAGAGAGGATGAGCCAGCTGAAGGGCAAACCAAACAAACATCATCCGAATGGTGCCACAACAATCGAACTGAGCTCTAAAGACATCAGTGGTCAGAAAATCTCTATAATGGGGTTGAAACAAAGCAGTAAATAATGTTCTAAATGTTCAAGAAGAACCCGCAAACAGCTCGAATTGGTACACCAGCAGCCATAAATCACCAGCTCAAAGCAGCAGCTTAATGAAAATCATGAAATCAGCAGCAATAAAAATACTGATGAGACTTAGCTTTGAGGTCTGTAGGCTCAACATGATGAAGATCACGAAGTCTGCAGCATCCAAGACCACACGCAGGAGTCCCGACTCCAGGCGTTTCGCCAAATGGCTTCTTCAGGGAGCTCAAAGAAACAATGACGCTGCTGTTGCTGGAATATATGAAAAAAGAGAAAAAAAAACCCTCTCACATGTTAAACTTAAAAAATCAACCCAAAATAAACAGACAAAAAAGAAGAAAGAAAGAAGAAAAGAAAGCCAGCAGACTCACCTGAAACCGTAAAAAGTTAGTAAGAAGTTTACACTTTGGGGGTCTTTTACTAAAGCCACTTGCTGAAAGTGCTTGAATGCATGTTGGTACATGTTGCCAGCGAGCACAGGGTCATGACAGTGTAAGACTATTTCCAAGCTGTGTAACCTGTGGTACCGTCTTGAGTGGGTGGGTTAAGAATGGAGAGTGGGCACAGTGATCTCAGTGAAGTTAGCCCCACCTGCATTAGTGTGGAATCACATAATGCCATCTCAATAAGTGGCGTGAAGTATACCCATGCTAATGTGGCATGCGCTAGGGGACACTTTAACCTCTGGGGAAATGCTGTGGTATTGCATTTAAGGTACCATCGTTTTGGTACTTTTGCCACGTTAGGTGCAACACCTTAACGCCTTTCAGTAACGAGCCCCTTCATCTGAGTTAGGTGTTAAGGTTTAGGACTTAATGCATACTAAATAGCAGAAATAACAAGTGAAGTAGAGAATGCATGTTACCCATGTATATGCTGTAGCCTAATTTGCATCCAGTATGATGGTCATATATGTGCATATGCTAAGTCTGACAGATACAGTAGCTGATAACATCCTATGAACCTTGTTTGATGTGGGGTGGGGTGGGGATGAGGAAGAGCTGGCATTTATTCAGATAGTGGCAATTCTCAGTGCTGCTATCTGGATAACTAGCCATATAACTTAGATGGCAAAAAAGCTGTCCTAAGTGGTATGCTGACAGAGGCAATAGCCTATCCGAAGCACAGCTGAATATCTGGATAGTGCCGGCGGTGACCACAGTATCTGGATATTTAGCACCAACCACTAATCAGATACTGGCTCTGAATGCTCAGATATAATTTAACCACAGTAGCCAGAGTTATTTCAATGATTTTCACTACAGTTGAATATTGTTCTGACAGGTGTTAGTACAGTGGTGCTTACCCAGCCCTCGGGCACATCCAGTCATTGGGGTTTTCAGCATATGCAAGATGAACATACATGAGATAGATCTACATACAGTGTAACTAGAGTGTGGAAATCTCTTGTGCAGATTCATTGCCAGACTACCTGGGTGTGTGGAGATCCGGGTGAAAACCACTGTCTTAGTAGCATTGCTTTGTAAAATACTGTGCAGCGCTTGAATGAGTCATGAGATATGCGATAAGTAATAAGCATTCACATTTTCAGCTATGAGTCATGAGTTGTGATAAGTGGTAAATATTCACAGTTTAGTCCCCATGGCAGATGAAATGAGAGGGAGTGTTAAAATTCATGGGTAAATGGTTCAGAAAAACAAGAACTGAAATTGCATTTAGGGAAAAACTGCTTTTCCCCCTCCACACTATAATCCAGGTGGGAGAAATTCAATTATATATTAAGACATGGACATGCAGCTTAGCAATATAGATGGATTCCAGGAGACAGAGTTCAGTTTAAGATATTGCTAATGATTTCCAAGGGCAGATATACCAAAGAGCACCACCCCTTGCACAAACAAGAACAAAAACCAAAGGGAGCAAGGAGTGAAAAAGAGCCCTTTATTCAGAAACGCCCTGACACGCAGGGCCAGCCTGTCCACTAGGCAAGCTAGGCAGCCTACTAGGGCAGCTGGCCCAGGTGGGTGGCTTTATGCCGCTGTTTTGTTGCCTGCAGCAGGCCACGTGCTTCAGCACACACGACCTATCACTTCTGATCCCTCTCTGATGCAACTTACTATTGGAGGGGGGTCAGAAGCAGCAGGCCATGTGTGCAGAAGCACATGGCCTGCTGCGGCAACAAAGATGCGGCACAAAACCTCAGTTTTTAAAAGACTGCCGCTCTCCGCCTTCCCCTGAATCGACGGCAGCGGGGGGGTGGCGGTGGCTCGGCAGGCCGTGGCTTGGTGTGGGGGACATTAACAAATATCATAATAAAGTGCTATAAAAAAACAAAAAGCCAATAGGAGAAAAGTGTCATGTCAAAGCCACAATACAGTTTTGGTTAAGGTAGTATTAGTGTAAGCCCTGTTTTAGAATAAGAAATATGTGCACATAGTACCTACTACAGCTACTACTATTCAGCACTTATAAAGTGCCACGCACGTAGCGCTGCACAGCTAACCTACAAGAGGTAGCCAACATACAAGAGACAGTCCCTGCCTGTCAGAGTCATGCTCATCGGTGCTTACAATCTAGTTAAAAGAAAACAGTACAGAGCATTAGTCAGTTCTGCGCAAGGCACGGAGAGGTACAGTTTGGTCTGTAGTTTGGTCATAAACGTTGATGGGGGTTAGGGTAAGATGAGGATGGAGTCTGGATCTAAATGCAACGGTGAAGAGGTGGGTCTTCAGCCTGGATTTGAAGAGGGCCAGGGAAGATGCCTGGCGCACAGACGCAGGTAGGCTGTTCCAGGCGTATGGTGCAGCAAGGTGAAAGGTGCGCAGTCGGGAGTTCACGGTGCAAGTGAAAGACATTGATAGAAGTAATTTGTTAGCAGAGCGCAAATTACGAGAGGAGACGTAGGGGGAGATAAGAGATAAGAGGTATTGAGGGGCCACCTAAAGCTATAAAACATAATACATATCGGGGAAATCCTTGACAAAAGTGCTGTGTTGGAATTACAATATAGTATCAGAGAGGGTGCTTAGTGTAAAAACTAGTTACAAATAGGAACACATGCATGTGGGGGTCTATTCAGATGTCTGAAGTCTGGGCCATCCAGACATGCAGAAATAGTACACACCAATCTGGACCTGATTCTGTAACTGTGGGAGCTATACATTCCCGCTGTTGCAGAATCAGGGCACTTGGTTGGCCCGGCGTGCACAGCATTCTGAGCCAGGATCTCCACCACTCAGCCACTAAGGCTTGCAATTCACTAATGTGACGTGCAGAGGTGATTGAAATTAGGAAGATGACCTTCCAGGAGAGAAACCTTAGGGTAGTAGTGGCTAAAGGTTCAAAAGACGGTTTCATGAGCTGCCCAAGAACTAGATTTAAATACCACGCCACCGGTGGTGGTTTGATGTGAGGTTTTCTTAAAAGAAGACCTCTCATAAATCTGGATATGAGAGGATGAGAGGAAATTGGTTGTCCATTTAGAGGCTTATAGGAGGCTGTAATTGCGCTAATATGGACTCTGACTGAATTGGTCTTTAGACCAGAATTTGATAAATGAAGTAGATTCTGATCTAGGGTTATGCCCAGGTATTGAACTTTATTTCTAGAGTGACTTATTTTGATTTGTAAATTTAGAGGTGCATTGAAGTCTTTGTTTTTGGTTACAATTAATACTTCAGTCTTCTTGTGGTTTATTTTCAGGATTTGATATGCAAGACATTTGGAGATTTCATCAAAGCATGCAGTCATGCTCTGGTTGTCAAGTAGTATTGGGTCATATGGGAAGCAAAACATATCATCCACGTAAATGTGATAGTTTGCATTGTGTTTCTGAAACATTTTGCATATTGGTTGGATGTAGATGTTGAATAATAATGCTGAGATGGCTGAACCATGTGGCACACCCTGGTTTTGATTATATGGTTTTAATGCTTCTTGACCAATTTTGGCCTCCTGGGAGCGGTTGAATAGCTATGACTTAAATCAGTGCAGGACAGTTCCTCCAGTCCCAATCTGTTGTAGTCTGATTAGGAGAAATATGGAAAATATATCAAGGAATATCAGAATGAATGATTGGCCAGGTTTTTCAGTTCCTTTTATGAGTCTGTCTAGTAAAGAGATGATTAGGGTTTCGACACCATGGTAAGGTCTAAATCCATGTTGATGTACTGTATATATCCAGAGGAGCTTGTAAATCGATAAGGTCTTGCAGTTGCCTATAAACTATCTTTTCGATTCTCTTCCCTAAGAATAGGAGACTCGAGGTAGGTCGGTACAAATCTGGATTGGTCCTTCATCAAGAGAGCTATGTTTCAAGATGGGCGAATTGATGCTCTTTTTAGATCCTTAGGCATGTATCCCTGGGTTAAAGATGCTTTCACCATTTTAAGTATTATGGGTGAGATTTCTGCATGGATTCCCTTTACCCAGCTGACTGAACATGAGTCCATTGGTAACTGGTTATATTGATTGCTGTAATAGTATGTTCCAGATGATCCTGAGTGACTATTAAAACTTTTTCCCAATTTGTACCAGTAGGATTGTTAGGATTGTCAGTATGCTTTTTATGCAGCTGTAGTTTGTTGCTGTAGTGGCTGCGAGTGTTTGTGGATTGATGTATGTAGTGTTGCTTTCTGAGTTGAGTGGTTTGATAAGATTCTTTACAATATCAAATAGCTCTTGATTTCTAAGGGCAATTATACATAAGGACCAAAACGTGGGGGAAATTTTATGATTATATTCCAAATCAAGCACTAAGGTCTCATGTTAAAGATTTTTAAAAAAGATAGCAGGATAAAGGAAATGAGTGGCAAGCCACAGCGAGAGCCTTCTCAGTGATAGTACCGAATAAGTGGAATGAATTGCCACAAGAGCTGAACAGGGAGTAATCCTAGTGAATAGGTTTCTCTATGGTGTTTCTTTCTGCCATCCCTTTACAGGACAGATTAGGGGGATATACCCAGTGGTTGGATTTGGCTCAGTTTGTATGAACCGGTTCCTGCCATGGGCCATGTTTGCCAAACCTTGCCAAAAATGGCATGCTAATGCTGGCACTCCATTGGTGGGAATCCCCCCCACCTGCCAGTGGTTTGACAGCATTGAGGGACCGCGGCATCGGGGAAAGTCCCTGATGCTATCAAACCACTGGCAGGTGGGGGGGGGGGGATCAGGCTTTTGGGTCATCAGGGAGTTGCTGCCCTTTGGCCACCAGCGGCCTGAGCATGTGGCGCCAGCAATGCAAATGTGTGCCGTGCTGCCACCCACTCGGCTCTTCAGTGGCAGTATCGATCCAAACCAGTTCCTGGTCAGATTCGGCCCCTGGATATGCCTCTTGATCTACCAATGGTTTATTTACCCCTCCCAGTTGAGATAAGGTGATGATTGAGTTCTGTGATAGATTAAGGGTAGCTACATGTTCAGGTTTGCAAACTGGCAAAGCTTCATTTATAAGTGTCATTTACTTGTGCACATTGTAAAATGCTGGCAATTTATACGTGTAGATTGCCGAATTTCCTCCATTGATTTTCCCACATGTATGTTTTGTAAAATGGCACCTCCCACTGTATGTGGATGTCTAACCCCATGCATTCCTATACTTCTTTTTATGATTTACATCTCTCATTCATTCTGAGTGGCAGTGTACTGTCAATTTCACATGGGCCTTACACGTGTACACCCTCTCTTCTAAAATTTAGATTTGGAGGACACGATAGGGCGGTCCTGGCACCAATCCTGTCAGCATCAATTCTCAGCCCACTAGCCAGATAAGTAAAAAGTTATGGTATTGTTCTCTAGTCAGTAGCTAAATATCACTGCTGACCAGATAGCAATGGAGGTCAGTGACAGAACCAAATATTCATAGCTAGTTGATATCCAGCAACTGGTGCTGACTATCCAGTTTTACTTTAGTCCGTGGTGGCCAGATGTTTTACAAGAACTGACTGCTTTGGACTGAATACCAGACCCAGTGTTTTCTAAAATGTGCCTTCACATTTTTACACAGAACGTTATTTTAGATCTCCTCCCGATTGAATGTGATGGAATAAAGTTTTGCGAGGGTAACTCTGTAAAGCCATGCCTATTTTATGGATGTTTCCATGTGCTTATTTTATAATGTATGTGCATAGTTGCCTCAATAAAATAGTAGCATAAGTGCCATAAAGCATGCCCCTACAGCTGTTGTAAATAGCCACATCTGCTTTCTGCAAGTATATACATTGATCATAGCATTTTATAATCAACACGCATACTTGCATGTGCTACCCATGCTCCACCCAAACTCAGCCCATATATATACATGCCCACAATAAAGGTACACACCATGCAAACAAGGAATGTATCTCCACGCTAGTTGGTTATTTTTGCACATAAGTGCTGTGGCATGGTGTGCACCCAAGCGACAGGACCGCATGCACCACAGTAACTGCCAGGAACAGGCTTACCATGCTCCCATCAGTTAACACTGTAACGTTGCCTCATTGTACCATAGATTTGCATGATCTCCAGGAACAAGCAGGAATGTAGTCTTCACATATGGGTATCATCAGTACCGATGGAGCCTGCACGGGAATGCTCCCCAGCGTCCAATTAGAAAGCTTTTGGGAGCATCCCACAGTGCCTGCGTGCTGCCTTCCCGCCTTTCCCAACTGCCTCTCTCCAGTTCTTTGTTTTCCACGGAGCCAGCAGGTCGTTGTTCCTGTCACCGCAGAAAATATTTTCCTTATTCTTTCTTTTTTTGTGGTCGCGTCTGCCTTCCTCGACGCTATACCGGTACCGCCGGTTCTCTTTTCTTTTCTTCTTTCATTTAAAAAATAAAAAATATATATTCTATTTTTTTCCAAACGTTTCTTCCCAGGTGCACGTGCCATTTTGGACCTTAGGCACAAAATTTCCTCCACTATGGAAAAACCCGCTTCGGGTTTCAAAAAGTGCACCAAGTGTGGCGGTACCATCTCTGTCACCGACACCCATGACTGGTGTCTTAAATGTTTAGGTCCTGACCACTCCATCTCCAAGTGTATGGCTTGTGCCTTGATGTCCAAGAGGGGTCGATAAAACCGAGTTGCTAAGCTCAGCGCCCTTTTTCCCTCCGATGCAGCTTCTGTGGCATTGATGTCTTCCAGGGCTTCGTCTTCCTCCCATGGATCTCAGGTAACTAAACATAAGTTTAGCCTGTCCTCAAAGGGTAGATCTCCTTCCAAGCATCGAGATGCCTCTGGCGTTGCCCTTGAGGGTTCTGTACTGGCAAAATTGCCCCGGCGGGAGGCTTCGGCTTCCAAAGCATTATCGGGGCTCCTGGATGTTCTCGAGGCCTTGACCTCGGCAGAACTACTGGTGCCATGCTCTGGGGTACCGGCTGCTTCCAGTACCAATACCCAGGCATCAGCAGCGTCGATAGACCAGAGGTTCCTGGCTATTGAACGCAGTCTGGCGGCTCTCCTTGTGGCATCAACACCCTCGGAACCGCGTCAGACAGTTATACCGGTACCGACAGCATCGACATCGGTGTCTGCTTTGCCGGCACCCAGTCATGCATTGTCTTCCAGTGCCGATACACCGGTACTGATTTCCCCCGGTACCGACTTTGGTTGATACAGGTATCGGGCTCTTAAAGAGCAACCGGACAGAAGGTATTTAAAATCCTCGGAGGATTCTGACCGTTCTGCCGGTACCGGAATACTTCTCCCGGAGGAGCCTTCCTCTCCTAAATGTAGGATGTCTCCTTTCAGGATTTTATCAGGGAGGTGGCTCGAGGTCTGTCAATTACTGTGGCTCCTGAAACAGAGCCCAGAGCTAATGAGTTGGAGATTTTACAATATCCCAAAGCTCCTAAGGAGGCAGCTACTCTGCCTATCCATGAGATCTTACATGATCTCATGTTGAGAATGTGGGAGACAACTCTTACCACCTCTCCTCACTCTCGCAGACTGGATACCATGTATCAAGTCCCTCCTTGTCCTGGTTTCCAGAAAACTCAGCTTCCTCACCACTCTATTGTAGTGGAATCAGCTATGAGAAGGATCAGGAGTGCAAAGAGGCATGCCTCTAATCCTCCAGGATGAGAGTGTAGAACTTTGGATGCCTTTGGACGTCGTACTTCCCAGGCTTCCATGCTTTCTGCCAGGATCAGTTCCTATATTTTACATATGAGAATGTTCCTTAAAGAAGTCACAGGAGACTTGGAGATTTTAAGCCCTCTCTTTCCTGATGACAAGAGGCAGGATTTTCTCACACTGGTTAAACATGCCCAGGATGGTGCTAAGTTTGTCAATCGTGCAGCTTTTGACTGTTTTGAGTGCATAAGCAGAACCTCTGCCATTGCCATAGGTGCACATAGAATTGCCTAGCTCCAGGCATCCGATTTGGAGCTCTGGGTTCAGGACAAACTGGGCAATATCCCTTGTACAGGTGAGAATCTATTTGGCAAAAATTGGCAAGAGAAAGCCAATGAGTTGGATGCTGACAACTCCACTTCGGATAGGTTATCCAAAGCCACAGCTGATCTTGCAAGAAAGAAATCTTTCAAGAAACCATTCTTCTCAAAAAAGAAGAGGTTTTATCCCTCTTTTTCCCAGCATGGACGTTCTGAAGGTCAGCCTGCCCGAAAGTGTCAGCAACCACCTAAACAAAGGCAAGCAAAGACTGCTAAGCCTCAACCGTCTCAGCAGTCTCAGCCTCCACAAGGCCTTTGACTTTCATCTAGAGAACGTAGCCTTCCTGACCCTCAATGGACCAGAGACTTCCACCATTCCAGGAAGGTTGTGTCACTTTGCCCCCAGATGGGAGCAGATAACAGCAGAACATTGGATACTCTCCCATTATAAAAGAGGGGTACAAGCTTCATTTTTTGAGTATGCCCCCTCCCACAATGGTAAGACAGTTCAATTCTCAGACCTCTCTTGTCAACCTGTTAGATCAAGAGGTCACTATGCTTCTTGCCCAAGGGGCAATAGAGGAAGTACCCATTCATCAACAGGGTACAGGGTTTTACTCCCCCTATTTCCTTATCCCAAAGAAAACAGGGGGACACAGACCTATTTTAGACCTCAGAGAATTGAACAAATCCCTGTTCAAAGATAAATTCAAAATGGTTTGCTCTGGGAACTCTGCTGCCATACCTTCAAAGTCAGGATTGGCTTTGTTCTCTAGATCTCAAGGATGCGTACACTCATGTTTTCATCCATTCAACTCACAAAGTTCCTTCGGTTCCTTTTTCAAGGAAAGCACTACCAATACAGGGTGCTTCCTTTCGGCCTGGCCTCGGCACCAAAAGTGTTTACGAAATGCATGGCTGTGGTAGCAACATTTCTCCGCACTCTAGAAATATTTGTCTTCCCCTACTTAGACGACTGTCTCATTCAAGCCCCATCAGAGTCAGAGGCCAGGATTTCTCTATCTTGCACAATGCGTATCCTCCAGTATTTGGGTCTGGTCATAAACATCCCAAAATCCAGTCTAACTCCCACTCAGTCTCTAGAGTTCATAAGAGCTTTGCTGGATACCAGAAAAACAAGGGCCTATCTTCCTCAGACCTGTTGCCTTCGCATGGTGCAGTTAGCTTCTCAAGCAGTGCTAAAGCCTCATCTCACTGCCCGAGAAATGTTACAACTACTAGGCCACATGGCATCTACAGTGCATGTGGTTCCTTATGCTCGCCTCCATATGAAAGCAGCCCAGTGGACTTTATCCACTCAATGGACCCAGGCTTCAGGGTGCCTGGCAGACAAAATAGCAAACACAAATCACCTTATTTTGTCTCTCCAATGGTGGCAGTCCATTCAGAACCTGTTGCTGGGGTTCCCATTTCAACAACCTTTACCCCAGGCAACTCTCACAACAGATGCTTCACCAATGGGTTGGGGAGCTCATCTGCAAGACCTCTCCACCCAAGGCACTTGGACTCCACAGGAGACTCATCTACATATCAATCTTCCTTGCTCTTCGAGTGTTCCACACCCGTCTCAGCTACAAGACAGTCCTCATTCATACGGACAATCAAGTAGCCATGTTCTACGTGAACAAGCAGGGGGGAACAGGCTCTCTGTCGCTTTGCAACGTAGCTTTGTGACTATGGGCACTCGCCAGAGAGCATCAGATTCATCTCCTGGCAGTGTATCTTCCATGCATACAAAACTCTTCAGCAGACAGACTCAGTCGAGTTCTACTTCCACATGAATTGTCTTTACATGTAGACCAGGTGGCCAAGATTTTTCAAATTTGGGGAACCCCGGACATAGACCTCTTTGCAAGTCCGTTGAATGCCAAACTTCCCCAGTTCTGTTCCAGAATTCCGGCTCAGGGCTCTCAGGCCAGGGATGCTTTCCTCCTTCACTGGGGTCAAGACTTCCTTTATGCCTTTCCACCCATTCCCCTAATTCCCAAAACCCTGTTCAAGCTTCAGAAAGACAGAGGCCGTATGATTCTCATAGCTCCACATTGGCCACGGCAAGTGTGGTACCCTCTGCTTCTACATCTCTCTCAAGCTCCCTCTCTGGAGTTAGGGTCTGCTCCGGATCTCCTGTCTCAAGAGGGCGGAATGTTATGGCATCCCAATCCCCAGTCTCTGCATCTCAGGGCTTGGTTGCTGAAGGCCTAGATCTCCATGATCTTAACCTCCCTCAGCAAGTAAAGGATATCCTTTATGCTTCCAGGAAGCCTTCCACAAGACACTCTTATGCTTTCAAGTGGAAAATGTTTACCATATGGTGTTCGCAGAAGGGTCGTAACCCCCTTGCGATACCTCTGGGATCATTACTAGAGAATCTCCTTCATTTATCCAATGCAGGACTTAAAACTAACTCAGAGTCCATTTGAGTGCTATTGCAGCTTCTTTCAAGCCTCTAAATGGACAACCTATTTCCTCCCATCCTCTTATAGCAAGATTTATGAGAGGCCTTCTTCTAACTAAGCTTCCCATTAGGCCACCACATACCCTGTCACCGCAGAAAATTTCTTCTTTAAACTTGTTTTCTTGTGGTCGCGCCTGCCTCCGCACGACACCTACCGGTACTGCCAGTTCTTTCTTTCCTTAAAAAAAAAATTTAAAAAATAAAAAATATTTTTGAACTGTTTCTCTTCAGAAATTTTTTCTTTTGGTGCTAGGCACCATTTTGGGCATTAGGACCCATTTTTCCCAAAAGATGGAAAAACCAGCTAGTGGTTTTTAAAAAATGTACTAAATGTGGCGGTACCATCTCTGTCACCGACACCCATGACTGGTGTCTAAAATGTTTAGGCCCTGACTATTCTCCATCTGAGTGTTCCTCCTGTATGGGGATGACTAAAGAGAAAGACAGAACCGAGCTGCAAAGCTCGGTACCCTCTTTTCTTCAGACACCAGGTCCATTGCATCGACGTCTTCAAGAGCCTCGTCTTCCTCCCATGGATCTCAGGTAAATAAACATAAGAGCTGGTCCTCCAAGGGTAGCTCTCCTTCAAAGCATCGAGAGGCCATTGGCATTGCCCTTGAGGAAACTACACCGGCAAAACAGCTCCGGCAGGAGGCTTCAGCCTCCAAAGCATCAACGGGGTTCCAGGATGTTCTCGAGGCTTTGACCTCGGCAGAACTACTGGTGCCATGCTCAGGGGTTCCGGCCGCTTTTACCGGTACTGATACCCAGGCATCAGCAGTATTGATAGACCAGAGATTCCTCGCTATCGAGCTCAGTCTTGCAGCTCTCCTTACAGCTGCGGTACAGTTGACACCGGTGTTTCAACGGGCACCGGTACCGATGACGGTACCAGCACCGGTTCAGATACCGGTACCAGCACCGGTTCAGATACCGGTACCAGCACTGACGGTACCAGCCCCGGTGGAAATCCTTCCCATGCCGACTTTTTCTGGCATCGACAGATCGGTACCGGACCAATTCAGTACCGACTTCAATCAGTACCGAGACTGTGCTTTGCATGAACATCGGGATCAGAGATATTTAGAATCCTCAGATTCCGATGACTCTGATACTTCTGCCGGTACCAGAGTGTTTCTCCTGGAAGACTCAACTTTTCCCCAACGTAGAATGTCTCCTCCGGAAGACATGTCTTTTCAGGATTTTTTTTGTGATGTGGCCCAAGGCCTTTCAATCACGGTAGCTCCTGAAAAAAAACCTAGAGCAAAGGAATTGGAAATTCTCCAATACCTAAGGCTCCCAAGGAGGCAGCCACTCTGCTCATTCATGAAATTCTTCATGATTTGATGCTCAGAATGTGGGAGACACCTTTGACCACACCTCCTCATTCTAGGAGACTCGATACCATGTACTGAGTTCCACCATGTTCTGGTTTTCAAAAGACTCAGCTGCCACACCATTCAATGGTAGTGGAGTAAGCCATGCGTAGGATGAAAAGTGCAAAGAGACATGCATCCAATCCTCCAGGTCGTGAATGCAGGACTCTTGACGCTTTTGGGCGTCAAACCTTTCAGGCTTCCATGCTTTCAGCTAGGATCAGCTCATATATTTTATATATAGGAATGTTCCTCAGAGGTCACAGGAGATTTGGAGCTTATGAGCCCCCTTCTCCCTGAAGACAAATGACAGGACTTTCTTACTCTTGTCAAGCATGCTCAAGATGTCTCCAAGTTTGTAAACTGTGCAGCCTTTGACTGCTTTGAATGCATCAGCAGAACCTCTGCTATTGCCATTGGTGCATGTCGGATTGCCTGGCTTCAGGCATCAGACTTGGAGACTTGGGTACAGGATAAATTGGGAAACATCCCTTGCACAGGAGAAAACCTCTTTGGCAAGAATTGGCAGGAGAAGGCTAATGAGATAGATGCTGACAATATCACTTTAGATAGATTGTCAAAATCTACAGCCACTCCAGCCAAAAAGAAACCCTATAAAAAAAAACCCTTTTTCAGCAAAAAGAGGAAGTTTTATCCATCCTATACCCAGCAAGGGCAAGCTCAGGGTCAAGTTTCCCAGAAAGGTCAACAACAACAATCCGGACAAAAGAAGCCAAAAGGCCTTAGAGCTCAACCAGCTCCACAGGCCCAGCCCCCTCAAAGGCTTTGACTCCTTCATAGAGAGCTTAGCCTTCCTGCCTCTGAAAGGTCCAGAGCCCCTAAACATTCCAGGCAGGTTGTGTCATTTTGCCAACAGATGGCACCAAATAACAAGAGAAAACTGGACTCTGTCCATTGTGGGAAAGAGGTACAAACTTCATTTTCACAGTATGCCCCCTCTTACAATCACAAGACAGTTCAATTCCCAAACCTCAGCAGGCAATCTACTGGATCAAGAGGTCTCAACACTTCTTGCTCAAGGAGCAATAGAGGAGATGCCCATTCTTCAACAGGGTGCAGGGTTCTACTTCCCCTATTTTCTTATTCCAAAGAAAAAAGGAGGACACAGACCCGTTCTAGACCTCAGAGAATTGAACAAATATTTGTTCCGAGAAAAGTTCAAAATGATTTCTCTGGGAACTCTTCTGTCATACCTTCAAAGTCAGGATTGGCTTTGTTCTCTAGATCTAAAGGATGCATATACTCACATTCTGATCCATCCAGATCACAGGAAATGCTTATGATTCCTTTTCAAGGGAAAACATTTCCAATACAGGGTTCTTCCCTTTGGTCTGGCTTTGGCACCAAGAGTGTTCACAAAATGAATGGCAGTAGTAGATGCATTTCTGCGAACCCTGGGGATATTCGTCTTCCCTTACTTGGACGATTGGCTCATTCGAGCCCCCACGGTTCCAGAAGCCAGCTCTGCACTGTCTCACACAATGCGAATCCTTCAATACTTGGGATTGGTCACAAACCTCCCAAAATCCCAACTTGCTCTGTATCAGTCCCTAGAGTTCATAGGAGTTTGTCTAGATAACAGACAGTCAAGACCTTTTCTTGCACAACCCCGCTGTCTTCCTATAATGCAACTAGCTTCTCAAGCAGTGGTGAAGTCTTACCTAACTGCTCGAGAACTAATACAACTATTGGGACACATGGCATCCACGGTTCATGTGGTTCCCTACGCTTGCCTTCATATGCGAGCAGCCCAGTCGACCCTATCCACACAGTGGACACAGGCCACAGGATGTCTGTTGGACAAGATATCAAACTCATGATGACTGATCTTGTCCCTACAATGGTGGCAATCACTGGAAAATCTTCTAGTGGGGTCTCCTTTCCAGCAACCCCTATTCCAGGCCACCCTAACAACAGATGCATCACAGGTGGGATGGGGAGCACATCTGCATCATCTCTCTACCCAAGGTACCTGGACTCCACAGGAGGCTTGTCTTCACATAAACCTCCTGAAACTCAGAGCAATCTATCTAGCTCTTCGAGTATTCCATGCCCAGCTCAGCTAGAAGACAGTCCTAGTCCAAATGGACAATCAAGTAGCTATGTTCTATGTGAACAAGCAGGGAGGAATGGGCGCTCTGTTGTTATGCAACGAAGCTTTACGACTATGGGCCCTCGCCAGAGAGCATCAAATTCACCTTCTCGTGGTATATCTTCCAGGCATTCAAAACCTTTGGGCAGACAAACTCAGCTGAGTATTGCTGCCTCACGAATGGTCTCTCCACCTAGACCAGGTGGCCAAGATATTTCAAATCTGGGGAACCCCAGACATAGACTTATTTGCAAGTCCACTGAATGCCAAACTTCCCCGGTTCTGTTCCAGGATTCTGGCTCAAAATTGCCAGGCAAGGGACGTCTTGCTTCTTCACTGGGGTCACGACTTCCTCTATGCTTTCCCACCCATTCCCCTCATCCCCAAAACACTCTTAAAGCTTCAGAGAGACAGAGGTCGTATGATCCTTATAGCGCCATGGTGGCCACGCCAAACGTGGTATCCCCTGCTTCTACATCTCTCTCAAGCTGCACCTCTGGAGTTAGGCTATGCTCCAGATCTCCTCTCCCAAGAGAACAGGATGTTATGGCACCCAAATCCCCAGTCCCTACATCTCAGGGCCTGGTTGCTGAAAGCTTAGACCTTCAGAACCTCAACCTTTCCCAACAGCTAAAGGGTATCCTTCAGGCTTCTAGAAAACCTTCCACAAGACACTCTTATGCCTTCAAGTGGAAACGTTTTACTATATGGTGTTCACAGAATGGGTTAAACCCCCTTATTATACCTTTGGAATCGATACTAGAGTATCTACTTCATTTATCAAATTCTGGTCTAAAGACCAATTCAGTAAGAGTCCATCTTAGTGCAATTGCAGCTTCCTATAAGCCTCTAAATGGACAACCAATTTCCTCTCATCCACTCATATCAAGATTTATGAGAGGTCTTCTATTAACAAAGCCTCCCATCAGGCCACCACCAGAGGCATGGGATTTAAAGCTAGTTCTCGGGCAGCTTATGAAACCGCCTTTTGAACCCTTAGCCACTACAACCCTAAAGCTTTTGTCCTGGAAGGTCATCTTCCTGATTGCAATCACCTCTGCATGTCGCATTAGTGAATTGCAAGCTTTAGTGGCTGATCCTCCTTATACTAGGTTTCACCATGATAAAGTTGTTCTCAGAACTCATCCACACTTTATGCCAAAGGTGGTTTCACCTTTTCATTTAAATCAATCAATTTATCTTCCTGTATTCTTCCCAAGGCCTCATGCCTCTAATGCAGAAAGGAACCTTCATACTTTGGATTGTAAAAGAGCCTTAGCTTTTTACCTACAAAGAACACAGCAATATAGAAAGTCTTCTCAACTTTTTTTGCTTTTGATTCTAGTCATTTGGGACTTCCAGTCTCCAAGAGAACTCTATCCAAATGGATTGCACAATGCATATCCTTTGCTTATGAGAGTAAGAGTCTTCCTCTTCAAGGCCATGTCACAGCTCACAATGTGAGAGCTATGGCAGCCTCTTTGGCTGACCTTCACTCTGTGTCTATTGATGATATTTGTTGAGCAGCCACCTGGTCTTCGGTACACACCTTTACAGCCCACTACTGCCTAGATAAAGCCTCTCGTCGGGACGCCTTTTTTTGGCCAAGCTGTTCTTCAAAATTTCTTTCGGACCTAATTCAACTCCTACCCACCAACCCTGGTGGGATGCCAGAGATCCATGGGAGGAAGAATGGCCCACCTTACTATAGGTGGCAGCTTCCTGGGGCTATCTCCCTGGCATCTTCAGCTGGGCAGTCCCCATATGTGAAGACTACATTCCTGCTTGTTCCTGGACATAGCGTAGATCTCCAGGAACAAGCAGGAATGAGTCTTCACATATGGGTATCGTCGGTACCGACGGAGCCTGTGCGGGAACGCTCCCCAGCATCCAAAAGGAAAGCTTTTGGGAGCATCCCACAGCGCCTGCGCGCTGCCTTCCCGCCTTTCCTAACCGCCTCTCTCTAGTTCTTCTTTTCCGCGGAGCCAGCAGGTCGTGTTCCTGTCACCGCTGAAGAATTTCTTTATTTTATTTTATTTCTTTGGTCGCGCGTCTGCCTTCTCGATGCTGGACCGGTACCGCCGGTCTCTTCTTTCTTTATTCTAAAAAAAAAAAAAAAAAATACTATTTTTTCTCACTTGAGTGCATTTTCTTCTTTGGCCTTAGGCCTAGGACATTTTTTCTCATGGAGAAGCCCGCCTCTGGGTTTAAAAAATGCACGAAGTGCAGCGGCACTATTTCTGTCATTGACACCCATGAATGGTGTCTGAAATGTTTAGGTCCTGACCACTCCATTGCGGACTGAGTGTCCTGCTCCATGATGTCTAAAAGAGGTCTACAGAATCGAGCAGCTAAGCTCAGTACCCTGTTTCCCTCGGATGCAGCTTCGGTTGCATCGACGTCTTCCAGGGCTGCTTCTTCCTCACATGGATCTCAGGTAACCAAACTTAAATCCAGCCGGTCCTCGAAGGGTAGATCTCCCTCTAAGTATCGAGATGCCTCCGGGCTTGCTCTTGAGGAATCCGCACCGGCAAAATTATCCCGGCGGGAGGCTCCGGCTTCCAAAGATTTATCTATGGGGTCACAGTTTGACATCGATGGGGTGGCCTCGACCGATCACCTGTTGCCATGTTCTGGGGTACCGATGGTTCCCACTGGTACCGACATCCAGACATTGGTTGCGTCAATGGATCAGAATATCCTGACTATGCAGCGTGCCATCACGGCATTCATGCAAGCTGCGACGCCTTCGGTACCGCAACAAACTCCGTTGCCAGTACCGACTCCTGCACCGGTACCGACTCCGGCACCGGTACCGACATCGGTTCCGGTGCCGGTACCGATTGCATCGACATCCGCTTTGGGGTCGACTGTGGCGGTACACTGTTCTGTGATGCCCATCGGTACCGAATCGGTACCGATCACTCCCGATGTTGATACCACCCGGCAGGGCCGGATTTACCTTGAGTGAGGCCCTACGCCAACAAAAATTGTGGGCCCCCAGAAAAGATAAAAATGAGCACGCCGGATCAGCTGCGCGCTGTTGGCCCTGACGTCATAATTAAACTGGGAATCCCAAAAGCCAAACTTGGAATGTACAACACTGTAGAAATAAAACTATACATTAATTTGCTCTTTTACTAAACAAAGTGCAGACGTTAATGATGCACATTTACCAGAGCTGACATATTCCAATTAATAAATTCAAAATAAAGTTATTCTCCTACTTCAGAAATGTGGTCCTCCTTTTAGTGCAAATAGAAAGCGCGAATATATATTTAATATAATTAAAGGTTTTTTTTTTAAAAAGTCTCCTTTTCACGAAAAACAAAGATAACTAGCAAAGCAGTGGGCTGCTTCGTTCACCTCAATCTACCAGGTGCAGAGTCCACGAATTTTGGCTTTTGTGCCGAATCGATGAAGTTAAACTTTAAATTTCTAACCCAGCTTGAGCCATTAGAGGCAGCTTTCCCACCACGCGCACTCATCTCCCACCCCGGCTCTCTGTAACAACTTTTAGGAGAGTGGCGTTTCCGTTCATTAACGTCTCTATTCACCAACATCTTTAGTGCTGCTCTCCACCCCAACGGTTCTTTTGTTTCCACAGATAGCAGTGCCTAGGTGCTCTTAAGGGACTCCCTCCCCCGTGTATCCATCCAGACTGTCGCGTCGCCCCATCCGTCGCGTCCCTCGATTAATATAAAAATGCTTCCCACCCAAACTTTCTCCATTCCACCTTCCGCTCCCCTCCACCTGAGCAGGAAACACGGGCTCCGTTCGTCCCACCACCCCCCCCCCCCATTCCTGCTGTCCTCGCTCTCCCACCCCTTAGTCGCTTTGCGATACCCACTCACCGTCCGGGCAAGGCGCTCAGCTCAGCCGCACCACGACAAGCCCTCCACTCTTCGCATGGCTCTTGCGTGTCCACCACCAGGTGCGACAAAATCTCCTCCCCTCTTTCACTGGGCCGAACCCAGGTGACTGGCAGGCATCGGTCAGCCAGTACTAACTGCTCTGCAGATTATTGATGGCGACATACAGCCAATCACTTAGCAGGACGGAGGGGCGGGAAGGAAGAGCTAGGGGGAAAGAGGGGGGCGGGATCCTGAAGAGTCAACGAGCCAATGGAATGGGTTCTGTGAGCGTTAGCTGTGAGAGAACGATGGGGCTGGATAGAAACTGAGAGACTACCAGGGCCGGTAATAAAGCGTTTGTTCAATTTTTGTGGGCCCTTGCCAGCTGTGGGCCCTACGCCACGGCGTAGTTGGCGTATAGGTAAATCCGGCCTTGCCACCCAGTACGCATATCGGGCTCTGCAGGAGCATCCAGACAGGCGATACTTCGATTCCTCTGAAGATTCTGATGAATCAGAGGTCTCTGTCGAAGCATCGGTGATTCATCCTCAGGAGCCCTCTTCTCCAAAAAGGAGAATGTCTTCTCCAGAAGACTTGTCTTTTCAAGACTTCATTAGGGAAGTGGCCAGGGGCCTTTCCATCTCAGTGGCCCCTGAGACAGAGCCTAGAGTCAAAAAATTAGATATTTTACAATATCCTAAGGCTCCTAAAGAGGCAGCCACTTTACCAATACATGAGATTCTTTATGATCACATGTTAGGTATATGGGAGACTCCTCTCACCACTTCCCCTCATTCTCGCAGGTTGGACACCATGTATCGTGTTCCTCTCTGTCCTGGCTTCCATAAGACTCAGCTTCCTCACCACTCCATTGTGGTGGAGTCTGCTATGAAGAAGATCAAGAGTACAAAAAGGCACTCTTCTACTCCTCCAGGAAGAGAATGCAGAACCTTAGATGCCTTTGGCAGGAGAATTTTCCAGGCCAGTATTCTTGTTGCCAGAATCAACTCCTATAGTCTCTATATGGGGATGTTTCTAAAAGAAGTTAAAGATCACCTGCAAACTTTATCTTCTTTCATTTCAGAAGATAAAAGGGAAGAGTTCCTCACCTGGCTCAAACATGCCCAGGATATTTCCAAGTTTTCCAACCGTGCAGCCTTTGACTCTTTTGAAGGTGCCAGCAGAGCCTCGGCCATTGCCATAGGTGCACGCAGAGTTGCTTGGTTACAAGCTTCTGATTTGGAACCTTGGGTTCAAGATGGACTAGGAAACCTTCCTTGTACAGGTGAAAACCTTTTTGGCAAAGATTGGCAAGCAAAGGCCACCCAAATGGATGCTGAAAATTCCGCTTTAGATAGACTTTCAAAGTCTACTTCTGCTCCTTTTAAGAAAAGGATGTACAAAAAGGGTTTTTTTCCCAAAAAAGGGAAATATTACTCTGCTTATGGTCAGCAGTCATCCACTGCAGGTCGTTTTGCTACAAAGAGACAACCACTGAAACAGGCCAAGCCTAAGGCTGCTAGGACTGCTACGGCACAACAGTCTCAGCCTCCTCAGGGCCTTTGACTTACAACTAGAGAGCTTAGCCTTTCTGGCTCTAGAACATCCAGAGCCTCTCACCATTCCAGGAAGGTTGGTTTACTTTGCTCCCAGATGGGAACAAATCACAGCAGAGCAATGGATCCTCTCCATCATAAGGGAGGGGTACAAGCTTCATTTCTTAAACCTTCCTCCTCACACCATGGTGAGACAGTTCAATTTTCAGACATCTCTCCTCGACCTTCTCGGTCAAGAGATTACTACCCTTCTTGCCCAAGGGGCAATAGAAGAAGTACCCCTTCTTCAACAGGGCTCAGGGTTCTACTCCCCCTACTTTCTTATCCCAAAGAAAACAGGGGGCTACAGACCCATCTTAGATCTCAGAGAATTGAACAAGTCTCTATGCAAGGAGAAATTCAAGATGATTTCTCTCGGTACTCTCCTTCCATACCTTCAGAGTCAGGATTGGCTTTGCTCTCTAGACCTCAAGGATGCGTACACCCATGTCCTCATCCATCCATCACACAGAAGGTTCCTTCAGTTCCTTTATCAAGGGAAGCACTATCAATACAGAGTGCTTCCTTTCAGTCTGGCCTCTGCACCAAGGGTGTTCACAAAATGCATGGCAGTAGTAGCTGCATTTCTACGCACTCTAGGGATATTCGTATTCCTATATCTGGACGACTGGCTCATCCGAGCTCCATCCCAGTCAGAGGCCCAGATTTCTCTAACCTGCACAAGCCGTATCCTTCAGTATCTGGGACTTGTAATAAACTTTCCAAAATCCCATCTCACCCCTACTCAGTCTCTAGAGTTCATAGGGGCCTTACTGGATACCACAACTGCAAGGGCCTATCTTCCCCAGGCCCGTTGCCTACGCTTGGTGCAGTTAGCCTCACAAATTCAGTTAAAATCCCATTTAACTGCTCGAGAGATGCTACAACTGTTAGGCCACATGACATCCACTGTGCATGTGGTTCCTTATGCTCGCCTTTACATGAGGGCAGCTCAGTGGACTCTGTCCACCGAATGGACCCAGGCATCAGGTTGCTTGTCAGACAAAATAGCAACCTCCTGTCGCCTTCTTTGGTCCCTCCACTGGTGGAAGTCCACTCAAAATCTGTTGCTGGGGTCCCCCTTTCAACAGGAGTTACCCCAAGCAACCCTTACAACAGATGCCTCTCCAAGGGGCTGGGGAGCTCATCTTCAAGATCTCTCCACTCAAGGCATCTGGTCTCTAGAGGAGGCATCTCTACATATCAACCTCTTAGAGCTCAGAGCAATTTTTCTAGCTCTGAGTCTTCCACACCCTGCTCAGCTACAAGACAGTCCTTATCCACATGGACAACCAAGTAGCCATGTTCTACGTGAACAAGCAGGGCGGGACTGGCTCTCTGTCACTTTGCAATGAAGCTCTGAGATTGTGGGCCTTCGCCAGAGAGCATCAAATTCATCTCATGGCAGTGTATCTTCCAGGGGTTCAAAACTCTTGGGCAGACAGACTCATTCGAGTTCTGCTTCCACACGAATGGTCCCTCCATGGGGACCAGATAACCAGGATCTTCCGAATTTGGGGAACCCCGGACATAGACCTCTTTGCAAGTCCGTGGAATGCCAAACTTCCACGGTTCTGTTCCAGAATTCCGTGTCAGGGAGTTCAAGCCAGGGATGCCTTCCTCCTTCATTGGGGGCAAGACTTCCTCTATGCCTTTCCACCTATTCCCCTAATTCCCAAGACACTCTTCAAACTTCAGAGAGACAAGTGGTCTATGATCCTCATAGCACCGCATTAGCCACACCAGGTGTGGTACCCTCTACTTCTGCATCTCTCCCAAGCTCCCTCCCTGGACTTGGGATCTGCTACAGACCTCCTTTCCCAGGAGGAGGGAACGTTGTGGCACCCAAATCCCCAGTCTCTTCATCTCAGGGCCTGGTTGCTGAAGGCCTAGACCTTCAAGATTTGCATCTTTCTCAGCAAGTGAAGGATATCCTTCATGCTTCCAGAAAGCCTTCCACCAGACGTTCCTATGCTTTTAAATGGAAGAGGTTTACCATTTGGTGTGCAGAGAAGGGTCTTAACCCTCTGGCAATACCTCTGAGTTCTTTACTAGAGTATTTGATGCATTTATCCCATGCAGGCCTTAAAACAAATTCAGTAAGAGTCCATTTGAGTGCTATTGCAGCATCCCTTAAGCCTCTCAATGGACAGCCTATTTCCTCCCATCCTCTTATAGCAAGTTTCATGAGAGGCCTTCTTTTGACTAAACCTCCCATTAGACCACCTCCAGTGGCATGGGACTTGAATCTGGTTCTTGGCCAGCTTATGAAGCCACCCTTTGAACCCTTAGCCACTACCTCCTTGAAATTCCTTTCCTGGAAGGTTATTTTTCTCATTGCAGTCACCTCAGTTCGCCGAATCAGTGAGCTGCAAGCCTTGGTGGCTAATCCTCCTTATACAAGGTTCCATCATGACAAGGTAGTCCTCAGGATCAATCCACACTTTATGCCTAAAGTGGTTTCACCTTTTCATCTGAATCAGGAGGTGTATTTACCTGTCTTTTTTCCAGGACCTCATGCATCAAGTGCAGAGAGGAATCTCCATACCCTGGATTGTAAGAGAGCGCTCGTTTTTTACTTACAAAGGACACAGCAACATAGACAGTCTTCTCAACTCTTTGTTGCCTTTGATCCCTCTCATTTAGGACTTCCAGTCTCTAAGAGAACTCTGTCCAATTGGATTGCTCAGTGTATTTCTTTCGCCTACCAGAGTAAGAACCTTTCTCTAGAGGGCCAGGCCACAGCTCACAATGTGAGGGCCATGGCAGCCTCTATGGCTCATCTAAACTCTGTGTCCATCAACCAAATCTGTCGAGCGGGCCTCGGTTCATACCTTTACAGCCCATTACTGCTTGGACAAAGACTCCTGCCGGGATGCCTTGTTTAGTCAGGCTGTTCTCAAACACCTGTTCCATACTTAAACAATTCCTGGTTGGATGCCGAAATCCATGGAGGGAGGTAGAGCCGTTCTCAGGGACTCACAACCTTGGGGATCTCCCTGGCATCTCCAGCTGGGGAGTCCCCATACGTGAAGACTCATTCCTGCTTGTTCTTGGAGATAGTACAGTTACTTACCTGTAACAGGTGATCTCTGGGAACAGCAGGAATAAGTCTTCGCAACCCACCCACCTCCCCTAGGAGTTGTATCTCTTTATCTATCTTTCCTTTCCTCTCTCTCTTTGTCTCAGCTTAAAACTCGAACTGGAGAGAGGCAGTTGGGAAAGGCAGGAAGGCAGCGCGCAGGCACTGTGGGATGCTCCCAAAAGCTTTCCTTTTTGACGCTGGGGAGCGTTCCCGCGCAGGCTCCGTCGGTACCGACGATACCCATACGGGAAGACTTATTCCTGCTGTTCCCAGAGATCACCTGTTACAGGTAAGTAACTGTGCTATACTGTGTATATATAAAATGAAGTAGTGTTGGAAATGGGTGCCTGGACTCTATCTGTTTGGGTTGATTTGTTTCACTGAGCACCTGTATCTTGGGAGTTGTTGACTTAATTGGGTCTATGAGTGACTTACACATGTGCAGCTGCAACTCGTGCTGTGTTGACTACATAGCATGCACAATTGTCCATCTGACTTCTGAATCTGCTGGGATCTCAGGGTCACTCATCAACTGTCTCAAGCCAGAGTGAACCCCCCTGCCCTCTGTGCAGGATTGTTGGTGCTTCCCAATCACAGTTGGTGGTACACACCAGGCTGTATGAAGCCATAATGGTGCCCTGTGCTATTTCCACATCTGGTGCGCCCACCCCCTGCAGATTGCCTGCCCCCCACCCCCACCCTGTGTTGCTTGTCACCCCACCCTCCCCCGTGTTACCTGCCTCCCTCCCCTCCCCTGTGTTACCTGCGTCACCTGCTGCCCCCTCACGTTGCTCTGCCACAGCCTCCACTCTTTTGTTTTCTTAGTCAGTGGCAGCAGCAGTGATGTAGGCCCTCTTTTGTAGGCAGGTCGGGTCCCTCCTTCCCTTCTCTGATGTTGGTTGCATCAGAGGAGGAGGAACTAGGCCAGCCATGGAAATGCTTGCGTTGCAAAGACCCAGAGTAGTCACCTAGGGTGGCAGCTTCTGTTAGCAGCAAAGAACAGGGCATTCAAAACTAAACAATAAATTCTGATCGATGGGGGAGGGGGTGGCTTAAGGTTTGCCTAGGGTGCCAACGCCTTGAACCAGCTCTCTAACTGGCCCTGCCTGGCAGGAACTAAGCCCTGCCTTGAAAAGCTTTGGAAACTGAAGCAAAATCCTCCATCTGGGCTGGCTCCCTGCTGACCATCCGCCTGCCCAGCCATTTTAATTTTTTTTTTTTGGACAAAGCAGAGCAAGGGCCAGCTGCAGAAAGAAGGCTTCATCAGGGAGTGAGCATCGCTGGAGATTGTTCCAAGAATAAGTACCCAGCTTGCACACCTTAGAGGACGTATGGGGGAAAAAGGGTGAAATGCTGCACACCTGAGGGAGGGGGGCAAGAGAGAGGAAGAGTTGCTGGACACTGGAGAAAAAGGAGGGAAGATACTGTGCACCTGAGTTGAAGGGGAGAGAAAGAGAGGAGGAAATGCCAGACTCATGGAGGAACTATGGCAGAGCATGTAACATCGGCATTTGCCCTCTCCATTTATTCATTCGCCCCACAGCCACACCATAAAAAAACTCCTGGAGAAGTTGTTTGGCAAAACATTGGCTGCAGCTTGTAATGAACATCTGAATATTTAACCATAACATATTACTGGAATGAATAACCCCCAACGGTCGGACTAGACGGTGTCACCCTAGCCCGACACAAATCCCTGCTTCCGTACTCTGCTCTCCCCCCATTCCCCCCTCCCTCCCCAAGCATGTGGTGATGCCAGGCCAAGGCTTACTTCCACTTGGCAGTCTTAATGTAACTGGGACCCCGCATGGTAGTGATTCCGATACTGTGGGAAGCCCCCCTTTTGCTTCCTCCCCTGTCTTTCTCCCTGCCCTTCCATGGGGGGGAGAAATTAACTCTAAGGGGAGGTCAGTCCCCCTAGATATCACCTGCCCCCAAAGCTGCGACAAAACACCCCCAACCTCACTCTTCAGTCCCCCTTTCCGCCTCCCCCTTAGGGGGAGGGTAGGATGGGCAACCGCACTGAGCCTGTTCCTCCCACCAGCTCTGCTGCAAAGCCTGCCAAATTAAGGAACCGGGTGAGTCTTCACCACTAGCTTCTCCTCCCCCAACCCGATCCCTCCCTCCTTTCCCTTCCGCCAGCCTCGTTCCCCTCCCCCCTCCGGGAGAATGGATGCGGGCTCAGCCATGTTATCTGGCCCATTCCCCATTCGCTCGGGGGATGGGAGCTGGGTCACCATTAAATTTCTTGCAGCATTTAGCTTTAAGCTCTTCTGCATCTGTAGATAAGTTCATAGCTAAATATTGAAAAAAAATGCCATAAGGCATGTAACCTTGTAGGTTAATTGGCCTTTTTTATGCACGTTTCAGGGCAGAATTTTATTAAGGTCTCTTTCCATGAGTAAAATACTGCTTTACCATCCAAACCTTTTTGGGTTAGGGTGCACGCTGTGTGTAGTAGGAACAATTAATTCTTGGTGAGTGTTTGCAAACATATGATGTGTTCCCAGGTAAACTTTTTTACACAAGCCTTAATGCACTGGCAGGGTGTTCGTTGATGGCAGAGATTTGTTCAATATTTTAGCCACAGCTTGAAACAATTTTCAGAATTTCCCATCAACAGCAGTGTGGACAAAGCATATGACAAAGCACACTTCTGGGGAATATCACCTAATTAAACAGAATTATTCACTTCCTAATTATACAGTACGCACATCCATACCTCCTGGGTGTGATTTTTAAAAATCAAGATTTAATATTTTAATGTCTTTTTTTTTAATTAGTAGGATGTCAGGAAGTACACATAAAAAAAAACCTGGTTAGCACTAAAGAGGTTTTCATTACAGCAGTTAAAGTAAGTGATCGTTATATGCCTGCAGGCGTTGAACATTCTATTAAAAATATGAAGCAGTGGGGCAGGAGTTCCATTAAGACCTTGCTAATTCCTTTTTTCAGGTTAAAAAAAAAAAAAAAGAAAGATGGTTGTGCAATGAGGCTGGTTAAAGTGCTAAATAATTCTGGAAGTCTGTGAGCAGTACCTTGTCAGCAGTTGCTAAGTCAACAGCTTCACAATCAAAACTTTGTTTTACATTTGCATGCTTTACATTTGAGATTTCTTATCTCTAGGTTTAGATCTTCTAATATACAAAGTGGCTCAATATCAAATTCTTAAAGACTTCAACTTTACAGCAGTGGCGTACCAAGGACAGTGCAGTGGATGCAGCCTGCCTTGGGTGCTGGCCGGGAGGGGGTGCACTCCTGCAGGGCCCATAGGCAGTGGCAAACATACCTTAAAGATGGGTGGCTTGCTGCGCTGCCTCCAATTCAGGCCAGCTCTTCTCTTCTGGCCGAAGTCTTCGACTCCTCTTTAAGGCATGTTTGCCATGCTGCCTGTAAAGTGTGAGCTCGGCAGGGGGAAGACATGATGCAATGCACCTGCACTTTGGGGGGGGGAGGGGGGAGGTGGCAACCGACCCGGATACAGAAGGGGCTGGGAATGCGACTGTTTTACAGAATTTCTATTTAATTCAGTATTATAATCTGCAGTATCCCAAAAAGCCCAAAGCGCTCTTTGGACTTTGAATTGATATATTTCTTGATTGCAGTCGCCTCAGTATTGATGATACTATGGGCTTGATTTACAAAGGGGTTTTTTTGTGTCTGTTCTCTGTCGATGGGGAGTGTGGCAGGGTCAGGAACACAAAGTATATAAAGCACATTACAAATCCCAGAATCCCTTGGAGTAGAGATAGGGAGGCCCCTGCCACTGATAAAGCCCTGGGTGATGCAGAAAAAGGGGAGAAGGAAAACCCAGGTGAAGCGAGAGCTGGGGACAGTTTCTCAAACCAGAGAACACTGAATTCCCTTCCCCTGAGATGGCTGGGACAGAGCAGACCCACACGGAACTGAGGATCTAAGGACGGTTTCCTAATTTACCTTTCTACTGCTCTGCCCTGCTAAGGATAAAGCGGAGACTGTTGAGAGATTTACTCTTGGATTGCTGCACTGCTGTGCAGAGGATAGCCAGTGACTGGGAATTTTCCTTATTGATTGCTGTGTGGAGAATAAACATCAGAGGAGAAGGGGAGGGGGGAGGGTGCAGGAGCAGTGGGAGGATAACCTGATGGCTCGAGCTGCCTGGAATCTGAGGACTGGAGTAGAGGCAGCCAAGTCCTTACCAGCCTGGAAGAGGGGGAGGTATGTGAATGGTACAGTTCCTCCTTGTAGGGATCAGAAACTTAAAGTGCTGCTGGCATATGGCTGGAAATGCAGAGACTGTTGTTGCTTTAAACACAGCTTTTACAACTCTACAGTGAGTGAGCTTTTGTTATTTGGGGTAGGGTTGCCAACTTTTTCACCGAGAAAAACCCGACACATGTGGCTCGCCATGCCCCACCCATTCCCCGCCCCTTGCCCCACCCCTGCCCTGCCCCCAGTCCCACCCATGCTGCACCCCAGCCCCACCCACAAAAATTACCGAGGATAAGTGTAGGCTAACTCCCTTGGTCAGATAATAATTAAACTGGGAACCCCAAAAGCCAAACATGAAATGTACAACACTGGAGAAATAAAACTATAAAGTAATTTCCTCTTGCACTAAACAAAAACGCAAAGATGTTAGCAATACACACTTCCCAGACCAGACATATTCCAGTTAATAAATTCAAAATAAAAAGTATTTTTCTATCTTCTGTTTGGGAATTTTATTTTTCAGTTGCAATTGCTCCAGTCACTTTCTTCTGGTTTCTTCGTGTCTTCTGTGAGCTATCCATTTGTCCTTTCTTCTCTTTTAGATGTTTTCCATTCTCTCTCTATATCTGCTTTAACATACTGATCATTTCCCTTTTGCTCTTTCCCCCATTTCTTTCCTTATTCCTTTATCATCCACTCAAATTTCACCCTTCCAATCTCAATACCCTCTTACTCTCCCAATACCCGGCCCATCGTAGACTTTTCTTCCACACAAAATATCTTTTCCCCTCGCCATTCTCATTCCCCATCCCCTTCTAGTCCTCCCCCCAAATCAGCTTCCTTATAGTTCTAGACCCACCCAGCATCCACTCCCTTCTAGTCCCATTCTCCCATGCCGCCACATCAGCCCATTTCCAGTCCTATTCTAGCCCATCACCCATTTGCAGTCCAAGCTCCCCCATCAGCCCATTTCTAGTCCTATTCTAGCTCCTCGTCAGCCCATTTCCAGTCCTAGCCCCACATAGCTCTTTTCCAGTTCCATTCCAGCCCCCCATCAGCCAATTTCCACTCCAAGCTCCCCCATCAGCCAATTTCCAATCCTAGCCCCCTCGTCAGCCCACTTCCAGTCCTATTCCAGCCCCCATCAGCCCATTTCCAGTGCTAGCCCCCCCATCACAGGCCATTTCCAGTCCTAGCCCCCCCATCACAGGCCATTTCCAGTCCTAGGCCCCCCCCATCACAGCCCATTTCCAGTCCAAGCCCCCCCCCCAACCATCACAGCCCATTTCCAGTCCTAGCCCCCCTAATCACAGCCTATTTCCAGTCCAAGTTCCCCCTCCCCCACCATAGCCCAATTCCAGTCCAGGTCCCCCCCCCATAGCCCAGTTCCATTGCAGCCCCCCCCCATAACCTATTTCCAGTCCAAGTACCCCCCCATAACCCATTTCCAGTCCAGACCCCCCCCCCCCATAGCCTATTTCCAGTCCAGGTTCCACCCCCCCTCATAGCCCAATTCCAGTCCAGGTACACCCCCCATAGCCCAATTCCAGTCCAGATTCCACCCCCCCCCCCTCAATAGCCTGACTCAGAGGATCTCAAGGCGTTGATATCTTTCTGCATTGCACTTAGCGATTCTCCATTAGCTTTGACCATTTCTTTGACTGCCCGAATCTCAGCCAAGATCTCCTGCAAGGTCTCAGGGCTATCTCAGATGACCACCATCTTGTGAGGTGAGAGAGGTTCTGTCTTGGTTCTCTTTGCACTAGCATTTTTGAGTTACTTGGAAATCCAGCCGCGTCTGCTTGGAACCCGACATATCCGGGATTGAATAGCAACCAAGTCGGTAGGAACTATTTAATCAAATATTGTAGAAATCAGGATTCTTGTGTCTTGCCCTTCAGATCACCGCTCTTACACGTCCATCTTGACCAGATACCAGGCTCCGCCCCCCCCCCCCCCAATCAATGTAGAGGTTTGGCATAACAGCGATTGGTGTGCTTTATTAAAATAATTACAGAACTGAACCTGTGTTTTGGACTTGCAGCTAGCTGGAAGTGTGGTCAGCCTACTGCCATACAGTATCTTGGATTTGAGTTTAATGTGCATTTGGACCTAGACAGCGCCCCCTGGTTGTGACAGGAGGAAATAAATTGCAGCTCAGGTCCTAGTTACTCCAAAGAGATTTTGGGGGATAGTGCCTAACGTGTTTTACAGCGATAACACATGTTGTTACTTGGCCCTTAGTGCATGTTGTTGCTTTTTAACATGCGTTATTTTGCCATAACCCAAAATATAACTCAATATGAAGAAATCACTCTATGCATAATTCCACATGTGTTATGTACAAAAATAAGCATGGAGGAGAAAAAGGCCTCAGAACTGCTGTAACAGAGAGCAAACACAGTAGGCAGAAACTGCCCTCAGCTCTACCAACAGAAACATCAGTGGCCTAAAAAATCTCCTCTAGTAGTACACACATTTGATCACACATTTGTTCTTAACTGAAGCATGGGTCATAAGTGCACCTTGGTTCTGTTATTATATGAGTTTTATTTCTTCCACTCTCAGAAAACACAACCAAATGCATATAAACAGGGCACACCCCCAACACCAACGATGCCGGCGAGGCATTTCGCTGAACGCTTTTTCAAGGGCAACGCCCAGAGGCTGCAGAAAAGAGCAAACATAAGCCAATTAGCAACAGGAAAACTAGCATGGCAAACACACAGACCCCGCCGAAAAAGAACATTCAGAGAACATTAAATAACATCCCAGATAAAACCGCTAGAGCCACCAACCTGTAATGATAAAGAGAACACTTAGAAACACCATCAAGCACCTTTAAACTGCCGCTTCAAACATTAGAGGAACCACACGCATGCACAGTGATAAAGGCAGCAGCCTCCTCCCACAAGTGACGTACAAACCTCTTAGCATATGACCGTCAAGAGCACTGGAGTATACACAAAAAACCCGGAAACTGTCTCCAGCAGTCATCAAACGCTGATCAAAATCCCAAAGCCTAACAAGCCGATACCAGAACAAAAGCAGACAACAAAAACATACCTCCCTCCCACCTATCAAGAACAAAGATTCCATTCAATTTTATTTATTTATTTTTTATACCTCGCTCTTTAGAATCAGTGCGGTTTACATGTATTTTTTATTCCCTTGTCCCTGAAGGGCTTGCAATCTATTTGTACCTGAGGCAATGGAGGGTTAAGTGGCTGGCCCAAGGCCACAAGGAGTGGTCATGGGACTAGAGACCCCAGTACTCTGGCCTGATGTTGCTTGTCCCCATGTGGGAATTGAACCCCCAGCCCTCTGGCCTGAGGTAACCTGTCCCAACCACTGAGCCACTCCTCCCTTGGAACATCCCTCCCTCCTCCCATCAGAACATCCAAAATCAAACCTGATCTGATCGATACAAAAACATTGAAGGTCTGAAAACACATGACCCCTATCCAAACAACATTGCACAATAGGAGCCCCTCTGTATGGCCACAACTGAGTCTGCTTCTGTGTTCCCCCATGCGAACCCGAAATGGGCGAATCGTTTTACCTACATAAATTAGACCACAGGGACAGTGGATCAGATATACTACATAACTCGATCCACAAGAGGTGCTACTCTTGATGGAATAGGTCTTCCTATTAGGAAGAAAAAAATGAAACTTTCTCAGAAATTTCACAAATCGAGCAAGCACCACAAATCTGATGTCCCTGAGAAGTGTTCAAACCCTTGGGTTCACAATCAGGCAACACAGAAGGACTCAATTAGATCCCCAAGGTTACAATTACGTTTCCAAACACACCGAAACATTTTATCTCTTAAACCTGGGACCTGCGCCACTGAAAAAAATCATTTTACAATCTTCTGCAAACGATAACTTAAAGGGGAAAATTTAATGATAAAATGTATATAGTGTGTCTCAGGTGTAGCATGAGATGCAGAATGGGGGGAGAGTAGCAAGTCTCTATTGTTATATTTCGCCTGCTTATATGCCCTATTTTTCACTCTGATATTGACCCTATCTCCAGGAACAAGCAGGAATGAGTCTTCACATATGGGTACGTCGGTACCGACGGAGCCTGCGCGGGAACGCTCCCCAGCGTCCAATCAGAAAGCTTTTGGGAGCATCCCTCAGCGCCTGTGTGCTGCCTTCCCGCCTTTCCAACTGTCTCTCCTCAGTTTTCGTTTTTCCACGGAGCCGGCAAGACGTCCTCCTGTCACCACAGAAAATTTTTTCTTTAATTCTTGTTTTCTTGTGGTCGCGACTGTTTTCCCGCCTCCACCGGTATCGCCGGTGGGTTTTTTCTTTTCTTTTCAAAAACTCAGGGAGAGTTTTTCCCTCAGTTTCTGTCTTAAATTTTTGGGGCCTGTAAGGCCTCTCCATCATGGAGCCTTCCTTCTCCTAAGAAGTGCCTTAACTGTGGAAATACAGTTTTCTTTTTAGACTCCAATAACTGGTGTCTAACCTGTTTGGGTCCTGACCCTTTTCCTCCGGAGCAATTAGGCTACAATTTTATGAGAAGAGATTTTCCATTTCGAGTTTCCCTCGATACTGAGTTCCCTTCCAGTGTCAGGGCACCGACCATTTCTTCTCTTCAGGATCAGGTAACCCACAAACAGTCTGTTAAGACTAGCCAATCCTTGAGTGGTAGGTCTCATGTCAAACATGATGACAGCTCCGGCCTTGCCCTCAAGACCGTATTGGCTTCAAAACCCCGGAGGGAGTCTTCGGTCTCCAAAGCCTTTCAGGGGTTTCAGGTTGTTCCTGGGGCTCACCCCTCACAGAACATACCTGAGCCATGCTCGGTGGTGGCATCCGCTTCGAGCGGTACCGATACCCCGGCATCGGCACTGGTGTTGAGTGATCCACTCTTCACCAGGGATCGTCATCTGGCGTTCTCGGTACCTTCGGGACAGATCGATACATCCCAGATTGACTTTCCAGTATCGGCAGCATCGCCGATACGACCACCGACGCCGGTACCCTCCAGACATGCATCGATAGACTCGCTTCCTTCGATGCAGAGTCTGGAATCGATATCTAGTCTGGAAGACTGGGTACCGACGCGTCTCGGAACCGACGCTTACCGATTCCGGATGCGCGGTATCGAGGATACTCACCAAGGGTTTTTGGTTGCCTCGGTACCGCTTGAGCAGCCTCCGATGACTGCTTCGATGTTGGTATCGCCTCCGATTCTGGCACAGTTACCGGTATCGGTACCGATGCCGGTTCCTGCAGTAACATCGGGACCAACTACTTCCATCCCCTTTTCACCAGGATTGCTCCTTTCTATGCCTAGTTTAGAGTCGATACCTGGCATGGACGGTGCAGTACTGACTGTCTCAAGTTATAACCGCCAGTACCAGTAACCATCCATAAGGGCTCCTTTTCTGCACCGGACCAGTACATCCTCCGGTGCCCAGGCTAGTTCTTCAACTTTAGCCTGTCCAGGGATGGTTCCCATTGGAGATCCTTCTTTTCAGAAATTTCTCCTTGACATGGCTACATTCCTTGCTATTCCTATCCCTGGCTATGATCCTACACAAGGCTCTTCTGGGGAAAAGGAAAATATAATGCTTCCTTTACATCCTTCTTTGCAGGATCTTCTTCTGAGAATATGGGAAACACCTTTAAGGGTTTCTTCACCTTCTACAGCAACTGATCTTCTGTATCAGGTGCCCCCCTCTCCAGGGTTTCAAAAGACTCAACTTCCCCATCATTCCATTGTAGTGGAATCAGCAATGAGGAAGGTAAAAAGAAAGAAGAAGCTTTCTTCTTATCCGCCAGGTCATGCTTCTAGAACACTGGATGCTTTTGGACGTCAAACCTTCCAAACATCTATGCTGGCAACAAGGATTCTCTCATATATTTTTTATATGAGTCTATCCCTTCAGGAGGTCACAAAGAAATTATCTCTTTTGACTCCTTTTCTATCAGAGCCCAAGGCTGCAGACTATTCCTTACTTCTTAGTCATAGCCAAAATATATCTTGGTTTCTTTCTCGTGCTTCCCTTGACTCTTTTGAGTCTGTTAGCAGAACCTCTGCTATAGCTATAGGGGCACGACGTAAAGCCTGGCTCCAAGCTTCAGACTTGAACAGATGGGCACAACAAAGACTGGGTAATACTCCTTGTACTGGAGAAAATCTCTTCAATAGGGAGTCTTTACGTCAGGTTGCTCATTGCTCCACTGACTTCCCTGTTTCTGAGGGCTATCCTAAGCCTTCTCCTTCCCCAGTAGGTAGGAAATGCCCTACCAAACCTTCTTTCCCTAAAAGAAGAAGGTTTTATTCTTCTCCTGCTCATCATACAGATGTTCCCAAACAAGGGAAACCTCGCCCTGGTCTGAAGAATCCAAACTCAATCCAGGAAAATTAACCCTCAATGGGGTTCCAATTGATCTCTTATAACATACAGTTCACTTCTTCTCAGCAGAAGTTTTTTTCACTGTTTTTTCATTTCAAACTCTCCGCTTGGATTCCTGTTTCCAGGACATCCACTTGCTCTCAAGTAGACTGAGCTGTCAGGAGATTCATGTCTGTGGGTCACAGGGTTTCCTCCTCTTCCTACCATGAAGAGAGGTTTGCCGACTATCTCATGATAGTTTCCCTGTACCACCATGAAGTTTTTCCTTTTACAGACTTACCATATAGCAAGTCTTCCTTCAGCTCCTATTTTTCTTTACCCTCGTTTCCAGGGCTTCCCCTGTACGAGTGGTACTATACGACTGGAAGACATTCTTAGCCTCTCTAGTCTTCCTTTCCTTTCCAGTGTAGAGTTTTCTCTGGAGTTACCTCCCTGCTTCATTGGGCAGCTCATCAGACATGATCAGGATTTTCTCCTCTTGTTCTGTCTGTTCTCTCTGTTACAAACAGAAAGATTCTCTCTGCTGTTCTATTCAGCAGCTGCCCATGCAGGAGTTCCAGTGATTGGGCTACTGGTACTTTCTACGAGTCCCAGTCTTGTCTTCCACTACTTTCTCTGGTCTTAGTAGTGCTTCCAAGATAGTGCTCATCTATCTTGAAAAATCCTTATCGCTTCTTTTCTGTCATCTCCAAATCTCTGGAGTTGGCAGCATAACTGAGGTGGCAGCTGGTTTCCTCCAACAGCCACTTTTATTTCCCAATTCTCCTACATAGTGCTCTCTGCAATCCTACTGAGAAGCTTTCCACTATGGGCCCTTGCTAGAGAGCATGGGGATTTTTTCTCTAATTACTATCCTATATGGTTGAAAAAGGCTTCCTCAGTCATTCCTTATGACTGTAGGGGTTCTTTACACCCTTCTGTTTCCTTTTAATAAAGGACATAAGCCTTCTCTATGTGACAGTCTAAAGGGTTACCCAATTTCTACAGGAAATATGCTCTTTTTCCTTGCAGCTTGTCCTCATTGTATCCTAATCCTTCATGGACAGCACATATTTAATTGAACAACACATGATACCCCCCCCCCCTTGTTCCTCACTTCCTATGCGTTTTCTGTCCATTTACCATGCGAGAGTTCTATAGGACTCAGGACTTGCTGTTTACAGACTGATATTATCCTCTGTTTTTCACGCAACCATCCTGGTTATTCCACTGGATGGCATTCCTGCACCATCTTAGCCAGGGGGAATAGATTCTCTATATATCTTCTCAAGTAGGTTCCACCTTCTTGTTATTAGATGAATCTTTCTCCTTCACATCTCCCATGTGAATGTTCTTATAGGCATATCTCGATCTGCTTCATTGCAGACATTTATCTTTAGACATCTATATACATGTATGTATATATTTCTATATACTTCTCTATAGATACATATGTCTGTAAGCTGCGTGTGCATATTCTATGCCCCTCCAGATCTCACTATATATATATATATATATATATATATATATATATACACACAGATACACATATATATAGGGATATATATATATCTGTCGAGATGCTTCCTTATAGGTAGATATGTATCTACATACTTATCTCTCTGTCTATGCTTATAAAGGTTTTACCTTCCTATAAGTTCCAGACAGTGGGATTGCAAATCTTCATACTGTCCCTCAGTATGTCTGGAGTATTATGCATACAACCACTACTGTGGTACTCACAGCTTCTACTTTAACCCTACGTCTGGGTAGCCCTGAAGCTCCATGCTACACTATCTTTCCTATCTCTCAACAGATAGGAAAGACAGGGTAGATATTCAGTAGATCTGAAGTTTCAGCCCTTCAGACAGTTGTCCCCCTTTGGAATATGGGCTTTTTTACATACCCCTTCTTCCCTCCAGAGCTGGGCTAGTTGTCCAAATCAGTCTTCCTCTTTGGTTCCTAAATGTTACTAACTCTGTATCCAAAAGAGTTCCCAGCTTTTTCCATAAAGCTTCCACTAAAGACCTGACGTTTTTGTACTACCACAGATGACACCTGGGTCACCTGTCAAATCCAGATTTGGACCTTCGCCTTCACTTCAGTGAAGTCACCTTGAAGATTCCTCTACTGGATCTCCAGTAGACTCCATCAGCCTCTCTACTTCCTGCAATCCAGTAGGTGAGGACCATATTGTGTTTGTTCATGTCAATATTTTTCATGGTAATTATCATGCATACAAGGACTCCTCTCCTGTAGTCCTTAGGTTAGCTGTTTTCCTACAGCTCCTCTCTTTTCAACTCCTACCCTCCATCCTCAGGATGCCTGGCCATATGAGGTGTAGCATGTTCTAATCCTCACCATGCTAGGGCTCCAGGCATCTTAGCTTGGGAGTCCCCATATATGAAGACTCATTCCTGCTTGTTCCTGGAGATAGCACAGTTACTTACCTGTAACAGGTGATCTCTGGGAACAGCAGGAATAAGTCTTCACAACCCAACAACCTCCCATAGGAGTTGTATCTCTCTATCTGTCTTCCTTTCCTCTTTTTCTCTTTTTGTCTCAGCTATAAAACTCAACTGAGAGGAGACAGTTGGAAAGGCGGGAAGGCAGCACGCAGGCGCTGAGGGATGCTCCCAAAAGCTTTCTGATTGGACGCTGGGGAGCGTTCCCGCGCAGGCTCCGTCGGTACCGACGTACCCATATGTGAAGACTTATTCCTGCTGTTCCCAGAGATCACCTGTTACAGGTAAGTAACTGTGCTTTACTGTCGTCTTATAACACAAAATATGCCATTGCAATAAGTATTGAATACCAATAAGAGGAGAAGCATTCAAATGCATAGAAAATACCTCGTTATTCAAGAAAAAATAACACCAGCTCAAAGCTGGTGTTTATTTTTCCATTGGGAGCATCAATGGGAGTAACAAATGGCCCAGTGCTCCTGGCCAGCATCTTAAAGAGGCTGCATTGGAAAGAGATCACCAGTGGTGGGGTGGGGTGGGGGGGGGTTGCCTCCCAAATAAACCTCCCTTCCCTACAGATGACTACAACTCCCATCCCCTACGGGCCCTATGTTCCTGTTTTAAGTCATCCTGGTGGCCCAGTGATACCTGGATGGGAGCAACCCCCAACTTACTCCCACCCAGGCTTGTGCCAGGTTCAAAATGGTGGCTGTGATCCTCTAGTAATAGTCTCATGGTACTAATGCTAGAAGCCAACCACAGTGGTAGTACTAAGGGATCTAGATGCCATTTTGAAGACAGTGCCAACCCAGAGAGGAGCAAGTGGTGGTTGCTCTCACAGGGAGCCTTAGGGGGTGGGGGATTTGGATTGGGTCGGGGGGGTAGTTAGAGGTAGGTGTGAGAAGGGGAGTTTATTCAAAGTAGGGCTTTGACTCCTTGGCGATGCCATACAACATGGCCCCTTTAAGATGGCAGACAGGAGCATCGAGCTGGTGCTAGAGGCCCAGTGCTCCCAGGCAGAAAAGATAATGTTATGTTTTCCTTGAAATAATGTAGCTTGTGACTGAAATAATGTAGCTTGTGACTGCAAACTGCATTATTCCTTTACCGTGGGCATCACTAACCTGTGGTATGGAGTTATCACAGGTTAGTGACTCCCATAGTAAACTAAGCTGCGGTAAAAATGTCATATTTTACTGCAGCTTAGTATTGTAACTACTCCCATCTATTCCTTATATTTTTATTAATCTTCAAGAATTAAACTTAATTTTGATTATGGCAGCATGCCCTCGTTTTTAAGACTCTCTCTTAGGGTGAATGTCTTGTATTTTGTATTGTTCTTACAGATTTATGATGCTAATTATTTTAGTAGTCTATTAGAATGAGACTGAATAAATTATGCCAGGTTTAAAGATTGGGCAAATGAAAGCTTTTTGTATTTCCTGTCCTCTACAAGTCAGTTTGCCCACTTTTAATTAGCACATCTGTTGCCCAGAGCTTTCATTGCTTGTGGCTTATAGATGAGAATATTATTTATAAAATAACTTGTGCAGACAGTTGCCTCTTTTACCCTTATTCTAGTGTTTAAGATATTTGAGTATCTTTATCATTACTCTGCCTCTTCTCGAGATAAAAAAAATCTCCAATAAAGAATTATCATACCAAAAATATATAACAGACAATAAAAAGTGAGACTACACACAAAAAAACAATTTAAACATGCAGCCTGAAAAGCAACAATTAAATAGTGGGCAATTATTGGGTTTTAAAGCGCCTCAGAGAGGGGGATAAAACGCCATAAGACCACTTTTATATCAAGGTCAAAATCATCCCTTAAATATCTTTCATCGGCCCAAAATGCTAGGGTTTTTACATTTCCTAAATACATTTAACAACGACTTAGCTGTAACTTGAAGCAACCCAATGAATAGCGTTCACACGGCAGCTAAAGGACAATAAGCCGACTCAAGTTTTGCCACATCTGCTTTCAATGGCTGCCTCAGGACTCCAGCCACACAACAAAGCTAACTCAGGTACATGAATCAAGAACGCCAAATGTGGCTATTTAAACAGAGAATGAGGGAATGAGGAAACAGACAGTGTTACTCAGCATGATATCAGATGGTAGACTGCCATTCCAAATCATCGTTCAGGCCATTAGGTTGTAGTGAATTTAAAATGAATATCCACTGCTGCTCCAGCCGCACTAGACATTCCTCCATATTACCTTGATAACAGTTCTGGATACAGTCAATGATTATCCATTTCAAATCCTGCCATTGATGAGCCTTAGCCAATGTTGGACTGTAGGTGCAGTAGAAACCAAATTAGTAAGTCTAGACCTGTGCTCGATGAGTCGGGTTCTGCCAACATACACAATCACAAGGACAGATCAAATAAACCAGCCAAGATGTGCCACAATTAGAGATATATCTCGGAGTGTATTGACAGCCAGTTCTAATATCCATCCAAACATTGGTCTCAAAGAAGCACATATTGCATTGCCCACAGAGTGTATGATTCCCCAAATGGGGCTGGTTCATAGTGCAAATTGTAAAATCAGAGTGTATCAAAAAGTCTCACATATTCTTGCCCCTTGTGAAAACAATACACGGGCCCTCCTTAAACACAGAATGTAAAGTGAGAATATGCCAATGTGAGTAGGTGCAATTGCCTATGCCTTGTCGGTGTAACATAAGATGCACACCTATCTATCTATATTCGATGCATTATATTTCTGCAAAAGTAAAACTCTATTTGCATACCAGGCATGAAGGTTTACTGCTCGAACCACCCCAAAGGGGTATCCCCTATGAAAAAAATACCTTGACCACTACACCCTCCTGATACTTCAAATCTGAGTCAGAAGAACAAATGTTTCTAAGATGCAAAAATTGACTGACGGGAAGTACTTTTTTAAACTTGTACTGGTGATGCCTGTCGAAGGAGAGACTGTTATTCCGATTAACAAAGATGTTGCAATATGATCATCTTATTTAACAGATACATCCAAAAAAGGTAACTCTGTACACGAACAAGTGAATTGCAGATGAATATCTTGTGCATTCAGCCAATATGTAAACTCAGTGAAATGTTGCTCAGTCCCTTTCCAGGCACAGAAAATGTCATTGATGTATCTGACCCAGAAACAAATATGTTGGAACCAATTTGAAGGCTATAAAAACCACTCTGCAAAGTCTGCAACGTACAAGTTAGCCACCCTTGTGCCTAAAGATGCCTCCATTACCACACCATGTATTTGTAAATAAAACCGTTCACCTAAACGAAAATAATTTTTTATAAGAACAATGTCTGCTAGAGAGACCAAAAAAGAGGTTGTGACACGGTGAAAATTATCACTTCTAGTCAGCAGTCCTTCAATCAACGATAAAGCTGCATCCTGTGGTATATGGCTATAAAGTGGTGTAAGATCAAATGTCACCAAAAGAACTGCACCTTAGGCAAGTGTAGGATATAGGAAGCCTTGGACTTTGGACTCATAAAAATCTGCATTTCTGCATTCCTGAGAAGTAATTACACCATTTTGCAGAGATACCTGAACTATCTCCAGATAGACATCTCCTGACAAGACAAGATGAGAAGTCTTCTTGACATAACGTGGCTTAGACAAGCCCTTTTTGCAGATGCCCAGTTTTATTATCAGGCACATTAAAGTAGTTTGAAAAGGCAATAGCAAGTACCCTAAAATTTGTGCCCTCTTCCATGTAAATGAAGGAAATGACGTATAAATGTGTGCATGGTAAATAGTGTGGTATGGTTTATTAAAATGTGTTATATCACTCTTTCAAACTTAGACCGTTTACAAAGGACAAATTAAAATAAAAACAGATTAACAACATTATAGAATAAAAACAGTATGGGGTCTATTCTGAACTGCAAATAGTGGGTCTAGACATCCAATCCGGATGTCCAGACCCACTAAATGCCTGGCCTGTGTCCTGGAAAAAGAGCTCCCCATACGTAGATTTGAGCTGTGCGGGGAGCTCTGTTTGTGGGCGGGAGTGGGCCACAGGCAGAGCAAGGAAAGGCTGTGGATGGCACCATGACCCCGGATGTACAGGGCCAATTCTGAGGTTTGCCCTGTATGTCCAAGGTCGGCCATTCGTATGGGGGGCTTATTCCACCTCAAATGTGGAATAAGTCCCCCTAGATGGAGGGAGGATAACAGATCCGGGGCCCTCTGAAGAGGTGAGGGTGTGTAGGGGGTTCCCCACAGCCTGACCCTGGCCACGGCGGCCTGATGGGGAGTCTGGCTGTGAGGAAAATAACTTTTCTGTCGCTGCCAGGGATTGCGGATCCTGCATGCAGCCATGATGGCATGGCAACAGGACACCATGCCACCGCTGCCCTATGCAGGAGCCAGGCTGGACTAGCCAGGGAGTTGCTTGGATGTCCAGGTGGCCAGAATTAGGACACGGCCTGCATATCCATGCCAGAAGACCCGATTCTGATCCTGCGGGCATGTCTAGCTTCCGTGTGATCAGAATTGGGTGCACTGGAGCATGTCTCAATTCTGACTGGACAGATGGGAGACGCACAACAGAATTGGCCTCCACAGCAAAAGGAAGAGGAATGCCAGCCAATAATAGCAAAGTAAAGAGAAATTGAGAGGAGAGGGGGTTTCAGGTGAGGCACCACTGCCTAGTCATCACAGTGAGATGGAACTCCAAAAGAGTGGTGGAAAAGGAAAGTTTTAAGATCGAATTTGAAGTTTTTATAGGTTGTTTTAAGGTGAACATGTGAGGGAAGGTTGTCCCAGCTCTCCTACAGTATATACTGCTTACCATGCATTCTTTAAAATTTAACATCTGCCCAGATCAGGCATATGGGAGTGGCCTAGTGGTTGGAGCAGCAGACTAGAAACAAGGGTTCAAAGCAATTTTCTTTTTACTGATGCTCCTTATGGCCTTGGGCAAGTCGCTCCATTCTCCATTCCCTCTCGTCCAACTAGGGACCTATTTAGTAAAGTGTATAAATATTGCAAAAATCAACATGTGATAAGGGCAAAGTCTGTGCAGTAATGGTTGTGGGTATTGCCAGCATCTGTCCTGCAGTTTCCATAGAGGGCAAATATTTACCACATGGTACATACATTGGCAGACAGTGTGGATGTTTGATCACACTAAGTACAGATACAGCTACTTCAGCCTGCTTCATTAAAAACAATGCATAATACACCATGATCTGGCTTCAGACTCCCGTTCCCTGATCAGCATCCTGATCCCCTTCCCGGTGAAGATCCAGATTACCCTCAATAAGGCTCCGGGCCCTCCAGCTACTTCCCAATTTCCCTAGACACTTACTGGGAATGTTCTTGATAGGTTAGTGGAGGGATGCCAGTAACAATCATTTTGCCCTGTTAACAGACTGGCTTGGAAATGGTGGATCTGACTCCTAGATGTAGACTGAGGTAAAAAGTAGTTTTTAGTTGTGGGGTTGCCAACTGGCTCCAAATTCACATGACAGGATTTATCCAGTTCTGGGTTTGCCCCATTTTATGCAGAGGCTCATAGTTCTGATGTCTTAATTTCGCCAAGATAAAAAAAATAAGATTACAAGTTCATTCATGAAATGGGGCAAACCCAGGACTGGGGCAACCATATTAGGCAAATCTGGAGCTACACGTAGTTGGCATCTTGGATGTCCACTTCCCTGGATAATCTTTGATGCAACCGCTCCCTAGGTGGATAATTTGTGAAGCCAGATTCCTCCCGTGAGCAACTTCTAGATCTAATAATTTCTATAGAGATATGGGCTGCCTTGGCCCCAGCACTACAGGGTACTTTATGAAAGGGCTCAGAATGCATTTAGATATGGAAGAAATATTGTTGATCTTACAGGAAATATTAGAGATGGAGGTTCTAAAATATAAGAGACGGAGAAGAGGGAATATTGATAGAGAGAGAGGAGGGAGTGATAGATACATGTCATCATACACATGAGCACTTCCAAAGTAAATCTGCCTTGATATACAGTCCAGATGTACCTACAAGCAAAATGTTAACAATGGACAATGCTTTTTCCTATATAGAACATTTCAAATGTCTAAGGCAGATTTGTATTAAAAATACAGTAATATTTCTTTGCCTGTGTTCTTTGCACTGCATGATCTGTTTTCTACTGTATGCAAAATAACTGTTGTAGCAGAGACAAGACTGAAGGAGGAGATTGTTAGGTCTCTTCACACAAGGTATAGGGGGAGGCGGGGGTTCTAAAAGAATGGAGTAAGGCAGCAGGTCATCTCAGGCTCTGGTGAATGCAGTCTTCAGGCATCCGGGCAGTGATTTCCCTCCATAGCCCATGTTCCCTGTAAAATAGTTATCTCCAAGTTATAATGCCCTGTTCAATGTAATTTCAGTTTGTTCAATGTAAACCGCCTTGATATCATGAAAGGCGGTATATAAGAAATGTTAAATAAATAACTAAAATAAATTCCAGTCCACTTTAAACCATTAGACTTGTGTACAGAGGGTTATATCCATCTCGGAGTCCCACCTGACTCCCCTACGTTTTTCCTGGGGAATTCTGTCTGACAGTTTTCCCCATTTTGGCTATTTCTTCAGGGTTTGGCAGGAGTTCTCTGCCCCCCATTAATACTGTAGTCCACTTTAATACTGTAGTCCACCAAGTTTTAAACCCCTGCCCCAAAGTCCATTTGATTTCTCAATGAGTGCGTATAGCTCAGTTCAAACAGAAAAGTCTATAATCTTTCCTGTTATCCTTCACATCCAGGGTTTGAAAGGCACTTTCTTAAAAGGGCAGGATGGTGAGCCCGCCTGCCACAATCCACAGGGAGGCAGATTCCATATTTATTTATTTTATTTATTTAACATCTCTTATATACCGCACTATTGTCATCAGCGCGGTTTACATGGAACCAAACATATACATACAGGACAACTGTAGTGCATTTTACAAGTAACAGGAATTTAAGGAACTTGGGAGTACGGGTAAACTATATCAACTATATAGGCCGGTTATCTCCAATGGATATGTTTAAATCAGCCACAGGTGTGATTCAGCCCTAATTCCACATCCACAGGTATAGGTGCACCCATGTTTATAGAATTGGCACATACAAGTAGCTGGCGCTGCACTTCCAACATGCTAGTTAGCCGGCTCGTGCATGTACTCAGAGTGAGAGCTGCGCAAGGGTGAAGGCATGGGCCATAGAGTGAAGTGGAGAAACCAATCCCCTCTAATATTACGGGACATGGGTAGTTGTTGAAATGGTTTTGGATGTCCCCACGCTCACTGTATTCTGGACACTTACACATTTCTAATCATGTCCGTCTCCGTGATATCTGTGGATACCTCTGATGGCCAATCGTCTGTTAAAATGTGCATCTCCTAAGCTGCTGTTCTCACTGACAGTATTTTGTTGTTGCAAACTAGACATCAGTACTAATGATAAATGAATGCCGATGCAAACTAGACTATATACTTTCATGCCCAGAAAAAGTTCTAAGTAATCTCAGTGCACTCTAATATGTTATAAGAGAAAGTAAATATTAACATGTTTGTCATGACATAACTTGCTTCAAAAAGTTACTTAATAGCATTTTTAGACAGTACAAATGAAGGTAACATTTAACATGAGGGTATTTAATAATGCGGTATGATAAACTTGTGTGTGTGGATAGGATGGGTGCGTGCTTAGTTGGTGGCGGAAGTAGTATATCAGTTTGGGTATGGGATGTTGCTTGGATGCTCAGATGTTTCTATGAATAAAAATGTTTTGAGGTCTTTGTGGAAGTCTGTGAGGTCATCTAGTGCCCTCAGGTTCGTTGGGAGGGAGTTCCATAGTTTGGATGCCAGTAGTGATGGTGCTCTTTTTGAAGTTGTTTGGTTTTGTGATAGCCTGCAGGTGTGCCGATCATGTCGTTATTGGTGGTTCTTGGTCTGTTGCTGATATCCCTTGTTATAACGTTTTGGAGTACGTCTGCTGAGAGGTGGTGAATGACTTTGAAGATGATCATGATTGTTTTGTATTTAGCTCTTGCCAGCATTGGGAGCCAATGCAGTTGTTGTAGGAGACGGGGGTGATGTGCTCGATCCTTGGTGTGTATGCTCTTTTAATGCTATGGCCTTCTGGCTATGCCATTTGTTTCCCACATATCTGGGTACTGGCATTCCTCACAGCAATTCCTATATGTGATTACACTTGCCCCATTCAATGTCCACTCTGTCTCCACTTATTTTGGTCTATATACATCCACTATCTGTGGGATAACCCTGTCTGCCTTCCCACAGTCTGCTTTGTAGCAATGCTCCCCTGGTCAGGCCTTTGTGGGCATGGGAGATGGGATCCCTCTGCCATCATATCAAATAGCCAGCCTCCAGATATATCACCACTCTCGCAGCTTGCATAAATCCTGGACTGGGTGAAGATGTAGGCCTCATGGCGCAATCTGGGGCATGTTGGCATGACATTAGTCATGTCTCCCAACGCCTGGCACAACTGATGTATGGCTGCCCTATCACACTGACACCTGGTGACACTACGGTCATTTGTAAGGTCCAGATACTGGCCAGGCATTCATGTCCTCCCTGAATTGCAGATCAGCCCACCAGATCCACCAATGCAATCCTCAAACCATACACACACACACACTCACTTGCAGGGACGAATTGTAGAACACAGCAGAAAGTTTTCTAAGTACTGGCCTTATTCTATGACTCTGGCAGGAATAACGGGCACCTCTGCAGGAAAGTAAAAAAAAAAAAACATACATGGGCCTTTCTTGAATACATTATAAAAGTCTCCATGGCAAACCACATCCCCATTCCACCCCTCCCAGCTGCGGGCATAGATCTCCTTGCAAGCACCATGGATGTCCCCGTTCTCCTTGTACCGGAATACACCCATAGTCATTTTCGTGAGATACACATCTGTGCACGTGCAAGCGGCCTATTCGGGTTCTGGAATGGCCCTATAGCCTACTACTATTATTTATATAGTGCTATAAGGTGCACACAGCGCTGTACAGACACTACTTCCCAGAGCTTCAACATCTCCTGGAAGGTAATGCAAAAGTCTCTCATAATACAGGAGCAATTCTTTACATTGAACACTTTGACTCACTTAGTCTGGTCTGCAGTTCCTCTCTGTTAGGTCTCTTGGGTAGAAGGGGTTAGAGTGTCTTCTGTAGATGTTTTAATATGAAAGAGATTCAATTGTGTAGAGTGATCATTGCTGTGGCAAGTCTGTCCAGTGATGACAATCACACAGGCATTCAGAGACTTCAGCAAGAACATTTATTTGTCTATGTATGACTTTTCTTCAGTCACCATTTCTGCTACTCTGTGACTTCAAATGTGCAGTTTCTTATGTTTGTTTTGTTTTTAATTTTTCATTTAGTTTTAGGAAGACAATCAGGATGGGTATCAGGAATTGAATGGCTTGATTTTTAAAGTGAGCATTAGAAAGGAGGGAGGGAAATTGGGACTTGGAAGAAGTTTTTTTTTTTTAATTTTTATTTTTGACTGTTGAGAGGGAATGAAGGGAATGGGAGCGTGCATCATGTATGTGTTATTCTTTGAGAGTCAGGATGGAGGGAAGCACAGAAATAAGAAATAAAAACAAAACAAATTATAAGAGACCTTTTTATTAGACTAACTTAACATGTTTGCTGATGAGCTTTCTGGAGCTAACACCCCCTTCTCAGCTCAGAAAAGTGATTAGCCTTTCATTTCTGCACATATAAGAGTATCAATGTGATGACCATGCTACTTTATCTGGGAGAGAGGGAAGGGAATGAATGCTTGGGGGAGATATTTTTGCTTATTTATTAGGTTGTAGGAGAGGGTTCTTGAACTCAGGCCAGTCAGATGCCAGTCATGCCTGCTAATATAGCGCACAAATTTTCTCAGCCACATTGTGGCTGGCTCAGAAAATCAGGGCTATCCATTTAACTTTCTCCCTGACCTAATCCTACTTCATGGACCTCCCAGTAATTTGACCAGCTAACGTACACCACTCCAGTGAAACATAGGGGCTATTTTACCAAACGTGTGCACTTAGAGGCATAAAAGGTGGTAACTGTTACTGCAGGGTTAACACATATTTACTGCCTGGCAATAGTAGCTAATATGAGAGAAATGCAGATATTGCAGGCACTTTTTTGAGATATCTGCATTTCATGCAGTAGACCCAGGAGGAGGTGGGATCAATGCAGGGAGTAGGCGTCTCTATTTTTGGCAGTAACTACTTAAAAATATTTTGTGCAGTGGCTGCCAAAAAGAGCCAGATCACAGCTGCAGATAATGCCACCTCAAGAGCTGGAGTTAGCTGTAGCTAACTCTGCTGTGGACATCTTTGTGGCTGCAATCACCGTCCTGATCACACCCCACCAACCTAATGACATTGTCAATTCTACAGAAGTACAGAGTCATGGTATATAAAAAAAGTATCCTCTCCCTTTCAGCACCACTGGGAACTGTCCAGGGGGTTCAATGTACCCCCTAACTAAGATGGGCATCCTGGCTAATCAGTTAGGCCCCTGCAACCCCCACAAAAAAAAATGGACAGTCAGGCTCCTGATCCCCCCTCCCCCTTTAAAACCACTAAGTCCAGGCAACTCAGTCTAATGAGGCCCCTCTGGCATCCCACCTCTGCCCCCCCCCCCCCCTCCAGCCTGTATCTTACAAGTTCTGCTGATCTAGTGGTCAATGGGGGCAGAAGCAGTCATTCCTGTTCCTGCACTTTTTATCGAGGCTCCTCAAAATGGCTATGATCACACAATGCTGCCCTCTGGCTTCTTGAAGCTGGAGGGCAGCACTGCATAATCACAGCCATTTTTAGGAGCTTCAACAATAAAGGCTAAAGCGACGAGGTGAAAGGACTAGGGGCCCCCTTAGGCTGACAGTCTATCCTGGATTTAGTAGTTTTAAGGTAGAGTTGGAGTCCAACTGGCTAGTCTGTTTTGTTTTTTTAATGATCAGGAGGAGTTTCAGGAACCAAACGGACTAGCCAGGATGTCCATCTTAGTTGGGGGGGGGAGCACCAATCCCCCCCCCTCCCCGGACAGTTCCCAGTGGGGATCAGGAGCTGTCCTAGGGGATAGATGCTGAAGGGGAGAGGGAGGCTTTTTTTTTTTTTTTAAATATTGTCGCTGCTGCAGATCTGCACATCGATGGCATTGACATCAGGTCGGGGGGTCCTGATCAGTGCTTGGAGGGGGTAACAGGAGCAATTGGAGAGACAGAGCTAGTGAGAGCTCTCTTCACCTGATCACTACCTGTCCTCCCCTTGCATTTACCATGGAAATCCATGATACCTGCATCAACAAACACCTCAGGACTTCCAGTGCTACCTGCCAAAGCAGGAACGTGAATCTCCATGGTAAGTATAAAACCTCTGGTTTCTGCAGGAGACAAGCTGGGAATGCCCCCTTCAGATACCATAGAGGGTTTGGACTTAATGCAGGTCTTTTTCAGCTATCATGATTTAGTAAGCATGCCCCTTACTGTGCAATTAGCAGCAGAACTAGCGCTCAGTAAGTGCAACTGTCAGGGGCTTGCCCAGCAAGTTCCCAGCAGTTAACTCATTCTCCCATGCCCAACAGAGCAGCATGAGTAACGTGGGTGTAGCTAATGCCATGCACAGAAGTACTGTTATGTGCACTCATGCTAATTGCCAAATTACCACTGAGCACTTGACAATTGCCCTTGCACTAGTAGCAGAGCACTCTCCGAGCCCACAGTCTGTCCCTAACCCTCCTCCTCTTCCCTGTAGTGTGCGATATAGCAGCCGATAGCTGGCATGCACGAGTGCTAGTGTTCTCAACTGCTAGTTTCCATGCACGTGTCAACTGGTTAGCGGCCTTTACTAAAAGGCCTCCTTTAAGCAGCAACATTTAACCACTCAGCAGGGAACTTTTCAGAGTCTTTGATCTAGTTGACTTTTCCTTTTTAGTCAACTAGATCCTTTTCAATTTTAACCCCAAAAGGAAATTCTTAATTTTATAATTCATTATGGGCCCAATATTCAGTGGCAATGGCTAGAGCTGCCGTTGCTGAACCATAAACCCAGATATTCAATGTGAGGACCATGTCCGGGCCCTAACTTGACTATCTGGGTTGCCCAGATTGCTAAAAAGCTAACCAGGCAGTGGCACTATTCAGCCACTTCCTAGTTAGCTTCTGCGGCGAAGGTGAGGCTAGCCTTTACTGTGCTCGACTTTAGCCATGCGTTAACTGCCCTGGAATGCCTCAGCATACCCTAATACTAACTGGTTAGTATCGGGATGTGCAGCAGTAGCACCTGCAGTTAATCAGCGGCCCTAACCATGTTAGTGCCACTGAATATCCTGGAAAAAGGCATTAACACGCTTAACGGTTCTGCTAACCGTATGCATCCCTTTGAATATCCCCCCCCCCCCTTAGTGTATATCGTCCTAAATGTAGAGTCATACTTAACTCAGACAAATCTGGAAGGAACATGTTCTGAGACATACAATCGCTTACATTTAAAAATGGATTTGTTTGGATTTTAGTGCCAAGCAACAAAAGAACACTGACCTAGCTCACTAGAGCCCCAGAATGTGGTGCATATACCAAACTGAACAGTTCATCCAGTAAGTGCCAGGTAGGATTTTTGATGTGGTGATTACAAGGCAAGCTACCATTCAGGAGAGAGAGTATGCTTTTGTATGACAATTTGTGATTGAATCTTAGTGACTCAAAACAGCTGCTATAAAAGAAAGCAACTAAATCCTTGTGCATGTCTGTCCTACAATATGGATTGTTTTCCTCCCAGTTCTCTTCTTTTACCTTCCTTCCTATATTATCATGTATCATTTCTGTAATTTGAGGAGATTCTTCTTTGAATATAGGCTTCAGAAACAACAACGTCTTTGAGAACATTCATCCTTGGATGGAATGGAGCCGCAGTATGAGTCTCAATAAGGTGGTTATGAAAGCGATTTCTCAATACTGACAAGTGCTTTGTACTTATTGCTTCTCCTGATTTTGATCTTCAAATATAAGCACTCTGAAGCAGAGGTTCTCAGCTACAGTTCTTGAAAGCCACAAACAGACCTACTTTTCATGAAATCCTCAGATGTATTTGTCTACATTCTGTCAAAGAGTAAAACTAATTTACATAGCTTGGGGTAATTTAAAACTAGATTTATTTTGAGGCCTTCAGAGAACACAGCTGGAAAAATCTGCATAACCTTGCAAAAAAACACACAAATTGTGGATTGTGTATCTCATATATGATCTGTCTCTTACTCCATTATGGGCCCGATGCAGACTTATGGGACATGCAGCTTAACAAGCCATCCTGGCCCGATTTCCCCCCTCCATCTCTCCCCACATGTCATGAGCAGCAGGAGGGGGTGGAGTGGGGGCAGGCCAGCCCAGCAGGACCTACAGTGCTGATTAAGGTCATGGCCCTGTACGTCCTGCCGGGTCAAAGGGGATGTGCTACTTATTTCATCTTGAATGTGGAAAAAGCAGCAGTGATCTGGCAATCGGGCCCGTATGTCCCCCTCTGGGAATCAGGCTCCACTTCACTGTCAAGAGAAAAGCATTTTATTTATCTGGGTTTTTTTATACTACCATAATTTTAGTCAAAGCGCTTTACATTGTAACTTAAACTTGGTAATGTACATTAAACAGGGACATTGATAACTTGGATTCTTCTGAGACAGTGGAGGGTTGAGTGACTTGCCCAAGGCCACAAGGAGTGCTAGTGTGAATAAAACCCTAGTCTTTTGGTTCCTAAGACAGTGTTCTAACCATTAGGCTACTCCTCCACCATCTAACCTCTACATAGAATAGACCAGGGGTGGGCAATTCCCATCCTGGAGGGCCACAGACCAGTCAGGTTTTCATGATGTCCCTAATGAATAGTCATGGCCCTATTTCCATACAATGGAAGGAAGGCAGTGGATGCAAATAGATCTCATGAATATTCATTAGGGACATCATGAAAACCTGACTGGTCTGTGGCCCTCCAGGACCAGAATTGCCCACCCCTGGAATAGACAAAAAAGAGCTAAAACTTCAAATTCATATTTTTCTGTATTTTATACTATCCAGTGCTGTCCAATTAATTGCACAAAGTGGAATTTAAGAAAGGAAGTTCAGGTGCAATCTAGGACATCCAGGGCAAAAGCACTCAATAAAAAGCCAGGGACATGTACGTTTCATCCTGATTTTAGCTACTTGGACATCTCCAAAATGGATGGCCACAAAGACATGCCTACTACAAACACTATCATATGCTAAATGCATGTCCGTGTAAGCTATTTTTCATGTGGGGATGTGCATCAGTGTGCTGAACTGATAACAAGTATCCTTGCTTCCCTGTAGTTTTTGTTATCGTAGAAAGTCTAGATATCAAAGTACTGTTGTCTCTTTGCCCTCCAAGTTTCTGGATGGAAGAACGAGTGCTTTTCTGATGCTCATTCATGCCCTGGAGCAGGAATAGACATAGATGATTCTGCTAGTGGGTAGGGACCTGCTCAGTGGTTCTGAATTTGGGCACACACATCCTCCTTATCCAGAACGCCCCTCCCCTGTCATGTCTCCAGCATGCCCCTTCACAACTTCAGTGTCCTCATAGTGGGGATGTCTATGCTTCTAAAATGATTCTGGGGATATCTCTGTGATTGGTACATCTACATGCCCATTTTCAGACATCCCATACTGTCTAGCTCTTTTTATACTCATCTGTACTATTCAATGTTCTGTGCTAATGTTATGCAGAGCTAAAATGCTTTGAAAATACGTGCTAAATGTTCATACATAATGATCGTAGGCTCAGTTTCAGCCTTTTAGATACGAATGGTGGAAAATTAAGTGACCTTAACTGTGGTTTAAGGTGAAACGTGATGTCAGCTTTGAGAAAGATACTCTTATCTCCAAAGAGAATCATGGTTGTCTATTCTGTGAGTTCACCAAATAACAAACTAACTGCCATGAGGTTAAATCCACCTCTCGAAGCTGATCTTTCTGTTTGGACTTCTGCACAGTTTTTTTTTTTTTTACCAGACCACAGAATAGTTTGGTTTTACGTAAGTGGCACTTATTTATGGTGTTTTTACCTGTGTTTATACAGCTCCGATGTGGGCTCATTAAAATTTGAGCAAAATGGAAGTATAGCTTCGAGAGGTGGACTTAACCTCATGGCTGCTCTTCCAACAAAAATGCATACACGCTAGCTTACAAAAAAATCATTTTCACTCTATTTTTGGTTTGGGATATTCTGTGAGTTCAGCTTCACCAGAGAGGAGGTACTCCAGGACATTTTCAGACACTGCACTAGAAGCCCAGTGGGGGAAGAAAATAAACAGCAACTGTGGAAAAGAAATTCCCAAATAAAATAGTCAAGTAGCTCAAAGAGGCTTGCAAAATGGATGTCCAATTCCTATGCAAAGCTGAGAGCTGTGGAATGAGATGCTGAAGATGAACATTTCCAATGGATGGGAGAGACTCGAGCTGACATCTGGCAACACTGCTGGTTATAGTGGATGCATAATCACTATACATCTCCATTTTCCATGCAACCGGCATAACTGCATCTGACAAATGTCTAAAAACATCCAACCTGGACTATTAACACACACCAGAAACTATTACAGACCTAATCAAATTCATTCTAACCCATGATTACAGTTTCAGTGATAGCATCTATTTATAGATTCAAGAGTGATATGCGGAAATATTTCTTTATGGAAAGAGTGGTGGATCCATGGAATAGTCTCCCGGTGGAGGTGGTAGGGATGAGGACAGTAACTGAATTCAAAAAAGCATGGGACAAACACAGGATCTCTAAAGGAAAAAAGGGGACTGTTGTAGTTGTTGATATGGAAGGACAGACTAGATAGGCCATGTGGTCTTTTTCTGTCGTAGTTCTATGTTTCTGTGCACCAGTATGATACCGCATTCTATCAACCTTTTATGGCAGAACTGGAAGAGTCTTCTTTGAATAAATATCAAACTAAACCTTTCAAATATTACTACTATATTTTGGTATACACCTTAATGTAAAGAAGACAAAGATCCTGACAACTGGCAAAATCAATAAGTTCATCATTGATGGAGAAGAAAATTTCAGTAACGTCCTGTAGATGTGAAAGTTGGACAGTGAAAAAGATAGGAAGCAAATTGATGCCTTTGAATTATGGTGTTGGCAATGAATACTGTGTATACCATGGACTGCCTGAAGAACAAACCAGTCAGTACCAGAGGAGATCAAACCCAAGCTTTCTTTAGAAACTCAGATGGCAAGACATTGACTTTCATAGTTTGGACACATCATGCGAAGAAAGACATCATTAGAGAAAGACATCATGCTTAGTAAGGTAGAAGGTAAACGCAAAAGAGAAAGGCCAGCAATGAGATGAATCGATATAATAACAGCAGCTACGGATGCCATTCTGTCAACAATGAGCCGCCTGATTAAAGTCCGAACATAGTTTAGGACATCTATACAGAGGGTCGCCATGAGTCAATACCGACTCGATGGCAGATAACAGGTATCAGGACTGAAGGAGAAGAGACTCTCAGTTCACAACTTTTTGCATGCGCCCTATTCTGTGAATGATAAAAAGAATAAAAAGTTTAGGCAAACAAGAAAGATACTGTACGTCCCAAGGAAAACATGAGACTCAAAGAATCAGAGAAGACGACTTTTCAGTAAGCATGGGAGACAATATAGATAGGGATAACTAAGCTGCCTCAGCACTTCTTGCCTGCTTCCTCATCTAAAAAGCACCATTTGAAACTAAAGAATAACTGCTCTCCACATTCATGAGAGTATTTCTTTTTTTGCCTGTTCACATCTCTATTCCATGTGAATGAAGAAATAAGCATGCATACTTTCAATCCTAAGCCTTATATGCAACAATGTGAGAGAGGTCGCCACATCCTCAGTTCTTGCACATTGGAGATATGATAGAGGTCTATAAATTAACGAATGGAGTGGAACGGGTAAACAGATCAGTTGTTTTACACTGTCAAAAAGTAGAAAGACTAGGGGACATGCAATGAGGCTACAGTGTACCCATTTAAGACTAATCAAACTATCAAATTCATTTCTGGAGGGTGCAATAAAAGCTGCTAGTGTTAGCTGGGTTTAAAAAAAGATTTGGGCAAGTTCCTAAAGGAAGGGTCCATAAACCATTATTAAAGCGGGAAATCCACTGCTTACCCCGGGACAAGCATTGTGGAACCTGTGTGTCTTTTTCCAAACCTGCTGGGTACTTGTGACCTGGATTGGCCACTATTGGAAACAGGATACTGGGCTTGATGGACCTTGGTCTGACCCAGTATGGCATTTCTTATGTTCATATATTCTTACATTAGTTCAGTTTAGTTTATTTAGTAGCTTGATATACCTACTGCCTTTTGTTAATTTCACAGCAAAGCAGTTTACATCATAAAAGAAACAAGGCCAACACTTCAAAAGAGCTACTTTTCTCCCAACAAACTAACAGTTTTACAGTATTCCCCACTGGGACTTTCCCTGTATTGGCTCCTGAGAAATATACCACAGATCTTCTCCGGTACAAGAACTGGAAAACTTCTGAGCCATTGCAGATGAACTTCTTATGGCAGCCTTTAGTGTTGAAAAGGATAGAATCCATTGGGAAGTCTATGTAGAGTTGTCTCCTTCGTCTTTAACCAACTCAGGGTTCTATTTATGAAAGTGTGTTAACCAGTTAGCATGCATTAATGGACCTTAACACATGTTAATTAAAGTGCATAGTTGATAGGCTCCTTTTACAATAATGGGGTCTACATTATTTGTTATCATTCAGTACATTAAATAATGTAGGCCCCTTTATTGTAAATTGGACCTATTTACTAATTATGCACTTAAATTATCATGTTAACTGGTTAACACACTTTAATAAATACAGACTTCTGTGTTCCAGTGGCAAAGCATAACTTCACGAATTGGCTACCATCATGAATCCAATTCTGTTACAATCTAGCTGGTATCCTTCTGACCAGCAATGTTAAACCACACCAGATTAGAGCCACTATGGAGGCTGTCTTAAAATGTGCATCTCTATCGGCAATTACTTAGTCCTTGCTCCATATATTCACATATCATTGCTGCCTGGACCGGACTTCAATCAAAGATTGTGCATTTGATCAAGCAATGCTAGGTAAAGGTAATCTGTCCTTACAAACAGTTCCACATTTACAAACACATGTGAGAGGGTTGCTCCTCAACAGTGTAACAATTTTCTCAAATACTGGAGCGACCGTAAATTTGGGGTCATGCTTGATACAATCCTGATTGTTAACAAAGAAAATTTGCTTACAGCATAATCCTGCTGGCCTTCCTGAGTTAGTTATCTCTGAGCATTAAACTTGAAGAGGAAAGGTCACACATGCTCAGAAGGTCACATTTGTTTTGAGCTCAGGGAGAGATGTGCTCCCACTTATTGGCTCGATTTAATCCTGCTGTCTACAGACAATACCTGTTAAAGGTAAGCAGCTTTGCTTTATATGGCTTACAATTTGAATATTAAAATGCCTTTCTTTTTTTATTTTTTTTTATTTTGATATTTACATTTTCAGCACCCTGAACATATGGCAAACATTGTAAGAAGCATGTTAAACCAAATCCATCTTAACTTAATTCCACTACCCCTCCCCTCTACCCCTCCCTCCTACCTTCTAATGTTTACCCTTTACCCTCCCCCCCATCCCCCCGGTCTCCTTGTGGTATACACATATACAGGTACTACTACAGGAAACAACTTTGCAGTGAAAGAATATCAAATATTTTACAGCTATTAGATGTGTATCTTTCCAGCGCTGCAAATTTGTCCAAATAGTACCATTTATTATTTTCCCCAGTGCTTATCTGATTGCCTAAGTTATTGTGCCCCGTCTGAAGGCCTTGAATTTGATTTTGACCTCTTTGTCTCAGCACCATATCCTGTATTTTTTTGAATCTGGCATATAAACAGAGGGAATTCTATCAGTACGCAGCATCTAGCATAGATGAGTCTTTCCAACAGGATACGATCATTTTAATACCTATAGCCATCATAAAATTGAATGAGTATTTTATTTTCGGTTATGGGGATCTTACTATCTTTTGAACGTAGAATGATGGTTTTCCAAGATAACTGTCCTTTAAACCAAAGCACTTTCTGAATCCTGTCCCATATCTGCGACCAGAATATTTGAACATGTGGGCAACTAAACATCATTTCCTGTTCGGTAATCCAGTTTAGTCCTCCACAATCGGGTAGTGCCCTTCCTCCTGCAGCCTGGAGACTGGACCAATCAAGTCTTCTGTAGTATATATGCAGACGGAGCTCCCAGAAGCCCCCAGGGTGTCCAGTCTCCTTGCAGCTTGAGGACTTCTGTGCCCTTGCTGGGCACACTAAGTGACACTTGAAGGAGCAACAATAGTTAGTTAGTTCTTTTGGGATTTCGTTTTTGGTCCTTTATTTACCATTTATTTGCTAGGTAGCTGTATCTTTAAAAAAAAAAAAAAAAAAAAAGCATTGCACAGGGGACATCCGGGGGGGAAGCCAGACCTGCTTGGGCTCCTGCCTTCCTGCCTGGGAATTTCTGAACCCTGGGTTGAGCTCTCCCCTAGGCTGTACGGGGAAGAGCCATACCTGATTCAGCATTGCCTGTCACTTGGTGAAGTTGACTGAGTTCCTTGCTGTTTCCTGAGCTGGTAGGAAATTTCCTTGCTTTCACTTTTCAGCTGCCTGTTTGCAAAGTCAGAGGCTCTGTCGGCTCCCAAATTGCACTTTTTCCTGATTTTTTTCGCTTGCCCTGTATTAGAGGGTCGTTTTCTTTCTTTTCCATATTATTTGGTTACCTTTGTATTTTCGCGCCGTTTTTTACCGTGGGTGAAAAAGTGCGGCGGCCATTTTGGATTTCTAAAGTGTGCTTTTTAAGGGCACTTTTTAACACTTGTGCACGGGTTCCCCTGGTGTTTTTGGGGTTTATTTTCCTGGCGATTTTGCTCAGGGCACCCCTAGGATTCTGGGGAGTGTTTTGTTTTCTGTAAAAAAAAAAAAAAAAGAAAAAAAAAAAAACCTTTTAAATTTCAGTCTGTACTGTTTTACATAGGGTTGGTCCCTTTGGTGTGGGCTTCCCTGGTTCTGTTCCATTCTTTCCCGCTGTGCGGAGGTTGCCTTAGCATGTATGCCAAACCCCAATATGTGATTTCCGGGTCCCGCAGAGGTGCAGTAACTGACTCTGGCATCTGCAGGGGCTGCAACTCAGTTTCTTCAGACCTGGAATGTCTTTCTCCCACTGCTGTCTGTAGCTCTGTGGTAACTCGATTGATTTTTCTTGATTTTTCAGCGATTTTAGGCATTTCTCTCATGCCTGCAACCCTCCCACCTTCTCCTTTGACGTTTTAAGTTAATTCCTTAGTTTTGGGGGGTTTTAATTCACTCTTTTTGTGTTTTGTTTTTGCTAGCGGCCATTTTGAATAGCTAATGAGCCTCGGTTTTGGGCGGGAAGCCAGATTGCTTCTCTGCTAGCTTCTCACAGCTGTATTGCTGTTTCAGTTTTTTTCCACAACACTTGATAGATGTTAGTTGTGCAGAGGTTACCTTTTTCTCTGCCTATGTTGGAACAGAAGGGATAGAAAGTACAGTAGGCATGGATAGAGAACAGTATGCAATTCAGAGCCACAGTACAAGGCTGAGTCACTGATGAAGGGTGCAGGGCTCATGGGTTACATTCCCCGCTGTGCCCAGCGGGGGAGGCTGGCTGAGGCATTACCTATTAAGGGGAATATTGTGGAAGGCCTGTTCCTGCGGGACGCAGTTATTTGTTTTTAGTTCTCCCTGTGCCTTATTCTGGTTACGCTGTATAGGCTGTCAGAAGAGACACAGGGACCTCATGAATCCGCTCTGCTCTTCCCCAGATGACCTTGGGAACTCCGGGGCTGGCTTCAGGAGAGCTCTCCATTGGCCTTATGCTGCACTGAGTCTTTACCACGAGAATTTGGATACCTCCAGGAAGTTCAGGTATCATTTTTTGGTATGAAAACTGTGAGTACTCTGTTTTTGTTTTTTATTCCTCGCCTCAGCTGCTCTGGGATGATTTCAGCTGTATCCGGACCGGCTGCCTCTGAGTTTTGAAGTTCCTATTTTAAATTTTTAGTCTCCAAACTGCAGCCGGGTTACTTTGTACGTCCTACGGATTATTGTACCTGTCTTATTCAATATACCATTTGGTTGAGGTTTTAAGTCAGTGTTTTGGATCCTGTCTGTTTTAGGCTCGGCCTAATTAAGCATACTCACTGTAATTTTCCTACGGCTGGACTGTGCTTCTACATCCCTCCCCAGAAACTCCTTTCAGCCCCTACCATGGAGGTCTGAAGGGCAGCGGAAGGATCCCACTCTAATTTCCCTACTTTTAGTCACTGTAATTGCCTTACCCTGACGTGAAAGTTTCTCTATGCCAGCACAGTGAATGACTGCCAGTTCCCTTCTCAGTTCTGTAAATACCTGACAGCTTGTCGGTGCCGGCGGCTGTTTTGTTTTTCTCTTCAGTATTTCCTTTTAGAGGATACAGCTCTATACAGCAGTTTCCACACCTTTAATCATGCTGTGGAGGCATGTGGAGTTTCACAATCCATTTCTTGAGGTGTCTTGGGTTTCCCTGAGCCTTCCTGGCTTTTTGTTTTCAATGCACAAAAAAAACAAAACAAAACAGAAATAAATAAGCCCCACACTAGAAGAGGAAAGGTGGTTTAAGTCTCTACAATGCCCTTTTCTCTGGCTCTATTATAGCTGAAATGTACTCCGACGAAGGGAACATTATTAGCTTGCTTGTGTTTCACCTGCACGCTGCATCCCGGAGGTTTTCCCCATGCCCACTGCGTTGCTAGCTGGGTCCCTCAGCACCTTATCTCCCCCCTCCTCAGAGCCCTGGCTGCAGGATCTTCCACAGCCGCTGAAGACCACATTGCACATTCCCATCCGGCCGTCTCATCAACGGTTTCTCCACTTCGCTCTTCCGTGGGGCCCCTTCCAATTTCCGGCCATGCCGTTTGGTCTCGCCACGGCCCCCCGCACCTTCACAAACGTGATGGTAGTGGTCGCGGCGGCCTTGTGCAAAGAAGACGTCCTGGTCCATCCGTATCTCGACGACTGGTTGATTCGGGCAAAGTCCAGTCGGGAGTGTGTTTACATCATGAGCAGGGTGGTGGTTCTGCTGCGGTCCCTCAGCTGGGTGGTGACAGGATGCAAGAGTTGTCTGTGACCGAGGCAGGACCTCGAGTATCTGGGAGTGCGCCTCGACACAGCACGGGGCTTGGTGTGCCTGTCTGAGCGTCGCATTCGGTCTTTGTCCGGCTCTTCAAGGGCATATCCGCTCCGTCTGCATGGTGGTACCTGCAGCTCCTCGGTAAGATGGCAGCAACCTTGGAGGTGCTGCCCTAGGCGCACTTCCACATGCGCTCGCTGCAGAGTGCTCTGCTGCGCCCTTGGTCCAACCAGTTCGACTCGTTGAACAGGAGATTGCCTTGCTCAAGGGCGGTTCGCCGTTCACTCTGGTGGGGGCTCTCCTCCACTTTGGGTTCCGTTCTCAACGGATGCCAGCTTAACCGGCTGGGGGGCTCCCTGCGAGACCCGCTTCGCTCAAGGGGAATGGTCTCCCCTGGAGACTTCTTGGTCGATCACTCCGCCTCGAATTACGGGCGGTGCGAGTCCTCTCGGACAAGGCGTCCGGCGTAGCTTACATCAGTCGCCAAGGGGGCACCGGCAGCGTGGCCCTGGATTCAGAAGCGACGGCCTTGGTCACTTGGGTGCAGTCTTGTCTTCTGGCCATCCCGGCAGCGCATATTGCAGGCGCAGACAATGGTCAGGCTGATTTTCTCAGCAGAGTGAGGGTGGACCCCGGAGGGTGGCAGCTAAGCCCGCAGGTTTACGCGCCAATAGTTCGTCGGTGGGGGCCGCCCATCATGGATCTCATGGCGACATTTCAATCGTCCAGGGCAGGACGCTTCTTCAGCAGGCGAAGGGAGCGCATGTCCGAGGGGCTCAACGCTCTCATTCAGCCGTGGCCAACGTCCGGTCTTCTTTATGTCTTTCCTCCGTGGGCTCTGATCGGCCGGGTCGTTCAGCGCATCGAGGGCCATCGGGGTCGAGTGTTCCTGGTGGCCCCGGATTGGCCTCGGAGGCCCCGGTATGCCGATCTGGTCCGGTTGCGCGACGGCAGTCCTTGGCTCCGGTCCGCGCGGCCGGATCTTCTTCTTCAGGGTCCCTTGCGGATGCCCCACGTGGGTCGATTCTCGCTTACGGTTTGGCCATTGAGAGGGCTCGGCTGAAAAAGATGGGTTCTCCCCCGTGGTGATTTCTACCCTACGGCGGGCGAGGGAAAAATCCACTTCTCTTACTTACGTTCGGATTGGGGGGATCTTTGAAGACTGGTGCTCCCGACGTGGAGTCCGGGCGGCGACGGTTTCCGTTTCCGTCGTTTTAAGTTTCTTCAGGATGCTTTTGATAAGGGCCTTGCGGCTAGTTTCCTGAGAGTCCGGTTGGCGGCTGTCTCTTGTTGTCGAGGCAAAGTTTTAGGCCGTCTCCTCGGTTCTTATCCGGACGTACGTCGTTTTGTTACGACTGTTGTTCATTTGAGGCCCTCCCGCAGGATTTTCGTTCCTCCGGGGGACTTGAATCTAGGGCCGCGGGTCCTGGTTCGTGAACCTTTTGAACCCCTCAGTAGGGCATCTCTGAAAGATCTTACGCTGAAGACGGTTTTTCTTGTAGCCGTCTGTTCGGCACGGCGTATTTCAGATCTACATGCGTTGTCCTGCCGAGAACCTTTTTTGTCTTTTTTGTCTTTTTTCCCGGTCTCTTCCTTTTTGCCAATGGTGGTTTCTCCTATTCATGTGAATCAGGCAGTGTTTCTTCCGGTTCTTTCTTCGCACTCTGTCGGGTCGGCGGACAAAAGTCTTCACTGTCTTGATGTGGGTTGTGCACTTCGTCGTTATTTGAAGGCTACCGGATTTTTTAGGAAGGCTGACCGGCTATTCGTGCTCTTCGGTAGTGCACGTAACGGGGAAGCGGTGGCTAAGGCCTCCATTGCAAGATGGCTCAAGGAAGCATTCGCGTCTGTGTATCTGTTGCAGCAGCGGTCTATTCCGGAGGGGCTACTGGCTCATTCCACTAGAGCTCAGGCGACCTCTTGGGCGGCGTATAGCCTAGTTCCGCCAGCAGATATCTGTAAGGCGGCCGCTGGTCGTCTCTGCATGCTTCAGTGCACACTATCGCTTAGATGTGTCAGCGGATCGGGATTCCTATTTTGTTCGGCGGTTCGGCGCGCCGGATGGTAAGGTCCCGCCCGGTCTTGACTGCTCTGTTACATCCCGATTGTGGAGGACTAAACTGGATTACCGAACAGGAAATGGAAATTACACTAACCTGGTAATTGTAGTTCCTGGAGGGTCCAGTTTAGTCCTCCTTCCCTCCCGATTATCTGATATAATAATGCGGTGCGCTTTCCGAACGGTAGATCATAAGACGGTTCCTCTTGCCGTTCGAACCTTTTTTTGTTGCAGCCGCGTTTTTGGCTATGGCTCTTTCTTTCTCAGGTGTTCAGTCAGCTCCTGAGATTTCTGATACGGAGCTGTGTTTTGATTTCTGGGGCGTCTGTTCCAGCGCAATACAGTGTTCTGACTTCCTCGTTTGGGGAGAAAGTTGGATATGTTTGTGGGGGGAAACAAATTTTCCTTAATTATGTCATTTTCATTATGTCATTTTGTATATTAATCTAATGTGTTGCTTCGTTAAGTATGCTTTGTTACTAGTACACTGGGGGCTTCTGGGAGCTCCGTCTGCATATATACTACAGAAGACTTGATTGGTCCAGTCTCCAGGCTGCAGGAGGAAGGGCACTACCCGATTGTGGAGGACTAAACTGGACCCTCCAGGAACTACAATTACCAGGTTAGTGTAATTTCCATTTTATTTTTATTTATTTATTTAGACAGTTTTGTATACCGCCTTATCCTTCAATCAAAGCGGTCACAACACAAGTGGGGGATACATTTAACACGCGGGGATATAGAGACACACACACTAATACTTACAGGGAACATGGGCAAATGGAGGGTTAAGTGGCTTGCCCAAGACCACAAGGAGCACCTGTGGGACTAGAAACCCCAGTCCTTCCGGCCCAAGGTTGCTGCCCTCTAGTGGGATTTGAACCCCTGACCTTCCGGCCTGAAGTACCTTGCCCCAACCACTAGGCTACTCCTCCTCCTCATATGTTTCAAAGTACCTGGGGAGCTACCACAAGACCAACATTTGTCACCTATTTTGGAATCCCATTTTGTGAGCCTCACCGGAGTAATAAAAGCCCGATGGGTCAAGAAAAACAGTGTTTGTGTTATCGATGCACCTCTTGAGACTTTATTTGTTTGATCCCATATCTTCTTCCACACTTTCTGGGATGTCCCTGTCTCCAAATCTATTTCCCAAGCTTTTTCTAGTCCTGAGAGACAAACTGAAGACCCATCCCTTAACATGGCATAGAAGCAGGAACTTACCTCTTTAACGCTTGAACATGCTTCCACTGCTTGCATAAGACTCCATTCTGGAGATAGGTTTTTGGCTATAATTTTTGATTTAGATAAACAGTGCATTAATTGAAACCACTGGAAGTAACATAAATAGGGCAGCTTAAACTCCCTCATTAATTCCTCAAAGGGTTTCCACTTGTGGCCATCTACCAGATGATTTAACGACCAAATGCCTTTACTCTGCCATGTTTTCCAAGCGATCGTCTTTTGTCCAATTTTAATCTAAGTGTTATGCCAAATGGGCATTTGTAATGAAGAATGCTTTCCCTTCTCCACCCCATGCTCCAGACATCTATAAGCCTCTTGGGTAGCGCGTATCACTTGACCTGCTGAAAAGGTGTTTGGTAGGTTCATACCTATTAGTAGAGGTACTGGTATAGGTGCTACTATTCGCTCCTCTACTTTTATCCAAGTTGGTTTTGTCTCCAGTGAAGTCTGAGGTGGTCCATAGCGCCCCTTGTTTAACCCTTTGAAGGCCTACTTTAAATTTTTAATCCACATTCTGCAGCCGGGTTAATTTTTGCATATTTCAGGAAAATTGTACCCATCTTATGCAATATGTTCTAATAGTGATTTTCCTTCTGCTATGGTCATGTGTTATATTCCATTTGATAGGAATATTTAGTCAGAATTTTCGATCCCGAGAGTTTTGGGCTCGGCCTGGAAAGGGTTAAGCTTGAAAGCCTGATGCTATTTTTTAAAATCAGGAAGTTGGACCCCCCTAGACTTCTTTTCGCTTTAAATTTCTTGTTTGCAATTCTAGGAGGCTTGCCCTGCCACAGAAAGTTAATGATTCTTTGGTCTAACATTCTATAAAAAGTATCTGATAATGAAATTGGGAGCATCTCCAAGCAGTAATTGATCTTTGGAGCTAAAACCATTTTTATTGACTCTAACCTTCCCCACCATGATAGATGTAGGGGCGACCACTGCACAGTAAATAGTTTTACCATTTCTAATAATAGCTTTGTGTTGATCTTTATGGTCTCATCTAAATGGTAACAAAACCTCACACCCAAATATTTAAATGACTCAGAGACCCAAACAAATGGAGAGGTCTCGATTAATGCTTTAAATGTCATCTTATTCATTGGGAACGCAATAGACTTCACCCAATTTCTTATACCCTGATAGCTGAGAGTACTCTCCTATTATCTTCATAACTTCTCCTAATGAGGAGGGATGAGTAAATAACAATAAGTCGTCAGCATAAGCAGATACTTTAACTTGCACATTATCTATCTCTATCCCTTGAATTGCTGAGGAATGCCGAATCATTAATGCTAATGGCTCCAAGGCAATATTAAATAGGAGCGGGGATAATGGACAGCCTTGTCTCGTGCCTCTATGCAGAGATAGCGGAGAAGAGGTTATCCCGTTTGCAAAGATATGAGCTGAGGGATTGGAATATAATACTTTAATTAAGCGAATGAACTTGTCACCAAATCCAAACCAATGTAGGATCTGATTTAAAAAATCCCACTCTAGCCAGTTGAAGGCCTTCTCTGCATCTAAGGAGAGGCCTGCCATAGTTTCTTTACTCTCAAGAATGGAAAAGACATTGAGTAAAAGACGAGCGTTGTCTGAAGTTGATCGACCTGCAATGAATCCGCATTGATCCGGGTGAAACAAATACGGGGTAACTTTTGCTAATCTACGGGCCAATATCGTGGAGTAGATCTTTTAGTCGGAGTTCAGGAGAGATATTGGCCTATAATTCTCTACTTTTTGCTGGTCTCTACCAGGTTTTACCAATACAATGATTATAGCATCATTAAAGGAGCCGGCCGCAGCCAACTGGGCATTGAGGAGGTTAAAATACTCCAACAAATGAGGAATTAACTCTACTTCAAACGTTCAGTAGAATTTCGACGGAATTCCATCTGGGCCCGTCGCCTTTCCCTTGGTCAATGCTTCCTGGACTTCCCTAGCTGCAATCTCTCTGTCCAGTTCAGATATTTGTTGAGAGGTAAGGAGTGGATGTGGCACTTGCGTGGTGAGTTTCTGGAAGCTACCAAAATCACACTCCTCCTCTGATCTATATAGCTTTTCATAGAAGGAACGAAAAGCCTCGGCTATATCTGAAATTTTTGTTAAAATTGCCTGATCCTCACCCTTTATTACCTCTATTCTATTCTTTGTGGGCCGGGGTTTTAACATGTTTGCCAACAGTCTGCTGGCCTTGTTCTTCTCCACAAAGTACTTAGATTGTTGAAGACCTAAGGTTTGCTATGCTTCTTCGCTTAATATAAGATTGTACTTGTATCTCAGCCTTTGTAGTCGCAACAGTATCTCCACCTCAGATCTATCTATTAGCAATCTTTCTCCAACCTTGATTTGGACATCTAGGGCGATTAATTAAGCCCTTTTCTCCCGATCAATCTTAATTGTAAAACTTGTTATTTTTGCACGAAGGAAGGCTTTGATGATAATTTTTCGGGGGACACTACTGGGTGGGTCTGGTGGGAGGCGTTCAAAGTTCTCTCTGATACTAGATTTTATATATTCTTGAAAAGGTCTAACCCCTAAGAGTGATCTTCTAAAAACAAAATTTAGTTTGCGCTCTCTTTGCTCACCAGATACTAGGGTAAAGGTGATAGCTGCATGATCTGAAATTTGCATTGCACATATATCAGCCCTTTCTACTGACGGAATTAATGTTTTGGAGATCAGAAAGTAATCGATGTGGGAGTGTGATCTGTGAGGGAGGGAGAAGAAGGAATAGTCCCTTTCCATGGGGTGCTTTAGACGCCATATATCAGAAAGACCTAACCCAGCCATTATAGAGAGAACCACCGATGTGGCTAGCTGTTGTCTATGACTTGAAAGGTTTACAATCTAACAGGGGTCCAGCACCAAATTGAAGTCCCCTCCAATTACCATTTCGTAGGATGACAAATGTTGGGCTGCTTCTGCTATTTTTGAAAAAATATGATATCACCACAATTGGGGGCGTATAAATTTAGCAGCGCTAGATTTTTTCCCCCTTATTTTTATTACATCTGTCGACCATCTCCCTTCCAAGTTGGCATGGGAGTGCTCCACCATAGGAGCTAGACTTCCTGACCAGAAATGCAACTCCCTTTTTCTTCCGAACGGACACCAATATGTAATGACCTAAACCCAGTTTCTGAGTTTCAGAAGAATGTAGATGTGTCTCATGAAGCAGAACTACATCAGTGTTCTCCATTTTGCAATATAGCAGGATCTTTTTCCTTTTGACTCAAAGAGAGAAATTTAAGAGTGGACATGGGACAGGGTTCGAATATATACCAACAAACTGACCACAAGCATTTTATATTTACAGCAACTGATTAATACATGATTGTACAAACCCACTGCTAGAAAACCACAAGGAGACACAACACCTTCCCCTTTACGGACAATAAATAGGTGAACCAAAATTACCAAAGAGCACCCACCCAAACCCCAATCCGCCAAAATACTCACATAAGGATTCCCCCCTTTTACACATTATTGCAAACGTACAGCAATAACACTCTGGATACTCCCCGCAATTACTAGCAGGAAACCTCCAGCTTAACATACTACCTTTGATTAAACACAACACTTTCTAGTGTTTACTGCTCCAGATTTGAGCTGACGCCATTTACAATTCTCAATTCACACTATTAGTGTAACGGACACCGCCTTACACGATGAAATTAAAGTCCACTTTTAGCACATTACTGAAGCTTCCTTATCTTCAGTGAAGGTCCGCAGTTGAGCTGGATCTTCAAAGGTGCGAGTTTGATTATGTAAGGTCACTCGCATTCTTGCCGGCGAAAGAAGACCGTACTAGGCCTGCAAGAGCTGTAATCTTGGCCGGAATGCCAGGAGTGATTTCCTTCTCTCCACAGTAGCCTTATGGAAGTCCGGTTAGAAAGCAACATTCCGACCCTCAAATTTGATAGGTCCCAGCGCTTTTGCCACTGACCGAATTTGGATCGCTTGTGAATGCCTTAATGCACACAGGATAATTGGACACGGCTGTTTGATATTTGGGCCTGCGTGAGTTGGTACTTGGTGTGCGTGTTCTATCTCAAATAGTACTACAAAGTCCATCTTCAGTAGCTTTGTAATCGTAGAAGTCAGCAATGCATTGATATTTGTCCCCTCAGCACCCTCTGGAATTCCTATCAGGAGAACATTATTCCTTCTGGTGCGATTGTTTAAATCTTCCAGGCTTCGTTCTAAATATGTGATTTTTTTTTTTGATTTTTTTTTTGCTGTTGGCAATGACCTGTTTGAAACGTTCATCGTGAACACCACACTTAATCTCCAAGCCACTTACTTTCTCTGCGAGAGCAACAACTTGTTCCTTAATCTCTTTCAGGTCAGCTATGTCCGCTTGCACTCCATTAAGGGCTATACCGTTCGAAGCCACCATCTCTCGCACAGCCCGAATTTCCTCCAGTAACTCTTGCATTGCCGCTGAGCCCTCTCGCGTGCTCGCTGATTTTTGAGGAGAGGGCAGATCCGGTTTAGCTCTTTTAACCCCGGTTTTAGGGCTTGTAGTACACTCCAATTTGGTAGGTTTACTATATGCCATTTCAGGAGAACTTACTGCGGGTTTGGTATAGGATTGAGCAGCTTAAGCAGGGGAAAAAGGATTCTAGCTAGCAAGGTTTGGCGAGGTTGAGATCTAGGCAGCCATCTTAGTTCCTGTTGGCTCCGCCTCCATTAAAATACCTTTCTAGTATGTTTTTTTTTGTTACAGTTTACCATTATTATCGCTGGTATCATTTATACTGATCTATTTTTTTTATTCATTCTGGTTGATAGTGTTACTTTTTTTGATCCCCTCACTTTGTTTGCACTTTACTCTTTCTGAGTATATGCCTCTCTACCAGTCTTCTTTTCCCGAACATGCAATTGGCTGGAAGATTCCATTTTAGGCACTAGGGATGAGGATTGCCTAGGGTGCCTCATCGCCTTGTACTGGCCCTGGGGAAATGATTTCCTGGAAATCATAAATAAGGCTTCTAAAATATCCCCCTTAGTACAGGGCCCTTCAAATTGTATAATGGCCCAATAATATCCTTATAATAGCTGGGTTAGGGAAAGAGAAAATGCAGAGCCACAAATTATCCATGGAGCAGTGTTGTCATAGTCTAATCTACACAGAGAGGACCAGCACAGTCCCTGGTCAATGTTATATTCAGCTCCACTACTTATATGGTTCAAGGTGCTAAATATACAGATGGAGTATTAGCATTGGTGCTAAACAATCTTGTGACCATTGCAACTGAAAATCCGGTGCAATGTACATATATTTTTTTAAGAGCAAGGGACACATTTAGGAGCATGTTTACTAAAATGTGGCATGGTAGCATGCAGTAAGCCCCAGAGGTTAGGAAGGAGGAGGAATAGACCCATGCTAACCACTGAGGGCATTCTTGGTTTGTCCCTCTATGGTTTCCATGAGGGGAGACACCTCACTGTGCTAACCTACAAGCACACTTAACATGGATGCACTTACCCCCACCCCACTCACTGCTATTCGGTACATCCACGCTAAGAGCAACATTTGAGATTAGCGCACACCAATGATGCCTGCGCTCAGTCATTGTCCCATCCTGTGCTAAGTGGTTAGCATGGTGTTTTTAATGTACTGCCGTGCACTAACAGTTAATATAGCACAACCAGTGTGTGGTAAACACTGCGCTAACCATTAACTCACTTTAGTAAACATGCCCCTAAGTATTTTGCTTCCATGAAATGCAGTTTATACTGTGTATTTACATATCACTCTTATATATTTGAATTTGTAGCATTATAAGGATTGTTAAGGATGATATTGAAATAACAAATAGTTTTATTATCTGTTCATAGCTGAATTTCAGGAGATTAATTTCCTCTGTTTAATTACTGGGGAGAAATGAATAAGCATTAAACAAATTGGAAAATCAAGAGGACCTTGATAAATTAGAAGACAAAAGGGCAGATGAAATTTAATGTGGACAAGCGCAAAATTATGCACCTAAGAAAGAACTACTCAAACTATGGTTCCACGATGCAAGGTTCCACATTAGGAACCACTACCCAAGAAAAAGATTTAGGCGTCATGGTGGATAACACGTTGAAACCCTCTGCCCAGTGTGCAGCAACAGCCAAGAAGGCAAATAGAATGCTAGGAATCATAAAAAGGAATGGAGAATAAAACAAAAGATGTTATAATGCCTCTGTATTCCATGGTGTGACTGCACTTTGAATATTGTGTGCAATTCTGGTCACTGTATCTTAAAAAGGATATAGCGGAATTAGAAAAGGTACAGAGAACAGCCACCATAATGGTAAAGGGGATGGAAGGATACCCCTATGAGGAGAGGCTTAAAAGATTAGGGCTCTTCAACTTGGAAAAGAGACAGCTGAGGGGAGATAGGATAGAGGTCTATAAATTAATGAATGGAGTGGAATGGGTAAAAGTAGATTGATTGTTTATGCCATCAAAAAGCAGAAAGACTAGTGGACATGCAATGTAGCTAGTGTAACCCATTTAAGACTAATAAGAGAAAATATATTTTTTTAACTCAACACATAATCAAACTCTGGAATTCGTTACCAGAGGATGTTGTAAAAGATGTCAGAGTAGCAGGATTTAAAAAAGGTTTGGACAAGTTCCTGGAGAAAAGGTCCATAAACCATTATTAAAGAGGACCCGGGAAATGTACTGTTTGCCCCACTACAAGCACTGTGGAACCTGTGTGTCTTTTTGGGATATTGCTAGGTACTTTTAACCTGGCTTGGCCTCTGTTGTAAACAGGATATACTGGGCTTGATGGACCTTGGTCTGACCCAGTATGGCATATCTTATGGTCTTATGTTCTTAACCTTCTTTACAAGGTGATGACATCAATATCTCAAATTTTGAACCTGACAAAACTAAGTCCATGTATTAGTACTGTATTATTATAAATAAAATGTTATTGCAGAATTCACATTTTTCATATATTTTATAGATGAGAATTTTTCTTTGAGCGAGTGAATGTTACAAAATTACCTAATAAAAATGATGTATACATTGCAAAAATAAAAATGTAGTATGGTTAATCTTAGGAATTTTTCTGTAAAGTAGTTAAAATCTGAGTTTAGTGTTCTATTTTAGTTCAGAAATTAGTGTGGTATGGAATTGCAATATAGTCTTAACTATAACATTGATAATGGCAAAAGCACAATAAGGCTTATTCCAAAACTCTAAAATGAGATTATTTTCAATCAGCAAATGGCATAGAAAAATATGGAATCTTGAAGGGCAAGACATAATTGAGATACCGACTTATTTGCAGGCTGACCCTATACCAGTCCTCTCAAAGCTAGCAGAAGAGTTACCCAGGAGGTTAACAAAGAATAGCCAGAAGCCCAGATACATCTGGTAGAAAGCTATATTCCAGAATTAGGCATCTGTCTTCTGCATCTGTCAAGCACAGAAGATGTGGTCATATAAACTGGCTTTAATGTACATCAGGAAGGCATAGGAATGCTTATTCAGTTCTACCATGGCACTAAAGTTCCATGGGCATCCTACTTTTGACTTTTCATTCAGCAATTGCATTAGCATTGAGAATAATTTGGTTTTACTTACATGTAAAAGCAAATGTTTTGCCCTACTTGATTCATTCATAAAATGCTAGTTTTTCATTGTGTGTGTCATAAAAGGGGAGAGCAAGTTGCTGATTTCTCTGGGCATTCTGAATAAATTCAGGATTATGCTACAAAGGGATATATAGCCAGACACCTTAGATTGCTATGGTCTAGATGAGGCAGGTTAAATATTTGGAATTTTTTCGCATGTTGTATGAGGGTTTTTTTAAAGGAAAAAGATAGCAATACGTTTGTATGTATACAGTAATTTCTGCATTAGGAAACATCTTGAGTGCCCTAAAAAACAGCCTTCTGCGTTATGCCTGGGTGCCCATCTCCTCCAAGGCAGAATGCGGAGGCCAGGAGAGGAGGAAATTAGCCTGGAACAGAGAAAGCAAATTGGAGGAACTGGGCTCTCAATATTCCTATCCTTTGGTGGCAGTAAGGAGGAAAAAGTAGTGTTACCTGTATAAGTGGTGCATATCTGGTATATGGCATCTTCAGTCAGCTACTGCCAGACCACTTTTAGTCCAGTGCGCATGGCAGTACCCGGATATCCGCAGGGGTGTAACAGGGGCATGGCTGAAACATACCCAGTTAACAAAGATATTCAGCGGTGCACGGTGCCCAAATAAGCATCATAAACTGAACATAAGAACATAAGATATGCCATACTGGGTCAGACCAAGGTCCATCAAGCCCAGTATTCTGTTTCCAACAGTGGCCAATCTAGGTCATACGTACCTAGCAGTTTCCCCAAGGGACACAGGTTCCACAATGCTTGTATTGGTTCAAGCATTGATATCCTGGGTCCCTTCTTAATAATGGTTTATGGACCTTTCCTCCAGGAACTTGTCCAAACCTTTTTTAAACCCAGCTACACTAACAGCCTTTACTACATCCTCCGGTAACAAATTCCAGAGTTTGATTACACGTTGAGTGAAAAAATATTTTCTTTTATTAGTCTTAAAATAGTTTACCCTGTAGCTTCATTGCATGTCCCCTAGTCTTTCTATATTCTGATAAGGTAAACAATCGATCTACGTTTACCCGTTCCACTCCGTTCATTAATTTATAGACTTCTATCATATCTCCCCTCAGCCGTCTCTTTTCCAGGTTAAAGAGCCCCAACCTTTTTAGCCTTTCTTCATAGGAGTAGCCTTCCATCCCCTTTACCATTTTGGTGGCTCTTCTCTGAACCTTTTCTAAAATTGCTATATCCTTTTTAAGATATGGCGACCAGAATTGCACACAATATTCAAGGTGCGGTCTCACCATGGAACGATATAGAGGCATTATAATATCTTTTGTTTTATTTTCCATTCCTTTCCTTATCATACCTAGCATTCTATTTGCTCTCTTGGCCGCCGCTGCACACTGTGTATCTTTAAACCAAGCTTTTGGGCGCATTTGGCCTGGTGGTATGACAGTACATGTTGTGCGGAGCATAGGCAAAAATGGATATCAACTGTACCCATGGACAGGAACTGCCCATACAATGTGGGGCCTACACATACTACAGCGGAGGTGGAGATGCTACTGATGCGCCAGGGGACAGGAATGGCAGCACAATGTGTAGCAGCAACAGCAGCCATTGACCCAACGCAAGAGGCACACATACTGAACACCACGGATATACAGACCAAAGGTAACATACCTGCAACAGTTAAAGGAGGAGATGTACCAATGCTACCAACTGGACAATGATACCATAACAGAGCTGCGTGGGATGCTGTGCAGGAAGTTGGAGCCATCGCACGAAGCCATGCACAGCCAGTGGCTCTGAAGGTGACCTCTGCACTGGGGTTTCTGGCAACAGAAAGCTTCCAGCATGTAGTGAGTGCCACTACTGGCATCACCTAGTCCACCACAAACCACTGTTTATGCTTTCACCACTGCCCTGATGAGAAGGATGCAGACCTACATCACCTTCTCCTCTATATCTGTGCAAAGACAGGAGACTATGCAGACATTTTAAGAAATAGCTGGCTTCCCATCTGTCAGTGGTATCATTGATTGCACACATGTTGCACTGAGGGCTCTGGGTCAGGACCAGGGGGGATTCCAAAACACCCACAATTACAACTCCATGAATATGCAAGTGGTATTCAATGCCTGACGTATGTGCCTGTTTCCCAGGCTCCTGCTACGATGTCTTCATCCTGTCACAATCTGGCCTGGGACAAGTAACAGCCACAGGATACCTTGGAGATGCACATCGTTGCTTGGTAAGTGGACACAGCTGTCAGCCAATGTGATAGAACTGAGAGTCATGCAACTATTTGGGGAGGCACCCCTGAAATGGTGACAGAGTGGGCACATGTTATCTGATGAACCCCAACACAAGTGCATGGTCAGAAGGGAGAATTGTGGGGCCAGGATGAGAGGCTGCACAATTGTGATGCAGTCATAGGGGTAACACATATGAGCAGTAACAAGGGGACCCCAGTGGCGAAAAGCAGGCCAGAAGTGGCAAAGCCTCAGAATACACTGAAGTAGTGCATCTTGGAGACATGCCAAGAGTCTGAGAAGTAGCCAAGCAATGATATGCTGCACAGGGCTTTGCAAAAAATTTCACCAGAATGCACTTCCTCTTATCCCTGTCATGTAAAAGGCAACATGGAGTGGAGTGGCCTAGTGGTTGGGGCAAGGTACTTCGGGCCGGAAGGTCGGGGGTTCAAATCCCACTAGAGGACAGCAACCTTGGGCCGGAAGGACTGGGGTTTCTAGTCCCACAGGTGCTCCTTGTGGTCTTGGGCAAGCCACTTAACCCTCCATAGCCCATGTTCCCTGTAAAATAGTTCTCTGTGTGCTGTGCTTTCCTGTCTAATCAATGTGTTTATACCTCAAAAAAAAAATTTCCTGTCATGATTTGACAATTTCCAATCTGTAATCAAAACCGCTGCTGATCGCTGGAAGTAGCGGTATACAAATGTATACTAAATAAAATAAAATAAACATGTCCACCACCCACCCCTCCAGCCCTAACACACCTGGCACAGTTGCTGTATTGATGTGTGCCTGTCCGCCTGATCCCACAGATAACCATGGATACCCTCTCCAAACATGGCTACTGATACCTGTGTGCCACCCCAAGAGGTGCGATACAACCAGGCATACCAGAGGACCAGGACAGTGGTGGAATGGGCAATTAGGGTCCTGAAAATTCGCTTCATATGTCTAGACTGCAGTGGGAATGAGTTTCTGTACAGTCCTAAATGTGTGCAGGATCTTCAGTATGCTGCATCCTACATAACCTCACTATGCAGCAAGGCAACCTTATTCCTTAGGGTGAAGCAATATATAGGATGGAGGCTGCAGAAGTAGAAGGGGCGCAGAGGGGGAACCAACAGCAGACGATATTAGCTCTCACCACGAGGAACAGACTCATCTGTGAAATATTCTAGAGTAAGTGCTGTATATTTTATTATAGTGCAGTCAAACAAATATTACTGTACATAAATGGTGCCCTCTTACCACACCCACCACCCAACTCATGGTCGGGGCCTTCCCGCTTCTCCACTGGGGCACTGTATTGCAGTGGCACAGTCTCCGAGGCATTGTTTACCGTGTCCACCCTCCCCTTTGATGGAGCCTGATTCAGGCACCTCATCAGCCTCTGATGCTGCTGCAGGGTGCCTCTCTTAAAGTACATCTGCATCCTGTCCCTGGTGAGAGACCAACAACTGGCGGCAGGTGTTTGACATGAAGGCCATGTAGGCTGCCATCTTCCTGAGGAGCCGACCCGGTGCCTCTGCTCCATCATGTGGTGGTCCAGCAGCATTTGATTGCTTGCCTGCAGCTCCTGGCATATGGCACGCAACTCAGAGTGGATGCCCTCTATACAGTCCAGCAAATGAAACGGCATTCATTAGTTCACCTTATCTGCCTCAATATCTTCCTGGTCCTCCTGGATGGGGAAGGCCAGTTCACTAACTGCAGACTGAGCAGGGTCAGGTTCCAGATCCCTGCTGGTCATGGCAAGCTGCACAAATGGAGGTTGTCTGGGCTCCTTGCCGCCATGCTGCTGCTATGTATCTGCCCAGCCAGAGGAGGCTCCTGCACATACAGTATGCATCTGCACATGTGATGTGATATAACCGGTTATGGGTTCTATGATAGGGGCCACTGGTATATCTGGCTATCCACTGGCAGCACATTTTCTATAGTATGCAGTTATCACACCACTACCTGGCACTGTTCCCTCTAAGCTGTGCGCGTATGCGCGCGCACACACCTCGCCGAGCGAGTGCACATACTTTACAACAGAGTGCACAAAAATTACGGTTCTGATTCTGATAGAAAACAACACAGACATCTTAAAATTGAAAAGTTGTTGTGTATTTACGGTTTTCACAAGTTGTATAATATTTTCTAGTGCAATCAATGTGGTGTACATACTGTATTTTGACGTGTAGTCAAATTGTAAAGTATATAACTCCGAGTGTTATGTGGTGCACAAAAATTTAACCTTCCTTCAAAAGCTGCACAGCTGATATTTTATGCTCACACAGCCTACAGAAAATTAGAGGGAACATTGCTACCTGGGTATGACGGGATATTTCCATCACTGCAAGGTTATGGGCTTCCTTCTGCTGCGCTGCTTATCCTTGCATTCTGCATGTACCTCTGTATTACATGGTATGACAAATATTGGTGCTCAAATCCTATCCGTTTACCTGGATTTGGCTGCTGGCAGAGAATCTCCCATATCTGCCTATTTTCCATCCTTGCCCGGGTGTCCGGCAGCTAACTCACAATTAGTGACCTTTTCTGTGTGGGTTTCTTTAGCCAGTTAGCCGCCACTTCTGCGCCTCTTGCCATATCGGGCTCTCTGTTTCTTATTCCAGTCCTCCTTTGTTGTCATTCAGGGTTAGGAGAGAGGATTGTTATTGGAGTAAGCGAATGCTGCAGATCAAAGAGCCCCTTCCTTCCCTACCCTAATACCTTTATCTTCTATTGAGCAGGTATAGTTTGAGTAGCAGCACTAAGAGGAAGAAGTGTCCCAGGCTCACCCACCAAAAAACTGTTTGCTTTAGTCAGTGGCATACTACTACTGAGCATTTGTATAGCGCTATAAGACACATACATCGCTGCACAGACACATGTAAAAGACATTCTTTGCTCATCAGAACTTAGTCTAGTCAAGACAGATAACACAGTAGCTATAGACATGGGATACATCTAGGTGAGAATGGTAAACAAACACAAAGGAGATTAGGCGAGTCAGGATCTGAAAGAGTTTTCAGCCTGGATTTGAAAAGGGCCAGAGAAGGTGCCTGATGTACAGACTCAGGTAGTTTGTTCCAGGCATAAGGAGCAGCAAGCTCAAAGGAGAGAAGTATGGAGTTAGCAATAGAAGAGGATGACACCGATTCGCCAGAAGAGTAGAGTTCCAGAGGAGGGGTGTAGGGAGAGATAAGAGGAAAGGTAGTAAGGAGCTGCAGAGTGAATGCACTTATCACCCTGGGTGCCAGCTTGGAGGGGGGTGCACCCCTACTGGGCCCACAGAGGCAGCATGTCAAATTTACCCTGTCTTGTGGCACATGCTGTCTCCATGGCCCAGGCTGTTTCATCTGGGAGAGAAGAGCGGTTGGGCCCATGGAGACAGCATTGCAAGCAGCGTTAGGGTAAACTTGCCCCACTGCTTCTGTGGGCCTGACAGGGGAGGGGGTGAATCAAGGCATGTAGCCAACTGCAAGGGAGGGTGACACCCCCCCATGTGGCGAGGGGGCCAGGAATGATACTGGCCTTAGTCCCCCTATTAGGAGGCAATTTTAGGAGTCCAAACCTTTACTGGTGTCTCAACAAGTTCTGTCCTACACAGGTCATGTCTCAGCAGTGGGCCTTTGTTGGGGGTACAAGAACTGTTAATGAGACATAATCATACTGAACATTGAAACAGTTAACAACTGAAGAGCAATCAATAAATTGGGGGTCAGACTGTGGGGAAATGGTAATCTGCATGTCTGCAGGCGATTAAGACTCCTGCAGGCTCCATGCAGGAGCCCAGGCTGAGCTAGCCAAGTAGTATGCCGGATGTCTAGGCCATCAGGATCGGGGCACAGCCTACCCGTCAAGGCCAGCTGCAGCCGATTCTGATCCCGTGGAGACATCTAGCCCCCGTGGGATCAGAATCAGGTGCAACTCCGGCCCATCCAGATTCTGGAAGTCTGGACGGGCTGGAGGCTCCCAGATCTGAATTGGCCTCCAAATGACAACCCTATTTCTCCCCTTTTTATCCTTTCAGTTGTTTTAACCTTCTATGGTTTGTTCTGCCTCGCTCCTTACTTGATCTCTCTATCTCTGTGAGTGTGTTTTGCCTTTACACGTAGTCCCCCTATTTCCTTTAGAAGTATAGCAGCATTTCTTGCCTCTGTGCCTCTTCTGCTCGCTTCAATCTGATATCTGAATGCAAGGAGCCCTGTCGTCATGAGCAGTCTGTTGGTTTATGATTTTTAGATGTCAGATTGAATGCAGCAGAATGAGGCACAAGGATAAAAATTGCTGTACTACTACAACTGGTGTGAGGGACTATCAAAACGTGTCTATAAAACTTAGGGGTATGTCTACTAAACTGGGCTAATGATTAACCCAGGCTATCTGCTCCTAGGTCCCACTGAATAACATGGGACCTAGGTGCAAATAGCCCGGGTTAACCTTTAGTCCGGCTTAGTAGACATACCCCTTAGTTTGTATGCCATGAGCAGTGGATGAACTCAAGTGGGCCACAACATAAAATGTTTGAGATGCACTGCTTTATGCATTATTTGAAGACATGCTGCAATAAACCAGGCCCTGTAACTTCCTAACTGGGACCTCTATCAGGTGTGATTGCACCAATCACAATCTTCCTGCTGTTGTCTATTGAGACAGCCCTCGAGTCACACCAATAGCTTATTTGGATCTCCTAGTGCAAGGCAGATTCACATTAACCTAACGGAATAATGGTTTGGTAACCTATCATTATGCATTCTAAGTTCTCCTGAAGGTTATTGTTAAATAAATCGATGTTGATGTCTGGCCATTCATTGTTTGATCAGTACAATTCATTAACATTAACTGCCCCCTCCTACTGTGTCATAGCAGAATCTCAGGCTTTTGAGTATCCTCATGGCCTGGTTTTCATTCCTTCTTTACCTGGTGCCCTTTTGAAGGTGCAGGTCTTTTAAGGTTCTCAGACTCCTACCCAGTGGGATGTGAGGTCCTTCAGGGCTCTAAAAGACCTCACTCTTAGCATTTGCTTCTAAGCTAATGAAATTTAGTTGATTTCTCCCAATGCTACTTGGGATTCTGACTTTAAATCCAAGTATACTCATCAGCTGGCAGGCCTTGTTCATTGGATCTGGACCAATCAATTGCTTCCTAAACCCCCCGACATGCAAAGCCATTTAGTTTTCTCAGGATAACTCTAAACCTTCATTTAAACCAACTATTGCCTTCTTCGAGATCCTACTTCAGGACTCCGTCAGTTTTCTGGGGGTTGATCCTGGACATGTTTTTCCCTTACCTTTCCCTATTTCCACAATGGTCAAAGGATCCTTTTTTTGCACTGAGGCAAAGTAGGTCTCTTTTACCCTTTCTGGATGCGAAGGCCCTTTGTTCTATGGTCCATGCTCTCATTTGACTGCAACTCCTCCTGGCTGGTGTTCCCTCCTATAGTCTGTGCCACCTTCAGCTGATTCAAAACACTGCTGTGAAGTTGTTACGTAATGTCTGTCACTTTGATCCCTTTGGTTACCCATCTTTTCTTGCTTCAAGTTTAAAATTCTCATCTGAGCCCATCGTGGTGTTTTACATTGCCTTGTCCTCATATTTGAACTCCCAGCTCTTACCAAACTGAGCTGCAACATTATTTTTCACAGGTCAGTCATTTATTAATCCCCCATCTTCTCAGTTGAGGTTAGAAGTGTCTCGTCTGCCTTCTGATACTTAGCTGTTTCCCTTTGGATTTCACTCCTTCTGGATCTCAGGCTGGAAAGCTCTTACCATAAATTTAAAAGAGGATTAAAAATATAGCTTTTTTGGCCAGCCTTGAATTGTCTAGTTTACTGGAACTGGGAACCTCCTTCCCTTCTCTACAGTGCTGACTGACTACGGTTAAGACTGTTGTGCCATGCCGTCCACTTCTCTTGTGCGTTCATCCTTTTCTTGCTGTTTGTTTTCCATAACTTGTCACTTTAGTGTACAGATAAAAAAAAATGCAATTAATGTAAATTGTCAAATAGTGGCATAAAAAATTATTGTAAATAAATAAGTATATTACTGTCTTGAGACCAGTCATGACAGATATGCTGAGTTTTCTCAGTATGTAGCCACAAGCCCCTTTGGCAATATGTTTTTAAAGCCACCACTCATTTTAAGACTTGTAATAATATGCGAGCAAGCATTAGTAGCTGGAGGTGACTATGACAAGAACATGTCATTCTCTTCTGACAGCTGCAACTGTTCATTTTTGCGAATTTTGGGAACAGATGTTCTCTAGGTGGCTTCTAAGCTATAAGATACCTTGCCAGCAAAATTATGAACGGTTTCTGATGTCTAGTCGTTTCACAAAAAACTAAAAAGCGCATTTGTTCCGTCAGCCCTTTCCCATCTTTTTTGTTGTATAAAGGTGATCGAGTGCCTTTATGCTGTAAGATATTTAGCTTGGCAGCATATGAGAACAGCAGTCATGTTTTGTAGTTAATATGGTCTTGATTCTTTTAGGTTTTGTTTTTAAATTCATGTTTTTTAATGTGTGTGGTTGTTTTTTTTTTAACTTGAGTTTATATTGTAAAATTATTGAAAAACATTATACACCAACAACAATATCACAGCATATAACCCCCACCCTTCAGCAGAACCACAAACCAATTTCGTGATTCCCCCCTCCCCAGACCCCACCTTCCCCCCCCAGATCCCCCACACAACCCCTACGCTCCCCCCCACCACCCAACTCCCCCAGATACCTCCCCATCCTCATCCCCCCTCCCTCCCGCCATTCCTCATACCGCCCCCAAACATCCCTAAAAGCCTTCAGGGTATGACGCTGGTGGGCTGCTATAGCACTCAAAGTCCACAGGTGGTCTATTCGCTGCAGAACCATAGGCAGTGATGGCGCCTCCACACACTTCCACCGAGCCATGATCGCCCCCCGCGCTGCCCCTATACAGCATCCCACCAGCGTAAGTAGCCCCCTTTCCCCCACACCCGGCATTTCATTCAAGAGGATCATAGGCGCTGTAAAGGCCATATCCACCTTTACCATGGCCTGAAGCCAAACCCTCAAATGCCGCCACATCCATTGAACCTCTGTACATTCCCAGACTATATGTAACAGATCTCCCCGCTGCCCACAGCCCCTCCAGCACTCCCCAGTCTCCTGCGGGCTAAACGCCTTTAGCTTCCAGGGGGTCCAATACATTTGGTATCGCATTTTAAGACTATTTTCAAGATAGGAGGGTCCCGGAGCTAGACGTCGGGACCACTTGTAAATATTAGCCCATCGCTCCTCCCCCCACTCCCCTCCCAATTGTTGCTCCCAGGCCTGCTCCCCTTTACTCCTCCCCTGCCTGTTTTCCGCAACCTGCTGCCGCAACTCAGCATACAATAGTGTAATCAATCCCCTCCTCACTCCCTCTTTTTGCAGCGCCACCTCAAAGGGAGTAGCTACTTTCCTTAAATCAGTCAAGACCCCCATCCTCCGTACATACGACACTAATTGCACATACGCAAAGTAATGTCTATCCTCCACTTCATACAGTTCTTGCAATTCTGCAAAAGATCTAAGCTCCCCACCATTATTCAAGAGTTGCCCCAAGGTTTGCAATCCTTTAACCCACCACTCCTTAAACACCCCCCCCCCTCCTTCCCTGGACTGAAATCCTGCATCCCCCTAATATAAGAACATAAGAACATAAGATATGCCATACTGGGTCAGATCAAGGTCCATCAAGCCCAGCATTCTGTTTCCAACAGTGGCCAATCTAGGTCATACATACCTAGCAGTTTCCCCAAGGGACACAGGTTCCACAATGCTTGTACTGGTTCAAGCATTGATATCCTGGGTCCCTTCTTAATAATGGTTTATGGACCTTTCCTCCAGGAACTTGTCCAAACCTTTTTTAAACCCAGCTACACTAACAGCCTTTACTACATCCTCCGGCAACAAATTCCAGAGTTTGATTACACGTTGAGTGAAAAAATATTTTCTTTTATTAGTCTTAAATAGTTTACCCTGTAGCTTCATTGCATGTCCCCTAGTCTTTCCATATTCTGATAAGGTAAACAATCGATCTACGTTTACCCGTTCCACTCCGTTCATTAATTTATAGACTTCTATCATATCTCCCCTCAGCCGTCTCTTCTCCAGGCTAAAGAGCCCCAACCTTTTTAGCCTTTCTTCATAGGAGTAGCCTTCCATCCCCTTTACCATTTTGGTGGCTCTTCTCTGAACCTTTTCTAAAATCGCTATATCCTTTTTAAGATACGGCGACCAGAATTGCACACAATATTCAAGGTGCGGTCTCACCATGGAACGATATAGAGGCATTATAATATCTTTTGTTTTATTTTCCATTCCTTTCCTTATCATACCTAGCATTCTATTTGCTCTCTTGGCCGCCGCTGCACACTGGGCCGAGGGTTTTAACAAGGTATCCACAATGACGCCTAAATCTTTTTCCTGGGTGGTGGTTCCTAATGTGGAACCTTGCATCGTGTAACCATAGTTTGGGTTGTTCTTCCCTAGGTGCATAACCTTGCACTTCTCCACATTAAATTTCATCTGCCATTTTGATGCCCAGTCTTCCAATTTATCAAGATCCTCTTGCAATTTTCCACAATCCTTCTGGGTTTTAACAACTTTAAATAGTTTTGTGTCATCTGCAAATTTGATAACCTCACTTGTTATTCCACTTTCCAGGTCATTTATGAATATGTCAAAAAGCAGCGGACCCAGCACAGATCCCTGGGGTACACCACTATTCACCTTTCTCCATTGGGAAAATTGGCCATTTAGCCCTACCCTCTGCTTTCTATCTTTTAACCAGTTCCTGATCCACAGTAGTACACTGCCTCCTATCCCATGACTCTTTAGTTTTGCCAAAAGTCTCTGATGAGGGACCTTGTCAAAGGCTTTCTGAAAGTCCAGATACACAATATCAACCGACTCACCTTTGTCCACCTGTTTATTCACTCCTTCAAAAAAACATAACAGATTAGTAAGACAAGATCTTCCTTGTCTAAAGCCATGTTGGCTGTCTCCCATTAGGTCGTGACTATCTACATGCTGAGTAATTTTATTCTTTATGATGGTTTCTACCATTTTTCCCGGTACTGATGTCAGGCTCACTGGTCTGTAGTTTACCGGATCACCCCTCGAACCCTTTTTAAAAATTGGTGTTACATTGGCGATCCTCCAATCCTCAGGTATTAGAGATGATTTTAATGATAGTTCAAAGATTACTGATAGCAGGTCTGCAATCTCAAATTTCAGTTCTTTCAACACCCTTGGATGTATACCATCCGGCCCAGGTGATTTGCTACTCTTCAGTTTATCTAATAGTTGTGAGACATCTTCCCGATGTATCGATATTTCCTTCAATTCTTCCACACCTTTAAATACCACTTCAGTCATGGGTAACATCCCTACATCTTCCTCAGTAAAGACCGAAGCAAAGAATTCATTCAGTCTCTCTCTCCGCTATCGCCTACTCACCTCTTAGTGCTCCTTTAACCCCTTTATCATCTAATGGACCAACTGACTCTCTCACAGGTTTTTTGCTACGAATGTACTTGAAAAGGTCTTTATTTCACGTTTTTGCTTCCGCAGCAAGCTTCTTCTCAAATTCTCTTTGCCTGCCTTATCAATGCCTTGCATTTGACTTGCCAGTGCTTGTGCTGTTTCCAGGTTTCATCGTTTGGCTCTTTTTTCCATTTCCTAAAAGATGCTTTTTTGGCAACAACAGCCTCTCTGACCTCACCTTTAAACCATGCTGGCAGTTTTTTGGACTTCCTTCCACTTTTCTTAAAGCGTGGAATACAGCTGGTCTGGGCTTCCAAGATAGTATTTTTCAACAACACCCAAGCTTGATGTACGTCTTTAACCTTTGCAACTGCTCCTTTTAGTTTTTTCTTAACTGTTTTCCTCATTTTATCATAGTCTCCCTTTCGAAAGTTAAAGGGTAGTACTGTGGATTTCCTTACTATCCCTCCTCCACTAATTAAATCAAAGGTGATCATGCTATGATCACTATTGCCAAGTGGCCCCAACACCCTTATCTCTTGCACTACATCTGGTGTTCCACTAAGGACTAGGTCTAATATTGCTTCCCCTCTGGTTGGTTCATGAACCAGCTGCTCCAAGAAGCAGTCATTTATTTCATCTAGGAACTTTATCTCCCTAGCATGTCCTGTTGTGACACTGACCCAGTCGATGCCGGGGTAATTGAAATCACCCATTATTATTACTGCACTGTAACTTTTGCTAGCTTCCTTGATTTCTTTGAGCATTTCATCATCCATTTGTTCATTCTGGCCAGGCGGACGATAGTACACCCCCACTGCCATCGCCTTCCCCTTTTTACATGGAATTTCAATCCATAGAGATTCTACAGCAAATTTTGTTTCTTGCAAAACTTTAATCCTTTCTGACTCAATGCCCTCTCTAACATAGAGCGCAACCCCTCCACCAATTTGGTCAGCTCTATCATTACGATATAGTTTGTACCCAGGTATCACAGTGTCCCACTGGTTGTCTTCCTTCCACCATGTCTCTGATATTCCAATCATATCTAACCTCTCGTTTAGTGCTATATATTCTAACTCTCCCATCTTGTTTTGTAGACTTCTAGCATTTGCATACAAGCATTTTAGAGACTGTATTTTATTCATATTAATTTGGCTATTGGTAGACATGGGTAATTTGGGATCTTTAAGTTCTGTCTGCTCCATACTCGAGGGCATTTGGGCTACTTTACTCTTTTTTGGAACCTCTCTGCTTTTTGTAGTATCCTTCAAGGATACATTCTTCCGAACCATGCGCTCTTGGGCGACTGTCGGCTTTCCCCTATTATCTAGTTTAAAAGCTGCTCTATCTCCTTTTTAAAGGTTAATGCCAGCAGCCTGGTTCCATCCCGGTTAAGGTGAAGCCCATCCCTTCGGAAGAGCCCCTCCTTTCCCCAGAATGTTCCCCAGTTCCTAACAAATCCGAACCCCTCATCTCTGCACCATTGTCTCATCCACGCATTGAGACTCCGGAGCTCTGCCTGCCTTTTGGGTCCTGCGCGTGGAATGGGAAGCATTTCGGAGAACGCTACCCTGGAAGTTCTGGATTTCAACTTCCTACCTAAAAGCCTAAATTTAGCTTCCAGAACCTCCCTACCACATTTTCCTATGTCATTGGTACCGACATGTACCAAGACAGCAGACTCCTCCCCAGCACTATCTAAGACCTTATCTAGGTGGCGTGTGAGGTCCGCTACCTTCGCACCAGGCAGGCATGTTACCAGGCGATCCTCATGTCCACCAGCCACCCAGCTATCTACATGCCTAATGATCGAATCACCAACTATAACTGCTGTCCTAACCCTTCCCTCATGGGCACTTGGCCCTGGAGAAACCTCCTCGGTGCGAGAGGGGTTTACATCACCTGGAGGACAGGTCCTAGTTACAGGATCACTTCCTGCCACACCAGGGTGATGCTCTCTTGTCACGTGACCTCTCTCCTCTATGGCAACAGGGATGCTGCCAGACTGGAGGTGGGACTTCAGGACTATATCCCTGTAGGTCTCGTCTATGTACCTCTCTGTCTGTCTTATGTTTTCCAAGTCTGCTACTCTAGCCTCTAGAGAACGGACTCGTTCCCTGAGAGCACAGAGCTCCTTGCACCTAGTGCACACGTAAGACCTCTCACCAGCTGGGAGAAAATCATACATGTGACACTCAATGCAAAAGACTGGAAAGCCCACATCTCGCTGCTGGACTGCTGTCTGCATCTTAGTTTAAGTTTGTGTTTAGATCTTTAAGTTCTTTATGTACTAAAGGGTGCTATGGATATTTATACCACTAAAACTGTACCTAAGAAGTTTAATATACCTTGTTCACCTGAAGCTTAATTAATCTCAGGTCCTTAGTGTATGACTGATTTGGGTAATGAGCTTCACCTGAGAGCACCTCCTGTCTTTTAAGTTGTGCAAGTACCTATAAAGCTGTGATTATCCCAGGGGAGGGAGGGAGGGATATAACACTTATTAAAAAAGGGCTGCTACACAGTACCTTGTCCTGTGCCGCTGAGGTAAGCTATATTCTGATTTGATTTAAATTATAGCTCTTTGCTGCTACTAGGCTCTAACCTATTAAGAAATTTAAACTACAAGCTCTCTGCTGGATTCTAAATTTAACCAGAAAGCTTTCTTCTGTGTTTTAATTTGAAACTAAAAGTACTTTGCTGATGCTAGGCCCTGAGTGACTATGAAATTTAAACTACAGCTGTCTACTGGGTATGAAAGGTAACCAGAAAGTTCTCTTCTGTGTTTTAAATTGAATCTTAAACTGTTGCTACTAGGCCCTGACTGATTTAACAAAAAAAATAGTGGGTTCACAGATTAATTAGCTTTAAAAGAAAAAAAAATTCCTTTCAGAAAAATTCCCAGAAGGTATATACTCACAATTTCAGATTTCTCTCCAGAAGTAACAGCCCCCCTTTCTAGTCCTTCATATAAGTGTCCCGTGTATACCGCTTCCCCTGCAACAAACTCCCCTTAACACCCCCCCACAACCCCTGCGTATACTCTCGAAACGGATTCCCCCCGCTACCCCCACCCCGCCGCCCTCCTGGATCCTAAATCCACATCCGCAAGCTCGCCCCCTCCCTTCTCATCTGTTCTAACTCCACCCAAATTGGGGTCTCCCCTCCCCCCTGCCAGCTCGCCAAGGCCTTTAATTGCGCAGCATCATAATACTTTTCCAACCACGGAACGCCCATACCTCCCTCCCGCTGATCCCAATAGAGAGTAAATTGCGACACCCGAGATCTTCTCCCCGCCCAGATAAAATCTAATATCATACGTTGGGCTCTTCGTAAATAACTCGAAGGAATCTTACTAGGAATAGACCCAAACAAAAAGAGAAACCTAGGCAAGACATTCATTTTTATAACCGCTATGCGCCCGAACCACATCAAATATAAGCTCTTCCACCTGATCAAATCTCTCTTCACCGCCTGCATAAGTGGACCAAAATTCTGTTCCCATAACCGCCGCCAATCTTTTCCCATCTGTATCCCCAAATACCGATACTCACCCCTGACCCACCGGAAGGGAAAACTACCACGGAGGCTCATTTCTAACCGCTCGCCTAGATTAAACCCTAGGAGCTCTGTCTTACTACCATTTATTTTGTATCCCGAAACCCCACTATACTGTTCAATTTCCTTCATTAAAACAGGCAAAGATATTAAGGGCTCTCGAAGGGTATAAATAATATCATCCGCGAATAAAGCAATTTTTGATTCCCATTCATTCATAAGTACCCCTTTTTCATCAACCGCTCGCCGGACCCGATCAGCTAAAGGTTCTATAGCAAGGGCAAAGAGCAAGGGCGACAGCGGGCAACCCTGTCAAGTTCCCCTCTCCAACCCAAACACCTCAGAGTAGCTCCCGTTAACTCGAACTCGGGCCTGGGGCCGACTATAGAATGCACGGATCCATTTGATAAAGTTGTCTCCCAACCCAACCCGCTCCAGGACCATCAGCAAAAAATCCCACTCCACCCTATCAAACGCCTTCTCAGCATCGATAGAAATAAACACAGCCTTCTGCCCCGTCCGTTGTACCTCCCAGGTTAAATTACAGAGGCGGCGGATATTATCCCCACCCTGTCGCCCTGCTACAAAGCCTGTCTGGTCCACATGCACTAATTTAGGCAACACCTTCTGCAATCGAGTGGCCAGTATTTTTGCCAATAGTTTGGCATCGACATTCAATAAAGAAATCGGCCGATAAGAGCCGCACACCATGGGGTCCTTACCCGGCTTAAGTAGAATAGTAATCCCTGCCTCAGTCATGGATCCGGGAACTGCTCCCGATTGAAGCACCCCATTAAACACCTCCACCAAAAGCGGCCGCAGCGCAGCCTGGAACACTTTATAAAATTTACCCGTCAAGCCATCGAGGCCCGGCGCTTTCCCCAATTTCAGGGTTTTTATAGCCTCCGCCACCTCGTCTTCAGTGATCAGCCGATCTAGCCCCCCCGACTCCCCCGGGTCTAACTTTGGCAGAGCACACCCCTCCAAATATTGCCTACTTTTTTCCACCCCACCTGAAACCTCACTACTATATAACTTCTTATAATACTCCCCAAACGTCTGGCGAATCTCATTATTTCCCGTAACCAGCTGCCCCCGCCCATTTCGTATGCTTCCTATAGCCGACTGCGCCACCCTTGCCCGCAGACGACGGGCCAGGAGACGCCCAGCCTTGTTTCCCCCCTCGAACATAGCTTGCTTAAGAACATTAAGTTCATAGGCCAATTTACTAGTGCGTAGCTGACCCAGCCGCCCTCTTAATCTCTGCAAATCCGTGAGGACTCCCTCATTCTGGTCACATTGACTCCCCTCCAATTGCCTTATTTCCCGCAGCAAACGCCCCTCCTCTTCCCCCTGCAACCTACATCTGCGTGAGGCTTCTCCCAACAGATGCCCCCGTACCACTGCCTTCAACCCATCCCACACCATCCCAAGCTCCACCTCCCATTCAAATTGAACTCCTGGTATTCCTTAATGAATCCTGCGGTACGTCCAACAACAGCGGGATCTTCCAGCAATGAGTCATTTAGTCTCCAAAACTTCAAGCCCGTATCCTTATACCCCAAATTGAACTCTACACTCACAGGTGCATGATCAGTCCAAGTTATGGACCCCTGCTCTACCTCTTCCACCTTACTCATCCAACTACCCTCCACCCAAATCATATCTATACGACTATAACTCCCGTGAGGCGCTGAATAGTAAGTATATTGTTTCCTCCCCGGATTGCGGCAGCGCCATACATCCACCAACCCTAGACCTGCTTTCATCTCCAACATTTTCATCCGCTCCCTTCGTTTCCCCACTCCCGTCCCCTGTCCATTATCTAGGCGGGGGTTAATAGTCAAATTAAAATCCCCCCCCTATAATTATCGGCAAATCCCCCAACTTCTCTAGATCTTCCCGCATACGGTCATAGAACTCTTCCTGCCCCTCATTCGGCCCATACAAACTAAAAATCCAGACCAATTCCTCCCCCAACTTCACCTTAACTCCCACATACCTCCCCTTCTTATCTCGGTATTCCCCCACCACCTTATCTCGCATCTCAGCCCCTACCATTATGCCCACCCCTCCCTTCCGCGATTCGTCCCGTTGCCCCGCCAACACCACCTTGGGGTATTTTCTTGTCTCTAACAATCTCTCTTGGCCAACCCTCAAATGCGTTTCCTGAATGCACACGAACTCTGCCCGTGTCCTCACTCCTTCCTTCTCTACCAATCGACGCTTCCGCCAAGTGCGCAATCCTTCAGCATTAATTGTAACCACCCCCAATTTCTGCTCCCCCACTATCCCCTGCTTCCTCCCTCCCCTCCCCTCCTTCCCGCCCCACCTCCTCTACCCTCCCCCCTCCTTTCCCCCCTCCCCCGCCCCACCCAACGCTCTCCTCCGCCCTCCTGAGGCCTCCCGCAGAGTAGTGCCCATCAGTGCAGAGCAGCCCAGTCCCCTCCCCGGTCACCCCTCCCTCCCTCCCTCCCCCTCCCCCCAATCCACATCCAAGACCCCCTCACCCACCCCCTCAGCAGCCCATCCTCTCCCTCTCCCCTTGCCTCCTCCATTCCCCCACCAACTCCACCCCTACCGCCCAGTAAAGCCAATGAGACACCACCCCTCCCACACCTGCCCCTCTACTTCCCCCCAAGCCCTCTAGCCCTCCCTTCACCACACATCCAATCACTACTTTCATCTAGGTAAAAGCACGCATCCATTCCAAACCTCCCAAACCCAAAACCCACCAACCTATGTTACCCCTACCTCCGCAGAGCACATCCCCTTACATCAAAACCCTCCCACACCTCCAGCCACCTCCTATCAAGCCACCTTTCCTCCCCTCACCTTCTAGCACCCCATCCTCCAACCCCCTAGCCCCATGGCACAATATAATCAACAGTGAGTTTCCGCCCTCCTGTCCTCCCAGCCACCCGTTCTCCCCCCTCCCCTCCCAACTCAGCCATGAACCTCATTCCACAAATACTGGTACAGAACAAGTCCATTAGGACGCTATGAAGTCCAGCAGTCCCAATACTCCCAATCACGTCAGCACCGACTGGGCCTCCACCACACGCTGACTCTGTACAGTGCTAGGCAGTCTCTCCTTCGCCGCCGCCTGTGGTCCCCGCTCCAGCTGCTCATCCGGGATCTCCCCCAGCCGACTCTGCGTTCCGCGCAGTCCCGCCTCCCGTAGGGCCTTGTTTGCCTCCACACTGTTCTGCACTCTCCAATTTCGTGTACCCACAGTAAAGCACAGTCCAAATGGGTAGAGCCATCGATAATGCACATTCTCCTGCCGCAACAGCGTGGTGACAGGCTGCAGCTCACGTCTTCTTTGCAGGGTCCCCGCCACTAGATCTGCATAGATCGCCACCTTATATCCCTGCCAGACATACTCCCTCGCTTTCCGCATCTTCATGACAATCTTTTCCTTAATAGCATAATCATGTATGCAGACTACAATGTCCCGCGGCCGATTAGGCCTGCTAGGCCCCAGCGCACGATGCGCTGTGTCCAGGACCACCTTATCGACCTCCATGGCATCCTCTCCCTCCCTCAGAATGTCCTTGCAAATTGCTTCAGCCACGCGCCAGCTGTCAGTAAACTCCAGTTCCTCGGGGACTCCTCTGATACGCAAATTATTCCTTCTAGTGCGATTTTCTAAATCTTCCATTTTGTACAGTATTTGCACTTTCCAATTCTCCCAGTCTTTCACAGAGCTCTCCAACTGCCCCTGCTTTTTTTTTACACCCTCCAGATGCTGTTCATGTACCTCCGTTCTCCTGCTCAGCTCATTCACTTCCTCCCGTAGTTCATTACAGACTTCGCCCACCTCCGCTTTCACTGCAGCCAGCTCCGATTTAAGCTCCCCAAACCAAGCTTTCAGCTCAGCCCTGGAGACACCATTCACCACCATCGCACCCTTCTCCGTCTCCGTCGCACGTGGCACCAGGCGCTCTACGGACTCCCGGGGCTGCCTCTCCCCCGCCGCCATCTTAAGCTCTCGTCCTCCGGCCTGCCCGCCACTATAGGCGAATTCCTTCAAATCTGCCGCCTTCTTGCGAGTCGTCATCTCGCCCAGCGCTTTTGCCACCCGTTCCGCCACCTCTTCCTGCGGTCCGGTGTATTTCAGTGGGCAGGGGAGTCTTATTTTTCACAGCTTTCGGGGTTCACCGCCGGAGCTCCGTACTTAGGCTGCCATCCACACCGATGACATCACTTCCTCCTCCCAATGTGTGTTTTTTTAATGTACTCCACCTAGTGGATAGTGCAGAATATAAGTCTCTTTAAATAAATAAATAAACAAAATACCAAGTGGCATATTTACTAAAAGTTAATGCGTATTATTTAAAATCACACACAGAACATGGTGGCACTTAATGTACATTAGCATTCATTAACATGTGTTGACCTTTAGCAAACATGCTTCTAAGTGTTTCCCATGCATACCCATGTAGTACAGACATCTATTTAAATATGCAAATACCAGTGTAATGACAGCATTGCTGTACTTCAGAAGGTGCCGTTATAGTTATTTCAGCCAGATTGCTGCGCTGGCATAAAGTTAAAATGAAGGCAGATTTTACATAAAGTGAGGGGAATTTAGACATCCAGGTTAAGAGGTGCAAAATTCCTACTCTGTTTTACAAAAGGATGTACCAACTGGAGAGCCTCTTGTAAAATATGTGTATGAACATGGAGGTCTGCACATTGATGTCTTTCCTCATTCAGCAAGAGTAGTGATTTTACAAATCTGTATATGGGGGGGAGGGACTGTACAACATCCCATATGTACATGTGAGTAACTTTTTTTTTAAATTTCTTTATTTATATTTTCCAACAAATACAAACAAAAAAGAAAAAACAGATTGCAACAAATTAAAATACACAAATCTTCTCTATGACACGAGATACTTAGACTAAACACAGCCAACCCCACCCACCATGTCCCTCCCATTATCCTACAATCATCAGGAGCCAAATGAAAAAAAGGAAAAAAAGAAAATCATAGAACTTCTGCAAGCCTAGGCTACCGTGCATAACTACCAATCTCAGTAGTATGTTTCCAATTAGGAATAACAGGAAAGGGCCACTCCCAATATGGAGCTAATTCAAACTGACCATCCCTTTATAAGGACGAGATGCCAAATTGCTGATTGAAAAATGACCCCAAATCAGGAGAGAGTGACCTTGAGTCCCAGCACCACCCAATGCGATTCTATGTTTAAGCCCAGTGCAACTGAATGTTAGGTCAGTCCTACACCACATATCCCAAGTTGTTGACATCTCCTTGATGAGATTAACACTTATTCTCATCTGCATATTGAACATATATCTACGGCCCCTTCCACCCATCATGAACCTTGCTTTGGCAAAAGCCATAGTGTAGGCCAAACAATCAGGGAAATCCCTCCCCCTTCCTCCTATTAAAACCTAAGCTTCCAGTGAGCAAGTCTAGGCGGTTATTTCTCCATGAAAGCTGAACTAAAGTTCTATTAGTATTAACAATATGCTTTACTTGAAGGAACACTAGTAGTATTCCTATTATACGATTCACTTTAGGAGTGATAAATTTATATCTTCAAGATGACCCCACCAAGAAACAGACAACCACGCTACTGTATATAATTAGAGCTCATTAAGTCAAAGATGGTGAACAAGATTATAGCATGAACCTAACTGTGAACCACATGGATAATATACTCACCAAATCTTGAATAAGACCCGTGGAAGATAGGGAAAATCAAGATGACAAATTAGAACCTGGGGAGGAAACCACTTTCCATCCTGAAATGGCCACCCCCTTACTCTTGTGATGGACAGTAGAAATTCCTTTGAAATATGGCCTGTGTAACAAATTCCAATAACTCCATTACATTCAAGTGTTTCTTTTACAGCAATGAAATGTCAACATTTCCTGTCCTACCATACAGAATAGAACATTCCTCCTGGTAGCAGTTATTAATACCATTAACATTCAAGTACCCAATCTTAAAAAAAATGTACTGAATATAACTCCACGTTATCAGTCATAAGTTACAGAAACAGATCAATATGTAACCTTTAGTTTAACATTGTAGAACAACTTCTTAAACACCTTTAAAGTATGGCTGCATCTATAGCCCAAAGGAAAGAGAAGAGGCCCCATCATATGATCAAACTCACTAGAACACCCAACCCTAAAAAGAAACCGAGAACATTTCCCAAAACCACCTAAAACCAGGGGGGTTATATAACACACAAAACTTCATGGGTGAGCCCACTAGGACAAGACAGACACGGAGGGCTTAATTACCCAACACGCCCACATTCTGCAATATATTGCATCTTGCCCACCTCCCTTCTTAAAAGTAAAAAATAATATTTGCAAATGAGACAGAATAAATGTCACAGAAAATAGCACTGTGACACTATGCCGCTTCTGTGTGGATGGCTAGCTTTCACATGACCTCAGACAAGTTGAACGCCAATAATAACAAGCGCCATAAAACTGTGGCAAGCAGAAAATGCAATATATCCTTCACTGCATCACCGCCGACTCCTTATCCTCCAGAAATTTATTTATTTATTTATTTAGACAGATTTGTATGCCACCTTTTCCTTCAATCAAGGTGGTCACGTCACATCACAATTGGAGGGTTACATTTAACATTAGAGTACGTGTAATCATTTAGACAGCACAGTTACGTAACATAATTTAGACATTTAGACAATGTTTAGACAGTACAATTGAAATAACATTTAACATAAAGGTATTTACTAATGAGGTGTTTTGAATTTGTGTGTGTGGATGGGATGAGTGTGTGTTTAGTTGGCGGAGGTAGTAGTGTTGCTGTTTGGGTAAGAGATGTTGCTTGAATGCTCATAGGTTTCTATAAATAACCATGTTTTGAGGTCTTTGCGGAAGTCTGTGAGGTCTTCTAAAGCTCTTAGGCTCAATGGTAGGAAGTTCCATATTGAGGATGCCAGTAGTGATGCACATAAATCTCCAGGATCATCAAAGTCTTGGTCTGGTTAGGCAACCTGACTTTCATGCGGGCAGGCTATAGTAGTCCAAAACGGGCCTTCAGTTGTATCAAGCATGGACGCAACGCCAAAAGACATTTCTCTGATCCACCGTCGCGTTCGTGAAGTCAGGGAAGAACAGGAGTTTATGCCCCTGGTATTCCAAAGCTGTAAGTGCTCTGGCTGCTCCCATTATTTGCAACACTTGTTGAAATCGCAAAACCTTCAAGATGATTGGGCGTGGACGCTTGTTCATGGCCCTGGACTGCATAGGCAGTCTATGGATGCACTCGATCTCAAACGGCATGGTGAAATGCAGCTTTAACATGCCTGGAATCATCAGAAAGGATATCAAGTCATGTCCCTCTGCTCCCTCGGGCTCTCCTAGTATCCTTATGTTTCGCCGCGAGTGATTATTGCCATCTTCCACCTCTCTTTGCAGTGAATGGATCAACTTGGCCTGCTTCTCAATGGCCTCCAGCCTCTAGCCTCTCCCCATGTGATGCCACAACCTTCTCTACCTTCTCCAAATGAGCTGTATTAGATTCCAACGAAGATCTCAGTGTTATCTTCTTGCATTGCACTTAGAGATTATCCATTAGCTGTGACCATTTCTTTAACTGCCCGAATCTCAGCCAAGATCTCCTGCAAGGTCTCAGGGCTATCTCGGATGACCGCCATCTTGCGAGGTGAGAGAGGTTCCATCTTTTTTCTCTTTGCACTAGCATTTTGAGAGAGCTGGAAATCCAGCCACGCCTGCTTGGATCCCGACATATCCAGAATCGAATGGCAACCAAGTAGGTAGGAACTATTTGATCAAATATTGCAGAAAATCAGAATTCTTGTCTTTTGCCCTCTGGAGCACCACTCTTACACGTCTGTCTTAACCAGATACCAGGCTCTGCCCCCGTGAGTAACTTTTTAAACTTTCTTCTCCCAAGCTGCACACACAACTCATCCCCCTGTCAGCGATACAGGTCTCCCCCAATCACCACCTGACATAATTCTCCCCGACCTCACTGCAGCATCAGATCTTCCCTTGCAAGCTCACATAGACATGTGATTCACCCCCCCCCCTTGAAGAACCCTATCTTCTGTCATTTGATCCCCCATCAAGAACTCCTTCCCAGACATCTGATTCTCCCAGTATGACCTCACCTCCCCTCATAGATGGAATAAGCCCCCTTCAGATGAACTCTCAAAAGGACCAACTCACCCACCCACTCGCTGATTCCATCCCTGACCTTAACGGGGTCCCTGGTGTCTAGTAGAAGCCGTCGCCATCCCCAGTCGCTCCTGTTCCTTTTGAATCTGTGTTCTGAAATTGTGCCAATGGCCCTAGTTTAATTTCATTGGCCATTTTGCCCTTATTTTGCAGCCTGACTTCTAGTTGTAATACTGTGAGATTATCATTAAGGGTCACAGGCACCATTTTGGAACCCAGAGTGAAAGAAGCAGGAGTGACTTGGGATTGCTACTGCTCCCACTAAACCTTGGGGATATGTCCAAGAGTGAGGTTTCAGGAAGTCTGCTGGTGGGTATCAGGAGGGACTTATTCATGAAATGTGGGGGGTCAGTGGAAGGTTCTTGATGGGAGATCAGGTTCCAGGAGGAGGTTCTTGATGGGGGATTAGATGACAGAGGAAAGAGTCTTTAATGGAGGAGAGTGGATGTCTATGTGGGCTTTTAAGGGGGGGATATGATGCTATAGGAGAAGTGCCAGGAGGAACAATGCAAGGGGGTTATTGAGGAGGAGGAGGAAGACCACAACCCCCATGCCTGCTTCTTTAGGCAGGCCCTTATTTGTACCTGGCAGTAGCTGTAAACATCAATGTCTACTTTTTTTTAATATCAACATGGATTCCCTTTGTAAGATGGGGAATCCAGGTTAACATCTCCCTCTTTCTGCTCTTGCTCTGCATCCTGCAAAACTAAGAGGGCCTTTTATTATAGGCGTTGCTGCTAATGTTCCAATAGCACTGAAAATCGATGGCACATTAGGTGCAACACCACCACATTAACTGTCGGGGGTGTGGAAATCATTTTCCTAGCAGTTAACGTGGGGCACTTCCCCTAATGATGGCCACATTAGCACAGGTGCACTTCACTCTACCTATTGAGATGGTGTTAGGTGAAACCCACGCTAATGCAATTAGTGAGCGGTGTGAACCCAGTGTTAACATTTCTGCACTCACCACACCCACTCTTCAGTCTTAACACACCCACTCATGACCCTAATGCTGGTTGCACAGTTAGCATGAGAATTGGCCATACTAGCTGGCAACACATGTCCTAGCATGTCTTCAGCTTGTGCCAGAACATGCACTGCCAACTAGCGCCCTTCAGTAAAAGACCTCCCAAATATAATGTGCATCATCACTTGTAAAGAGCTGCTTTCTAACATTTACTTATGTATGCCAATTTAGACATGTGAATGCCACTATTTTAGATGTGGGAATGCTTTTATACTTTCTAATGTGTAGTTAACTGGTAGCCTGTTGATAAGATTGATAACGATCAATTAATAAGGTGGAGGGAAGAATATCTTGAGTTCCCCCTTATCACACAGCACCGACCATCACCCCTATAAGTGGCTGATGCTTCCAAATGACCTCCAAATAACCAGTGACGGTGAATGATCCTACATTCACCCGCTCATCCATCTTGCCACAGCTATATCTCCATTCCCCTTTCTCTATTTCTCTAAGACCAGCAAACCAAAAACTGGAGGAGAATAGTGCACCTTGCTCTTCAAAGAATTTTAACTAGCATGGTAATGTTGCCACTTTGCCCTTTGAATAACATATCGCATGCATCTGTTAGTACATAGACCCTGTAATAAGGTGCAGAATGCTGCCACATTAAACTGGCAGCACTAAACAAAACATGATTTTTGTAACATACCGGCAGCAACATTTTTGGGCATATTAACTTAACGCTGTGACGCTGTAGCAGTGCCAGAAGCTATAGAAACAGATAGTGACCCGGTGGAAGGTCCGGGTACTGCAGCTAAAGGCAAGATTTTCCCTTCTCAGCACAAGATGCACATGGCTAATCAGCTAACACAGCTCACCTCGGGGGAGGGGAGAAGCAGAGTTGCTGATTGGACACGCCCTAGCAGGAGGCGGGTTCCCCAGAGCAGAGGCAGCTTGTTAAACAGGAAGAAGGAAGAAGGAAGACAGAATGAGAACGAGAATGAGAAAGGGAACCAACCGAGGAGGTGGAAGGAAATACAAGACACAGACGGAGCAGATGTGTGCTTTAGAGAAGGAGCAGAGCAAAGACAAAGGAAGCTACCTGGAAGGCAGGAAGTAGCCTTGGATGCCAGAGCCTTTGACTTTGAAGGAGAAACGCTCCCCAGCTGCAATTCCAGGAGAACGCTTGCCAAGCCAAGAAGCAGGTACCAGGGAGACTCAGTGCATAGAAGAACCTTCTGGGAGCAAGAGACGGGCGAGGCACTGAGAGACCCAGGGGTAAAGCCTATGCTTTTGGAACAGAGAGCTGACCCATGGAAAGAATGGCAGACTGCTAAAGAACATTCAGGCATTCCTCAACACAAGGTACAGGGTGTCTTTAATTCTGATAACAGCTTTTATGAGAAGCCAGACTGTGTGAGTGCTTATTTTAAAACCCAGGGCAAACCCAGGTTTTATGAAGGCAGTTGGCTGCAACCAGAAGCTCATTCAGATAAACCCTGCTTTTCTCCTCAAACTGCTGACAGAGTTAGCAAGCAAGCTAGCTACAAGGACATAGCAGATATATTTGCCAGAGATATATGCCAGAAGGCTTTAGGAGGTCCTAAGTTTGAATTGCTGTCTAAAAATCCTTCACCTGCAAATGAACTGACTTACCCAGCACTTGCTGACAGAGACAAGTGGGGGAGGGGTAACTCCAGTGCAGTGAATGAGCATAGTAAGAGAGACGGCATTGTTTGTTTGCCTGAAGAGAAACCCACAAGCTATTACTCACCCCAGGAAGGAGTTAATGCCCCGCCTAGCCCATATAGCAAGCAGGCTGAAGCACTCCTGAAAGAGTTTAAAGATTTTCTAGAGAAACGAAATATTCCTGGACAGAAAGTAGTTGAGTCAGTACAGAGCCCAGAAGCACAAGTGCCATTGGTTCTTCCCTTACCAATGGTGGATTTGAATCAGCCAATGGACTGCTCAACCTGTCTCATAGACAAAGAATAGTCAAGCAAAGCTTGTGTGGTCATTCGTTATAATATGCTGAAATGCATGCTGTTTTAAGTTCCTTACCTGAAGAGCTTATGAAGAGATAAGAATAAGCTGAAGCATAAGTTAGTTACAGTGCATGAACTTTATTGTTTGCTCTTTGTTTAAGTGATGTCAAAGTAAAGCTCACATGACAGGAATGTGAACTCCTGTGTTAAAGGACAGTTTTGAACACAGTATTGGAAAAAGCCAGTTTTCCTTTTGTTCTTGTTTTGGCTATAAAATATATTCCTTTACGCCTGTTCCATTCCACCACGGAGTGGGAGAAATAAATCCTTATGTAAAAAAATATTCTTTATACCTGCCTTGTCATTCGACCTTCACAACTACAACTTAACCTCAAGGCACACCCCTCCCCAAACCCTCAAGGTTAGGGAGCGGGTGCTGGCTATAACGCGCATTCACTTTTAGTAAACATGTTCCTTTGTGTTATCTCTCTAAGCCACACTAGACATGTAAAATGCAAAGTGACCAAGCTAACATTCATGCAAGGACTGTTGCATCAGCAAGGGGAAAGTAGGACACTCTCCTTTTTATTGCAGAGGTGAGACTGGAGCAAACTTGCTATAGTATGCTAAAAAGGTAGATGAGTGTGACAAGGGGTAGGGGACTGGCCACTCTGGGGTATCGGCCACTTAAAGGAGGAAGGATAGAGAGAGACTGGTCACTTCAGATGGATGAGTGTGGGCAACTGTGAGGACAGACCCAGAATTCTGCTGTTTCCCTCCATTGTTCCCTGTTGTTGAAACTTCAGTACACTTCAAAGTGCAGTTAAGAGCACCTTGATGATGATTCTGAGGCAGATTTTATGCAATTGTATAAGAAGTATGGATTATTGCCATTATATTTATATATTTAAATAGTCAAATAGGTAGTCATATTAAAAGGACTCCAATCAGGACTGATGCAAGGTTATTATATGTCCTAGGCCACCCTTCAGCCTTGCACCCTCTCACAATTAGCTTTTAGTCTCCTAGCAGCTTTCCTCCAAGATTTTAATAATTAAACTCAATCATACTCCTCTCAACACCATCCCTCCCAGAAAATCCTATAAAAATGCAGATTTGGATGTCATACTTTTAAATATTAAACTCCATTTTCTAAATATATACATAAGGGAAATTTCCAATACCACTTACAATGATAAATGGGCTATTTGCAAGTAGCTCATTTTTCTTCCTGAAAGTAAAAGGTATGCACTGATGAGTCTGCGTTTGTGGCTGCTAGGACTCATTGCTTGGCTTTGACTGTGGCTGCTGTCATGGGCACCTGTCTATTTTGTCTAGTAGTTGGGTCAGCCTTGAGTACAATTACATTATTTTTAATATGCTGACTTTAAGGAGATCGGCATCGCATTGACAATATAAATATATGTCTGCTATACAGAGCATGTGCTAAACAAAATTTAACAAGTGACTGTAACATGAGTTAGGGGGAAATAAAGAAAGCCCTTTTCTCAGATAACCAAATGGTTAGAGCAGTGAGCTGAGAACCAGTGAAGTCAGGTTTCAAATCCTACGTCTCCCACTGGTACTCCTTGTGCCCTTGTAAAATTGCTTTACTGTCAATTGTCATAGCTAGTAAACCTAGGGCTCGATATACTAACATGTCTAGTACTCCCTTGCAGGTGTCCTTGGGCCCAGGCCAAACTGGCAGGAGGCCCCCCTTAGGCAGACTGTCTCTGAATGCTTAGCACCTGTTTACTCTATCTGAGGAAAAAGGGTGTTAGAGGGAGGTGTCCCTCCCTTACCCCAAGAAAAACCCAAAAAAATGGGTGTGACACTGTTCAAGGCTTTATGGCCATATTTAGAGGCTTTAATATCTCCGACAACTACTATAAATTCATAGAAAGTACCAACAGGACATTTAGATGGTTCAGGTATTAATGTCACTGAAGCATAACCATTTAAATAACAGCAAGAATCTCTTATACATTCCTGTAGATTATCAGTTAACCATTCAGATAAAGTGCTGACTCCCACAAAGTAATACAAGCTATATGGGGGAATCTTTTTTTTCTCTCCAATGTTCCATTTCCAGTTATCCTTCCCACATTTCCCACCCATATGCAGGGCTGGTGCAAGGATATGAGGTATCCTAGATGAGTAGCAATCCTGCCACCTCTCTGCTTCCACCCTCATCCCTGCTATTGCTCCTCTCTGGGACCTGCAGTAGTGGCAATGCCATTAAACAGCAACACAGCACTTACCTGAAGCCTCTGATGCTCTCTTGTTCTTCATACTTTTTTTGGCCAGCCACTTCCACCCCCTCCGACACAGACTTTCTGTTTGCATGGGAGCACTTCTCTGCCCATGTGTAGGCATGCAACTAGATTGATTGATGCGACAAGTTCCAGGAAGGTCTGTTGTCCCTGATCTCGCCTGTCTGTTACTCTGTTGTCTGATTGCAAACTACCCCTCTTATGGCTGTTGATCCGCTTTCTCTCAGTCAATAGACTCTGCTGCTTTTCCTGAGCTGCTTGAGACTGACTATCATTCCTCTGCCTGTCAGCTGCAGGACCCTGTTGTCTTCGTAAGCTGTTTGGGGCCATCTATCACAATGCTGCCTCTCAGCCACCGGAGCCCTCTGGGTACCACTCAGCCTCTAGACTCCTGCATGACAGCCATCTGCTGTGGGTGATGCTAAACCTCTTAAACCTGGAGCCATCAACTCTGGGTGATTTTGAGCAGCAGTTCAAAATCTTGCAAGTTCTTCCTCCTTGGGAGGAGGTTTTGTCACCAGAGGTTGCATCCCTCTTAGACTTCTGGCTCATTCAAGGCTGGCACAAGGACATGTGGTGCCCTAGGTGAACCTCATCTTTTGTGCCCCCTCCCCCCACGGTGCCCATTGCCGCCACTGCCACCCCTTTCTGGGACATGCAGCAGCTGCAATGGCTTTTAGTGCTTACCTTTAAATTTCAGTACTGCAGGGCTTTTGATTCCACCCTCTTCAATGCACAATGCTGACTTCCTGTTTGCAACAGGAAGTCAGCATCGGGTGGCCTGATGGGACAGAAGCAAACAGCTTGGTGGCACAAAGGTTTAAAGGTAAGAAACATGAGGCTGTTTGTAGCCATTGCTGTTGCTGCCTGTCCTGATAGGATCGATAGCAGCAGCAATAGACACCCCTGTTAGGGCTGGTGCTCTAGGCAACCACCTAGTTTTATTTATTTATTTAACAGATTTTGTATACCGCCTTATTAATTCAATAAGCTATTGCATAGAACAGGGAGTTGGAACATGGAGGAGTATATGGGGTAATTGATACATTTAACAATGGATAACTATATGCAATAACATTGTTGCAGATTGAGGTGGTGTTGCTACATTTAGCAGTTGTCCATTATATACATTTGTATTATCATTTTGTGGTATTTGTTCTACTAGGTGGGACCATAGTATTCAAGGAATAGATGTGTCTTAATGGCTTTTCTGAAGTCTAATAGGTCTTTGATTGCCTGTATTGAGGCATTCAGGTGATTCCACAGCTAGGGAACATACAGAGAGAGGGCTCTAATGCAAGTGGATTGCTTTGATGTTTTGTAGCTTGGAGTTTCAATGATGTTGATGTCTGTACCTCTTCTTGTTCTGGTTGGACTTGCTTTTTGGATCAAAGGTTGAAGAGTCGGTGGGAGTAGGTTGTTTAGTATTTTGAAGTTTATTAATATGCTTTTGTATTTAGCACGGACAGCGACAGGAAGCCAGTGTAGTTGGGGAAGTGTTGGGGTTATGTGATTGTATTTTGCAGTTCCTGTACTGATTCTTGCAGCAGTGTTTTCCACCATTTGCAAAGGGAGTGTTTTCTTCGGAAGGCCATGATATATCACATTGCAGTATTCTATTAATAGGGGTTAGTATGGCCTGGCATATTCTGAAGTCATTGTCTGATAGAGGTTTAAGTTTGTGTAGAGTCCTCAACTTGTAGTAGGCTGATCTGGTTGTCTTCTTTATGTGCTGTTGGAAGCTGAGTTGTTGTTCAAAAGTTACTCCGAGATATTTGACCTCTTTTTTGTTAGGGTGTAGTCTAGAATCTTGAGTGAGTCTGGTGGGGAGAATTTAGTGTCATCCCTGGGCTCAGTGGTTTTAGCTCTTGTGATTCCAGCTCTCAGTGATTTAAGTAACTAGCTCCTAGTTCAAATGTTTCCAGATTAGAGGGTCCCTCCTCTTTCAGCAAAAAGGTGAACAGTCCGGCAGAACTAACAGAAATGATATGCACAAGTTTTCTCTCTCCTTACCTTTTCTTTTCTGACAGAAGCTCAGCAGACCTAGGGCTTTTTTTTCCTAGTCTTTGGTTGGGGTGAGTCTGCTTTCACAGTGAATGCATTCTTGAGACTTTTCTCACTCTGGATAGATTCCAGTCTATGTTCCTTGCTCGTTCTTTAGAATGTATTTTTGTAAATAATAATGGCATGTGACTTTTACCCATCAGTAAAAGTCAACTATTTAAATGTCCTAACTTTATTCCAATCCGTCTATTCTGACTACAACAGTAGCTTCTCGTTATCCACTAATGGCTGATATTACACTGCAGGAGTTCTTAATTTCTGCTCGCCTGTGCTTGAAGTTTATTCTAATTAAATAACTGGTTCCTTCACCCTTTAAATCCAAGGCGAGAGGTTTATGTGCATTAATCAGTTAATATGAATTAATATACATTAACAGATGCTAGGTGTGAAGGAGTAGCCTAGTGGTTAGGGCAACTGCCTAGTACCCAGAAGATCATGAGTTCAATTCCCACTGGCACTCCTTAGGCAAGCCACTTTACCCTCCATTGCCTTGGAAGAAAAAGCCTGGCAATCTACCTCTGGTGATACATTGCCAAGAAAACCCAGGGGGGAGGGGGCAGCTGGGTTGCCAGGAGTCAGCATTGATTTGATAGCACTAAAGAAACAACAACAAAAAAATGTATGTTAATTTAAAAACATAGAGCCAGATTAGCAGGGGATATTCACCATTACTAGCATAGTCAGGGTCATTGAATATCAGCAGGTGCTTGCAATGCATGCCCCAGGGCATTCTGGGGGTGGCACCTGGCAATAACTGGGCAGTGGCAATATTGAGCTGCTATCTGGTTATCACTAAGTGGTGAAAGTCAGGTGCAGTAAAGGCTAGTCTAACATTTGCCACTGTTAGCTTCTTGGCAATCCAGACATCCAGATATGGCCCCTGCATTGAATATCCATATTTAACATTCAGCGATGGTGGCTAGTCGCTTTAGCATCACTAGCCGCTGCCACTGAATATTGGACCCCACTGAGAATAATGGACTTGCATTATTTAGCATATGTTCAGTTGTACTAATGTGCTTTAATGCACCCTAGGCAATAGAGCCCTTACGTTGTAAGCTCTCTGGGGCATGGAAATACCTGCTCTAACTATATGTGCCTTATATATGGTTATTGTGGGTTGAATTTGTATTTTAGTGTTATTTTATATGCTTATTGTATTTTGCTTTGCAGATTCTGAATTTTATTGTGACCCACTTTGATATTTGTATGAAAAGTTTGAACATCAAATATTAATAAACAAAATAAAATCAAATATAACCTTGTGCTAAGATTTGGAAAGGCAACATATCCAAATCCTAAAATATCATTTTGCCCATGGATTAGCTGGGGATACTTGAATGGGTAAGGGGTGACTAGACAGGCAGCATATTTCATTTGCATTTATCTGAGTACAGTTAGGAACTCATTGAGGGTCTTTTACTAAAGGGCAGTACCTGGCAGTGTGTGTTCTGATGCACGCTGAAGGTGCGCTGGGATGCACGGTGCCAGGTAGTGCAGGGTCATGACCGTACAGGATGATTCCCACGTTAGAGGTGTGAGTGGGCGAGCTAGGAGCCGGAGAATGGGCAAGGTGAGCTTGGTGTAGTTAACACTGTGTTAACACAGTGTGCCAAGTGCATTAGTGTGGGTTAATCTAACGCCATCTCCGTAGGCAGCATGCACTATGGGGCAGGGCTCCACGTTAACTGCCAGAGAAATGCTTTCCATGCCCCAGACAGTTAAGGTGGCAGTGTTGTATCCAATGGACGATTCTTTTTGAAACCATAGCATGTTATGTGCAACACCTTAGCACCCAATAGTAAAAAGGTCCCCCTTTTTTAGAACCTCTAAATACTCTTTAATGCTTATCAAATCATTAACACGAACTCATTCTTCTGTGGGCCACACAGATTCCACTGTTGGACTAAAAATAATGGAATGTGAGATGAAATGGTGGTTATACAATGTACACAACTGTTGTATTGTTTTTATACCATTAGCATAACTGTTCAACAAAAATTGTAAAATTTATCATTATTGTATTTTTGAGGGAGGGGTATCTGGTTGAAGATAACTGGAGAAGTTCAGTTATTTTTAAATGGATATTCAAAGGCTTAATTGGCTAAATTGATGGCACTGAAGATCACTGTTCTAAATTTAACTAAATAACTTATTTAGTAAACTTTAAGATAGCAGTTCTTCTAACCAGGCTTCACTGGTTAACTTAGTACTGATATTCAGATCTATCCAGTCAATCTCTAACTCCTCCTCTTGTTAACTGGATTATTGACCAGACATCAAGTTGTCTGAACAAAAATTATCCAGTTATCAAGAGAGCAAATTCAATAATGGTTGATGAAGTCCCATAGTTAACTGGAGAAATCATTTGAAAATTTTCACATTATACTTATTCAGGTTGATTTTCAGTGGCAACAGTGAGCCTATGGGTTTTTTTTGTTTTTTTTAACACCAGCTGCAGCACTTAAAAATGTACATATATTCAGCTCCACTATACCGATAGGCGGTAATGCTGAAAATATTTATAACCTCAATAACTATCTCCTTCAAACTCGATTCACCACATTATCTTAAGTGGAAATGTTTTCTTTGTCAGACCAATCCATTATAGCAGTAATATTATTACTAGACTATAACCAGGTCCTTTTAAATGTATTTTTAATTGGAGTATTCTTAATAATTTTCTTTCACCCACTGTCTTAGCTATAAAAAATCTTTTTGAACTCTAAAAATTGCCCAATGTGCTAAATTTCCTTATGAAAATTGTCCAATGTCCTCCTGTACCTGGGATGCCCAACACAGTGCTTTTTTTTCAGACTGTTAACATTTGTATTAGTTATGCATCAGTGTCTTTACTTATCTTAAACATTCATTCCTGCTTTCATTTTTTACTCCGGCCACAAAATTTTCATCCTGTTTCACTTCTCTGCTTTCATATTTCACTTCCAAAATAGTGGCAGCCTTCTTTGGTCAGAATGAAACTCTCTCTCTCTTATCATACGTCACTGCCTCTGTCCAATCAGAGATGTTGATCTCTGTACAATAGCAAATGATCCACATTCTAAATCTTCTAGTCATATAAATCAAATTTGAAACCACCCTTGTGTACTGGCATAAATGCATTAGTCTGAAAAAAGAATCTCCACTTAAGATAACGTGGTAGATTGGGTCTGAAGGAAATAGGCTTTGAGGTATTGATTCCAATATAGATCTTTATAATTTGAGTGGTAATCACAAATATATGTATAAGGCAGTCACCACTGCCAGCTATATGTACAGCAGAGTCTCCATGGTATGAAGTGGGATTTTAGAAGAGCCATCTAGCAGGAATCTGGGAAGTCCAGGACACCATGTCCAAAATTCCAGGGGAGTGGCGGCAGTGAAGGGAGGCATGTGCAATTGCCTTCTGAAATCGTGCCATCTCCACCTGAAAAGTTTAAAGTCCCCACAACTGGGTCTGGAGACAGGCACATGCAAATATCAATGCCAGGCACGTGCATGGTTGCAGGCCATTTCAGAAATGTGGCCATCCCCAAAATGCTTGGCTGCAGAAACAGGTTCTTGAATATGCCTGCCTGCCAGGGTATTTCAGAATGAGACCATCAAGAAGGACTGGGAAAGCACTTTGTATAACTCTAACCCTGACACAGCTTCAAGCAAAACACAGGTCAGAACCAGTTGAGTGATTTCGATTCAGAGTTATGTGGACTTTGGGGTACAATGTTTTAATGAATATTTAAAGAAATGCCATACTGGGTCAGACCAAAGGTGGTTCAAGCCTAGCATCCTGTTTCCAGTTATCCAGGTCACAAGTACCCGTCAGGTTCCCAAAGGTAGAGAGATTCCATGCTGCTTATCCCAGGGGTAAGCAGTGGATTTCCCAAGTCCACTTTAATAATGTTTTTTTGACTTTTCCTCCAGGAGCTTGTCCAAAACTCTCTTAAACTCGGCTACACTAGCAGCTTTTAGTACATTCTCTGCTAACAAATTATAGAGTTTGATTACGTGTTGAGTAAAACAATAATTTCTCTGATTAGTCTTAAATGTGCAGCATTGGGTGTCCCCTACTTTTTTTTTTCTTTTGGAAGGAATAAACAATCAATCTGTTTACTCATTCCACTCTGTTCATTATTTTGTAGACCTCTATTGTTTCACCCCTCAGTCATTTTTTTCCAAGTTGAGCTCTATCCTTTTTAAGCCTTTCCTCATTGGGTATCCTTCCATCCCCTTTATCATTTTAGTCACTCTTCTCTGTACCATTTTTAATTCTGTTATATCCTTTTTAAGATATGGCGACCAGAATTGCACACAATATTCAAGATGTATTTGCACCATGGAATGGTATAGAGGCATTATAATATCCTTAGCTTTATTTTCCATTCCCAGATGTTTTTCCTGGGTGGTGATTCCTAATGTGGAACCTTGCTTCGTATAACTGTAGTTTGGATTGTTCTTCCCTAAGCGCATAACTTTGCACTTGTCCACATTAAATTTCATCTGCCATTTGGACTCCCAGGGTCTGATATTGAGTTGGGCAGGCTATGTGCCCCTACTGTGCATAGCCCTGCCCGCTGACCCTTAACCCCAAATATACAATGCCAGGGTCATATGCAGCCCCAGCATCTAATATCCAGGGATTGCCACACACGCTTGAAGCTGCAAAAGCTAACCGGGCAGCAGAAATATTGCATGCTGCCTGGATAGCTCCTGTGCCTTAAAGATTGCTGCTGTTGTTAAGTGCCATCAAGTTGGTGTCGACTAATGGCGACCCTCTGGATAGTTGTCCTAAATTGTGTTTGATCTTCAGTCAGACGGCTCATTGTTGACAGACTGGCACCCATAGCTGCTGTTATTGTATCAATTCATTTCATTGCTGGCCTTCCTCTTTTGCATTGACCTTCTACCTTGTCAAGCATGATATATTTCTCTAATGATCTCACTCCACATGATGTGTCCAAAGTACGAAAGTCAAAGGGGTATGTTTACTAAACAGCGATAATGTCTCCAGCGGCGTTAAGGCACACAGAGGGTGGAGTAAGTCTTTCCAGAGGGCGGAGAGAAACATAACGACAGAAAAAGACCACATGGCCTATCTAGTCTGTCCTTCCATATCAACAACTACAACAGTCCCCTTTTTACCTTTAGAGATCCTCTGTGTTTGTCCCATGCTTTTTTGAATTCAATTACTGTCCTCATCTCTACCACCTCCACTGGGAGACTATTCCACAGATCTACCACTCTTTCCGTAAAGAAATATTTCTACATATCACTCCTGAATCTATCTCCCTTCACCCTCATCCCATGTCCCCTCATAGCAGAACTTGCTTTCAATTGAAAGAGGCTCTCTCCCTGAACATTTATGCCATGGAGGTATTTAAACATCTCAATCATATCACCTCTATCCCGCCTTTCTTCTAAGGTGTACATATTAAGATCCTTCAGTCTGTCCTCATATGCTTTATAAAGAAGACTACTAATCATTTTAGTAACCACCCTCTGCACCAACTGCATCTTGTTCACATCCTTTTGAAGGTGTGGTCTCCAGAATTGCACACTATACTCCAAATGAGGTTGCATCAAAGACTTATACAGAGGCACTATCACCTCCTTTTTTTCTGCTAGCCATTCCTCTCTGTATGCACCCAAGCATCCTTCTAGCTTTTGCTGTTGTCTTTTCTACCTGTTTAGCTACTTTAAGATCATCAGACACGGCGAAGCCTAGGTCCCACTCTTCTTTAGTGGACAAAAGTACTTCACACCCTATACTATATTGCTCCCTTGGATTGCTGCAGCCCAAATGCATGACCTTACATTTTTTAACATTAAATCCCAGCTGTCAAATTCTAGACCATTCTTCAAGCTTAGCTAGATCCATCCTCATGTTATCTACACCTTCCTGGGTGTCTACTCTATTGCAGATTTTGGTATCATCTGCAAAGAGGCAAACCTTACCCGACAGCCCTTCTGCTATATCACTAACAAAGATGTTAAAAAGAATCGGACCAAGGACAGATCCCTGGTGCACACAACTGGTAACATCCTTCTCTTCAGAGTCAGCTCCTTTTACTTGTACTCTTTGTCATCTCCCAACCAAACAATTTCTAACCCAAGCAGTAACTTTAGGGTCCATCCCTAGGGTGCTCAGCTTGTTTATAAGTCACCTGTGAGGAACGGTGTCAAAGGCTTTACTGAAATCTAAATACACCACATCTAGGGCTCTCCCTCAGTCCAACTCCCTTGTCACCCAGTCAAAGAAATCAATCAGATTTGTCTGACAAGACATGCCTCTGGTGAATCCATGCTGCCTCGTTTCCTGTAATCTGCTGGACTCCAGAAACCTCACTATTTTCTCTTCCAGCAGCGTTTCCAATAATTTACTCACCACTGAAGTTAAACTAAACAGCCTGTAGTTTTCAACCACATCCTTACATTCGCTTTTTTGTAAAGGCACCACATGAGCCTCTCTCCAGTCCTTTGGCACCACTCCCACTCCGAGGCATTGAAAAGGTCAATAAGTGGAGCTGCTAGAACATCCCCAAGTTCCCTCAGTATTCTAGGGTGTATCCTATTCGGTCCCATCGTTTTGTCTACTTTAAGTTGAGCTAGTGTCTCACGAACACAGTCTTCTGAAAATTGTTCAAGATGTCCCTCACTTCTGTTCCTGTTTGTGGGTGTTTTCTGAGGTCCTGCTCCTGGTTCTTCATCTGTGAACACAGAACAGAAATATTTGTTAAGCAATTCCACGTTATCCTTATCAGCTTCTACATATTCCTCCCCTGCACCCTTGAGTCTGACAATACTACATTTGCCTTCCTCTTCTCACTAATATATCTGAAAAATGTCTTATCCCCCCATTTTATTGCATTGGCTGTTTCCTCCTCCTTTTGAAACTTTGCCTTCCTGACTTCTTTGCTAGCTTCTCTAAGTTTTTCCAAATACAGATACCTGTCTTCCTCTCTCTGTGATCTCTTGTATTTCATGAAGGCCTCCCTCTTTTTCTTCACTTTTTCAGCTACTTCTTTCGAAAACCATAGCGGTCTCCTTTTCCTTTTACCTTTATTTACCATTTTAACAAAAAGGTTGGTTGCCCTTAAAATATCCCCTTTCAGTTTTGCCCACTGTTTTTCTTCATCCCCCAGCTGTTCCCATCCCACTATCGACTCCCTGAGGTATCGGCTCATCTTGGCAAAGTTGGTCTTCCTAAAGTCTAAGATCCTCACCTTTGAATGGATTCTAACAGCCCTAGTCCTAATACTGAACCACACCATCTTGTGATCACTGGATGCAAAATGATCTCCCACTACAACATCAGAAACACTTTCACCATTGGTAAGCACCAAGTCCAGTATGGCCCCTTCACGTGTAGGGTCTGTTACCAATTTCCTGGATAGTTTTCCCTGTAGAGAATCCAGGATCTCCTTACTTCTAGATGATACTGCAGCAGGAATGTGCCAATCAACATCTGGCATATTGAAATCTCCTATCAGTAGCACTTCCCCTTTCCTAGCAATGCTGCGTATGTCTTCAATTAAGTCTGTACACCTCTTCCTCTTGTGAGGGAGGTCTGTATATCACACCAATGCAAATAGATTTCTCTTTCCGTCTTTCTAGTTTAACCCACAATGCCTCCTCTCTCCCTTTTAAGCTCTGTAATTCCAAAGCTTTAATAGTACTTTTTACATATAGTGCCATTCCTCCTCCCCTTCTTCCTGCTCTGCCCTTTCTGAATAAAGTATAGCCAGGTATAGTTACATGCCAGTCATGGTTTTCTGTGAACCATGTTTCTGTAACTGCCACTAAATCCAAGTCAGCCACTCCCACCAAAGCTTCAACATCAGGGGGTCAATGGGCGGAGAGTGGGTGGTGAGAGGCTCCAGGCACACTAACGCTTTGAAGTGTAGGGCAGAACATTACCGTGATTGAAAACCTCGTGTTAGAGGCACAATTGCAGGAGAGAGAAAACATTTCAGTCAACAATGTACAGCAAAGGCAGGGAGACCCAGAAAAGTGATAGTAGTGCTACATGTGCAGCAACAGCATAGTGCCCAAGTACAAAAGGGCACTATGGTGAGGCTGCAAATGGGGTACAGGAGGCTGCAGGCAGGACATGCAGTGGGGCATTTGAGGCACAGGGTGGCCTAGGCAGATGCCTAGGTGCCACTTAGGAAGGCAGAAACGGAAAATCAACAAGACAGCAACTGACCAAGGGCAAACAAGTACACGAGTGTGTGTCCCACAGTGCCCCAATGGACATTACCCAGCAGGTACCCCAAAGGGCACATAACATTGGCAGGCGGTGCCAGGGGGAAGCATGGATGTCTATGTAGGCACCCCTACCCCACACCTTAGGCAGTCGCCTACCGGCACACTGGATGGCCTGGGACTGCACACCACTAGTATCACCGGCATAAGGGCATGTCAGCATGGTGGGGGAGAGCTGCTGGTGGGGGAGAGGGCAGTGGCATCTGCCCAAAGCTGACCAAGGCAGAGCCCTGTTTAGGTGGGTGGCGTGCAGTGCAACAGACAAGATCTGTCTGAAGAACAGTCATGGTATCCCCAGGGAATGACCTGCCTCTTTGGCAACAGTTTGGTGCAGCCAGTGTGTTCAGGGGCAGAAGGTCACAGGTTCACATCCCAGTTGTGGCCCCTGCAGGCCATGTCCCCTATATTTTACCCTACAGAGCACATACACCATAAACATGTGCACTCCCTAGAGCAGATGTTCCCAACTGCAGTCCTGGAGGGCCAAACACCATTCAGGTTTTCATGCTGCCCCTAATAAATATGCATAAAATACATTTGTATGCACTGCCCCCTTGTATGCAAATGTATCTCATGCATATTCAGTAGGGACAGCCTGAAAACCTGAATGGTATTTTGCCCCCCTGGACAGGAGTTGGGAACCTCTGGCCTAGAGCATCAGCCAACAGGGGCACAAACACCCACACCCACAGGCTCCACTATCCAAAGCCCCATGGAGGGTCAGGCGGTTGGGCCCTGTGCAAAGCAGCAGCTACCACAACTAGCACCTGCATACATTAGCAATGCCGTCATAAACACGGAAACACGCTCCATATATATCAAAAGGTTGCTATGATTAATTCCAGATAACAAATCCTAAATTAAGCACAATTTGTTAACAGAGATTCATCATAGCAACCTTTCTGATATATGTGGAGTGTGTTTCCTCTTTTCTGTTCTCTTACAGTGTTTACCACCCTGGAGAGTGACCCTAACAATATTGAGTACCTTAGCAATGCCTGCACTGTGCCCAGGACTGGTGTGGCGGCCAGGGCTGCCAACCACCTCTATCTTTGCACAATGCTGAAATAAGTGTGGGAATGTGTGTATGTCTATCCAGTGTTTTGTGGCTGCCTACACCTTACAGAGCTCACAATGCTTACACAGTTTCCAGTGTTAGCCTGCCACTGTGCATAATGAGGAGCAAGGTACTGTGGGTATGGGCCGGACAGGGCGGTCTGGGCAGGATGCATCTGCACAGAGCATAGGGCAATGGCTGGGATATTGTAGTGGCCGACCACCACCTGCATGGACAGGGTGGCCACAGCATGTCATGCTGGGAGGTCTCTCTCACTCTGACTGAGCAGTGGTTATGGCATGTCTAGGTTCCCACATAGTGCTATACAGTGTTTCTCTCCAGTGATATCTGTGAGTTCCCTTTTCTGGGGCCCTATCACTGACATACCTGCTTTGGTGTTTGTGCTTACATCCCACATCTTGGTGCACATAGTTCCTCTGGGAACATGTACTGGCTAGCAGACTTCTGCAGTTAGCATGTGTATGGCTGGAGCACCTTGCAGGGTGCAGACTGACTGTGCCCTCTGCTGGCGAATGCCAGATTGTGGTGGGGGGCAGCTGAGCTGTTCCAGGCCTACTGCCTGTCTGCCAGTGCCCTATGTGATAAGTACAGTTCTGCATCACCTGCCATGGATGGTGTCCATTCACCAACTGGACTGGGGTTGCTGGTCCCACAGCCCTTCATCATCTCTCTCAACTGGCTTCATTGCAAAGATGTAGTGTGTGGGTCTGTGTGGGGCAGATCCTGTCCAACACCTTGACCCAGAGAGTATGGTATGTGGTGCTACATAATCCACATGTGAGTCCAGACACATTCCTGTTCTTACAACACATAACCATGGCAACCACACTGGATATGCACTATTCCGGGTGCACTGGGGAATGCAGATGGACACAGGATTATCCTAGGTGTGTCTGCAAGGAATACCTGCCACACCCTGGCACTGATGGGGACCTGCAGCAAAGGCTATCTCAGCCAACCTGGGTACTGCGTACCTGATGCTGGGCGACCCACCTCACCCTCAGGGTGAGCACAGGACCCACACAATGTCATGGTCTGTAGCTACTCTGCCAGTAAAACACACGGTCAGTTCCCACTACCTGGGTGAAGTGCAGTGGAGACGCATACTCCATCCTGTGATCAGATATAGACTGCTGTTCTGCATGTGCAGTGCATCATGGGTACTGGTGGGTTTACCGTATCCTAGTAACCACAGCAGGCAGTTTGTTCAGTGACCTGCAGTCTTTCTGTACCAGCCAGTGCTGTGATAAAAGCTATAGAGGTGTAGCCCACTGGTTAATACAATGACTGCCGAGGCAGAGGTCATGAGTTCAATCCTGCAGTGGTGTTATTTAATAAGGCTGTCCGAGGCATTTCCTTTTAATTCCTGTAACTGTCAGACACATCTCTACAATCTGTGTTGCGAGCCAAAAACACCCTCACCTCAGTGCCGTAACCTATAGGGCACATTATAATGTGCCTTGTCAGCCAGGGTGCTGTATAAGGCGTCCTATAGGGTGCCCTATAAAGCACCCTATCCGCCAAGGCTCTGTATAATGCACCCTATAGAGCACATTATAAGGTGCCTTGGTGGACAGGGCACTTTATACTGTGCCCTATAGGGCACCTTATGAGGCACCAAAGGTTACTGCACTGAGGTGAGGGTGTTTTTGCTGGCAGCACAGATTGTAGAGATGTGTCTGAGTGTTACAGGCAAGAAAAGGGATTGCCTTGAACAGCTTTTATTCATGAATTTCAGCTGGCATGAAATTAAGGTTATCGTGCGTTAATGAGCCATGTCGCCCTCTATCGCGTGTTAATCGGCCGTTGCCTCTTCAACGCCGGTACGCCCACTTCCTTATATGGCATTCATCACGTTAACACTGCAGCTAGCACTGGTAACATTAGGACGGTTTAGTAAACATACCCTAAAGTCTTGTCATCTGAGCTTCTAAATAAAGCTTAGGTTTGCTCTCCTTTAGTACTGACTATCCTGTCTATCTTTTGCACTGTCCAACTTTCACATCCATCAGATGTTATTGAAAATGGCATGGCTTGAACAAGTCAAATCTTTGTATGAAGAGACATCTCTGCTCTTGAGAATCTTGTCTGGGTCCTTCATAGCCATTCTGCCAAGAGCAATATGTCGTCAGATTTCTTGACTGCTTGTTGCTTCTTTATTGATAGTTGATCCAAGTAGGTTAAAGTTGCCAACTATTTCAATTTCTTCTCCATCAACAATGAACTTATTGATTTTGCCAGTTCTCAGGATCTTTGTCTTCTTAACATTAAGGTTCAGACCCATTTTAAGACTATATTCCTTGATCATGAGAAGCAAATGTTTCAAATTGTCTTCACTTTCAGGCAGTAATGTGGTATCAGCATAGTGAAGGTTGTTGATGAGTCTTCCACCAGTCTTCACACTTCTGTTGTCTGTGATGCGGCGGACCCTCTTGCAGAGAGAAAAAAAGTTTTAAATCCAGGAAAAGACAGGTATAGCCTGCAATGTCCTGAGGATCCACCTAGAGGGAGCACGAGAGTCAGTACAGAGTCTGAAGAACCACACCTCTATGGGCAGGACTTAGGCCCAGTCAGTTTGGATTTAAACGGAGACAGGTCTGAATCAGAGGAGGAAGGAGAACCAAAAGCCAAAGAAAGAGCAGACTCGAAAGGCAGAGAGAAAGCAGGCCTGAGAGGCAAAGAGAGTGCTGGCCTTGAAGACAAGGGGAGAACACAAAGAACCGGTGTGCACAGAAAAGCTGAAGGAGCTGGGCTACCAGGCAAGGACAGAGGCAGAGAAACCAACTGTAAGCGAATATCTGGCCGATGGCAACAGCTGCAGCCTTGGAACAGAGAGATTCTTCCCTATACTAAGGAAGGAGAGATACCCTTGGAGAACCTGGACCATGCTAAGCTAGAAGCCGACTGGGGTAGGCCTCAAGCCTTCTCAGAAAAGGAAAGGAGAAAACTTAAAAGTAAAACTTTCATTACTTGTAATTGTCTGCATAATCCTAACATAGGAGAAGGACAGTGGAAGGAAGCTTCTCCTTGTAACCGAGATACTTATAATCAAAAGCCTGAAAACAATTGGTCTTAGAAGAGGACTGTAAATGCTAAGCATTGCGCTGAACAGGCTTTTAAAACTCTAACTGAAGAGGAGCCTTTGTTTTATCCAGTGGCCAGAAACCGACGCCCTAAGCTGTCTGCCAGACACTGGAAAACAGTACAGCAAGCTTTAAAAAAGCCAGAGTATAGTTGTGTGGAGACATCAGATTCAGAACTGTCAGAGGTAGAATTCATGCAAGTGGAATCTGCAGGCGAAGAGTCTGACCAGCCGATGGAATGCACATACTGCACAGCAGAGAATCTGGAGTTTATCCCTAGCTCTATGAATGAATAAATGAATGCAGTATATTGTGTTGCCTTAAGCTACTGTGAAGTTAACAGTCATTACTTTGATCTTTTTCATTTATGGTTTAAACCTGATGCAAGGGACTTGTTCAGTTGTGATACCATCCAATCCGTTTATCCTGTTTTGAACCATTTGTGCAAAAAGGGGAAATAAAGCCTTTTCATTTTCCCTCCATTCTCGTGCGGACTTGTTTCTCTTTGGGAAGTTGGTTACGAGGCCGGCACAAGGGACTGCCACCCTTGACCCTCGCACCTGTCCAACCCTAATCACCACAATTTTGTGTCCCCCAGCCCTTCTGTGGAAAACTACGCCGCCACTAGGGGGGGCTGCGGGTGACATGTCTTCATACAGTCCTGCTTCTCTGATGATCTCTTCTGCATATAAATTAAATAGGCAGGGGGAAAATATGCAGCCTTGTCATACACCTTTGCTGATTTTAAACCATTCTGTTTCTCTTAGTTCCAGTTGAACTGTTGCTTCTTAATCAGTGTAAAGATTGTGCAAGATAATGATCAGATGTTCTGGTATACCCATGCTTCTAAATGTGGCCCAGAGTTTCTCATGGTTTACGCAGTGAAAAGCCTTGCTGTAGTCAATAAAACACATATAGATATCCTTTTGGTATTCATTTGTCTTTTCAAGGATCCATCTCACATCCATGATAATGTCTCTCATTTCTCTCCTTTTCCTGAACCTTGCTTGCATTTGAGGCAGTTCTCACTGCAGGTATGGTTGTAGTCTCTGCTAAATGATCTTGAGTAGAATCTTGCTGGCATGTGGGATTAGAATGATTGTGCGGTAATTTCCACAGTCAGTCGGGTCACCTTTCTTCAGTATTGGTATAAATACAGATCTTTTCCAGAGAGTTGGCTATGAATTCCTCTTACAAATTTCCTAGCAGAGCCTTGTAAGTATCGCAACAGCTTCATCCTCGTGCAGTAATAACTCAATGGGAATGCCATCAATGCATGGTGCTTTGTTCTTTGATAAAGCTTTCAATGCTGTTTCGATGAGTTCTGTCATCACTGATAGTTCTTGATCATAAGATATAGGTTGAAACGGCTGTTGGTCCACTTGATCTTTATGATATAATGACTCTGTATATTCTTTCCACTTTTTCTTTATCTCAGCATCATTCAACATGAATCCTTGAGCATCTTGTAGCATTCCAATTCGAAGATGGAATTTTTTCTTTAACTCTCATAGCTTTAGAAAAGCCGATCTTGTTCTTCCTTTAATAGCTTCTGATTCTATCTCCTTGCATGCATCATTGTAGTATTTCTCCTTGTCTTGTCTTGCTGCACATTGGAAATCTCTGAGTAATGCAATTGCCTCTTTCTCCTCTGGCTTTAGCTTCTCTGCGTTTCTAGACAATTTTCAGAGTTTCTTCAGTTATCCATTTTGGCCGTTTTTGCTTTTTCACCTTATGTAGAGACTTAACTCTTTGTTCCATTACAACCTTCCTGATGTCATCCCATAACTTTTCTGGAGCTTGGTCATTTGTAACAAAAGCAGCAACTTGATTTCAGTCAGCTCCAGGTTTTGTCTTTGTTGATGTTATCAAGCGCTTCCATCATTGTCTTCCACAGATGTAGTCAATTTGATCTCTGTACAACCCATGGCTGAAGTCCACATTTACAGTCAGCGCTTGTGTTGCTAGAAGAAGGTGTTTGAGATGAATAGATCATTGGTCTTCCAGATTTCTATCAGTCTTTCTCCAGCTTCATTTCTGTTACAAATCCATATATTCCAACCACTTTGCCTTCTTCTTCTTTGTTGCCAACCTTTGCGTTCCACAAACAAAAAACGGTCCTGTCTTATAGAGTAATAGTGCCGTTAAGTCAATAAATATAAAGATTACTCCAGTGATGTGAGAATTATTTTTAAATAGTTTCCAACTTTTAAAAGAGACTTGTTAACACAGCCTTATAGGTATTAATTTATCATTGGGTCTCAGACTTCAAAGAGCTATGGTAATTATATTTTTCTACCAACTCGCTCCAAATTGCATCAATGACCCCTTATTTTTCAATTCTTTGTCAATTATTATACTGTTTTTGAGATTTTTGTTTATATTAAAACGTTATAAGATAGTCAGGCTTATCTTTCCTGCTTCAAGAAAGATAAGCCTGACTATCTTATAACGTTTTAATATAAACAAAAATCTCAAAAACAGTATAATAATTGACAAAGAATTGAAAAATAAGGGGTCATTGATGCAATTTGGAGCGAGTTGGTAGAAAAATATAATTACCATAGCTCTTTGAAGTCTGAGACCCAATGATAAATTAATACCTATAAGGCTGTGTTAACAAGTCTCTTTTAAAAGTTGGAAACTATTTAAAAATAATTCTCACATCACTGGAGTAATCTTTATATTTATTGACTTAACCTTTGCGTTCCAGCCACTCATGACTATCAAGATATCCTGTTTCTGTTCTGTCATTTTCAACTTGTATTTGTTCATAGAACTCATCAACGTCTTCCTCTTCTGCAGCTGTTATTGGGGCATATACCTTATAGTTGTGTTGATGGGCTTTCCTTGTAGACAAATAGATATTAAGCATTCACTGACTGCATTGTATTTCATTACAGTTCTTGCAAGTTTCTTCTTAACTATAAATGCAACACCATTTCTTCTTTGTCTTTCATTTCCAGCATAGTGAACGATATGATCATCAAATGCAAAGTGCTCAAAGCCAGTCCATTTCAGTTCACTGACACCCAACAGATCAAGTTGTAGACATTCCATTTCATTCTTGACCACCTCCAACTTCCCTTGGTTCATGCTTTGTACATTCCATGTCCCAATGTATAAGATATCTTTGCAACTTCTGACTGTTTTTTCAAGCACTGCTACATCAGCAGATTCAACCACTTCATAAATGCTGGCTTTATTCTGAGATGTTTTCAGTTCATCTCCAGTAGTCATTTGAGTGCCTTCCAACCTGTGTGTGTGTACAGGGGGGGGGGGGGGGTGTCTCATCTTCCAGTACTATAGTGCAATTTGTTTTGTAAATATCCATTGGGTTTTTGAGGCAAGATACAGAAGTAGATTTGCCAAGCCTTCCTTCCATGCAGTTAATTCCATTGTTGCATTTGTCACAGAAATATGATCCTCCGCTTACAACACCGTCCCATTCTTCTGCTGCCCAGATGGGTGATTTCTCTTAGACAGGTCTCAGCTGAGATGCCAGACTATCTTGGAAGACCCTGCCAGTAGCTAAGCTACTGATAGCTTAGCTCTCAGTATCACTGATGCACACAAGCTCTCACAGCATGACAAGCTGCAAACCAAGTGAGGGGCCTTAAAGATAGGTGAAGGTTTTCCTCACTTATCTTTATAGCACAGATCGCTAACCTGGCAGGATGCAATATTGCTTCAGGCCAGTTATCTCTTGTCATGCCTCCGTTCTGCCTTGGAATGCCCTCGACATGTTCGAATGCTAATGGGATAGCATCAGGGTGCATAGGGTTGTTAGGAGGGGATGTTCTACTTAGCCCTACTCTCTGTTTTCTATCTTACAACCAGTTCCCAATCCACATTAGCACACTACCTCCTATCCTATGACTTTTTAATTTCCACAAGAGTCAAAGGCTTTCTGAAAATCCAGATACACTAGATTCACTAGCTCACTTTTACCTACCTGTTTATTCAGAGCTTCAAAAAAACCTATAACGGATTTATGAGACAAGACTTTCTTTGGCTAAATCCATGTTGGCTTTTTTCCAATTAAACCATGATTTGTTTAGTAATTTTGTTCTTTATGATCACTTCTACCATTGTGCCCAGTACTGATGTCGGGCTCACTGGTCTGTAATTTCCTGAATCACCCCTGGAATCATTGAAGGTTAAACAGTTATGAATGTGAAATATAGAATTATCCTTTGGAAGAACTATTGAGATGGTTCATATTGAAAACTAAAATGACATCTCTAGTAGTGGAACATTGTATAAATAGCATTAATTTACTCAGTTACACCGGTGGGTGATCAAACAACTTAACCAGCATTGGTGTGAGGACAATCGGAAAGACAGATTAAATGCTCATGAAGATGGTAGATTTTTATTTAAATACCAAAATACTAATCGCCCTTAATGCCAAAGGGAATGGATGACACTACTGTGATGTGCAGACACTTGGTTGTTACCTCAGTCTTAAGAGCTCATGCTGACATCCTCTCAATGGAGTTACAAACTTGATTAGGGGATTAATGTTTATGAAGATATGCACATGAAAAGTTTGAAAGATAATATATGGTTGAGAGAATAGTGAAGGATGATTTGAAACAGAAGTTATATTTTCCAGCAATGTCGCTGATGCAGAACTGTAACGAAGTTGTTTGATACATGGTACTATGTTGGATGTAGGATGGAGTTACTATCTCCAGGAACAAGCAGGAATGTAGTCATCACATATGGGTATCGTCGGTACCGACGGAGCCTGCGCAGGAACGCTCCCCAGCGTCCAATTAGAAATCTTTTGGGAACATCCCACAGTGCCTGCGTGCTGCCTTCCCGCCTTTCCCAACTGCCTCTCTCCAGTTAATTGTTTTCCGCGGAGCCAGCAGGTTGTGTTCCTGTCACCGCAGAAAATGTTCTTCTTTTTTGTGGTAGCATCTGCCTTCCTCGACGCTTTACTGGTACCGCCAGTTTTTTCTTTCTTCATTCTTTTCTTTAAAAAAAAAAAAATTTCTTAGTACTTTTTCCTTTTCTTTTCAGGTGCACGCGCCATTTTTGGCCTTAGGCCCAGGATTTTTTCCATAATGGAGAAACCCTCCTCAGGTTTTAAAAAGTGCACCAAGTTTGGCGGTACCATCTCCGTCAACGACACCCATGAGTGGTGTCTGAAATGTTTAGATCCTGACCATTCCATCTCAGAATGTATGGCCTGTGCCATGATGTCCAAGAGAAGTTGACAGAACCGAGCTGCCAAGCTCAGTACCTTGTTTCCCACTGATGCAGCTTCGGTGGCATTGATGTCTTCCAGAGCTTTGTCTTCCTCCCGTGGATCTCAGGTAACTAAACATAAGTCTAGCCGGTCCTCAAAGGGTAGATCTCCTTCTAAGCATCGAGATGCCTCTGGCGTTGCCCTTGAGGATTCTGCACCGGCAAAATTACCCCGGCGGGAGGCTTCGGCTTCCAAAGCATTATCGGGGCTCCAGGATGTTCTCGAGGCCTCGACCTCGGCAGAACTACTGGTGCCATGCTCTGGGGTACCGGCGATCTTCTCCAGTACCGACATCCATGCATCGGCAGTGTCGATAGACCAGAGAGTCCTGGCTATTGAGCGCAGTCTGGCGGCTCTCCTTGCAGCATCGACGCCCTCGGAACCGCGACAGACAATCCAACCGATAGCATTGACATCGACATTGGTGTCTGCATTGCCGGTACCCAGTCATGCAATGCCTTCCGGTACCGATACTCCAGTACAGATTACTCCCGGTACCGACTTCGGTCGGTACGGGTATCGGGCTCTTCAAGAGCATCCGGACAGACGGTACTTCGAGTCCTCAGAAGAATCTGAGGATTCTGACAGTTCTGTCGATGCAGGAATGCTTCTCCCAGAGGAGCCCTCCTCCCCTAAGCATAGCATGTCTCCTCCAGAGGATATTTCCTTTCAGGATTTTATCAGGGAGGTGGCTCGGGGTCTGTCCATTACTGTTGCCCCTGAAACAGAGCTCAGAGCAAAGGAGTTGGAAATTTTACAATATCCCAAAACTCCCAGGGAGGCAGCTACCTTGCCCATTCATGAGATTCTGCATGATCTCATGTTAAGAATGTGGGAGGCACCTCTTACCACCTCTCCTCATTCTCGTAGACTGGATACTCTGCATCGAGTCCCTCCTTGTCCTGGTTTCCAAAATCTCAGCTTCCTCACCACTCTACTGTAGTGGAATCCGCTATGAGAAGGATCAAGAGTGCAAAGAGGCATGCCTCTAATCCTCCAGGACGTGAGTGCAGAACTCTGGATGCTTTTGGACGGTGTGTCTTCCAAGCTTCCATGCTTTCTGCCAGGATCAGTTCCTATAGTCCCTACATGGGAATGTTCCTGAAGGAGGTTACAGGTGATTTAGAGGCTTTGAGTCCTATTCTTCCTGAGGATAGAAGACAGGATTTTCTCACATTGGTCAAACATGCCCGAGATGTTTCTAAATTTGTCAACCGTGCAGCTTTTGACTGTTTTGAGTGCATAAGCAGAACCTCTGCCATTGCCATAGGTGCACGTAGAATTGCTTGGCTCCAGGCATCTGATCTGGAGCTCTGGGTACAAGACAAATTGGGAAATATCCCTTGTACTGGTGAGAACCTGTTTGGTAGAGATTGGCAGGAAGCCAATGAGTTGGATGCTGACAACTCCACCTTGGATAGATTATCCTAGTCCACAGCTGATCTCCAGGAACAAGCAGGAATGATTCTTCACATATGGGTACGTCGGTACCGACGGAGCCTGCGTGGGAACGCTCCCCAGCTTCCCAAAAAGGAAAGCTTTTGGGAACATCCCACAGCGCCTGCGCGCTGCCTTTCCTAACCGCCTCTCCCCAGTTCTTCTTTTCCGCGGAGCCAGCAGGTCGTGTTCCTGTCACCGCTTAAGAAGTTCTTTGTTTTATTTTATTTCTTTAGTCGCGCGTCTGCCTTCTCCGACGTCGGACGGGTACCGCCAGTCTTTCTTTCTTTTCTTAAAAAACAAAACAAAAACAAAAACATATTTTTCCCTCACTTAGTGTGTTTTTCCTCTTTTGGGCCTTAGGCCTCACGAAAAATTTTCTTCATGGAAAAACCAGCCTCCGGGTTTAAAAAATGCACTAAGTGCAGCGGTACTATTTCTGTTACCGACACCCATGAATGGTGTCTCAAATGTTTGGGTCCTGACCACTCCATTTTGGATTGTCCGTCCTGCTCCTTGATGTCCAAACGAGGTTTATAGAACCGAGCAGCCAAGCTCCATGTTCTGTTTCCCTCTGATGCAGCTTCAGTGGCATCGACGTCTTCCAGGGCTGCTTCTTCCTCCCATGGATCTCAGGTAACCAAACATAAATCCAACCGGTCCTCGAAGGGTAGATCTCCTTCCAAGCATTGGGATGCCTCCAGGCTTGCCCTCGAGGATCCTGCACCGGCAAAACAACCCCGGCGGGAAGCTCCGGCTTCCAAAGCTCCACCTATGGGGTTACAGATTGACATCGATGGAACGGCCTCGACCGATCACCTGTTAGAATGCTCTGGGGTACTGGCACAACCTTCCGGTACCAAATTCCAGGCATCCATGGCGTCGATGGATCAGAATGTTCTATCCATGCAGCAGGCTATCACGGCCTTCATTCAAGCTGCGACGCCGCTGATACCACAACAAACTCCGTTGTCGGTATCGGCCCAGGTACCGGCACCGACTGCATCGACGTCAGCCATGGTGTCGTCTGCAGCGGTTCCCTGCCTAGGGATGCCCATCGGTACCGAACCGGTACCGATAACGCCCGATGTCGATACGGCTCGGTACGCGTATCGAGCTTTGAAAGAGCACCCTGATAGTCGATACTTTGATTCCTCCGAAGATTCTGATTCATCGGAGGCATCTGCTGAAGTATCCATAGCCCTTCCTGAAGAGCCTTCTTCTCCAAAAAGAAGAATGTCTCCTCCAGAAGACTTGTCCTTTCAAGACTTCATAAGAGAAGTGGCTAAAGGGCTCTCTATTTCAGTAACCTCTGAATCAGAGCCTAGAGTTAAAAAAATTAGATATTTTAGGTTATTCTAAGGCTCCTAAGGAGGCAGTCACCTTGCCAATTCATGAGATTCTTTATGATCACATGATTGACTTATGGGAGACTCCTTTCACTATCTCTCCTCATTCTCGTAGGTTGGACACTATGTACCGTGTCCCTCCTTGTCCTGGTTTTCATAAAACACAGCTTCCTCACCATTCTATTGTGGTGGAGTCAGCTATGAAAAAGATAAAGAGTGCAAAAAGACACTCCTCTGCTCTTCCAGGAAGAGAATGGAGGACCTTGGATGCTTTTGGTAGGAAAACCTTCCAAGCCAGTATGCTCATTGCCAGAATCAGCTCCTATAGTCTTTATATGGGAATGTTTCTGAAAGAAGTTGCAGATAAGCTGCACACTTTCCTCCCTTTTCTTCCAGAGGATAAAAGGGAAGAATTTCTTATTTGGCTTAAGCATACTCAAGATATTTCAAAGTTTTCCAACCGTGCAGCTTTTGACTCCTTTGAGGGTGCCAGCAGAGCTTCGGCCATTGCCATAGCTGCACGCAGAATTGCTTGGCTCCAAGCTTCTGATCTAGAATCTTGGGTCCAGGATGGCTTGGGAAATCTTCCCTGTACAGGAGAAAACCTGTTTGGCAAAGATTGGCAAATAAAAGCCACTCAAATGGATGCAGAAAATTCTGCTTTGGATAGACTTTCAAAGTCAACCTCCATTCCTGCCAAGAAAAAACCTTTCAAGAAGTATTTTTTCAAGAAAGGCAGATTCCATCCTGCTTCTGGCCAACAATCATCTACAGGTCGTTTTGCTGCCAAGCGTCAGCAACCTAAACAGGCCAGGCCTAAGCCTACAGGGGCTGCTGCAACTCAGCAGACCCAGCCTCCTCAGGGCTTTTGACTTGATGCTAGAGAACTTAGCCTTTCTGGCTCTGAAACAGCCAGAGCCTCTCACCATTCCAGGAAGGTTAGCTCATTTTGCTCCCAGATGGGAGCAAATTACAGCAGAGCAGTGGACCCTCTCCATCATAAGGGAGGGCTACAAACTTCATTTCTCAAACCTTCCTCCTCACACCATGGTGAGACATTTCAATTCTCCAACATCTCTCCTCGACCTTCTAGGTCAGGAGGTGTCTGCCCTTCTTTCCCAAGGGGCAATAGAAGAAGGACCTCTTCTTCAACAAGGGTCAGGGTTTTACTCCCCCTATTTCTGATCCCAAAGAAAACAGGGGGCTACAGACCCATATTAGATCTCAGAGAATTGAACAAATTTCTATGCACGGAGAAATTCAAGATGCTTTCTCTGGGCACTCTCCTTCCATACCTTCAGAGTCAGGATTGGCTTTGTTCTCTAGATCTCAAGGATGCGTACACACATGTCGTCATCTATCCATCTCACAGAAGGTTCCTCCGTTTTCTTTCTTTTCCAAGGAAAGCATTACCAATACAGGGTGCTTCCTTTCGGTCTGGCCTCTGCTCCAAGAGTGTTCACCAAATGCATGGCAGTAGTAGCTGCATTTCTACGCACTCTGGGAATATTTGTATTCCCATACCTGGACGACTGGCTCATCCGAGCTCCATCTCAGTCAGTGGCCCAGACTTCCCTGGACTGCACAAGGCGCATTCTGCAGTATCTGGGACTTGTGGTAAACCTCCCAAAGTCCCAGCTCACCCCTACTCAGTCCCTAGAGTTCATAGGGGCCTGGCTAGATACTACCACTGCAAGGGCCTATCTTCCTCAGGCCCGTTGCCTACGCCTAGTGCAGTTAGCCTCCCAGATTCAGTCAAAGAGCCATTTAACTGCCCGGGAGATGCTACAACTGCTAGGCCACATGGCCTCCACAGTGCATGTGGTCCCCTATGCTCGCCTTCACATGAGAGCAGCTCAATGGACTTTGTCCACCCAGTGGACTCAAGCATCAGGGGCTCTGTCAGACAAAATAGCAACCTCCAGGCACCTCTTTTGGTCTCTCCAGTGGTGGATGTCCACCCAAAATCTGTTGCTGGGGTCCCCCTTCCAACAGTTGTTGCTCCAGGCAACCCTCACAACAGATGCCTCCCAAACAGGTTGGGGAGCTCATCTACAAGACCTCTCCACTCAGGGCACTTGGTCTCCATAGGAGACCTCTCTACATATCAACCACTTGGAGCTCCGAGCAGTTTTTCTAGCTCTCAAGGTCTTCCATACCCTGCTCAGCTACAAGACAGTCCTCATTCATACGGACAATCAGGTAGCCATGTTTTACATAAACAAGCAAGGAGGAACTGGCTCTCTGTCACTTTGCAACGAAGCTCTAAAATTGTGGGCCTTCGCCAGAGAGCATCAAATCCATCTCCAGGCCGTATACCTTCCAGGAATCCAAAACTCATGGGCAGACAGACTCAGTTGAGTTCTGCTTCCACACGAATGGTCCCTGCACATGGACCAGGTACTCAGAGTCTTTCAGGAGTGGGGAACCCCAGACATAGACCTCTTTGCAAGTCCGTGGAATGCCAAACGTCCCCAGTTCTGTTCCAGAATTCCGTGTCAGGGAGTTCAGGCCAAGGATGCCTTCCTCCTTCACTGGGGTCAAGACTTCCTGTATGCCTTTCCACCCATTCCCTTAATTCCCAAGACTCTGTTCAAGCTCCAGAGGGATCAAGGATCTATGATCCTCATAGCTCCACGCTGGCCACGCCAAGTGTGGTACCCTCTACTTCTGCATCTCTCTCAAGCTCCCTCCCTAGACTTGGTTGCTGCTCCAGACCTTCTTTCCCAGGAGGAGGGGACTTTGTGGCACCCAAATCCCAAGTCCCTTCACCTCAGGGCTTGGTTGCGGAAGGCTTAGACCTTCAAAGTTGGAATCTTTCTCAGCAGGTGAAGGATATCCTCCATGCTTCCAGAAAACCTTCTACTAGACGTTCCTATGCTTTTAAATGGAAAAGGTTTTCCATTTGGTGTACTGAGAAGGGTCTTGACCCTCTAGCACTACCTTTGAATTCTCTATTGGAATATCTCCTGCATCTCTCCAATGCAGGCCTTAAGACGAATTCAGTAAGGGTCCATTTGAGTGCTATTGCAGCATCCCTTAAGCCTCTCAATGGACAGCCTATTTCCTCTCATCCTCTTATTGCAAGATTCATGAGAGGCCTAACTTTAACTAAACCTCCCATTAGGCCTCCTCCGGTGGCATGGGACTTAAATCTGGTTCTTGGTCAGCTTATGAAGCCACCTTTTGAACCCTTAGCCACCACCTCCTTGAAATTTCTTTCCTAGAAGGTTATTTTCCTCATTGCAGTCACCTCAGCTCACCGCATCAGTGAACTGCAGGCCTTAGTGGCTAATCCACCTTATACAAGGTTCCATCATGATAAGGTAGTCCTTAGGACCAATCCACACTTTATGCCTAAAGTGGTCTCACCTTTTCATCTTAATCAAGAGGTGTATTTACCTGTCTTTTTTCCAGGTCCTCATGCATCAAGTGCAGAGAGGAATCTTCATACCCTGGATTGTAAGAGAGCTCTTGCCTTTTACTTACAAAGAACACAGCAACATAGAAAGTCTTCTCAACTCTTTGTTGCTTTTGATCCCTCTCATTTGGGACTTCCAGTCTCTAAGAGGACACTGTCCAATTGGATTGCTCAGTGTATTTCTTTCGCCTACCAGAGTAAGAACCTTTCTCTGGAGGGCCATGTCACAGCTCATAATGTGAGGGCCATGGCCACCTCTATGGCTCATCTAAATTCTGTGTCCATCGACCAGATCTGTCGAGCGGCCACCTGGGCCTCGGTTCATACCTTCACAGCCCATTACTGTTTGTACAAGGATTCCCGCCGGGATGCCTTGTTTGTTCAGGCTGTTCTCAAACACCTATTCCATGCTTAATCAACTCCTGCCCTCCTTCCCTGGATGGATGCCCGAGATCCATAGGAGGAGGTAGAGCCCTTCTCAGGGTCTCATAACCTTGGGGATCTCCCAGGCATCTCTAGCTAGGGAGTCCCCATATGTGAAGACTCATTCCTGCTTGTTCCTGGAGATAGCACAGTTACTTACCTGTCACAGGTGATCTCTGGGAACAGCAGGAATAAGTCTTCACAACCCACCCACCTCCCCTAGGAGTTGTATTTCTCTATCTTCCTTTCCTCTCTCTCTTTGTCTCAGCTTTAAAACTTGAACTGGGGAGAGGTGGTTAGAAAAGGCGGGAAGGCAGCGCGCAGGCGCTGTGGGATGCTCCCAAAAGCTTTCCTTTTTGGGAAGCTGGGGAGAGTTCCCATGCAGGCTTCGTCGGTACCGACATACCCATATGTGAAGACTTATTCCTGCTGTTCCCAGAGATCTCCTGTTATAGGTAAGTAACTGTGCTATCCTGCTAGAAAGAAATCTTTCAAGAAACCATTCTTGTCTAAGAAGAAAAGATATTATTCTGCTTATGCTCAGCAGGGACGTTCTGCAGGTCCGCTTGTCGGGAAAGGTCAGCAACCACCCAAACAGAAAAAAGCAAAAACTGCTAAGCCTCAGCCGTCCCAGCAGTCTCAGCCTCCACAAGGCCTTTGACTTTCAGCTAGAGAACTTAGCCTTCCTGGCTCTCGTGGGACCAGAGCCTTTCACCATTCCAGGAAGGTTGTCACTTTGCCCCCAGATGGGGTCAAATAACAGCAGAGCATTGGACACTCTCCATCATAAAGGAGGGGGGTACAAGCTTCATTTTACGAGCATGCCCCCTCCCACAATAATAAGGCAGTTGAATTCTTCGACCTCTCTCATCAACCTGTTAGGTCAGGAGGTCACTATGCTTCTTGCCCAAGGGGCAATAGAAGAAGTACCCATCCATCAGCAGGGTACAGGGTTTTACTCCCCCTATTTCCTTATCCCAAAGAAAACAGGGGGATACAGACGTATCTTGGACCTCAGAGAATTGAACAAATTTCTTGTCAAAGAAATTCAAGATGATTTCTCTTGGAACTCTGCTGCCATACCTTCAGAGTCAGGATTGGCTTTCTTCTCTAGATCTCAAGGATGCATACACCCATGTTCTCATCCATCCAACTCACAGAAGGTTCCTTTGGTTCCTTTTTCAAGGAAAGCACTACCAATACAGGGTGCTTCCTTTTGGCCTGGCCTCAGCTCCAAGGGTGTTCATGAAATGCATGGCTGTAGTAGCAGCATTTCTACGCACTCTAGGGATATTCGTCTTCCCCTACTTAGATGACTGGCTCATTCGAGCCCCAACAGAGTCAGAGGCCAGGACTTCTCTATCCTGCACAATGCGTATCCTTCAGTATTTGGGTCTGGTAATAAACATCCCAAAATCCAGTCTAACTCCCACTCAGTCTTTAGAGTTCATAGGAGCTTTGCTGGATACCAGAAAGGCAAGGGCCTATCTCCCCCAGGCCCGCTGCCTTCGCATTATGCAGTTAGCTTCTCAAGCAGTGCTAAAGCCTCATCTCACTGCCCGAGAAATGCTACAATTACTAGGCCACATGGCATCTACTGTGCATGTGGTTCCCTATGCTCACCTTCATATGAGGGCAGCCCAGTGGACTTTATCCACTCAATGGACCCAGACATCAGGATGCCTGTCAGATAAAATAGCAAACACAAGTCGCCTTATTTTGTCCCTCCAATGGTGGAAGTCCATTCAAAACCTGTTGCTTGGGCCCCCTTTTCAAAAACCCTTACCCCAAGCAACTCTCACAACAGATGCTTCTCTGATGGGTTGGGGAGCTCATCTGCAAGACCTCTCCACCCAAGGCACCTGGTCTCCACAGGAGGCTCATCTACATATCAATCTCTTGGAGCTCAGATCAATCTTCCTTGCTCTTTGAGTGTTCTACGCCCTGCTCAGCTACAAGACAGTCCTCATTCATACGAACAATCAAGTAGTCATGTTCTACGTGAACAAGCAGGGGGGAACAGGCTCTCTGTCACTTTGCAACAAAGCTTTGCGACTATGGGCCCTCACCAGAGAGCATCAGATTTATCTCCTGGCAGTGTATCTTCCAGGCAAACAAAACTCTTGGGCAGACAGACTCAGTCGAGTTCTGCTTCCACACAAGTGGTCTCTGCATGCAGACCAGGTGGCCAAGACTTTTCAAATTTGGGAACCCCAGACATAGACCTCTTTGCAAGTACATGGAATACCAAACTTCCCAGGTTCTGTTCCAGAATTCCGGCTCAGAAGACTTAGGCCAGGGATGCTTTCTTCCTTTACTTGGGTCAAGACTTCCTGTATGCCTTTCCACCCATTCCCCTGATTCCCAAAACCCTGTTCAAGCTTCAGAGAGACAGAGGCCATATGATTCTCATAGCTCCACATTGGCCAAGGCAAGTGTGGTACCCTCTGCTTCTACATCTCTCTCAAGCTCCCTCCCTGGAGTTAGGGTCTGCTCCAGATCTCCTATCCCAGGAGGATGGAATCTTATGGCATCCCAATCCCCAGTCTCTGCGTCTCAGTGCTTGGTTGCTGAAGGCCTAGATCTCCATGATCTTAATCTCCCTCAGCAGGTAAAGGATGTTCTTTTTGCTTCCAGAAAACCTTCCACGAGACGCTCTTATGCTTTCAAGTGGAAAAGGTTTACCATATGGTGTTAGCAGAAGGGTCTTAACCCCCTTGCGATACCTCTGGAATCATTGCTGGAGTATCTTCTTCAATGCAGGTCTTAAAACTAACTCAATAAGAGTCCATTTGAGTGCTATTGCAGCTTCCTTTAAGTCTCTAAATGGACAGCCTATTTCCTCTCATCCTCTTATAGCAAGATTTATGAGAGGCTGCCTTCTAACTAAGCCTCCCATTAGGCCCCCACCGGTGGCATGGGACTTAAACCTGGTTCTTGGGCAGCTCATGAAGCCACCTTGTGAACCCTTAGCTACTACCCCCTTGAAATTCCTTTCTTGGAAGGTTATCTTTCTCATTGCAATGACATCAGCACGTCGCATTAGTGAGTTGCAAGCGCTAGTAGCTGATCTACCTTATACAAGGTTCCATCATGACAAGGTAGTCCTTAGCATTCATCCACACTTTATGCTAAAGGTGGTCTCGCCTTTTCATCTAAACCAAGTGGTCTACCTACCTGTGTTTTTTCCAAGGCCTCATGCATCAAATTCAGAGAGAAATCTTCATACCTTGGACTGTAAAAGAGCTTTAACCTTTTTACTTACAAAGAACACAGCAACATAGAAAGTCCTCTCAACTTTGTTGTTTTTGATCCTTCTCATTTGGGACTTCCAGTCTCCAAGAGAACAATATCCAACTGGATTGCTCAGTGTATATCCTTTGCTTATCAGAGTAAGAATCTTCCTCTGGAGGGCCATATCACGGCTCACAATGTGAGAGCCATGGCAGCTTCAATGGCTCATCTACACTCTGTGTCTATTGACGACATCTGTCGAGCAGCCACCTGGGCCTCCGTTCATACCTTCACAGCCCATTACTGCTTGGGCAAGGACTCCCGCCAGGATGCCTTGTTTGGTCAGGCTGTTCTCCAACACCTGTTCCATACCTAATCAACTCCTACCCACTATCCTTGGTAGGATGCCAGAGATCCATGGGGGGAAGTGGAGCCCTTCTCGGGGGCACTCAACTTCTGGGGTCTCTCCCTGGCATCTAAAGCTAGGGAGTCCCCATATGTGATGAGTACATTCCTGCTTGTTCCTGGAGATAGCATAGTTACTCACCTGTAACAGGTGATCTCCGGGAACAGCAGGAATTTAGTCCTCACAGCCCACCCACCTCCCCTAAGAGTTGTATTTCTCTATCTATCTCTTTCCCTTTCCCTCTCTCTCTCTCTTTGTCTCAGCTTTAAAACTCAACTGGAGAGAGGCAGTTGGGAAAGGCGGGAAGGCAGCACGCAGTCGCTGTGGGATGCTCCCAAAAGCTTTCTAATTGGACACTGGGGAGCGTTCCCATGCAGGCTCCATCGGTACCGGCGATACCCATATGTGAGGACTAAATTCCTGCTGTTCCCGGAGATCACCTGTTACAGTAACTATGCTTTATGCAACATGGGACAATCGCTGAGAGAATTTCGATTTTTGAAATAATTTTTAAATATTTTCAGATTAAATAAGAAGTACTGATTGAGGGCTGACATGTATGATTTTGATTTTTGGTATGAATTGGTTCAACAAAAGAATTTAAAAAATGACAAGGAGATAAGGTATTGATGAGGCTTGATTCTTCTATGGTTTTGTTTGATTTGTCAAACACTTTTTTGGGGAGTTTAATTATTGTCCTTAAACGTATGGATCAGCCTCTTTCTTCGGTGATGTGCTTGCTATGGAACGCTTTTTGGCAGTGCCCAACTTACTTGCACATCCAGCACTGGCCATTTCTTCTTTTTTTATACTTGTCCACATCTATAAAACTGACATGTTGTATCTGTGATGTACAGGGGATTTCTTTATAAGGTATCTGTGATGTGGCAGAACCCTTTCCAACTGCTATTCATTCTTCCAGAGAGGTATTCTTTCATCTCTCCCAAAATTTTGACAGTTTATCAATATTGCACCCAATCTTTGATTTGGTTTGATTTACCATCTCTGGTAAATTGTTTGTAATGCATTTCTAAAGAAAATTCCAGTTGCATTTGTAGCATCTGAGATAACGCCTTATGCATATCTTCAGTTACCGGTTGATCCCTGATATATTCATTCTTTAGATCTTTTGACTCACAAGTATCTGGAGGTTCATACATAGACCAGATATGGGCCTCTGATGTCTCCCCTTGCCTCTCTGCCTGCTGACACACACACACACATGATCATGGATGATGCTCACACTTCAGAATGAAAAGATCCTCAAACTTCCTGCTTACAAGATCATAGTTATTCTCTGCAGTTGTAAATGTTATCAGTCACTGAGTTTCAGAAATTGAGGAGGAAATCTGGTCTTTCAGTGATCCTGCATTCAGTTTTGTGTCAGTCCTGAAGCATGATCATAACCTGCCCAATCCAGATCCACACATGTACAGGGCCCTCCTGATCAGCACTTCCGTGGATAGTAACCTCCCATTCCATCAAGATTCCCTTAAGATCCTTCCTTCCCCAATATAAGCAACCTCCAAGGATCACCTCCTAACAATACATCCTCAAGACCAGCCCACCTCATGGACCCTTCTCAAGAAAATTCCTCACAGATGCCATACCCTGACCCTTCCCCACCCTGACCCTACCATGGCTTACCCAAGAGTCTCCCTAGCAGTCTAGTAGAACAGGGCAGGACTAGTCCTCGACTCCAACCCGAGTAGCTGCAAGGATTCAAAATGTTGTTTATGGTCCCTATCAGTATGCTTGTTGTACTACCACAAAGGTTAAGCAGCCATATAAAGAATGATTGCCTTTGTGTCAGGATGACCTCTAGCAGTAGTCTCATGAGACTTCCACTAGGAGTCATAACTGATATCTACAGCAACAGAAGGTAGCAGTGCAAAAGAAGCACATGTTCATGGTATAGGTATTGCTCCAATAAAACTGCCTGCTCCTCAGTGTCTGTGCTTCTTTATTTCACTTCATAATCCTCTCCCCATCTACCATAAATCGGCCAAGATAAAATGGAGAATAAATAAGGCAGCCCAATTGCTTCTTTATGCTGCTGCTCCTTTCATCAGAAGCTTTTCTGCTGACATGCAGAACCCTATCTACTAAGCATTGTCCCCATAGACACTCAGTGTGTGAGAACCTTTAGAAAACAGGCCCCTTAGAAAGGAAGTTCTGCTGGGAGAAGACAGCAGGTGCACACCGACAGGGATTGTTCTGAATCATGAATAGCGCGGATGGACGTCCCAACAAGGCATCCATCCCTGCTATTCGTGCGGCTGCAGTCCCCTGAATAGCTTCCCCACTGGTTGTGCGGGGAAGTTAGTCGGGGATGGGGAAGAGGCGGCCCGGGGGCGGAGAGTGGGCAGGCAGTGGGCGGTTGACAGCCCTGGATGCTCAGGGCAGATTCTAATGTCGGCCGTGTACGTCCAGGGCCAGCGAATTGGCTGGGGAGGTTATTCCACCCATGGGATGGAATAACCTCCCTGGACAATCTTTTTTTTCTTTCAATTTGGGGCGTGGTGGGGACAAAGTTAATCCCCTGCAGCCCGACCCTGGCCTTAGAAGGCCAGATCTGGGGTTGGGCTGCAGGGAATTAACCTTTTGGGGCAGCAGCCAGCATCGCGGCTTTTAAATTGAGCCGCAGTGCCATGGCAATGAGATGCTATGGTGCCATGGCTCCATTAAAAAGCCCTGGCTGAGTTAGCTGGACTAGCTCTTTATGTGCAGGCCAGGACTGAATCGCAGTCATGGCCTCCACATACAGTGTGATTTGCGATTCTGATCCCTCAGGGCTGGACATGCCCCGCGGGATCAGAATTGCGATCTCCTTTGTATGTCCAGGTCAGCCAGGACGTACAAAGGAGATCTGTGGCTGAATAGAATCAGGCCCGGAGTGTGTATTCTCTATTTCTGTCCTTATGGTGCATGGATATGTGTGCAGTTGGACAGGTATAGAATAAGCAAGGAGATGGGAAGCAAAGGTTGTGAGGGAAGAAGAGTAAGACTGAAATCTTTGGGTGTAAGGTATGGGGGAACTGAGGCTGGGAACTGTTTGCATGAGCATGGACAAGCAAAACTAAGGGTTGGTGGTTTGGAAAGTTTAGTATGTGTGAGACTGGGAACTAAAGGATCATAAGTAAGAATGTGTAGTGCAGGAAACTAATGATATGGGCATGTGAGATGGAAAGGATTATTGTCTGAGTTTGTTAGACAGGGTTGAAGATGTGAAAAAGGGAGGCTTGCTATGATCAGTCTCAATTATTTAGTCTACTCATTAGTCTAGTAGGTGCCATATGATTTTTATACTATGTCATTAATAGGTTGTCTTAAATGTTGATGATCCACATCCTGTGTACCTCCAGAATGTGTTCATTGTAAGAAAGCAAATAAATAAAATATTTGGGTATGATATTAAAATAAAAGCTGTGCCTGATATTCAAAACAAGCTAAGTTTGAATCCTAAATTTGTTCCCTATTTTCAGGCAAACTTACAAGCCTAAGGACCAACCTTACTTATGATGCCACATCTGCAACAAATACTCCAGTAAGGCAAGATTTCCCTGCTACTGCTTTCCTAAACATCAAGGCTGTTTTTCATACTTCTGCATCCTGTGCAGTGGTGGTTCCCAATCACTAAGCTGGAGGCATGACCCTTGCATCAGGGCTACGTGAAACATCAAGCTAAGGATGGGCTGCTACTCCAGACCTACTAGCGGGTGTACCTGATACTAACAAATTAATAGGCAGGTAAAGAGAAAATGGCACTTTTGAGAACTGCTACGGTAAAGTAGGCACAAGTAGCTCATGGAGATAACTTCTGACTTTCCCCTTCCTGAAGAGAGAAATACATTTCAAAAAAATCAAAGAAAATTACTTACCATATAATACTAGCTATTCAATCAGATTCTACTAGCCATCCCACCTCACCTAATTATGACTTAATGATCAGAAATATTTTTTTTCTGAGAGAGAGATCTTGAAACACAAAACTATTCCTTTGAAAACACAGGTCTGCAACTAAAAAGCTGTTTGATTATTTTCATCTAATTTCCATGTATTTTGGTGTGCTGAAAACAAATAAAATATTGAAAAAACTCCTAGACGTCATGATTTGCCACAATATGCAAAATTGTCTTCAAATTTATCAATTTTTTTCAAATTACTATTAATTAATTCAAATTACTATTAATTAATTCACATAAGTGCATTTAAGATATAAAATGCCAAAAGAACCTTAAAGGGGTTGTCCGAGTTATGTAAAAAAAAATATAGCACTGTAAATCTGATGGTCAGCAATACATACATAAGCTAAGCAAGTTTTAAGTCCGTGCTTCTAATGGTAGAAGGGGTTAATCTTTCCTGAAGAATCCAGTGGGAGGGAGACACAGGGCAAAGAGCAGCAGCTCCGGTCAGTGCAGGGGGACGTGGCCAGCACTGTGACGTCTCGTGTACAGACACAGAGCTGCTCTCTCCTGCATGCCACACTTGTGCACGAATCATCATCAGGTTCTTGGTTCTAGGCTATTCACACTTTTTCATCGCAATTCGTGTTAGCTCGTCATTCTTCAACCGTTATGTTATGGCTCCGCGAAAGTGTATTAATTCGCCAGACAGTTTCTGTTTCATCTGTGGTGAATATACAGTGTTGAAGCAACAGCAGAATATTACAGATTTTGTGAAAAAAGTATACTTTGCATACTTTGGACTAAAAATTGGAGATCAAGATAGTCTGGGCGCCTCATAAAGTATGCAAACGGTGTGTTGAGGACCTCCGAAACTGGTTCAAGGGTAAGAAAAAAATCTTTCCGTTATGGGATTCCTATGGTATGGCGAGAGCAAAAGAACCATAGTGACGACTGTTACTTTTGTTCATGCGATGTGAAAGGGTTTAATTCCAAATGGAAGAATTCCATTTCATACCCCAATCTTCACTCGGCAATTCGTCCCATCCCCCATGGCACAGATATACCAGTACCCAAGCCCCCTGCTACCTTGGAAGAGATACCTAGCTCCGATGAAGGTGAAGTCATACCTGAACCAGATGACAAATCAAGTTCTGACTTTGAAGATGATACAAGACCAAAATTGTTTTCTCAGGAGGAGATGAATGATTTGGTAAGAGACTTGAATCTTCCCAAAGATGCCGCTGAGTTACTCGGATCAAGGCTGAAAAGCAGGAATTTATTGTTGCCAGGAGTGTCATCTTCATGGTTCAGACATCGTGAAAAGGAGTTCGTTCCTTACTTCGCCCAGGAAGACAAGTTGGTTTATTGCATCGATGTCGAAGGTCTGATGGGTCAATTTAAAATCCAATATGATTCAGAGCAATGGCGTCTTTTTATAGATTCTTCAAAAAGAAGTCTCAAAGCAGTTTTACTCCACAATGGTTTTTATGCTTCCATACCTGTAGGTCATTCCGTACACTTGAAGGAAACCTACGAGAACTTGGAATTGGTTCTTTGTAAACTTAAATATGAAGACCATGGTTGGAAAGTGTGTGGGGACTTGAAGGTCTTGTGCATGCTGCTCGGGCAACAAGCTGGGTATACCAAATATCCTTGTTTTCTGTGTCTATGGGACAGTCGAGACTGACAAAATCACTGGACCAAGAAGAGTTGGCAGCCGAGGGTGCTAACAGTCGGTGAAAAAAATGTCCTCCGAGAAACTTTGGTACCTTCCCATAAAGTTCTTCTACCACCTCTCCACATAAAATTGGGATTGATGAAGCAATTCATAAAATCAATTCCAAGAGATGGAGAATGCTTCAAATACTTGGTCACCAAGTTTCCAGGCCTGTCGGAGGCAAAATAGAAGGAAGGTGTGTTCGTCGGACCAGACATTAGAAGGCTTATAGTTGATCAAGAGTTTGTCAATACCATGAAGGATCCTCAAAAAGAAGGGTGGATTGCCTTTAAAGAAGTCATACAGAAATGTTTAGGCAATAACAAAGATCCTCACTACAAAAAGATCGTCGGACGAATGCTGAAAGCATTTCAAGCTTTAGGTTGCCTGATGAGTTTGAAAGTGCATTTCCTCCAGTCCCACCTTGACTACTTTCCTGAAAATTTGGGAGCTGTGAGTGAGGAACAAGGTGAACAATTCCACCAAGACATTAAAGAGATGGAAAGGAGATACCAGGGAAAATGGAGCATTAAAATGGTGGCAGACTACTGTTGGAAGCTTCAGAGAGACATTCCAGATGCTACTCACAAGCGTAAATGCACCAAGAGGAGCCTCACAAGGAAGAAGAATCAAGTTTAGTGTGTGGAGGTGAGCTCATTTCAGTTCAAAAAAGGATTTTCATAGAAATATTGTAATAAAACTTTAATTTTATAAGTCTATTTCCATTTATTTTGAGGTATTGCCTTATTTAACATAGTTACTTAAATTGTCAGGAAACGTGATGCCCTATGACAAAATGGAGGTCATTTTCGGATTCAGCGCACCAAAAAACATAAAGATTACGTGGAATAACCAAACAGCTCTCAAAAAAACGTTTTTGCAGACCTGTGAAATTAATAATATATTAAAGTCCTACCTAAAGCAAGTATTTGAGATTTAATATGGAAAGACCTTTAGTTTGGCCTTACAGAACAAGGAATCTTTCTTTTTAAAGTAAGCATTCAATATAATCATTTTGGGGTGGCAGGATATTCTAAGGCATTTACATTGTTTGCAACCATGTTAGTGCCAGTGAATATCTGCAGGTGCTGCTGCTACACATCCCAATGGACGTTTTGTGGTGGCACCCATCGATAACCAGGCAGCAGTGATATTGAGCTTTACGAGCGCTAGCCACCACCACTAAATATCCTCCTCTTTGTCTTTCTCAGAGGCAAAAGTGACCAGAAGTATAGATCTAGTGGTAATAGTGTCTCTTGAATCCTCTTAAAAAAAAAAGAAAGAAAGCAGTTAGATCTACATTCTCATTTGTAGTCAAAACGTCCACGTTCCCTACAGTCTCATTTACCTCACAAATCTTGATAGTGTGTAATACTAATTTACAATCTGTGTTGTCATTAGTAACATTTCAAATCTCCTTGAAATACTTCGTCAAAAGTATTTCTGCAGACAGCAAACATGTACAATGCAAGCCAAGGAACCTCAGATTCCTAGTTCTTAAGATATTTTTAATGGCCTCCAGTTTAAAATGCAAACTGTGACTATCATTGACTGCAGAAATGTTAGCCACCTATGAAGTGAGGAATATCTATCCCTTGTACCTGCTTCTCTAATGCACTATATCTCTGATCTACTTCTTGAAACTTAACAGTGTCACAAAGCATATTCTCTATCCAGGTAACCATACTGCAGATACTCAAGAGTAATATCTTACTTAGACAAAGAGGACTAAAACATTGTCTGGAAAGTTTAGAAGCGCAACCACTTTAGGTTAAGAGGCATTTATTATAAGAGACTGCAGGTGGCTCTGCTCCTATTCCTTATGAAGAGAGAGCCCCAGAGAGATCATGTGTAGCAAATAAGGAGGCTATGGGGGGGGAGGGAAGGTGGTGAAGATCTTTCAACAGAGCTCAATAAGAATCCCTCAAAGGTCTGAGTTGAGAAGATGTAATCACAATATGTTTGTCCAAAGTACTATTACTACTAATCATTTGTGTAGCGTTAGACAGCATACACAGTGCTGTACAGACACATCTAAGAGACAGTCTCTGCTCATCAGAGCTTACAATTTAGTCAAGACAGACAACACAACAACTGGGGACTAGGATATATCTAGGGGAAAAGTAAGGAAACAAGTAGGAGGTGAATAGGAGGCTGAGGGGATAAGGATCCAAAAGCAGCCTCAAAGAGGTAGTTTTTTTAGCCTGGATTTCAACAGGGCCAGAGATGCAGCTTGACTTACCGAATCAGATAGTTTGTTCCAAGCATAAGGAGCCAGCAAGGTGGAAAGATTGAAGTCTGGAATTGACAATGGAAGAGAAGGGCACAAATAGCGACTTGTCAGAAGAGCGGAGTTCCTGAGCAGGGGTGAGAGGAAGGGTAGTGAGGAGCTGCTGAATGATGGCACTTGTACCTACAGTAGTAGAAGTTTGAAATGATATGAGGGGTGACATGAACATAGTGACACTAGTGGGAGAGTAGCCCTGCAGCTGAATTATGAACAGATTGAAGAGGGGAGAGATGACTCAAAGAACAGCAAGGAGGAGGTCACAGTAGTCTAAATGGGAGATGACTAGTGAATGGATAAGGGTCTTAGCAGTATGTTCAGAAAGGAAAGGACAAATTTTGCTGCTGATCTAGAGAAAGAAATGACAGGTTTTAGCTATCTGTTGGAGATGTGTGGGGAAAGCAAAGGAGTCGTCAAAGATCCATGTAGAGGGAGGAGTGGCCTAGTGGTTAGAGCAAGTTAATTCAGGCCAGAGTGCCAGGGGTTCAAATCCCAGTAGAGGACAGCAACCTTGGGCTGGAAGGATTGGGGTTACTAGTCCCATAGGTGCCCCTTGTGGCATTGAGCAAGCCACTTAACCCTCCATTGCCTCAGGTACAAAACAGATTGTGAGCCCTTCAGGGACAAGGGAAATATATATACAGTACCTGAATGTACACCATGTTGACTTGTAGAAAAAGCAGTATATAAGCCTAGTTAAATTCATAAATAAAGATGACCCTGAGGTGAGGATCCAGGGAGGAGTAGAGTATGATCCACAGAAATACAGAATAGAGAAAGGGTGGAGGTGGGTTTAGGGGGAAAGATAAGAAGCTCTGTTTTGGCCATGTTCAGTTTCAGATGGTGGCGGGACATTCAGGCACCAGCATCGGATAAGCAGGCAGAGAGATCCATGCCTGGATTCATGGAGAGATTTCAGGTGCAGAGAAGTAGATCTGTGATTCATCCAGTGTATGTAAAGATGGTACTGAAAACCATGGGAGGAGATAAGTACACCAAGGTACTGGGTGTAGAGATAGAAAAGGAGAGATCCCAAAATAGATCCCTGGGGTGCACCAACTGAGAGCCGGATAGCACTGGAGGAGAATCCACCTGAACATACACTAAAAGTGCAATGGGAGAGAAAAGAAGAAAACCGGGATAGAACAGAACCCCTAAATCCAAATGAGGACAGGGTATCAAGAAGGAGGTTGTGTTCAACAGTGTCAAAAGTAGCCGATACATCAAGAAAGTTGAGGATTGAGTAAAGGCCCTTGGGTTTGGTGAGGAGCATGTCTTTGGAGCCGTTTCAGTAGGATGTAGAGGGAGAAAACCAGATTGCAAAGGATCCAGAAAGGACTTGAGAGGCAAGAACGCCAAGACAACTGTGATGAACCACACATTCAAGTAGTTTAGAAATAAAGAGGAGGAGGGGGATGGGTCAATAATTAGAGGGACAAGTAAGATCTAGTATGAGGGCTTCTTGAGGAGAGGTGTAACCATAGTATGCTTGAAGGCTAAAGGAACAGTTACAGTGGAAAGTGGTAGGTTGAGGATATGACAGATGGAAGGGATAACTGGAGGAGTTGGAGCTTAGTAAATGGGTGGGAATGTGGTCAGAGTGGCAGGTAGTAAGTTTGGAGGAGGAGAGAAGACATGTGGTTTCTTCCTCAGTGATCTTAAAAAAGGAGGGATCTGCAAGCTTGGGAGTTCACATTAAAACTACTTTTAATGCTTTACTGTTCCTTTTCCTCCAAACCATAGGGGCTTGTTTACAAAGCCACGGTAGCGGTTTCCGATTGTTATTGGAGCCGCGGCTCCAGTAACGATTGGAAACCGCTACTGCGGCTTTGTAAACAAGCCCCATAGTGTTTCCAACCAACCATACTTCTTCCATTCCATAGCCCCCCCAATACTCTGCTGTTGTTCTGAAGGGAGTTCAAATGGGAAAAACTACCCCTTTTCACACCCCTTTTGGCCATGCCTCCATGGCCACACCCTGTGCAGATGCTAACAATTTAAAGGCCCAGGTTGCACAGAAGTAACATCACTGAGATGGCTCCAGACATGAGCATTCCATCCCACTTGGATAATCCCAAAGCCAGATGACAGGGCACAGCGAGTGCAATGATCAAATAGACAAATCAATTTTATTCATTATATATTTTATTGGCTTTTTTCTTTTAAGAGATTGTAGGTTTCATTGAGTTTACTACTACTGTAGTGGTATTAATTGATTCAGACCTCATAGCCTAGCTTATATCATGTTTCATAGGATGGATAGATTCATTACCATGGAAACAAAAAAAGGCTGTAAGGAGACAATTCTGGCTGTGCAAGAACAAACAATATATGAAATCTGAATGTACTGCCTTCTTCCCCTTAGCCAAAAGATGTCACTTTGAGACATGTTTACTAGAGTGTGCCAATGGTTAGCTATGCTAACCATTAGCATGGGGCGGTGAGTAAAGGTTCCATGTTAACCGTGTACTGTGGAACAAAGTGATGACTGGGTGAGTTAGGGGCAGAGTGTGGGCATTAACGGATATTTCCATTAGCTCAGGTGTCATTGGTACACCCTAACCATGATTGTTGCTGTTAGTACAGGTGCCCTTACTGCTTCTTCAGTGGGTAGTGGTATGTGCACATGTGTTAGGTGGGTTGGCCAGTTAGCGTGGTGAGGAGCACCACCTCAAGGGTAACTGCAGGGTGACATGACGGGAGCTCCCAAAACAGTTAACATGGGTCTGCACCATTTCCCGTGCTATCCTTTGGGGCTTAATGCACAGTAAACTATCACATTTTAGTAAATATGCCTCTTTGTTATTTGGTTGATGAAAAGGTTAAAAGTAGAAAACCATTAAAAAAGAATTACAGCTCAGCATGAACATTTTTTTGTGAAAAGCTGTTTTATACTTGAGATGTTGTGATACAATTTTGCCTGAAGGTGAATTTTACCAAGGATACTGTGAAGATGAAAGCTTTCAGTAGTAATAATTGTCAAATCAGGAAGAACAATAACAAAAAAATTGTGTCTATAAAGCTTCAGGTTGACATTTGTCTTATGAATCAAAGGCCAACTATGACTACACTTGTCATCATATGAAGATTAGGTATCAGTCTGTGTTACAACAGAATAGTGTAGGATTTTTTTTGTACCTGACCAGCATAGATGAAAACTCAAGAGGCTGAGATTTAGCCGTGGCGGTCAGAGTAAGTGCTGCAGCCTGTCTGGCTCAATATCCAGTTTCACTGGCCAGAGGTTTTGCTATCTGGTAACCAAATTGCAAAACTGCATAAAGGTAGGACAACCCTTGACCTCTTCTAACTTTGTGACTTAGTTATCCAGTTAACAGCTGAATAGCGCCGCTAACCGGATAGCTGCCAGGACCATTCCAGCTCCACCCACAGACCACCCTGGAATTGGGAATCTTTACTTTGGTTTGTGGGAATATTCAGCGGTACTATCTGGATAGTGCTGTTGAGTATTGTGATCGCCGAGGTTTATGTGATTTGCAGGTGCTGCAACATGCATATACCCATCTGAATATCTACTCTTCAGTGTAAACCCTTTCAATCCAAACTATTGTTGAACTGCAGCCAGCTGCAAATTGAGGGGTATTAAATTTGTTTGTAAAACATAACATCAAAAAATAGTAAATGAGAGCAGATCAAGATTGTTAGTCCAGTTATTCTGCAGCAGTAATACCTCACCGATAATGGAGGAGTGGCAAGAGATAAATTTGGGGACCTAGGCACAAAGGGGGGTGACCAGGCCCAGACTGATTTCTTAAGAAAGGGGGCTTAGATGCTAGTGCCTGAGCCCAAATGGGGAGATCAGATGCCATATCTGGGGTGCCTGGGCTCGGCTGCGGTTAACACTAACTGAGATTTGAGTCTACCCATGATCATGGAGCGAGCCAGGGCAGCTGTGGAGATTTGAGACAAAGACAATATGGTACCCCTTCATGTGGTAGACATGGTTTTGCCTGCTGCAGAGGGAAAACGATAAGTGTATTTCTGTCAAATATTGTTTGGTTTGCATCACATTGGAAGCTGTAGCCTGTTAATCCCACAAATAAAGCGTTCTTTTTTGATGTGAGTGGCATGTGATCTGTGAGGGTAGAGGAAGGGGGAAGGGTAAAAGGAGGAGCATGAAAAGCATTAAAGATCATTCAGCGTACCCCAGGTTTTAGTGTTCCAGGAAATAACTTCAAGATAGATGAAATCTGTGGCTGGGTGTTGCTAAATTTGTTCCTTGACTACCTTGCTTTTGTGATGAAACTGGAATACTATTCAACATTTCCCACGCATGTATTTGAAGATAAAGCTTTGCTTCATAATGTAAGCAGACTGTTAGAATTTTGTGTGGAAACCAGTCATGCTCATGCATAATGGGTTTTCTGTAACCGGGTAAGGCGGCATGTCACCTCTCGCCCCCCCCCCCCCCCGCCCGGGCCCCACCCCCACTTTCCCTTCCCCGACAGATTCATTTAACACAAATCACATGACAACCATTTGGGACTTAAACTGGTCGCAGCTTTAATAACCTTTTAAACATAATACAACATCAACACCTTTTTAACTCCCCCCCCCCCCAAGCAGAGCGAGCTCTCACCCGCCATGTTAGTAGCAAGGTGACGCCGCATCCGCTTCCCCCCCGGGCACAGGCCCGACATTTCCACGCCCTCCCTCTTCCGGCTTCGCCATGCTATTAGCAAAAGCCTGAGGGGTTAACCGGGTCGGGGGTACCCCACCCCCGCCCTCATGCTTGCCACCGGCTCCGGACCCCGGAAACCTCCGGGATCCCGCCAAAGCCCCCCCCCTTCCAGCTGCAACAACCCCAAAACCCCCCCCCCCAACCAAAGCTTCCCCCAGCTAGGGTGGGCGGGCGGGACGTCCGGAGCCTCCAGCCTTGACCCAGCAACTGCCGATGCAGAGCTGGGTCCCCGCGCCACCCACCCCCCCCCCCCCCCCGCTGCCGGGTCCTAGCCTCCCCATTGGCTCCCGGGCGTTTTAAACGCCGCGGGGAGCCAATGAGGCGCCCGGCCGCGCGGGCACCAACGAGCCGCACGCCGCCGAAACCGAGGGGGGGGGGGCGAACGGCCCGCCACCCCCCCGGTTAGGAGCGGCCACGCGGACGGGGCCCGCGGCCTTACTGTTCTCGTAAGTACTGTATAATAAAGTTTAAAATTATGGCATTTTAGTAAGCAAACTAGAACCACACCTTAAAAGTATTCCTTGGATCAACATCACCATGCTCCACATTCTCTTCTGGGATAATGTCTACAAATGAATTAGTTTTGCAGATGTTATAACAGGAATGAACCTTGCTCCAAGCCATGGTATGCCAAATCTATCACAGTTCATCAGATTTACTGGTAATGCTTATTTTAGTACTTGCATTTTATGCCAAAGAAAGACTGCTGACTGTGAACCATCTTGTCTATAGTCTACTATCCTATACTGCAGTTATTAGGGATAACTATGGAGGATTCCTGGGTTAAGGTAGCCAAAATGCACTTTTTTAAGTCATGTTTTATAAAGACAAGGAGCAGCTTACTTGTCTTTATTAAATAAGAGTATAAGTGGCAGGGATCACACCTTCAATGCAGGTGCAGACATTTACACCTATTCCATAGCAGGTGTCAATGGCCGCATGTCAAATTTGCAAGTATGTACATAGATTCAGGTATTTTATAATGAACGTATAAATTATGCCAGTGCTTTGTCCAGATTATACCCTCCGCTACACCTACTAGCAAAGTGTGTGAATTCATATACTTTTATGCGGGTCAGTATTTTGTAAAAGGTCATTTATGTGTGTATGTGATCACATTCATGCATAAATGACTTTATAAAATTACCCCCTTGGTGTCCATTTTTCATTTGGCACAACTTTTGCATTTTAAGCAAGCACATTAAGGGGGTTATTTTAAAAGCACTACTCTTGATTTGGATGTCTGCAAACAGGCATACAGATGTCCAAATCACAGAGACGTCCCTGGTGCCGTTTTAGAAGCCATGTCTTTGTTTGTCCCCAGTGCAAGGTCATCCATGTTTGAATGGGGGCATGCTGTAGGTGTGGTCAGATGCAAAAAGAAGGGCCCTCTGGAATGAAGCAATGCACTAGTATGACAAAAGCATAACGATACTATTTGTCGTGTGAAACAAACAGGAGGAGAGCTGAAAGTCACTCTACTCGAATGCTTGTAGAACCCTTTTAATAAACTTCATAAAAATGTGAAGAAAAACTTAACTTATGTGTGACGATTCAATCAAAAACATCCCTTCAAACGCAATGAAGATATTCATACACAACATGCATGTTTTGGGCCATCATAGGGCCCTGTATCAAGTGTAGAATGGCTGTGAATTGGGATCCGGAAGTGGCCAGAAGTAAGACGCTGGTAATCGCAGGAGATAACGTAGTGCCTACAGCGATAAAAATAGGTGATTCAGTAGTGGTTGCTAAATCTTATTACCTTACTGGAAGGAGTCTGTCAGTTGGGCCCTCAGATGATTATGATGTGTTAGTCGCAGCCTGATTTCAGTTTAACTAAGATCCTTGCGGACACAAAGGGCAGTTATCCCCACCAGGGCTACTTTAGTGATCACTCTAGTTAGTGATCAAGATAAAACATTAATAATTAAAAATTACTTTAAAAATAAAGACAATGTTTTGTGCTGCTAAAGTTCAACTTTTTCCTGATGTATCCAGAACCACACAGCTGAGAAGGTCCTTTCTAACTCTGACATCCAGGATTGTGGCTCTGGGAGCTTCCTTGTTTCTGTGTTATCCCTGTAATTGTTTAATTATGTTTCAGGGTACTCAATATGTTTTTCTGGATTCTGGATAGTTGGAGACTTTTCTGCTGAGTGAGGAGAGCAGGTTTGATTCATGGGATTATATATGGATAGTGGGATTAATGTATTAGAGCAGTAAGTTTGGAAATTGTTTTATTTCCTTTGCAGGGGTGTTTCCCAATTTCTGTTTGTTTATTCTCACCATGATGTGGACTAAATTTGATTTGTATGTTTTCTTATTTTTTATTAATGTGCTTTTGATGTTTTCTTTTTTCTTTTTCTTTGTATTTGCTTTTGTAAGTATTCTTGTAAAATCCAGAAATAATAAAAAAAAAGTAAAAATCACTGGGGATGCTGCAACAAGAGACCATGATGAATTATTTCAAAAGTGGCAAAGAGATCTAATTGCATCCACATAACATCAAAACCCTATTCCAAACATTTTCTGACACCATCCACCAAGGATACCAGCACAGTTTCTGTGCTGAATCCTTCTCAAAATTCAAGTTGTGCTAGGTGGAAAGAAAATTCATCAGCTGATCCAGCACTATCCTCTCCATAACCTTAGTCAATGCTGGTAAGTTTGAAAAAGGTTGACACCCAGATAACTTTCCGATCGATATTCTTTAAGGACAGGGTAACCACAGCCCATTTTAAAACAGCTGGGATATAATTTTCATTATATGGCTAGTTAATCCAAACCACCCACAGTGGGGAAATTTGTTCATGCAGGGTAGCTGACATACCGACAGGAAAGAAATCAAGCTGGCAAGTGGCTACTCCATCAAAAGACTGACAAGATTTGATCTCTTAGGGCCCGATATTCAAAAAGCATTTACACAGTTTACAGCCCAGTAAACTGTGGAAATGCCTTAACAGGGGATAATCAAAGGCACTTACATGGTTAGTGCCGTTGAATAGCCCATCCTCCCGTATGCGCCCCGATACTATTGGGGCATATTGGAGGCGTTCTGGAGCAGAGGTGAAGACTGCTGCTATCCGGGTAGCGGCAATATTGCACCCCTATCTGGTTAGCGATCTGCAGCTAAAACTAGGCCAGCTTTTGGCTTGCCTTGTTTTAGCCGCGAATGCTAACCGGGTAGCGGTGAAATATTGCCCCTACCCAGTTAGGCTCTGCAGCAGCTTTCACTGTATACCAAACCCACATATTTAATGCCGTCACCATGGCGCCTAACCTGCCTAATTGAATATTGGGCCCTTGGCTCGTTAGAATAATTTAATAGCAATATTTTGCATGATCTAAAATTATTTTAGTTTAGACCAGCAAAGAGGGCATTAAAATAATCCAGGCAGTTCACTGCAAAAGTGTATGTCAAAGTGTGCAATACCTCATGGTTTAGATAGGTCTGAGAGAATGGATTTATCTAAGGGCAAAGACATACTTTTTCTTCAAAGCGGAAATATGAGGTTCAAAAGTTAGCTCTTTATCAAAGATATTGCCCAGCATGCTGATTTTTTTTTTGATAGAGGTCATTATATCCTGCAATAGCAGGGGTTAAGAAAGACTACTTTTTATCTAGAGAACCTTAAAGACCCCAGATTTTTATGGATTTAATTTTGGAATATGTGTTCTGTGCCAGGTGGCTTCCACATTCAAACAGTGCAATTGCTTAGACTGAAGTGGTATTTAAAGGTGCAGAAGAATTGAAGGAAATACTGATACATCGGGAAGATGTATTACAACTATTAGATAAACTGAAGAGTTAGCAAATCACTTGGGCCGGATGGTATACATCCAAGGGTGTTGGAAGAACTGAAATATGAGATTGCAGACCTGCTATTAGTAATCTGTGAATTTTCATTAAAATAATCTGTAATACCTGAAGACTGGAGGATCGCCAATGTAACGCCAATTTTTAAAAAGGGTTCCAGGGGTGATAAGGAAAACTACAGACCAGTGAGCCTGACGTCAATACCTGGAAAAATGGTAGAAACCATCATAAAGAACAAAATTACTCAGCATGTAGATAGTCGTGGCCTAATGGGAGACGGCCAACATGGCTGTAGACAAGGAAGATCTTGTCTTACTAATCTGTTATGTTTTTTTGAAGGTGTGAATAAACAGATGGACAAAGGTGAGTCGGTTGATATAGTGTATCTAGACTTTCAGAAAGCCTTTGACAAGGTCCCTCATCAGAGACTTTTGGCAAAACTAAAGAGTCATGGGATAGGAAGCAGTGTACTACTGTGGATCAGGAACTGGTTAAAAGATAGAAATCAGAGGGTAGGGCTGAATGGCCAATTTTCCCAATGGAGAAAGGTGGATAGTGGTGTACTCCAGGGATCTGTGCTGGGTCCTCTGCTTTTTGACATATTCATAAATGACCTGGAAAGGGTAATAACTATGGTTACACGATGCAAGGTTCCACATTAGGAACCACCGCCCACGAAAAAGATTTAGGTGTCATTGTGGATAACGTGTTAAAACCATCGGCCCAGTGTGCAACAGCGGCTAAGAGAGCAAATAGAATGCTAGGTATCATAAGGAAAGAAATATAAAATAAAACAAAAGATATTATAATGCCTCTATATCGTTCCATGGTGAGACCGCACCTTGAATATTGTGTGCAGTTCTGGTTGCCATATCTTAAAAAGGATATAGCTTTATTAGAAAAGGTTCAGAGAAGAGCCACTAAAATGGTAAAGGGGATGGAAGGATACTCCTATGAAGAAAGGCTAAAAAGGTTAGGGCTCTTTAACCTGGAAAAGAGATGGCTGAGGGGAGATATGATAGAAGTTTATAAATTAATGAATGGAGTGGAACGGGTAAACGTAGATCAATTGTTTACGTTATCAGAATATAGAAGGACTAGGGGACATGCAATGAAGCTACAGGGTAAACTATTTATGACTAATAAAAGAAAATATTTTTTCACTCAACGTGTAATCAAATTCTGGAATTTGTTATCGGAGGATGTAGTAAAGGCTGTTAGTGTAGCTGGGTTTAAAAAAGGTTTGGACAAGTTCCTGGAGGAAAGGTCCATAAACCATTATTAAGAAGGGACCCAGGATATCAATGCTTGACCCAGTACAAGCATTGTGGAACCTGTGTCTTTTCTGGGAACTATTAGGTACGTATGACCTAGATTGGCCACTGTTGGAAACAGGATACTGGACTTGATGTACCTTGGTCTGACCCAGTATAGCCTATCTTATGTTCTTATGTTCTTACTTGGCCTATTAATTGATTTTCATCCTGTACGTCTTGAATATTACCCAGAAAGATTAAAACAAAAAGAGATAGCAGACCTATCCTACCTTAAACACTTTGATGCTGTCTGTTTTGAGTCTAGCTGAAATAACTGACGTGATAGATTTCCCTCAGAGCGAATAGAATGTGGAATAGTCCTTTTTAGCCTGTTTAATCAAGTCGGTGCCTCCTGTGTGTGTGGGAACTGATGAGAGCAGCAATACCCCAAGGTCATTCATAAGAGAGAAAATCATGATCCAGGGGAGTGGTTTTTTTTGTTTGTTTGTTTTTTAGGAGGGTATGCAGTGATACGGAGTACCTACCGCCTTTTCATTGCTTCCTCAAATTCACCCAGAGTCCTCATACATTAATGAAAGAACCTTGTATATGAGTACCAGCACCTTTTTCACTAGGAAAAATGTGCATCATTATTACATGTGATGGGATTGTACACAGGTATATTAAATTTACCTAGCAGGAGCAAGGCCCATGTAAAGATGTGCATCCAATATTGCTGAAGCTAGTTCCTATAGAGATTGATGTGAAGGTGGTGGGTTTGGTGCATCAGCAAACAATTTAAATTGATAGGTCCTAGCAATTGAAAAACTAAGGCACCTGAATAGGTTAGATGATTTCAAAACACTTCTTTGTAGTCTTCTAACCCCACTAATCCCTATATTTTTCTATGATAAACAGCAGATGTGCTCCTTGGCCAGCCCGCCAACCCCCCTAACCCAAATATTCACTTCTGAGCCGGCGGAAGTGAATATCTGGGTTAGCCCGGATGTCCCAGCAGCCGCAGAGGCTACATGGGTAGTAGCGATTTTTATTGCTATCTGCATAGCCTCTGCGTCTTAAAGATAGGCAAGGTTTTTTCTTGTCTATCTTTAAGGTGCAGAGGACTATGTGGGTAGCAACGAAAATCGCTGATACCCATGTAGCCCCTTTCTCCGCCCCTTCTCTACCCCAGAATGCCCCTAACGTGCCCCGATGCTATGCGGATAGCATCTGGGCTTTTTAGGGATTTAGCCGGATATCACTGGTCAACAAATTTTTACAAAAGTCATGTTACTGAAATAAAATTGTCATTTATCAATTTTTTTATGCTGAACACGAATATGATAGTGAAATTGCAAAGTTGGCTCCAGTTTTTTTGTAATCTACAAGAATTAATGTCTACATTACAAAATGCATGTCAATAGTAAATATAATAGGCCTTCGGTTAATACCTGTAAAAAACCAAGTCATAGACTACTTCTTAGATTTTTTTGCCTGTCCCTTGTACAGCTGTTCGGGAGCTTCTCTGGGGAATGTCCAGCAGTAGTCAGCCAGCATTGTAGTGGACCATTTTCCCTGGTATCTTTGCTCCATCGTTGTGATATCCTGGTGAAAACGTTTGACCTGTTCATCACTAACCATACCACAGTTGTCAGGAAAGAAATTGAGATGGGACTCAAGGAAATGGATATTTAGAGACATATTGCAGCCAAGTTACTGATACTGCATCAGCTTGTCTTCTACTAGTTCCTTGTAGTTTTCTGCCCTAACATTCCCGAGAAAGTTTGTTGACACTAGGCGAAAAGCATTCCATGCTTGTTTCGCATCACCCTGCAGCAAGTTGTTGAACCAGTCATCTTTGAAGAGCTCTCAAATCTGAGGACCCACAAAAACTCCCTCTTTAATCTTTGCTTCGCTGAGTCAAGGGAATTTTTCATACAGGTATCGGAAAGCTGGCGAAGTGCAGTCCATGGCTTTCATGAAGTTTTTCATCAAACCTAGTTTGATGTGAAGGGGTGGTAGCTGGATTTTGTGAGCCTCAACCAGAGCTGGGTGATGGATATTCTTCTCTCCAACTGTTACATTTTGTCTGCGATTCCATTCCTTCTGCAAGTAGTGCCAATCCCTTGCTCGGCTATCCCACTCACATAAGAAACACATGCATTTTATATATCCCTGCTGCAGTCCCATTAAAAGGGCAACTACCTTTGTCACCACAGAGGTACCAGCTGTACTTGTTATAGTTAATGGAAGTCAGTAGATGCTTTAAGTTATCGTATCTCACTTTCATGTGGACGGCATGCGCTACTGGAATAGATGGAAGACGGTTTCCATTGTTCAAAAGCACAGCCTTCAGACTCAGTTTCAAAGAGTCTATAAATAGTCTCCAGTCTTGTGGGTCATGAGTGATTTTTAAGGCATTCATGAGGCTTTCAATATCGGAAGAGAATACCAGATTACTTTCCTTTCTGACTGCGTATAGTACACTGCTGACGTCAGATGGCTTCAGCAGCCGTCTGGCAGTAGTATTACATTGCATCAGAAAATGATGCAATCAACTCTGAATGATGTGTGCAAGCTGGTATTATGCAATGTGATGCAATATTACATCATCCAAGGCTTATTTGGGATGTTGTTGATGTCCTCCTGGATAAATTTGCACGGTGAAACGTCAAAAATGAACTACATGCAATATCTTCAAAACGAGAGCCAATAAATGTTTTTTAATGTTATATTCGTGTTCAGCTCACCAAGATAGTACAGATTAGGGCTTTTTAAAGTCAGTAACGATTTCAGTGTTCACCAGTGATATTCGAAGACACTACCTGTGTAGGTGTCCTTCGAATATCCCGGATAAGGCCCTTACACGGATAACTAAGGAAGTTACCCATGTAAAGGCCTTTGAATATCGGGCCCTATATTTCTATGCCTCCCTATAGGCCTCTGAATGGAAAAATATATGGTTTATTTCTGGATTTTTTGGACATTATTTCAGGTTCAGACATTCAAGCATGTAAAATTCAGTTAACAAAAGCTTGTTTTAAGATGTTTAAATCAACTCTGTGCACAGAAAGACTCTGAATTAATGCATGCACAATTGATTTAAAGGCATATTTTAGAAAGGACATTTAGTTGCCCTCTGAGATATACAATTAAAACGTCCAAAATTCCATCGGTGGGGCATCTGAGAAGGTAAACACATGTAAATGCATTTCAAAATCAACCTATCTCCATCCCATAAGATAAATGTCTGTCAATATACAAGGAAATGGTGACATGCACAATAAACCCCAGGCACATGCAGGGAGACGGGTGATTTCAGAAACATGCACATGCGAAATATGGATGTCCACGGAACCAGCAACATAGGGGCTTGTTTATAAAGCCGCGGTAGCGGTTCACGATCGTTATCGGAGCCGCGGCCCCATTAAAATCATGGGGCCGCGGCTCCGATAACGATCGCGAACCGCTACCGCGGCTTTGTAAACAAGCCCCATAGAGGTGTCGGCACCAGCAATTTCAAATGTGCACGTGAATATGTCACTACATACTTGCCCAAGCCTGCAATTTTGTAAGCAGAGACCACAGAAATATACAAAGAGGCCTTGATTTTCATTTGCTGTCCTTCTATGAAGGGGAGAATATTATCATGGTGATATGGCAGAATGCCCCTGTCATCTCCACTGTTGAGAACAGGCCAAAATGAGCACTTTTGAAATGCCTAGTTCTGCTAAATATGGACATGCCTGCTGGAGGGTTTAAATGTGTGGTGCCATTGTGAAATTGGAGATACACATGGATCTTTTTGTTGATGCATTGGACATCCTCCACTATGCCCTTTGCGACATGGACTTATTCATGCTAGAGACGTGTAAATTTGGATCATATTAAAATGGCACGTGGGACGTGGATGCATTTTGTGCATATGAATGGGTATTTTCAGATGTTTGAATCCATGAATAGAGCTGCTAAAATGACCCCCTTAGTGTGCATTCTTTACATACATTCGATTTTCCAAACCAAACCCAGAAACCAAATGCTTATCTCTGCTTTCTTATGATGACTTATCCCCTGCGCCACTTTTTCTTCCTCTGTTATACCTTTTGACCTTGATGCACTGTGTCTTGTTGTGTTAATGCCTTGTAACACTAAGGGAGTTATTTTAGAAGCCTTATTCATGATTTACACATGTTCCTTTTATTGATAGGGGAAGACTAGCTACAATTATCTATGCTCTGATTATTGGCACAGTGTGTGTTGATCAGCTGTTGGTGAGATGTGTTTTGAGGGATTATATTTTGCTTTATTTAGAACAATTGCGCTGGCTATTTGTTACCGAGAGGACTCTGTTTTCATTAAGCGGTTTGGTCTTTAAAGATTTACATGGTTTGGACCTGGCTCAAGTACTTGTAAGAGAGAGTGAGTTTGTATCTACAAGAATTAAAGAAACATGGAGGGGAGGCAGGAAACAACTCCACTAGTCCAAAGATAAGCAAATAAAGAGTAGAGAACAAGCCAGAGATCCAAAGAGCACAGAATTAACTTTATTGATGACCTGAACGTTGTTTTTAGCTGCTATTGCTACCGTATTTACAGATTGATTTCATTTTGTATGAAGAGGCTGCAGTACATACTGACGACCCATGCAGGCAGGTTGCTGAAGCATGGTCATGTCGGGTCATCAATAAAGTTAATTCTGTGTTCTCTGCTCCGTATTAACTTCCCTTTGAGATCTCAGGGTTAATCCTGGTACAAGAAAGAAATATCACATGTTCCTCCAGTAAAACAATTTAGATTAAAGAATATCTGTTTGTTTATGACTCATCTTTCTGAAATCAGTTTCCAGGGGAGATGAGGAAAGTTACGAACTTGTTATGGTTTTGGAAACTTCTCAAGATGTAGCTGTTCAAGACTTTTGGAGTATGGTTAAATTACATTAATTGGCGATTTCATTTGGATTTTTGTTATATTTTTAATTTTATTTTGATACTGAGTATTTGGTAGAACTGCTTATTTAAAATTGACATACTGTATACTGGTGTTTTAATAATTAAAATTGTTCTATAATTTTATTGTTGATGCCTTGTCCTATTTTTAATGTTTTGGAATGTCACTGTTTTTTGTACTTCATTTAGGGACATGTTTACTAAACTGCATGGTAGATGCACCATGCTAAAAGTTAACATGGGGCTCCATGTTAAATATTCCAAGCTAACAGATTAGCACTTGATTGGGTAGAGACAGGGCAGGTTGAGGTGGAATGTGGGTGCTAAGGGTACATCACATATAGCATGGGCATTAAGGGCTCTCTCTAACTTCGATTGCTGCCATTAGCATAGACACACTGAACACTATCTCAGTGGGTGGTGCCAGTTGCACCCACATGCTGGTCTCCGTGGTGCTGAGTGATGCACATGCCCCCTGAAGTTGATGCAGACTTCCTCGCTGGTTTTGTATCCCAACCACATGCTAATAACACGCTTTTTAGTAATTTGCACCAAAAAGAGACCCAAAAAGGGGTAGATGACGTATAGTTGTGTATAGTAGTCAGTCTGTTTTATAAGGAATATTTATTATAAATATTGATGCAATATGTGTTAGAATAATAAATAGGTGTGGCCAGAAGAGGATTGAGCCAATGATTGGTTTAGTGGGCAGTACTGGGTGACATTTTTTGCTCATAAACGGGTTTTGTTAGTGAGCGTGGTCCCCAGCCCCGTTCTGACGGCTCTTCTCTTTTAGTAGGATATTTTATTTATGACTTTTTAAAGGGTTTTTTTTTGTGGTTTGCTAGTGTGAGCTTGGTGGTGAGGTAGTATAAGTGACACCCTTTAGCAAAGCATTTTTCGTTGATCTGTGGTATGACATAGCAAATAATATGTTTTTTAAAAAAAATAAACAATGCATCTTGGTGAAGAACATCTGCGTGGAGGGTAATTCAGCTCCCTGCATGTCTGGGCCGTCTGGAAAATGTATAGCCCCAAGATATACCTGATTCTGAACCGTGGTAACCATACGTTCCTGTGGTTGCAGATTCTGGGCACTTGGATGGGCCAGCGTGCTTAGCATTCAGCTCCGGCCTATGTCCAAGTGCCTGCTTGTCTCTACCGCAGCTTGCTCCTGCTGGGGTGCTGGTGCCATGGTGTCCTATTGCCATGGCACTGGGATGCCCAGCAGGAACAAGCAAGGCTCAACAGCATTCCCGCTCTACTTTACCCACCGCCCGACCCTCGGCAGTAGCAGCTAGGGCTGGCATCAGGCGACGGGGGCTTACCTTCAACTGTGTGCCACGATCGATGCCACCCCAAGGACTTGTTCCACCTCCGAGGTGGAATAAGTCCGATGTCCATTTCACACCCAGAGCTAATACAGGACATGACTTGAATCGGCCCTGTATGTCCAGGTGCTTTTGCCGCCCCCACTCTGCCCACTCTCTGCCTCTGGCCCTCCCCGACCCGCCCCCATCCAGTGCTCCCTGCATAAACACGCTATATGTCTGGGGAGCACATGCATGGAATCGTGTCCAGGGCCTGTTTGGGGGTTGGACATCCAACCCGGACGTCCAAATCTGCTATTCGGCCCACAGAATCTACCCCATAGTGTATACTTTTCAATTAGTGTTTTATGATAAAATAGTCAATGAATGAAATAATCACAGTGCAGTGAATTTTATTGTATATTGTATTATGCCATATTGCATGTGCAACATGAATCAACACATACATATACATATATGACGACTGCTATGTGATTGTGAGATTGATGATCAGACTGAAACTAAATACCTAGAGATATGCTAGGAAGGATTCCTAGTTAAAAAGGGAGTCCCCTGCTAAATTCTTTAATGAAATAAAAACTAACTTACTGAGGGGCATGTTTACTAAAATGTAGGTTCAGTTTGTAGTTTGAGTGCTGCACTAAAACGTAGCTTGGATCTCTGTGCTAAAAATCTCATGCTGACCAGATAGCGCATGATGGGGTGGGGATAGGGTGCGTTGGACTGGAATGGAGGCATTGATGACACGTCATGGCTATCATGGGCGTTAGTAGTGCGCAGTAACCATGCTTGCTGCCCTTAGTGCTGGGGCACGCAAAGCTATTTCAATAGGTGGCGTTAAGTGTGGTGCTGTGTCTTTGCACCATGCTAACTGCAGGAGGATGGACACATTCACCCGGTGAAGTTAGAAAAGCCCTCTGTGCCAATAATGTGGCCCACACATGCGATACTATAGCAAAATAACCTAGTGGTTAGAACAATAGACTGCAATCAGAATACACTCAGGTTCACATCCCGTAGCGGTTCCTTTTGGAGATTATGCCATCTAGTGTTTTATAAAGAAACATACCTGGAATAGGAGAGAAGCTGAATAAATATCAGAATGACAGAATTTTGCTTATTAAATTCTTCCACTGAGACAATGAGACAATGTCCTAGAATGTCATGCCATGGCATGGCATGTCATAAAAACAAAGGGCTCGATATTCAGCGGTGGCGACTAATGCTGCTGAAGTGGCTAACCACCACTATTGAACTTTATACCCGGGTATTTAATGCTGGCACCGTGGCTGGATCGCGATGAGTGAAAGTTAGCCCAGCCTTTAAAGTTCCTGACTTTCATCGCCTAGTGATAACTGGATAGTGGATGAATATCTCTGCTGCCAGGTGATCGCAGGTTTGCACTCCCGCTCTACCCCTAGAATGCTCTAATGCAAGCCACCTGGTGCCACTGAATATCCCGGTCCATGCGATTAACGCGCTTAGCAGATCTGCTGACTGCCTTAATACTTTGAATATCCCACCCAAACTGTTTTTGACAAAAAGGATGTACTTCTCTCAGTGTGTTTGATTTTTCTTGTATATACAAATGCATGCATTTTCAAAAGTATCAGGCAGTCCCCCAGTTTTAAATGCCTCCTTTGGATTTTGATATTTACAAATTCTCTCTGGCTCTTAATTTCTGAAATATGACAGCTCTAAGAGTGGCATGTTTCACCTAAGTGGTATGTTTACTAAGCAGCGGTAGTGGCTTCCATGCGATAGCGGAGCCGCGGCTCCATTAACTTCAATGGGTCCGCAGCTCCAATACCATACGAAAGTCGCTGCCACGGCTTAGTAAACATACCCCCAAGTGTACTATAAAATAAATAAATGATAGAGTTCCATTCAGGTACTATAGGTATTCCACTATTTCAACGTTTGAGAAAGACGTGCGCTAAATCAAAGTCCACCTAAATACCAGATGGAACTGAATGAAGCCAAAGAAAATCAAAACAAATGGCAAAAAGAAACAAAATAAATAGCTTCCCCTGCACACTCCTACACATTCATACAGGTCTTACAAAATGGCCAACAAGGCTGGTTATTTGCCACTGGAACCCTGGCTATCCATAGGCAAGGACTACATTACTGTTTCCTTAACCTATAGGCAATCTCAGTAGTCATGACGTAATAGGAACACACATTTGTTTGAAGATGAAATGAAAACCATAATGAAAAAGACTGCTTTCATAGATGGAGAGTAATCGGAAGTAGAGATTGTATGAAAATTATTGTACTTTAAGGGGGGCATTTTTTTGGGAGGGGGAGAGTAAAATTAAGGTTTTGTTCTTGTGTCAGGTTTAGAGTATACCTAGGTAGTAAAGGGTGTAATTAAATGGAATACATAAATAATAAATGTCAATTTCTAAAGAAACAAAAGAGATGTCCTATTTGGTCAGGCTTTTGGCATCTTTTCCTGGTGAAATGATTGTTTTTGGCAAAGGTTGTTTTTTTTCTAATCTTTAGCCTTTTTAAGATTTTACTTAGGGGGTCTTTAACAAAGGGGCACTAAGGTATTGCACTTAACGTGCCTATAGCTCCAAAACCATAGTGTATTAAGTATCAGGTATGTGGACAGCATTTTCCTGGCAGTTAACGTGGAGCCTTGTCCGCTAATGCCTGCAACATTAGTGTGGAAGCACTGAACTCCACCTATTGAGATGACATTAGGTGAACCCGTGCTTATCAAGCTGGAGACAACACGTATGCACCCTGCATTATGCATAGAGCTCACGATGCCAGTTCCCCGCCTCTAACCCACCCACCCACATCTCTAACGCAGGATGCACAGTTAGCATGGGAATTGGCCCATGCTAGCTGCCATGGCCCTGCGTATCCAAGACATGCTTTTAGCACACTCCAGAGCCACACTGACAGCTAGCGCCCTTTAGTAAAAGACCCCCTTAGTCAATTTAATTGAAAACATTCTCCATATTCTCATGTCCAAAGAAATGTAGAAGGTGGATTATTAGCACAGAATAAATGAGTAAATAAAAAAGCAGATATAATTACAGGAATTTATTTAAAAAATATCCTCCGCTTTCTAACCCATCCCTTCATTTCCATACCCTGCCTCCCATTCCTTGAAAAACTACATTTTAATGACTTTGTGAAACTGCAAATAGTTTATCTCCTGAAGGAGATTTTTTCCAGCATCCATGGACTGCATTTAAAAAAGTTCCTCCATGCATCTTCTTGAATCTAAAAGCTCAAGGCCAAATAATTATCATACTACTTAGCTGACTAGAGCATAGATTCAGAAGTGGCTCATATTTCTGTGTTTCATCTTGCATATATTGAGGACCTATATTATGATAGGTCTAAAATGCTAAATGAGCAATTTTAAATTTAATCCAAAGCTCCATCCGGAGTCCACAGAAGGCCACTAATACAGGGGTTACTTTATCCCATGGGCTACAAAAAGGGACTGCTACTTCTGGAGAGAGATATGAAATTGTAAGTATTTACTTCTGGGAATCTTCCTAAATCTTGGAGAAAAAGGAATTATTTAGATTAAAGCTGATTAATCTGTGTAAATTAGAATCCAGTGTATTTCTTAAATCAGTCAGGGCCTAGTATCAGCAAAGAGCTTTTAGTTAAATTAAAAACACAACAGATAGCTTTCAGTTTAACTTTAAAAACCAGCAGAGAGCTTTATGGTTAAATTTAAAACCCAGCAGAGAGCTTCTGGTTTAAATTTAATACTCAGTCAGGGCCTAGTATCAGGAAAGAGCTTTAATTTAAATCAAATCAGAGTATAACTTAGCATAAAAGGAAAAACAGCATCAGTACTCTTTCAACAATAAATTGTTTCTAGAGACCTTTACAAAGAGGCCTTCTAGATAGGGGGCACGAGACCTGTGAAATTGTTTTTAATTGGTGTTAAAGCTAAGTGATAGATCAAAGAGGTATTTTGAATGACTCCCTCTAAGCAAAGGCTGTGTGAATCACCCAAGTTGGTCACAGATTACCTTAGAAGCACAAGACAGAGTTCCATGTAGTAACCAGCTTTTAATAAGTCGTCTTACCTTTCCTTCCTCCCTCCCCGACTCCCACCCACCCCTGGTATTATCACAGATTTATAGGTGCTTAAACCTTTTAAAGGGAAGGAGGTGCCAAATTCACTCTCAAGTGCAGCTGTTTATCCTCATCAGGCATACATTAAGGACTCTAGATTAATTAAGCTTGAGGTGAACAAAGTCCATTAAATGTATTAAGTATAGTTTTATTAGTATAAATATCAACAGCAAACCTTAGTAAGTAAAAAAACTTAAATACCTAAACACAACCTTAAAATTAAGATGCAGACAGCAGTCCTGTAGGGAGATGGGGGCTTTCAAGTCTTTTGCATTGAGCGACACATGTATGATTTTCTCCCAGGTTGGTGAGGGATCTTACGTGTGCACTAGGTACAAGGAGCTCTTTGCTCTCAGGGAATGAGCCTGATCTCTGGAGGCTAGAGTAGCAGACTTGGAGGACATAAGAAAGACAGAGAGGTACATAGACGAAATCTACAGGGATAGTACTGAAGTCCTACCTCCAGTCTGGCAGCATCCCTGTTGCCATGGAGGAGAGAGGCCACGTGACAGGAGAGCATCACCCTGGTGTGGCAGGAAGTGATCCCGTAGCTAGGACCTGTCCTCCAGATGATGTAAAACCCTCTCATACTGAGGAGGTTTCTCCAGGGCCATGTTGCCTACAAGGGAAGAGTTAGGACAGCTGTTATAGTTGGTGATTCAATCATTAGGCATGTAGATAACTGGGTGGTTGTTGGACGAGAGGTTGGTAACATGCCTGCCTGGTGTGAAGGTAGCGGATCTCACGCGCCACCTAGACAAGGTCTTAGATAGTGCTGGGGAGGAGTCTGCTGTCTTGGTACATGTGATGTCTTGGGGGGTCTTCAGTGTTTGTTTGCTTTTTTTGGCAGGGGTATATTTGAAAGGGGTAATAGGGGGTCAGATATCAGGGATTTTTTTGAGAGTTGCAATCAAGACTTGGGGTGACAGTGGGCACCAACACAGAATGGCTATTCTTTGTTTTTGGTATGGGCAGCAGTCATGACAGCTAGCACATGGCAACATCCCACACACTAGCTGTCACTGGTCAAAACGTCTACACTGCCTTGATTCCCCACAATTCCATGGCATGCAGTTAGTGTGCTAGATGTCATGCCAGCATGGTTAGTTACTGCAGCATGCACTAACGAGACACACTAGACTCCCTAGTTACCGTTAACTTATATCTCCAGGAACAAGCAGGAATGAGTCTTCACATATAGGGTACGTCGGTACCGACGGAGCCTGCGCGGGAATGCTCCCCAGCTTCCCAAAAAGGAAAGCTTTTGGGAGCATCCCACAGCGCCTGCGCGCTGCCTTCCCGCCTTTCCTAACCGCCTCTCTTCAGTTCTTCTTTAACGCGGAGCCAGCAGGTCGTGTTCCTGTCACCGCTGAAGAAGTTCTTTATTTTATTTCTTTGGTCGCGCGTCTGCCTTCTTCGACGTCGGACCGGTACCGCCGTTTTTTTCTTTTTTCTCAAAAAAAAAATGCTGTCCATTCCACTTCAGTGTATTTTTTCTTCATTGGGCCCTAGGCCTAACATAAAATTCCTCATGGAAAAGCCCGCCTCTGGGTTTAAAAAATGCACTAAGTGCAGCGGTACCATCTCTGTTACCGACACCCATGACTGGTGTCTTAAGTGTTTGGGTCCTGACCATTCCATCACAGATTGTCCATCCTGCACCATGATGTCTAAAAGAGGTTTACAGAACCGAGCAGCCAAGCTCAGTACACTGTTTCCCTCTGATGCAGCTTCGGTGGCATCGACGTCTTCCAGGGCTGCTGCTTCCTCCTATGGATCTCAGGTAACCAAACATAAGTCCAGCCGGTCCTCGAAGGGTAGATCTCCCTCTAAGCATCGAGATGCCTCCGGGCTTGCCCTCGAGGATCCTGCACCGGCAAAAGTACCCCGGCGGGAAGCTCCGGCTTCCAAAGCTCCTCCTATGGGGTCACAGGTTGACAATGATGGCACGGCCTCGACCGATCACCTGTTGCAATGTTCTGGGGTACCGGTGGAATCCGCCGGTACCGACCTCCAGACATTCATGGCGTCGATGGATCAGAATGTTCTGACCATGCACCGTGCCATTACGGCATTCATACAAGCAGCGACGCCGCTGGTACCGCAACAAGCTTCGTTGTCGGTACCGGCTCCGATATCGGTTCCGGTGCGGGTACAGGTTGCATCGACATCAGCTTCAGTGTCGACTGCAGCGGTACCCTGTCCGATGATGCCTATTGGTACCGATCCGGTACCGATGATTCCCGATGTCGATACCACCCGGTATGCGTATCGGGCTTTACAAGAGCATCCAGACAGGCGATACTTCGATTCCTCCGAAGACTCTGATGCATTGGAGGCCTCTGTCGAAGCATCGGTACTTCTTCCTCAGGAGCCTTCTTCTCCAAAAAGAAGAATGTCCCCTCCAGAAGACTTGTCTTTTCAAGACTTCATAAGGGAAGTGGCCAAAGGGCTTTCTATCTCAGTAGCCGCTGAGACAGAGCCTAGAGCCAATAAATTGGATATTTTGCAATATCCTAAGGCTCCTAAAGAAGCAGCCACTTTGCCAGTTCATGAGATCCTTTATGACCACATGATAGGCATATGGGAGACTCCTCTCACCATCTCTTCTCATTCTCGTAGGTTGGATACCATGTATCGTGTCCCTCCTTGTACTGGATTTCATAAAACTCAGCTTCCTCACCATTCTAATGTGGTGGAGTCTGCTATGAAAAAGTTAGAGTGCAAAGAGGCACTCATCTGCTCCTCCAGGAAGAGAATGTAGAACCTTAGATGCTTTTGGCAGGAAAATTTTTCAAGCCTGTATGCTTGTTGCCAGAATCAACTCCTATAGTCTCTATATGGGGATGTTTCTGAAGGAAGTTACAGATCATCTGCAAACTTTCCTCCCTTTTCTTCCAGAAGATAAAAGGGAAGACTTTCTTACCTGGCTTAAGCATGCCCAGGATGTTTCCAAATTTTCTAACCGTACAGCCTTTGACTCTTTTGAGGAGGCCAGCAGAGCCTCGGCTATTGCCATAGGTGCACGTAGAATTGCTTGGTTACAAGCTTCTGATTTGGAACCCTGGGTCCAAGATGGATTAGGAAATCTTCCTTGTACAAGTGAAAACCTGTTTGGCAAAGATTGGCAAGCAAAGGCCACTCAAATGGATGCAGAAAATTCTGCTTTGGATAGGCTTTCAAAGTCTACCTCTAATCCTGTCCAGAAGAGGTGGTTCAAAAAGACATATTTTCCCAAGAAGGGAAGATATTATCCTGCTTATGGTCAGCAGACATCTTCTGCAGGTCGTTTTGCTGCGAAGCGTCAACAACCTAAGCAGGCCAAGTCTAAGGCTGCAAGGCCTACTGTAGCCCAACAGCCTCAGCCTCCTCAGGGCCTTTGACTTGCACCTAGAGAACTTAGCCTTTCTGGCTCTAAAAGAACCAGAGCCTCTCACCATTCCAGGAAGGTTAGCTCACTTTGCTCCCAGATGGGAGCAAATCACAGCAGAGCAGTGGACCCTTTCCATCATAAGGGAAGGGTACAAACTTCATTTCTTAAACCTTCCTCCTCACACCATGGTGAGACAGTTCAATTCTCCAACATCTCTCCTCGACCACCTGGGTCAAGAGATTTCCACCCTTCTTGCCCAAGGGGCAATAGAAGAAGTACCCCTTCTTCAACAGGGCTCAGGGTTCTACTCCTCCTACTTTCTAATCCCAAAGAAAACAGGGGGTTACAGACCCATATTAGGTCTCAGAGAATTGAACAAATTCCTATGCAAGGAGAAATTCAAGATGATTTCTCTGGGTACTCTCCTTCCATTCCTTCAGAGTCAGGATTGGCTTTGTTCTCTAGATCTCAAGGATGCGTATACCCATATACTCATCCATCCAGCACACAGAAGGTTCCTTCGGTTCCTTTATCAGGGAAAGCACTATCAATACAGGGTGCTTCCCTTTGGTCTGGCCTCTGCTCCAAGAGTGTTCACAAAATGCATGGCAGTAATAGCTGCATTTTTACGCACTCTGGGAATATTCGTATTCCCATATCTGGACGACTGGCTCATCCGACCTCCATCCCAGTCAGAGGCCCAAACTTCCCTAGCCTGCACAATGCGTGTCCTGCAGTATCTGGGACTGGTTATAAACATTCCAAGTCCCAACTCACCCCTACTCAGTCTCTAGAGTTCATAGGGGCCTTGCTGGATACCACAACTGCAAGGGCCTATCTTCCCCAGGCCCGTTGCCTATGCTTAGTGCAGTTAACCTCTCAGATTCAGTTAAAAACCCACCTAACTGCTCGAGAGATGTTACAACTGCTAGGCCACATTGCATCCACGGTGCATGTGGTCCCTTATGCTCGCCTTCACATGAGGGCAGCTCAATGGACTGTCCACCCAGTGGACCCAGGCATCTGTAAGTCTGTCAGACAAAATAGCAACCTCCAGGCGCCTCTTTTGGTCTCTCCAGTGGTGGAGGTCCACTCAAAATCTGTTGCTGGGGTCCCCCTTCCAACAGTTGTTACCCCAAGCAATCCTTACAACAGATGCCTCTCCAAAGGGTTGGGGAGCTCATCCCCAAGACCTCTCCACCCAGGTCATTTGGTCTCCACAGGAGACCTCCCTACATATCAACTTCTTAGAGCTCAGAGCAATCTTCTTGGCTCTCAGAGTCTTCCATACCCTGCTCAGCTACAAGACTGTCCTCATTCACACGGACAACCAAGTAGCCATGTTCTATGTGAACAAGCAGGGAGTAACTGGCTCTCTGTCGCTTTTCAACGAAGCTCTGAGATTGCGGGCCTTCGCCAGAGAGCATCAAATTCATCTTCTGGCAGTATACCTTCCAGGAGTTCAAAACTCTTGGGCAGACAGACTCAGTCGAGTTCTGCTTCCACACAAATGGTCCCTTCATATGGACCAAATAGTCAGAATCTTTTGAATTTGGGGAACCCCGGACATAGACCTCTTTGCAAGTCCATGGAATGCCAAACTTCCCCGATTCTGTTCCAGAATCCCGTGTCAGGGAGTTCAGGCCAGGGATGCCTTCCTCCTTCATTGGGGTCAAGACTTCCTGTACGCCTTTCCTCCCATTCCCCTAATTCCCAAGACCCTGTTCAGGCTTCAGAGAGATCAAGGGACTATGATTCTCATAGCTCCACGTTGGCCACGCCAAGTGTGGTACCCTCTACTTCTGCATCTCTCTCAAGCTCCCTCCCTGGACTTGGGGTCTGCTCCAGATCTCCTGTCTCAGGAGGGGGGAACGTTGTGGCACCCAAACCCCAAATCTCTCCATCTCAGGGCTTGGTTGCTGAAGGCTTAGACCTTCAAGATTGGCATCTTTCTCAGCAAGTAAGGGATATCCTTCATGCTTCCAGAAAGCCTTCTACTAGACGTTCCTATGCTTTTAAATGGAAAAGGTTTACCATTTGGTGTGCTGAGAAGGGTATTTACCCTCTAGCAATACCTTTGAATTCTTTACTAGAGTATCTCCTGCATCTTTCCCATGCAGGCCTCAAGACGAATTCAGTAAGGGTCCATTTGAGTGCTATTGCAGCATCCCTCAAGCCTCTCAATGGACAACCTGTCTCCTCTCATCCTCTTATTGCAAGATTCATGAGAGGCCTTCTTTTAACTAAACCTCCCATTAGACCACTTCCAGTGGCATGGGACTTGAATCTGGTTCTTGGTCAGCTCATGAAGCCACCATTTGAACCCTTAGCCACTACCTCCTTGAAATTTCTTTCCTGGAAGGTTATCTTTCTTATTGCAGTCACCTCAACTTGCCGCATCAGTGGACTGCAGGCCTTAGTGGCTAATCCACCTTATACAAGGTTCCATCATGATAAGGTAGTCCTTAGGACCAATCCACACTTTATGCCTAAAGTGGTCTCACCTTTTCATCTTAATCAAGAGGTGTATTTACCTGTCTTTTTTCCAGGTCCTCATGCATCGCGTGCAGAGAGGAATCTTCATACCCTGGATTGTAAGAGAGCTCTTGCTTTTTACTTACAAAGGACACAGCAACATAGAAAGTCATCTCAACTCTTTGTTGCTTTTGATCCCTCTCATTTGCGACTTCCAGTCTCTAAGAGGACACTGTCCAATTGGATTGCTCAGTGTATTTCTTTTGCCTACCAGAGTAAGAACCTTTCTCTGGAGGGCCATGTCACAGCTCATAATGTGAGGGCCATGGCCACCTCTATGGCTCATCTAAATTCTGTGTCTATCGACCAGCTCTGTCGAGCAGCCACCTGGGCCTCGGTTCATACCTTTACAGCCCATTACTGTTTGGACAAGGACTCCCGCCGGGATGCCTTCTTTGGTCAGGCTGTTCTCAAACACCTGTTCCTTGCTTAATCAACTCCTACCCTCCATCCCTGGTTGGATGCCTGAGATCCATGGGAGGAGATAGAGCCCTTCTCAGGGTCTCACAACCTTGGGGATCTCCCGGGAACCTCTAGCTGGGGAGTCCCCATATGTGAAGACTCATTCCTGCTTGTTCCTGGAGATAGCACAGTTACTTACCTGTAACAGGTGATCTCTGGGAACAGCAGGAATAAGTCTTCAAAACCCACCCTCCTCCCCTAGGAGTTGTATCTCTCTATCTATCTTTCCTTTCCCCTCTCTCTTTGTCTCAGCTTTAAAACTCGAACTGAAGAGAGGCGGTTAGGAAAGGCGTGAAGACAGCGCGTAGGTGCTGTTGGATGCTCCCAAAAGCTTTCCTTTTTGGGAAGCTGGGGAGCGTTCCCGCGCAGGCTCAGTCGGTACCGACGTACCCTATATGTGAAGACTTATTCCTACTGATCTCCAGGAACAAGCAGGAATGAGTCTTCACATATGGGTACGTCGGTACCGACGGAGCCTGCGCGGGAACGCTCCCCAGCTTCCCAAAAAGGAAAGCTTTTGGGAGCATCCGACAGCGCCTGCGCGCTGCCTTCCCGCCTTTCCTAACCACCTCTCCTCAGTTCTTCTTTGCCGCGGAGCCAGCAGGTCGTGTTCCTGTCACCGCTGAAGAAGTTGTTTGTTTTATTTTATTTCTTTGATCGCACGTCTGCCTTCCCCGACGTCGGACCGGTACCGCTGGTCTTTCTTTCTTTTCTTATAAAAAAAAAAAAAAAAAACAACAACATATTTTTCCCTCACTTAGTGTGTTTTTCCTCTTTTGGGCCTTAGGCCTCACAAAGAATTTTCCTCATGAAAAAACCAGCCTCCGGGTTTACAAAATGCACTAAGTGCAGCGGTACTATTTCTGTTACCTACACCCATGAATGGTGTCTTAAATATTTGAGTCCTGACCACTCCATTTTGGATTGTTCGTCCTGCTCCTTGATGTCTAAACGAGGTTTACAGAACCGAGCAGCCAAGCTCCATGTACTGTTTCCCTCTGATGCAGCTTCAGTGGCATCGACGTCTTCCAGGGCTGCTTCTTCCTCCCATGGGTCTCAGGTAACCAAACATAAATCCAGCCGGTCCTCGAAGGGTAGATCTCCTTCCAAGCATCGAGATGCCTCCGGGCTTGCCCTCGAGGATCCTGCACCGACAAAACAACCCCGGCGGGAAGCTACAGCTTCCAAAGCTCCACCTATGGGGTTACCGGTTGACATCGATGGCACGGCCTCGACCGATCACCTGTTAGAATGCTCTGGGGTACCGGCGCAGCCTTCCGGTACCGAATTCCAGGCATTCATGGCGTCTGGATCAGAATGTCCTATCCATGCAGCAGGCTATCACGGCCTTTATTCAAGCTGCGACGTCGCTGATACCGACAACGGAGTTTGTTGTGGTATCAGCTCCGGTACCGGCACCAGTGCCGGTACCGGTACCGACTGCATCGACCAGGATGCCGACTGCAGCGATTCCCTGTCCAGGGATGCCCTTCGGTACCGAACCGGTACCGATGACGCCCGATGTCGATACCGCTCGATACGCATATCGAGCTTTAGAAGGGCACCCTGACAGGCGATACTTTGATTCCTCTGAAGATTCTGATGCATCGGAGGAGTCTGCTGAAGTATCCATAGCCCTTCCTGAAGAACCTTCTCCAAAAAGAAGAATGTCTCCTCCAGAGGACTTGTCCTTTCAAGACTTCTTAAGAGAAGTGGCTAAAGGACTTTCTGTTTCAGTAACCTCTGAATCGGAGCCTAGAGCTAAAAAATTGGATATTTTAGGTTATTCTAAGGCTCCTAAGGAGGCAGTCACCTTGCCAATTCATGAGATTCTTTATGATCACATGATTGACTTATGGGAGACTCCTCTCACTATCTCTCCTCATTCTCGTAGATTGGACACTATGTACCATGTCCCTCCTTGTCCTGGTTTTCATAAAACACACCTTCCTCACCATTCTATTGTAGTGCAGTCAGCTATGAAAAGGATAAAGAGTGCAAAAAGACACACCTCTGTTCCTCCAGGAAGAGAATGCAGGACCTTGGATGCTTTTGGTAGGAAAATCTTCCAGGCCAGTATGCTCATTGCCAGAATCAACTCCTATAGTCTTTATATGGGTATGTTTCTGAAAGAAGTTGCAGATAAACTGCACACTTTACTCCCTTTTCTTCCAGAGGATAAAAGGAAAGAGTTCCTTATTTGGCTTAAGCATACTCAAGATATTTCAAAGTTTTCCAACCGTGCAGCTTTTGACTCCTTTGAAGGTGCCAGCAGAGCTTTGGCCATTGCCTTAGCTGATCGCAGAATTGCTTGACTCCAGGCTTCTGATCTAGAATCTTGGGTCCAGGATGGCTTAGGAAATCTTCCCTGTATAGGTGAAAACCTGTTTGGCAATGAATGGCAAATAAAAGCCACTCAAATGGATGCAGAAAATTCTGCATTGGATAGACTTTCAAAGTCAACCTCCATTCCTCCTAAGAAAAAAACCTTTCAAGAAGTCTTTTTTCAAAAAAGGCAGATTCCATCCTGCTTCTGGCCAACAATCATCTACAGGTCACTTTGCTGCTAAGCGTCAGCAGCCTAAACAGGCCAAGCCTAAGCCTACAGGCGCTGCTGCAACTCAGCAGACCCAGCCTCCTCAGGGCTTTTGACTTGATGCTAGAGATCTTAGCCTCTCTGGCTCTAAAACAGCCAGAGCCTCTCACCATTCCAGGAAGGTTAGCTCATTTTGCTCCCAGATGGGAGCAAATTACAGCAGAACAGTGGACCCTCTCCATCATAAGGGAGGGCTACAAACTTCATTTCTCAAACCTTCCTCCACACACCATGGTGAGACACTTCAATTCTCCAACATCTCTTCTCGACCTTCTAGGTCAGGAGGTGGCTACCCTTCTTGCCCAAGGGGCAATAAAAGAAGTATCTCTTCTTCAACAAGGGTCAGGGTTTTACTCCCCCTATTTTTTGATCCCAAAGAAAACAGGGGGCTACAGACCCATATTAGATCTCAGAGAATTGAACAAATTTCTATACAAGGAGAAATTCAAGATGCTTTCTCTGGGCACTCTCCTTCCATACCTTCAGTCAGGATTGGTTTTGTTCTCTAGATCTCAAGGATGCGTATACCCATATACTCATCTATCCAGCACACAAAAGGTTCCTTCGGTTCCTTTATCAGGGAAAGCACTATCAATACAGGGTGCTTCCCTTTGGTCTGGCCTCTGCTCCAAGAGTGTTCACCAAATGCATGGCAGTAGTAGCTGCATTTCTACGCACTCTGGGAATATTTGTATTCCCATACCTGGACGACTGGCTCATCCGAGCTCCATCTCAGTCAGAGGCCCAGACTTCCCTGGACTGCACAAGGCGCATTCTGCAGTATCTGGGACTTGTGGTAAACCTCCCAAAGTCCCAGCTCACCCCTACTCAGTCCCTAGAGTTCATAGGGGCCTTGCTAGATACTACCATTGCAAAGGCCTATCTTCCTCAGGCCCGTTGCCAATGCCTAGTGCAGTTAGCCTCCCAGATTCAGTCAAAAAACCATTTAACTGCCCGGGAGATGCTACAACTGCTAGGCCACATGGCATCCACAGTGCATGTGGTACCCTATGCTCGCCTTCACATGAGAGCAGCTCAATGGATGTTGTCCACCCAGTGGACACAAGCATCAGGAGCTCTCTCAGACCAAAGAGCAACCTCCAAACGACTCTTTGGTCTCTCCAGTGGTGAATGTCCACCCAAAATCTGTTGCTGGTGTCCCCCTTCCAACAGTTGTTGCCCCAGGCAACCCTCACAACAGATGCCTCCCAAACAGGTTGGGGAGCTCATCTGCAAGACCTCTCCACTCAAGGCACTTGGTCTCCACAGGAGACTTCTCTACATATCAACCACTTGGAGCTCCGAGCAGTTTTTCTAGCTCTCAAGGTCTTCCATACCCTGCTCAGCTACAAGACAGTCCTCATTCATATGGACAATCAAGTAGCCATGTTTTACATAAACAAGCAAGGAGGAACTGGCTCTCTGTCGCTTTGCAACGAAGCTTTAAGATTGTGGGCCTTCGCCAGAGAGCATCAAATCCATCTCCTGGCTGTATACCTTCCAGGAATCCAAAACTCTTGGGCAGACTCAGTCGAGTTCTGCTTCCACATGAATGGTCCCTGCACATGGACCAGGTACTCAGGATCTTCCAAGAATGGTGGACCCCGGACATAGACCTCTTTGCAAGTCCGTGGAATGCCAAACTTCCCTGGCTCTGTTCCAGAATTCCGTGTCAGGGAGTTCAGGCCAAGGATGCCTTCCTCCTTTACTGGGTTCAAGACTTCCTGTATGCCTTTCCACCCATTCCCTTGATTCCCAAGACTCTGTTCAAGCTCCAGAGGGATCAAGGATCTATGATCCTCATAGCTCCACGCTGGCCACGCCAAGTGTGGTAACCTCTACTTCTGCATCTCTCTCAAGCTCTCTCCCTGGACTTGGGAGCTGCTCCAGACCTTTTGTCCCAGGAGGAGGGGACTTTGTGGCACCCAAACTCAAAGTCCCTTCACCTCAGAGCTTGGTTGCTGAAGGCCTAGACCTTCAAGGTTGGAATCCTTTCTCAACAAGTGAAGGATATCCTCCATGCTTCCAGAAAACCTTCTACTAGACGTTCCTATGCTTTTAAATGGAAAAGGTTTTCCATTTGGTGTACTAAGAAGGGTCTTGACCCTCTAGCACTACCTTTGAATTCTCTATTGGAATATCTCCTGCATCTCTCCAATGCAGGCCTTAAGACAAATTCAGTAAGGGTCCATTTGAGTGCTATTGCAGCATCCCTTAAGCCTATCAATGGACAGCCTATTTCCTCTCATCCTCTTATTACAAGATTCATGAGAGGCCTAACTTTAACTAAGCCTCCCATTCGACCTCCTCCGGTGGCATGGGACTTAAATCTAGTTCTTGGTCAGCTTATGAAGTCACCTTTTGAACCCTTAGCCACTCCCTCCTTGAAATTTCTTTCCTGGAAGGTTATTTTCCTCATTGCAGTCACCTCAGCTCGCCGCATCAGTGAACTGCAGGCCTTAGTGGCTAATCCACCTTATACAAGGTTCCATCATGATAAGGTAGTCCTTAGTACCAATCCACACTTTATGCCTAAAGTGGTCTCACCTTTTCATCTTAATCAAGAGGTGTATTTACCTGTCTTTTTTCCAGGTCCTCATGCATCAAGTGCAGAGTGGAATCTTCATACTCTGGATTGTAAGAGAGCTGTTGCCTTTTACTTACAAAGGACACAGCAACATAGAAAGTCTTCTCAACTCTTTGTTGCTTTTGATCCCTCTCAATTGGGACTTCCAGTCTCTAAGAGGACACTGTCCAATTGGATTGCTCAGTGTATTTCTTTTGCCTACCAGAGTAAGAACCTTTCTCTGGAGGGCCATGTCACAGCTCATAATGTGAGGGCCATGGCCATCTCTATGGCTCATCTAAATTCTCTGTCCATCAACCAGATCTGTCGAGCGACCACCTGGTCCTCGGTTCATACCTTCACAGCCCATTACTGCTTGGACAAGGACTCCCGCCGGGATGCCTTGTTTGGTCAGACTGTTCTCAAACACCTGTTCCATTCTTAATCAACTCCTGCCCTCCTTCCCGGGATAGATGCCTGAGATCCTTCGGAGGAGGTAGAGTCCTTCCCATGGTCTCATATCCTTGGGGATCTCCCAGGCATCTCTAGCTAGGGAGTCCCCATATGTGAAGACTCATTCCTGCTTGTTCCTGGAGATAGCACAGTTACTTACCTGTAACAGGTGATCTCTGGGAACAGCAGGAATAAGTCTTCACAACCCACCCACCTCCCCTAGGAGTTGTATCTCTCTATCTATCTTTCCTTTCCTCTCTCTCTCGCTCTTTGTCTCAGCTTTAAAACTCGAACTGAGGAGAGGCGTTTAGGAAAGGCGGGAAGGCAGCGCGCAGGCGCTGTGGGAAGCTCCCAAAAGCTTTCCTTTTTGGGAAGCTGGGTAGCGTTCCCGTGCAGGCTCCATCGGTACCGACGTACCCATATGTGAAGACTTATTCCTGCTGTTCCCAGAGATCACCTGTTACAGGTAAGTAACTGTGCTTTCTCTGTGTATCCTCTTGATCATTCCTGTTTCCATGACCCATGGCGAGTGAAGCTGTTCCAAACTAAAGTTAATTCAAGCATGCATTAATTCTTCAGTGATGCTAGAAAGGCTTGTTGGGTTGGCTACTTTTGGAGGGAAGTGGAGGGGTAGCCTAACGGTTAGAGCAGTGTGAACCATGTTCAAATCCCACTGCTGTGCCTTGTGGTTGTAGGCAAGTCACTTAACCTTCCATTGCCTCAGGTACACATTTAAAAAATATATATATTTATGAAATTCCAAAGTTTTACAAACAAGATTATGCTTACAAAAATAAAACATAACAGACATAGGCAATTCAAACAGGAGATTTATCCCTTGATTAGGGAAAACATAAGAACAAACAAAATTCAGCTCATTAGACCACAGTATTTGGAGTGTGGGGGGGGGGGGGTGAGGGGGAACGTAAAAAGAAAGAAAGGTGGATACACCTTGAAGGAAAATTATAAACCGCAAAACCAGGCATTAAGCACAACCAAAACCCCTTTATCCGTCTTCTGAGATTGGAACACCAAGTGACTTAAGAGTAGATGTTCCAGAGATAAAACACATCTGGGAATGATTTCAATTGCTCTGGGACAATAAACATATATCTAACCCCCACATGTGAGTTGCCACATTTGCAAGGGTAGCGTAGATGGAATGTCACACCAATGGCAACAACTGAGTATCTCACTGATAGAAATAATTTCCCCTCTTGAATAGAACATGGCACATCCAGTAAAATCTGTCCCAGCTGTCCAAAAAAGGCACTTTCAATTAATTGAAATATAGTGTCAATACATTGCTCATTCTTTATTATACTCTTAAAAAAATCACCAACAATGTTACACAATCTTGGACTTCCACCACAAGTTTCTAGCAATACTGAGATATCCATATTTGAATTCTCTTGCATCTCCACTTCACTTTTTCTCCCCGGAGCAGACATACACTTTATTTATAGGAGGTAGTGAAGCTTCAGGAATAAGTAAAACTTCATTAGGTATTTCCTAAAAGCATCCTCTGGGGACATGTGGATCACCTTAGGAAAATTCAAAAGTTGTATGTTCAGTCTACATGTATGGTTCTCAAAGATCGAGAGTAGAACAAAGGAAGCAACAAAGTATCTGTAGGATATGCAGGAAACAATGGAACAAATACCAAGATTGGCACATATTCAGGTTTTAAAACCCCTTTTATTGACCCCTACGCGTTTCAGCCAAAGGCCTTCTTCAGGGGGATATCAAACAAGGAGACAAACCTCAAAAGAGCAAATACAAGATTAAAACAAATACATTTGAAACATTGTGAACATCAAAAGTCAAATTTATGAATAAATAAATAATTAAAAACAATAAAAAGAGAATAAATTCAAATATGTATATATACAGGCTGTTATATACATTGACAAGAAAAAACGAATGTGTTTATAAAATAAAACCACCAATATGATAAATATTTAAAAATTACAATTAAAAAGGTATATAATAAAACATTAATGTGTGCATGAAGACATTAAATACCAAATCTATTGTGTGTAAAGAGATGAGGAGGATACATAATGACAGGTAAATCAAAATTACAAAATGATAATAAAAATAACCATAAAATATTAAATTATAATATAAATATAATGTAAAACACCAAAACCTTTTGATAAAAACTTTCTTGCAAATAAAGGACATAAAATACTGAAATAAATAATTAAAAACCCATTGTTAATGACTAAATGACCTAAATAATAAAACATATATTAAAACACTCATATCACAATTATATTGTGTGAACACCAAAAAATGTTTCCATGAAACCATTAATATATCAAAGTAAAAAGAGAAGGGCATACTGCAAAACCTCAACTAGAGAGGAGAGAGAATTAAATACAACCTAAAACGGGCAAAGGAGGAGCTCAAAAGATGAAGAACAAAGTAGGGGTATAAAACCTTGTTCTTAAAAAAACTTACAGGGAAGACTATTACATGTTGTTGATTCTTCAAAACTGATAAAAGAAAAAAGTCCAACATGAACCATCTTGTGCCAATACCAAAGAGCAATCAAATATAAATTTTACTATATGTCAATGAATGAATCATTAACATAGAACGTTTTCCAAAGCATTTTCTACCATAAAAAGTATTAATAGGTAAAGAAATTTGCCTACAATCCTTATTTGTAACAGAGGAATCTGTTCGTTTTTCATCTGATGTTAAGATGCAAAAACCTTTTTAAAGAGTTTTATATCACAACGGCAAAAAGCCGTATTTTTAATATAAGCCGTGCCAGTTAAAAAATGCCATAGGTTTTGTGCTGACGTTGTTCTGCCGAATGAGAGTGGAGGAACAAAAGCCTTTTTTTAAAAAAGAACCAGTTGAAAAAGAAGTAGTCTTGGTATCTGTTCTATTGTTTCCTGGTTCTCAAAGATCTCCATCTTACGTTACAATAACCCACTGTATTTTGTCTTGATTATGAGCAGGTACTTTGTCTTACATCTATTTGTACAGCATTGCATTCGCTTTGTAGCGTTACCCAAATGGGTAGTAGTTCTTGTCCTTTAAGATAGATTCTCCATAACTTGATTTTCCAATACTCCAAGTTTCTCATTGCACTCGCTTTTAACACATCATGGCTAGATATCACGCCATCTATTTTCTACAATAATCAGTTGAACATTGTGTTACAGAATGAACCAGCCTTGGTAGAACTAGCCAGATAGATTGAAAAGAAATATCTGCAGGGGCCACTACAAAGGAAGAGGAGCCAAAAACAATCCCAACATTAGAAGACCGTTGGGGCAAAGTGTCCCCTACCAGTGCTTTCTGCCTTGGAGCAAAATCATCCATCATAACAAGCTCATCGGCTGAGACCTCCGTGAAGGAGGGTAGATTTTCAGTCCATGCCGTTGCCGTTCTTCCTTGACTGAGCTGTGTATATTAGCAGCATGGCTCAGCAGCTTCCCTGGACCTTACGCCAAACCAGGTGCCATTTTGGAGCCCTCTGGCACAGCCGACTTGCCTCCAAGCGAACCTGACATTCCACCTAAGTTGGCTGCAGCAGAGGCCTCACATGCCAGGGCATTTTTCTGGAGTTTAGGCAGCAGGAGCCTGTCAATTCACTGCTGTTGAGAGGGATTGGGGTACCAGGTACAAATTTAAATTAAAACTTTGTGGCTAGAAAAATACCTACTGTGCCTGAATGTAACTTGCCTTGAACTTCTGAGAGAGGCTTCAACTAAATCAATTTCCTTTCAGTAGAATATGAAACTGCACAAAACATTGACCTAAAGAAACTCATTTTTATATTTGCTTATCTGACAGTACGGAAAGCACAATTTTAAATTATATTGTGAAAACTTCTAATATTCAGCCTGTGAAAGGTGTAGCACAAATCGTCCTTTAGTTTTTCAAATCTGTTTATTTATTTAATTTATCTTATATTAAATATTCTATATTGTATGTTGTGAATTATTTTATTATCTTTGGTTCACCTAGGGTTCAATGTTATGATAAGGCAGTATAATAAGACCAGTTAAATAGCGTAGTTACTCACCTGTAACAGGTGTTCTCCAGGAGCAGCAGGAATCAGTCCTCACTTATGGGTGACGTCGGCGCCGACGGAGCCCTCGCGGAGCAATTTTCCCCAGCTTTCAAAGAAAGCCTTTGGGAATTGCAGCGCGCATGCGCGGTAGTCTTCCCGCCCGAAGGTGCCATCTTAGCCAGTCAGATGACATAGCTAAAAAGACAGCATAAAAATTTGCAAAAAGAACATAAGCAGACGATTGCAACTCCAAGGGGAGGAGGGAGGGTAGTGAGGACTGATTCCTGCTGCTCCTGGAGAACACCTGTTACAGGTGAGTAACTACGCTTTCTCCAGGACCAAGCAGGAAGTCAGTCCTCACTTATGGGACTCCCAAGCTCAAGGCTACCGGAGACCCTAAGCACAAAAATGAGCTCCCTCTAGCTCAGCAGCACAGAAGGATAGAATCTTCGCTGAATTATCACCCACCGGTAGCCCACATCCGGGATGGAGGGTAGGAGTTGCTCAGACCTCAAAGAGATTACGGAGGACTGCTTGTCCGAAAGCACTGTCCCTACGGGACTCCCTCTCGAGACAGTAATGGACCGCAAAAGTCTGGCTCGAAGACCAAGTAGCGGCCCGGCAGATGTCTGCCAGCGGAACAGAGCGGAGGTAAGCCACTGACGTGGCCTTTGCCCGAACGCAATGAGCCGTGACTCGACTTTCTAAGGCGAGTCCGGCTGCCCCATAAGCCCAAGAGATACAGTCCGCAACCCAGATGGACAGAGTACGCTTGGAGACCGGGAGCCCCAATTTATTGGGGTCAAAGGACACAAAAAGCTGCGCAGCTTTACGGTGCTCCCGCGTACGGTCAAGGTAGAAGTTCAACGCCCTTCTACAGTCCAGGGTATGGAGGACCGTCTCAGCTCGGCTGGAGTGTGGTCTGGGAACGAAGGTTGGAAGTACCACCTCCTGATTCAAGTGAAAAGGGGAGACCACTTTAGGCAGAAACTTTGGGTGAGTCCGTAGGACTACCCTATTCTTGTAGAACCGAGTGTAGGGGGGATCAGACACGAGGGCCTGTAATTCACTTACGCGCCTAGCGGAAGTGAGGGCTATCAAGAACAGCGTTTTCCAAGACAGAAAACGGAGAGAGAGCAGGTAGCCATAGGTTCAAAAGGCGGACAGGTGATCCGCTGTAAAACCACATTCAGGTCCCAGTCAGGCGCTGGCGGGCGCAGAGGTGGTTTAAGTAGTAGGAGACCTCGGAGAAACCTCGCTACGAGAGGGTCGTTGGAGAGAGGTCTGCCGTCCACCGGCACATGATGTGCGGAAAGAGCACTGAGGTGAACTTTGACGGAGTTGGACTTAAGTCCCAGATTAGAGAGGTGTAGCAAGTACTGTAAGATCACCGACACCGGGCAGGAGAAGGGATCCTGAGACTGTTGGGTACACCAGACTGCAAAGCGACGCCATTTAAGGGCGTAGCATTTGCGGGTAGAAGGGCGTCGCGAAGCCAAGACGACCTCCTCCACCTCTGCCGGCAAGAGGAGAGGAGCAAGGACTACCCTCTCAGCAGCCAGGCCATGAGGTTGAGAGACCTGAGGTTGGGGTGCAGTAGGGACCCCTGATCCTGGGTGAGGAGATCCGGTTGCACCCCCAGAGGGATTGGATCCTCCACCGCCAGTTGCAGCAAGAGCGGAAACCACGGCTGCCTGGGCCAGCGAGGGGCCACCAGGATCACGAAAGCTTTGTCTCGGAGAACCTTGAAAAGGGTCCGAGAGACTAACGGGATGGGAGGGAAAGCGTACAGAAGGCTCCCCGACCATGAGATCAGAAAGGCGTCCGCCGCCACCCGAAGGGGGTGAGGCTGACGAGAGCAGAAGCGAGGAAGTTGCCGGTTGTGAGGACTGGCAAAGAGATCCACTGTGGGGAGGCCCCACCTGAGGAAGAGCTTCTGAACGATCAAGGGGTCCAGACGCCACTCGTGCGGCTGGAGGACCCTGCTGAGTTTGTCCGCCAGGCAATTTTCTTGGCCCGGGAGATAAACTGCCTTGAGGAGAATGCCGTGACCGACGGCCCAAGAGCAGAGCTTCTGTGCCTCCCGGCAGAGGAGGAAGGAGCCCGTGCCCCCCTGCTTGTTCACGTAGAACATGGCAACTTGATTGTCCGTCTGGACAAGGACGGACTGTTGGGAGGTCAGGTGGGAGAAGGCCTTGAGAGCTAGGCGGATCGCCCTGAGCTCCAGGAAGTTGATCTGCTGAGCAGACTCCCACTTGGTCCAGAGGCCCTGAGTACGTGCCTCTTGGCAATGGGCTCCCCAGCCCAGGAGGGATGCATCGGTGGTCAGCACCCGGGTCGGCTGAGGTGACTGGAAAGGCATTCCCAATACCAGGTTCGGCTGCCGGAGCCACCACCGGATAGACGAGACCAGCGGCTCGGAGACGCGCACCAGGTCTGCTAGGCCGCCCGTGGCCTGTCGCCACTGCTGGCGGAGACACCACTGAGCAGGCCGCATATTCAGGCGGGCATTGGGGGTCACATGGACGGTGGAAGCCATATGGCCGAGCAGTCTCAGGAAGCGCCTGGCGGAGACCAGGGGCTGGCTGCGAAAGCGGTCGGCTAGGTCCATGAGCCGCTGAGCCCTGTCGAGCGGTAGGTACGCTCGCGCCTGAGGGGTGTGCAGCCTTGCGCCGATGAACTCGAGATCCTGTGAGGGGAGCAAAGTGGACTTTGCGAAGTTGATGACAAAGCCCAAGTGCTGCAGCAGAGTCACCGTGCGGCACGTGGCGGTGGTGACCTCCTGAGCGGATGCTGCTCTGATGAGCCAGTCGTCGAGGTACGGAAAAACATAGAGGCCGTGAAGCCGGAGATGGGCCGCCACGACCGCGAGACATTTTGTGAAGACTCGCGGTGCGGAGGACAGGCCGAAGGGCAGTACTCTGTACTGGTAATGATTTCCTGCCACCACAAACCTTAGGTATTGGCGGTGGCTTGGGTGGATGAGGATGTGCGTGTAAGCATCCTTTAGATCCAAGGAGCATAGCCAATCTCCCTGCTGGAGGTAGGGCAGAAGGATTCCAAGGGTAAGCATTTTGAACTTCTCCCGCACAAGGAACTTGTTGAGGTTGCGCAAGTCCAGGATGGGTCGGAGGCCTCCTGTTCTCTTTGGTATCAGAAAATACCTTGAATAGAAGCCCTGACCGCTCAGGTGGTGTGGCACCGGTTCCACCGCCTGATCCTGCAGAAGACCTGCTAACTCCTGAAGGAGCAACTCCCTGTGCAGAGGGGGCGCGGAGGCTCTCCCGGAAAATAGGAGGGAGGGACCTGATGGAAGTGGAGAAGGTAGCCCTCTCGCACGACCTGAAGCACCCAGGCATCTGCGGTGATGCTGGACCACCTGTCGGCGAAGTGAACCAGCCGGCCTCCGGTGCTGGGGGGGACCAGCGGGGGGGGAGAGGCTATGCTGAGCGAGTCAAAAACCCCCACCCTGCTGAGCAGGGGCTGGTGGCGCAGGCTTGGGGGCTTGCTGCCTACGGGACCCGTTACCCCGTCCCTTGGCCTGCTGGCCCTGTTGGGGAGCTGCAGGGGCCTGATAATGGGGGTATTGTTTGTAGGCAGCCGCCTTCCTCGGGTAAAAGGTCTTTTTTCCCGAGCCCTTCTTTTTCTGGGAAGGGGCGGAGGTCTTCCTAGAAAGCCTGGTCCTGGTGAGAGTCTCAGTCTCAATTTGTGCAGCCTTTTCCGCCATGGGCTTGCCAAAGAGGTTTTCGCCTCGGCAGGGGACATCGACCAACTTGTCCTGTACCCAGGGCTCAAGGTCGGACGACTGAAGCCAAGCCTGTCGGCGGGCACCGATGCCGGCTGCGGCTACTCGAGCCGAGGCTTCAAAGCCATCATAGGCTGCTCGGGACATGAACTTTGAGCATTCCCGAATACCTGTGGACAAGGCTAGGAACCTCCGCAAGGGTTCCTCGGACAAACCAGCGGAGAAGCCGGCTAGCTCTTTAGCCAGATCCCTGAGATACATGCCCATGTAGAGCTGGTAAGTCTGGACACGACAGGCGAGCATAGAGCCCTGGAAGCACTTTTTGCCAAGGCCATCCAGGTTACGGGCCTCCCTTCCAGGAGGCACCGAGGAGTGCATCTTCTGGCTCTTAAGACGATGCATGGCCGATTCCACTACCATGGAATGGTGTGGCAACTGCGCCTTTTGAAAGCCAGGGCTCTTGCGGACTCGATAGATAGAATCGACCCGCTTGCTCAGGACCGGCGAGGAGGCCGGACTCTCCCACATGCGGAAGAGTAGTCGTTCCAGCATAGGAGGAACCGGCACAGTAAAGTGCTCCCTCGCGGGAGAGTCATACTGGAGGGCGTCGAGCTCTTCGGCTCGAGGCTCCTCCTCGGGGTCCGCAGGGAAGGCCAAAGCCTTAGCCATATCCCTAACGAAATCCGAGAACCGGGCATCCTCCGGGGGGGACTGCTTCCGAGGCTCGGACTCCGGAGAGTCCGATGGGACACACCGAGTCCGGAAAGAATCAGGTGACTCTTCCTCCTCAGACTCCCAGACCGACTCCGACGAGGACTCGGTGGGGTCGGCTCGGGCAGGGTGCGGCGCCAGCCGCCCCGACGCCGAGGGAGTCGGCGTCGGCGACCTCGGTCCCGAACGGGAGGCCGAGGGCGACCTCGACCGAGGATCGACTCGAGTTCTCATCGACTCGAGGATCGGCTCGGTCTCCGGGGTCGACTTGGACGTCGACGTCCCGGCGGTCGGGGCAGCGACGCCAGCGAAGCCAGCGAGCAGTGCCCGCTGCTGGTCCATGAAGGCAGACAATCTGCTCTCCAAGGCCGTCAACCTGAGTCCGAGCTCAGGCGACCCAGCAGCCCCCGACTCGGGCCCCGACGGCGTCGGGCCCGACGTCGGCTGACGCGGAGGCGAGTCCAGAAGGACAACAGGACTTACCCGGGCAGGCATCTCCGACTCCAGGCGAGGTCGCTTCGGGAGGTGTTCCTTCTCCAAGGACCCGGGGCGGCTGTCGGGGCTATGCGACCTGGCCCTCGCGGAGCCAGGAGCGTCCACCGACGCCGCCCTCGCGGGTTTTTCCTTCCGTCGATGGTCCCCGGAGGGAGAACCCCGGTCGGAGGAGCTCCGTCGACGGTCCGAACTGGAGCCTTTCGACAGTGAGGCCTCCGACGAGGTCCGGGTACGGCTGGGGTCAGCGAAGATTCTTTCGCGCTGATGCCGCCGACTTCTCAACGCCTTCGAGGACAGTTTGCTGCAGGGCCCACAGATCAGTTCCTCGTGATCTGGGCCCAGGCAGCGGAGGCAAAGGTCGTGTGAGTCGGTGAGTGACATATTTCGGTCACACCGACCACACCGCTTAAAGCCACTGGCAGCCATCGGGGGAAAAAGGGCCCCTGCGAGGTCAAAGGACCGGGCTGCCAGGGAAAAAACGAAAACGAAAGCTGACTAAGTCAGAAAAACCGAAAAACCGTTAGAGGACTCGAGACCGGCGTCGCGAGTCCGGGCGGGAAAACGACCGGCGTCGAACCGAAAGAAAAAAGGAAAAATACAGAGGAAAATCAACTTTTACGCGGGGACAAGACGGGGACGTCTGTAGGGCTCCGCGGAAAAAAGAAGACTGGCTAAGATGGCACCTTCGGGCGGGAAGACTACCGCGCATGCGCGCTGCAATTCCCAAAGGCTTTCTTTGAAAGCTGGGGAAAATTGCTCCGCGAGGGCTCCGTCGGCGCCGACGTCACCCATAAGTGAGGACTGACTTCCTGCTTGGTCCTGGAGAAAAATAGGGTTCTCTATACCCTTGCACTGGACATGAAACCTCTTATGTCTAAGGTTGAATTTCTAATCGTAAGAGGTAAAAGAACAAAAAAGGCATGGCATAGTCTTCTGTTTGCTCTTAATAACTATATTTAAACCCTTTCAAATAATTATTGGTATGTTTGTAAACAGCCCAAAAAAGAAGCTTAATGGGCTATGGAGGGTTGCAGCCTGTGTGGCAAGGTACTAATTTGACAGGGCTTCCATACACAATTTCTGCCAGCAGCTCGAGCCTTGGCTTGTAAGCTCCACCAGAGGGGGACAGTCATTACCAAAACATTTGAAAGTGACAAAAGCACTTGCCTTCCTGGCAACTGACTCATTCTAGATGGTGCTGTCAGCTACTGGAGTACTCAGCTAGCATACAGTATCATGGTGCCTAACCCAGTTCCTGCACACCTGCCTGCACTTCATGGCGCAGACCATCTGCTTCCCAGACACACAGCAGCAACAGCACTGAACCATGCAGGACTTTCACACTGTTGTAAGATTCCCATTGGTGCTAGGCATGGTGGCTAAGCACACAAATCATCCTCCAGCCCTAGCAATGGAGTTAGGCTGCCTACCAGAACTGCAAGGCCTTCCACTCTGTCAACATGTAGGTGGTGTGCAATGCACATCAGGAGATCAAATGTTTGTGTCAAGTACCAGGGATTCTGTCACGGCTCATATGTCCTGAGCTATTCAGGGCTCCATGCACGGTTCGAGGGGGACCACATCACAGGCGGATAGCTACTAGATGGGTGCATGCACAGATACCCTGAGACGGGGAACCATGGTGCACCACATGGAAGGCATGCTATGAGCAGTGGCAGGGCACCACCCTCCATGCCCTTGTGCCCCTGTGTGGGGGATCCTTGGTGCCGGCAGGGAGGAGCTGCCAGCTACATTTGGGAGGTGCTTGGCTTCTATGCCACCTCAGTTGTAGTATACACAAGGCATTCCCCTGGTGAACCCCAGACATATATGGCCATGCGCCAACCTGGCCCTGTACGTCTGGGGGTTGGTCCCACACAGCTCACACCTACCCTCCACCCACATTATACCTCTGTTCCCTGAAGCATGCACAACGGCTCTGTGCATACAGCAGGGGGATGGAGGCAGAATACCCTGTCACAATCTATCTTCCTTCCTCCACTATAAAACTAACATCACTCAGACCCCTCCTAAAGAAACCCCACTTGGACCCAACCTTGCCCACATCTTACAGACCCATAGCTCATGTTCCCTTTCTTGCGAAAATCATAAAAAAGACAGTCCAGATCCAACTTCAGAAACACATCAACCAACACACACCCCTCGACAAACACTAGCACAGGTTTCACCCAGAATTCAGTACTGAAACCCTGCTGACTTCTCTCCTATCATCTCTCATCTTTGGAACAGAAAGAACCTCTAGCAGCTTCGTACTGCTATTCCTGGACATTTCAGCCACGTTCGACATGGTTGAGCAGTGTTTAGTGGGATACCAACTCCACACCAGTGATGTTCAAGGTCAACCTCTCAAATGGATCCACTCGTACCTATCCCAGTGCACGCTACAGATTGAAATGGGACACTGCACCTCAGCACCTTTCACCCTACCCCAAGGAGTACCCCAATGATCTGTACTATCGTCCCTACTCTTCAACATCTAGTGGAGAGTGGCCTAGTGGTTGCGGCAAGGTACTTCAGGCCGGAAGGTCGGGGGTTCAAATCCCACTAGAGGACAGCAACCTCGGGCCAGAAGGACTGGGGTTTCTAGTCCCACAGGTGCTCCTTGTGGTCTTGGGCAAGCCACTTAACCCTCCATAGCCCATGTTCCCTGTAAAATAGTTATCTCCAAGTTATAATGCCCTGTTCAATGTAATTTCAGTTTGTTCAATGTAAACCGCACTGATGCAGAATAGCGCGGTATATAAGAGAATGTAAATAAATAAATAAATAAAAATATCTACGGCTCTTGTGTTCAACCATCCAGAAGTTTAATATCCGCTATCAAATCTATGCCGACGATATGATTTACACTCCATTCTCCACAGCTACTCCTGATTACTCGGAGCTCACAGCCTGTTTCAGAGAAATTGTCGTCTAGCTACAGCTCCACAACTTGGCAATCAACTTCAGTAAAACTAAAATCCTCCATGTCACAAAGGACCCCTACCTTCTTGTCCCCCATCTCCATCAAATTTGACAACATAGATCTCCAAGTTAAGGTCCAAGTCAAATACATTGGTGTCACGCTGGATCATCAATTGACCTTCCAGCCTCACATCTGGAACACCATCATGGCAGTCTACTGCAAATGAGAAACGCTATGGAACCTACACCTTTTTCTTCCCACCAAGCATTTCCATGCAGTATGCCAGGCCTCCATCACCCCAATCCTGAACTATATACCAGGGCTTCCCCAAATCCACCATCCTCCCCTTGCAGCTAGCCCAGAACACTGCCATATGTACCATATTTGGAGCCTCCAGACGCATCTATGTCACACCCATGCTAAAATTGCTCCACTGGCTGCCTATTGCTTCAAGAGCCAAGCACAAGGTCTTTATCTTCATTCACAAATCCTGCCAAAATGCTACAGCAGAACAACTTCAAGAGCTCATCAGCACCCCCTCACCAATAGGCCACAATGACGGAGCACACAAAACCTGCTGGATCTGTCTTCACGAATATGCAAGAGCACTCAATATGCTCGCCAGAAGGCCTTCATATTTTACGCCCCAATAATCTGGAATGCATTGCCCCCCAACACTTTGTAACATCCAAGCACTGCAAACCTTTAAGAAGCACCTAAAGACATTCCTTTTCCAGGAGCACTATGGCATAGACCAACAAATCAGACTACCACACAGACACCCGATCAAACCCAGAACATTTCTTCCACCCTTCCCCTCAGGCAAATACTCAGCAGATGGACCCCTGCCCTCGCTCATCTCGCACCCCCTCAGATGAGTGTGATTTACTTGACCTATCTCTCACCTAATATCTCCTGCCCCACTGAAAGTTGATTTGAACCAATCCTCCTTCACCTTGTTTGATGTACTCGCCCCTTCTTTTTGCTGGTCGAAAAATGGTATAGCAAATCCAGTTAAACAAATAAATAAATACTGGAAAGGCAGGTATTGGGGCTGTATTTCCTGGAGGATTGTGCAGCCCCATTGTTCGCTGCCCAGAGACGGGCCCAAAGTGGTCTAGGCACAGACCAGGGGCATGGTAAATTCACACGATGCTTTGTCCCCCCACAGCAGGCATCCCTGATGCCTTTGGAGGCACCCATGCACATGTGGTGGGCTGCAAGCACACAATGCCCCACTGGCACCCCTGGAACCATCAGACACAGGCACGCATATATATAGTCAGCTGTCCACAGCCCACGACATTGGTAATACCTGTTCCCTTCGCTGGAACGCCAGCTGATCAATGGTTTGATGCTTTGTGTCCCACTGTAGGTGACCAGGGATACCCCCTGTGTGACTGGCTGCTGACCCCTGTACTCTACCCTAGCAGCCCAGCACAGCACCGGACAACCATGTGCACTGGACCACACAGGGGATCATTGAGCACACCTTTCACCAGTTCAAGTGTCATTTCAAATACTTGGACTGGTCTGGGGGTGAGCTGCTCTACAGACCTGCAGAGGTGTGCCAGATTGCAATGGCATACTCTATGCTCCGCAATTATGCCGTCTGGTGCTGACAGCTACTGCCAGATGAGCCTGAGCCAGCCCTGGGTGACGGCAATGAGATGGACGTCGTCGCAGACGCACTCCAGGGCTCTCAGTTCAGGAGAGGGGTGGCAGCACGGTACAACCTTGTCCAGGTAGTTTGCCTGACTGCCTCTGCCATATAGTATCCACCGATGCCGCCTGATGCACACAGCAATGCCTGGAGAATGGCTGAGGTGTGTGCAGCTGCCGCCATGGGCCTGTGCATATCCACACCATCCAGACTTGGCCTGGGTGGCTGGGCAGTGCATCGCGCATATTGCCTGCCAGGGACATTGTGCACAGCAGTGTGCCTTTGTGGCCCTCTGGTATGGGCACTGCCTCTAGGTCCAGGGTTGGGGCCCTCCCCGCCATCATTCTGCCAGTTTTGTACCAAGGGTGCAGGGTCCATCCGCCCATGTGCCATGCCCCTCTAACCTCCATGTGTGCCATGCCATTTGACCTGTGGTGGTTTCTACTGATGCTGTGCATGGGGGCCCATGTGGCTGGACACGTGTGTCCGTGGCATGGTGGCTACAGCAGCTACAGCTGGGACACACACATCACACAGTCCACCTGGCCCTTGTGCATCTGTCACTCACCTGATGCTAGTTCTACACATGTGGCGGCTATAATGGAAGGTGGGGGATGTGCCTCTTGCACGGAATCCACATGATACCCCCAGCACAGATCCATCCAGCCGTGCAGGGTGTTCATGGCAGCCATCGGCTACTGCAGCCCCAGGCCCAGGGCTATTCCTGTCACCATGGCATGACGAGGCTGCTGTGCAGTTGGTCCCACACAAGGGCCAGTTGTCTGTAGCAGCATGTGGCCCATGCCCCCAGCCCCTTCTGCTGCCTCCGGCACCGCAGTGCCACAGCTGGCCCTCCTACGGCACACTGGCTCGCACAGTCCACGTGTTGCATGCCTGGGACCCCATCCACCCGACCATCACTTGCTGCCATGCTTATAGCGCTGTCAGTGCTAATGGACACCTCCAGACCCCCCTCACTCCCTTTCTATCTGTTTGGTGCTGGGTGGTGCTGCGGATCAACTACAAGCCCTGTCATGCCCATCACCATGCTCAACATGCTGCATGTCTAACTCCCACTCCATTTACATGTTCAAGGCTGCTGTTGCATGCAGCCCCATCCATGCAGTCTGTCCGCTGTGCCTCCCTACCTTCCCTGTCAGGGGTCCCTCCACAGGGGACCTGCACATCTGGCCCACTGCCGTGATCTGTGTCTGCCATATCCATGGCTGTCTCTGGGCCATGCCCCTCTCTCCAACCTGCCCCTTCTGCCTGGCACACACCACCAGCATATGTGCAGCAGGTGGCCTCCATTGCCCTTGGTCATGATGCTCCTGTGGACCACTGGCTGTGCTGCTGCCCCATGTTCATGGCTCTCCTCCCCTCCCTTGTGGCTCCTTCACATTCTCCCTGGGTATTTGCTCTGTCTCTTGCCACTGTGTTGGCAATTCTGCCTGGCTATTTGTTTTTGGGTTGAATGGGCTACCATGAACGTGTGGCATTGCAGCACTGCATTTTCCACATATGTCCTGGTCCGGTATTGGTCAGAGTTGCTTTGGGTAAGAACCATATAGGCACACAAGACACACATGTAATACAGCATAAAACTTTAGTTGCCCAGCAAACATGCATGAGCCAGACATGGAATATGAGCACACAGTGCTCACACACACAGGCAGACATGTGCCTCACAGCTGTCGCACCTACAGGGCGGTCTGCCCTGGTCGTTGTTGTTGCACCAATGGGCATTGGCATGGCTCATGCCATTTGGTGGTACTGCTGCCCCTGCACACCTCCCAGATGGTGGGGCTCTCTCATGCACACATACTTTTCCTTTGAGATTTTGCTTATGCATTACATGGGCACAAAAGTCTCTCTAGACTTTTAACTTCCTGCAAAATAAGAGACAAGGGACACTGTTGTGTGTTTATATCATTGCCCTTTCAAACTACGCTAGTTCTCTGCTTGTTGTGCTTGTCTGTTTTGAATAGATCATAAGATCTGTCGAACAGGGACAACCTCTTGCATGGTTTTGCACACAGTACCTTGTAAGTCTAGTAGAGCTATATAAATGATTAGTAAAAATAATAGCGATATAATATGGGCACAAATGAGAACTTTATATTATTAAATGTGTTTTGTATTTCCTTTTTGATAAATATATTATAAAACTCAGCAATGGCTTTCATGTTTTAAATATGTCAGTCAACATAAGACATACAACTCCAAAGACCATGTATATTTAGGGGCACACATGCTCCATAGCATGCTGTCTAAATCAGTACACTGTTACAACCATAATTGCATGATTCGATGGGCAAAAATTTGTGAGCATCAAATGATAACTGTATGAACATTTTGCGCAACCTTTTTTCTATTCGATGAAAGTTTTATATTCTACACATGAAGATATGCTAAAGTGCCATTTTGCCTGTGTGATAATTTTGGTAGGGAAGCAACTTACCAATCAATTTTTTTGTGCAGTAATTTTGGTATTGCATTATGTATGGGACTAATAAGATGCAAAATTATCACATGGTGTTTTTACCTTGTTAACAAAATGAATATTCATCAGGTATATATGCAAATATATGGTCTAAGAAAAATACTAATTTGCATATTTATAGCAGTGCTTGATGTACCACTAGGGCCGAGGCATAAAAGTGGTCTATAATAACCAAAAGGCTGCAAAGAAAGAGGAAAAGAACGCCAATATATGACAGGAAAGGAAGAGAACAGTAAAAAGCAGGAGAGACAGCGAGAGAGAACAGAAGGAAACTACACACATACAGACACACCAAAAAAACAAGTAGGAGAAACAGGCGGGTACGACACAAATGTAAAGGCAGAGGTTACCACATATTAGGGAGAAAATACACGAAAGTTAAGAAACTAAAAAGGGGGATAGTCAGGATGAGACAGAAAAGGCCATCTGAAAAAGATGGGTCTTCAGGGCCACCGTGAACCTGGGAAAGGACAACTCAGAGCGAAGGGTTAAAGGGAGGGAATTTTCAAGATGGTGGCACAAGAGCAGGAGCACATGGGCAGCACTCCTGCTCATTTGTAAAGGTACCAGGTGGGGGGCGGGGGGTTCAGGGCCGCTGGGCCACCAGGGATTATTTTTAGTTGGGTGGGTTGGAGTTCAGGGCTGCTGGGCTACCAGTGTCATTTTTAGTTGGATGGAGGGTTTGGGGCTGCTGGGCTACCAGTGTCATTTTTAGTTGGATGGAGGGTTTGGGGCTGCTAGGCCAGCAGGATCATTTTCAGTTGGATGAGGGGTGGGAGGTTCGGGGACAATGGGCTACCAGGATCATTTTTAGTTGGGTGGCAGTTTGGGGCTGCTGGGCCACAGGTTTATTTTTGGTTGGGCAAGTGGAGGATCATGACCCTGTGCCACAAGGGATTTGCTTTTGGTCGTGGGCATCGGCTTCCCCTATAGTATTTTGATAGCATCAGGGGCTTTCTCTGATGTCTGGAGATAATCAAAATGCCATCAAAATACTATCAAGGCTTATATGCAAATTAGCCAGCGTTGCTCCTGTTTCTGGGAGAGCATGCCAAACTAGCACCGACTTCTGTGCGCATCTGTTTGGCTTGCTCTCCCAGTTTAACGCTGCCATTTGCACACAGCTTAACGAATGGCTAATGTGTGGCTAATTTGCACATGAGCCACTTTCCACAGGCCGGCATTAAAGTCACACACTATTGATGCACTGCGCTGAAAATAGATGTAAAAAGTTGATAGTGCACGACTTCAGCGCTGGCTTTCTGCATTAGTCTGATATAGAGGTAATTTTATAAAAGGTTGCCTAGATTAAGAAGGTAAGAAAATCCCTGTTTTATAGAGATCCACAGGCATGGGTAAAATCCAGCATTTATATATGGAAATAGCATTCACATGTAAATGGTGATTTTAGAAAGGGATGAATTTACAAGTGGATACCTTTACAATGTAGAAATTGCAAGGGGAGGGTGTTGGGGGTGTGATTGGGAAGAGGCCAGGGCAGGATGAAAATCTGCATATGTATTGTACATTTCGTATATGATGCAATTATTACATCATGATTTACAGCTGGTATTTTTAGTTTTTTAGAAAGTGCTCATTTCAGCCAGCCCTTTACAGGAAAGATTAAGTGGGTTATTCCCCTTAATCCTTCTGAGGCCAGTTCTGTTCTGGGCATCCTCTAGTTGAACCTGACTTTGATCCCACAGGGGCTAGATGTGCCCGCAGGCTCAGAATCAAGGGTAACTGGCCAGATGTACAGGCTGTGCCCTGATTCTGAGCACCCGGATATCCTGCCCACTACCTGGCTATCCCAGCCAGGTTCCTACATGGAGCCGTGGTGCTGTGGCATCCTGTTGCCATGGTTCTGCAGCTCCATGCAGGAGCCACGATCAACAGCAGCCTTGAGATGTTCTTTCCCCACCGCCTGACCCCCCCGTCCCCCATTGGGCCTGCCATGCCCAGGGTCAGGCCGCTGGGAACCCCCTGTACTCCCTCACCTTCCTGCCCAGGTCCTCCACAGTCCAGGGGGACGTATTCCACTTCTGAGGTGGAATAAATCCCCCATACTAAAGACCGACCTTGGAATCGGCACTGTACGTCCGGGGTCATGGCACTACCCACAACCCACCCTTGCTCTGCCTGTGGCTTTCCCCCTCCCGCCAACATACAGAGCTCCCCACACAGCTCAGATCTATGTACATGGTGCTCTATTTCCAGGATGCGGGCCAGGCGTTTAGTGTTCAGAATGACCCTCTCTTTGTTTTTCTCCCTCCAAATTGAATTTAAAGAAAGTGGCTTCTGTAGTTACTTGGCGGCATTTATACTGTATGTGTAGGTTTGTAAAATAGCCTACTTATACATATAGGGCCCGATTTTCGAAGGCAGTTACATGGCTAATAGCCCATGTTATCCATGTAAATGTCTTAACTGGGATTTTCCGAAGGCACCTACGTGGGTAGTGCTTTTGGAAAATCCCGATTAAGCCCCTAATGTGCCCTGATGCTATCCACTTAGTATTGGGGCATTTTGGGGGCATACCAGGGCAGAGTGGGTGGAGGCAGCGAATGACACTAAGCGGGTAGCAGCAATTTTCGATGCTGCCCACTTAGCGCTCTGCGCCTTAAAGATAGGTGGGGAAAACCCTCGCCTATCTTTAAGGCGCTGAGGCTGAACAGGCAACAATGATAATCACTGCTACCCACTTAGCCTCGCCGGCTGCCGGCCTATACGATGTGACCCGGATTTTCATTTTCCATCACTGCGGAAATGAAAATACGGGGTTAAGGGGTCAGGGGGCAGGGCTAAGCGGCTACAGCTCTTAGCCCTGCCCAAATGAAAATCGGGCCCATAAGTACTAGCACTTACACGTGTAAGTTGTGCAATAGCAGCTTACACACGTAAGTTGATGATTTTCGCCTGCTGATTTTTCTCACATGTAGATTTGCAAAATGAACCCTTCAGCTCTATGTACTGAAAAATACGTATGCACTACTGCACTATTTCAGAAAATGTTCCAAGTTTAACAGAGCCTGCAAGAACTGTGTATGTCACAACCTTGACATCTCTATTCTGATCCTCACCTTGCTGATCCTATTCTGATCCTCATCTTGCTAAGCAGCTTGAAAGTGCACAGGAGTCTTTCACTGGTATTCCTGCTGGCAGGGGGTAGTGCAGTGTGATCACATTTGAATCATGATGGACAGGCTGATCTATTTATTTACAGTATACCACTATTCTTACACATCCTCTGCAGTTCACAGTAAAACCCAGGAAATAATACCAGCCTATCCCTCAGGATCTGCTAGCCTGTGATTGCATTGTTCTGCGCCCCCCCCCCCCCCAAAATCAGCAGAAACTTTGTCGGAAGATTCCCATGTACCTTAAAGCTGTTTAGCGGGTATGTTAATCTCCACACATATCTTCATGGGTCTTTATTAAATAACCGTGATTTCTGCCAGTTTACTCCTGGTAGAATGAAGTCGCTCCTAGAAGATTGAGGTCATGGACATTTAAAGCAGCTCAGAAACAGATATAAATGTATACATGTGTAATCTGTGTGACTGTGTGTATGTTTGCAAGGAATGTGAATACTTTGTGACTCCACCCACGCTTCATCCAAACACTGCTCAAGCCCAGAACCTCCAGAAAGGGCCAAGCATCTTAGGAGTCCTGCGGCGGTGGCTCCTCGAGAAAGTCCTCGGATCCTGAGTGGAAAAAGATAAAGTCCTTGAAGTGTGTAGAGCATAGGTGTCAAACTCTGGCCCGCGGGCCAAATTTGGCCCGTAGTGTAATTATATTTGGCCCGCGAGGCTATACCAAATGACTACTAGAGTTAGCCCGCCGGTATTATACAGCGCATTCATTCATCGCTAATACTACAAATCCCATAATGCCTTGCTGTTGTTTTGGCGCGTCAATCAGGACAGGTCCCAGAAACGCCCTCTCCTGTGTGACAGAAGTCATAGCGATCTCAAGCTACAACTGTCACTGTGGAACCCCTTCCCAAAAATGGCAAAAAGAAAGGCAGACAACAGGAACTTTCTGGACAGGTGGGAGACAGAATATTTGTTTACATATGTAAAAGACAGACCTGTTTGTCTGATTTGTGGAGTCAACGTGGCTATAACTAAGGAGTATAACATTCGACGACACTATGAAACAAAACACCATGACAAGTACAAGGACCTGGACATGACTCAAAGGAGCCAGAAAGTGGAGGAGATGAAAAGAAGTTTGGTTTCACAACAGAATATGTTCAAAAAAGCCACATCACAAAGTGAGGCTGCTGTAAAGGCTAGTTATATTGTGGCAGCAGAGATCGCAAAATCAGCCCGGCCCTTTAATGAGGGAGAGTTTGTGAAAAAGTGCATGTTGAAAGTTTGTGACATCGTGTGCCCAGAGAAAAAGCAAGCCTTTTCAAACGTGAGCCTGAGCAGAAACACAGTAGCTGATCGCACATGTGATCTTGCCACCAATCTGTATGACCAGCTTTTGGAAAAGGGAAAAGATTTCGTTGCATTCTCCCTTGCTGTGGATGAGAGCAGCGACGCATCTGATACTGCTCAGCTGTCAGTCTTCATCCGTGGAGTGGACTCAAATATGTGTGTTACGGAGGAGCTATTGGGATTCAAATCAATGCATGACACAACCACAGGAAAGGAAATTTTTGAGGAGGTTTCCAAATGCGTAACTGAAATAAAGCTGCCGTGGGATAAACTCGTGGGATTAACGACAGATGGTGCGCCAGCGATGTGCGGTAAAACAAGTGGACTGGTGGGCAGGGTCCGGGAGAAGATGCAGGAAGAGAACTGTGCAGGTGAACTAACTGTTTATCACTGCATCATACATCAGGAATCATTGTGTGGCAAAGCCCTAAAGATGGAACATGTTATGACCACAGTAACACAAGTAGTTAACTTTATAAGAGCCAAAGGTCTGAATCACCGCCAGTTTAAGTCTTTTCTGGAGGAGTGTGGTTCGGAATACGCAGACGTGCCGTATCACACAGAGGTGAGATGGTTAAGCCGAGGAAAAGTACTGAATAGATGTTTTGAGCTGCATGAGGAAATATGTCAGTTTCTGGAAAGCAAAGGGAAGGACACAGCAGAGCTTCGGGAGAAAAAGTTTCTGTGTGAGCTGGCCTTTCTGTGTGACATCTCGATGCGCTGAACCTGCAGCTTCAGGGGCGGGGGCGCATCATCACAGACATGTACGCTGCAGTGAGGGCTTTTAAAACTAAACTGTGCCTGTGGGAGAATCAGATGCTGCAAGGAAACCTTGGCCATTTTCCCTGCTGCCAAACCATGAAAACGCAGTTCTTTACCAACTTGTTCCCATGCGCACAGTTTGCTGAAAAACTCAGTGTACTCGGCGCTGAGTTTAGCCGGCGATTTGCCGACTTTGATGTCCAGAAATGTAGGTTTGAACTGCTCAGTAATCCCTTTGCAGTTAATGTGGAAAACGCACCAACCAACCTCCAAATGGAGCTAATTGAACTCCAGTGTAATGACACGCTGACGTCAAAGTATGATGCTGTGGGCGCCGCCCAGTTTCCACAGTTCATCCCTGACACAATGCCTCAGCTCCGCACCCAAGCTGCTCAGATGCTCTCCATGTTCGGCAGCACTTATCTATGTGGGCAACTTTTCTCCTCGATGAAGATAACCAAAACATCTCACAGGAGACGTCTGACTGATGAACACCTTCGCTCGATACTGAGGATTTCCTCAGCTCAAAGCCTGAGCCCAGACATTGATGAACTATCATCCAAGAAGAGATGCCAGGTATCTGGCTTGGGCACATCAGATTAGATCAGTGTGCAGCAAACTGAGCAATAATTAACGTTTTCTTTATGCACTTTTTCTTGCTACTCCAAGACATGGGCTTGAATGGTTGATTAATTTTATTATTGTTATTTTATTTTAAAAATTATTATTTATTATTATTTAAATCTTATTTAATAAATGAATGTCATTGATGGGTTTTTTTATTTGAAATTGGTTTTTGCATATCTGAACTATTAAGTTATAAATTGTATAGTAATAAGTGTTGCTTCATATTCAATGTTAAAGCAAATCTTGTTTGGGTCCATATTAAAAGGTTCATTTGTTCAATGCTGGCCCGCGACTTTGTTCAAGTTTTACATTTTGGCCCACTGTGTATTTGAGTTTGACACCCCTGGTGTAGAGGCTGTGCTGGAGAAACCCGGTAAGACTGGCTGGAGGGACTTGAGTGACTCTGAGAAACATCCTCCTAAGGTCCCCAAAAAGGATGTCTCAGCCAATGGAGACCATGTGAGCATCCTCGAGGCCGTGGTCCTCATTGAGGATGCACCCGTGAAGGTGCCAGCGCCAGGTCCGAGACCCTCGGTGCCCATGCTGAAAGCTGTGGATCCTTCTGGCTTGGAGTCCAGAATGGCCACCATAGAGCAGAATGTCACTGTGATCCTGGCTATGCAGTAGGCAGTGATGATAGGTTCGTCCGCATCATCTGCCCCGATGACTGGGCCCCTGACTGTGGGGGAATCCCCGGTCATCAAGCCTAACTCCAAGCGCCACCAGCCTTGGGTAAACCCTCGGTCAAGGTCCCAGTCCCGTTCCTCAGGAATCTGGTTCTCCCCAGCCAGTTTCCGAGACTCTGACCCTAGGTTCCTGGGAGGGTCCTGGCCTTTCAGGGCGAGCCTCGAGCCAAGGAGTCGCAGGGCCTTGGACTCATCGTCCCCTCTCAACTCTGAGTGGGAGACTGATGACGAGGCCTCCCTGGAAACCAGATGGCACCAAGATGTCCCCTTGGACCCGTCTCCCACAGCGTCCAGCACCATTCTCCTCTGGAGGACGTGGCCTTCCACGACTTTGTCAGGGATATAGCCAGGGCCCTCTCTGTGCAAGCAGAGGCAGAGGAGGACCCACACATCAAGGAGCTAGAGTTCCTCCCGTTCGAGTCTCCACCCAAGGAGACTCACAGTGCCGGTACAGCTGATCTTCTAGTGGCTACTACTGAGAATGTGGGAGACCCCGGTGTTGGTGCCGGTGGTCAGCCAACACCTCAATGCCATATACTGCATCAGGAAGGAGCCAGGGTTCCAAAAGTCCCAACTCCCACATAACTCAAAAGCCAGAAGACTTACTCTTCTCTCCTCCTAGGTAGGGATGCTAGAGCCCTCGATGCCCTGGGGTGCAAGTGCTTCCAGGGCTCAATGTTGGGGTGTCGAATCCAGGCCTATAAGCTATATATAGGCATGTATCTGAAAGCTCTGACCTAGGAACTGTCTGGGTTCTCAACGGGTTCTCTGGGGAACCCCTCAATCAGTTCCAGGCTCTCACCTCCAGTATCAAGGACTGTTCAAGGTTTCTCTCCTGGGCAGCCTATGATGGATTTGAATCTGCAGCTTGAGTAGCAGCAGTCAGCATCGGAGCCCGATGCCAAGCCTGGCTACAGTCCTCAGACCTTGAATAGTGGGTCCAGGACAAGCTGCTCACCATCCCTTGCACTGGTGATGACCTGTTCGGCAAACAATGGCCAACAAAGCGGCCAAGATAGAGACCAAAATGGTGACCCACCAGAGGCTCTTGAAGAAGACCTCTTCCTTCCCCGCAAAAAACCCTCAGGGAAAGGACCCCTATTTCCCAGAAAAAAGGGCACTTCCAGCAGGGTCACCAGTATCAGGCCTTCTCGGGCCAGCAACAGGGTTCTCACCCCAAAAGGCAGGGTCAAGAAGCTCAGAAGCCCCAAGTCCTGGCTCCAGCCCAACAAGGGGGGAGAGTTTGACTCCCAGGACAGGGCCTCCCCTCCCTTGGGAGATCCTCACCAGCCCACAGCACTCTTTGCCCAAAAATGGGCCAAGGTGAACTCAGACCAGTGGGTGCTGCAGGTGGTAAAGGAGGAATATCTCCTCCACTTACAAGTACTACCCAGGTTCTTTCCAGGAGAGGCAGTGTGACCTCTCCTTCACCATACTCTTCTGCTCTCAGAGCTCGCATGTCTGATCAGGGACAACGCTGTGGAGCCCATACCCAGACATCTGTAGGGGAAGAGCTTCTACTCAAGATACTTCCTTGTCCCCTAAAGAACAGGAGGCCTCAGGCCCATACTCAACCTGTGAAACTTGAACAAGTTCCTGGTGAGGGAGAAGTTCAAGATGCTCTCCCTTGGAACACTGCTGCCCTACCTCCATCAGGGAGATTGGCTGTGCTCCTTGGACCTAAAGGATGCATACACTCACATTCTGATCCATCCCTCCCACAGGCAGTGCCTATGGTTCATGGTGGGAGGAGGGCACTACCAGTACAGGGTGCTGCCCCTTCGGCCTGGCCTCATCCCAAAGGGTCTTTACCAAGTGCTTACCAGTGGTAGCTACTCACTTGCGCCTTCAGAGGGCCTTTGTCTTCCCCTACCTGGATGACTGGCTAATCACAGGCGGTATGGCCTCAGATCAGGCAGGCCGCAGAGCATACAACCTTCCTGCTGCAGCACCTGGGGTTTGTCATCAACTACCCAAAGCAACATCTCGCTCCAACCCAAAGCCTGTTGTTCATATGGGCACATCTGGACATGGTACAGGTCAAAGCTGTCCTGCCAAGAGAAAAGGCAGAGCGCCTTATGCAACTAGCAAGGGAGGTACAGTGCCACTGGTCAGTACTGGCTCACCTCCTTCACCGCATATTGGGCTACATGGCCTCAACAGTCCATGTCCACCGCATGCAAAGCGGCTCGTCCCAGGAAGAGTCACTCCTGCAGATCAATCTCCTTGAACTCAGGGCTATTTTCCTGGCATTCCACCACCACCTATGCACCAGCCTGTCGTGATCCAGATGGACAACCAGGTGGCTATGTTTTATATCAACAAGCAGGAGGGTATGGGTTTGTACTCCTTCTGTCAGGAAGCAGTGGCTCTCCTCTCCTTCGCAGTGCAAAACTGCATGCTCTGTGAGCGGTATACCTACCAGGTCAGGGCAACTGCTTAGCAGACAGGCTGAGCAGAGTCCTTCATCCACACGAGTGGCATTTGAACCCCAGGGTAGCAAAGCAACTCTTCCACCACTGGAGCAGGCCATTCCTGGACCTGTTTGCCTCCCCGGACAACGCACAGATACTGTGCTGCTGCTCATGCCAACTGCACTCAGGGAGAGTGGTGGCAGATGCCATCCTTATCTCGTGGTTGGAGAGCCTGCTTTATGCATTTCCACTTACCCCCCTGATCGCCAAGAACCTCTTCAAGGTCCAGAGAGAGGGGGCATCGGTCATACTGATTGTACCCAGGTGGCCCAAGCAACCCTGGTTCTCCCTGCTTCTATCCCTGTTGGTAACACTCCCAGTTCCACTGGGCGGAGCCCTGGACCTCCTATCCCAGGAGGAGAGCTCCCTTCTGCACCCCAACCTGGGGTCACTGTCGCTAATGACATGGCTGCTGAAAGGGTATTTATTTATTTATTTACAATTTCTTATATACCGCACTATTCGGCATCAGCGTAGTTTACATGGAACAGAAAAATCAGAACGTGTACATAGGTCTGAGTTTACAAGTAACAGGATAGTAAAACTTAGATAACCAGGGGAAACTATATACACACTGGAGTCATAGAATAAATGTAACATGAGAAACTATGGTCACCCTGCCAAGGGAAGTCGAGGAGGTCCTACTGACCTCTTGGAAACCCTCCACCAGGCAGGCCTATGTATTTAAGTGGAAACGGTTCTCCATCTGGTGTGCAGAGAAAGTAGAGAAACCCTTCTCCTGCTATGTGCAACTGGTTCTCCAGTACCTATTACACCTGTCGCACACCGGACTGAAATCCAACTCAGTGAGGGTGCATCTAAGCACCATAGCTGCGCACCACCACCATATCGAGGGAAAAATCCCTCTAACCAGCTTCTGGTCTGTAGGTTCCTCTGTGGCTTCCTGTTATCTAAACCCCCCTCCAATGGTGGAATGGGACCTCAATGTGGTGCTCTCCTAGCTCACTAAACCGCCATTCAAGTCCCTGGCCACTTGACACCTGAGAAAGTGGCCTTCCTGGTGGCTCTTACGTCTGCGCAAAGAGTGAGTGAACTCCAGGCCCTGGTGGCAGATCCACCATATATGAGGTTCTTTAAGAACAGGGTAGTGCTCCGCACACACTCCAAATTCCTCCCAAAGGTGGTATCTCATTTCCACCTCAACCAGGAGGTCCTCCCCACCTTCTTCCTGCAGCCTCATGCCGGCAGGGAGGAACTCATACTTCACACACTTGTTTGCAAGCAGGCCCTGTCCTTCTACTGGCAATGGATTCAGGCCCTTTGGAAAGCTCCGCAGCTTTTCATGTCATATGACTCCAGCAGACTGAGGATCCCTGTGACCAAGCAAACTCTGTCCACTAGGATGGTGGACTGTATTGGCCTCACCTATGAGAGAGATGGCCTCTCTTGAACACTGGATCACAGCGCATTGCATGAGGGCAATGGCCACATCAGTGGCCAACCTCCGTTCAGTGCTGGTGACGGAGATTTGCAAGGCCACCACATGGTCTTCAGTTGATATGTTTGCAGTTCACTACTTCCTGGAGAGCAAGTCCCGCAGGGACAGTGTCTTTGGCCAGGCAGTACTCCCAAATATTCTCAAGGTGTAGGCAGCTCCTGCCTCCGACCCTTCTGTGTTCAAGCTATTGGAATGATAGTGTCATTAACGCAAGGGTCTTTCAGAGTGTCTCAGTGGGGACTCACCTTCTGCAACTCACGGCTACCAAATTAATCGCCGTTGGTACTGGCTTGGTTCGGTCCTTGGCAGCCTGAAGCTAGGGAGTCCCATATGTGAGGACTTACTTCCTGCTTGTTCCTGGAGAAAGCATAGTTTCTTTATTTTATTTATTTAACAGGTTTTTTATACCACCTTATCATAAATTACAATGAATATCATAGCAACAAACGTTTACATAGAACATGGTAGTACAACTTGGAGGATTACATGGGACACTTAGTACATCTAGCTATTTACAGGTATGTTGCAGCAGTGTGAGGCATAGTAGTGTTACATAACAGGTATAGGTTATAAAGTTGTATTATTGGTTACTCACCTGTAAAAGGTGTTCGGGAACAGCATGCATCAGTCCTGACAATGCTCCCTCCTCCCCTGGGAACTGCCTCCCTTCCTTCCTCTTCGTTTTTACTGCCATCCTAGCTATGTCATCTGACTGAGCAAGATGGCACTCTTGGGTGGGAAGGGGACCATGCATTTGTGGTAGCATTCCCAAAGGCTTTCTTTGAAAGCTGGGGAAATGTTCCGCGTGGGCTCAGTCAGTGCCGACGTCACCCATATGTGAGGACTGATTCCTGCTTTTCCTGGAGAACACCTGTTACAGATGAGTAACTATGCTGACTTGGTTTATTAAGATCTTAGCCAGGAATATTAAAGAAGAATGCCTTTTTTCTTTGTTTTTCTCTTGTTTTGAACGAAAATAAAATCCAATTTATGAAGTAATTAGTACATTCATAGACTTGGAATGTTATTTAAGGTTCACATTTTCATTATATTGGATCACTATATAATTAGAGAAATGTAAAGACATTCCTTTCCCTTCATGATTGTGTCTGTCTTGAAATATTCCACTGTAGGCCATTAAAAGGTATTTTTAATTCTGTTGTGGTCATAAATCTTTCATATATTAAAACTAGTGATTCTACTGTATCAAAGATTTTTCTCAGTTACTATGCAAAATGTATTCAGTGTACTGACATTAATTTTTTCATCTGGAAATGGTATACATTGCAAGAAAATTAAAATAGCAAACACTGTTATGATTTGGAAATAATTTTACTAATTTGGTGTTATATGTGGAATCAGTCAGGCAATTTATTCTAACAGTTGTTGATTGAAAGGCAACTTCTGGCTAATCAGGTTGCTAAGTTGACTTATTTATCCCGTCATCAGAGAGCCAACTTGTCCACTCTCCTGTCTTACCTGCCCTTTCCTTTGTCTATTGTATCTTTCCCAGATCTATTTGAATTCCACCTTTTTGTCAATACTGCCACCTCAACTGCAAGATGATTCCAGGCATCAACTATATTCCTAGAAAATAAACTTTCCTTTGCATTTTCTGTGAGCTGTCTTCCTTCCAACTTTTTATTAAGAGGGTTTTTTTTCCTTCAGCTGCTTTTTCAATTGAATAATATTGTTTCCTTTTCTTATGTATTAAAAGGGTGATTTTCAAAGTCGCTTACCTGGATAAATAGCCTCTCTGACAATTGCTCACCCATTCTATGTATTTTTATTTGTATTGAGTAGAGGAAATCCTGGGGGCAGGGAAACGGTGGAAATTTAAAACCATACACATTGCTTCCAAGGGAAAAAGTACCTGCAGAGAAAGTGGGTGCAAATCTCTTTTTTCCTAAGCAGTTTTCAAAGTGAAATTACACATGCACGTTTCCACTGAAAACTGGTGCTAATCAAAGGGATGGGGAGGGATGTGGGTGTGGAAATAGTTACCAATGTGTATTAAGGGGATAGTACATGATTTTTGCCTCAGTATGATTTAAATGACAAAATATTTCAGTATTTTATCAAAATACACATTAGTTTCAGGGCTGGCCCAAGGTATTGGTTGGTTCAAGGTATTGGCACCTGTAGACAATTATTAAGCCTTATGTCCCCCTGGCTGTCAGAATCTATTGTTTAGCTTTGAGTGACCCGCTCTTTACCACCCTCCAGAAGCTGCCACCCTAGTCAACCGCCTACTTTGCCTGATAGTTGAGTTGGCCCTGGTTAGTTTACTGCAACACGAGTTACAAAGTAATGAGATACAAAGGGAATCATTTTAGAAGCCTTATTTTTTATTTGGATGTCTGAAAACTTGCACAAGGACATCCAAATTACGGCTATATCCCCAGAGCCATTTTAAAAGATGGATCTACAGATATCCCTGGCATGAGCACATCTAAATATGGTGGTGGGTTTGGCAGGGGTGTAGCCAGGGAGATCCACCGAACTTAGATGTGTGCGCTCAATTTCAGAAATGACCAACACATCTAGGTCATGACTAAGAACATGACTAAGCATGCCCTTAGTCATGCTACAGGGCAAGACTACTCAAAAACAAAAATAGAACAAAAAACATGAAGATCATGAGCTAAAATGTGTGTATGAATGTATTAATGTTGGAAGAGTAGCCATGAGAAAACCAAAATTATCTCTCGTGGCAATACTTCCGTTTTACTCAATTTTAATAAGCCCCAACCAGAGCTTTAAACCGTAGGTAAAAACCCCCACTATGAAATGGTGTGTCCTACACCAAACGTATTCAAAATTGTATTACTTCCAACCTCATTATATGTGAAAAATCAATGGAACCAACCAGAGTGACAATCAATAAAAATTTATTTATCTGTTGTCCATAGGAAACTGAAACATGATTGTTTTATTTAACATTTCTTATATACCGCCTTTCATGATATCAGTGTAGATGCCCATCTTTCAAATGTTCGCAGTTTGTAACCAGAACACAGTACTGCGTTTTGGGCAAACCAATTTTTTGTGCCCTGTTTCAATGCTTTTCTCAACTGCAAACCAACCTCTGGCTTCCCCAAATCTTTTAGGACGCCAGCGCATGCTCATTTACGATCTAAAGCCACAAAATAGGAACCACAGTTAAATGCTAGTTGGAACCAATCACAGCTATAAACATCATGAGATCCAACTAATCCATTAAGTTTGAGCAACAATAATGTGAAACCTCAGAGGAGGCTAGTCCAATCAAGTTCTTTATTAAGATCTTGTGGTTCCACCGTAGATAACCTGAAGATCCACGTTTGTTCAAGCAACTGAAGACGTTGTTCACGATTGCCTCCCCGTGGATCAGCTGGCACATAATCAAGAACTCTCCATGAAATATCCGTAAACAGATGTTGATGGTCCAGACAATGCTGGACTACAGGCGCCGAAGTGTTTTTAGTTTTAATCCTAGATTTATGTTCACACAATCGAATTTGTATAGGGCAAATTGTTCTCCCTATATATAAAAGGTTGCAGGGACAAACTAAAACATAAACTACATAAGAAGTAGAACATGTGGTATGCCATCAAGCTACATGAAGAAAATCAGAATTAGGTATCTCCCATTCCTTACCTGTGATAGAATGGTGACAATAATCACAAGTAGTACAGGAGAAATGGCCCGGATCAATATGTTGTTCAAAAGCCTGTCAATCTAAAGAAGAAGTAACACCCACTAAATCACGGAGATTAGGACCTCGAGTATGAGCTATTTGTAACTTCTTCTGAAAACATGTGTAGCTGTAAAATATGCCAGTGTTTAAAAAGAATTTTCTTGATTTTTTTCAGTGTGCGACATATATGGTAAAATTCCCACTACTATGTCCGACTGAGAAGTTGAAGTTTGATTAGTCAATTCATCCAGATTCGCCAAAGGAAATAACCATTCACGATGAGTGAATTTTGCTCGCAAAAATGCAGGGCATCACTAAGCATCATAAAAGAATTTGTTTTGCTGGTATACCCCATGGAAGGTGTAGAGGAGGCAGTACTCAGAGATCAGTTGTTTACTTCTTCAAAAAGTAGAAAGACTAGAGGACACACAATGAAGCTACAGTGTAGCACATTTAAGACTAATTGTAGAAAAAAAAATTTCACTCATCGCCTAATCAAACTCTGGAATTTGTTACCAAAGGAAGTAGTAAAAGCTTTAGTGTAGCTGGATTTAAAAGAAGTTTGAATGAGTTTCTGGAGGAAAAGTCTATCAACCAATATTAAAGAGGACCGGAGAAATCCACTGCTTACCCATGAGATAAATGCAAATGTAATGTGTCTTTGAGTCAATGCTAACTCCTGTTGACCCACTGTTTTTATTGGCAGTATGATTGGAAGTAGATTGCCAGGCCTTTCCTCCAAGGCAGTGGAGGGTAAGTGACTTGCCCAAGGTCACAGCAAGTGCTAGTGGGAATCAAGTCCTGGTTTCTTGGTTATCAAGCCAGTGTTTTAACCATTAAGCTAAACCTCCACTCCATAGGAGAAGCAGCATGGACTCTCTATACCTTTTGGGAACTGGACAAGTTCTTGTGCGCTGGATTGGCAACTGTTGGAAACAAGATACTGGGTTTGATGGACCCATAGTCTGACCCAGTATGGCATATCATATGTTCTTATGTTTCCAGTACTGTCCACAACCACAACAATCTTTAACAGGAGTTGTAGACACCTGTATTGCACTTCTCCCTCTGCTGCTTGCAGAATGCCTATCTGGGATGCGTCCCCTGTCTGAAATACTGCTGTGGGAATGTCTATGTAAATGTCCCTGTCGACGTCTATATTGAGTGTGTTCATGTTTCTGAAATTATGCCTGATCTTGGACATAACCAGACTTTTTGAGCACATTTTCACATATACATACCTGACTGCAGCTGTACGTCATTTCTAAAATGTGCCTTATTGTATACAAACACATGCAAAATACTTCATTAGTATATAAATTGAATAATGCAGCTTACTTTGAACTTCACAAGCTGCATTATTTCAGGAAAAATATTCCATATCAAATCTGGCATTAGTTTTCTACCCATTGCTATTGGGCACTATCCTAAAATTGGCAGCTGGTTACTAACATCTGTGCAGACCTTCCTCCCACAATCATGAGTCCCATCTTATGAAAGATTCCCAGAATCCCAGTCAAGAACTCCCATGACAACTGAAGTTACCCTCTGCACCTTTTCCCCACCACAGATTCCTCCCCAAGCCTGACTTCCTGAACAATCCCCATTTCCCAAAGATCCCCACAATCCCCATATGCCTATTTTTTTTGTCAATAAAATTTGTATTATTAAGCAAGGAAAGGGTGTTACAACATATCACCATAAGAAGAGACAACAGCAGCAGAGCTGGAACATACAATAGCTTAGGTAACAACACAGCAGTGCCAGTTACATACTAATATGAATATCCATAAGGGATACACCCAACTTCCAGAGGACTATCTCCTTACCATTACCCAGGATGCACCCAACCTCTTCTGGGTGTTCCCATGAACACACCCTCTCCCCCCCCCCACACTCCACGCCCCTCCCCTCCAACCTTTCCTTCCCACAGATTCACCTCACCAGCCCAAACATGGGAGATATCCGAACTGCTGGGAGAGGCATTCACAGTACAGCGAGACCGGAGGGTTTTAAATGGCTGTAAGAAAATACAACAAAAATATCAACTGGGGTAACCAACATGCACATCAATATATGAATCTGTGTATTAGCGAGGGACAGAGATATTGAGCAAGAATGGGCAGTACTGGCAGACCTCCTCCCAGAATTCCTCAGGCCTGTCCCCCACCACTGCCTTCCACCCTTCTCTGTAGGAGAGATCCCAACTAGGACACAAGGTGTTCTTGACTAGAGATTTGTAGAACCGGGCCAGTCAAGATTTTAACAAAATGGATTCAAAAAGTACCCGCTCCCAGGGTCTGGGTGGGTGTAACACTTCAGAAAGATGAGGGAGAGGTACAAAACCAGTGCTGCAACTGAAAATATTGGAAGAAATTCAATGAGGACACCCATACCTTTCTAGCCTGCTTTTGGAGGCAAAGGAGGAGTCAATGAACAATGAGGAGAGCCTGAGAGCATGTCCAAGGTGCGACATCCTTCCCTCAAAGCCTTGAACAAAAGCAAAAGACAACACTGGGGTAAAGGGTGACACCCCAGGAGAAATTCCCTTCTGCTTAAAGATTGCACTCCAAACCCTCCACACAGTGCCCAGAAAGGGGTGCGAGGGAACCCAATGAACCTTGTTGGCCTTATTTAGGAACAAAACTGATTTGAGGGTAATGAGGGCCAGCCACTCCCATTCAAAGTGGACTCAATCTGAACTCGAATTGTCATCCAAAAGAACATAGCCCTCAATCACAAGCACCAATAATATAACTGTGGTTCAGGGAAGCCTAGACCTCTATTCCCTTTAGGCATTGTCAGGGTGACCCAGCAGACTCAGGGCTTCCGACTATACCACACAAAAAACCAAAAAACCTTCCTTATTGTCTTGAAGAAGCTCCAATGTATTTAAACTGTGAAAACATGAATAGGAATCTGGGGAGGATCAGCATCTACATTGTGTTGATACGTTACTAGTTCTTTGCTGATCTCATCTAAAAGCACCCAGTAGTTTATTTGGTAAAGTAGAGAAATGTCATTCAGGATACAAATACCTAGGTACTTGAAATGGTCAACTGTAAAAAAAAAAAGTCGCTGGGGAGAGAAGCCTTATGTTGAGTTTCTGCTGATAAGCACGGGACTAAGGTGGATTTCTGTTGATTGACTGTGTATCCGGATACCCGAGAGAATTGGTTGATTAATATCGATGACCAAGGAGATCGAAGTGGCTGGATTCTGCAGATAGATAAGTGTCATCAACGTACAGGGTTATTACGTGTATCCGCCCACCAAGGTGAAAAGCTGCCTCTATTGCCCTTTTGTGTATCTGGCAGGTGAAAGGTTCTATAGTTAAGGCAAAGAGAGGGGGGAGAGAGAACAGCCCTGCAAGGGTTCCCTGTCCCAGTCTGAAACGACTTGCAGGAAAACCATTGACCACTACCATGGCCAAAGGACTGGCATATATGGCATCAATCCAGCTTCAAACATTAGGCCTGAATCCAAATTGCTGATGTACCTTTACCAGGTATAGCCATTCGACTTTGTCAATGGCCTTTTCAGCATCTAGTGACAGGATAGAATAGTGTTCCGCTTTGCTGCAGGCCCCGTGTAGCACATTATTCAACCACCTAACCTTCTCAAAACCATATGATGCTTCATAAATCTCGTCTGGTCTAGGTGGATAAGATCTTGCAATTTCAGTTCCAGTCAGGCGCAGATAATTTTTGTGTGAATTTTATAATCTGGATTCAAAAAGGAGATGGGTCTGTAATTTCTACACTTTAACAGGTCTTTCCCATCTTTTGGGAGTATTGTGATGGAAGCCTGCTAGAAGGAAGCCAGTAATGCACCTTGGGTTCTAATGTCATTAAAGACAGACCAGTATTGGAGCAAAGAACTCTGATAAAGCTTTGTAAACTTTGGCTGGCAATATATCAGGGCTGAGTGCCTTTGCAGTCTTCAAATTGTGACTAGCCAAACACACTTCCTCTTGCAAAAGGCCTCTCCAGCATTTTCCATGCCTCCGGAGAGAGATGAGGAAGGTCCACAGCTGCCAGCCAGTCTCTAATCTCCTTCCCCCACAACCAACTGGGACAAATATAGCACACTATAGAACTTAGCAAACATTTTAGCTATCACTGTGGACCTATACAGGATGTCATCCTGAGCTGAGTGAAGAGCAGAAGTCTTTTGTTTCATCCTCTGATGCTTCAACTGCCAGAGGAGTTTTCGGCTTGCCTTATTCCTCTGCTCATAAAAGTGTCGCCTTGACCGTAGCATGGTTGATGCTATGGATTCCATTTCAAGCAAGATAACTCTCCCCTCTTATGTACCAGTTTCTGCCACACCTTACCCCCCCCCCCCCCCCCCCCATGGTACTGTTTCTCCAGTTCCTCTATAGTCCGCTGAAGTTCCTCCCATCTCAAATTTTTCTTCTTTTGAACCCACTAAAGAGATACATCAGCTGGACATAGAGGCCTGCCTTAGCTGCTTTCCAAAGCATAAAGACCAAAATCTCAGCAGTATCACTGAAGGACAAATACTTGTGCCACCCCTTTTTTACCGCAAGAAGGCCCGAGTGTGGGGAGGTGTCTCCATCTCCTCCATGCACCTCAAGGGAGATAATTGTGTGGTCAGAGATTCCATTGGTCCCTATGGTCGACACAGTATTGGTAAGAGATTTCATGAAATGAGCCAGAGATCAATTCTGGAGTTGCTCTGGTGTGCAGAGGAGAAGTAAGTATAATCCCTCTCCCCGCCATGCATAGTCCTCCATGTGTCACATAGATCCAGTTGCATCAACACCTGATGGAGCTTATTGAGCTCTCACATGAGCAACATCCACCTCCTGATCTGTTAATACCGGAGAGTCCTCAGTTAAAATCTCCACCCATCAATAATTCCCCTTGCTGATGTAATTGCACAGCAGCCAGTACTGCCTCCAATGCCACTCCTATTTGTGAGGGAGGGATGTACACATTAACAGTAGTGAACATGGCCCTGTGCAAGGGCCTGATCAATAGTAGGAACCTACCCTCCAGGTCAGCGAACTGAGCGCAGCCGGAAAGAGCAGTCTTTGGAGCAGAGAGTCAACATTCCCCTCCTATGAGAAGTGAAATTGGATGCAAAGACCTGTGGAAACACATGAGATTTGAATCGTAAATGGTCTTGTCTGGAGAAATGCGTTTCTTGGAGGAAAATAATGTGAGGCCTGTCCTTTCTCAGTTGGGCTTGAACACATTACCTGGTGAAGTCCCCTCACATTCCACCATGATCCCCTGTAGGTCCTAACACTGTTGTTGCACTGTATCTTCAAGGTTCCGCAAAGGCCAATAGAATTGTCCTACCCAATGTCCTCACATGGTATGCCAAACCCCCACTACCCCTCCTATCCTCTACAGTTCCCCTACATGGGAACGAATACATCTGATAACAATTATGAAATACCGATCCTAGCACAATAGATGCTGTAATTGGGTGCCTATGTCATAGGCCCTTGAGCTCCCCCCACCAGCCCCCCTCCTCTGATCCATCTATCCGCCCATCAAACTAACTCATTCTACTTCCAGTGAAGCAGGGCAGCGCATTCCCCCCCCCCCCCCCCCCCGAGAACATCCTACACAACCATAATGTTCCAAAACCCCACATAGGGAAGAAAGCAACCCCGCCCATACCATGCCATCTATTGATCCCTTGCAGTCCTACACCCCTCCCCCTGGGGACCCACATCCCTCCCTCTTCCCTCTCCAGAATCTTAAACAGAAACAGAGTGAGCAAAATATCAGAGTGTAATTGGGGATAACAAGAGCTCCTTAAACAGAGAGAGAGAAAAAAAGGGGGGATGACCCCATGGGTAACTGAATATAGAGGTCAAGTAACCATATAAAGAGAAAGTATCAGACTCAAATTAATAGATACCAAGACTGGTAGTAATTTCAGGTATGGAAAACCCCTTTTATTGTCCCCTATGCGTTTTGGCTTCCCAGCCTTCTTCAGGGGGATATATATTGAGGGAGCAAACCTTGAGAAAACACAATCATAATTAAACAAAAAGTCAAAAAATTAATAACAAATACAATAGAATTGATAAAACCAAATAATTAAAATTAATAAATAACATAAAATCAAACATATTGGGGTTATAACTAAAAGCACTGCTAACATATATGATAATATAATAAATAAACATTAAAATCAAATAGAATTAAAAAGATACAAATAAGATCATAAGGTGTAACATATATGTATGTATCAAAAGTTGTATCAAAATTATAACCAGACATATACAGGGTGGCCCAAAAAAGTGAGAAAATTTCATAAATTAAAAGCTTAGTTTACTTATTTACCTTTTTAAGCTATATAACGTCTTTATTTCGACAATTTTTGGTCGCCATCTTTTTTTTTTAAATTTATCAATCGTTTACATCTGTCTTTTTGAATTTTTAAATAACTTATATGCTACGAGATGTTCTCACTTTTTTTGGGCCAACCTGTAAATAGGAGTGAGATGAGGAGGACATCTATAAAACATATAAATATATATGATCTGATACCTTTTCTGTATTAAATGAAACGTATAGACAGGAGTAAGATGAGGAGAACATATATGAGACATATAAATATATCAACCGATACCTTTTTCTGTAAAAACCTTCTGTCAAATGAGAGGCATTTGCCACTGAAATAAATAATTAAAAAGTAAATGGGACATTAATTGTGTTTTTGATGGCTAATACCAATAAATAAATAAATCACACATGATAAAACAATTGATTATTTCCAAGAATATGTAAACATGTAGCCTAATTAAAAGTGAATTGATAGATAAATAACACACAAGATAAAACTGTTCATGTGTGTTAAAAAAACATGTAAGTATAAAATTGTCCTAATCATGTAAAAAGTGGAATGTGAAACTGGACTAAAACTCTAAAAGACTCCTACTTCAATGTCCATTTCAAAAAGAAGCAAATATTGTTCTTACGCAATACCAACTAAATCATTATGCCAGTGTTGATAATGCAAAAATTGTGTGAGGAGGAACACTGTCAGGTAATGCAAAGATTGTGTAGGGAGGAACACTGTCTTGTGATGCCAAAGGCAAATATGCCAAGCAATAAAAAAAACAATGTGTATGATGTAATAATCAAAATTGTATTGCCACATTCTGTGACTATGCATTTCAAAAAACCAGAAAGATTAAACTGTGTATTAACGTTATTCAGTCGCAAAGCGTGAAAAACATCTTTTCAAAATGAATATATTAGCACAGAGAGAGTAAAATGAATTTAAAAATCAGAGCGTATCAACAATTCTTATTGCTTATAAGTCAAGATCATAATCTCACAAAAATGTCAAAATTAATGCAAAAATGAATGTAACCGTAGTTATTTTGCAAGGGACTTCTTTGGGAAAACAACTGTCTTACCGCGTTGTAAAATCAAATGTGTGCAGCGATCATAAGAAATTAACTACGTTTTAACAGCGTTTCCCCGTTGATTTGAGATGAATGGTCATCCTCTTGTTTATTGCACAAAAAGAAGAAGAATGCTACAGATATCACAAAAATGATTATATCTGTGGTATATTTCCAAAAGAACCCTTTTAAAGAAACATCCTTTGATAAAAAAAAGCATCTTTTATTGAGTAAAAGAAACAGACTGTTTTAACAGCGTTTTCCCGCCGATTTGAGGTGAAAAGTTATCTTTTTGTTTTTTGCACAGAAAGAAGAGGAATGCTACAGATATCACAAAAATAATTGTATCTGTGGAATATTTTCAAAAGAACCTTTCAAAAAAATTCTTTTGTTAAGTAAAACCTCTGTCTCAACCCGTTATGTACAGCGACCGTGAGAGACTAAACCAGCTGCTTGTGACTGCCGATTTTGGCTAAAAAGTCATCCCATTGAAAGAATACTAGTTTTAGTTTAAATATTTCACAGAAGAAAATAAAAACACTTCTTATGCAAAGAAGAAACAATGCCTCATCTAGGCATAACGCCATCGAAACAAATCATATGTTTATCCATAATTGTGATTCGGCATAGTGAGCAAATTATATATGTTTCTATAAATTGTTAAGCAAAATATATAAAGCTTTTTGCCAACGATTATAAATGTCTCAGTCTTTTATTGAAAAAAGAAGAGAACTATCTTACCGTGTTTCGTGGCTATGTATACACAGCAGTTGTAAAAGGGTGAGGTGACTACATTGATTACTTTTAACGGCGTTTTCCTGCCAAATGGGGGTGAGAGGTCATCTTCTTAAAACAGTAATAAATTTAGATAAAATGCTTATAATTATGTAAAAGGAATAACCAATGAATTGTAGTGTATAACAAACTTTAAAGAAACAGAATCAAGGGGGAAAGGGGGGGAAGGGGAGGGAAGGGTAGGGGGGAAGGGCAAAGGGGAGGGGAGGAGAGAGGGGGAAGGGGGGAAGGAAGAGGGAAGGAGGAGGGAGGAGAGGGGGAGGGGAGGAGGGAGTTAGGAAGGGGTGAGAGAGGGGGAGGGGAGAAGGGAGGGAAAAAAGGGGGGAGAAAGGGAAGGGGGAAGAGAGTTCTCGTAAAAAGACTGACAAATCTATTTCATGATTTAAACCCTGAGGGTGTAATGTCCGTAGTTCATATAGTAAACGCTGTTCCATACGCAAAAGGATTTTGCCAATATTCCCTCCCCGCCAATGGGGGTCTGACTACTTTTAAGACAAGAAAGTGAAGGTCTGAGTCTGAATTATTTGCTTCAATCCAATGTTGCACTAAAGGTATCTCCAGGAACAAGCAGGAATGTAATCTTCACATATGCATATTGTCGGTACCGATGGGAGCCTGCGTGGGAATGCTCCCCAGCGTCCAATAGGAACGCTTTTGGGAGCATCCCTCAGCACATGCATGCTGCCTTCCCACCTTTCCAACTGTCACTCTTCAGTTTTTTTCGTTTTCATGGATCCAACAGGACACATACCCTGTCACCGCAGAAAATGTCTTCTTTAATCTTGTTTTCTTGTGTCGCGTTTACCTCCACATGACGCCTACCGGTACCGCCGGTTCTTTTCTTTTCTTTTATTCTTTAAAAAAAAAAAAATCTGAATTGTTTCTCTTCAGAAACTTCTTTTTCGGTGCTAGGCGCCATTTTGGGCACTAGGCCCCATTTTTCCTTAAAGATGGAAAAACCAGCTAGTGGTTTTAAAAAATGCACTAAGTGTGGCGGTACCATTTCCGTCACAGACACTCTTGACTGGTGTCTTAAATGTTTAGGCCATCTGAGTGTCTTTCTTGTATGGAAATGACTAAAAGAGGAAGACAGAACTGGGCTGCAAAGCTCGGTACCCTCTTTTCTTCGGATGCCAGGTCCATTGCATCGACATCTTCAAGAGCCACCTCTTCCTCCCATGGATCTCAGGTAACTAAACATAAAAGCCGGTCCTCGGGGGCGGAGCCTGATGTCCAGCGGGTTAGACGCTTCGCGCTGAAGCTCCCGAGGGGCCTACTCAGAATCCTGACTTAATATCTGCATAAACCTAATATTTTTACACCGAACTTACCGGGGTGCCTTGGGGGGAATGGCGGCCCACAAACCAGTGCGCTTGGACTTCGGGTCTCCCTCTTCTTCACATGGAAAACGCTCCAAAGCAGAGTTGTCTTCCCCACCAAAGATGGTTCCACTTCGGGTAAGCCCCGAAATGCAACAGGAGATCTTGGAGGAAATACGTGGTTTGAAGGAACTGGTACAGTCCAACGGAGAAGCGCTCCGAGCCATGCGAGAAGATTTCGGTATGCTTCAGGACCGGCTTGAAGGTCTTTCACTACGGCTGGACAACATGGCGGGGGTCCTCGATTCGCACGCGGTGCGCTTGGTGAACCTGGACAAGGCTGAGTGTCTGATACAGAATCTTCAAAAAGAGTTAGAGGATTGCAATAATCGAGCCTGTCGCAACAATGTAAGGCTCATAGGAGTTCCAGAGGGGGCGGAAGCAGGAGATATCAGAGAATTTTTGGTCAAAACTCTCCCCTCCTTGCTGAAGATTACCTTTTGCAGAGATCTGGAAATTGACCGAGCATATCGTGCTCCTACCAACATCGCACTCAATCGGACGACCCCCCGGCCCATTATCTTTCGTTTACTGAGGTATCAGCAAGTTGAGCAAATTTTCAAAGCTGCCCGGGTGATGCAACATTTGCAGTTTGAAGATCATAAAGTCTCTTTCTTCCCCGACTTGGCAAAGCCCACAGTTGACCGGCGGAAGGGACTCCTTGCTTTTCGACCTAGACTTCAACAGTTACAGGCTCGATTTGGCCTCTTATATCCAGCGAAGCTCAGAGTGACTCTCCATAACCAAACTAGAACCTTCGAAGATCCTGCTCTGCTAGCAACATTTTTAGATTCCAAAGAGGCAGACCAGATGCGCTAAGTCAACAACTCGGATGGACTCCGCTGGAACTGCCCGCCATTTTGAATGGCCCGATGCGGTGATCATTGCCTGGAATAGAGACTGCCTGGACCTTTCTTTCTTTTATATCTACCTTTCTTGGTCTCCTTTTCCTCCATGATGTGCACCTCGGTTGGATTCGGAGCACGCACAGCTATACCGGTTATATGTTTCAATTTAGGCCTTCTCTGGGGTTTCACCCCGCAGACATCAGGTCGCCAGTAATTTCTAGGGTTTTGCTTCTTCTCTAAGGCACTTCGGTGCTTCTACTGTTATATAGGGCGCTTCATGATTTTTCATTGGCTTATTTTCTATCATATCGTGTGTACAGTCATTTATAGTTGATATGAGGGACATTGCGCAACTCGGTGCGCCATCATGTTCCTTTCTCAGAATGTTTGACTTTGTTGTATGGCCTTATGTACGCTCTTATCACTGAATGTAAGAGGCATCAATAGTCTAATCAAAAGAATGACCATCCTTAGTTATTTTAATCATGACCATACTGATTTAGTGTTTCTTCAGGAAACCCATTTCACCTCCGTTGACCCACTGAAACTTACTGCTAAACCTTATATGGTGGCTGCCTATTCTCCCGCCGTTTCTAAGCGGTGTGGGGTAGCCATCTTGGTTGAGAAATCTTTGCCAACCACTGTAATGGATACTAGCTCTGATGGGGAGGGTAGCTGGGCCTGTGTATATTTTAAGGTTGGAGATAGTGAATTTACGTGTATTTGTATTTATGCTCCGAATGTGGATGACCTTGTTATTGTTACTCGGCGGTGACTTCCACCAAGTATTTGATCCTTTGATAGATAGACTGCCGCCTAGAACGAGTGGTCCGCCCAAGAGTCTCTACACCCTGCCAGCTCTGATGAAAGATTTTGCGTGAGTAGATATATGGAAGCTGCTTCACCCCTCCGACTTAGAGCTCACCTTTTCTCAGCCCCCCCATCACTCACAATCTAGATCAGATTTTTCTTATCTCCTCAGTACTGCTATCCTAAGTGGACATATACTCCTGATAGGTTAGCCAATTGGAATGCCATCCAGTGCGCTTGATGCTGGACATGCCATGTGGCCTTTGGTTTACTAAACTCCTGTTAAGTATGATAGTCCCGCATTACAGTATTACTGGAGTCGGGTCTGGGGTCGTCTTCATTCTATTTTATATTTTCCGGAACCCCTCTTTTGGAAGATTGTGGGGCTCCGCTCAGCTGCGGGGATCCCCTCTCTTCCTAAATTGGCTTACTTCCTTTTAGCCTTTATGCTGGGTATTGCTATTTCCTATTTCCTTAATCACGAAATATTGGGAAAATAGCTCTTTTTTTGAGCTCTAATGAATGGTGAAACATATCTGTCTTTATTGTAAATATGCGCAAATACCTTGTATGTCAGCCTCTTCCGTTCAAACCATTCATTATTGGTCTAGCTAGAAGACGCTCAACGATTATGTTCAAACTATTCAATGCTCTCAGTTGACTGTTTGATTCTGTATTAGTCTTTGTCACATGCTCATCCGGTATCATAGATTCTACTTCTGTTTGTTTGATGTACAATAATTGTTGTATGTAAGCGCTTATATGATGATTCTTATCAGCTTAGAGAAGAAGCATTGGGGTGGGGGGTAATTGGGGTTGCTTTCTTTATTGTATGTGTGTATTTGTTTCTTTTGGTGTGTTGTTACTTTGTTTGTTGTAAAATGAAAATAAAAGTTTAAAAAAAAAAAAAAGCCGGTCCTCAAAGGTTAGCTCTCCGGCAAAACAGTCCCAGCTGGAGGCTTCGGCCTCCAAAGCATCATTGGGGTTCCAGGATGTTCTCAAGGCCTTGGCCTCGACAGAACAACTGGTGCCATGCTCAGGGATCCAGGCCGCCTACACCGGTACCGACACCCAGGCATCAGCAGTGTCGATAGACCAGTGATTCCTCGCTATCGAACGCAGTATTGCAGCTCTCCTTACAGCTGCGGTACCATTGACACCGATGGTTCAACGGGCACAGGCACCGGTACCGACACAGATACTGGCACCAGCACCAATGGTCCCGGTGGGAATTCTTCCCATACAGTCTTTGCCTGGCATCGAAAGATTGGTACCAGATCAACTCGGTACCGACTTGGATCGATACCGGGACCGTGCCTTGCATGAACATTGTGATCAGAGATACTTTGAATGCTCCGATTCCGATAACTGATAATTCTGCTGGTACCAGAGTTTTTCTCCCGGAAGACTCTTCTTCTTCCCAACGCAGAATGTTGCCTCCGGAGGACATGTCTTTTCAGGATTTTATTCGTGATGTTACCAAAGGCCTTTAAATCATGGTAGCTCCTCAAAAGATACCTAGAGCAAAGGAATTGGAAATTCTCCAGTATCCTAAGGCTCCAAAGGAAGCAACCACTCTGCCCATTCATGAAATTCTTCTTGATTTGATGCTCAGAATGTGGGAGACACCTTTGACCACATCTCCTCATTCTAGGAGGCTTGATACCATGTATAGACTTCCACCATGTCCTGGATTTCAAAAGACTCAGCTGCCACACCATTCAATGGTAGTGGAGTCAGCCATGCGTAGGATGAAAAGTGCAAAGAGACATGCATTCAATCCTCCAGGTTGTGAATGCAGGACTCTTGATGCTTTTGTATGTCAAACCTTTCAGGCTTCCATGCTTTCAGGTAGGATCAGCTCATATATTTTATATATGGGAATGTTCCTCAAAGAGGTCACAGGAGATTTGGAGCTTATGAGACCACTTCTCCCAGATGACAAGACTTCCTTACGCTTGTCAGGCATGCTCAAGATGTCTCCAAGTTTGTGAATCATGCAGCCTTTGACTGCTTTGAATGCATCAGCAGAACCTCTGCTATTGCCATTGGTGCACGACAGATTGCCTGACTTCAGGCATCAGACTTGGAGATTTGGATACAGGATAAATTAGGCAACATCTCTTGCACAGGAGAAAACCTCTTTGGCAAGAATAGGCAGGAAAGGGCTAAAGAGATAGATGCTGACAATATCATCTTAGATAGATTGCCAGAATCTACAGCCGCTCCAGCCAAAAAGAAACCCTATAAAAAATCCTCTTTCAGCAAAAAAAGAGGAAGTTTTATCCATCTTATACCCAGCAAAGCCAACCTCACGGTCAAGTTGCCCAAAGGGGAAAACAACAGCAATTCAAACAGCAGAAGAAGCCAAAAGGCCCGAGAACTCAACCAGCTCTGCAGGTTCAGCCCCCTCAAGGGCTTTGACTCCTTCCTAGAGAGCTTAGCCTTCCTGCCTCTGAGGGGTCCAGAACCACTAAATATTCCAGGCAGGTTGTGTCATTTTGTCAACAGATGGCACCAAATAACAGCAGAAAATTGGACTCTGTCCATTGTAGGAGAGGCGTACAAGCTTCATTTTCACAGCATGCCCCCTCCTACAATCCTAAGGCAGTTCAATTCCCAGACCTCTGCAGACAATCTGCTGAATCACGAGGTTTCAACACTTCTTGCCCAAGGGGCAATAAAGGAAGTACCCATCCTCCAGCAGGGTGCAGGGTTCTACTCCCCCTATTTTCTTATTCCAAAGAAAACAGGGGGACACAGACCCATTCTAGACCTCAGAGAATTGAACCAATACCTGTTCCGAGAGAAGTTCAAAATGATTTCTCTAGGAACTCTTCTGCCATACCTTCAGTCAGGATTGGCTTTGCTCTCTAGACTTAAAGGATGCACTCGTATACTCACATTCTGATCGATCCAGATCAAAGGAAATTCTTACGATTCCTTTTCAAGGGAAAACACTTCCAGTACAGAGTTCTTCCCTTTGGTCTGGCTTCCGCACCAAGAGTTTTCATGAAATGCATGGCAGTAGTAGCTGCATTCCTGCGAACCCTAGGGATATTCGTCTTCCCTTACTTGGACGACTGGCTCATTCGAGCCCCCACGAGTGCAGAAGCCAGCTCTGCACTGTCTCGCACAATGCAAATTCTCCAATACTTGGGATTGGTAATAAACTTCCCAAAATCCCAACTTGTTCCTTCCCGGTCTCTGGAGTTCATGGGAGCCTGTTTAGATACCAGACAGTCAAGGGCTTTCCTTCCATAGGCCTGGTGTCTTTGCATAGTGCAACTAGCTTATCAAGCTGCAGAAAAATCCTCCCTAACTGCTTGAGAACTGCTACAGTTACTGGGACACATGGCATCCACAGTTCATGTTGTTCCTTATGCTCACCTCCACATGCGAACAGCCCAGTGGACCCTATCCACACAGTGGACAGAGGCCACAGGATGTCTGTCAGACAAGATATCAAACTTTCATTGGCTTATCTTGTCCCTTCAATGGTGCTAATCACTGGAGAATCTTTTAGAGGGGTCTCCTTTCCAACAACCCATATTCCAAGCCACCCTAACAGATGCATCTGAGGAGGGTTGGGGAGCACACCTGCATCATCTCTCTACCCAGGGCACCTGGACGCCACAGGAGGCTTGTCTTCACATAAACCTCCTAGAATTAAGACCAATCTATTTAGCTCTTTGAGTATTCCATGCCCAGCTCAGCTACAAGACAGTCCTTGTCCAAACGGACAATGAAGTAGCCATGTTCTATGTGAACAAGCAGGGCGGAATGGGCTCTCTGTCGTTATGCAACGAAGCTTTACGACTTTTGGCCCTCGCCAGAGACCATCAAATCCACCTTCTCGTGGTATATCTTCCAGGCATTCAAAACCTTTGGGCAGACAAACTCAGCCGAGTACTGCTGCTTCACGAATGGTCTCTCCACCAAGACCAGGTGGCCAAGATATTTCACATCTGGGGGACTCCAGACATAGACCTCTTTGCAAGTCCACTGAATGGACCCCGGTTCTGTTCCAGGATTCCGGCTCACAATTGCCAGGCAAGGGGTGCCTTCCTCCTTCCCCTCTATGCCTTCCCACCTATGCCTTCCCCTCTATGCCTTCCCACCTATTCCCCTCATCCCCAAAACACTCTTCAAGCTTCAGAGAGACAGAGGTTGGTTGTATGATCCTCATAGCGCCATGGTGGCCATGCCAAACGTGGTATCCCCTGCTTCTACATCTCTCTCAAGCTGCGCCTCTGGAGTTAGGATGTGCTCCAGATCTCCTTTCTCAAGAGAGTGGGACCCTATGGCACTCGAATCCCCGTTCCTGCATCTCATGGCCTGGTTGCTGAAAGCTTAAATCTTCAGGATCTCAACCTTTCCCAACAGGTAAGGTATATCCTTCAAACTTCTAGAAAACCTTCCACAAGATGAGCTTACACCTTCAAGTGGAAATGTTTCACTATATGGTGTTCCCAGAAGGGGTTAAACCCCCTGGTGATACCTTTGGAAGTGATACTAGAGTATCTACTTCATTTATCAAATTCTGGTCTAAAGACCAATTCAGTAAGAGTCCATCTTGGTGCAACTACAGGTTCCTATAAGCCTCTAAATGGACAACCAATTTCCTCTCATATCCAGATTTATGAGAGGTCTTCTATTAACAAAACCCCCCATCAAACCACCATCGGTGGCATGGGATTTAAATATAGTTCTCGGGCAGCTCATGAAACCGCCCTCTGAACCTTTAGCCACAACTGGCCTGAAGTTTTTGTCCTGGAAGGTCATCTTCCTAATTGCAATCACCTCTGCACCTCGCATTAGTGAACTGCAAGCGTTAGTGGCTGATCCTCCTTACACTAGGTTTCACCATGATATGGTTGTCCTAAGAATTCATCCACACTTTATGCCAAAGGTGGTTTTGTCTTTTAATTTAAATCAAAAGATTTATCTTTCTGTATTCTTACCGAGGCCTCATGCCTAGAATGCAGAGAAGAACCTTCACACTTTGGACTGTAAAAGAGCCTTAGCTTTTTATCTACAAAAAACACAGCAACATAGAAAGTCTTCTCAACCTTTTATTGCTTTTGATGCTAGTCATTTGGGACGTCCAGTCTCCAAGAGGACTTTATCCAAATGGATTGCACAATGCATATCCTTTGCTTATGAGGGTAGGAGTCTTCCTCTTCAAGGCCATGCAACAGCTCATAATGTGAGAGCCATGTCAGCCTCTATGGCTAACCTTTACTCTGTGTCTGTTGATGACATTTGTCAAGCAGCCACCTGGGCTTCGGTACACACCTTTACAGCCCACTACTACCTAGATAAATTCTCCCTTCGGGATGCCGCCTTTGGCCAGGCTGTTCTTCAAAATCTCTTTCAAACTTAATACAACTCCTACCCACCAACCCTGGTAGGATGCCAGAGATCCATGGGTGGAATCATGGCCCACCTCACTATAGGTTGCAGCTTCCTGGGGTCATCTCCCTGGCATCTTCAGGTAGGGAGTCCCCATATGTTAAGACTACTTTCCTGCTTGTTCCTGGAGATAGCATAGTTACTCACCTGTAACAGGTGATCTCCGGGAACAGCAGGAATTTAGTCTTCACAACCCACCCACCTCCCCTAGGCGTTGCCTCTCTATCTCTGTCTCTTTCCTCTCTCCCTCTATCCTTTCACTCAGCTATAAACTTAACTGAAGAGGGACAGTTGGAAAGGCGGGAAGGCAGCGCACATGTGCTGAGGGATGCTCCTAAAAGCGTTCCTATTGGATGCTGGGGAGCATTCCCGCGCAGGCTGCGTCGGTACCGACGATACCCATATGTGAAGACTAAATTCCTGCTGTTCCCGGAGATCACCTGTTACAGGTGAGTAACTATGCTTTATCTGTAACTTTCCTCCGAAGACAATGCTTGTGTTCGATAATTATTGTTTTTATGCTTCTTTCAGTCTTTCCAATATAACATAAATTACAAGGACAAAGTATAAGATAAACAACATTGGTTGTTTCACAGTTCAAAAATCACAAAGATTTACTCTATATGAAGTAGTGGGATGTACAAATTCCTTTTTAGTAACTGTTGCATTTTCACATACCCCACATTTTCCACACTTGAAGTGACCATATGCCTTCGGCAAAAAACGGGTTTTACTAAGAGCTGATAGCACCAAGTTGTCTCGTAAATTAGAATTTCTTTTGTAAGCTACTAATAACTTTGTATCTTTTAAAAAAGGTAACGAGTCCAAAATATAGCATGCATTACGTAGAATGCGGGTAATATCTCTAGAGTATTTGGAGAAAGTAAGTGTGCATACTATATTAGTCTTTTCCTGAGTGCGACCCTTTAAAAGGGACATTCTATCAGAGGAATGTGCACAATGTAGTGCTTTTTTAACATATTTAGACGGGTATCCTCTGTCTAAAAACCTATTACTCATGTCTATGGCATAATTTTCAAAGTCATCATTGGTGATACAGTGTCTGCGGACTCTTAAAAACTGGCTTATTGGTAAATTTTCTTTCAAAGAATGGTTTTGACAACTACTGAAGTGTAAAAGTGAAATTTTGTCAGTGGGTTTTCTGAAAAGAGTGGTTATGAAACTATCTGGCATATTCTTTATCAAGATATATCTGTTCCGAATTAGAAGTGAAGTCAAACTGCAAATGTGGATCCAATGAGTTAAGCCAGTCTATAAATATAAGTAGATGGTCGTACATTTCTTCCCAAATAAAAAAAAATGTCATAAATATATCCCTTCCACATATGTACCTGTTTTTGAAATGGATATGTGGTTAGAAAAACCTTTTCAAATTTGAGACATAAAGATTGGCAATGTCAGGTGCCATGGAGGACCCGATGGCAACACCTCTAATCTGGTGATGATAAAGGTTTTTGAAAGCAAAAAAAATTATTACATATGACCAGAGAGGCCAATTGCATCAAAAAACAGGTTGGTGTACTTACGGGCCTAGTTCTTGTAATAAGATTACCTTCCAAACCGTTAATGCTGCCTCTTGAGGTATGTTGGTACATAATGATTTAATATCTAAAGTGACTAAAAAAATCCCAACATGAGTACCCTGATATGTCTCCAAAAATTGTATCATATGGGAAGAATCCCTAAGGTAAGTGGGTATAAGTTCAACAAACGGATGAAGAAAAATGTCTAGAAATTTTGAAACAGGCTCAAACAGAGAGCCGATTGCCGATATAATAGGTCTTACTGGTGGTTTTTCTAAGGATTTATGTATCTTCAGTAAAACATAGATGGTTGGCATCACAGGACGGGGTACCGTAAGGAATTAAATTTCTTTCCGTGTGAGATATCTGGCTTGTTGACCCATATAAATAAAGGTATCAGTTTTGCTTTTTAAGGCTGAAGTTGGATTATCTTGTAGTCTCACATAATATGAAGTGTCTTTTACTTGATGTAAGATTTCTTGTATGTAAGAATCTCTATCCTGCTCCTCCTTTGTCGTCTGGCTTAATGATGATTTCATAGTTATTTTTGAGTTGTGTCAATGTTGTCTTCCTCCTGACTGAGATTAAAATATGTACTGTGATAAGGAAGCTTATCATAGCTCAGGAAGGAGCTATAGAAAAGGTGAAGTGACTCTGAACAAGCAACCTGTCAGTTCTGGTAGAAATAAGAAAACAGAATTTTCCCATAAAAGACTACCAGTCCCAGAATGCACCAGGTTTCCAACAGCCATTAGAGGAGCTGAAGTGGGGAAACGTGTGTTCAATCAAGAGAGCTATGAGGTAATCCCTAAGCACTCATCTCAAAGGGCAGGGCCTGATTCAGCACAGCTGCGCTGTGCTAAGGTGGAGCACTCATCAAAGCAGAATAAAGGTAGAGTTTATTCTACAGAGAATTATCCTCAGAATCCTCAGAATCAGCTTGGATATCCTCAGTTTCATCTGGGAGATCCTGAGCTTGGATATCCTCATCTTGGACAGCTTCATCATCTGGAGGATCATCAGAAGCAGAAGCCAGAGCGGACCGACAGAGAGGGCAAGAAACCCTTTGGAAGAAAGAAGAGAAAAGCATTTTGGAGGTCTAAAGGAGTCCAGAGCAGTACGTATACTGGGAGACATTCAAAAGGCAAGCTTACACCATTGGACTGGGAAAAGCCAGAGGAATGGTGCTGCAGGGCTAGGAATCTCCAGACGGTACCTGTGAGGGAGACGGCTGCACGTGGAAGGGACCCTAAGACCCGTGCCAGAAGGTATGTGAAGAGAGATCCAGTGTCCAGGGATCTGGATTGGAAGGCTGGACATAAGAACTGGACTACATACTGGCCAGGCTATTTAGAGAGGAACTCTAACAGCAATGGAAGCTCAGGTATGAACACTGATCTATGCCCTAGCTATAACCTTGAAAGACAGCAGGGAAACAAGTATTCTCCTGAAAGTGCTCCATTGAGAAATTCCTCTGTGCCAATCCCTGATATTGAACCCATGATTGTTGAAGAAGGGGAAGGAGCGGTCTTAGATACAGGCTGTGAATATATGGATTGCTCTCTGTCTAAACTCCTTTGGTAATTTTCTGTTACAAAGTACAGCAACCATCACAAAGAAATACAGACTTGTTCTTTAATCTACTCAGAAAAGCTCCTGAAGTAGGATTTGAGCCACACAGTAGAATGCAAGCCAGCTAAGGGGTTTCAGCTGGGTAACTGCTAGCAATTGAGCCTTACCTAATTGCTTGTGAGCTCTGAGGGAATCACTTCTGAGTCTATGTGGGAAGATATAAGAAGTTAACCTGAAAAGAACAGTTTTTCCCTTCTTTGTGGGATTTGCTTGTTGTTTGATGCACTGCTAAGAAATTATTAGCTAGAGCCTACAGAAAAGACCAGTTTGTTACCAACCAGGTCTTTATTCTTTTGTTTTGATTGACTGACAAGTTCAGCTGTTTTCCTGATTTTGTTTTTCTAAGTTTAACACTGAAAGCAAGTATCCTGTTTTATGTGCTACCAAGCATATCTGTGTTGGGAGAAATAACCCCATAAATAAATATCTTATTGGCTTTACAGTACGTGGTTTTTTATCATATAATTTTTGTATCTCATGATATACTACTTTCTGAAAAGCTTCTATCATGGCATTATTGGTTCTGGGGGGAATCCAAGTAGAAGGTCTGCAAATTATAGAAGGGTTATCCTGACCTATCGTGTGGTTATCAAAAAATTATTTGATCTGAAGTTTACGGAAGAATTTGAACAACTCTACCTGTGTGGTAAAAGAGTCATGTTTTTTTTGTGACAGAGATTTCTAAAGGTGTAAGGTTGTAACTAGAAAGGTTAAAAATATCTGACCTCTTCCCCTGCTTCTGCCTTGAGAGTGAAATTCGAATGTGTTCCGTATCGATTAGGGAAGGATCCTTTGAGGAGTGAGGATTTTCTTGGAACGGAAATTCCTTCTTGTGTTTGTTCCCTCCTCCCCTCCACAGGCTGTCCATGGAAAAATCCTGCTTATATTTTTGTTGTTGGTTAGGAGGGGGATGGGAGGAAAAAAATGGGGCAGATGAATCAGCGGGGTCAAGGTGATCGCTTCGACTCCTTTTTCTAATATGTTCAGGACTTCCTATATTTAAAGGATATTGAGGTCTATTATTATATCTATCTTGTTTTGGATCATATTTTCTTTCTCTGGAAACATTTCCTAACCAGGGCTCCACACATCAAACAGTAAGTAAGGATTTGAGGGTTTCTTTGTTTGGTTTTTTTATTACATTGCTAGCTCTCTGACTGGGAGCTCTTAAAAGGGTTTTGTGTATATTTTTTAAAGCAAGGTTACTTTCATTTTTGCTGTTTTAGGGGAACTTTACTTGAGCACTGTAGGTTGCTGACTCCAGTAACCTCCTCAGGTTTAGAAACTCTTAACACCTAATCAGGTGTTAGTTCCCTCCCTACCCACCCCGACTCCCACCTACCCCTAGTGAGCAGTCTTGCTTTATAGGGCACCTCCCCCTTTAACAGATCACAGTGAATTGGACCAGCACATTTGTATGTAATTAAAGAGTTTTAACTGCTTTTTCTCTGCAAGGACAGCTGCGAAACCGGCTGGTACTTGGTAGATCTCTCTCTTTTGCTCTAACAGATACCTAAGCTCCACGAAAAGAACAATGGCTGGGAAAAATCGTATTGATACAACTGTTGCCCCCATTACAGCTTCTGCCTCGGTCCAGACAGAGGTCCTAATGCCGGTTAAAGGACCGGTCCCATGTGTAGGGTGCCTGCATGCTGAAGCTCTGAGGAAACAGGTAGAGGAACTCAGAGAGGAGGTGGCGATGCTGAGGAGCATTCAAGACAGTGAGAAGTACATTGATGAGATGCTACTTGTAGCAACCAGGCTCTCCAGCACAGGAGAAGATGGGTGCCAACAGAATGTCGATGGTTGGACACAAGTCACCAGGGCCTGCAAAATCACCAATCCAACTTCTCCAGCCCTTGAATTGAAGAACAATTATGCAGCCCTGGAAGTGGATGAGGTGAAAGCATCCCTGGAAAGGGAAGAACCAGAGTTCAAGTACCCCAAAGTTGCGGAATCAGTGACCAGAAGGAAACGAAGAGTAGTGGTGGTTGGAGACTCTCTTCTGAGAGGGGTACTGAGGCGTCCATCTGCCGACAAGACTTGATGTCCAGAGAGGTATGCTGTCTGCCTGGTGCCAAAATCCAAGATGTTAAGGAAAGTTTGCCGAGACTCATCAAGCCCACTGACTATTACCCAATGTTGCTAATCCATGTTGGAACAAATGATACTGCCAGGTATACCTCGGAACGTATCAAAAGTGCCTTCATGGCTCTGGGACAGAGGGTGAAGCAGTTAGGTGCACAGGTGGTGTTCTCTTCAATCCTCCCTGTTGAGGGTAAAGGCCAAGGCAGAGAGGCTCGCATCCTGGAGATGAATGCATGGCTGCGTGGATGGTGTCATCGAGAGCGTTTTGGTTTCCTAGACCATGGGATGCTGTTCCAAGGGTTGCAAAGCAGAGATGGCATCCATCTGTCCAAGAGAGGTCAACGCATCTTTGGTAGTTGACTGGCTAATCTACTGAAGAGGGCTTTAAACTAGATTCGTTGGGGATGGGTGAAGAAAGCCCCCAGGTAGGTGATACATTAAATACCTTTATGGAAATGGGTAACAGGGGTAACATATGGAAAGCAGTGTGTATTAATGCCCGTAGCATGGGAAATAAGATCCCTGAAGTTGAAGCTTTGGTGGAAGTGGCTGACTTGGATTTAGTGGCAGTTACAGAAACGTGGTTCACAGAAAACCATGACTGGGATGTAACTATACCTGGCTATACTTTATTCAGAAAGGACAGGGTAGGAAGAAGGGGAGGAGGAGTGGCACTATATGTAAAAACTACTATTAAAGCTTTGGAATTACAGAGCTTAAAAGGGAGAGAGGAGGCATTGTGGGTTAAACTAGAAAGAGGGAAAGAGAAATCTATTTGCATTGGAGTGATATACAGACCTCCCTCACAAGAGGAAGAGGTGGACAGAGAGTTAATTGAAGACATACGCAACATTGCTAGGAAAGGGGAAGTGCTACTGATAGGAGATTTCAATATGCCAGATGTTGATTGGCACATTCCTGCTGCAGTATCATCTAGAAGTAAGGAGATCCTGGATTCTCTACAGGGAGAACTATTCAGGCAATTGGTAACAGACCCCACACGTGAAGGGGCCATACTGGACTTGGTGCTTACCAATGGTGAAAGTGTTTCTGATGTTGTAGTGGGAGATCATTTTGCATCCAGTGATCACCAGATGGTGTGGTTCAGTATTAGGACTAGGGCTGTTAGAATCCATTCCAAGGTGAGGATCTTAGACTTTAGGAAGACTAACTTTGCGAAGATGGGCCAATACCTCAGGGAGTCATTAGTGGGATGGGAACAGCTGGGAGATGTAGAAAAACAGTGGGCTAAACTGAAAGGGGGTATTTTAAAGGCAACCAACCTTTTTGTTAAAATGGTAAATAAAGGCAATAGGAACAGGAGACCGCTATGGTTTTCGAAGGAAGTAGCTGAACAAGTGAAGAAAAAGAGGGAGGCCTTCATGAAATACAAGAGATCACAGAGAGAGGAAGAAAGGCATCTGTATTTGGAAAAACTTAGAGAAGCTAGCAAAGTAGTCAAGAAGGCAAAGATTCAAAAGGAGGAGGAAATAGCCAATGCAATAAAATGGGGGGATAAGACATTTTTCAGATATATTAGTGAGAAGAGGAAGGGCAAAAGTGGTATTGTCAGACTCAAGGGTGCAGGGGGGGAATATATAGAAGCTGATAAGGATAAAGCGGAATTGCTTAACAAATATTTTTGTTCTGTGTTCACAGATGAAGAACCAGGAGCAGGACCTCAGAAAACACCCACAAATAAGAACAGAAGCGAGGGACATCTTGAACTATTTTCAGAAGACTGTGTTCGTGAGAAACTAGCTCAACTTAAAGTAGACAAAGCGATGGGACCGGATGGGATACACCCTAGAATACTGAGGGAACTTGGGGACGTTCTAGCAACTCCACTGACTAACCTTTTCAATGCCTCATTGGAGTCTGGAGTGGTGCCAAAGGACTGGAGAGAGGCTCATGTGGTGCCTTTACACAAAAGCGGAAGTAAGGATGTGGTTGAAAACTACAGGCCGGTTAGTTTAACTTCGGTGGTGAGTAAATTATTGGAAACGCTGCTGAAAGAGAAAATAGTGAGGTTTCTGGAGTCCAGCGGATTACAGGATCCGAGGCAGCATGGATTCACCAGAGGCAGGTCTTGTCAGACAAATCTGATTGATTTCTTTGACTGGGTGACCAGGGAGTTGGACCGAGGGAGAGCTCTAGATGTGGTGTATTTAGATTTCCATAAAGCCTTTGACACTGTTCCTCACAGGCGACTTATAAACAAACTGAGCATCCTAGGGATGGACCCTAAAGTTACTGCTTGGGTTAGAAATTGGTTGGGTGGGAGGCGACAAAGAGTACAAGTAAATGGAGCTCACTCTGAGGAGAAGGATGTTACCAGTGGTGTGCCCCAGGGATCTGTCCTTGGTCCAATTCTTTTTAACATCTTTGTTAGTGATATAGCGGAAGGGCTGTCGGGTAAGGTTTGCCTCTTTGCGGATGATACCAAAATCTGCAATAGAGTAGACACCCAGGAAGGGGTAGATAACATGAGGAGGGATCTAGCTAAGCTTGAAGAATGGTCTAGAATTTGGCAGCTTGGATTTAATGTTAAAAACTGTAAGGTCATGCATTTGGGCTGCAGCAATCCAAGGGAGCAATACAGTATAGGAGGTGAAGTACTTTTGTCCACTAAAGAAGAACGGGATCTAGGCGTGGTTGTGTCTGATGATCTTAAAGTAGCTAAACAGGTAGAAAAGGCGACAGCAAAAGCTAGAAGGATGCTTGGGTGCATACGGAGAGGAATGGCTAGCAGAAAAAAGGAGGTGATAATGCCTCTGTATAAGTCTTTGGTGCGACCTCATTTGGAGTATGGTGTGCAATTCTGGAGACCGCACCTTCAAAAGGATGTGAACAGGATGGAGTCGGTGCAGAGGGTTGCTACTAAAATGATTAATGGGCTTCATTATAAAGCATATGAGGACAGATTTAAGGATCTTAATATGTACACCTTAGAGGAAAGGCGGGATAGAGATGATATGATTGAGATGTTTAAATACCTCCGTGGCATAAATGTTCAGGGAGAGAGCCTCTTTCAATTGAAAGCAAGTTCTGCTACGAGGGGACATGGGATGAGGGTGAAGGGAGATAGATTCAGGAGTGATATGCGGAAATATTTCTTTACGGAAAGAGTAGTGGATCCGTGGAATAGTCTCCCAGTGGAGGTGGTAGAGATGAGGACAGTAACTGAATTCAAAAAAGCATGGGACCAACACAGAGGATCTCTAAAGGTAAAAAGTGGACTGTTGTAGTTGTTGTTATGGAAGGACAGACTAGATAGGCCATGTGGTCTTTTTCTGTCATCATGTTTCTATGTTTCTATTTCTAGAAGAAGTTGTCTCACTAATCCAGAAGTATACATTACCAGTTTTATAGTCCTCATCTCTTTTGAATTTCTTAAGTTTTCTGTCTTTTATTATTTTTTTGTATTCTAAAACATTTTTATCATAATCATTTTTATCGTAATCATTTTTTGATTTCTTAAAACATCTGTCCTTTTCTTTGAGTGTAGATAACTTTGACTCTACCTCAATTCGCAAAGCGTCCGCCTTACGACGTGACGTATTGATATGTAAGATCATAAGATCCAAGGAACATTTGTTTAGTATTTTTGTCCAATCGGCCATAAAGTCATTGTCGTCTCGGTACATCCCAGGGGCTTTATAAATCCGTAGGCCTCTGGGAATAATCTTGTGGCTGCAGTTTTCTAGTAACGATGAGGCATGCATCTCTTCTTTTACAAGTTTTTGGGTAGACCGCACAGTCACTCCCCATACATCTTCTATTCCACTGCAGATGTCGTCTTGATTAAAAAAGGGGTCCTCTGGTAACATATCTTGTAAGTATTTTTCATTGTAACTGAGGACCTCCCTCAATGGAGAGAATATGGCTTAACAAAGGTAAGACCAGAAAAAGCAACAACAGTATCTGTAGGATATGAGGGAGCAAATTAAACAGGGATATTGATAACTTGGATTATCTGAGGCAATGGAGGGTTAGGTGACTTTTCCAAGGCCACAAAGAGTGTTAATGGGAATTGAACACTAGTTGCTTGGCTCCTATGCCGGTGCTCTAACTATTAGGCTACTACTCCACTCAGGAAGCAGTGGAATGATGGAAACCAAGCTATAGTGGGCCTCAGATGAGACCTCGCCCCAGTCTTGGATTCAATGCTCCAATGAACTCTCTCCAGCTTGGCCATCCCTGTACACTGTTTTAATACACTGAACAAGCATTTTGAACTTTTCTTTGAAATAAGTTTTGATGATCCAAAATTCTGGAAGATATAGTCATTGGGAGTCTTTTACTAAAGGGCATTAGCAGTCAACGTGTGTTCTTGTGCAGGTCCATGACAGTTCACTAAATGTGTAACCTGCATTCGGGTCGCAAGTGGGCAGGGTGGGGGTGGAGAATGAGCGTGGTGTGCTCCGTGCAGTTAGTGTTGAGTTCACATCGCAGGCTAACTGCATTAGCGCGGGATCACCTAATGTCACCTCAGTAGGTGGAGTTAAGTACACTCCAAGCCTTCTAAAATGGTCCTCAGCCTGTGGATGTGATTAGGACATCTGAATGGTCATTTTCAGATCTTCAAATTATGAATAGGGCTTCTAAAATGACCCTCTTAGTTGCAGCACTGGCTGTAGTATACAGAGATTGAGCACCAGCCACTCTGGATACCAGTGCTGAACATCTGGATTATTTTTAGCTGCGGCTAAAAGAAAACACCAACCACTGTAGTTGAAAACTAGCCTGTTTGTTTTTTCACTTTGCTTTTTCTTATCACCTGAAACCGCCAGAGATTTTAGCAAGGTGGTCACATGGTGCTTTGCAGGAGAGGTGATGCAATAGTTGATGAAGGAAATGAAAGTAAGACGTGCATCGGGCTTTTCAAAGGTGCTATAGATATATAGGGGTGAGATGTAACATGGATCCAAAATATCCTTTTTTTATGATTGTATACTGGTGTGAGTAATTCAATGTTTTTTTTGCCAAAAGAAAAAAAGCCCTGGGAAAAGGTGTAACAGGGAAGACCCTAAGAAAGCAAACAGAATACTGTCAGGAAGCCAAAGAAGTATGCCCTGAAGGAGTTAAGGGTTGGTCAGGCAGTCATGATGTGACTGGGGTTATCATTACCACCAGGCAAGGGAGACTAAAGAGTATAATTAAGAGCTGCAAGATGATCTTGGGGGGGTGGGGGGTGTAATGTAACTTTGGAAATGTTGGTAGGAAGAAGCTGCCAGGTTTTCAGTGTGGCTGAGAAGCTGGGATAGGTAAGATAGAACCATGATGTGGATGAAATTAGCTCTATCAGGAGGTGAGGAAACTCAAGGGAATTCAAGTGGGTGGGCCAAAATTCTTCCAGAATATGGATATATGTTTAGGGTGCTACAGTTTTTCTGAAAGCTGTGATTCACTTGTCAAATAACACTCTCTGGAAACAAAATCAATGATTTGCTGTACCTGCCTGCATTTATGAGTATTTTTGGACTATCGGACCATAGTTAGACAGGGCATGAACAGTGTCTACCCTCTCTCATTTGCGGCTGTCTCTCTCCTAACATTTTCTTACCTTCCTCTCTTTAGCTTACTCTTGAATTCTCTCTGTTCTACTTATTTTTCATCTTGCTGTTCTCTTTCTCTTCAAATACTTTCTCTTTTTTTCTCCTGCCTTGCATACAGTTTTCTGTTCCTCTTTGCCTTTGTCTCACCTTCTTTCACATTTTTATTATTTTCTTCAATTGAATCCCCCCCCCTCTCTTTTCCTCTTGGTTTTCCTGTAAAGGGGATTTTTAGAAGTTCTAGAACGGGCTGTCTTCACCTCTTCTGCTGATTCATTTTTTGTTGCAATGGGCTTCATTGCCTCCAGAATTCTAATCTTAAATTGATGTGGACTTGTTCCACCTCAGTGTCCTTCCAACTAGTTAATCCTCTCTAATGAGCTTCATAGAAACAGCTAGCACTCTTTGTCAATAGTAGAATTAACTTTTTTCTGTTTTGTTCTTTCATCTTAGCTAATATTTGACTGTCAGGGGCGGCCCAAGGGGGGTGCGGGGCCATGTGCGGAGACTCGGTGCGGGGCCTCATTTGCATAAGGGAACTCATTTGCATAAATATTTGCATAATGTTACCTTACACTAACTTTTAGTAAACATGCCTCTAAATGAGTGTATGGATAAAGAAAGACTAAAAGATTTCTACATTACTATAATCCAGTGCCAACTGCCAGGCACATTAGGAACTACTACAAACACTGCCCATTTAGAACCCATAGCAAACCCGCCGTATCATAACAGCACTACCAGGACTCACAAAGCACAAAGACCCTACCTATCAAAAGGCTACACTGAAAATATTAAACCAATACATTTCAGAGAATAACAATACATGACCTACTGGGGAAAGAGAACAAGTGGCAATGTCAAATAGGAATTACATAAACAGAATACCTCAGCTCAGTTACACATGCAGAACATAGACCATCACCAAACAAGGAATCACAATTTAGAAACAGGAAGACAATAATTAAACTGGGAACCCCAAAAGCCCAACAACACTGTAGAAATAAAACTATAAATTAATTTCCTCTTGTACTAAACAAAGCACAGACGTTAATGATGCACATTTCCCAGAGCTGGCATATTTCAGTTAATAAATTCAATAGAGAGCTATTTTTCTACCTTTTGTGCATTTTTTTCAGTTGCAATTGCTCCAGCCACTTTCTTCTGGCTTCTTCATGTCTTCTGCTAACTCTCCATCGTCTGTTGTCCATTTGTCTTTTCTTCACGCTTCTAGTTTTTTTCCATTCTCTCTCTACATCTGCTTTAACATACTAATCTTTCTCCTTTTGCTCTTTCCTCATTCCTATTTCATCCCCTCAAATTTTACCCCTCCATCCTCAATCCCCACTTACTCTCCCAATATCCGGCCAATTGTAGATTTGTCTTCCCTCCCACACAAAATATTTTTTCACTCTCCCAGCTCTATCCCATTCTAATCCTCCCCCAACATCAGCTCCCTTCTAGTTCCAGCCCCACACATCATCCGCTTCCTTCTAGTCCACGCATCAGCCCATAAGCCCATTTCTAGTCCTATCCTAGCCCCACCATCAGTCCATTTCCAGTCCTAGCTCTCCCGTCCGAGTTCCTCTATCAGCTCATTTCCAATCCCAGCCCTCCATGAGCCTACTTCCAGTTCTAACCCCTCCATGAGTCCATTTCAATCCAAGCCCCCCCCCAACAGCCCATTTCCAGTCCTATCCTAGCCCTCCATCAGCCCATTTCCTGTCCTAGCCCCCCTCACTCAGCCCATTACCAGTCCTAAGCCCCCCTAGCCCATTACCAGTCCTAAGCCCCCCCAGCCCATTACTAGTCCTAAGCTCCCCCTAACCCATTACCAGTCCTAAGCACCCCATAACCCATTCCAGTCCTAGCCCGCCCATTAGCCCATTTCCAGTCCTAGCCCCCCCATAGCCCATTACCAGTCCTAACCCCCCCATCAGCACATTTCCAGTCCTAGCCCCCCCTATAGCCCATTACCATTCCTACCCCCCATCAGCCCATTTCCAGTCTTAGCCCCCCCATAGCCCATTACCAGTCTTAACCCCCTCCCCCATCAGCCCACTTCCAGTCTTAGTCCCCCCCCAATAGCTCATTAGTAGTCCTAACCCCCCCATAGCCCATTACCAGTCCTAACCCCCTCCCCCCATAAGCCCACTTCCAGTCTGTCCCCCCCCCCCATAGCTCATTAGTAGTCCTAACCCCTCCCCATAGCCCATTACCAGTCCTAACCCCCCTCCCCCCACCAGCCCAGATTGATTAAAAAAAAATACCGGCTGTTGCTGCTGCCACCGTGGCAGTGGCAGAATCAAACGTCAATGCCGCGGGGCCCCGACTGCCCGGCAGAACCTTCCTCGAGCATCAGCTCCCGAATCCCTCCCAAAGTGCGGGCTTTCAGAGCCGCGAGAGTTTCCCTTTCTTCTCGCGGCTCTGTTAATCTCACCGGGGCTGATGGGATTTTCCATCGGCCCCGGTGGGATTAACAGAGCCGCGAGAGGTCAGAGAAGCTCTCGTGGCTCTGAAAGCCCGCGCTTTGGGAGGGATTCGGGAGCTGATGCTCGAGGGAGGTTCTGCCGGGCAGTCGGGGCCCCGCGGCATTGACGTTTGATTCTGCCGCTGCCACGGCGGCAGCAGCAGCAGCCAGTTTTTTAAAAAATGTACTTGGGCTAATGAATGTTTTTTGCGTGGGGCCCCCTGAAACGCGGGGCCCTGTGCAAAAAACATTCTTGCTCAATGGACGGGCCGGCCCTGTTGACTGTGATGAAATGCACTCCACTACTGCCACTTATGTTTGGAAATGTCGAATAAGCACACCAAGGGAGTAGAGAAGAACCAGAGCCACACCAAGAAAATCTTCACAAACACAAAACTTTATTTAAGTTTGGCATAGAAGCCTGCATCAGAGCCCTAAAACATAGGAACATATCCATATATTTAAATAAGAATAAAAGTAAAAATTCATAAATAACTAAAACAAAATTCAATACATTTGTAATCAAAAGAAAATAAAAGTGAATAAAATGAATGGTTCCCAAAGCTAAAAATACGAGGCAATGAAGATAAAAATGAAATAAATAAATAAAAAATTAGAAATGTGGAGGCCAATTCAGATCTGGGTGCCTCCGGCCCGTCTGGACCTCCAGAATCTACACAGTCTACACATCCCCACAGGATCAGAATTGGGTACACCTTGCCCTGGACGTATGGCTGTGCCCTAATTCTGTGCCCCTGAATGTCCAACCACTTATCCAGCTAGCCCAGCCAGGCTCCTGCACGAGCAGTGGTGCTGTGGCATCCGTGTTGCCATGGCACTGCAGCTCCATGCAGGAACCATGATCCCCGGCAGACCCTGAAAAGTTCCTTTCCCCACTGTCTGACCACCAATTGGGCCTGCCTGGCTAGGGTCATCCTGCAGGGAACCCCCTGCACCCCTTCACCTACTTTACCTTCACCACCAACTAAGGGGACTTATTCCACATCTGAGGTGGAACAAGTCCCATGTCCAAATGGCTGACCCGGACATACAGGGCTGACCCTGGAATCGGTCCTGTATGTCTGGGGTCAGGTTCCCACCCCTTCCTCGCCTCAGCTCCTCCTCCGGTCCGCCACCTTCTGCCTAGGAACAGAGCTCCCCGCACATCTTGGATCTCCGTGCGAGGAGCTCTGACTTCAGAATTGGCATCCTGGTGTTTAGCGGAGCTGGACATCCGGACCAGAAGTCCAGCCCCCGCTAAATGCGAATCGAAATCCACCCTAAAAGTAACAGCAGTAAAAGTAAAAGAAGGGTTATCGGTGAAAGTATGTCTTGATCAGCTTCGACTTGACAAAGAGTGCATAAAGTGTCGCAAACAAACAAGGACCTAAAGATAACAGCTAATATCACTCAAGGCATCTGTGACAAAACACAATTGGCAGCATTAAAAAAAATCCAAAAAATGGAACATTAAAAGGACAATGGAGGGAAACCAAAAATAATAATGAAAAGATAAGATAATGATAAAATGATACTACAGCTGGTCCAAAATGCAGGAGATAACAGGAGATAAAAATAACCAAGGGCTGAGCAGAAGAGCTTGAAGCACTTGTGAAGAACAAATAGGAGCTCATCAAATATGTATTCAGGGAACCATTGAAAAATATTAAAAAGTGTTCAAAAACATTCAAAGATATAGTAGGAGGCACATTAAAAAGCACATATAGGAACCATACAAATATAAAAAGAGGAACTAAAGTGGAGGGAAGGGGCACAGAGGTGTTTTTCCACTTAAAAACCATAAAAAGGTAACTAAAATAAAAATGTATAAATATACTATAAATATGGTCCTTTATGATAAAAAAACAAAAAGGTTGGTATAAAAAAATAGATGCCCGGGGGAGGGGATGGGGGGAAGGGAAAAGGGGAAAGAATGAAGAAAGGAGAGGGAAAGGGATAGTAAGCTAAAGAGATGGGTCGGGAATACTGTAGATGTTAAAAAGAGGGACTGTTGGTGTCAAAAACAATCACACTGTTCACAGTAAAGTGTCTGGGCATATGCTGAATACAGAGAAAAACCTTATCTTATGGCAGTACACTACCTGCACACATGAAGGGTTGCCAGAAGGTATGTGGGGGGTTTTATTAGAAAGAAAAAGAGGAGCACTATCAAACAGACTGAACTGATGATGTATTGGCACCAAATAAGATCTCAGCATTGCTATACTGGAAACAGCATGAAGGCACATAGGAGCAGGAAGAGATGTCAATAAAATACATAAAAGGTATACATAGAGGATTGATCACACAAAACAGACTTGTATATAGTAAAAGAAAAACTCGAAACATACCTTTGCCTCAGGCAAAAGCGCAGGTAAAAGTGAAAACGGCGCACATACACTGTTCTCAAATACACCGGTGCTGGGGTCAAGCCTCTCCTCCTTGCATAAAATTAACATTGAAAAATACAGTGGCTGCAGCTATAAGGGTGCAATGGTATAGACTGCACTATGTGGAACAAGTACTCAAGATAAATCTAATATAACAAGGTTAAAAGAGAAGGATAAAAAGTTTATGAAAACAAAAAAGAAATAAAAAATGGAAAGAACAGCTGTCGTAACCCTAAAGAAAAATGCAATTACATGGAGCCCTTCTTGGTTATATGTTGTTAATACAGTATGCTCAATGAGCCCATTGGAGATAAACCTTAAACAGGGGAAAATAAAACGGGGAAATGAAGGACATAGTCTGCCTTAGAAATGAAACATGGTTAATTAAAGCTGCTCACAACTGCATTGCCAGGACCCATTATTTCCAATGGGCCAAAAGAGAAAATATATCAAATGTAAAGCAATAATGTAAAAGGAAAAGAAGAGAATATAAAAACAGGACACAAAAGTATAAGTTTCATGGAGGTTGCACTGTTTATTACAGTGTTAGTAAAATCAAAGGGAAGGTAAAAATAACAAATTAAAAAATAATACTTTTTGAATGTTTTTCAATGGTTCCCTGAACACATTTTTCATGAGCTCCTGTTTGTTCTTCACAAGTGCATCAACTTCTTCTAATACAACCTGTTCAGTCCTCGGTTATTTTTATCTCTTGTTATAGGCTGTCCAGCATTTTTAACCAGCTGTAGTACTGGTAATATATCTTTTTATCATTATCTTCTCTTTTCATTATTATTTTTGGTTTTCCTCCATTGAGTGATATTAGCTGCTGTTTTTAGGTTCTTGCTTGTTTGCGACACTTTATGCATTCTTTGTTAAGTCAAAGCTGATCTGCATAGGGATATGTTTACTAAACAGCGGTAGTGGCTTGGGCCACGGCTCCAATATCGCATGGAAGCTGTTACCGCTCTTTAGTAAACATACCCCATAGTTTCACTGTTGACCTTTCTTTTATAATTACTATTATTCTTTTATTTCCAATTTTTTAAAATTTTTACCTTCATTGCCTTGTAGTTTTAGTCTCGAATACAGTATGTTTTATTCATTTTTAGTTTATTGCTGTCTTTTGATTAAAAGTGTATCAAATTTTATTTCCTATGTATATTTATATGGGATATTTTAGTTATGTATTTTTACTTTTATTCTTAGTTAAATGAATGTATATGTTCTTATGTTTTAGATCCCTGATGCAGGCTTCGATGCTGAATGGTCGTCAGATTTTTTAATAAAATTGTGTTTGTGAAGATATCCTTGGTGTAGCTGTGGTTCTTCTCCACTCGTCAATGTCCACTGGAGATATACTTTAAAAAGGGAAAAATAAAATGGGGACATGAAGGACCTAGTCTGCTTCAGATGCCTCGCTGTCCCTTTATAACTCTCAACTTTCTCCTCAAGATGCCTCCCCCTCCGACCCCACCCTCCCTTTCTGCCCAAACCCTGGCTGACTGCTTCCATGACAAAATCCACAAGATAACACTCCAATTCCCCACGAGGTCAGCTACTCCCCCTCCTCTCTCTCTTCACTCCCAACTTCCTCCCCTCCCCCCCACCTCTGCTACCCTTTTCTCCTTTTCTATGATCTCTCAGATGGAAACCACTCACCTTCTGTCCTCATCCAAACTCACTACCTGCTCCTCTGATCCTACCTGTCACCTTAGCTCCATCTCCTCCACTGTAGTCCCTTTCATCTCCACTGAAGCCTTCAAGCATGCTGTGGTCACTCCTCAAGAAACCCTGACTAGATTCTACATGTCCTTCTTACTATCAACCCATCTCTGTTCTCCCCTTCATTTCTAAATTACTTGAATGTGCTGTTCACCGCAGTTGCCTCAACTTTCTCTCCTCTCAAGCCCTTATGTATCTTCTACAATCTGACTTTCATCCTTTGCGATCCACCAAAGTTTCCAGTGACCTGTTCCTGGCAAAATCCAAGGGCCTTTACTCAATTCCCATCCTTCTTGACTTTTCTGCTGCTTTTGACACTGTTGGACATAACCACCTTCTTGATCCTTGTCCTCACTTGGTTTTAAGGGCTTTGTGCTATCTTGATTCCCTTCTTATGTCTCCCATCGCTCTTTCAGTGTTGGTTCTGGTGGATCCTCCTCTACTGCTATCCCACTCTCTATTGGTGTACCCCAAGGATCTGTTTTGAGTCTACTCCTTTTCTCTTTACCCAGTCCCTTGGTACACCCGTCTCTTCCCATGGCTTTCAGTACCATCTTTATGCTGATGACTCCCAGATCTACCTCTTTACATCTGAAATCTGTCCAGCAATCCAGGGCAGTATCTATGCCCACCTTTCTGGCATTGCTGCTTGGATGTCTCACCGCTGCTTGAAATTGAACATGGACAGAACTAAGCTTTTAATTTTCCCCCTAAACCCTCCTCTCTCCTTCCTCCTCCAGTCTCTTTGAATAACTCTACTTCTCCCTGTTTCCTCAGCTCGCAACCTTGGGGTTGCCTTCGACTCCTTTCTCTCCTTCTTCACACATCCAACTGATAGCTAAAATCTGCCATTTCTTTCTTTACTTCATCAACAAAATTTGCCCATTCCTTTCTGAGCACCCTACTAAGACACTTATCCACTCTTCAGTTACCTCCTGTCTAGACTATTGTAACCTTCTCCTTACTGGTCTCCCTCTGAATCATCTTTCTCCCCTTAATCTGTTCAGTGCTCTGCTGCGCAGCTAATCTTCTACCAGCCTCGTCATGCTCATCTTACCCCTCTTCTCAAGTCACTTCATTGTCTCCCTATCCATTTCTGCATCCAGTTCAAACTTCTCCTGCTGACCTATAAGTACATTCACTCTACAGCTCCTCACTACCTTTCCTCTCTTATCTCTCCCTACACCTCTTCTCGGGAACTCCACTCTTCTGGCAAATCACTTCTATCTGTGCCCTTCTCTTCTGTTACTAACTATAGACTTTGCTCCTTTCACTTTGCTGCTCCCTATGCCTAGAACAAACTACCTGAGTCTGTATGTCAGATGCCTTCTAAAACACTTTTCAGATCCAGGCTGAAACCTCTGTGCTGCCTCTTTCGAAACTTGTCTCACCTGATCTCCTTTGTGTTTTCTTACCATTTCCCCTAGCTGTATCTCATGTCTATAGCTACTTTCTTGACTAGTTGTAAGCTCTGGTGAGCAGGGACCGTCTTTTACATGTGTCTGTGCAACTCTGCATATGTCTTGTAGCGCTATACAAATGTTCAGTAGTAGTAGTAGCAGCAGCAGTAGTAGTACTACTTCCTTGGTGTGCTGTTTGCGGAGATTAGCCTCTCTTCTGTTTCCCAATGTTGAATAATCTCCACTACTCTTTCCATCATTCTTTAGGAGTGTGCATCATTTTTTTCTTCTGTTTAATTTTGTTATTTTGGCGCATGGAGGTTTATATGCTTTATTTTTTTTTCATTTATACTGGCTTCTTCAAAATGACACTGGCTTTGGGTTAGATGGTACCACTTTTTAATAAAGTGGCAAGGCAGGCGCACCTAGAAATTATTTGTGCCACTCTTTGTGCTATTGCTATTGTGGATAAGTTTTTGATGTCCAGAAGAGCTCTAGGAAATATGAGAAAATTCATTGTATGTGTATGTGTGGGAGAAGGAGGATTATTTGAATCAGTGTGTGTAGGGACGTGTGAGGGTTTCTTTTTTAATGGTGGCTGGGGGGGCAGAAGACAATAAAACTAAAAGAAAATATAATTTTTAGTCACAAAACACAGAAAATGTCATTAAACTTTCCAGTATACTTTGAAATAGCTGCACATCCCTAGGAAACTTTGCATGCTGGTGTGACAGCATCCTTACATTTTTTGTTCTTGCAGCTTAGCAATCATTTGAAGCAAGCAGCTAAAAAACAATCTTTCTCAGGAAATCAAACTTTCTCACGATTTTGTTTTTGAAAAGGAAAAAAAAACCCCAAGCAATTGATGATACAAAGTACATATTACACTAATATAGGCATTCAGACTAGTCTTACCCTTTGATAATACTGTCATACAAATTTTCAAAAATTGTTTGCTTCAGAAATTAAATGTGCTATTTCTTAATGAATTTGATATGCTGAATTCAAATATGATAGTGAAATTGGTCAATTAGCTCCTGTTTCTATGATATGTTGAAGAATTTACATTTTACCACTATGTATGGTGAAAATTGAGCCTAAATCCTTAGATGTAAATCAAAATCTTTTTACAAATAAAACTTTGCACAATAACAAGCATGTTTTTATAAATGTACTTAGAAGAAACAGAGGAGTAATTATGTCTGCAATTTAACTTTCAATAAGAACATTTGTAAGTACATTCTAGCAAGTTTTGTTCTCATTCAGTGTCTTCACGACTCTTCCTGATCTGTTTCTTGTACTGAAGCAATGGAATATCCCTTGTCACTATCCAGCCGTAGTCTGCAAGCATTGATGACTCCATTTACCCTGATATCTCTTTTCCATGGCTGCAATGTCTTGGTGAAATCGTTCTCCATGTTCATCACTTACTGCTCCACATTTTTGTGGGAAAAAAATCTAGATGAGAGTATAGAAAATGAATCTTTAATGACATGTTGCAACCAAGGTTTTTGTATGCCTTGAGAAGATCTTGAACAATCTCTTGGTAATTATTGCTATCCATGCAGCCTTTTCCTTTCCATGCAATAAACAAAGAAATTTGTCATCTTGAAGAAGTGCACGAATCTGAGGGCCAACAAAAACTCCTTCCTTAACTTTGGCATCACTCAGTGTAGGAAATTTACCACTAAGATAACTGAAAGCAGGTTTAATTTTATCCATTGCCTTGACAATGTTTTTCATTAGTCCCAACTTGATGTGCAAGGAAGGCATCAAAATCTTGTTGCTGTCTACAAGTGCTGGAAACAGAACATTTTTGCTTCCAGGATCCAGTGACTGATGGAGTGGCCAGTCTCTTTTGACAAAATGACAATCTCTAGCACGACTATCCCATTCACACAGGAAGCAGCAGTACTTGGTGTATCCACCCACTTTGAAGTCACCACAGATTGACCATAGATGTTGATCATAGTTTATACGTTTCAAAAGTAGTTTAATATTGTCATAAGTCTCTTTCATAAAAGCTGCATGGCCAATAGGAATTGATGGTAGCAAGTTGCCATTATGCAGCAATACAGCTTAAGACTTACTTTGGATGAATCAATGAAGAGCCTCTAATCATCTTCATTGTAATTGATATTGAGAGCTGCCATTAAACCTTTTACGTTGCTGCATGCAGCAAGATCACCTTCTTTGAAAAAGAATGACACCAAGTCTTTCTGATGGTCCTGGAAAAAATAAATTTGAACGTCACCAGCCAGAAGATTTCACTGCTTCTAGTCTGGAACCCAAAAGCTCAGCTTTATTCTTCGGAAGATCCAAATCCCTGACAAGGTCGCTCAATTCACCTTACGTTATGAGGTGTGGCTCATTAGCAGTGGCCAGAAGAAACTCTGGGTCACGAGAGGTTGACGGTTCATGACTATAAACTTCTTCCTCTTCCTCACTTGATTCTAATGGTAAAGATTGACATTTTGGGAATCGGCAACCATGAGGCACTGGGCATATTGCAGATGGAATGTTTGGATATTGCACGGTCCACTTACTCTTATCTGGATATGCCTTTCTGAATTGGAGGAACCATGCAGAAGCAGCAATTGCTGATGTGATCCGTGGGCGCTCTCAAGATCCTTGGAACTGCAAAAGGCATTGATTGCCTTTTCCCATTCATCCATTGCCTGAGATTTGTTGCACATGTATTGCAGCATATGTGTAGCGCCCAACTCTTATCCAGATCTATTCTGCAGCCAAAATATAAGTTGTAGGCTTTCTTAACCGCCACAGTCATATTCCGTTTTTGTGATGTAAAAGTCACTTCACCACAAATATAGTAGATATTATCTGCATTATTAACACAAGTACGATGCATTGCCGAATATGCTGTGATTGACCTATCGGCATTAAATAATGCAAAATAATTAATTTTTAATTTTTCTGTGACTAATACACCTTAAGATTTATACTGTCAAGTGATGAAAATTTAAATACTGATTGTGTCATCTGGTTTTGGACAGATATTTCTATTGGTTGCAAGTAGAGATTATGCAATCTCACGCAAATGTTGCATAATACACAGTTAATGGCCCCTAATGACTAATTAATAGCATATATCTTAGCAATTAGACCTAATCAGCCATTTTCATTATGATTTCTGTGTTCAGCAGCCTTAAATTAGGACTACAATAGTCCCCTTTTTTCCTTTAGAGATCCTCTGTGTTTGTCCCATGCTTTTTTGAATTCAGATACTGTCCTCATCTCTACCACCTCCACTGGGAGACTATTCCATGGATCCATCACTCTTTCTGTAAAGAAATATTTCTGCACATACTCCTGAGTCTATCCCCTTTCATCCTCATCCTATGTCCCCTCATAGCAGAGCTTGCTTTCAATCTAAAGAGGCTCTCATCCTGTGCATTTATGCCACGGAGGTATTTAAACATCTCAATCATATCACCTCTATCCCGCCTTTCCTCTAAAGTATACATATTAAGATCCTTAAGTCTGTCCTCATATGCTTTATAACAAAGACCACTGACCATTTTAGTAGCCACCCTCTATACTTACTCCATCCTGTTTATATCCTTTTGAAGGTGCAGTCTCCAGAATTTCATACAATACTCCAAATGAGGTTGCACCAGAGACTTATACAGAAGCTTTATTATCTGCTTTCTTCTGCTGGCCATTCCTCTCCCTATGCATTCAAGCATCTTTCTAGCTATTGCCATTGCCTTTTCTATCTGTTTAGCTATTTTAAGATCATCAGACGCAATCACGCCCAAGTTCCACTCTTCTTTTGTGGACAGAAGTACTTCATTCCCTAGTCTATATCACTCTCTTGGATTGCTGCAGCCTAAATGCATGACCTTGCTTTTTTTTTTTTTACTTTAAATCACAGCTGCCAAATTCTAGACCATTCTTCAAGCTCAGCTAGATCCCTCCTCATGTTATGAACACTTTCCTGGGTGTCTAGTCTATTGCAGATTTTGGTATCATCCGCAAAGAGGCAAGCCCTACCCTAAAGCCCTTCCGCAATATCAATAACAAAGATGTTAAAAAGAATCGGACCAAGGAGAGATCCCTGGTAAGCACCATCTCAGCAGAGTGAGCTCCATTTACCTGTAACCTTTGTCACTTCCCACTCGACCAATTTCTAACCCAAGCAGTAACTTTAGGGTCCATCCCTAGGGTGCTCAGTTTGTTTATAAGTCGCCTGTGAGGAAGTGTCAAAGGCTTTACTGAAATCTAAATACACTACATCTAGGACTCTCCCTTGGTCCAACTCCATGGTTACCCAGTCAAAGGAATCATTTAGATTTGTCTGTCACAACCTGCCTCTGGTGAACCCATGCTGCCTCGAATCTGATAATCCATTGGACTCCAGAAACCTCACAATTTTTGCTTTCAACAGCGCTTCCAATAATTTACTCACCACCAAGGTTAAACTAACTGGCATGTAGTTTTCAACCACTTCCTTGCTTCCACTTTTGTGTAAAGGCACCACATGTGCCTCTCTCCAGTCGTCTGGCACCACTCCCAACTCCAATGAGGCATTGAAAAGGTCAGTCAGTGGAGCTGCTAGAATGTCCCCAAGTTCCCACAGTATTCCCATCTGGTCCCATCACTTTGTCTACTTTAAGTTTAGCTAGTTTCTCATGAACGCAGTCTTCTGAAAATTGTTCAAGATGCCCCTCACTTCTGTTCCTGTTTGTGGGTGTTTCTGCTCATGGTTCTACATCTGTGAACATAGAACAGAAATATTTGTTAAGCAATTCCGCTTTATCCTCATCAGCTTCTACATATTCCTCCCCTTCACCCTTGAGTCTGACAATACCACTTTTGCCCTTCCTCCTCTCACTAAAATATCTGAAAAATGTCTTATCCCCCCATTTTATTGCATTGGCTATTTCCTCTTCTTTTTGAATCTTTGCTTTTCCTGACTATTTTGCTAATATTTTTCCAAATATAGATACCTGTCTTCCTCTGTATTCTCTTGTATTTCGTGAAGTCTTCCCTCTTTTTCTTCATCTTTTCAGCTGCTACTTTCGAAAACCACAGCAGTCTCCTTTTCCCGTTTTTTTTTTTTTTTTTACCATTTTAACAAAAAGGTTGCTTGCCCTTTTAGATATCCCCTTTCAGTTCTGCCCACTGTTTTTCTACATCTCTCCCTGTTCCCATCCCACTAACAACTCCCTGAGGTATTGGCCCTATTGGCAAAGTTAGTTTTCCTAAAGTCTAAGACCCTCACTTTTGAATGTTTTTTGTTTTTTTTTTATCAGCCCTAGTCCTAATACTGAACCACACCATCTTGTAATCACTGGATGTGAGATGATCTCCCACTATAAAATAAGAAACACTTTCACGATTGGTAAGCACCAAGTCCAGTATGTCCCCTTTACGTATGGGTTTTGTTACCAGTTGCCTGAATAGTTCTCCCTGTAGAGAGTTCAGGATCTCCTTACTTCTAGATGATATTGCAGCAGGTGTATGCCAATCAGCATCTGGCATATTGAAATCTCCTATCAAGAACACTTTCCCTTTCCTGGCAATGCTGCATATGTCTTCAATTAACTCTCCATCCACATTTTTTCCCTGTGTGGGAGGTCTCTATATCACGCCAATGCACACAGATTTCTATTTCCCTCTTTCTAGTTTAACCCACAGTGCCTCCTCTCTCTCTTTTAAGCACTGTATTTCCATATATTTAATATTATTTTTTACATATAATGCCACTCCTCCTCCCCTTCTTCCTACCTCATCCTTTCTGAATGAAGTAAAGCCTAGTATAGTTACATCCCAATCATGGTTGTCAGTGAACCATGTCTCTGTTTCTCTCACTAAATCCAAGTCAGCCTTTCCAATTAAACATCTGGGATCTTAATTTACCATACTATGGGCATTTATACACACTGCTTTCCATTCATTGCCCCTTTTACCTGTTTCTATAAAGGTATTTAATGTTTCACTTACCTGGGGGCTTTCTTCGCCCTTCCGCAGTGAATCTAGTTTAAAGCCCTCTTCAGTAGGTGATCCAGTCTGTTACTGCAAACACAATGACCCTTCTTGGACAAATGGATGCCATTTCTGCTCTGCAACCCTTAGAACAGCATCCCATGTTCTAGGAAACCAAAATGCTCTCGATGACACCATCTATGCAGCCATGCATTCATCTCCAAGATGTGAGCCTCTCTACCTTGGCCTTTATCCTCAACAGGAAGGATTGAAGAGAACACTACCTGTACCCCTATCTGCTTCACCCTCTATACCAGAGCCATGAAGTCACTGTGGATATGCTCAGAGGGATACCTGGAAGTATCATTTGTGCTGACATAGATGAGCAACATCAGGTAATAGTCAGTGGCTTGATGAGTCTCTGCAAACACTCCGTAACGTCTTGGATTTTGGCACCTGACAGACAGCATACCTTTCCGGACATAAAGTGGGGACGCCTCAGTACTCCTTAGAAGAGAGTCACCAACCACCACTACTCTTCCCTTACTTGTCACTGATTCTGCAACTTTGAGGTGCTCGAGTTATGGTTCTTCCATTTCCAGGGATGCTTTTACCTCCTCCACTTCCAGGGCTGCATAATGCTTCTTCAATTCAAGGGCTGAAGGAGTTGAAGTGTAGATTCTACAGGCCCTGGTTACCCGTTTGCAACCTTCATCATTCTGTAGGCTCCTATCTTCTCCTCTGCTGGAGAGCTTGGATGTTTCAACAAGCATCTCATCAATGTACTTCTCACTGTCTTGAATGCTCCTTAGCCTCACTACCTCTTCTCTGAGCTCCTCCACTTGTTTTCTGAGAGCTTCAGTATGCAGACATCCTGCACATGGAACCAGTCATTCAAATGGCATTGGGATCTCTGTCTGGACAGAGGCAGAAGCTGTAACAGGGGCAACAGCTTTGGGGATACGATTTTTCCCAGTCATTATTCATTTGGTGGAGCTTAGGTACCTGTTGAAGCAAAAGAGAAAGAGACCTCCCAAAGTACCAGCCTGCTTCCCAGTTGTCCTTTCAGAGGAAAAGCAGTCGACATCTCTTAAGTGTGTTCTAAATGTGCTGTTATAAGTCCCCTGTGTGTAGCTAATTGGGGGAGGTGCCCTATAAAACAAGATTGCTCACATGGGGTGGGAAGGAGTTGGGGGGTATGGAAGGAACTAACACCTGATGAGGTGTCAGTAGCTTCAAAGAGATGAGAAAGATACTAAAGCAGAGTTTTGAACCTACCCCACTAAAGAAAATATTTCCCCTTTTCAACTAAAGCTCCAAAAAGAATGTAACTTTATTTTAAAAATATATCAAAACCCGTTTAAGAGCTCTCAGGCAGAGAGCTAGTAATTAGAAGCTACACACTCTTTTACCTTGGCTTGAAATCTAGAGCCCCTGTTAGGAATGCCTCAGCAGTGCAAGGCTCTGAAAACTTTTATGCAGCCCTCAGCTGCTCTCATTTCTTTCACAGGTTAATAAGCCCAACTAACTCCTGATGAGGTGTCAGTAGAGCTGAGAACGATACTAAAAGAGTTTTAATCCAACACCCCTAAAGAAAATATTTCCTCTTTTGAACTAAAGCACTAAAAAGAATGTAACTTTGTTTTAAAAATGTACCAAAACTCTTTTAAGAGCTCTCAGGCAGAGAACTAGTAATTGAAAGCCACACATTCTTTTACCTTGGCTTAAAATGCAGAGCCCCTGTTAGGAATGCCTCAAAGGCTGCAGTGTCTTTATTTAACTTTATTTAACACTATATACTTGGGTATACCTCAGTATGTAGTATGCCCATTGCAATTCATACAGAATGCAGTGGCACTACTATTCGAGGACCGTGTGGTACTGTCGAGTACCTCTCCTTTTGCCTTCCTGTCAATCGATTGGACTCCCTGTAGATTTTGGTTCCCATTCCTAATTTTATTTTTTTTATTTTTACTCAGTTTCCTGTCATTTTTGTTTTTCATCGGGCATTGAGGCCTACGGCCTACTGCGGCAACCATAGCACAATTTCACTTTGCCTCCGTTCTTTTTTCAGAAATGGAAAATCCACGGAGTGGTTTTAAGAAATGCTCCAAATGTTCTGGTACCATTTTCATCACTGAGCATGACTGGTGCCTCAAATGTTTGTCCTGAACCATGATGTGGAGTCCTGTCCCTCCTGTCGCCATATGACTTCCAGGGGTAGGAAGAAAAAGTCTTCGACATCAGCATTGAGATCATTGTCCTCAAGGTCAGCATCGACATTGTCACTGACATTCATTGCACACCAATTCAGACGTCCAGCAAAGCAGCCCAGCGGTAAGTCTCGCCCTTCAAAGCCTCAAAGGGGCTCGGGGGTTCAAAGGGGGTCAGAGGTTCAATCCTCGGTGGAGTCCCTAATGCCAGGAGTTGTGGCCCACATGGTTGTGTCCAGGGCCACTCCTTCCCTGGTATCGACGTCGATGACTGTGTCACCCCCATCAAAAAGAGCATCGCTGCACTACTGGCAGTAGTGACACCAATGACATCAGGGGTACCACAATTGGCACAGGTTCCTCTGGCACTGATGGCAGCCACAGAGGACCCTCTTGATACCCTGGAGATAGCACTTGTAACAGCAGATATCGGGGAACAGCAGGAATCAGTCTTCACAATCTGTCCACATCCCCTTCAAATTGTCCCTTTTTATTTTTGTTCTCAAGTTGTCTCCATTATTCACCTGACTGAGGAGACCAGGAGTGAAGGCGGGAAGGCAGCCACGCATGCATGGAGGACACTTACAAAAGCATTCCTATGGGATCCTGGAGAGAGAGTGTTCCCACACCGGGCTTTGTCAATGCCAACGTCACCCATATGTGTGAACTGATTCCTGCTGTTCCCAGAGATCACCTGTTACAGGTGATGCTTTCCCAGGAGGTGTGCTGTCTGCCTCATACCAAGATCCAAATTGTTCCGAAGCATTTGTGGAGACTTCACAAGCCTACTATTATATGATGCTGGCATAAATGATACTGCTAGGTTGCCACCTAAGCATATCAAAACTGACTTTGTGGCCCTGGGAGAGAAGGCGAAGCAGATAAGACCTTCCTATTGAGGGTCAAGACTGCGACTTGCTGCTTGGAGTTGCATGCCTGGCTGCCTGAATGGTGTCGAGAGCATTTTGGCTTCCTGAACTATGACATGATATTCCAAAGGGTGCTGAGCAGAGATGCATCCACCTATTGAAGAAGAGGCAAAGGGGTAGATTCTGAACCACATTTAGCGGGTCTGGATGTCCGATCCGGATGTTCATACCTGCTAAATGCCTGGATCGCAATGCTGGGAACAGAGTTCCCTGCATGTAGATCTGAGTTGTGTGAGGAGCTCTGTTTGTGGGCAGGAGGGGGCGGGCCGGAGGTAGAGAAAGGGTGGGCAGTGGGTGGTGCCATGACCTTGGACATACAGGACCAATTCCACGGTTGGCCCTCTGTGTCCAGGGATGGCCATTTAAATAGGGGATGCTGGAGCCTGGGCTCAGTGGATTGGTAGGAGGGTTCAGGGGGTTCCCCGCAGCCAGACCCTGGCTGGCTCGATCAGGGGTCAGGCTGCGGGGAAAGAAGACTTTGCAGTCTGCTGAGAATCGTGGCTCATGCATGGAGCTGTGGTGGTATGGCAACAGGACCCTGGGCGAACTGGTGAGATGCTGGACATCTGGCTGGCCAGAATTGGGGCATGGCCTGCATGTCCAGGCTGATAAACCCAATTCTGATTCTGCGGACACCTCTAGCCCCTGTGGGATCAGAATTGGGTGCTACCGGTATATGTCCTGATTCCGACCGGCCGGACAGTCAGGGAAACCCAGAACAGAATGGGCCTCAAAGTGTTTTCTGCAAAGTCAGACTAACCTATTTTGGAAAGTTTTAAACTAGTTTCATTAGGAATGGGTGAACAATGTCCGCTGGGTAAGTAAAAGCGCTCAGATTAGTAGAATTTGGTAAAAATGGAGAGCTGCATATACTAATGTTCATAGTAGTCCTGGTTTTGAACTTATATCCCAAAGGATTAGGTATTGAAATCAGTGCTGCAAATCCATAATTCGTCAGGATAGGGTTGTCAGAAATTCAAGACCTGTCTAAAATACCCCTACTGCAACTGTGTAAGTTTGCATTTATGAAGATATATCTTCAAGTGCAAATTAAAAGTATTGCTAATCTATTTTTATTTGGCATTTCAAAGTCAAAATTATTGTATTTTAGCTCAGTTTCATTAAAGAAACACCTCATCATGCCAAAAACTATTGCATGATCTGCCAGCAAGATAAGTTTGAATTTATTGTATGCTGATTCTGCAGTGTTTAGCAGACAATGCTATTTAATTGCTGTCTAGAGCATAATCAGGTAGCATAAGAATTCCAGTGGTCACCTACTATTGCACATTCAGTTCTAGTTCTGCATTTTTTATTTAGTTCAGGAATTGATCAGTAATCCATGGATCTGCTTATCTCTTGGCTTAAGCTGTCCAAACTGTATCCAACATATCTTGTTAAACTTTGTCAGAATCAGATGAAGATCTGGATCTGTATTTAGATTTTCAGTCTGGCATTCAAAAGCATTTGTCCTTTTTTTAAATGTGGACTATTTGATCAGATAATTTTGGCTGCATAAACTGCTATATGAACAAAATGTTTAATCAAAAAATGGGGCAGGTTGGGACAATTTTATAAAATCCTTTTTGCTTGCGTTTATTGCCACATAAATACTAAAATGAACCCACAAGGGGTATCTTTATAAAGGATTTTTCACATCTACACCCTTGTGTATGAACATAAAGGCTTCTTATAAAACTACCCCATGTACATGTGGTGACAAAGCATATATTTTTTACATGACTTGAGGGTAGGCATGTATGGGGAGGAGTTAGGGCGCAGTTACAAAAGTATACAAGTAGATTGCAAAACCACTCATCTACAAACATACCTCTGCCCCATAATGTACACCAGCTTCTGAAATGGTGCAAATATATTTGGCCACTTTTTAGTCATGATTTAGGGATCATCCTCGATCAAAACTTAAACTTACAAGCTCATGTTAAAGCACTTACCACAAGTTGAGAATCATACAAAAACTAAAGCCCCTACTAAGTTACAATGACTTCAGAACTGTCCTACAGGCCATAATCACACCAATATTGGACTTTTATTACTAAGGTCTGCCAGCAACAACAATCCATCCTCTCACAGCAACAAACAAATGTGAACACAACACCAATCCTGGCACAACTTCACTGGCTCCCAATCAGGAGTCGTGCAAAATGCAAAGCCATTATTAACATATTCAAAATACTCCAGAATGAATCGGCTGAATCACACCATCCTAATAAAAATATACCCAGAAAACCACCTATCAAGAACAAACAAACACTCTAACCACGCCAAAGGATTTCTCCAAAGTCAAACAGTGCACTGCAAATAGAGCCTTTTCACTATATGCATCAAACCTATGGAACTCCCAACTGCTCTGCATTTCTCAGCTAAACACAAATCTGCTCCATACTACCTCACATACCATCGCTACATCTACATTCCCAACTTTCCGAACACTGGAATTATTTGGGAAGCCTAGAATAGCCTCTTTAGTACAAATGTCAGCATAGCTAGAATAAAGACTATTGCAGTGCTTTATATTTCTGTAGGGGTGTGTTTATTGTTCCCTAACCTTACAAACATCCCCCACCTGTGCATTCTATTCTTTACAACTGTGTCTTGTGCCCTCCCTGGCAAAAGATACACCAGTTCAATACAGACATGTCACAGACAGACATCTTTATGGGACGTGTTGAAGTTCAGAGCAGATATTTTTTTAAGTGCTGGTCTTATTCCATGTTGCCACTGGTTTAACGTAGGAATCTGGGAGAAACACTCAGGAGGTGCATGTGCTCTTCCTGAATAAGATTTCCACATTTCTGTGGCTTGCCACGCCCTTGTTGTACCCCATCCTGCCCACATTCTAAGCGCCCTGTTTTCACGTTGTGTACGTGCAGGGCCATGTGGTTTAGGAATACGACTCTAGACATTTTTGTGAGGAAAACATCTATCCCACACGTCTAGGTGGCCTATTTTCATTTTGAAATGACCCACAAAGTGTATATTTTTATGCCAGTCGAATTTTAGAACAGGCCATTTATGTGCATATTTGGCCACATGTGTGAAAATTACTTTATAAAATTACTCCCTATATGGATAAAGCCAGTGAAAAGAAAGGACTCTGCAAAGATCTGGGTTTCCTATCAAGTTATAAACCATACATTTCTACTGCTGTCACCTTCTCATCACCCATTCATCTCTTCCTCTGCTTTTATGATTTACTTATACAGTGTGTCAGACGGGTGCCTGGGTGAGAATGTTCACAGTCTTGGCAAAGGCATAAATCAATATGATTTGCAAGGGATTGTGGGAAATGCAGTCAATTCACACCAGACACAGCCGCTCACAATAATTAGTTGTGCTTGAGTGTAAAGCCAATAAGATATTTATTTATGGGGTTATTTCTCCCAACACAGATATGCTTGGTAGCACATAAAACAGGATACTTGCTTTCATTGTTAAACTTGGAAAAACAAAATCAGGAAAACAACAGCTGAACTTGTCAGGCAATCAAATCAAAAGAATAAAGACCTGGTTGGTAACAAACTGGTCTTTTCTGTAGGCTCTAGCTAATATTTTCTTAGCAGTGCTTTAATCGACAAACAAAACCCACAAATTAGGGAAAAACTGTTCTTTTCAGGTTAACTTCTTATATCTTCACACATAGACTCAGAAGTGATTTCCTCAGAGCTCACAAGCAATTAGGTAAGGCTCAATTGCTAGCAGTTACCCAGCTGAAACCCCTTAGCTGGCTTGCTTTCTACTGCGTGGCTCAAATCCTACTCAGGAGCTTTTCTGAGTAGATTAAAGAACATGTTTGTATTTCTTTGTGATGGTTGTTGTACTTTGTAACAGAAAATTACCAAAGGAGTTCAGACAGAGAGCAATCCATGTATTCACAGCCTTTATCTACCACCGCTCCCCCTTCTTCAACAATCATGGGTTCAATATCATGGATTGGCACAGAGGAATTTCTCAATGGAGCACTCTCAGGAGAATACTTGTTTCCCTGCTGTCTTTCAAGGGTATAGCTAGGGCATAGATCAGTGTTCATACCTGAGCTTCCATTGCTGTTAGAGTTCCTCTCTAAATAGCCTGGCCAGTATGTAGTCCAGTTCTTATGTCCAGCCTTCCAATCCAGATCCCTGGACACTGGATCTCTCTTCACATACCTTCTGGCACGGGTCTTAGGGTCCCTTCCAAGTGCAGCCGTCTCCCTCACAGGTACCGTCTGGAGATTCCTAGCTCTGCAGCACCACTCCTCTGGCTTTCCCGAGTCCAATGGTGTATGCTGGCCTTTGGAACGCCTCCCAGTATACGTACTGCTCTGGACTCCTTTAGACCTCCCAAATGTTTTTCTCTTCTTTCTTCCAAAGGGTTTCTTGCCCTCTCTGTCCGTCTGCTCTGGCTTCTGCTTCTGATGATCCTCCAGATGATGAAGACGTCCAAGCTGAGGATCTCCAAGCTGATTCTGAGGATAATTCTCTGTAGAATAAACTCTACCTTTATTCTGCTTAGATGAGTGCTCCACCCTAGCACAGCACAGCTGTGCTGAATCAGGCCCTGCCCTTTGAGATGAGTGCTTGGGGATTACCTCATAGCCCTCTTGATTGAACACACGTTTCCCCACTTCAGCTCCTCTAATGGCTGTTGGAAACCTGGTGCATTCTGGGACTGGTAGTCTTTTATGGAAAAATTCTGTTTTCTTATTTCTACCAGAACTGACAGGTTGCTTGTTCAGAGTCATTTCACCTTTACTATAGCTCCTTCCTGAGCTATGATAAGCTTCCTTATCACAAGTGAAACCTCGATTTATGAGTGAATCAACTTACGAGTTTTCTGAGATATGAGCTGTCGCTTGGTCGATTTTATTTTTGCTTTATGATGCGAGCTGAGATCTGAGTTACGAGCTAGCGAGCGAGCTTACGCCACCCACCATCAGCGAATGTTCAGTTCATGTGGTTATCTTTGTTGATGAAAGAGAACATTCCATGGGTAGCACCTGCACATCTTTTAGATGGTTCTTTGCTTTCTCTCAACTTTTCACGTCGCGTATTGAATAAAAACTTCAATAATCTTGTCGTGTGAGCATCTCTGTCTTATTGCTGTTGCTTTGTTTTCGCATTTTGTTTATTTTGGAAAATTTCTTAGTTTTAACAACCATGGATCCTAAGAAAGTGAGTGCCAAGATCAGTGCTGAGAAGAAGAAAAGATGATGTCCTTGGATAAACAAGCAAATTGAGTTATGAGCTCGGTTACAGAACGAATTAAGCTCGTATGTCAAGGTTTCACTGTATATTCTTGTTTTGCTGTCTTTCGCTTATAGTCTTCTGACCTGAGGAAGGTGGTTTTGGCCCCAAAAGCTAATCCAAAAATGTATTAGACCACGTTCTCTGGAATGTTGTTTTCTCCATGTCAATTCCATAATTTACATAACCTTCTTTAAAACTTAACATTTTTACCCAGCATGGCAATGATTTTCAATACCAATGTTTTACAATGGATTGTTGGGGCTTTGCCAGTTGACCTTTTCATTCACGGTATCAAGATTTCTTAAAGATGTCTCCTTGGGGGTTTAAATGTCATAAGTTTATCTCCCTTCCATTATGCATTGCCTTTTTTAGCCATCATTTTAGAGCTTTGGATTCTCTGTTGGGAGTTTTGTGTGTGTGTGTGTGTGTGTGGTTCTGGTCCCCATGTGCACTTTGGAACAATTTTTAAACCTTTGTGTCTACTCAGTTCATTGGTAGTTTCTATCCTTTTAGTTAATATTATTCTTGATTTTAATTTCTGCTATATTATATTTTTTAAGTTGTATCAATTTAATTCTTAGCTTTTTAACAATTTGTTTCATTTTGTTATCCTTCACAGAGAGTTGTGCCTATACAATTGGTTGCAATTGTTTTAACGTTACAAGCTCAAGTAACTACGAGTAAGTTTGCATGTTGCCCCTCCCTCTCCATGCACTTGGATACTTATGGTCTAAGGCTGCAGACAGGTCTAGCTGTATAAGTCTTTGGTGCGACCTCATTTGGAGTACGGTGTGCAATTCTGGAGACCGCACCTTCAAAAGGATGTGAACAGGATGGAGTCGGTGCAGAGGGTTGCTACTAAAATGATTAATGGGCTTCATTATAAAGCATATGAGGACAGACTTAAGGATCTTAATTTGTACACCTTAGAGGAAAGGCGGGATAGAGATGATATGATTGAGATGTTTAAATACCTCCGTGGCATAAATGTTCAGGGAGAGAGCCTCTTTCAATTGAAAGCAAGTTCTGCTATGAGGGGACATGGGATGAGGGTGAAGGGAGATAGATTCAGGAGTGATATGCGGAAATATTTCTTTACAGAAAGAGTAGTGGATCCGTGGAATAGTCTCCCAGTGGAGGTGGTAGAGATGAGGACAGTAACTGAATTCAAAAAAGCATGGGACCAACACAGAAGATCTCTAAAGGTAAAAAGTGGACTGTTGTAGTTGTTGTTATGGAAGGACAGACTAGATAGGCCATGTGGTCTTTTTCTGTCATTATGTTTCTATGTTTCTAGAACAATGCAAAATAACCATGAACCTCCCTTTGAAAAAGATAATACCCAGAACACCAACGTTTATTATAAAGGAGTGAAAGAACCACGAGGAATAGTTGTTCGAGATACATAAGAGGAGTAACAGGTGACATGCTGTTATCAATCATCAGCTCAGTTTCATTCATACACTTTCCCTCCCCCCTATTCTGCAATGTTTTTTATGCTTTTGCTATTTTATAAGTATATATTTATTTTGATAATTTCTTCTCTTTTAACAGAATTGATGGTTTGTTAAAGTAGTAGTAGAACTACAGTAGAACATCTTTCTCACTATCCAGATATGAATCCAACTTGAATTACTAATTAAGTCGGTGCTTTCCATAATTTTATCCCAGATGACTCCGTTTTAGCAACTGAAAATTCACTTGACCCCCAGATGATGAAATCGAAATAGCAAGTCTCCAGCCTCCTTCCCCTTCCTCCACTCATCTAAAGCAGAAAGCAGTGGCAGTCAGCACAGGGCCCTTGTGTCAGTATGTAGTGCGTGCTTACTGACTCCAGTACTCTGAATGGGTTTCCAGTTTAACAGGAAGCTTACTCAGGCGGGGGGCCAAGGGCCTATGAACATTTACTGGTTCACAGGCCATATGCTGACTGGTTACTGCCACTACTTGGCATAGCTCCCAGAAGGGAAAATGGCCATGTTTGTGACCCCCTCCACTGATGTGATCCCATTTGGGATCCTGGCCGCAAGTTTAGGAACCACCGATCTAAGTGTTGCATCAAAGAGGCAATGAAAATATTATCCCAGGCATTATATATTGTTAGAATTGGAATATCATCTGTATGCATGTACATACTAAGACCAAGGCTTTGAACAAAGGTTGCTAGTGGGACCATGAAAATACTAGCAAGAATGGGGCTAGAATAGAGCCTTGAGGACCAGCACAGTGCAGAGTATATTCTGTGAAGACTGACTATGTTGTGTGCATTGTGAAATGTCATGTGGATAAGTACAAATCAAACCAGACAAGAACTGGCCCTCCTAGCTCAACATCACATAACCTGGAGAGTAAGAACTGGTGATCCACTAGGTCTAAGGCTGCAGACATGTCTAGCTGTAGAACTATGCAAAATAACAACAAACCTTCCTTTGAAAAAGATAATACCCAGAACACCAAAGTTTATTATAAAGGAGTGAAAGAACCATGAGGGAGAGTTGTTCAAGATACATAACAGCATGTCGCCTGTTACTCCCCTTATCAATCATCAGCTCAGTTTTACTCAGGCACCGTCACTCCCCCTATTCTGCAATGTTTTTTATGCTTTTACTATTTTATAAGTACATATATATTTCTTCCATTTTAACAGAGCTTATGTTTTGCTAAAAGTAGTTGTAGAACTATAACATCCTTCTCACTATCTAGATATGTAAGGACTTCATTTGGACAGAAATTAATGTCAGGCTGACAGATATTGCAGAGAGAGGCCCTAGTACTTTCTGCTGAATGTGCATGTCAGAGACACACCATTGAAAGGGTAGTGTTAGTATGGACAGTGAGTGTGAGATATGCATATTTACCTAGAAGCCATTCTCATTGACCCCGACACTATTAAAGTGATCATGTAGAACCAGTTGCGACAGAATGTAGGGAAGGATTGCAACAGGAGTCTGGGAAGCTTCCACACACATCAGTAGTAATGATGAAGGCATCGCAGATGACCTGCATGATTAGAGGGTGTAAAGATTTTCTGTTTCTCTAGCTGCTGCCTTTCTCTGCAGGTAGCTGAACTGCAATATGGGTGCAGTTGATGGCCCCAATACAGAGAGAAAATGTGCCAGCTCAGAAAACCTGTCACAGTTTTATCTACCTGCTGTTCTTGCTCCGGGAAAGCAATATATTGATTGACTCTCCTGAGAAAAGAGCTCAGAAACTGAATGATGTAGAATGAGGTAGTTGACAGCCTTGTGCCAGCAGTGCCCCCAGACATATTTGGAAGCTTCTAGTGGCAAGGAAGTTCAAAGCTGGAATAACATTCACTTACACTAGCACGGCTTGTCCTCTTCAAACAGTGGGCTGTGACCGTGGCCCTAGCTTATGACATAGGTAGGCAATGGTCTCATTCTTGAACCTAAACTTGAGCATGCATTGCTCCTTAGACAAATCTAGGAAATGTGGCATATGCCTTTAAACCCATCTGCAGAGGGTACCACCACCTCTGTTTTCAATTCTCCAGGTCAAAGAACACAGGAACCACTCATGTGGAGAATACAAGTGAGAGGAGAGGGAGGAAGCAAAGTGTAGAGGAGAGGAGAGAAAAGTAGCGTGGAAATACAAAGGAGGGCAAGGAGAGAGCAGAGAACAATGAAGTACGAATAGGAACAATGAAGTACGAATAGGAACCTCACGGTCTCATTCAGATTTTCAGTAATGCTCAGTTCTACAGATACTATGTCCCCAAAGGCAAGTTGTTCTGTTTGATCATTATTTATAGCAGATTTAAAAGTGAATGCTCATTTTTGATGCTATAAGTTCTTATGTTATAAAATAAGTAGTGGGTATCTATGTAAGCACCCCCTTTTGTACATGTCCCTGTTGTACTTCTGTGTAGTATTCCCTATACATTCACAATTACCCTCCTTTCTAAAATAGCACTGAATAGATAATCCTGTTTATATGTTCCATTTCTATAAAAATATTTGGTGCAGGGGGGTCGAGTTTGTCCTTACCGGAATGCAGCAGACACTCCCGGCACCGGCAGAGCCATCCCAGTGACATTGCGGTAGCGGGCCCTTAAAGCCCAGGGCCCTGTGAGCACTGCCGAGGAGTGAGTTTTTCCTTACCAGACTGCAACAGACGCTCCTGGCACTGGTAGAGCCACTCCAGTGATGTCTGGGAGCGAACCCATAAAGACCAGTGTCCCTCTACGGGAAGTGAAAGCAGGCATGTATTCAGGGTGTGATCCAAATGGGCATGTTCTAAGGGGCTCAATAATTTCCTTGGGCATCCCTTCGCACACTGGACGCATAAGAGGAATTTCACAAGTGGATGAGGCCGAAAAAGAAGACTCAATGATCTCAAAGCCAGAAAGTGCTTAAGGTACATGTCACCTACACGTCGGCAGAGACCCCTAGTTCCTGCCCCAAGTGTCCATCAAACTTGGAGGCACTGACCTCCAAGTTAGAAGTCAGCTCAAATACCTCTGAGTTATCCTTAACCAGCTCCTAAACTTTCAAGCCCACATCCAGAACACCACGAAGGCAGTATACTACAATCTCAGAATGTTATGCAATCTACACCCCTTCCTCTCCTACAAGGACTTCCGCACAGTCTGCTAGGCCACCATTACCCCCCCCCCCACTCGACTACTGCAATTCCATATACTATGGCCTACCCAAAAGCATCACCTACTCGCTACAACTAGCTCAGAACACCGCAGCTCGAACAAATTCCCGAACACCTAGGCACTCCCATATCGCTCCCATCTTAAAATCCCTCCATTGGCTACCCATCAACTGCAGGATCAAATTTAAGGCCCTCTCCATCATTCAGAAAGATCAGTATGATCTTGCTGCCCTTCACCTCCAAACGTCAATCAGCACCCTCAGCTCCCACAGACCCTCCAGGCAGACCACACTTAACCTGCTCAGCACAGTTTTGCAAAAGCACCCAATATGCCTGCCACAGATCCTTCCCTCTCTACGCCCCCACCCTCTGGAACACACTGCCACCCACCTTAAGAAACATCCAGGAGAGAAAAATATTCTACAGACACACCTGAAGACTCTTCTCTTCCAAGAACACTACAGCATGTCTTGATCCCCTCAAGAAGCTACCGGATCTACTGTCCCCCCACACCCCCCACATATCATACCACTGACATCTTGCTAAACTGACTTCCAGATCTTCCTCTCTTTTTATCTGTGCACTATTTTGATTGGTAGAAAAACGGTATACCAGAATCAGTTAGTTCAATTCAACATGTAAAACGTCTGATTCCTGCGACTGAAAACTTATGTTTGCCTGATAGTGGTGACTCTTCATTTGCACTCTCTTCCGCTAAGAGTTTGTCGTCTCCTCCCAGCTATTTAGCGGATTTTGATGCTCCCATGGGTTCCCTGTGTTTTGGTAGACCATGGCTACATCTTGTCCCCCCTCTCAAATGGATACTCAAGATGAGTTAGTGGAATTGGGGAAGCAGATGGCACCATTCCCTGTTCTGGTTTCCCTTTTCTTCTCTTTAGCTGTAGTTTTTCCACAGATGGAGGTGACACTTATGGACATCTGGCAGATCATTAAACATATTGATGTGTCTTTATCTACTATTTTCCAACAGTTTCCCAAATTCTCCACATCCACTGCTTGTCAAATGGAGAAGCAAGAGGGTAAAACTTCAGAATTGGTAGCTTCTGTTGGGAAGCAGGCCAATTGGATTACTGGTTTACGAGCGGTATCTGAAACAACCGCTAGTGGATCCTTGCTCCTCCAGTGACAGTTGGAAGCCCAGGAGAATGCTTTGAGGGTATCTAATCTGTGATTCCTAAATTTTCCTTATACTAGGTTCTTGTCCCCATCACAATTGCTTCATAAATACCTTAAGAAGATTATGTTGTTCTCGGACCCTACAGCTCTTGCTACCTCTAACATTTATTACTTACATAAAGCTGTTAAGGGCAGGAATAGGGAGCTGGATTGTCTAGATCAGCTCTCTTTGGCTGAATCTTAGACCTTCCAGCTTTTCTTGAATCCTGTATTAATGAAATACCTTTGTGTGATACATTGCTAGTAACGTTTGTATCTCTGCTAGATAAGTCCAATATCCTTTAACATTTTTTTTCAGTATAAAGCTGTTTCCTTTTGTGGCCAGCCTGTTAATGTATTCCCACACTGTTTCTAGGGCTACACAACAATGCCGGGAGGTGTTTTTGAACCTTCGGCCTAAAGTTCTAGCCGTAGGTGCAACATTTTTCTTGAAATTCCCATGCAAATGTTTAGTTGTGCATCAGGGAGTGCATTATACCTTTCTTGATCCTACTTTATTGAAAACTTTTTTTTGGTTGGGAAGAAGGAATAATTTGATTTATCTTTAATTCTTTGTCTGTTAATGGGCTAAACAGCTTAGTATAAAGTGAATCTAAATGTAAAGATATTCTGCTTCGGTCAGGGTTTAATTTGTTTCCTCCCTTATTTAGTTTTAACTGATTAGCTATGTGAGCTTTATCCCCCATGATGTGGGCTTGAGTCATGTTAACATTACTTTGGTGGTGTGTTTTTGTTTTTTGTTTTTTTTGATGACTGACTATCCAGGTTTGTATTGTATACAAAGCTTGATAATTTTCAATAAATATTTAAAAAAAAAAAACATATTTGGTACCTGTTCTTTATACATTTACACACTCCATGATCCAACTCCCATGTACCTTTCCCTGCGGGTAAAGTAGAAATATAATGCTATCAAGTCTGGGGTAATATTGAGCATGTTTTGATCAGCTTTTTTTTTTTTTAAATCACTGGATGATGTAAGCAAAAAATCTGCATATTCAGAAGCATTATCTGAATAGAGAGTGGCACCGGAAATCCAAATTATGTGGCCATTTTTCAGATATTTGCCACCATTACCCAAAGAGCGGTGATTTTTAGCTACTATGAGGCCAATTCCATAGGTGCATGTCCGGGCCATCCGAATGTCCAGAAATCTAAAAGGCCAGGAGATGCACCTGATTCTGCTCCCGTGGGGGCTAGACATCCCCATGGGATAAGAATTGCATCACAGTGGCTGGATGTCTGGGAGGTGCCCCAATTCAGGCATCCCGGTCATCCAGCCACTTGCCAGGCTCACTCAGTTAGACCCCATCATGGAGCCGCAAGGCCATAGTGTCCTGTCTCCATGGCACTGTGGCTCCATGAGGGAGCCACGATTACCAGCTACCACCAAAAATATTCTTTCCCAGCAGCCCAACACCCAATCCAGCCTTCTGTGGCTAGGATCGGGCTACAGTGAATCCCCTGCACCCCTCACCTTTCTGTCTCCGCTGGTCTCCGCTGACCACTCACATCCAGGGAGACTTATTCCACCTTCGAAGTGGAATAAGTCTCCCATCTAACTGTGGGACCCCTGACCTACAGAGCTGACCTCAGAATCAACCTTGTACATTTGGGATTGCAACCACGCCTGCTGCCTGCCCTTGCTCCACCCCCGGCACACCCCCTCCTCCCACAAACAGAGCTCCCCGCACAAGTGGCCTGAACATGCGGGGAGCACTGCTGCTGACGGAGGGCTGCAGCCATTTAGTGGGTCTGGACATCCGGCTTGGACTTCCAGACCTGCTAAACGAAGACTGGAATGATAAGCTGTCTGATTAGCACTTAGGACAGCTTTTCACATGTTGGGTTCTATACTATCATAATCATATGTACTAAGATAAGTTTTAAGAATTCTTAATAAATACTGAGGGCTCGATTTTCAACTGGGTGGTGCTGTGCACCCCGGCATTGAAAATCTGGGTCTCGCCGCACAACCCGGAAGCTGCAAGAGCTAGACAGGTAGCATTGATTTTCGATGCTACCCACTTAGTCCCTGTGCCTGAAAGATAGGCAAGGAAAAACCTCACCTACCTTTAAGGCACAGAAGGCTAAGCAGGTAGCATCAAAAATCGATGCTACCCAGTTAGCCCTTTCCTCCGCCCCCGCTCTGCCGCTAACATGCCCTGATGCTAACCGCATAGCCACCGGGATTTTCGAAGGGCGCTATCCATGTAGGTGCCCTTCAAAAATCCCAGATATGGAATTTACCTGGGAAACTAGGGCAGTTACCCAGGTAAATGCGTTTGAAAATCGGGTCATGAATTTTTGACAGTGCTGTTTGGGGAAACCGATGATAATATGATTGGGAGATGAAATATGTTCTTGAGGTTACAGACCTACTCCCATGTTTGGTTCTCCTTTCTTTTAAAAAAAATTTATTGCAGTGATTTATATGTTTATAACCTGAAATACTCTGAATATTTTGCCATTTGATTTATTTGTGGTAAACCCATGTATCGGAATATTTTTTTTCATTCTTAACTTGAATACTTTGTACCTGCAAAGTATGTGCATTGATAGGAAACAAACTACACTGAAAGCTGCTGGATTTTCAAAGCTTACAGGCCCACGCTGAATATCATAGCTTTAATCATGGGAGCATATAGGGCTATTTTTTATACTATTTTTTGGTGAGCCACTTAATTTACCTGCTCCTTAGACCTTTCTTGTCAAATACAAAAACTTGCTAAAAATTCTGTATTGGAGTAAATATCTAGTAGAGAAATTTGAATATATTTGTAAGCTTACTGCCATTCTTTGATGCTGTCTTTCTGGTCCTGATAGATTTGTCTCAAATGTAATGTAAGAATTGATCAGCTACTGGGCAGGTCTCTCTGGGTGAAGTGTCCCAGAAGGGGCAGTTCGGTTTTGAGAGCTCTTGGGGAGTGATGGATGAGTAGGTCTAGGAGGGCCATTGCTTAAGAAATTACTTTTGGTTAATTCTGGGGAAACCTTTTCTTACTGTAAGGTAGGAATTGAGCTTAATAGGTAAACTGGAAGCTCATTACTTCCTAGTGAAAGTAGCGTGTTCTGGGCTACAGTTCTGAATTGTTATACATGAATTTTACTTACTGATGTATTTACATGCTACAGATGTATTTTAGATTTGATTGTATTTTACTGCTATGTATGTTATATCATGATAAGGATGCCATGCATGAATAGTTATTTATCAATATATTTGTACATTTGAGATTAATTCCAATTATACCCCTCATCCCTTTGGAACTCTCTTCCCTACACCCTAAGAACATTACCAATCTCCCTACATTCCTCAAATACCTAAAAACATATCTTTTTATAGAACACTTTGGATCCCCCTCATAATCACTAAACTACACAATGCAACACATATATGTAAATAATATGTACATAACAGTTAAAATGTTATTTTGTATATCTATGTTAATCAAGTGTCAAAAGTTTTATATCAACAAAAGGTTGAAATGTCAGATGCTAAAATGTTCACTTGTTTAAAAATATGTTCAATGTATAATGTTTTGTTCTCTGAAAACCGCTTTGACCCGGTGAAAAGCGGTTTACAAATATAGCTAAATAAATAAAATAAATGAATTTTAGAAGAGGGATGCTACATCCGTGAAACAAGCCAAAAATTAAGGACAAATATTCATCTTGAAATGTTTCATAGGTAAACATTTCTCAAAGGAAGATCGCTCCCTTACGGGCATTATAATAAAGGCACTTAAAGGAAATATTGGGAGTAAATGAACTGAAAACATGGAGGCCTTTTCCAACAAGTACATCCAAGGCCACTATGCATCCGGTTGAAACTGGACACGCAGTGGTGGTAGATGTGATTCTGATCTCATGGGGCATGTCATAAGAACATAAGATATGCCATACTGGGTCAGACCGAGGTCCATCAAGCCCAGTATTCTGTTTCCAACAGTGGCCAATCTAGGTCATACGTACCTAGCAGTATCCCCAAAAGACACAGGTTTCACAATGCTTGTACTGGATCAAGCATTGATTATCCTGGGTCCCTTTTTAATAGTGGTTTATGGACCTTTCATCCAGGAACTTGTCCAAACCTTTTTTAAACCCAGCTACACTAACAGCCCTTACTACATCCTCCGGTAACAAATTCCAGAGTTTGATTACACGTTGAGTGAAAAAATATTTTCTCTTATTTGTCTTAAATAGTTTACCCTGTAGCTTCATTGCATGTCCCCTAGTCTTTCTATATTCTGATAGCGTAAACAATTGATCCACGTTTATCTGCTCCACTCCATTCATTAATTTATAGACCTTTATCATATCTCCCCTCAGCCGTCTCTTTTCCAGGTTGAAGAGCCCCAACCTTTGTAGCCTCTCTTCATAGGAGTAGCCTTCCATCCCCTTCACCATTTTGGTGGCTCTTCTCTGTACTTTTTCTAATAATGCTATGTCCTTTTTAAGATACGGTGACCAGAACTGCACACAATATTCAAGGTGCGGTCATACCATGGAACGATACAGAGGCATTATAATATCCTTTGTTTTATTTTCCATCCCTTTCTTTATGATACCTAGCATTCTATTTGCTTTCTTGGCTGCCGCGGCACACTGGGCAGAGGGTTTTAACATGTTATCCACGATAACTCCTAAATCTTTTTCCTGGGTGGTGGTTCCCAATGTGGAACCTTGCATTGTGTAACTATAGTGTGGGTGGTTCTTTCCTAGGTGCATAACTTTGCACTTGTCCACATTCAATTTCATCTGCCATTTGGATGCCCAGTCTTCCAATTTATCCAGATCCTCCTGCAGTATTCCACAATCCTCTTATGTTTTAACAACTTTAAACAGTTTTGTATCATCTGCAAATTTGATAACCTCACTCGCTTTTCCCTTTTCCAGGTCATTTATGAATATGTCAAAAAGTAGCGGACCCAGTACAGATCCCTGGGGTACTTCACTATTCACCTTTTTCCATTGGGAATATTGGCCATTTAGCCCTACCCTCTGCTTTCTATCTTTTAACCAGTTCCCGATCCACAATAGTACACTGCCTCCTATCCCATGACTTTTTAGTTTCGCCAAAAGTCTCTGATGAGGGACCTTATCAAAAGCTTTCTGAAAGTCCAGATACATTATATCAACTGACTCACCTTTGTCTACCTGTTTATGCACACCTTCAAAAAAACATATCAGATTAGTAAGACAAGATCTTCCTTGTCTAAAGCCATGTTGGCTGTCTCCCATTAGGCCATGACTATCTACATGCTGTGTAATTTTGTTCTTTATGATGGTTTCTACCATTTCCCCCGGTACTGACGTCAGACTCACCGGTTGGTAATTTCCCGGGTCACCCCTAGAACCCTTTTTAAAGATTGGTGTTACGTTGGCGACCCTCCAATCTTCAGGTATTACAGATGATTTTAATGAAAGTTCACAGATTACCAATAGCAGGTCCGCAATCTCATATTTCAGTTCTTTCAACACTCTTGGATGTATACCATCCGGTCCAGGTGATTTGCTACTATTCAGTTTATCAAATAGTTGTAATATATCTTCCCGGTGTAGCGATATTTCTCTCAATTCCTCTGCAGTATCACCTTTAAATGCCACTTCAGTCTTGGGTAACATTCCTACATCTTCCTCAGTAAAGACCGAAGCAAAGAATTCATTCAGTCTCTCTGCTATAGCCTTGTCTCCTCTTACTGCCCCTTTTACCCCTCTATCATCTAATGGCCCAACGGACTCTCTCACAGGCCTTTTGCTACGAATGTACTTGAAAAAGTCTTTATTTCGTGTTTTTGCTTCCGTAGCAAGTTTCTTCTCAAATTCTTGCTTTGCGTGCCTTATCAATGCTTTGCATTTAACTTGCCAGTGCTTGTGCTGTTTCCAGTTTTCCTCGTTTGACTCTTTTTTTCCATTTCCTGAAGGATTCTTTTTTGGCAGCAACAGCCTCTCTGACCTCACCTTTAAACCATGCTGGCAGTTTTTTGGACTTTCTTCCACTTTTCTTAATGCGTGGAATACAGCTGCTCTGGGCTTCGAGGATAGTATTTTTAAATAACACCCAAGCTTGCTGTAAGTCTTTAATCTTTGCAACCGCTCCTTTTAGTTTTTTCTTAACTATATTCCTCATTTTATCATAGTCTCCCTTTTGAAAGTTAAAAGGTAGTACTGTGGATTTCTTTACTATCCCTTCTCCACTAATTAAATCAAACATGATCATGCTATGATCACTATTGCCAAGTGGTCCCAACACCCTTATTTCTTGCACCAGATCTGGCATTCCACTAAGGACTAGGTCCAGTATGGCTTCCCCTCTGGTCGGTTCATGAACCAGCTGCTCCAAGAAGCAGTCATTTATTTCATCTAGAAACTTTATCTCCCTAGCTTGTCCTGCCGTAACACTGACCCAGTCGATAACAGGGTAATTGAAATCACCCATTATTACTACTCTGCTGTGACTTTTGTTAGCTTCCTTGATTTCTTTGAGCATTTCATCATCCATTTGTTCATTCTGGCCAGGCGGTTGATAGTACACTCCCACTGCCATCACCTTCCCCTTCATACATGGAATTTCAATCCATAGAGATTCTACAACAAATTTTGTTCCTTGCAAAACTTCAATCCTTTCTGACTCAATGCCCTCTCTAACATAGAGCGCAACTCCTCCACCAATTTGATCAGTTCTATCATTACGATATGGTTTGTATCCAGGTATCACAGTGTCCCACTGGTTATCCTCCTTCCACCATGTCTCTGAGATTGCAATCATATCTAACCTCTCATTTAGTGCTATATATTGTAACTCTCCCATCTTATTGTTTAGACTTTTAGCATTTGCATACAAGCATTTTAGAGACTGTATTTTATTAATATTAATCTGGCTATTGGTAGGTATGGGTAATTTGGAATCTTTACGCTCTGTCTGCACCTTACTCAAGGGCATTTGGGCTACTATACTCTTTTTTGGAACCTCACTGCTTTTGGTAGTATCCTTCAAGGATACCTTCATCCGAACCATGCGCTCCTGGGCGACTGTCTGCTTTCCCCTATTTTCTAGTTTAAAAGCTTCTCTATCTCCTTTTTAAAGGTTAATGCCAGCAGTCTGGGATCAGAATCATGTGGGATCAGAATCATGTGGGATCAGAATCACGTGGGATCAGAATCACGTCTAAGCTTGTATGTGCAGTCCCAGACCTGATTCCTGTCAGCCTGCACATACAGGCTCCTGCTCGGCTAATTCAGTCTGGCTCCTGAATGGAACCGCGGCGCTATGGTGCCCGGTTGCCATGGCACCGTGGCTCTATTCAGGAGCCGCAGTCCTTGGCCGCTGACAAATATTTTCATTCCCAGCAGCCCGACCCCCGATCTGGCCTTCAAAGGCCAGGGTCAGGCTGCAGGGATTCTCCTGCACCACCTCCTACCTTTGCCACTTCCCTGAGCCTGCCGTCCCCCGCTGTCTAGGGGAACTTATTCCACCTTTGACATGGAATAAGTTCCTCGTTCAGTCTGCCGACCCCGCGTGTACAGGGCCGACATCAGAATCGGCCCTGTATGTCCAGGGCCACAGATCGTTCACTGCCCGCCCTAACTCTGCCTCCACACCTCCCTTTTCCCACCCCCATCTAGCCTCCCCATACAAACTCCTTGTTTATATAGGGAGGTTTGGCGGGGACAGGAAAGGGGGACGAATAATCATCCATTCCCGCTATTCATGTTACAGAATAGACTTCATTGTAAGTAAAGATGATTAAACGCTTTGAAACTAACCTAGAAGAACTCAACGACACTGGCTTTTTTACTATTGTCTTATATAGGGCATTTTAATTGTAAAGTGTTACGGTATCATCACCTTTCTTTGGAAAGCTTCAATGGCATACACAGATAGCCTTGTTTGTTTTTGCTCAGCTTGTTTGTTGAACCTTATTTCCACATATTTACGGGGCCTAAAGCAGCAACCACAGGCCCTTGTATTTATTTTTGTTTTTTATTGCTGTATTATGTCATTAGTTTGATCCTTCTGTAAATCACTTTGGATCAAATTTCTCTTTGAGGGAGACAATATACAAGTAAAACATAGCAAAATAGTCTACCTCAATATGAGACTTCAGTATTTTTGTAGCATAAAAAAAAACACAGGCAGAATTTCTTCAGCTTTTCTGTCATTTCTGTAATTTAGGAATTTTGTTGAAGTGAGGTCACAATATTACTAAATTTGGTGTGTAATGTCCTAAACTGTGAAGTGATTTTGTAAAAGTGTACTTTGCAAGGAAAATAGTGCAAAACACGTAGAAACATGCAAAAATGCTGAAGTACAGGCTTTTGTGCTATTTTTTGCATGCCTACTAAAGCCCATGCCAGAAATACGTTTGAGCTGCATTACTAGCAAAAGGGCCCATGCTAATTCCAAGAAGCACATGTGCATCCATCCCCCTGCAGTTAATGCAACACTAAGATTGTTCACCATGCAAGCTGGCACACAGTGGCACCTAACATCACCCACTGAGGTTGAATTAAGTGCACCCATGCTAAAGGTAGCAAGCTAATAATGCCTCCATTCTGATCCTGACCTACCCAGTCCCCGCCCCATCAAGTACCAGCCGGTTAGAGTGGGATCTTTAGCATGGGGATCTATGCTACTTTTTAGTGTGGTGTTCTTACCATGCATTAAACCCTATGCATTTTATTTATTTAAATAAATAAATAAAATGCTACGGGGCAGCACACTTTAGTAAACATGCCCATAAGTGCAATTTTGCAAAATTACTTCACAAAATTATTCTTTGCAGTAGGAAACTCATTTAAAGTTTGCTTTGTGCAAAAGGTTATGTAAATTTGGCATTAATGAGCTACTAGAAACATAGAAACATGACGGCAGAAAAACACCATATGGCCTATCTAGTCTGCCCTTCTATACCAATTACAATAGTCCCCTTTTTCCTTTTAAGAGATCTGTGTTTGTCCTATGCTTTCTTGAATTCAGATACTGGCCATGTCTCTACTACCTCCAGTAGGATACTATTCCATGCATCTACCACTCTTTCCATAAAGAAATAGTTCCATATATTACTCCTGGGTCTATCCCCTTTCACCCTCATCCTATGTCCCCTCATAGCAGAGCTTGCTTTCAATTAAAATAGACTCTCCTCTTGTGCATTTATGTCATGGAGGAATTTAAACATCTCCATCATATCTCCTCTATCCCGCCTTTCCTCTAGAGCTCTTGCAAATGTAAATGCTTGTCATCTTCTCTCTGTGATCTCTTGCATTTTATGAAGGCCACCCTGTTTTTCTTCACCTTTTCATCTGCTTCTTTTGAGAACCATAGTGGCCTCCTTTTCCTAACAAAAAGATTTGTTGCCCTTTTTTATTTAGCTGTATTTATATACTGCCTTTTGCTGGGTCAAAATGGTTTACATTGTATTTTAATTGGTAACGTCTGGAAGAGAAATAGAAATCTTGGTAAGAGCATCATCTTTATAGTAGCAGTCCGTTCAAACCATGACAAATATCCCCACTCCCATCCATCCAGCCAGCTCTCCACCTTTCCAAATAGTCTATGATAATTCAGTTTATATAATGCTTTTTATTACTAATGTAAATGCCAAGATATCTAATACTCTCGTTTGCCCATTTGAACTGATATTTCTTTTGTAACTTATCCTGTGTGTCTCTTTGTGTAGTTAAATTTTAAAATGTCTGATTTAGACCAATTGATAGTGAAACCCGATAATTTACCAAATTCTTCTAATTCCCACATTAAATATTGGATTGATGCCCAAGGCTTACATACACTTAAGATTATATCATCTGCAAATAATGAAATTTTATATTCATTCCTTCCTATTTTTATTCCCTCACTCTTGCTGCAAACGGTTCTAGTGAAATATCAAAAAGTAGCGTGGATAATGGCAACCCTGTCTTGTTCCTCTCTCTTGACCAAAAAATTCTGAATAAGCACCATTCACTCTTACACATGTTTTTGGGTTATGATATAACGCCTTTATCCAGCTCAAGAATTCAACCCCTAAGCCCATTCTTTCCATTACATTGAACATAAATGGTCAAGATACTTGATCAAAAGCTTTTTCAGCATCACGAGATAACAGTGCTTCTTTCCCATTTTATTCTATTGACCAAATCATATTCAAAATCTTTCTAATATTATCAGCAACTTGTCTACCTGGAATAAAACCAGCTTGATCACTATGTATCAACTTACCAATCAATTTATTCAAGTATTTCCATAGCCACAATGGTAAAAGAGAATGCTTATAAATTGTTGTTCAGATGGTATTGGACTCCATTATGTAAAAAAAGAGCTGGAAGGGGGATTAATGATCAATGGTGGAGGGGATGCAATGAGAAAGGGAATTGGTTGCATATGTGGTGGAATTGTAAGTGGATACAAGCCTTTTGGATTGAGATTTTGGAGTTTATATATAACATGACAGGATATTGAATACAAAGAAAGCCAGAGATTTGTTTACTACATCAATTAGATGTAGACATTCCAAAGAGAGTTAGTAGAGTGATAGATCATTGTATAGTAGCTGCTAGAAATGAAATAGCACAACATTGGCAGGGGACATCCATGCCACAGAAGGCAGGATTTGTGAAAAGAGTGGCAGAGGTGTGTGTTGATGCATACATTGACGGAGATGAGGCGGGGGACAGGTGAGAAAGTTGTGGAACAATGGAAGAGTGTGTGTAAGTGGTTGGAAAATGGAAGGAAGAATGAGTGGGAGAGCTCGAGAAAATATAAGAGGGATTGTATACAAAATTTAAATAAAATGTTACTGGAAGGATAAATGGTGATTGAGTGAAAGGAGAGAGGATATTCAATAATGGATGAGGTTGGATGAGCGGGGGAGGGTGGAAGAGGGTGGTTAGAAAGGGAACAATATAAAGAGTATTTAGAGTAATATATGACTTAATAGAATATATAATTGTTAATAAATACAAATGATGTGGGAAGTTTGATACATAAATGTTATGTGTAGTGTGATACATTTTAAGTGATGTTTTTAATGATACTAAATACTTAATAAAATGATCAAATGGAGAAAAAAAAGATGGTTTACATCGGACATATGTGAATGTACAATGAGCAGCATGTCAACTATGTACAACCATGCAACATTCACATAGGGCATAACTGTCTACAGCTGGGAAGTATGGTCAAGAGAAGGAAATTAGTTCAATTTACTCCCATGGGGGGTGTGTGTGTGTGTGGGGGGGGGGGTTAGGTTAAAATATCCCCTTTCAGTTTTGCTCATTGCTTTTCTACATGCCCCAGCTGTTCCCATCTCACTAATGACTCCTTAAGGACTGTCCATTTTTGATTGGATTTTATTAGTCCTAGTTCTAATACTGAAAATCTGGTGATCACTGGATGCGAGATGATCTCCCACTATGACATCAGGAACACTTTTCCAATTGGTAAGCACCAAGTCCAGTATGGCCCCTTCACGTGTGAGTTCTGTTTACTAGTTGCCAGAATAGTTCTCCATTTAGAGAATCTAGGATTTCCTTACTTCTAGATGACACCGCAACAGGAATGTGCTAATCAACATCCGGCATATTGAAATCACCTATCAGTAGCACATCTTTCATTGCAATACTGTGTATGTCTTCTATTAAATTTCTGTCCACTTTTTCTCTCTCACACACAAATGCAAATGGATTTCCCTTTCCCTCTTTCTAGTTTAACCCACCGTCCCTCCTTGTTCCCTTTTAAGCCCTGTAATTCTATAGTTTTAATATTTTTTTTTTACATATAGTACCACTTCTCCTCTCCTTCTTCCTCCCCAATCCTTCCTGAATAATGTATAACCTGGTAGAATTACATCTCAGTCATGGATGTCCATGAACCATATATCTATAATTGCCGCTAAATCCAAGTTAGTCTCTGCCATTAAAGCCTCAAAATCTGGGATCTTATTTTCCATGCTATGGGCATTTATTCACACTGTTTCCAGATGCTGCCCCTTTTACCGATTGCTACAGAGGTGTTACAGTATTTAATGTTTCGCTTACCTGGAGGCTTTCTTCATCCATCCCCAATGAACCTAATTTAAAGCTATCTTTGGTAGGTTAGCCAGTCTGCTGTGGAAGAAACTTCAATCCTTCTTGGACAGATGGACACCATCTCTTCTCTGCAGCCATTGGAAAATTATCCAGTGGTCCAGGAAACCAAAATGCTCTTGATAACACCATCCGTGCAAACATGCATTCAGGATGAGAACTTTTCTGCCTCAGCCTTTTTCCTTAGCAAGGAGGATTGAAGAGAATACCACCTAAGCACCTATCTGCTTCACCCTCTGACCCAGAGCCATGAAGTCCTCTTACTATTTAATGGCCATTCTGTGAAGAACTTTTTTAAAAAGGTTTCTCATGCATTGTCATGTGCAATGTTCTTGCTGTAGCAAAAGATGAGAAATTTCTCCTGAAGTTTAAAAAAGGATATAAATAAGCCACAGGCCCAGTTGCATCTCTTAGATAAATTTTGCGCAAACAAGTACTAAGCTGTGAATATTTTTGCAGGTTAGAACATAAGGGCAGTTAATGAGAAAATTATGATATTCTCCCAGCACAATCAACTGATTCTTTTTTTTCACATTTGGGCGAATTATGATGTTTTTTTAGACAAATATAAAAATATACCTTTAAAAATATGTGTGTTCACTTATTATTTGAAGTCTAGATTTCTGCATGAAGTAGACAATAAGAAATATTCTGAAGCAATTGTTATAAATCAAAGTAGTGAATTATAGAGATGGTCCGATTTATGAATGGAAGATTTATTTTTCCAAACTTGTTATAATTTCTCAAACAAGGTGATTTTCTGCTGGAAAATGAAATGCATTCATGCTATCCACGAAGTAAAGAGCTTGATGTAGCATTAATCAATAACACTCTCTTATAGGAAGATGAAGGCAAAATTCAACGCATAAATTTCAAGCTATTGTCATTTTACTGGCGGCAGAGGGATCAGATGATAGGGTGAGTAGTATTTACATTTTCCCTAAGACAAATATTTATTAAATTGTGTTTTCTTCCTTTCTTGAGTTATTTTTACAATTGCAAAATAACACTTTCAGTGTATGCTTAGGAAAGTTAGCTAACCTGTTTTATATCCACAATGAGCAAAGAGTTACCTGAGAAATGGGAAACAATTGTGACTACTTGATCTTCTGAAAAAAGAAATCTGTCTCTTGAGCTCCAAAGTGTCATTTCCTAAGCAGCCACAGTGCCCAGTTTAGATTTATTATTCTCCATTGATTGCCTCATTCTGTTGGAGGACATTTCTGGCAGTAAAGTAGCATACCCAACACATCCATCCTGATGTGTCAAAGATCTGTCGGGTCGATGACTCTTTTTGAACTTTGCTGTTTCAGAAAAACACTGTTGAGTATTATAGGCACACGTTTGACATTTTTTGTAGATGAAAATCAATCTTCTTTTGTGTGTTATTTCTGAACAAGCCTTGGCTGTGATTGCAGAATCGTCAGTTGTATGATGCTAGAGGGAAGAAAACAGTAGTAGGTAGGGATACAAAGTTGTCTGATCAAAAATCATAAGAGAAAATGTTGACAGGGTTTATTAAGAGCATGAACACTAGCAGTATGCTGTTTGTAGAAACAGAGTCCTACTGAACTCTTAAAGATAAGAAAAAGTATATATTTGACTTTCTCACCCGATGACAAGAAAAATAAATTGTACAATACAAAAATAGCAGAGAATATAAATATCATCAAAAGTAAAACACAAATATCCTCTGTCTCATAATTCCAGCATTCCAAATATCTTACTTGTGGTGATCCAAACCTGGGAAAGAAAAGTTTTGGAAGGAAAAAAGAGCTCAGACCAAATTGCCTAATCCAAAGCTTTCAAAACTTTCACATCACTGGTCAAAAACCCAGCAGTAGGAAGTTGTTTTCTGCCCTGATAGTTGATCTGGTTTAATGATAATGTAAATCAGATAAAGAATATTCTTTGGGAACATGCCCTGATGCAGGTCTTATGAAATGCTGCAGTTTCGGAATGAGAGCAGATGAACGAAGTGAGGTGAGATAAGAAAAGACCACTGGACAGTTTTCCATTAATATGTATTCATATTGAATGAATTTTATAAAAATGATTGGCTGGTGGAAGCTTTTCGACCGGGGATGTATTTTGAATTACAGGAGTCCATACCAAAGACTTGGAGGAATGATCTCAGCTCTGAGGGCTCAAGATAAGCTTTAATATCCTCAACAGATGAAACTTGAAAAATGACCTTTTGACCACCTCCTCAGTATAAGATTGAGGTTTTTTTAATTGAAAGTTTTGAAATATACATTTCAGATTAATACAAGGAAATGCCTTCAATCAAAAGAAAATTATAAAACAGAAAAAAAGTCAAACGGTCACAAGGTATAGCCCACATTATGGGGAGATGTTGCCCTAAGCATTTAAAGAAATTCCATAGTAAGAAATAAAACAATTAAGTCTCAATATAAGACTGAAAGGATAACTCATTGACTAAAATGATGTCCAAATGTGAACTTCAGAAAAAAATTATGATAGTCTGTTAATTAATGCATACTTCACCTCTGGAATTCCAAGTGTACTGGGTTTGAACGAGATTAACATTTGCACCAAGGTAAACTTTAATAGAAGAGATCTGTAGTTCAAGCTAGTTAAAAAGTAGAAGTACAGAAGAATGATATTCAGAGGATGCTGAAAGAGATCATGCCCATTAGTGAAGCACCAGATTGAAAACCTCTTCCATTTAAAAGGATATAAACCACTGATTTGGGGGCACTGAACAATGGTCTTCAGGGCACTTTGCTCGATGTAGTACTTGCATCATACCAAAGAGAGCCTCCCTTTAGCGTTTGTAAGATGTTACATATATGATCATTTCTCAAGGTGTGCTTGGCAGCCAACACAATGGGAAATAACTCCTTAGAGTGCTGTGATGATTCAACATTCTTTGCACATCTCTTGATTGAGCAATTGTGGAAGTTAAGGTAATACACACAAGTCCCTATTCTAAAGGACTTACACACATGAATGGACACTTATGTGCATGTTTTTAGGTAGTCACTATTCTGTAAGCTTATGCATAAATCAGATCACATGTATTTTTAGTTAAGGTATGCACAGGAGTACAGCTTGGGGGTAGCATAGTTGAGGCCTAAATTTACACACACAACTTATATTTAACTAGGTACATGCATTTTCTCCAAATATGCATGGACATGTACACCTGCTCTAGAAGAGGCGTTAACTGCTGCATTTAGATTAAGGTGTGTTGGTATGCCCCTATTTAAAGAAAAGCACACGTGTACTTTGCTCTCTAAGATAGGCCCCCTCGTACATGCGTGGAAATGCACATTATCTACATGGAAGATGATAGAATTACCCTTAAGGTGTTTTACCTCTGGTGTAAGCTTTGCCACATGTTAGCTATGTTGGGTTTTATCTGCTAATAGAAACATAGAAATATGACGACAGAAAAAGACCACATGGCCTATCTAGTCTGTCCTTCCATAAGAACTACAACAGTCCCCTTTTTACCTTTAGAGATCCTCTGTGTTTGTCCCATGCTTTTTTGAATTCAGTTACTGTCCTCATCTCTACCACCTCCACTGGGAGACTATTCCACGGATCCACTACTCTTTCCGTAAAGAAATATTTCCGCATATCACTCCTGAATCTATCTCCCATCACCCTCATCCCATGTCCCCTCGTAGCAGAACTTGCTTTCAATTGAAAGAGGCTCTCTCCCTGAACATTTATGCCACGGAGGTATTTCAACATCTCAATCATATCACCTCTATCCCGCCTTTCCTCTAAGGTGAACATATTAAGCTCCTTCAGTCTGTCCTCATATGCTTTATAATGAAGACCACTAATCATTTTAGTAGCCACCCTCTGCAGTGACTCCATCCTGTTCACATCCTTTTGAAGGTGCGGTCTCCAGAATTGCACACTATACTCCAAATGAGGTTGCACCAAAGACTTATACAGAGGCATTATCACCACCTTTTTTCTGCTAGCCAAGCATCCTTCTAGCTTTTGCCGTTGCCTTTTCTACCTGTTTAGCTACTTTAAGATCATCAGACACAACCATGTCTAGGTCCCCGCTCTTCTTTAGTGGACAAAAGTAATTCACCCCCTATACTATATTGCTCCCTTGGATTGCTGCAGCCCAAATGCATGACCTTACATTTTTTAACATTAAATCCCAGCTGCCAAATTCTAGACCATTCTTCAAGCTTAGCTAGATCCCTCCTCATGTTATCTACCCCTTCCTGGGTGTCTACTCTATTGCAGATTTTGGTATCATCCGCAAAGAGGCAAACCTTACCTGAAAGCCCTTCCGCTATATCACTAACAAAGATGTTAAAAAGAATCGGACCAAAGGACAGATCCCTGGGGCACACCACTGATAACATCCTTCTCCTCAGAGTGAGCTCCATTTACTTGTAGTCTTTGTCGCCTCCCACCCAACCAATTTCTAACCCAAGCAGTAACTTTAGGGTCCATCCCTAGGGTGCTGAGTTTGTTTATAAGTCGCCTGTGAGGAACAGTGTCAAAGGCTTTACTGAAATCTAAATACGCCACATCTAGGGCTCTCCCTCAGTCCAACTCCCTGGTCACCCAGTCAAAGAAATCAATCAGATTTGTCTGACAAGACCTGCCTCTGGTGAATCCATGCTGCAAAATTTGGGCACTGGGTTGGCAGGAACCACAGCTGGGACTTGAACCTATGACCTTCTGCTTCTGATTTTTATATTAAAGTTCTTTTATTTACTTTTATGGATGTGCTTTCCATAAATAGAGAACATCAGTGACTAACTTATTTTTCAAACCCTTTTTTCTTTTTTCTCCATGTGTCTCAGCTATATATTTATGTCCATGGTTAAAATTGTTGTCTAATAATACCATATTGACCTTTTGTCTTTTAGTCCATGTCCTGAATACATTTGTTTTTCTCATCTAGTCTGTATCTGGTTTCCCCTTTTTAATTGTAAACTTCTAGGATGTTTTTTTTTACTGCTAGCGGTATTTAAATAATGCAAGTAAATATATATCTAAAAAAGTATTTTCCCAAACGCCATGCCATTATTTTGTGGTCTTCTGTGCATTGTAGCACAGCCACAAGTCTTTGGTATCAACTCTGGCACTGCCCTGACACTTAGACTGAGAACTGGCTACATATGCATACAAAGGCAAAGAAGGAATGCAGAAACCTTTACTAAAGGCTTGGCATATGCCTGTTTCCTCCTGTATCTGTACTTGGACCTCTTCCAGCCATTTAGCTTCATGCAGGTGGAGGAACTGGGCCTGCTTTTTCAGTAGTTCTATCTGCAGGGAGAGAAAGAGACACGGAAGTGAATGAAACAGGGTCTCCTTTGGCCCCTGAGTGATCATTCTTGGGCTACCATGGAGCCATCTGAATGACTGGTGAGACTATCCTTGAGAATATGGTTTATGGTTTGTTTGATATACTGCCCCTTGCCAGGTATCAGAGTGGTTTGCAAATAATTTAAACTAACAATAAAACAATAAAAGGAATGACATAAAACAACAAAGAATAGGGAAGTCAAAGAGAAGGAGGACCGGACAGCCACTGTGTCAATATCTTCCGCAGTGTCTCGTATGGTTTGTGAGACTAGGGTCACCAGGCCTATACATAATAAAGCTTGCTCGAAAAGATAGGTCTTTAAATTTTTTTTTAAATTTTTGAGAGATTTTTCTTCTCTCAACTAACGTGGGGAGGGAGTTCCATAACTGTGGAGTGAGTGCTTAGATGGTGGCAGTTCTAGTTGATTCAAGATACGCCGCATGTCTAGTAGGTGTTACCAATGAATGTGCATTAAGGGATTGTAACACTCAATTGGGCATATAGGCAATATGGTGTTTAGAAAAGTAAATGCTGATTTATGGGAAACCTATGGCTTTTAATTAGCAGGAGAGTCACATGGTCAGATTTAGAGGCATTGTGTAATAATTTGATGGCCATATTCTGGATAAAATTGCTGCCCTGTAGGATACTATTACAGTAATCTAACCGTGACATAACCTATGTGATTATGAGCATGCTTATGGCTGAAATCATAAGAGATTTATTGAATGAATGCATTTCAGAAAGCACTTTTTGTGAGTGCATCTATGTGTGGATTAAAAGTTAACTCACAGACTAATTGACAGCCCAAGATTTTCATAGCCTTTACCATATATATTGCTCATTTAAGATAGGTAAGAGGGTAGGAAAAGAGGCTAAGCCTATAGTCTCTGTTTTTAGTAGCCTTAGTTTCAACTGGTTAGTGGAGAGCCATAGACTATGAGGTCAAATGCTTTCTCAGCATCTAAGGAAAGAGCAACAGCCAGGCAGTTCCTCTCTTGAGCCAAAATTAGTAAATTATGGAAGGTGCAGGCATTGTCCCCTGTATATTTGCTCCTCCCCGATGAGTTGATTTATTATCCTGCTTAGTCGGGTGGCCAAGATCTTCGCAAGTATTTTATAAAAAAATATTTAACAGTGAAATAGGATGGTAATTACCCATTAGGGTAGTATCTCAACCTGATTTTGCAAAAAGAGTAATTGTAGCCTCGGAGAAATTAGAGAAATCAGTTGGTCGAGTGAGAAGAGTCTGATATAAAATCGTCAATTTCAGGGCCAGCAGCATCAAAAAATGTTTGTAAAATTCAGCTGTCAAACCATTAGAACCAAGGCCTTTGCTATTTGATAGTTGCTTGATTGTGGAAAGGCTCTCTTTGACTTGTATAGGCACTCCTAACCTACTACTGGCATTGACATCAAGCCTAGGGTGCTTTAATGATAAAGAGAAAAGATTCTCCATGAGCTACCCCTCTAGCTTTCTCAGATGAAAAAAGTTTCTTATAGAATGATGCAAAAGCTTTAGAAATGTCTGCTGAATTTGTAATGAGAGGAATCTTCAAGAATAATTGCTGGAATGTAATACTTTGATTGCTGAATTCTCAATAGTTGAGCAAGCAATTTACCGAAGTTATCAACATCTGCATAATAGCCTGTTCTTTAGACAAAAATTTATTTTTCAGTCTGTTGTCATAACTTTATTATATTCATAATGTAACTTGATGAGTTCCTTAAGGACTTTAAAATCATTTGACCAAACATGATTTATTCTTTTGGGTTTTGTGATACCATGCAGAAAAACTGATAATTTCCCCCCCCCGAAGGGTGACTTTGAAAGCCTCCCACACTGAACAAAAATTAATGTTGTTGCTTTCATTTCGCTTGAAGAAATCAGGTATGAAAGCACTAATCCTATTAGAGAAAGAGATCTCTAATATCAGACCATTTTGGAAAAGCTATGTCCATGGTGGTATGCGAGGCTGCCAAGGCAGGAAATCAATGGAAATTGCTGCATGGTCTGAAATATGTATTGGATAGATATCACAACCTTTCATATCAGGAATGAGAGACTTAAATGTGAAAATGTAATCAATGTATGTGTATGATTGGTGGGAGAGCAAGTAATTGGAACTTCAAGGATTAAAATGTCGCCATGCATCTACCAGGCCCAAATTTTATAACACATCATGCAGTATAGGACAGGAAAAAGGGTAAGCCCTATTAATGAGAGACTTCCTGTCAAGTTTATCACACATGACAGTGTTAAATTAAAATCACCACCTAGCAGAATTTCAGATTGCCCAAAGGTTAGTATAATATTGCCAAGCTCTTAGAAGGGGAGGAGGAAGGATGTTGGTGCATATAAATTTACTAAGGAGCACATACGACTATCTAGCACATTGTTTAAATAAACGCATCTCCCCTCATTATCTGATTTCTTTTGCAAAATTTCAGTTGGTAAACCCTTTCCATTCTTTTGTTAATACTTGGGGGAAAACACATAATGTTCTAACCACCCAGCCCAGAGCTTGATGCAATCTTCATATCCTAAATGTGTTTCTTGTAGGAAAATTATGTTGGCGCCTAGTGTTTTAAAATAACAGAATATCTTTGCACATTTAACTGGGTGATTAAGGCCATTAACATTTAATGATGCTAACTTAGTACCCATTGTAAAGAGTAAGGAGGTGGTTGAAAATAGCTCTGTATATAAGTAATCATCTTGGTGTAACATAAATACTGAGATCTCTTCCTAACAAAAGAAAAGGAGGGAGAGAAATGAAAACCCATCCTTCCAAAAAAACTAAAAAGATAAAAACCCATAACCCCAGATAGCAGGCCAGAGCCACATGACAAGAAAAAACTCCTAAATCCAACTAGTCCCAGGATATATCTATGCATGGAAATTTATCAACCCTTAAGACCTAGAAACCCAAGAAATAAGGATTTCAAAAAAGCCCTTTTTTACCCTCTCATGGCATCACAAATTTACATTTACTATACCTATTGCTCCCATACAAATTTTCCAATGAGTGGAAGTCATGAAGGTGCATAAAAATAGCCTAAGGATATTCATTCATATACTGACAGTAATTCTGCATTTTGTCTGGCAGCTCCCTTGCTTATTTGCTATATTGTTAGCTGAAATTTGAGCAGGAAGCTTTTGACTCCAGGGCATCAAATGTTTCTCGGGAAATATTCACCTGAGCTGTAAGCTGCTCGATACCTTACCGGATCCCCACTGAAACTTCAATCTGATGCTCTTTCATTATTTTGAGAGAGTGGACCCTCCTACATCACCAGATCAACAGGGGACTCGGCGTTTGTTTGGAGTGGGGGGACCTTTCTTCTGATGCTTTAAACCTGAAGGGAGTGTGAATTGGGCCTCTTGCAATGGAGATTTTTTCTCAGCCATTGTTCTCAGGCAGAAAGCAATGAGAGAGCACCGATTATGAAAAAAAAAAAGGTTGTACAATTGAAATCCCCTGAAGTTACAGGCTTCAGTAACTATCTTGCACAGCTCCAGATTCCAGAATTAACCTTCATCGTCTTAACTCTGTCAGCTGGATGACGTTGGCGGAAATTCTGGACACCATCTCTGCATTTCTCCTTTAGGTCTGCTTCCTGTCACTTCCATACTGCTGCTGTTCTGGCCAAAAAATCTTCTTATTCTACCCTTGTGCATAAGGATACCTCTTCCACTCCCTTGTTTCGTCTATCGTGTCACCTCACTGACCCTCTATGGGCCTCCTCTCCTGCCTCTTCTCTCCTTCCGCGGGTTTTGGCCTTACATCAAGAGATTCTCACTATCCATTCTTCCTTGCAGCTTTCCCCTGCTCATCTACCCTTGCCTTCTGACCCAGTTCCCCCTCCTCTCCATTTCCCATTCTCTCTGTCCTCAAAATTCCTACCTACAGTGAGCTCTTTCTTGTCATCACCATTTCTCGCTCCATCTCTGCCCCAACTGACCCCATGCCATTGCAGCTGTTCAAGTTAGTCAGTAACTGTTTCTCTCTCAATTGTTTTCCGTAATCACTACGTCCTCCTCTGCTAGTACCTTTCCCTCATGTTGGCAAGAACAAACTGGCCACTACTGATCCCCTTGAACATCTTAACTACAGGCCTATTTCCCTTCTGCCTTTCCTTTCCAAAGTTGTTGAGCACCTAGTTGACCAGCAATTTCAAGACTTTTGTCTTAGCCCCTTGATTGGTCTGACTGATTATGCGATAGAGACGTTTTCCTAATATCCCTGGACATGACATGACCATACCATATGATCCTCCTATCTAAGTTTCAAGAAATTGGCCATTAGGAAACAGAATATACTGTATGAGGCCAATTCTGTACTGGCTGTCCAGCTCCTGTACGACTGATCAGAATCGGAGCATACAGAGGTAATCCTAATTCTGATTCCATGGGGGCTACATATGCCCGTGGGATCAGAACTGGGTCTACAGCCTGGATGTGCAGGCTGGGCCCCGATTCTAATCAGCTGCATGCCCAACACACATACCCAGTTAACTCTGCCAGGCTCCTGAATAGAGCTGCAGTGCCTTAGTGTTCTGTCGCCATGGCACATCTGCAATCCCGAACCGACAGTGACACCCTCCTTTCCATGCAGCCTGAGCCCGACCCCCCCCCCCCCCCTCCAATCTGGCCTCCCACGGCCAGGGTTGGGTTGCAGGGATACCCCTGCACCTCTTCACCTTCTGTCTCTGCCCAGTGCCACAGTCCCCCGATGTCCAGGGTGACTTCTTCCACCTCCAACGTTCGAATAAGTCCCCTGTCTCCATGGCCAAGCCCGGTCATATAGGGCTGACCTCAGAATCTGCCCTGTATGTCCAGGGTCACGCTCCACCCAACACCCACCCTTGCTCCTCCTCTGCCCCACCCTCACCCTCCCACAGAGCTCCCTGTACAAATTCTGTTCATACGGGGAACTCTGTCCTCGGCAGGCTGCCCGACGTCCAGACCCACTAAGCGGAGTTCAGAATAACCCCTATGTGGTTCTATTCTTACCTAGAGAAGCATACTTTTTTCACGTTCTTTGGAACAATGATGTTTAATCCCTGTGGTGTTTCTCAATATTCTATTCCAAGCACAGTTATATTAATCTATTCTTAGCTCCACTAGCAATGTTGAATCAGTCCCTTGGTTTTAAATCTTTGATGTATGCCAACAATATCCAGTTCTTAGTGACTTTCCCTTAAGGCCAATTTCGTGAAACTTACTGTAGATTTGAATGATTCAACACAAGTCTAAGAAGTTAATGCTAGCATTAATCTGATAACTAGGTGGTTATATAATCATACATTTAAATTTAATGCCTCCCAAACAGATGCAATTCTTATTAGACATAGAGGCTGATGTAGAAACTCTGCTAGAAAGTGTACTTAAAGCTCTAGTGCAGGGTTTCATAGCGCAAGTTTAACACTGGCTTTTTGTGTAGCGATGCTGTAAGCAAACAGCATGCAAATTAACAATGTGCAAAAATTCAGCATTAAACTGGGAGAGTAAGCCCAGACACATGCACCCAGGAGTCTGTGTTTGCAGCTCCTATTTGTTGCGCAAGTTTGGCATGCAGTCCTGAGAAAGTCATCTGGGGTTAAGGTTGACACTTCACCTCAGATGATCCAAGCATTGGGGAAGGCCACTGATGCCATTGGCACAGCATTGGTGGACCAGTGCTCCCGCTGGACACCAACCACCCAACAGAAGTATAATCATTGGTGGCTCCCTAACACCTCATAAATAAGTCATTGGTAGCCCCAATCCCTCTCCCCTCCCTCCTTCCCTTCCCAGAAAAAAATAATTGATGGCCTCTGGGCCCTGATGCAAACATCCCCCCACCTCACTAAAATCATTGTTGGCCTATAGGCCTTGATTAACCCGCCTACTACCCTGCAGTGTCTTTTTCTAGAATGGTGTAGGAGTGATACCTACATACTCCTACCCCCTGCTGCTGTTTTTCTAAATGGCAGCCCCTGATCCCCGCGTGGTTCATCCTGTGGATGCACTACCTTGGGGGGGGGGGGGGCAGGCATGTTCCTGCCAAGTAAAGAAGAAAATATCTTATTTAGCAGACTGACCACATTACCACAGTGCATCCTGGGACACACAGCATGGCATTAGCAGATTTACTGACCCACATTCTGTGCATTGGTAGATGCACCATGGGGGGGGGGGGAGTTAGTCTACCAAATAAGGAATTTTCCTTATTTAATCTGACTGGGTCCACTGCCCCAGGCAGGGAAGTCCCCAAGATGCACCATGCAGGATCAGATGCCACCAGTTTGAAAGATGGCGGTGGAGAGAAGGAGCATGTAGATATTGCTTCTACCCTCTCCTCTCATACAAAAAGGTACTGTAGAATGGGGGGTGGGTTAATGGAGACTCACAGGCCACCAATGATTTTATCAAGATGACTTTTTTTTTCTGGGAGGGAAAGATGATCAGGATTGGGAATCAAGGGACCGCTAATGATTTGTATGAGGTAGAAGGGGGGGGGGGGCTGTAGCTTGTTGGGACTAACAATGGTTTTACTTTTGTCGGGAGTTCTGTGTCTGGTAGGGCATAGGCCCAACAATGTTCTGCTGATGGTATAGGAGCTGATCATTTTTCTCCTGGCTGGATCTTTACTCTTGCCCGAAGCTGGAGTAGAGATCCAGTGTTAAAAATAATTTTAAAAAACTATGCTAAGCTTCAGTGCAGTTTTTTACATCAGGCATAACTGAACATGCAGCAGTTTGCATGCAATTTGCATGCCCACTGTGCTGCAGTTTAGCGCAGCAGCTGCCTAGGATGGGAAGAGCACCAGAAAAATGCTGTGCTAAGGTTTTCTGCAGTGGCCCCATAGCTCTTTGGTCTCCCTTTGCTACACCATACTGAGTGCATTCCAATTTCAATTAATAATACTGTTGGAATACTGGGTATTGGGCTTGATGGTTATCATTTGATTCACATGTTTCCTGTTTAGTGAAAAAGTGTACGTTTTTTTTGTTTGTCTGAAGTTTATTCAATCTGCCCGTCCATTCTTGGACATTAGTGAAATTTTTAATTTGTACTTAATTTATTCATTCATTTGTTGGTTTTTTATATCCCATTCACAGTCAATTAAGACTCTAGAGTGGCTAACAATAAGAATCAGGAAAGCGTAGTTACTCACCTGTAACAGGTGATCTCCGGGAACAGCAGGAATTTAGTCTTCACATATGGGTATCGTCGGTACCAACGTAGCCCGCGTGGGAACGCGCCCCAGCTTTTTGTGGCTTTTGACTCTAGTCATCTGGGACTTCCAGTTTCTAAAAGAACTCTCTCAAATTGGATTGCAGACTGCATATCCTACACATATCAGAGTAAGGGACTTTCTCTCGAAGGCCATGTCACGCCTCACAATGTGAGAGCAACGGCTAACCTTTGTTCTGTCTCTATTGATGACATCTGCAAAGCAGCCACTTGGGCTTCGGTACACACCTTCACAGCCCACTATTGCTTAGACAATGACTCCCGTCGGGATGCCTCGTTTGGCCAACTCCTACCTGCTATCCACAGTTTGGATGCCAAAGGTTCATGGGAGGAAGCATGACCCAACTCACCTGGGTTCGCAGCTTGCTGGGGTCACTCCTTGGCATCTTCCATATTTGAAGATTACATATCCCCATATTTGAAGATTACATTCCTGCTTGTTCCTGGAGATAGCGTAGTTACTCACCTGTAACAGGTGATCTCCGAGAACAGCAGGAATTTAGTCTTCACAACCCACCCACCTCCCCTAGGAGTTGTCTCTATCTCTCTCTTTCTCTACTTCTCTCCTTTGGTCTCAGCTATAAACTCAACTGAAGTGAGAGAGGTACAGAGGCGGGAAGGCAGCATGCATGTGCTGTGGGATGCTCCCAAAAGCTTTCCTATTGGATGCTGGGGAGCGTTCCCGCGCGGGCTCCGTCGGTACCGACGATACCCATATGTGAAGACTACATTCCTACTTGTTCCTGGAGATAAACATATATAACAAGACCCATAATACATCAAGATACATAGACACCCAGTACCAACCATCCAGAACTGATCCACCGGATCCAGATGTGCCCGACAGGCTTGATCCAGTCCTGGGGTTACCCCATTGCATGCAGGGACATTTAATTCTGATTTCTCCATTGCACTCCATAAGAAATGGAAAACTGCACATCCCTGCATGCAATGAGGTAACCCCAGGACTGGATCAAGCCTGTCAGGCGCATCTGGAGCCAGTTGGCTACCCTAACCCCAACAAGGCTCAATCTTCCTGTGAGTCTCCTCAAACAGCCATGCCTTTGTAAGTTTTCTGAAGCACAGATATTTTTAACAGCATTTATATTATCTGGCAACAGATTCCATAAATCTGGTGCAAAACACCAGAAGCACACATGCTGTGCAGCCTTCAGCCTTAGCTGAGGAATGCAGGAACCTCCAGCAGACCTTTCTGCATTGAGCACAAAACCCTGCCCATCACACAAACTTGAAGCAAAGATCACCATTCAGCATTCGTTATCGGCTATCTGGATTATTCTAATGCACAACTTATGATACTAAAACCTGTCTCATACCTCACTTTCAACTAATTCAGAATAAATCGTTCAAGCTTCTATACGGAACTAGGAAGTTTGCCTTTTCTGACATGTTATTGCATGGAGCCTACAGTTCTTTCAAGTCTAATGATTCCATGTGCTCCCTCTCAGGTCTTCCCAAAACGGTCTTCTTTTTGGACTGCACCATACTAAAATATTCTAGAGGCTTCTTAACATACCACTTTTCGTGTGGTTGCACCCACATTACGGAATGCAGTGCCACTAAATTTTGGACTTAAAGGAGGTGATTCTATAAGGTGTGCATGGAAAATTACATGTTAGAAATGCACACAAGTCCCTATGTTAAAGGGCTTATGGCATGAATGGGCAAGTAGCTGTATGCTTTAGGCATCTGCTATTCTGTAAGCAAGCGAGTATGTTCCATCATTTTATTTTATTTATTTATAAAGTAAAGTACGTGTGTACTTCACTTAAAAAAAAAAAAAAAGCCCCACATATACCCCTGTATCTGCTCATTAACTCTGCGGGACATTATAAAATTGCCTTCTATATGCTTTCTACTCAGTTTAAGATGGGCCTGAAGACATACATTTTTAGACATTTCTTTGAATCCTGAGCTTTAGGCACCTAAAATGGATTTGCTGGGACTATAGAGGACTGTATGGATTAGAGGAATATGTTTTCTTTTATTTTCCTTAAACTCCCTGTTTTGTTACCTATGTTATGTTTTTAATTGTAGCCTGATTATGTTATAGACGATGATGATATCTCTTATTTCATGTCATGGTAACTGTTTTGATAAAGTGTTACAGCAAATAAACTAACACATTATTTTCTTAGTAATTTTCTGACTGGGACATAAATAGAGGCACATTTACTAAAGTGCATTAACCACTTCCACAGGCCTGTGATAATTGTTACCATGTAGGCATGACAACAATCGTGTGCTGTAGTACACGTTAATTGCACATCACATGACAGGGAAGGATCTGGGCGGGGTTAGGCCAGAGAGTGGGCATTGACTGCACATTGTGCTTAGTGTGGGCATCATAGCACATGATAATCATCAGTGTTGCAGTTAGAGATAGTGATAGGTGCAGCCATGTTAGATGGCATTAAGCACACCCACATTGATTGGCAAGGGCCAGAACGTGAGCTACGGGGCTTGTCTGCGTTGTAGGTGTCAAGCACATGCTGGGCATGCCCCTCACAATTACTGCGGTCAGTTGCACCTAACGTGTTGATATTGACTAAGAGTGCACCTTAGGGTCAAAAAAATTTTTGCAGTTCAGTAAAAGGGGCCCTTGTTTTTATTTTACACTGCCACTATTACTAGTACGAGTTTGACTAGTTCTGTCATTCTTAGGAGCCCTATTACAAAAATGCAATGAAGTTTTGCAGTTAACTGTACAGTAAGGGTCCACATTACTGCACAGTAAGTGCAGAACCTCTGTGGGTAATTGTTGCAGGCTTTCCAGCAACTTCCCATATAGTTAAGAATATAAAAAATGCCATGTTGGGTCAGACCAAGGTCCATCAAGCCCAGTATCCTATTTCCAGCAGTGGCCAATCCAGGTCACATGTACCTGGAAGGTTCCCAAAAGGCACCTGGGTTCCACAGTGCATGTCCTGGGGCAAGCAGTGTATTTCTTGGGGCCTCTTTAATAATGGTTTATGGATCTTTCCTCCAGGAACTTGTCCAAACTTTTTTTAAACCCAGCTACACTAACAGCTTTTACTATGTCCTCCAATAACAAATTCCAGAGTTTGATTACGCGTTGAGTGAAAAAAATATTTTCTCATATTAGTCTTAAATGGGTTACGTTGTAGCTTCATTGCGTGTCCTCTAGTCTTTCTGCTTTTTGATGGCGTAAACAACCAATCTGTGTTTAACCGTTCCACTCCATTCATTAATTTATAGACCTCTATCATATCTCCCCTCAGACGTCTCTTTTCCAGGTTAGAGTCCTAACCTTTTAAGCCTTTCCTCATAGGAGTATCCTTCCATTCCCTTTACCATTTTGATGGCTCTTCTCTGTACCTTTTCTAATTCTGCTATATCCTTTTTAAGATATGGTGACCAGAATTGTACACAGTATTCAAGGTGTGGTCACACCATGGAACGATATAAAGGCATTATAATATCCTTGGTTTTGTTCTCCATTCCTGTCCTTGATTCCTAGCATTCAATTGCTTTCTTGGCCTGAGCTGCTCACTGGGCAGAGGATTTCAACATATTATCCACAATGGCACCTAAATCTTTTTCCTGAGTGGTGGTTCCTAATGTGGAACCTTGCATTGCGTAACCTTAGTTTGGGTTGTTCTTTCCTAGGTACATAACGTTGCACTTGTACACATTAAATGTCATCTGCCATTTGAAATCCAGTCTTCCAATTTATCAAGGTGCTCTTGCAGTTTTTTACAATCCTCTTGTGTTTTAACAACTTCGAATGAGTTTATCTGCAAATTTAATCACCTCACTTGTTGTTGAAACATAGAAACATAGAAATATGATGACAGAAAAAGACCACATGGCCTATCTAGTCTGTCCTTCCATAACAACTTTTTTCCTTTAGAGATCCTCTGTGTTTGTCCCATGCTTTTTTGAATTCAGTTACTGTCCTCATCTCTACCACCTCCACTGGGAGACTATTCCACGGATCCACCACTCTTTACGAAAGGAATATTTCCACATATCACTCTTGAATCTATCCCCCTTCACCCTCATCCCATGTCCCCTCATAGCAGAACTTACTTTCAATTGAAAGAGGCTCTCCCCCTGAACATTTATGCCACGGACGTATTTAAACATCTCAGTCATATTACCTCTATCCCGCCTTTCCTCTAAGGTGTACATATTAAGATCCCTAAGTCTGTCCTCATATGCTTTATAATGAAGACCAGTAACCATTTTAGTAGCCACCCTCTGCACTGACTCCATCCTGTTCACATCCTTTTGAAGGTGCGGTCTCCAGAATTGTACACTATACTCCAAATGAGGTTGCACCAAAGACTTATACAGAGGCACAATCACCTCCTTTTTTCTGCTAGCCATTCCTCTCTGTATGTACCCAAGCATTCTTCTAGCTTTTGCCATCACCTTTTCTACCTGTTTAGCTACTTTAACATCAACAGGTACAACCACGCCTAGGTCCTGCTCTTCTTTAGTGGACAAAAGTACTTCACCTCCTATACTATATTGCTCCCTTGGATTGCTGCAGCCCAAATGCTGACCTTATATTTTTTAACATTAAATCCCAGCTGCCAAATTCTAGACCATTCTTCAAGCTTAGCTAGATCCCCCCTCATGTTATCTACACCTTCCTGGGCGTCTACTCTATTGCAGATTTTGGTATCATCCGCAAAAAGGCAAACCTTACCCGACAGTCCTTCCGCTATATTACTAACAAAGATGTTAAAAAGAATCGAACCAAGGACAGATCCCTGGGCCACACCACTGGTAACATCCTTTTCCTCAGAGTGAGCTCCATTTACCTGTAGGCCATTTATGAATATGTTAAAAAGCAGTGGACCCTGCACAGATCCCTGGGGTATTCCACGATTCACCTTTCTCCATTGAGAAAATTGGCTATTTAACCCTACCCTCTGCTTTCTATCTTGATGCACCAATTTAATGAGTGAGATTCCCCGCAAATTGTGCATTCATGCCTGTATTTGCAATTTTTCTGGTATCGACAGAAATTGCTATTGAATATCCTACACACACCTTTATGCATCCTGCCCTGCTGCGGACTTCCCAGGGTCATTTCAGCTCTCCCTTGCCTAGCATCCCTCTGAAATTGCAGGTTCTATCCTACTGCTTGTGTAGGACTTTTTACCAACTCCCCAGCCCTCTGCCTTGCCTCTGCATTATCAATCTAATCCATAAATCTATATCCTTCCTGTGCTAGCTTAAATCCTTGTTGCTGGCCACATTTCTCCTAAATTGTTCATCGTATTCCAACCATGTCCCTCCCCCTTGTGTCCTATATGCCTCTTAGACCATGTCTTGGTATTTGAAAAGGTCCCTGCATTTTTCGGGGGCTTTCTCTCCATTGTCACTGGTGAGAATTCAAAAGGCTGCACAAGTTGACTATAGTCTGAAGGGCGGCCTTAGTCCTAGCCTTCACTACCTTGCGCTTATCATAGCAGTGCTTACATTTGCTTTTGGTCGCTGTGCATGTGTCTAGCAAAGTGAATATGTCAATGTACTCATTCCTCCAAATCTTTACTGCTACCGCTACATGGTCGTTGATAGCGCTTGTTGAGCAAATGTATACTAAGGGCTTCCCCGTCACTCCCCCCCTCTCATCCCTTCTCATTCTTGACCCCTTTCTCTGAGCCAGCTTGGTCCCCTCTCCATTGCCCCATCCCCATTTTCTCTTATCTTTTTTCCTTTTTCAGCATCCTTATCCTCCCGCTCTTTGTTTGTTAGGACCTGCATGATCTTTGTCAGCATTTCCAACACCTTGTCCCCACCCTCCTGTGAGCTTTGAACCACCCCAATACTTTTTTCACAGCCTCATTGCTCCCCTTCCTCTCCCATGTTCCATCCCCTACCATGTATTTCTTTTGTGTTGCCCCCCCAACCTACATAAGATAGGCCATACTGGGTCAGACCAAGGTCCATCAAGCCCAGTATCCTGTTTCTAAGAGTGACCATTCAAGGTCACAAGTATCTAACAATTTCCCCAAAAGTCACAGGTTCCACAATTCTTGTATTGGGGCAAGCAGTGGATTTCCAGGGTTCTCTTTAATAATGGTTTATGGACCTTTCCTCCAGGAACTTGTCCAAACCTTTTTTAAACCCAGTTACACTAACAGCTTTTACTACATCCTCCAGGTAATGAATTCAAGTATGGTTACGCATTGAGTGAAAAATATTTTCTTTTATTAGTCTTAAATAAGTTACACTGTAGCTTTATTGCATGTCCCCTAGTCTTTCTATATTTTGATGGTGTAAACAATCGATCTACACTTACCCGTTCCACGCCATTCATTAATTTATAGAACTCTATCATATCTCCCCTCAGCCGTCTCTTTTCCAGTTTGAAGAACCCTAACCTTCTTAGCCTCTCCTCATAGGAGTATCCTCCCATCCCCTTTACCATCATGGTTGTTCTTCTCTGTACCTTTTCTAATAGCAATATATCATTTTTAAGATACGGTGACCAGAATTGCACACAATATTTGAGGTACAATCACACCATGGAATGATACAGAGGCATTATAATATCCTTTGTTTTATTCTCCATTCCTTTCCTTATGATTCCTAGCATTCTATTTGCTTTCTTGGCTGCCGCTGCACGCTGGGAGGAGGGTTTCAGCGTGTTATCCGTAATGACACCTAAATCTGTTTTCTGGGTGGTGGAACCTTGCATCATGTAACCATAGTTTGGGGGGTTCTTTCCTAGGTGCATAACTTTGCACTTGTCCACATTAAATTTCATCTGCCATTTGAACATCCAGTTTTCCAATTTATCAAGATCCTCTTGCAATTTTTCACTATCCTCTTGGATTTTAACAACTTTGAATAATTTTGCGTCATCTGTAAATTTGATTACCTCACTCATTCCCATTTCCAGATCATTTACAAATATGTTAAAAAAGCAGTGGACACAGCACAGATCCCTGGGTTACTCCACTATTCACCTTTCTACATTTGGAAAATTGGCCGTTTAGCCCTACCCTCTGCTTTCTTTCTTTTAACCAGTTCCTGATCCACCATAATACACTACTCCTGTCCAATGACTTTTTAATTTTGCCAAGAGTCTCTCATGAGGGACCTTGTCAAAGGCTTTCTGAAAATCCAGATACTCTATATCAACCGACTCACCTTTGTTTACCTCTTTATTCACAACTTCAAAAAACATAAGACCTTCCTTGGCTAAAGCCATGTTGGCTGTCTCCCATTAAGCTATGAATATTTACATGTTTAGTAATTTTGCTCTTTATAATGGTTTCTACCACTTTTCCTGGTACTGCTGTCAGGCTCCCTGGTCTGTAGTTTCCCAGATCACCCCTGGAACCCTTTTTAAAAATTGGCGTTATATTAGCCATCCTCCAAATGTCAGGTATTACAGATGATTTTAATGATTACTAATAGTAGGTCAGCAATCTCATATTTCAGTTCTTTCAACACCCTCTGATGTATACCATCCGGTCCAGGTGATTTGCTACTCTTCAGTTTATCAAATAGTTATAATACATCTTCCCAGTATATCGATATTTCTTTCAATTCTTCTGCGCATCACCTTTAAATTCAATTTTGGTCATGGGTAACATCTCTACACTTCCTAAGTAAAGACTGAAGCAAAGAATTCATTCATTCTCTGCTCTATGACCTTGTCCCCTCATAGTGTCCCTTTTACCACTGTATCATCTAATGGTTCAACTAACTCTCTCACAGGTTTTTTGCTACGGATGTACTTGAAAAATTCTTTATTATGCGTTTTGCCTCCATAGCAAGCTTCTTCTCAAATGCTCTGTTTGCCAGGGACAAGGTTAAAATACATATATTCAATATCTGAACGTACACCGCTTTGACTGGTAGAATAATGGTATATAAGCCTAGTTAAATAAATAAATACATTTTATAAAGAAAAGTAGGTGTCCGCTTTTTTTTTATAAAATAGGCACAATTTGTAAGCATTCAATGTGTGCAAAACTAGGTGACCCTTATAAAATTACTCTTTCAACGCGGGATTTAATGTGCACCAGCTCTTAATGTGGAACTTAGTATACATTAAATGAGGTGTATTAACAGCAAATGATAACTGATCCATTAAACATCTATGGACTTTAATTACTAAGTTGCATAGGAATTAGGGATGTGCATAGGAAAAAATGTTTGTTTCATTTGCCCTTTCTACCCCTTTTCAGTCTTCTTTTCCAATTCATTTGGTATACTCCTTAAAAAAATTCATAATTAGAATTGTTTAACCTGACATAATGTGTGTTCATTCATAATATAATATGCATTCAATTGAACTACTGTATATTGTACAACATTTTTTTAAGATACACTAATGAACTGAATACATGTTAACAAATGCACATTCCTACTGGGAATTATCAAGCTCTACATGACCCCAACACAGTAGGAATTAATGCCGTCTCAAAAGGTATTCCAGCAATTGAGCCCCTGCTTTTCAAATACAAATAGGTAGAGCTCATGGGTCCCTTTTTCATTCTTTATTATCAGTATGTTTTGTCTTACACCATCTCTTTTCAAACCTGAGCTGTCCATTCAATAACAAGCCCAGTATATACATTTTACCTCTGCAGCCAACTGTGATACTCTAGTAGCTCCAGGTCAGAACTGAACACTTTCACTTTAATCATACTCCCTGGCATGACATGTTTTAGATTACACATTTTTAAAGTCTTGTGTCAGGGTAAACAAATCAATAAAACTTCTGTCCAATGTTTATTTCTTCGGTAGTGCCTGACAGGTCTTCACGTCCAGCAGCATCTTCTGCTTGCTGCCCGACCCACGGTGTTTTACATGTGTACTTAACTGGAGCATGGCGTAGCAGTGGAAGCTATAGTAGCCCCCCTCCATTGCCAACATTTACATGACTGCTTTTGAGGAAGAACGCATGGATCTTGATAGAGTCCATTTTTACAGTGATGGTGTAGATTTTAGAGCAACATTTTTTGTATGGTCAGCAGAGGAAGCAGTGTTGGAACATTCTCTTAGGTTAGGGAGCATTCTTATTAGCGGTGACCAGCACTATTAAAGTGGTTGGCTATTGTCACTTTAATTTAAAAGTGGATATTCAGTGCCAGGCTATATCTGAGAATCTGCACTGAATATCGGTTTTGCCTGGATTGCACTTTTGCAGTCCAGGGGTATTCAGCTACTGGCTTTTGTTAAACTACCTATTAGGGTAGCCTGCCACCTGTCCTAACTTTAGATGTCTTAGCTTATTGGTAAGTGATTGAATATCAGCACTGACTGGCTAGCTTGTGGTGCAGCTCCTGCCCCACCCCTGGAATGACGCATCAATAAACTGATTAGCCATGGGGCATTTATCCGGGTTGGAAAGGGACATTCAGGTATTTGTCATATGGCGCTATATAGAAAATGCACCGAAAAGAACAATTTGTTGAGATATCCAAGCTTCCACCTGGATCCATTGAAAGATGGATTGCCTACTAGTCAGTTTTTATGCCTCAGCTGTGTGTTCTACTTTGGTTGAATTTCAGCAGCAATGTCAAACAGGTTACCCAGCTTCTGCTATTACAAGAGGCTATAAAAGAGCTTTATTTGCCCAACATGATTAGTTAGAATCATACTGAGTCACAGATCAAACAAAGGTCTTCTTTTGGGTATAGCCTTATTCTAATAAAATGACAAAGGTGATTTAGTTAATAAAGAAGTGCCGGCATGTAATGTCAGTTCATTCTGCTTTTTCTTTACATCCCCCTACTGCATTTACAAAAGGTAAGAACATTGAAAACTGGCTAACCAGCTCTCCTTCAGTGGATCCCTTTATAGCAAGAGGATGACATCAAAGCAAACTTAAATATCTTTTAATAGAGGGGGGCTGACCTGCACGGAGCAGTAGGTACAACCCTAAACACATGCATGGGTGGGGGGGGGGAGGGGGCTGCACAGAGCTGCAGTTACAACCACTCTGGCCACCTTACTGGGCAGACTAGGTGGAGCATACTGGTCTTTATCTGCTGTCATGTTCTATATTACTATGTTACTATATTTATGTTCTGTTTTTGAGTCTATAAAAATACTGGGGTGGGGGGGGGGGAGATATTCAAAGTGCTTTAACTGGATAGCAGTCTTGCTAAGTGGCTATAACGTAGTCACCATGATACTCAGCAGCAGTAATCATTTAGTGCCACTGAACATCCCCACAGACTGCCAAAAATCATCTGGTTGAGACCAGGTCAGTCTATAAAGTAGAATAGTGGCAGTGACAGCCGTTATCTGTTTAGTAGTGATAATCAGCTACTAACCAGATAACTTAAATGGTTCAAGTTAAGATCTGCAACTGCACCTTGTTTACCATCTTCTTATTTTGCAACTTGACCTCTAGAAGTACCTCTAGGGATCAGAAGGACAAGACTACTTCAAGGGATCAGAAGGACCATTTTTATTCTAGGCTGTTTACAGGGCAGAAGCAGAAGAGGATCACTCTTGCTCCCCTGATAAGAGCCTGAGGGATGGAGGATGGGGAAGAGGTCTGGATGTATTTTATTATTCACATGTCCGTACAGATTGTACTAGCATATGAAAAAGAAGACTTTGTGCATTTCTTCCTATACAACTGATTCCTCTGAAAGAGAAAATGGAACACTGAGATCTCCTGTACCTTGTAAAATAAAACAAATTGGATGAGAAAAAAATATGAATCCTGTACAATGTTCAACTATAAAATATTCCATGAATGCCAATGAACTGTATTAGACAATAAATCTTAATCGCCTCGCCTATAAAAAAAAAAAAGTAAAGTCTATATTCCATTTTGAAGTTCAAAGAATTTAGAAATGTGTTGATTTTTAGTTGATTCAATTTTAATATCTCTACTTTGCATATTAAATGCACATGCATATAAAGCCAACCAGTTGGTTGTGTTTTGTTACAAATCTAACACAACAATCTTTCATAAGTAATGACTAGAAAACTGTTCTGCCTTTACAGGAGTAGCTAAATTAGGATTTGAAGGCTTCTAGAGGCAAATCAAAGGCATATCCAGATCTTTTTGTCTTCAGTCCTTGGAGGCAGATCTGTTGATGTCCTTCATAACTTTTACAAGTCCTGGCCAAATACCTAGTTTCACTGCAGATGAAAGTCAGCAAAAATCAAATATTCTCCCTAAGTTGTTTCATTCTTTCTAAAACTATTTTGGCTGATGAATTGAGCACACAATAAATATGCAAATAATTCAACAACAATTTGAATTTATGTGACATTTAATCTCAGCAAGGGTACAATACATGGTTGCCGTCGGCGCAATAGAAAGAAAAGTCGCACACCTTTGCATATCATGATATCATAAACATGCATGTTTCCATATTATAAAGTGGTTGACCAAACATATGTTATATGAAAAAGCTAAATAACATCATGAAATAATGTGTTTATACATGTCCCTGGTTGCTACTAAACCATGCAGTAAGGCTATGCCAAACAGCTTTCTAAGAAGAAGACAAAAAGAGAACAATAGCATTTATTATTACTAAACAATTGCAAACAAAACAATTTAGACATGGGGGCATGGCTGATGCAAGGACTGGAGGTGCTTTAGTTGGGCCCTCCATTCTGCCCGCCCCCACCAATGCCATCCCCCCTCTCCGGAAGTCTGTGCTGGGGGGGGAGGGCAGAAGCAGGAGCTGAAGGCAAAGGGAACTGCAATACAGCACCCGCGTGTCCAGGTAAACACAGCATTGCAGTTTGGGGACCATTGCCTCTGCTGCTGGCCCCGGAGAGAGGCGGCAGCAGCAGCAACAGAAATAGGTGCCCTCAGAGCAGCCGTGCATGGGGGATAGAGTAGCTACCTAAGATCAAATAAACTGAATGGAAGAACGAGGCTTAGAACTGAAGACTCATGCTTCCAGCCAGTAGCATAAGTTCTAATGAGGGCCTACCCCAAGTTTTGCTGAGAGCCCCCCATTGTTGGGGGTGGGGCAGTAGTGGGAGTGGTGGCAGCACCAATAGGTGCCCCCAGCAAGGCTAGGGGAATGCTTACTAAAGGTTAACGCACATTAATGAAAGTTAATGCACGTTAAGTGCCACCATGGCCCATGGCAGCACTTAATGCACGTTAACTTTCATTAATGCACATTAGCCTTTAGTAAACCCCTTAATTTCAAATGTTTGCCTTGCTGCTTTCCCCTGTTCTTCTCTCTCAAATGAAGATTTTCAGCTGGGCAGCCATCTCCTCCCAATGCCAGGCTGAAGTCTCACAATAATAGTCGCAGCTGCAAAGCCTGCAATGTAATGTGTGCCTTTAGGTCAGTGCTGACTCCTGGTTTTTCTTGGCAGTGTGACTGAAGATAGATTGCCAGGCCTTTCTTCCAAAGGCAAAGGAGAGTTACGTGACTTGTCCAAGGTCACAAGGCATGATAATGAGACTAGAACTCTGGTCTTTGGTTACCAAGCCAATGCTCTAACCAATAGGCTACTCCTTTACTCAGTTGAGTCTAAAAACCTCTGAGAGATGAGCAGAAGGCTGCGTGGCAAACATTTTGAAGTAAGCTTGCCACTCTGCCTTCACAGCTGCTATGTGTGTGGCCCCCTTCCTGCCTTCCCTCCCCCTTGCACTGCAGTGGCTGCTTGGGCAGAATCGATGCCACTGCTTCTATTTTAAGTTCATAGAAATAGAAGAATATGCATGCAATCAGATTATTAAGATATAAGGGAGGCGTGGTCTAGTGGTTAGGACAAGGTACTTCAGGCCGGAGGGTCGGGGGTTCAAGTCCCACCTGGGACAGCAATCTCAGGCCGGAGGGATTGGGATTTCTAGTCCTATAGGCACTCCTTGTGGTCTTGGGCAAGCCACTTAACCCTCCAATGCCCATGTTCCCTGTATGTATTAGTGTGTGTGTCTCATATCCCCTCGTGTTAAATGTATCCCCCAATTGACCGCTTTGACCCGGTGAAAAGCAGGATATAAATACAGCTAAATAAAATAAATAAAATAAAATAAATAAATGTCATACTCAGTCAGACCAAAGGCCAGTTAAGACGAGCATCCTATCTCCAACAGTAACCAATCTGGACCACAAATATCTAGCACAGAGATGCCAAAATTGAACCATCCCAAAGAGTGAGATTTATTGCCCTAGAGACTGAGATTGAAGTGCAGAGTCGCATTTTTTTTTCAGATGGTGCAATCAGGGTATAAATCTAGAAAGATTTAAATGGAATGTTGCTTTGCCAATGGAAAACAAAGCAACAACAAAAAAGCATAAAAGGATATTTGCTTTTCTGTGGAACCTCGGAAAGGATACAGACAGAGTGGAGGCAATATGGATACATTTTCTGTGCTGAAAATTGCTGTCCACGCAGTGGCTAAAAGTATGTGCATAGACTTCACAGCACCTGTGCTTGTAGATGCAGAGAAAAGGGATAGTGCAGGAGGAAGCAGTACACAGGAAGATGGGCTCACATTTCTTCCTACTGGCTGGGCCACTTGTCTTTTCTTCTCTTAGATTTGTGTCTCATAAAAGCAGTGACCAGGATCAGTGCATTGGCACCGAGGCTCTAATGCTTGCGGCAAGTGGCTCAATGAGTGTGAGAGTGAGAGCACCTTCAAATGAGCATGATGCACTCCTAAGGAATGAGACTTGACATCTCTGCTAGTAGAGTCCCAAAAATAGATCCATTCCTTGGTGATCACTTTCAGGGATAAGCCATAGCTTTCCACAAGTCTACCTAGCTAATGCATTATTTATGGCCGTTTCCTACAGGAACTTGTGTATACTCCTTTTCAACTCAGCTATACTAGGCGCCTTGACCATTTCCTCCAACAACAAATTCTACAGATTCACAGTGTGTTGAGTAAAAATAGATTTTCTTTGATACTTGTTAAATCTGCTGCCTGTTACTTTCATGGACCATCCCTTAATTTTAATACCACTGGATAGGAAATGCTAACCCTATTTATCAGTTTCACACCACATTTATTGTTGTATATCATCTTCTTTGAATTGTCTATTCTCAAAGCCAAAACATCCTAATCTGTTTGGCCTTTCTAAATGATATCTGCTCTTCTTTGTACTTGCTTTAAGCTTGCTTGTGTAAGGGGCCTACTGGGCCACAAGGGCCACTCTTTCACCCTACATGGACGTACACAGAGACCAAAGGCAATCACAGCAGGTGCCAGAGTTACAGCCATTGCTATTACAGGAGGAACATAGAAAGCTGCGACAGCACGTGCAGAAATACCCATTATTTCCACTGCAGCAAGAGCATCAACAGACACTGCAACAGATGCAGGAGGACCAAACACTGCAGGAAGAGTATCTACAGCTGCCGCAGCAATCGCAGGAAGAGCAGCCATCACAACAGGTACAAACAAGGCAGCAAACGACACTTTGAGGAGCATGCACTGTGGAGACACAGCATGTGCAGGAGGATCAACCAGTTCTATCACAAACAGAGCATCCACAGCCATCTCAGCAGATACAAACAGAACAGCAAATGACACTATATGAAGAGCAGCCACTATAACCACAGCAGGTGCAAGACAAGCAAATACTGCCATCAGTGGAAGAGTCTCAACTGCTGCTACAGCAGGTGCAGAAGGAGCTGTCAGTACAACATCTTCAAGAAGAGCAGCAAATTACACTGCAGGAGGATCAACCATTGCTACCACAGCATATGCAGGAGGAGCAGAAAATTACACTGCATGGGGAGCAACCACAGCTTCTGCAGCAGATGCAGGAAGAGCAACCACTGCAGCAAGCACAGGAGGAACAGCAACCGACACCACCTCTGCCTCTGCAGCAGGTGCAAAGCAGAAAAAACAGGCACCAAGAAGAATATCAGCAGAAACAGATGATACAACAACAGGATGTCCAAGGGAAAGACCCAAACTTGGAAAACAGAAGGCCGTTGATTGTCGACCGTGTGACAAAGCTGGACCGGAATATGATCCATGCTCAGCTGTCTGATTATAATGCCATCGTCACCAGCCTGTGTCTCGCGCCATGCACTAAGAAACTGATGCAGCTGAAAGATGTTGGTGCAGTGGAGAAACTCCTCTCCCTTCCTGCTCAACCACTCTGGAAACACCAGCTACTGAAGCTTTTCCCTCACTGTCAGACACCATTCACGCTGGATGAACTCAGGAAAAGACAAAGAACCGGAACAGCTGAAAACCTGAATGCATTTCTGAAGGGACTAGAATCTGCACAGGAGCTTGACCACAGCGGGAGAAGAAGCAGCAGCACAAGGAACAGAAAGACAATAGCTGGAGCTGATTCATAATGAAGAGCATCCAAAAAAAAGGAGCCTGAAAGGAACGAACAGCAGCAAGGTGCCAAGGAGGCTGAACAGGGCAACAAACGAGTACCTATTTAAGGGATCAGGCATAACACAAGTGTTCTATATATGACTCAATGATTGAATTCAGCTTACTGGTCAATGTGAAGCACATGTATTTTAAAGTCTGCATTTTATTCATCAACACAGCAGTATGGGCATATTTTAATGAAAAAGATGTGAATTCAGTAACAATCTTCACGCAAAAACTTTCATTAGATTCAAGACCCCTGAAAATTATATAAGCCAATATCTAGAGAGGTAGTTACCAAAGTATGTTACAGAAATAACACATATGTTCTGACTAGATTGTAAGCTCCGATGAGCACGACTCTGACAGGCAGGGACTGTCTCTTGCATTCTGGCTAACTCTTGTTGGTTGGCTGTACTGCGCTGCGTGTGTAGTGCTCTATAAGTGATAAATAGTAGTAGTAGTAGTCATATTATGGACCTAAGACATCATTTAATCAATGTAAGTAACACAAACTTAACTTAGCTCTCTACTTAAGACTTATTGTATATGATCCCAAGTTGACATTTCATTCACAATAACATTTGTTAAGATGTATTTGGCTCCTGTAGCTTGCCTTAAAAAATTAACACACGCTAAATTGATTTAGCATGCATTAACCTATGAATTAGTGTGCTAATTCAATTAGCATGTGCTATTTTTATTTATGAAAATAAATCAAACAAAAAAAGTCCAAAAAGCAGGAAAAAGGTGCAAAATGAACCAAAAACAAACCACATATTTTTTGCCTGTTCCATCCTGTATGGTTGATTGATTATAACTGGCCACACACTGTTCAGTTCTTAAAGTTGTTTTGTGCCCCTCCATCTCATAACATGTTGATGCCTATAAACATTTCTTATCTCGAGTATTCTGGCAGGTTAACAGTCATATGGTTAAGAAAGCCTATAGACATATGATATGTGAGGACTGTTTTATCAAATTAGGCAATGGACTCATAGCCGGCGAACCAGAACAAGGTGGGGTACACAAATTATTCATACAGGTAATAAATCATAAAATATAATAATTAAGTTATACAAAAAATAAGTATTACTATAACATCTATGACATTATCAGCTGTCACCAGAATTGTAAAACATAGAATAATTTGAATAAGTGCTCTCTCACAGGACCAAGTCAGACCATTTCAGCCCTCTAAATCTGTTGAAACCACCAAGTTTTTCATTTCTTCCTGAATAGAAAATAATTTGCCTCCGTTTTCAATTCCAGTATTAAGGTGTTCCAAACAGTAAGGGCATATCCTTGGAGAATTGATTTCTGAATAGTCCAAAGCCTAAAATGATTAGTTGTTGGAAATATTAATCTAAGGTAGTGTTTTCAGACTTCTTTCCCATCGGATACCATTTAACAACTTAAAATTCACGTGACCCCAGAGGATGATGAAATCAAACTGGCAGATTTCCAGTCTTCTTTCCCTCCCTCCACTCAGGGCCGGTCCATCCATTGTGCGAGGATGTTGTCTGCATAGGGCCCCATGTCAACTTCATTTGCACACAATGGGCGGCTTCAGAGGTGAGCTGGGAATGCCCTGCGAGGCCACGGCTCACCTCTGCCCAGTTGCCAGCGTGAAGAGCAGTGTTTTCCCTCATGCTGGTGACTGTGTTACTGTGAAGTGCGTGAGTGCCAGGCAATGCCCTTTAATCTTTCCTGCCATTCAGCTCGCTTCACAGCAACAACTGCCAGCATGAGGAAAATGGTGCTTTTCACTTTGGCGACTGTGCAGAGGTGAGCCAGGGCCTCGCATGGACTTTCCCGGCTCACTTCTGAAGCAGCTTAGATAGGTGCGGGGCTCTTCAGGGTGGAGGTCTAGAATAGGACAGTAAATGGCCGATGGGGGGGGGCTAGGATTGGAAATGGGCTGATGGGGGAGAGCTTGAACTGGAAATGGGCTGATGGGGGCTGGAATAGGACTGGAAATGGGTGATGGTGGGCTAGGACTGGAAATAGGTTAAGGAGGGAGCTTGGACTGGAAATGGGCTAATGGGGGCTGGAATAGGACTGGAAATGGCTGATGGGGAGGCTAGGATTGGAAATGGGCTGATGGGGGGAGCTTGAACTGGAAATGGACTGATGGGGGTTGGAATTGAACTGGAAATGGACTGATGGGGGCTGGAATAGGATTGGAAATGGGTTGATGGTGGTGCTAGGACTGGAAATGGGCTGATGTGGGGGGATGGGAGGATGGGACTAGAAGGGAGCAGATGATGGGTGGAGCTGGAACTAGAAGGTAGCTGATGTTGGGGGAGGACTAGAAAGGGATGGGGCCTGTGGGAGTGAGGATGGAGAGGGGACAAGATATTTTGTGTGGGAGGGAAGAAAAATCTACGATTGGCTGGGTATTGGGAGAGTAAGTGGAGATTGAGGATGGAAGGGTGAAATTTGAGTGGATGAAAAAGAAATAAAGAAATGGAGGAAAGAGCAAAAGGGGAAGATCATTATGTTAAAGGAGATGTAGAGAGAGAATGGTAAAAACTAGAAGAGAAGAAAGGACAAATGGACAGCAGACAATAGAGAGTTAGCCGAAGACACAAAGAAACCAGAAGAAAGTGACTGGAGCAATTGCAACTGAAAAATAAAATGCACAAACAACAAAAGGTAGAAAAATACTTTATCATTTTGAATTTATTAACTGGAATAGGTCAGCTCTGGGAAATGTGCAAGTACAAGAGGAAATTAATTTATAGTTTTATTTCTCCAGTGTTGTACATTCCAACTTTGGCCTTTGGGGTTCCCAGTTGTCTTCCTAATTCTAAATTGATCCCTTGTTCTTTGTTTGGTGATGGTCTATGTTCTGCATCTGTAACCGAGCTGAGGTATTCTATTTATGTAGTTTCTATTTGACAATGCTACTTGTTCTCTTTCCCCGGTAGAAGATGTATTAGTATTCTCTGAGATGTATTGGGGTAATATTTGCAGTGTTTCCTTTTGATAGGTAGGGAATCATGCTTTGTGAGTCGTGGTAAGTGCTGTTATGATACGGTGGGTTTGCTGTGGGCTCTAAATGGGCAGTGTTTATAGTACTTCCTAATGTGCCTGGCGTTTGGAACTGGAGTATAATAATGTAGAAATCTGGTAGTCTTTCTTTATCCAGACACTCTTTAAGAGGCATGTTTACTAAAATGTATTGCCCATTAACATTATGCAAATATTTATGCAAATGAGGCCGCACAGTGAGTATTCACACATGGCCCCGCACCCCCCACTCATCTAAAGCAGGAAGGTAAAGCTTCAGTAGTGGCAACAGCAGCAGCAGCAGTCGGCACAGGGTCCCTAGTGTCAGTGTGCAGCATGTGCTTACAGACCCCAGTTCTCAGCATGAGTTTCCAGTCTAACAGAAAGCATTCTCAGGAGAGGGCAAGGACCAATGAATGTTCCCTGGCTCCCAGGCCACATGCTATTAACTGCCACTACTTGGCATAGGTCCAGGTGAAAGCCCATAGAGAAGGTGAAAAGGCCATATTTCTGTGACCCCATCCACTGATTTCTTAATATATTGAAATAGGTATTTTAGGGCAGTACCCTTAAGAGATCTAAAACCATAATACAGAGATGAAAAACAACTCTTTTCTCAACATATCTGTAAAAAGAGGGGTGGGTGTGGTTACATGATCCCACTTGCTGCAATATTTTACAGTAATCTACTATAGGTGGGACATCACAAAATCCTGTATAATTTGCTTAATGTCTGAGGTAGAAAAGGTCTGATCTGCCTAATCAATTGAAGATTAAGGAAGACCTTCCTTCCTTCCTTCCTTCCCAATTGCCTGCTCCTGATCTTCCATGGCAAGAGCAGGGTCAATCCATATGCCCATTTAATATACGATTGTCAAATTCTTTTAAGGTTTCTTTCCCATCTTTCTGCCTACTTACAAATTTTTTGCCTATTAGGAAATAACTACATTGTTTTATTTTATGATTTTTTCAAATCTAATACAATTGTAGTGTGGTTTTCTCTGCTTTTCATTCACAGACCTGTCTCACAGTTATAGAATTAGGTCTATTCTCTCCCACCAGCATACCAGCATGCCCCCACCTGAGGAAGTCCTGTTCTCGGTCAATTTTTATCTACCAGAACATACCTGTCCTCCTTAAAGAAGAATTTACAAAGGACATCCAAGTGCAATCTGGGACATCAAAGCCAGAACTTCCAAAAAAAAGGCACATGCAAGTGCAGGCATGATTTTACAAATGTGGATGTACATTCATTATTTGCTCCTTTTCCCTGGCACCATAATGTAAAAAGATACTAGTTCACATATCAGTGCAATTTTTGATTACAATCCAGTGGGACCTGAGGGTCAAGGGCATGTTTACTAAGCTGGGCTAATGATTAGCACAAGCTGTTTGTAGCTATGTCCCTTTGAATAACATGGGGTTTAGTTACAAATAGTATTAACCATTACCTCAGCTTAGTATATATGGTCTTTAGTGTTGGGAGGGGAAGGGTGGAGGCAGGATTAATTATATTGTAGTGGGGCTGAGCTACAAGCAAGGGAGTGAGCTATTTCAAAGGGACTTGATGATGCCCTTAATTTACACACATTTTTTACATGTATGTAATGGAGTATATAGGAAGTTACCCGTCCCTCTCCAAAGAAATTTTCAGCAGTCCACCTTATAAGAGGCTAAAGCTCAGAACTCAGGGCTGGGACTCAGACAGAGGGATTAAGAAGCCAGCAGTGTGCACAAGGAAGAAGAGGCCCATGGAGACAGAACAGTAGTTTTGTTTAGCCCTGAACTATTGTGTGCATGCCACCGCACGCCACACTATACCACGATGTACTACATCATTTTAGCACAGATTAAAACAGAAAATGAATAAAATGAAAATATTTTAAAAATAAAAATAGTACAAAAATAGATTAAAGTAAACATTTTTCCATGCACATTTCTAGTATCCCTTTGAAACCTGATATGGGCACAAAGGGCCTGATTTTCAAAGGCATTTACACGGGAAACTGCCCTAGTTACCCATGTAAATGCCTTATCCGGGATTTTCGAAAGGCACCTACACAGGTAGTGCTCTTCAAAAATCCCGGATAAGTCCCTAACGCACCCAGATGTTATGCGGTTAGCATCGGGGTGTGTTGGGGCATTCTGGGGCGGAGGAAAGGGCTAAACAGATAGCACTGATTTTCTATGCTACTCGCTTAGCTCTCTGCACCTTAAAGATAGGTGAGGTTTTTCCTTGCCTGTCTTTCAGGTGCAGGGGCTAAGCAGGTAGCATCGAAAATCAGTGCTACCCGGCTAGCTCCTGCCGCTTCTTGGTTGTGCAGCGAGACCCAGATTTTCAATGCCAGGACAGCATATGACCCTGGCATTGAAAGTCCAGGTTAGTCGGATGGTGGGCAGGCTATTTATTTATTTATTTAACATGTTTTATATCCCGCCTTATCCTTCAATCAAAGCGGCCACAGTACAATACAATACATTTCAATACATGACACATGTACAACAGAGATTACATTACAAGTTTTGTATCCCACCTTTTCCTTAAATCAAAGCGGTTAATACAGCACAAGTTACATAAAAAGGTAGGGAAACAAGCATCAGATTGTTAGAACATAGACACATACATGGGGAAATACAATACATACCTTACATTATACTTGACTACACAAAGCAAAACAACAAACAGAACCAACATAGATCAGACATTTCCTTGCTACCCCACGGACCTACGCCCAAGGGCCACGCCAAAGGGCCCTTTGGCGTGGTCCTTAGGCGCGGGCCCGCCGTTGTAATGGCGTCTTTTAAATCCGTTGCTGCCCCGATGTGATTGGCAGATGCCGTTCAAACAGCTGATCGTTGGTGGAATCGGGGAGGAAGGGGGAGCTCCCGCTCTCACCCCCGTCGACGCCGCCGCCTCACCGAAGCTGCTGGCAACGGCTGTCCTCAAGCCGTTCAAACAGCTGATCGTTGGTGGAATCGGGGAGGAAGGGGGAGCTCCCGCTCTCACCCCCGTCGACGCCGCCGCCTCACCGAAGCTGCTGGCAACGGCTGTCCTCAAGCCGTTCAAACAGCTGATCGTTGGTGGAATCGGGGAGGAAGGGGGAGCTCCCGCTCTCACCCCCGTCGACGCCGCCGCCTCACCGAAGCTGCTGGCAACGGCTGTCCTCAAGCCGTTCAAACAGCTGATCGTTGGTGGAATCGGGGAGGAAGGGGGAGCTCCCGCTCTCACCCCCGTCGACGCCGCCGCCTCACCGAAGCTGCTGGCAACGGCTGTCCTCAAGCCGTTCAAACAGCTGATCGTTGGTGGAATCGGGGAGGAAGGGGGAGCTCCCGCTCTCACACCCGTCGACGCCGCCGCCTCACCGAAGCCCATTTGTTTTCAGCCCCTTTGCAATCTATGACACCATAGATTCATTTTAGGATGGGAAAAAGGATGAAGCAGGAGTCATTTGAGCAATCATGTTGAGAATTTTTGACAAACAGCTAAACAAACTTAGTTCTGCCTTACTTTTCCCAGATCCCTTGGCTAATGTCAGCAGCTCAGCAGGAAACTGAAAGCCCCAGTAAGCCATCGCCATTTTCTCTCCTGCATTGAGAGAGAGATGGTGGCAGAAATGGTGATTCAGAAAGTTAATTTGCTGAAGTCAAAAAGGTAGAAAGGTAAACAGAAAAAGCATTCAAAGAACACAAACAAGGCTCTGAAAAGGCAACTGGCAGCACTGTTTCTGTCTCAGTGTCAGAGAAAAGTCATTTTTAAAATTACTTAGGCTCTGTCGGTCCGAAGCCAGACAGACTTCATAGTCATAGGAAGAGGTATCCAAAGAGTACTGGCAGGACGAAGACAGGCACAGTGCTTGGAAGGGGCAGGCATGGGAATGGTGGTCAAAGTAGAGTAGGAAGATTGCTAGTTTATCTTCCCTAGGGGTATAGGACCAGAGGCAGCATTAGTGGAGAGGAACAGATGAAAATAGAGTCCAAAGTTCCTGCATATTTTTCACCTGCTTATTGTGTAGTTAAACTGTAAATGGAAAAAAAAATACACGTAGAAAAGGAGCTCCAAGCAATCTCTGTTTCTTGTCTACTTCTAATCATTTGTATAGCGCTACAAGGCGTATACAGCACTGTACGTCACCTCCTGAAAAACGAGAGTTGGTAGATGGTAGTGCAGCATGTTGACCACTATGTGCCTGATTACTTTTCCACATTGGTGTGTACCAGTTAAGGGGGCGGGGCTGGAATTTTTATACAGTCTCCATAGGTATAAAGTCCACAGGTACTTTTTACCCATGGGCTATTTTCCAGGTCTGAAAACGAAAGAATGAATGTATATTTGCTTTGAAACTTACTGTAGGTAGAAAGCAAGTGCAGACACTTGCTTATACTTTTTCCGTAGGCAGTATTTTGCTATAAAAGTATGTACATAAGACTCAAGCAGAGCACTGTAGTTGAAGCAGAAATGTACTTTTCCTTCCCTGACCTAATACTCCTCCCAGGAAGGTGTTGCCTGAATGTGACTAAAATATGCCCAGACAACTGCATTGAGGAAGCACAATTTTCAGATCACTGATTACTTGGGTAACAAGTGTTGTACCTATATAAATGACTTTGAAAATTGTCTTTTTCTTGTTGATCCAACATTGAGCTGTAGCATTAACCTCATTTTCTTCACATATGGCACATAACATAGATGTTATGCTGGGCAGAAAAGGGACTCCATCTTTTGACAAAGAAATGTTAGGGCACCATTACAACCTCTGGTTATTGTGTTGAAGGTTTATTGTCTCAAGAATATATGTGTGTGTGTGTGTATATATATATATATATATATATATATATATATATATATATATATATATATATATATATATATGTATTCAATCTCCCCTCAACCATTTTTTGTGTGAGTTAAGGGAGATAAGTGTTTGCAGGGAACATGTCTTCTGCAGTATATGAGGATTGTCTGGAGGTCTAGGATGTCAAAAGAAAAAATCAGCCATTATCTATATTGATATCTCATGTGGAATTTTCTGACTCAGTAACTGCAGTATCATGTAGGGAACACTAACAGAAATATTAAAGCACATTTAATAACTTGTATGGGTAAACAAATATTATGCTTACAGCTTTGGAAATCCGAAACAGGTTCTCTAACCCTCTATAAAGCTGCCCATCTTCAGAATACCTAGCTTGTCTGTCGTACAATATGGGCATTCCACATTCTTACAGTAGTCCTGTAATTTTGTGTTAGCTGTTTAAGCACAGCTGGTGCAAGCAAAACCTTCAGCTTTATGCCTCATTAAACTAACTTTCATACTCCCCTGCCTCTAATTGATAATTTGATAATTAAACAGAACAATCATAATCACTCCAACAGCACCTCTCCTATTACAGTCTTCTAAAATGCATAATTGAACATGATCAATTTGTGTTTATGGTTTTATATTTTATCTTATTTTATTTTGCTTTTGGACAGAAATGCACCACTGGAACTTAGAGAGCAGGTTGGGCAGCTGCAGAGGCATTAGCAGAAGCGAGAGGCTGGATAGAAGATGATTTGGGTTTTTTATTGTGCCTTTATATATAGGGCTAAAGGAAACTGAGCAGCAGTGAGTGGAATAGCAAGGTACTGAGAGCAATGAATGCGTAGGCATATATTGGTTCAATCAGCACTACACTTAATCTTTCTCCCACTCACATGGAAATTGAAGGAAACCAGGCAGAGGGAGGTTTGTTTTTAGGGCTCAGGTTTTTCAACCAACTATGATACAAGTCATCAACAGTGTAGTCTTATGATATCCCATGATCTTGAGAATACCCATTCACCGGGAATGCTGGTAGATGGGTGGAAAAGGAAATGCTGAGAGACTTTTACTAGGTCTGTCCAAATTGCAGACTTCTATATCCTCTATCCCAGTAGGGCTGTGTTCATGACATCGAAGAACTCTGCAAGGTACCTTGTCACTGATATTCATCCAAGTGCCTCGGTTGGAGGAGACACATCTGCCACTTTCCACTGTAGATGCATCCTGTGCCACTATCCTCTATAGATATGTGGTGTACAGAGGGCAGTGGTGGCTAATAGTGGGAGAGGAATTGCAAGTAAAACAGGTTTCTCCTCATGCTCAGAGTACTACCTTCTAGGGCGCCTATGTTGCCCCCTGCTACATCCTAGTTTACCCTCTTCCTCTGCTGTTCCCTTTCCTCAGGGCTAGTGCTACCCGGTTAGCAAGGTCAGCACCACAGGGGGTATCGGCAGCAGGGAGCGCCAGTGCTAGCCATCCCCCCTTGCTCCCTCTTTCTCTCTCTCTCTCCCACCCTGCAAATAGAAGATCCTACCCATGGGATCAGCAAGTCCAGCGGGCAGGAGAGAATGGAAGATCCTGCCCGCGGGACTTGTTGCTCCCACCAGCAAAATTGTGCAAGGCCACCCAGAGAATCTCGCTTGCAGGACTAGCACAATTCTTATGCCCGCAGGAGCAGCAAGTCCCACAGGCAGGATCTTCCAGTTTAGGCCACAGTCATGGCCTTGCACAGTTCTTCTGCCCACGGGAATAGCAAGACCATAATTGTGGCCCCGAATGGAAGATCCTGCCTGCGGGACTTGCTGCTTCCGCAGTCAGAATTGTGCAAGGCCGCAGCCATGGCCCTAATGGAAGATCCTGCACATGGAAACAGCAAATCTCATCGGCAGAAGAGCTGCAGGCAAGATTGTGCCTCTGCAGGGCCTGAGGTGAGAGAACAAAGAGGAAGTGAAAAAGGCCCTGGGAAGGGGAACAGAGAGTTGGAGGACAGTGGGAGATTGGAAGGAAGATATTGGACATAGGAATGGAAGGCTAGGTAGACGGAGATATGGGACACGGGGGGGGGGCATAGGCTGATGGAGGGGGAAATGAAGAAGAAAAAACAGGGTAGATGCTGGACAAGGGGAGGTCACTGGAAAACAGGGCAGATGCTGGATATAGGGGGGGGGCATTGGTGGGTGGTGGGGATGCTGGATGTGGAAGGGCATAGGGAGGCAGAGGGGAGATATACTGGATGCAGGGTGGAATAGGGAGGCAGAGGGCACATGCTAGACGTGGGAGCTAGGAAGATTAAGGGGAGATACCGGACATATACTGGACATGGGAAGTGGGCACAGGGAGAAACAAGGAGTGGAGATTTTTGAGATGGAGTGGGGATGCAGGATATGGGGGGGGGGGGTATAGGGAGACTTTTTGAAGATGCTGGATAGGGAAGGATGGAACAGAGGGAAACAGGAGATGTGGGACACTGGGGTAATAGGAAGAGAAGGTGAGAAGATTAACGCGGGGGGTAAGTACGGTGAGAAAGAAACAGATTTGCTGGGCATGGGAGTAACAGAAAGGGGATATTATGGAGATGGGAGAGATGCTGGACAAAGGGGGATAGGAAGGGGGGACACGGAAAGATAGAGAGAGCGAGTGGAGATGTTGGATGGAGGCAGAGAACGAGAGAGAGACTGGATGGGAAGGAGAGAGAGTAAGTGAAAGACTGGAGAATAATGGGAAGAAGAGATGGGGAATGGGAGAACTTGGGGGTGAGTGTTGAAAAGTGGTGGAGTTAGAAATAGGGGAATTGAGGACTGAATAGTAAGAAGTAGTAGTGAATCGGCGTGGACAGAGAGAACAATAAATGGAAGAAAGATGAAAGGAAAAGATCAACATGTAATCAAACTCTGGAATTCGTTACCGGAAGATGTTGTAAAATCTGTTAGCTGCTTTTAAAAATGGTTAGGACAAGTTGCTGCAGGAAAGGTCCATAAACCATTATTAAAGTGGACCAGGGAAATCCACCGCTTACCCCAGGACAAGCATTGTGGAACCTGTGTACCTTTTTGGGGAACCTGCCAGATACTTGTAACCTGGATTGGCCACTATTGGAAACAGAATACTAGGCTTGATAGACCTTGGTCTGACCCAGTATGGCATTTCTTATGTTCTTATCAAAATCCAAGATAGAAAGAAGTGAAAAAAAAACAAAAAGGAGCACAAGAAATGCCAGATGGACTAGAGACCGTAGAAAGAGAGTTAAGAGAAGACAGAGGAAAACAGAAACCTGAGATAGGGACCAGCATGATCAGAGAATAAAATGATTAGACAACAAAAGTAGAAAAAATAATTTTACAGTATTTTGAATTCAGTGATCAGACTTAACGCTATCTTTGTTTTACACAGTACAGGGAAATGCATCTCTTTCTATTTCACTGGTTTTGCACAGTATGCAGAGTCTGGCTTCTTGGGGTTTCAGTTTAAATGTGTCTACACATTTTTATTTTTAGGGTGTGGTCACTTATTCTGTACTTGAGGGTTTGTGTTCTGAGTCTAAGACAGAGTTTGCACATAGGGATCTGCACTGTAGTAGTCTGACTTATTCAGCCTTTCAAACAGGTATGCAGATATTCTAGGGCCCGTTACAATATTTACAGTGCTGCTTTTTTTCTGGGTAGGCTTCTTGTGTGAATTTTGGAAGTCTGTGCTGTGATAGTATGGCAGATTTGCTCTATAGATCGTCAGTGACTTTGTTGTAGGGTTTTGTATTAGTTCACAATATGCCTAGTACTGGAGAATGCTTATGTTAGTGAACAGAATTAGATATTTTTTAAAAGATATAAATTGAGTTCTATTGGTGAATGTCCGAGGTCTGCTATGCACCCTTGTTGAGGGAGGAGTTTCTTTGGATGCACATTAGAAGTCACCATCATGGAAAAAGATCTAGGCGTCGTCATGGACAATACATAGAAATCATTTAATTGGTGTGTGGCAACAGCCAAGAAAGCAAATACAATGTTAGAAATTATAAAGCAGAGAGTATCATAATGCCTCTGCACTGCTCCATGACTATTGTGTGCAGTTCTGGTCACCACATCTCAAAAAATTTAAAGCAGAATTAGAAAACGGTATGAAGTGGCGGCGAAGAGAGCAAATAGATTGCTAGGTATCATAAGGAAAGGAATGGAGAATAAAACAAAGGATATTATAATGCCTCTCTATTGTTCCATGGTGCGACCACACCTTGAATATTGTGTGCAATTCTGCTCACCGTATCTTAAAAAGGATATAGTGTTATTCGAAAAGGTACAGAGAAGAGCCACTAAAATGGTAAAGGGGAAGGAAGGATACCTCTATGAGGAGAGGCTAAAAAGGTTAGGGCTCTTCAACCTGGAAAAGAGACAGCTGAGAGGAGATATGATAGAGGTCTATAAATTAATGAATGGAGTGGAACGGGTAAACGTAGATCAATTTGTTTATGCCATCAAAATATAGAAAGACTAGGGGACATGCAATGAAGCTTCAGGGTAACCTAACCTATTTAAGATGTGCAGCCCCGCAACTTGCATCTCAGAATTGGGCCCATAGTGACTCCTTTTCCTCTTATTTTTATTTACTTTTCTACAAAAAGGTTTGTTGCCCTTAAAATATCTTTCAGTTTTGTCCACGCTTGTTCTACGTCCTCCAGATATTTCTATCCAGCTAATGACTTCTTAAGGTTTTCCTCCATCTTTGCAAAGTTAGTATTGTGAAACTCAAGGGTAAAGGGAAGGAATATGTAGAGACTGAGCATAAGACAGTATAACTTAACAGATATTTCTGTTCTGTGTTCACAGATGAAGAGTTAGGACCTAAAAAAATGCACAAAAATTGAATTGGAAGTAAGGTAAAAAATGAAGCAATTTTAGAAGACTGTGTTATTACGAAGTTGCTAAACAAAAAGTGGACAAAGATTTGATCAAGGGTATTGAAAAAAAACATTAACAAAATTTGCCCCTTCCTTTCTGAACACCTTACTAAATCACTTGTCCACTCTCTAATTACGTCCTATCTCAACTATTACAACCTCCTTCTTGCTGGTCTCCTTCTTAGCCACCTTTTCCCTCTTCAATCTCAACTAATTTTTCTCCAGCCTTGATATTCTCATATAACCTCTCTTCTGAAATCACTTCATTGACTTCCCTTCCTTTTCCATTTCCAATTCAAGCATCTCCTTCAACCCTATTCACTCTTCTGCTCATTTCTACCTTTATTCTCTTCTCTCTCCCTACCCCCCCCCCCCCCTAGTGAACTCTGCTCTTCTTCTGGCTTGCTTTTCTCTTTGCCCTTTTCTTCCATTGCCAGCTTCCGATTTTGGTCCTTTCATCTTGCTGCTCCTTATGTCTGGAGCAAATTCTCAGAGTCTGTATATCAGGCTTCATCTCTGTCTCTTTTCAAGACCATATTGAAGACTCACCTCTTTGAAGCTGCCTCTGAATCCTGATCCCCTTTTTTTCCTTATGTCTACTTATCCTCCTTTTCCTTTTATTCTTTCACTTCGTCTTATCTGTCTTAGATTGTAAGATCTCATGAGCAGGGACCTTCTCTAGCTATGTTTGTACAGCATTCTGCATGCCTTCTAGTGCTTTATAAATGATTAGTAGTAGTAGTAATAAGTATTGGTGGCTCCTTTGTCTGATCTTTTTTATGCTTCTTAAGAGCCAGGAGTAACCCCAAAGGAATGGAGTTGGGCAAATGTGGTTCCCGTCCCCAAAAGCAGAACAAAGAGAGTGGTAACTACTGATCAGTTAATCTGACCTCTGTGATGAATAAATTAAAGTATATAGTAGAGGATGCTATAGTAGAGGATGGTTCAGTTTCTGGAATCCAAGGGATTACAGGATCTGAGACAGCACGGCTTTATTGCAGATAGGTCTTGCCAGATGAATCTGATTTGATTCCTTTGACTAGATGACCAGAGGAATGGATTGGGGTAGAGTACTAGATATGGTATACTCAGATTTCAGAAAAGTTATTGATACCATCATGCATCAGTGGCTTATAAATAAAGATAGTGCCCTTGGGGTGGACCCTAAAAATACTGGCTGGGTAAGAAAGTGGGAAATGCCAGAGGGTAGTAACAAATGGAGTTCATCCTGATGATAGGGGTGTTACCAGTGGCATGCCACAGGGATTGGTCCTGTTCTTAATATTTTTGTAAGCAATATTGCAGATCTCTCAGGAAAGGTATGCCACCTTTGCAAATTACACAAAAATCTGCAACAGGGTAGACACTCTGGAAGGTGCGGATAATATTAGGAGGGATCTATCAAAGTCTGAAGAACAACTGAGAATTTGGCAAATAAGATTTAATGCTAACAATGTAAGGTCATGCATTTTGGCTGCAAAAGCTCACGGGAGAGGTGCAATTTAGAGGGTATAGAACTTCAAGGCATGAAGAAAAGGAGGACTTGGGGGTGATCACATTGGGTGATTCTAAAATGGCCAAACAATAGAAAAAGCAATGACAAAAGCCAGAATGATGCTTGTTTGCTTAGGGAGAAGGAATGGCAGCAAAAAGGAGGTGATAGTGATTTTGCACAAGCCTCTAGTGAGATCTCATGTGGAGTACAGTGTACAGTTCTAGAGACTGCACCTTCACAAGGATCTAAACATGATGGAGTTTGTCCAGAGGGCAGCTACTATAATAGTCACTAGTCTTCATTATAAGGCATATGGGGCCCTCTTCCAGTTGAAAGGAAGCTCTGAAATGAAGAGGTCTTAGAAAGGTTAAAGGGGATTGGCTCAGGAGTAATCTAAGGAAATATTTGTTTACAGAAGGGACGGTGGATGCATGGAACGGTCTTCTAGTGGAAGTAAGAATTATCTGAATTTAAAAAAGCATAGAACATATATGGAGGATCTCTAAGATAGAGGAATGGATTGTAGAACGTAATAGTTCTCATGGATGGACAGACTGGTTAGGTTGTATGGTCTTTATCCACCATCATTTTCTATATTTCTATTTACTCTTTTAAAAAGTACGAAGACTAGAGGACATACTATGCAATTACTAAGTACTATTGGATAAAATATGTTTTTATATTCAATACACAATTAAGCTCTGGAATTTGTTGTCAGAAGATGTAGTAAAAACATCATATCTGGTTTTGGTCAACTTCTTGGAGGAAAATTCCATAAACCACTGTTAAGATAGTTTTGGGTGTGTCCACTATCCTTGGGATTAAGCATTTTGCAGTCTATCTACCTTTTGGAATCCTGATGATACTTGTGGCCTGGATTGCTCACCATTTCAATGGATACTGGGCTTGATAGACCTTTGGTATAATCCAGTATGGCATTTCATATATTTTTTCTTAAGTGTGCAAAACATTGGATCCCATTATAGACTCCATCACTTTCTGCCTCAATCATGTTTTTGCTGCTGCCACAGCCATTTTTTGCCACTCTTACAAAATAGCTAGAAACCAGAGTTGTCTCTCTCTGGCCCAGTAACCAGACCTTCATCATTGCCTCATCACTGCTAATATATAGGCTGGGTATAGTATCACTTGCAGAGCTGACCCTACCCTGTTCTTGGTGCACCCTGGCTAGACCAATCTTCCCTGCCTCATCCGAGTTCTACCAGTGTGTCATTATTCAGAGGTAGTCATGTGTAGCATTCTGACTAATCCAGATGTCTCTGGTGAAACGCATATTAATACCCTCTGCCTTGTCCAGCAGATCCTACAGTTGGAGTTGGCACTGCTTGTCCAAGCTGGAGTTCACCTGTCTACTAAAAATGATAGTACGGTGCACTTTGTAATATAGGCATCAGAAAGGGATGGGCTACATGAGCCCTTGCGATATCAAAACGTCGCTGCTGCAGTCGCGGCCTTCCCCTACTTCTACCTACAGGGATACAAGAAATAGGTGAAGGTCGTGACCTGGCAGGCAGTAGGCTGTCCGCAGGGACCCCATCCCCTGTAGGCAGAAGAGTGCTGGGATCACTGGCCTTCCTCTCGTGTCTGCCTGCGTCTCCCATGTGCAGACAGGAGACGAAGGCCGGCGATCGCAGCCTCATGCGGTTTGGCAGGCCTAGTGATGGAGCTTGATCCCCTGAAGAAAATGGCATTCCGGTGCTTCTGCTTTGTAATTGGGAGTTAACAAGTGCAGCAATCACTTAAGGCCCATGTTGTTGATCACTTCTAGGAGATGGTCATTCAGAGCAGTCATTTGCCTAATGCACCATATCACTACCTTCGATATTGCCTGCTATTTGCCCTTAGACAGTAATGGTGAACCCCACCACATCTCCCCCTTGGTGACTTTCTTACATAGGCAGCTCACTGGGGGGGCTTAGCATGGGAAATAGACTTCTTTGCTGTAGCTTACCTAGTGGAGGACAGATTTGACAGCTTAGTACTATTACTCTCCACGGAAACCAGCTCAAACAGATGTTGTTGCAAATAATGCAGCTAGATGGCCCAGTAGCTTTCTGTTGTTAATAGGATTCCAACAGTGAATGCATTCTGCACAAATGCCGAAAATCAAATTTGTGGAATACCTTCAGATTTTTGAGTTTTTTCAAGGTTCCTCTCTCTGCATCCTTGTGGGCTGCTGCTACTGGAACCAGGGCTATGGCCAAACCAGAAAGTAAAAGGCTAGAGGCATACATCACACTCTTCACTAATTGATCTTCCTGAGAGGTGACCTTGAAACCATAGTTTCTCGCACCCTTAACTAGCTTATCCAAACCCTTCCCAATTATTACACTTTCAGTCTCTTCGGATTCTGTAAATTCAATTAGCCACCACCTGGATCCTAAACAGGAAATAGTAATCCACAATAATCCTGCTCTGAAAATATTTTTGACCCTTACCTTCAGGAAAAATTAAATTTTTGTTGGACTTTCAATCCTCTCAAGACTACTATAGTCAGTTTGTCTAAAACCCCACCTTTTCATCGAACATTTTGGCCAGAATGAAACCACAACCTATGCTGACCCCACATAAATAACAATCCCCTCTCCATCTAAGCTTTCGATCTATTACCCCTCTCTTTAATACTGTTCTAGTTCCCTTAACTTTCTCCATTCTTCCCCTAGAACTACCCTTCTCTCCCTGAACGGCATCCTCTGTTTTTTTCAATTGTAAATAAGTTAAATATACATAAATTATGTAAATCTTTGATTTTTCACCACCAGATATTTTGTTATAATGTTTAATGTATCTCTTGGAAATGTAAACAACTTTGATTACCCAAAATAGTGGTATATAAAACTCAGAAACAAAAGAATAAATAAATAAAATTTAAAAAAATGATCAGTCCATTTTACTTTTTTAAATTTTCTAGCAATCAAACACAGGAATGATAAAAATCATAACTGTACCACACTTGTTTCTCTTGCATTCACTGCGGAACTATGTTGTCGTGTATCACTACTTATTACCACGGGACTGTATTAGCATATATCATTTTTTGTTACTGACCATGACTAGCATGTTTCAAAGAAATTCATCTCTTCTGCATCAAGGTAGTTTAATGATAAATATTAACTTATCTGAAATGTCCCCACTTTTCTTCAAGCCATTAGTGTGCCTACTGTCCCTCGGACATCTTTTTTTCATGGTGAGATCTCCCGGCTTTTCACCAAGATGGTCGAGACGTCTTTTTACATGTTGTCAAAGTAACCATTTCCCCTCCAAACTTCCAATCAGATAAGACTGTACTAGTCCACTTGCCGATTCATACCAGTAGGTTCAATAGTATGGAGGGTATGTATTCAATAGTGTTCTAGGCAGTTTAATCAAGCTTGACGATCTCCCCCTCTCCAAAACTCAAGAACATGAGCTATAATGCGCCATCGCAACTTACTGAAATGATCTGTTTTCAGCAAACAATGGTCCGCTATCAGAGCTCCATAATACAAAGTATTCAATTTGGAACAGTGTTCTATTAAATGGTGAATCTTGGTTCAAGTCGTAATACTATATATATAACAACATACAAGGACAAAGTAAAGAACAAACAGCATATGCAGTTGTACAAGACACTCTATTTCTGGTTTTTATAATTGTAGTTGTTGATGGAACTACGCAAGATTTACCCTCCAGGATAAGTAGTACAGAACACACAATGGCCACATGCAAAATGCTCCTTAATGTTTAGGAGGATCATTTTCTGCCACCACCTAAGTAATAGATTAACTATCGAAATTGGCCACATTTCTCCCCCTCCAATATGCCACAATTTGTCTCCCCACAAAACAGGGATAAGATTGTAAAAGACGCCAATGATGGTATATCAAGGATACCACCACTGGGGCCTTTACAGAGTAAGGTAGCACACAAACCAATGGGGTTTGCTGAGATCGTACAACAGGAGCCAGCAATAATTCTCTTTGTGCATAAAGTACTCTCAGGCTTGTTTAATCAACTTTCTCGGATATCCCCTCTGAATGTACCATTGTCACATCCAAATAGTATGGGTTTTTTTATAATCTTCTTTATCTTTACAAATATGTCATAACCTTTAAGTCCCCTTTTCAACTTCTCAGGATGATGACTGGCAAAGCTTCTTTTTGATACAAAGTAGAAACTAAACAAGACCCTTGTTTAACGATGGTAATATCCAAAAAATGAATCTTGCAAGGATCAATAGTGCTCTCAAATTTTAAATTGGGTTTGTAAGCATTTAGCCAACATAAACAAGCTTCCAAATCTGACACAGAACCCTGCCAAATGTAAAAGAAATTATCTAAAAACCTCTTCCAGATATGAACATACTGCATCCATGAACAGGAATATAAAAATTCCTCCTCAAAAGCTGCCACATAAAGTGTCACTATAGTAGGTGCTACTGTTGCCCCCATTGCTATACCAAAAACCTAATGATAATACTGTCGAAACAAAAATAATTTTCCTGCAGCACCAATGCCAAAAGATCCAAGATAAACCCTTTAGATAGTCTCTCCGCTATCGGTGTCTGCCAATCCATTGCTGACATCACCGCTAGGGCCTCATGCTGATCAATATTGGTAAACAGCGTGTTAATATCTAGTGTCACTAGATAATCCGTAGGCTGAATAGCATCAACTTCTGAAAGAACATCTAACATATGCGTTGTGTCTTTCAAATAGGAACGTGCTTGCAATACCAAAGGGTTCAACAATCGATCTATAAATATTGATATTGGTTCCAACAAAGAATTATTTCCCACAACTATTGGTCATCCTGGAGGAACTTGTAAATTTTGTGAATTTTTGGCACTATATAAAATACAGGAGTGGAGGAGTATAAAATACAGGATTGGAGGAGTAAAACACAGGAGTGGAGGAGTAGCCTAGTGATTAGAGCAACTGCCTAGTACCCAGAAGATCAAGGGTTCGGTTCTCACTGGCACTCCTTGTGACTTTGGGCAAGTCACTTTACCCTCTATTGCCTCGGAAGAAAAGGCTGGCAATCTACTTCCGGTGATACATTGCCAAGAAAACCCAGAGGTAGCTGGGTTACTATGAGTCAACACTGACTTGATGGCACTAAAAAAAATAAATAAATAAAATACAGGACACAGTGGAGTTTTATTTTTCAAACATTTACTTTTTCATCAAATATATGAATGGTTACTTGCAAAAAATTTTTTTTCGAGAGCTGTTTTGGTTATTCCACGTATTCTTTATGGATGTTGGTGCGCTGAATCCGAACATGACCTCCATTTTGTCATAGGACATCACGTTTCCTGACAATTTAGGTAACTATGTTAAATAAGGCAATACCTCAAAATAAATGGAAATAGACTTATAAAATTAAAGTTTTATTACAATATTTTCATGAAAATCCGTCTTTGAACTGAAATGAGCTCACCTACACACACTAAATTCAATTCTTCTTCCTTGTGAGGCTCCTCTTGGTGCATTTACGCTTGTGAGTAGCATCTGAAATGTCTCTCTGAAGCATCCAATAGTAGTCTGCCACCATTGTAATGCTCCATTTTCCCTGGTATCTCCTTTCCATTTCTTTAATGTCTTGGTGGAATTGTTCACCTTGTTCCTCACTCACAGCTCCCAAATTTTCAGGAAAGTAGTCAAGGTGGGACTAGAGGAAATGCACTTTCAATCTCATCAGGCAACCTAAAGCTTGAAATGCATTCAGCAATCGTCCGACGATCTTTTTGTAGTGAGAATCTTTGTTATTGCCTAAAACTTTCTGTACGACTTCTTTAAATGCAGTCCACCCTTCTTTTTGAGGATCTGTCATGGTATTGACAAATTCTTGATCAACTATAAGCCTTCTAATGTCTGGTCCGACGAACACACCTTCCTTCAATTTGCCTCCGACAGGCCTGGAAACTTGGTGACCAAGTATTTGAAGCATTCTCCATCTCTTGGAAGTGATTTTACGAATTGCTTCATCAATCCCAATTTTATGTGGAGAGGTGGTAGAAGAACTTTATGGGAAGGTACCAAAGTTTCTCGGAGGACATTTTTTTCACCAACTGTTAGCATCCTCGGCTGCCAACTCTTCTTGGTCCAGTGATTTTGTCGGTCTCGACTGTCCCCATTTACACAGAAAACAAGGATATTTGGTATACCCAGCTTGTTGCCCGAGCAGCATGCACAAGACCTTCAAGTCCCCACACACTTGCCAACCATGGTCTTCATATTTAAGTTTACGAAGAATCAATTCCAAGTTCTCGTAGGTTTCCTTCAAGTGTACGGAATGACCTACAGGTATGGAAGCATAAAAACCGTTGTGGAGTAAAACTGCTTTGAATCTATAAAAACACGCCATTGCTCTGAATCATATTGGATTTTAAATTGACCCATCAGACCTTCGACATCGATGCAATAAACCAACTTGTCTTCCTGGGCGAAGTAAGGAACAAACTCCTTTTCACGATGTCTGAACCATGAAGATGACACTCCTGGCAACAATAAATTCCTGCTTTTCAGCCTTGATCCGAGTAACTCAGCGGCATCTTTGGGAAGATTCAAGTCTCTTACCAAATCATTCACCTCCTCCTGAGAAAACAATTTTGGTCTTGTATCATCTTCAAAGTCAGAACTTGATTTGTCATCTGGTTCAGGTATGACTTCACCTTCATCGGAGCTAGGTATCTCTTCCAAGGTAGCAGGGGGCTTGGGTACTGGTATATCTGTGCCATGGGGGATGGGACGAATTGCCGAGTGAAAATTGGGGTATGAAATGGAATGCTTCCATTTGGAATTATACCCTTTCACATCGCATGAACAAAAGTAACAGTCATCACTATGGTTCTTTTGCTCTCGCCATACCATAGGAATCCCATAACGGAAAGATTTTTTCTTACCCTTGAACCAGTTTCGGAGGTCCTCAACACACCGTTTGCACACTTTATGAGGCGCCCAGACTTTATCTTGATCTCCAATTTTTAGTCCAAAGTATGCAAAGTATACTTTTTTCACAAAGTCTGTAATATTCTGCTGTTGCTTCAACACTGTATCTTTAATTATTTATTTATTTATTTATTTATTGAACGGTTTTATATACCGCTTTTCAGCAAAATCAAAGCGGTTTACATAGAACAAAACTTGAAATCTTACATTGTAACATATTCTAAACAGTTATTCACCACAGATGAAACAGAAACTGTCTAGCGAATTAATACACTTTCGCGGAGCCATTACATAACGGTTGAAGAATGACGAGCTAACACAAATTGCGATGAAAAAGTGTGAACAGTTTAGAACCAAGAACCTGATGATGATTCGTGCACAAGTGTGGCATGCAGGAGAGAGCAGCTCTGTGTCTGTACACGAGATGTCACAGTGCTGGCCACGCCCCCCTGCACTGACCGAAGCTGCTGCTGTCTGCCCTGTGTCTCCCTCCCACTGGATTCTTCAGGAAAGATTAACCCCTTCTACCATTAGAAGCACGGACTTAAAACTTGCTTAGCTTATGTATATATTGCTGACCATCAGATTTACAGTGCAATATTTTTTTTGGAGTGGAGGAGTGGCCTAGTGGCCTAGTGGTTGGGGCAAGGTACTTCAGGCCGGAAGGTCGGGGGTTCAAATCCCACTAGAGGACAGCAACCTTGGGCCGGAAGGACTTGGGTTTCTAGTCTCATAGGTGCTCCTTGTGGTCTTGGGCAAGCCACTTAACCCTCCATAGCTCATGTTCCCTGTAAAATAGTTATCTCCAAGTTATAATGCCCTGTTCAATGTAATTTCAGTTTGTTCAATGTAAACCGCACTAATGCAGAATAGCGCGGTATATAAGAGAATGTAAATAAATAAAAATAAATAAATAACTCGGACAACCCCTTTAAGGTATTTTTGGCATTTTATATCTTAAATGCACTTATGTGAATTAATTTATAGTAATTTGAATTAATTAATAGTAATTTGAAAAAAAATTGATACATTTGAAGACAATTTTGCATGTTGTGGCAAATCATGACGTCTAGGAGTTTTTTTTCAATATTTTATTTGTTTTCAGCACACCAAAATACATGGAAATTAGATGAAAATAATCAAACAGCTTTTTAGTCGCAGACCTGTGATATCTATATTTGAAACCCAGGTCAATTTTATCCGTGATCTTTTTACAAAGTTCATCAGTGGGATCATCTACCAAAATCTATAATATTAAGTGTCGCTTAGTTGTTAATAAATTTCCTCATTATATTGATCTTTAGACTGCACCACCATAGCCCCACCTTTATCCACTCTTCTTACAATATGAACCATCTGCAACAATTTAAGAAGCTCATCAGATTGAGACTGGGAGATGTTATATCTCATTGGAATGAAGTTCTGTTTCATACTTTCTAAATCCTGTAAAATCAATCTCTGGAATTCCACTAAAAGTGGATGCACCAGAATATTTGGAAGCCATCTGAAAGTGCTCTAATTACAGAGGTATCATCAGGCTGCACTCCTTAAGGGACAGGTTCATCTATTAATTTATTTATTTAGCTAGCTGTATTTATATCCAACTTTTCACCGGGTCAAAGCGGTCATTTGGGGGATACATTTAACACGAGAGGATATGAGACACATACGCTAATACTTACAAGGGAACATGGGCAATGGAGGGTTAATTGGCTTGCCCAAGACCACAAGGAGTGCCTATAGGACTAGAAATCCCAGTCCCTCCGGCCTGAGATTGCTGTCCCCAGGTGGGACTTGAACTCCCGGCCCTCCGGCCTGAAGTACCTTGTCCTAACCACTAGACCACTCCTCCCTAGATCTAGAGGAAGATCGGATTGTTTGTGCTTTAACCTCTGAATTTTCAAAGGATATCGCACACATTAGTAAAGAGGAATGTCACCTTTTGGCATCTATACCCTCTTTAGAACATAAACAACTAACAATAACATATACTGTAAGAGAAACTCAAATTTGGCAAATATATTGGTACCTTCAGCTTTTTCCCGACCCCATATTGCTCCTAAAGTATGTGGCCATTTTCGGTGCACGCAATTTGCTCTCTGCATTAATTCATTTGTTGTGAAAGAGGTTTTTTATTCACTCTGTCCACTCGTGGAACTCGTATCTAGATGATTTTTTTTTAATTGGGAGAGACAACCGGTCACTTACCTAATTATGTGTCCATGCAGACTGTGCCTTAATGGCAAAACAAAACGTAGCATCAGATCACAAATTACAGAACACAAAAGCTGCCAGAGGAGAACAGTTATGGAAAGTCCTTAGTTAACCACTGGATAAAAGAAAACCACAGTGGTTTGTGGTCTTTAAAGTACATTGGAGGGGTGACAATATGGACAAACCTTTGCTGCGATTAGAACAGAGATTAAACCAAGATTATGATCTCTGTTTTTCTTTAATTGGTTTTAGATCCTTCCCCTTCCCCTCTTTTCTCCCTTTCCTTCCCTCCCGCCTTCTTCCCCTACTCCTCCCTCCTTTCTCCCTTTCCTTACCTTTCCTCCCCCTCCCTTTCTTTGCTCCCTTCTTTCCTTCCCCCTCCCTTTCTTTTCTCCCTTCTTTCCTTCCCCCTTTCCTCCCCTTCCTCTTCCCCTTCCCCTTTTTCCCTCATTTTCCTCCCCCCCTTTCTTCTTCTTCCACCTTCCCACTCCCCTCTCCCCCACCCCCTTTTCCTTTTTGACATTTTTATTTCATTTTTATGCACACCCTGATATAGGCTTCTTTAATTCATGGAGTGTGATTGTGGTCTGTTTTTTTGTTTTTTGTTTTCTGCCTCTTCATAATAAATATATTTTAATATTTTTCTTATTTTGTATATACAGGTTTATTTTTAATGTACTGGTCTATTTTCAAATAAGGGGAAGCTCCAAAACTAGAGAACATGATATGAAGCTACAAGGAGGTAGAATCCATAGTAACATCAGGAAATATCTATTCACAGAAAAAGTAGTGGATGCCTCTAATGCTTTCCTAAAAGACGTGGTGGAAGTAAAAAAAGGTACTAGAATTCAAAAGGGAATGAGATAAACACAGTGCATCCCTAAAGGGCAAGAGGATGATTATCGAAAATAGGAACCTGAAATCAAAACAGGGGAAACCATGGGTACATAATCCCAAATAAAACACATCAGTGACACAGCTGGGATAGTTGTATCTGTGGGTAGGCTCCCTTGTACAGTGGTGGGCCATGGATTGGGCCATTGACTAGTTACAGAAAGGAAAAACGAACTGATACAACAGCATGCTGGAGACTTAGTCAAGTCCAATATGATTGAAGATTGTTGGAAGGCAAAGGCATGGTGAAAATAATCTCTATTGAAAGGTATGGAACCTACACTCATAAGAACATAAGAAATGCCATACTGGGTCAGACCAAGATCCATCAAGCTCAGTACCCTGTTTACAACAGTGGCCAATCCAGGTCATGAGTACCTGTCAGGTACTCAAAAAGGTACACTGATTCCACATTGCTTATCCCGGGATAAGCAGTGGATTTACCTGGTCCTCTTTAATAATGGTTTAAGGAATTTTTCTCCAGTAACTTGTCCAAACCTTTTTTAAACTCAGCTACACTAACGGTTTTTACTACAGTAATAAATTCCAGAGTTTGATTACTCATTGAGAGAAAAAATAATGCATCATATTAGCCCTAATTGGGCTACTTTGTAATTTCATTTATTGCCCCCTAGTCCTTCTACTTTTTGAAGGGGTAAACAACCAATCTACATTTTACCCCTTCCACTTCATTCATTAATTTATAAACCTCTCTCTCATATCTCCCTTCAGCCATCTCTTTTCCAAGTTAGAGTCCTAACATTTTAAGCCTTTCCTTATAGGGGTATCCTTCCATCCCCTTTACCATTATGGTGTCTCTTCTATGTACCTTTTCTAATAACGTTATATCCTTTTTTAAGATAACGGCGACCAGAATTGCACACACTATTCAAGGTGCAGTCGCACCATGGAAAAGTACAGAGGCCTAATATCCGTGGTTTTGTTCTCAGTTCCTTTCTTTATGATTACCAAATTCTATTTGCTTTCTTGGCTGCCAATACATACTGGGCAGGGAGGTTCAATGTATTATCCAGGATGACACATAAACCCTTTTCCTAGGTGCATCATGTAAAAAAAGGAGTGACCACAGCATGCTTGAAGGCTGCAGGGAAGTTGCAGTGGAGAGTGATAGATTGAGAGTATGCGATGGAAAGGACTACAATCTATCACTCAACACTACAACTTTCCCTGCAGCCTTAAAGCATGCTGTGGTCACTCCTTTCCTCAATAAACCCTCGCTAGATCATACCTGTCCTTCTAGCTATTGACCCAGCCAGCTCCTTCCTCCCCTTCATTTCTAAACAACATGAACATGTGGTTCACTGCCGTTGCCTCGACTTTCTCTCCTCTGAAGCCCTTCTGGATCCTCTACAATCTGGCTTTTGTTCTTTACATTCTACCGTAACGGCTTTTGCTAAAGTTTCCAGTGAACTCTTCATTGCAAAATCCACGTGCTTTTCTCAGTCCTTATACTTCTTGACCTTTCTGCTGCTTTTGACACTGTTGACCACAAACCTCTCCTTGATATCTTCTCATCACTTGGTTTTAAGGGCTCTGGGCTATTCGGGTTCTTTTCTTATTTCTCCCATTGCTCTTTCAGCGTTTGTTCTGGTGGATCCTCCTCTACTGCTATCCAACTTTCAGTTGGTGTACCCCAAGGGTCCGTCTTGGATCCACTCATTTTCTCTCTATATACTCAGTCCCTTGGTGCACTCATCTCTTCCCATGGCTTTCAGTACCATCTTTGCACTAACTCCCCCCAGATCTCTCTCTCTACACCTGAAATTTCTCCAGCAATCCAGGCCTGGACCTCTGCCTGCCTTTCTGACATTGCTGCTTGGATGTTACACTGCCACTTGAAATTGAACATGGCTAAAACTGAGCTTCTTATTTTTCCCCCTAAACACTCCTCTCGCCTTCCTTCTTCTCAGTCTCTGTGGATAACTCTCTACTCCTCCCTGTTTCCGCAGCTCACAACTTTGGGGTGGTCTTCGACTCCTCTCTTTCCTTCTCCACACACATCCAACTGATACCTAAAACCTGCCATTTCTTTCTCTACAACATCAATAAAATGTGTCCATTCCTTTCTGAACACACTACTAAGACAGTTATCCACTCTTTAGTCACCTCCCATCTTGACTATTGTAACCTACTCCTTGGTGGTCTCACTCTGAATCATTTCTCCCCCATTCAATCTGTTCAACACTCTGCTGTGCGGCTAATCTTCTGCCAACCTTGTTATGCTCATATTATCATTCTTTTCAAGTCACTTCATTGGCTCCCTATCCATTTCTGCATCCACTTCAAACTTATCTCCAGGAACAAGCAGGAATGTAGTCCTCACATATGGGTATCGTCGGTACCGACGGAGCCTGCACAGGAACGCTCCCCAGCGTCCAAAAGGAAAGCTTTTGGGAGCATCCCACAGCGCCAATGTGCTGCCTTCCTGCCTTTCCCAACTGTCCCTCTCCAGTTCTTCGATTTCCGCGGAGCCGACAGGTCGCACATCCTGTCACAGCAGAAAAAATTCCCTTCTTCTTCTTCTTTTTTGTGGTCGCGTGCGCCTTCTCTCGACGCTACACCGGTACCGCCAGTTGTTCTTTCTTTAAAAAAAAAAAAAAAACCTTTCTGGAGTCTTTTCCAGTAATTTTCTCCTCGGGTGCCACATGCCATTTTGGGCACTAGGCCCAACATTTTCCTTCAGAATGGAAAAACCCGCTTCGGGTTTTAAAAAGTGTTCTAAGTGTGGTGGTACCATCTCCGTCACTGACACCCATGAGTGGTGCCTCAAATATTTAGGTCCTGGCCACTCTATTTCAGAGTGTGTTGCCTGTGGGATGATGTCAAAAAGGGACCGGCAAAACCGAGCTGCTAAACTTAGCACCCTTTTTCCCTCCGATGCAGCCTCCATGGCATCGACGTCTTCCAGGGCTTCGTCTTCCTCCCATGGATCTCAGGTAACTAAACATAAATCTAGCCAGTCCTCAAAGGGTAGATCTCCTTCTAAACATTGAGATGCCTCTGGCGTTGCCCTTGAGGGACTTTCACCGGCAAAATTGCCCTGGCGGTAGGCTTCAGCTTCCAAAGCACTAACAGGGCTCCAGGATGTTCTCGAGGCTTCAACCTCGGCAGAACTACTGATGCCATGCTCTTGGGTTCCAGTCGCTTCATCCGGCACCGATACCCAAGCATCGGCAACGTCGATAGACCAGAGATGGCTATTGAATGCAGTCTGGCGACTCTTCTCATGGCCTCGATGCCCCTAAAACCGCTTCAGACAATTCAACCGGTACCGGTACCGGCACCGACTGCATCGACATCGGCATGTATTCTACCGGGACCGAGTCACGCGTCTCTATCCAGCATCGACAAGTCGGTACCGGACCACTCCGATGCTGACTTCGATCGGTACCGGTACCGTCCCTTGCACGATCACCCGGATCGGAGATACTTTGAATCCTCGGATGAGTCTGAAGACTCTGAAAGCTCTGCCGATACCAGAGTACTTCTTCCCGAGGATTCCTCTTCTCCTTAGCGTAGGATGTCTCCACCAGAGGATATGTCTTTTTAGGATTTTATCTAAGATGTGGCCCGAGGTCTTTCCATCACAGTGGCTCCTGAAAAAGAGCCTAGGGCAAAGGAATTAGAAATCCTACAATACCCTAAAGCTCCCAAGGAGGCAGCTACCTTACCTATTCATATGATCTTGCATGATCTTATGTTAAGGATGTGGGAAACACCTCTGACCACATCTCCTCACTCTCGAAGACTCGACACCATGTATCGAGTTCCTCCTTGTCCTGGGTTTCACAAGACTGAATTACCACACCATTCCATGGTGGTGGAATCAGCCATAAGACGGATAAAGAGTGCAAAAAGGCATGCATCTAATCCTCCAGGACGTGAGTGTAGGACTCTTGACGCCTTTGGATGGTGATCCTTCCAGGCTTCCATGCTTTCTGCTAGGATCAGTTCCTATATCTTGTATATGGGACTGTTCCTTAAAGAGGTCACAAGAGATTTAGAGCTTATGAGCCCTCTCCTTCCTGATGATAAAAGGCAAGATTATCTCGCTCTTGTCAAACATGCTCAGGATGTTTCCAATTTTGTGAATCGTGCAGCCTTTGACTGCTTTGAATGAATAAGCAGAACCTCTGCCATTGCCATAGGTGCACGTAGGATTGGCTGGCTCCAGGCATCTGACTTAGAAATTTGGGTACAGGAGAAATTAAGGAATATACCTTGCACAGAAGAGAATCTCTTTGGCAAGAATTGGCAGGAAAAAGCTAATGAGATAGATGCTGACAATATCACTTTGAATAGATTGTCTAAATCTACAGCTGATCCTGCGAGGAAAAGATCCTCTAAGAAACCATTCTTCAGCAAGAAGAAAAAGTTTTATCCCTCCTATACCCAGCAGGGACATCGTTTAGGTCAGTCTGCCCAAAAGGGACAGCAGCAACAACCTAGGCAAAGGAAGGCAAAAGCAGCTAAGCCTCAACCGGTTCAGCAGACTCCTCCACAGGGGCTTTGACTCCTATATAGAGAACTTTGCCTTCCTGGCCCTGAACGGCCCAGAACCCTCCACCATCCCAGGAAGGTTATGTCATTTTGCCCCCAGATGGGGTCAGATAGAAGCAGAAAATTGGACTCTGTCTATTGTAAGAGAGGGATACAAGCTTCATTTCCTCAGCATGCCCCCCCTCCTACAATGGTAAAACAGTTCAATTCTCAGACCTTTCTCAATGACCGGTTAGGTCAAGAAGTCACTGTGCTCCTTGCTCAAGGGGCAATAGAAGAGGTACCCATTCCCCAACGGGGTACAGGGTTTTACTCCCCCTATTTCCTTATTCCAAAGAAAACAGGAGGACACAGACCCATTTTAGACCTCAAAGAATTGAACAAACTCCTGTTCAAAGAGAAGTTCAAAATGATTTCTCTAGGAACTCTGATGCCATACCTTCAGAGTCAGGATTGGTTTTGTTCTCTAGATCTCAAAGATGCGTACACTCATGTTCTCATCCATCCAACTCACCAAAAGTTCCTTCACTTTCTGTTTCAAGGGAAGCACTACCAATAAGGGTTCTTCCTTTTGGCCTGGCCTCTGCACCAAGGGTGTTCATAAAATGCATGGCTGTGGTGGGCAGCATTTCTCCGCCCCTTGGGTATATTTGTCTTCCCTTACTTAGACGACTGGCTCATTCGAGCCCCTTCAGAGCCAGAGGCCAGGGTTGCTCTCTCACACAATGCACATCCTTCAGTATTTTGTACTTGTCATAAACTTCCCAAAGTCCAACCTTGCTCCCACTCAATCCCTAGAGTTTATAGGAGCTCTGCTGGATACCAGACAGACAAGGGCCTTCCTTCCACAGCCCCGCTGCCTTTGCATTGTGCAGTTAGCTTCCCAAGCAGTGCTAAAACCTCACCTCACTGCTCGGGAAATGTCACAGTTGCTAGGCCACATGGCATCCACTGTGCATGTGGTTCCTTATGCTCGCCTCCATATAAGAGCAGCCCAGTGGACTTTATTCACTCAGTGGACTCAGGCATCAGGTTGCCTGTCAGACAAAATAGCAAACTCAGATCACCTTATTTTGTCCCTCCAATGGTGGCAGCCACCCCAAAACCTTCTGGTGGGGTCTCCTTTTCAGCAACCCCCACCCCAAGCCACTCTAACAGATGCTTCACAGGTGGGTTGGGGAGCCCACCTGCAAGGCCTCTCTACCTAGGGTATCTGGAGTCCACAGGAGGCCTATCTCCATATCAATCTCCTGGAACTCAGAGCAATCTTCCTTGCTCTTTGAGTATTCCATACCCATCTCAGCTACAAGACAGTCCTAGTTCAAACGGACAATCTAGTAATCATGTTCTATATGAACAAGCAGGGCGAAACAGGCTCTCTGTCGCTCTGCAATGACGTTTTGCGACTATGGGCCCTCGCCAGAGAGCATCAGATTCATCTCCTTGCAGTGTATCTTCCAGGCATTCAAAACTCTTGGGCAGACAGACTCAGTCGAGTTCTGCTTCCACACGAATGGTGTCTCCATGCAGACCAGGTGGCCCAAATTTTTCAAATTTGGGGAACCCCGGACATAGACTTCTTTGCAAGTTCACTGAATGCCAAACTATCCCCGGTTCTGTTCCAGAATTCCAGCTCAGGGTTGTCAAGCCAGGGATGCTTTCCTCCTCCATTGGGGTCAGGACTTCCTGTATGCCTTTCCACCCATTCCCCTAATTCCCAAAACCCTGTTCAAGCTTCAGAGAGACAGAGGTCATATGATCCTCATAGCTCCACGTTGGCCACGGCAAATGTGGTACCCTATGCTCCTACATCTCTCAAGCTCTGCCTCTGGAGTTAGGATCTGCTCCAGATCTCCTTTCTCAAGAGGATGGGATGCTGTGGCATCCCAATCCCCAGTCTCTGCATCTCAGGGCTTGGTTGCTGAAAGCCTCGAACTTCACGGTCTTAACCTTTCCCAGCAGGTAAAGGATATACTTTATGCTTCCAGGAAGCCTTCCACAAGACACTCTTATGCATTTAAGTGGAAAAGGTTTACCATGTGGTGCTCGCAGAAGGGTCTTAACCCTCTTGTAATACCTCTGGAATCACTACTGGAGTATCTCCTTCATTTATCAAATGCAGGGCTTAAGACCAATTCAGTGAGAGTCCATTTGAGTGCTATTGCAGCTTCTTTCAAGCCTCTAAATGGACATCCTATTTCCTCTCATCCTCTCATAGTGAGATTTATGAGAGGCCTTCTTTTGACTAAGCCTCCCACTAAGCCACCACCGGTGGCATGGGACTTAAATCTGGTTCTTGGGCAGCTCATGAAACCACCCTTTGAACCATTAGCCACTACCTCTTTGAAATTCCTTTCCTGGAAGTTCATCTTTCTTATTGCAATCACATCAGCACGTCGCATCAGTGAATTGCAAGCGTTGGTGCCTGATCCTCCTTATACAAGGTTCCATCATGATAAGGTAGTCCTTAGGACTCATCCACCCTTTATGTCAAAGGTGGTGTTGCCTTTTCATTTAAACCAAGTGGTTTACCTTCCTGTATTCTTTCCAAGGTCACACACCTCAAACGCAGAAAGGAATCTTCATACTTTGGACTGTAAAAGAGCTTTGGCCTTTTACTTGCAAAAGACACAGCAATATAGAAAGTCCTCTCAAGTCTTTGTTGCTTTTGATCTAGTCATTTGGGACTTCCATTCTCCAAAAGAACACTGTCCAGCTGGATTGCACAGTGTATATCATTTGACTATGAGAGTAAAAACCTTCCTCTTGAAGGCCATGTCACAGCTCACAATGTGAGAGCCATGGCAGCTTCTATGGCACATCTTCACTCTGTGTCTATCGATGACATATGTCGAGCAGCTACTTGGGCTTCGGTTCATACCTTCACAGCCCATTACTGCTTAGACAGGAACTCCCGCCGGGATTCCTTGTTTGGTCAGGCTGTTCTTCAACACCTGTTCCATACTTAATCAACCCCTACCCCCATCCCTGGTAGGATGCCAGAGATCCATGGGGGGATGTGGAGCCCTTTCACAAGGGCACACAACTTCTGGGCCTTCTCCCTGGCATCTGCAGCTAGGGAGTCCCCATATGTGAAGACTACATTCCTGCTTTTTCCTGGAGATAGCATAGTTACTCACCTGTAACCGGTTATCTCCGGGAACAGCAGGAATTTAGTCTTCACAACCCACCCACCTCCCCTAGGAGTTGTATCTCTCTATCTCTCTCTCTTTCTCTCTGTCCCTCTCTCTTTTGTCTCAGCTTTAAATTTAACTAGAAAGGGACAGTTGGGAAAGGCAGGAAGGCAGCACGCAAGCTCTGTGGGATGCTCCCAAAAGCTTTCCTATTGGACGTTGGGTAGCATTCCTGCACAGGCTCCATCGGTACTGATGATACCTATATGTGAAGACTAAATTCCTGCTGTTCCCAGAGATCACCTGTTGCAGGTGAGTAACTATTCTTTCCTACTAATCTATACGTGTATCCACTCTGGAGCTCCTCACTAACTTTCTTCTCTTATCTCTTCCTACATCCCTCCTCAGGAACTCCGCTCTTCTGGAAAATCTCTTCTATCTGTGCCTTCTCTTCTGTTGCTAACTCCGGATTTCACTTCTTCCATCTTGCTGTTCCTTATGCCTAGAACAAACTACCTGAATCTGTACGCCAGGTTTCATCTCTGGCCCTTTTCAAATCTGGGCTTAAAACTCACCTCTTCGCTGCCGCTTTTGGATCTTGATTTGCCTAATCTCCTTTGTTTCCTTACCATTCCCCCTAGATGTTTTCTATGTATACAGCTACTGTGTTGACTGTCTTGACTAGATTGTAAGCTCTGATGAGCAGGAACTGTCTTTTACATGTCTGTGCAGTGCTGCGTATGTTTTGTAGCATTATACAAATGTTCAGTAGTAGTATACCCGGAGACAAGTGGTGTAGTTGGGGATGGAGGCGAAGGCAGGGCTAGTGCAAGGATATGAGATTCCCTAGGCAAACTTATTCGTTCGGCTCCCTGTTCTTGCCCTGCCCCCATTGCCACCACTGCCATCACTCTCCCAGGACCAGCAGCGGCAGCAATGTCTTTATAACAGCAATAACGCACTTTCTAAAACCTCTGGCACTCTGCGCTGTTTGTGCTTCCGACCCCTCTGATGCAGGCTTCCTTTTGTATAGGGGTGGAAATTGAAGTGACGAGAGATCCTTTTTTAAAGCATTTGCTTCTGAATTTGACATGCTATGAAACAGCACTGTCATGGACTCCCTTGGGTTTTGTGAAAAGTGTGGGCATACCATGCACATTTTGGTAGAATCGATGACTGAATTTTGATGACCTTTATCCCAAGATAAGTGTAAAGTATTGGAATAATTTGCACTTTTATATGCTGCTTGAATGGGGTATAATTTTAAATCATTTCTTTTTGCTACATTAAAAAAAAAATTAATATAGGACAACTGATACTTAGTTCCACATAGAATATACTGTTGGATCTGGTTTGATAAGGGGTCCAACAAATAGTCTTTATCTAAAGAGTATGAAGTTTTTCTGGATTTGTTTGGGTGAGATTTTGAATGTGTGAGGTTTAATTTCTACTTCACATTTTGGATCTTTGGTTGTGTGTGGGGCATACGTGTTGCATTCTAGATATGCACATAATCTAATATGCATAACCTGATATTCACATATAGATATGTATGCACGTTCAACTCTCCTCCAAGTTCCAGTACAATCTCTGTGCAAAATATCAGTCCTGTGGTGAATACTCATCCTATGCAATAAATTTGTTTCCATGGCAATTGGCATGCACCCCTGTGGCCAGGGTCGGGCTATGGGGAACCCCTGCTCCCCCTTGCTCCACTTCTGCTGTCCAAGCCTGCCATCCTCCGACGTCCAGGGGGACTTATTCCACCTCTGAGGTGGAATAAGTCTCCCGTCATGTCTGCCGGTCCTAGACATATTGGGCTGACTTCAGAATCAGCCTTGTATGTCCAGGACCGCGAGCCACCCACTGCCCGCCCTTACCCCGCTTCATGATGCCCCCTCCCGCCCTTGTCAAGCCTTTCCATACAAACTCCTTGTTCAAACGGAGAGGCTTTCATCGGGGATGGCAAGGAGGGTGAATAGCGGGGATGGATGTCACAATGGGACATCCATCCCCGCTATTCGCGTGTCAGAGTAGATCCCATAGCCTATTCTATCAGTCCCTTAGGGTCTTCACCAACTGCAGCTGCTCCTTCTCAATGCATCTTCTTTCTTCCTCTTAGTGCTGTAGGTCAGATCACTGTTCCCTCTAAGCTGTGCGCGTGTGCGCGCGCACACACCTCGCCGAGCGAGCGCACATACTTTACAACAGAGCGCACAAAAATTACAGCTCTGATTCTGATAGAAAACACCACAGACGTCTTAAAATTTAAAAGTTATGATTGTAATTACTAGAAATTTCCTGCTTCATTTAGGAATCGTCTATTTTCATTTAATTTGATTAAAATCAATGTGGTGTACATACTGTATTCTGACTTGTAGTCAAATTTTAAAGTATATAACTCTGAGTGTCATTATGTGGCGCACAAAAATTTAACCTTCCTTCAAAAGCTGCACACAGCTGATATTTTATGCGCACACAGCCTACAGAAAATTAGAGGGAACATTGGGTCAGATGTCCCGTCCTCTCTTTCAGGATTTCCACCAGTTCCAGAACCCCTTAGTTTCCGCAGTTCCTGAGGAGTTTGTTTGCTGTCTTCAGGGAAGCTGGGAAATGTATCTTCTAGTGATACTAACCTGTTTCCTACTCTGGGAGTTAAAGGTATACAACTCCTTCTAGATTTACTAGTTATATACTTTTTTTTTGCACTATATAACTATATCTATATCCATCTATATTTAAAAGTACTCCACTGGAATACTGACCTTAGAATGTGGCCACATCATTAATCTTTTGGACGGGATAATTTACAAGGCATTTGATTGGAATTTTTGGTTGAATGCCTGCACTTCATTCCAAGGTATCCAACAACAATTGCATATGGATGAAGAATTGGTACATGTTTAATTAGTTTTACTATTTGTGACAGGCACATAGAAAACTAAAAGATATTCAAAATGTGTTTATTCAGTTCATATCACAGTTTATGCATTCTTTCAATGAATGGTTTCCCTGTCTATTCTTTTGTTTCTGATTGACAGACCATTTGTCTTCTAATTATATTAGCAATAAACTATTTTTGATAGAAGACCAGAATATAACATTGCACAGTATACTTGTCTTAATATTTTGGAGATGATCAGTTCAGGCAAGAAAATTTTATTTTCAATTAAGAAACTAGTCAACTATTCTTGCAAAATAAAGATGTATTAGTCAAATTAGAGCTTTTAAAAGTACAGATTGAATATTTGATTGTGTCTCAGTTACATTGCTATTTCACCTTCAAAAACATCTTTAATATTAATAAGCATTCAGTTAAAAATATGTTTATGAGAGCCCCTTATTATTTATTAGAAGAAATGTCTGATATTAGACAGGAATATGATGCATGCAATTGTCTGCCATGTTTTTATGTTTTATTAGATTTATTTAGATTTTCTTTGTCATTTCATATTGTTTTTAATCGGAACATTGCATGAAAAAAACTGAGGTTCTGCACCTCCCCATAATATCACAGGCTGGCCTCAAACCACTAAGCTTTGGGTTGAAAAGAGGTGTCTTAAAGGAAGAGTTATTATTTCTCCAAGATGGGGATGTTTCTAGCCCGTCTGCTCTTAATTGACTTGTATGTCTGGTGGTGATCATTCCTGTTTTCGGATTGAAAAGCAGACTCAGGTAGACCTCTCTCAGCTACAGGGTCCAAATTGAAACATCATCAGGGGTGGTGATGTCATTAGGGATCAGCTATAAGTGGTTGCTTATAGATACCTGCAAAAAGCAAGAACAGAGAAACAAGGAAGAGGGAACAGTATTAGATTATAAGTCTGACTCCTGTGTCAGTTTCCTTTAGATGCATAAGAAGGATATGATTCCATGCTGACTAGATTGGAGGGGGATGCTACCATTGGTATCACATTAGTTTAGAGGGGAATTTTAGAAAGGATATCCAAGTACAATCTGGGACATCTAAGTCGGAATGTCTGGAAAAAAAATCAGGTTACTTCCAGGTGCAAACATGATTTCACACACATGGACATCTACGGGGACATCTTACATACTGCAGATGTCCCCAGAATAGTATTTCCAAACCAGGCCATATAGGAATAGCCTGATGGTTGGCATAGTGGAGTAGGAACAGGGAAATCAGGGTTCAAATCACACTGTGGTTATTGCTGAAATTGTACTGAGTACTGAGGGTGATACTGCTTTCTCCTCTACACCTGCTGGGTGTGTTTGAGCCAAAATGAGCACTTTTCAGGTGACTAGAACAGGTCTAAACTTAGATGTGATTATGGACTTCCAGGACTTTTAGGAGATCAGGTGGGCGATGTCCAGCCATGCATTCACCACGCTCCCATTCAGAATTGGATGTCCACAGACCTCAATTTCTAAAATGGCTCAGGAGATGTCTCTATGCTTTGGACATCTCTATAACCATTTTTGGATATCGAAAGCTTGAATAAGGCTTCCAAAATTACCTGCTTAATGTCCTCCGGAGGTATAAATAGAAAGCTGGCATAAACCACTGGATTTTATTTTAATTATTGGGTAGGAATTTGATTCTCTCATTGTAATAGGTGAATTAATAATCATGTGGATGTGACTACTTGTCCAGAGGCAGATGCAGAAGCCTACATCAACTGGTACCTATTCATCTTAAGGGCCATAACTTAGATTTATTATTTGTCTCTGGTTGGAGCAGTGGGCTGAGAACCAGGGGAGCCAGGTTCAAACCCACTCTCATTCCTTGTTATCTTGTGTGAGTAATTTAACCCTCTATTGCTTCAGGTACAAAATGTGGATTATAATCCCTCCAGGTACAGGAAAATATTTACTGAACCTGATTGTAGCTCACCTTGAACTTCTCCCTTTTGAAAGTTAAAAAGGTAATATTGTGGATTTCCTTACCATCCCTCCTCCATTAATGAAATCAAACACGATCATGCTATGATCACTATTGCCAAGTAGTCTCAACACCCTTATCGCTTGCACCAGATCTGGTCATCTACTAAGGACTAGGTCCAAAATGGCTTCCCCACGGGTCGGTTCATAAACCAACTGCTCTAAGAAGCAGTCATTTATTTCATCTAGAAACTATCTCCCTAGCATGTCCTGCCATGACACTGACTCGGTCAATATCAGGGTAATTGTAATCACCCATTATTATTACTGTGCTGTAACTTTTGTTAGCTTTCCTGATTTCTTTGAGCATTTCACCATCCATTTGTTCATTCTGCCCAGGCGGTCGATAGTACACCCCCACTACCATTGCCTTCCCCTTTTTACAAGGAATTGAGATTTTTCAGCAAATTTTGTTTCCTGCAAAACTTTAATCCTTTGTGACTCAATGCCCTCTCTAACATAGAGCGCAACCCCTCCACTAATTTGATCAGCTCTATCATTACGATATAGTTTGTACCCAGGTATCACAGTATCCCACTGGTTGTCCTCCTTCCACCATATCTTTACAATACCAATCATAGCTAACCTCTCATTTAGTGCTATACTATATATTCTAACTCTCCCATCTTATTTTTTAGACTTCTAGCATTTGCATATAAGTATTTTAGAGACTGTATTTTATTCATATTAATCTGGCTAACAGTAGGGAGGGATAATTTGCAATCTTTAAGCTCTGTCTGCTCCGTACTCAAGGGCATTTGGGTTACTTTCATCTTTATTGGAAACTCTCTGCTGACATGCCCTAACTTCATTTTTTTGGTAGTATCCTTCAAGAATACCTTGTTCCGAACAATGCGCTTTTGGGCGACTATCGGCTCTCCCCTATTATCTAGTTTAAATGCTGCTCTATCTCCTTTTTAAAGGTTAATGCCAGCAGCCTGGTTCCATCCCAGTTAAGGTGAAGCCCATTCCTTCGGAAGAGCCCTCCTTTCCCCAGAATGTTCCCCAGTTCCTAACAAATCCAAAACCCTCATCACCATCGTCTCATCCACGTATTGAGACTCCGGAGCTCTGCCTGCCTTTTGGGTCCTGAGCGTGGAAAGGAAGTTTTTCGGAGAATGCTACCCTGGAAGCTCTGAATTTCAACTTCCTATCTAAAAGCCTAAATTTAGCCTCCAGAACATCCTTACCACATTTTCCTATATCATTGGAACTGACATGTACCAAGACAGCAGACTCCTCCCCAGCACTATCTAAGACCTTGTCTAGGTGGCGCGTGAGGTCTGCTGCCTTAACACCAGGCAGGCATGTTACCAGAAGATCCTCATATCCACCTGCCACCCAGCTATCTACATGTCTAATGATTGAATCACCAACTATAACGGCTGTCCTAACCCTTCCCTCATGGGCACATGGCCCTGGAGAAACTTCCTCAGTGCAAGAGGGTTTTACATCACCTGGAGTACAGGTTCTAGCTACAGGATTACTTCCTGACACACCAGGGTGATGCTGTCCTAGCACGTGACCTCTCTACTCCATGGCAACAGGGATGCTGCCAGACTGGACGTGGGACTTCAGGACTATATCATTGTAGGTCTTGTCTATGTACCTCTTTGTCTTCCTTATGTCCTCCATGTCTGTTGCTCTAGCCTCCAGAGATCAGACTTGTTCCCTGAGAGCAAAGAGCTCCTTGCACCTAATGCACACGTAAGACCCCTCACCAACAGGGAGAAAATCATACATGTGACACTCAATACAAAAGACTGGAAACCCCCCATCTTGCTGCTGGACTTCTGTCTGCATCTTTGTTTTAAGGTTGTGTTTAGATATTTAAGTTCTTTACCTACTAAGGGTTTGTAGGGATACTTATACTAATAAAACTACACCTAATACTTTTAATGTACTTTGTTCACCGAAAGCTTAATTAATCTCAGGTCCTTAATGTATACTTGATAAGGACAAACAGCTACACCTGTGAGTGAATATGGCACCTCCTTTCTTTTGAGAGGGTTATGTACCCATAAAGCTACAATTATTCTAGGGGTGGGTGGATGTTGGGTAGGGAGGGAGAGAAAAAGACTTATTAAAAGCTGGCTGCTACACAGTACCCTGTCCTGTGCTTCTAAGGTAATCTGTGACCAATTTCCAGGCAGAGTCCCATAGCCCTTGCTTGGATAGAGGGAGTCTTGGGTTCTAAATTTAACCAGAAAGCTCTCTTCTGTGTTTTAAATTTAAACTGAAAGCTCTTTGCTGTTACTAGGTCCTGACTGATTTAATAAATACACTGGGTTCACAGATTAATCAACTTTAATCTAAAAAATTCCTTTTTCCCCAATATTTAGAAAAATTCTTAGAAGTAAGTACTTACATTTGCAGATATCTCTCCAGAAGTAGCAGTCCCTTTTTTTTGTCCTTCAAGATAGCATCAGCAGTGAAGAAGAGCCAGTGGGAGACTCCAGAACATGCTAGCATAGAGGTGTCGCAGCTGTGAAGAAGAGCCAGTGGGAGTTCCCAGCTCCTATCTGCACATAACAGCTGTCCATCACTGAAGAGAAGAGGTGGGGTGAAGAAAGGGGCAAGAGGAAAGGGGCAGGTGAGGGAATGGAACATGGGGGAAGAGGTTAGATTAGAGAGCAGGAATAATAAGAGAGGTTTGTGGATGTAGCTAATGGAAAGGGGTGGGATTGGAGAAGTGGTAAGAGAAAGACTCTAGTGCAGGCAGCAGGAAGAGTTGGGGGTAGGGGAAATGGGATAATGCAAGGGGGAAGTTAAAGAAAGTTTACAAGAAAGGAAGGTGCAGCTAGATTGGAGAAGAGGGTGAGGCTGTGAGTGGGTGGGGGGAGGGGGGGAGACAAGGAGAGAGATCAAAAGCCATTTTTCTGCTCTAGTCGTTCTGTTCCCTTAGCCAGAGCAAAAAAATGTCTTTTCAACAGCTGGTTTTAGCTCTCTGCTGGCAATTTACCTGACCATATAAAAAACGGCCAGGTCAGCTGAATACCAGCGGGTTGGCAACCCTAGGCCTGTCTACTAAAGGTTAAAAAGTGTTAATGAAAGTCACTGTGTGTGAAGTGCTGTAATGGCCTATAGAAATGAATGGGCAGAGCAGCACTTAATGCGCATTAACGTTACTTGATGCAAATTAACCTTTAGTAAACATGTCCCTAAAAGTGCAGTGGGAAAAAGAAGAAGAAAACCAGGAGAGAACAGAGCCCCTAAATCCATGCAGGAACAGGTTATCAAGAAAAAGGCGGCGATTAACAGTGTCAAAAGCAGCAGAGATATATCCTAGTCCCCACATGTTTTATTGTCTATCTTGACTAGACTGTAAGCTCTTATGAGCGGAGATTCTCTTACATGTCTCTGTAAAGCACTGCATATGCCTTGTAGCACTATACAAATGATAAGTAGTAGTACTAGGCTAGCACTTTCGACTAGTTTAGTTTGGGTATGAAAGGGAGGAGGGAGATGGCTGGCATTTGGGGTTTTTTGAGACTAGATGTGACCACAGCATATTTATGTGCTAGTATATATTTGTAGTGTGATTATGTTCTCAAGCTGTATTTAACATTCATTGAAATTGGTTTAAAAAGTTTTCAATTTTAAGATTTTCTGTGAGGGTCACTATGCTTAGTGTCCATCAACTAGTGATTCATATCACAGGTTTGATTGAGGATTATAAGCGACCCTCTTTTTCCCTCTATTTTTATGAAAGTATTTTTGAGTGTGGGATAAAAGTAATTGGTGGATACGCATGAGTGGTAATATTTGTGTGTTTTTGGTACTCGAGTGATATTGCCTATGATTATGCACTTTTATAAGTACATGCAGCCAGCACATGGTGTGTACTTTTAAGCACATTTTAGAAAGGCTGTTTATACTATGGAAGAGATGTGGAAGCGAGAATATCTGCAAATCTGTCAATTTTGGTAAAGAGGATGCACGCATGCATGGCTGTTCTAAAATCAACATATAGCCATCTCTTGAAATCTATATAGCTTTTAAAAATGTGCGGTGGCAATTTACGTATGTATGTGTTGTGCAATGTTGGCACCTGCATGTGGCAAAGATGTGCAGCCTCATTCCAAAATGTGAATCGATGGGCATTCACACTGGCATAGCCGGATAGATGTGGAACATGAAAAGGGCATCAATGGTGAATTCCAGTGGCAAAATGCCTGCGCCTGCCTGCCTGCTCCCCATATGTTCATGGCACGTCTTCCCCTGCAGAACCATTTCAATAATATGCCTCATTATGAGAGCACCAATGGGGCTGCCAGGCAACAGCCTAGTTTTTCAAGGGCCGTGACCCTTCTCCTCGTCCCCTTTTTCATGGCCAATCAGGAGGGTGCAGGGTGCCTTATGCTGCAGCATGGATGGTGTGGGAGAGGATCTACATGGCCCTGAATAGGTAAGTAAACTTTTTTCACACCTATACCAACATCTAATAGGAATCCACCTAGCTACATGCTGTCACCCAATGTGCAGACAAGAAAACATGAAAATCAAGTCTGACCCAAATATTGGATAGCTGTTATGGGCACCAGTTTATGAATGCCAACAAAGAGAAGCAGCAAGCAAAGCAATAAAATATATCCTGACAGCCACACACACTCTATAACCTAAAGGAAGCATGGGTACATATATACAAATAAATGTTGAAAAATATGGTGTGCAATGATGCATTCGTACAGGATTTTTGTAGGAGGGGTGGTGTTCAAGTGAACATGATTGCTGAGTGTAATAATCAGAATCTCAGAGGGAGATTGGTAAAGCTGAAGGTTTGCCTGGGCACCTAATCCCCTTGCACTAGTTCTGATGGAACTGCCACAATCAGTCTTGCAACCTGCCAAAGAGAACCCCTCCCCCATCCAAACATACACACACAAACATGCACGGCTGCATTGGCCCCTGTCATAGCATTATTAGGCAATCTGTGATGCAGACAAGCTGGACAGGGCATCCACATTTCAAGAGAGCAAGGTATCTCAGATGTTGTCATATGGAGATTTGTGTAAATGCCATGAACCATGGGCATATAGTGGCAAGGCAAAGTATGCAGGGTCCTGTCCCTCCGTACTTGAAAAATGCAGATCACACACTGGTCACAGAGCCCTACCATAATGCACCTAATGTTACAGAGTCTAATGCAAGATTTACAGGCAATCAAAATATGGTTCGGGCCCTATGGAGGACCTGGACTCGACTGCTGCATTGATCTTGGGCCAGAAGGACTGGGATTTCTAGTCCCACAGGTGCTCCTTGTGGCCTTGGGCAAACCACTTAACTCTCCATTGCCTCAGGTCCAAAAAAACAGATTGTGAGCCCTTCGGGAACAAGGGAAAAATATATATACAGTACATGAATGTGCACCGCTTTGATTGGTAGAGAAGCGGTATAAAAGCCTAGTTAAATAAATAAATAAATCTGAGAGGCGTTTAATCAGCAACAATATAAGTTACAGCACATGAGGTTCACATGACAGAAAACGGGATAGGTTGCATGAATGAACAAATGTACTTTTCCGTGCTATGAGATACATACTGGCACCAAACTGCAGTGCCAGCCACATTGGCACCCCAGACAAGGGAAGAGGCAAGAATGGCAGCACCTAGCAGAATGCCATGAGTAGCTGTTGGCCAAGGTGCAAGAGGGCCCCAGATGTTTAAAAAATGTGACAAAGTAACCCAGATTGCAGGTCATGGCAGCAAGAAGGGGGTCCAGAGGCAAGGAAGTGGTGATCTTGGGATGCTCCATAGGCAAAGAGCAAAGAGGAGTAGTTTTGTTTTGGGGGGGGGGGAGGAATCCACAGGACGTGGCGCACAAATGAGTTGGATAGTAAGGGTACTAGATGTAGAAATAAGAGGACAACACACATGCTATTGTCACCATCCATATGTGTAAGCCCTTCATGTTTAAGGCCTCTGATGGCAGACACCCTCACCAATTCTAGACTTACCATGAGTCACTTCACAAAACTCACATGTACTGGATGACTGAGGGTACCAGTCAAGTACATGGTCAAGGCAGTGATGGGGCATGCCACCTACATACTGGCCAGAGGTTCAACAAAAATAAATAACTTCATGAATAGTGAGGGATAACCTGCCTGGAGCATCAGGTGCAACTTTAAGCAAAGGCATAGAGGGGAGTAACCTGCAGAGAGTGGCAGGTACAACACTACGATTCTAGTTACCTTACTGGGCAGACTAGATGGATCATGCTGGTCTTTTTTGTTGTTGTTGTTGTTGTTAAGTGCCGTTGAGGTGTCTATCTGCCATGATTTACTTGTTACTAAATAGTTGCAGAAGGTTCATATCACATACACTACTGAACATAAATGTATCACATAATTAGGTATACAAGGGATATAGGGTTCTATGGTTCTAGGATATACAGGGTGGCCCAAAAAAAGTGAGAACATCTCGTAGCATATAAGTTATTTAAAAATTCAAAAAGACATGTAAACGATTGACAAATTAAAAAAAAAAAAGATGGCGACCGGAAATTGTCGAAATAAAGACGCTATATAACTAAAAAAGGTAAATAAGTAAACTATTTAAGCTTTTCATTTACGAGATGTTCTCACTTTTCTTGGGCCACCCTATAGGTGTTCTATGGAATACATAGCAATATGCAGGTGGCCTCCCAGAGCAACCTCAATCAAGCATTGGCAGGGTTTCCCCGGTGCCAAACTAACACTTCTACCGAGTATGCAGAACATTGGCACCCTTGTTCCAAGGTTAGCTCTCAGGTGGCTACAGATATAAGAACATACTGGGTCAGACCAAGGGTCCATCAAGCCCTGTATCCCAACAGTGGCCAAGTCAGGTAACAAGTACCTGTCAGTTTCCCAAAAAGTACAGAGATTCCATGCTGCTTGTCCCAGAGATAAGCAGTGGACTTTCCTTCCAGAAACTCATCCAAACCTCTTTTAAACCCAGATACACTAACAGCTTTTACTACATTCTCTGGTAATTAATTCTAGTTTGATTATGTGTTGAATAAAAAATATTTTCTCTGATTGTTCTTAATTATAACTTCATTACATGTCCCCTAGTTTTTCTACTTTTTGAAGGGGTAAACAACCAATCTACGTTTACCCACTCTACTCCATTCATTATTTTATAGACCTCTATCATATGTCCCCTCCATCGTCCCCTCATAGGAATATCCTTCCATCCCTTTAATCATATTGGTTTCTCTTCTATCTACCTTTTCCAATTCTGCTATATCCTTTTTAAGATATGGGGACCAGAATTGCACACAGTATTCAAGGTGCGGTCACACCATGGAGCGATACTAGATCCTTCTCTTTCTAGATCCTTCTCTTTTCTTTCACGAGCATATCTCTTTGATCTCCCACCACTCCTTTGCTGCTCTGCGGCAAATTAGGGCCGTTCGCTCTGTGCTGCCATCTAGTTCCTTGGTCACCCTCGTGCTTGCTCTAGTCATCAGTAGACTAGACTACTGTAATGTTTTTCTGGCCAATCTCCCAAATTATCAACTCCAAAGATTGCAACGTATCCAAAACACAGCAGCACGTCTAGTCACATTTTCCAGTCGATTTGATCATATCACCCCTATCCTCCTCCGGTTACACTGGTTGCCCCTTCGCTAGCGCTTCCATTATAAATTTTTGATTTTGATTCATCGGGCCATCCACACTTGCAACCCTCTTTACTTAGCAGATTGTATTTCTTTACATTGTCCCCATTGGCAACTTCGCTCAATCCATGCTAACCGTTTATCCCTACCCTCACCTTCCCAAGCCCATTTGGAACAGACCCGTCATTCAGCTTTTTTCTTCTTCGGACCTTTATTATGGAATATGTTACCAGCTCCCCTCCGGTTAGAAGCATCATATCCTCAGTTTAAATCATTACTTAAGACTCATCTGTTTCAGAAAGCATTTGACCTTTCCCCTGAGGCCCCTCCCTGATTGTCCTGTCTTGGTCTTGGTCCTGTCATAAGCCTCTATTTGCCTTTCCCTTGTCTTTACAGTCTGTGTTGCCCGGTTGGGCTGTATCTGTATTATGATTTGGTAGTAGTTGAGATGTCTCTATTCTATCCTGTTTCCTCCTTTCCTGTTTATTACTGGCGTTCCTTTTCTTGGTTTGCAGTGCTTAACCTGTCTTTTTTTTTATTGTACACCGCTTAATGTTCCCACAATAGCGGTTTATCAAATGTTGAATAAAGATAAAGATACAGAGGCATTATATTATCTTTGGTTTTATTCTCCATTGCTTTCCTGATGATTCCTAGCATTCTATTTGCTTTATTGGCCGCAGCTGCACACTTGGCAGAGGGTTTCAAGTGTCACAAGGTAGACCTAGGGCAGCCCGAGAAAATGGAGATCAGCACGAATGATCAGAGGAAAAATGACAGGGTAAACAAAGTAATGTCAGAAGGTTGCTATAGACAACCCAGGCACACGTGCACAAGGCCAATGAAGACACACCCAGGTAGCAAAGAAAGGGAATTTGCTTTGCCTAATAGGGATCAGCTGGGTGGAGGTGCAGCCAGGAGACACGAGGATAAAATATGCTCCCAAACAGTTAGAAGGGGAGAGGAGTTGAGGCAACAAGGGTCACAACTAGAGAGACCGTGGCGAACACAGCTGAAGCCGTGGAGAGCATGGAGTTGGTATGAAAGAGAGAAAGAGAGTGAGAATGTGTTATTGGAGCAACAAGGGAGCCAGCATAAAGGTCTGAGGGAAGTCAGAGACCTGAATGAAAGATTTGGAAGTCAGCAGCCTGATAGCGTGTATGTGCCTGGAAGACAAGAGAAACGTGGGAAGACTGCCATAGCAGGTACAAGTGCAAGAAATAAAAGTAGAGGCTATTTGCTATCTGAGAGGGTAAAACCCTGGAGTCATAGAAATAGCCACCCAAAGACAAGCTATATAGAGGCTGAGAATAACTTTTCCCCTGGTTACAGAAACCCTAGGAGAAGAGAGATTTCCTTACCAGAAAAAGCTGAAGATTTCCCTAGTGATTGTGAGCTCCCAACTTCTAGTAAAGTTCCGTCTAAAGCTTTGCAATTTAGGTCAGCTGAGCTAGACCTGAGCAGGCACAGAGCCTACTGTAATTACTCTACTAACAAACCAAACAAGGATTTGAGTTATCTACTGGGTTACCAGCAGGGGCAGAGCCCTGACAAGCTCAACTCAAAGCCATACGGTTTTACCCAGAGAGGCATTAGCTCAGAGGGAGAAAGAAACTTCCTGTGTGACGAAGCAAGCCAGTTGTACCCTTATCCAACAGCTGATATTAAGAGCATAAATACAGATGAACAAGAATTGATGGAATGTGAGAGTTCAGAGGTGTCTGTGGTTCCTGAACCGATGGATTGTTCTTTAACTGTGAGTGACCAGGAGTTTTCTCTGAGATAAATTACTTGATTATAACCAAAGTACCAGTGCTGTAACTTATGTGCTAATTGCTCTCACTCTCTTACAAACAGCAGACGTAAGCTGTGCTATCTGCAAACAAAAGGAAAAGCCTATATAGGATAGTAAGGCTGTTTATTCTTTTCTTTTGTTTGATGTTTGAAGCTGAAGTAAGCTATTTCTGTTAACCATTTTGTCTTTTGTTATATGCCAAAGTTGGCTCTTATTTTGTGTTGCCAAAAAGGAAAAGAAACCTCAAGGGACGGGGAATAAAACCCTAAACGTAGAATTAAACTTGTTCTGTGATTTGTCCGAAGGAAGGCACAACTATCACCCTCAGGGAGCCCAGCAATACCGGTTCCTACCGATTGGGCTATGAGGGCATGACACAAGATATTATCTACAGTAATCCCCAGATCCTTTTCCTGGATGGTGACTCCTAACATGGAACCATGCATTGTGACCCATAGTTTGGGTTGTTCTTTCCTAAGTGCATAACTTTGTACTTATCTACATTAATTTTCATCTGCCATTTGGATGCCCAGTCTTTCAATTTTTCAAATTCCTCTTGCAATTTTTCACTATCCTCTTGTGTTTTAACAACTTTGAATAATTTTGTGTCATCTGCAAATTTGATCACCTTACTTGTTGTTCCCATTTCCAGGTCATTTATAAGTATGCTAAAAAGAGCAGGCCCAGCACAGATCCCTGGGATACTCCACTATTCATCTTTCTCCATTGAAAAAAATTGTCCATTTAGCCTTACTCTGCTTTCTATCAACCAGTTCCCAATCCACACTGGTACACTGCCTCCTATCCCATGACTTTTTAATTTCCTCACGTGTCTGTCATGTGGGACCTTGTCAAAGGCTTTCTGAAAATCTAGATACACTATATCAACCAGTTTACCGCTATCTACCTGTTTGTTCACACTTTCAAAAAAGTGTAAGATTAGTGAGACAAGACTTTCCTTGGCTTAATCCATGTTGACTTTCTGCCATTAAACCATGACTATCTACATGTTCAGTAATTTTATTCTTTATAATGGTTTTACCATTTTGCCTAGTACTGACATCAGGCTCACTGGTCTGTTTCTTGGATCACCCCTGGAACCCTGCTTAAAAATTTGTGCTACATTGGCTACTCTCCAATCCAGGTCATGGTCCATAAGGAAACATGTAGCATTACCCAGTAAGCTCCCTGAGTGATTATCTGGGGCAGTTTCTCCAAATGGATTAGTTTTACACATACGATGACAATCATGAACCTCACTCTTAAGCCAGGGTGTGAGAGATATGATCTCAGTCATTGTAGAGCAATGCTAGTGCATCTTTGCATGGCATACTGTGTTCCACACCCACCTGCTGAGGTCTCCTTATTAGTGACAGGGAAGTGTATGGAAAGGTACATGAATGCGTACCTGTCCTGCTCATGCTTGCCTGTTCTCATTTGCACCTGATTTATTTAGCTGTATTTATTTATTTAGCTGTATTTATATCCCGCTTTTCACCGGGTCAAAGCGGTCAATTGGGGGATACATTTAACACGAGGGGATATGAGACACATACGCTAATACTTACAGGGAACATGGACAATGGAGGGTTAAGTGGCTTGCCCAAGACCACAAGGAGTGCCTATAGGACTAGAAATCCCAGTCCCTCCAGCCTGAGATTGCTGTCCCCAGGTGGGACTTGGACCTCCGGCCTGACATACCTTGTCCTAACCACTAGACCACTCCACCTGATGATGCTGCAGTCAGCCCTAAGGTTCAAGTACTTGCCAGATATGTGGATGAGCAGTCTAGATCCCCTTGTGCAGTCCTGCAACCACACACACACGCACATACTCTCACTTGTAGTCCCACAGAAGCGGATGTCTGCCAACAGCATGCCCTGCACACCAAATAGCATAGATGATGATTATTGTTTATTGTACACTTGATATACCGCCCCCAATTACATCGGGGCGGTTAACAATACAAATAAAAAAAATATAAATTAGAAAAGGGAAAAGAAATTACAATAACTTAAAAAAGAAAGAAAAATGAAAGAGGAAAAGGAGAGTGAGAACAGATTTGAGCAAGAGTAGGAACGAAGGAATCAGGGATCACGGGGGAAGATTGAAAGCAGAGGAGAAAAGATGAGTTTTGAGAAGGGAGCGGAATTTAGAGTAAGACTCTTCAAGTCGAAGGGTGGTAGGTAGGGAATTCCACAGGGAGGGACCAAGGTAGAAAAATGCTGATTGCCGGATGGATTGTAGGTGAGCTTGAGAGGGAGAGGGGAGGTGTAGACGATTAACATGAATGGATCGGAGGCTACAAGTGGGAGTGTGAAAGTTGTTAAATCGGATAGATATTGAGGTCTGTGGAGATAAATGGCATGATGTACTAAGGTGAGAATCTTAAATTGGATCCAAAAATTTAGCGGTAACCAAAGGAGATGTTGCAGGATTGGGGTAATGTGATCACGGGGGAAAGCATGTAAGATCATCCGAGCTGCAGTGTTTTGCAGTAACTGTAACCGATGACGTTGGTATTGAGGGATGCCGGCATAAATAGAGTTACAAAAATCCAATCTGATGATGACCAAGGAAAGGAGGAGAGTAGTGAGGGCTTGTGAAGATAAAAATGACCTAATGGCACGAATCTGCCTAAGGCAGAAGAAAACGCCGGGAAACTTGGGAAATATGATCATTGAAAGTAAGGTTGCTATCAAGAAGGACGCCAAGATAGCGAAGCGTAGAAACTAGGGAGATTGGAGTGCCTGAAAAAGAGGGAGTAAGTGACGGAGTGATGGAGCCATGAGTAAACCAAATGGCCACAGTTTTAGAGACATTGAGAACGAGACAGTTTGAGGAGAGCCATGAAGAGACCAAGGATAAACAGGTGTTAAGAGGAGTGATGTCAGGATGAGAAGAGGACGTATGATACAAAAGGAAGATATCATCAGCATAATAGTAACCTGAAATTCCTAATTGTTGAATTAGTAGAGCTAAAGGGGCCAAAAATATATTGAACAGTATTGAACCTTGTGGGACACCGCAGGTGAGAGGGAAATTATCTGTGGTAGAGGAGGCAGAAGTGACTGCAAATGACCTGGAATATAAGAGAGAGTAAAACCAGTGATAAACAGTACCTCGAAGACCCGCATCCCGTAATCTAGAAAGAAGAAGAGAGTGATCTACCAAGTCAAAAGCGGCCGAAAGATCTAGGAATTCCGCCACCGTAATATCACAATGATCATGGGAAGAGTGGATTTTGTTTATGACTGCCATAATAGTAGTTTCGACACTATGGCCAGGCCGAAAGCCGGATTGCCGAGGATGCAGGAAATGTGTTGAGTCCAGGTGATGTGAGAGTTGAGAGAAGACAATTTTTTCCAGAAGCTTAGAAGCATATGGAAGGTTAGACACAGGACGGTAATTTGCAGGTACAGATGGGTCCAAGGAGGGATGCTTTAGGAGGGTGCGGACCAAAGCGTGTTTCCAAGAGTGAGGAAAGGAACCATATGACAGACTGGAATTAATGATGGTAAGGAGCGGCTGAAATAAATCTAAAGAAGGTTCAGAGAACCAGGTGGAAGGTATGGGGTCTAATGGGCAAGTGGTTTTATGAGTAGTAGACAGAGGTTTAATAAGTTCTGGGGAGGTAATAGAGTAGAAATTAGCCCAGGAGTGTGAAAGCGGAGGGGACGATGGGGGTGAGATGGGAGGAGGCGGAGACAAGGCTTGTGGACAGAAGGGAAGCGATGAACGGAGGTCTTGAACTTTAGAGGAGAAGAAAGAAGCCAGTCTAGTGGGGCTGGGGGCTGACGTGGAAGGTTTGTGCATGGAATGAGACTGTAATCGAGAAAGCGTTTTAAGGGTGCGAAAAGATGCCGAGATCTGTTAGGGGCCGAGGCAGTTGATTCAGAATAGAAAGAGCGCTTAGCTTGGTGGATACTGGCATGATAATGCGCATGACAAGATTTAAAATGTTGATGGAAAGGAAACCATGGATATCAGTACTTCAACCCATCATCATACCTGATCACTACATTTCCATATGCATACAGACATACACGATACCTACACAAGTGGACCTCAAACAATCAGAGAGTTGCTTTAGGCCAAACAGCCCATCGTGTATATCAGCCTCAAGGGTCAGACCCCATATGCGTATTGCATGTCATAGGCCCACATATGTAACCAACTGCAACAGTGACTTGTGCACACAATATGTGCCATAGGGCCACTGGCTGTAGACGTGCCCCATTATTGTGTTCTGACCTTCTCTGCATCTGGGGACTGTACACATTGCTTAGGACATATTGTAAAGGTTCTCTGTGTGGAGCACAACACTCCAGCTGGCAGGGTGCTGCACATGGCACCGATGGCTGGGCTTACATGTTCACATGGGGTGCTAGGACTCCATCACCAGTATCATTGCTGGCATTGTTAGGTAGCCCTAGCTGTGCCCCTTTAGCTCACTCAGCAAATGCCAGCATAGCTGGTAAATGCACTTGTGCTCTTCCCCATACATTTGTGGGGTTGTTTGTTTTGGTTACTGTGATCTCAGACCTCTCTCTCCTCTGCTTTCTGTTCAGGAACACTGCATGCTGTGGTTTCTCAGCCTGCAGACACAACAGTGCACAGCATAGGTTTCATAGCCATTCACCACTATGGGCTGCATTGAGCTGCAGGGCAGAAATATTTCTGTCCTACCTTTATTCGAAGTTTCAGTAGGTATAACCTGGATGTCTGTGGGAACTACTGTGGATATGCACAGGTAGCATTGGAATATGCTTTATATGTCTCTGTGGCTGGCCACATCCCTGTTAAGCCCATCTTGCCCACGTTCTGGGTTCCCGATATATGTGCCGGGAATGTGCAGGGCCACAAATGTGCAGAATATGGTTTTAGACTTTTTTGCGGGATACACGTACATCCTTCACACACAGGCGACTTATTCATGATTCAGAATGACCCCCATAGCCAAAGACTTCTCCACTACAGAATATCTGAACTCCTGCCATATCAGCCCTCATTCACATTCAGCTACATGGATGTAAACTGCTGTCTGGATAATCCAGTTATGTTTACTCACTGTTACTTTAAACTTGGTAATGTACATTAAACAGGAACATTGATAACTTGGATTCTTCTGATGCAATGGAGGGTTAAGTGACTTGCCCAAGGCCAAGAGGCATGCTAGTGGGAATCAAACCCTGGTCTCTTGGTTCCCAGGCCAGTGCTCTAACCATTCCTCCACTCCAATAAATGCACATGAATTGGCGATGTATATTATTTGCCAGTAATGCAGCTTAATGTGGTATCTTTTTATCACAATGCACATTAAATAATAATGTGCTACAAAGCATGCACATGCAAAGCAGCTCATTACTATGCAAAATGAATGACAGTCTACAGGAATGTTATTGAATCCAGCAAATCCTGAGGTTTTAAATTTCCTCCCTACTGAGCAGTTAAATTTTGCGAGAGCAACTCATTACCAGGACAAAATTTGCATACATGAAAAGGATTTGGAGGCATTCCTGAGGCAAGTCATTTAGTAGGGCCAGCCCAAGAGTGTCTTATGCCTCAGTTCTCTTGTACATATTGTTAATAACTGTAAATAAGTTCTCCTGTTACATGACAATATCCCATTGTTCTGTATTGAAACTGTTAATATGTAATATCCTCGCTATTCTACCCTAGGCCTGTTAATATGTAATATCCTCGCTATTCTACCCTAGACCTGTTAATATGTAATATTTAATAGTTATCTGTAAGCTGCTTTGATTTTACTGAAAGGCCGTATATAAAACCCATAAATAAATAAATAAATTATGCCCTAAGTGAACCTTTGTCCACATATCTTCCCTAGTGTTCAGCTTTTCCTTCCCTGTACAGCATCTCTCTCCTGCCCTCCTCTCTCTGCCAAATATCCAAGATCTCCCTCCTTCCCTAATACCCCATCAAGATAAACATATCTCCTTCCCTAAAATACCCTCCTCAATATGCAGCATCTTCTTCCTACCCTACCTTACCCTACCCCCTAAGATGTCCAGCATCTCCTCTTAAGAACATTAAAAATCTGGGTCAGACTGATGTTCCATCAAGCCCAGTATCCTGTTTCCAACAGTGCTGCTCTGCCTAGCCTGGTCTACTACTGTGGCCGCACTGCAATCTCCTGTAGTGTGATTCCTTAGGTGAATGACTAGTCGGCCTAGTGGTTGGGTGGCCCTGCCAGTTAGTGCTGATCAGATAAAATTAAGTGGATAACTCAGTCCTCACAAAAGGCTGTCCTGAAGTTATATGCATGAAGTTATTGAAATAAAATATACCTGGTCTGAAGCCCAATTTTCCATAGGTCATCCGGATCAAGAAACACACCTCCAATTAGACAGTTTGCATGCATACTTAACAAAATGGTTTACTGAGCATGGATTCATTTGTAATACACATAAGGCCAACGGAAAATACATGTATTTTGTGACGCAAATAGATGAAATATCCATTTTACAAAAAAATATTTTAAGAAGAGTGGCTTCACTGGTTTTTGTATGTGTAAACAACAGATTTTGCAGCCTACAGAGGCAAGTGTGTAGGTTAAAGGACCTCATTTTGCAAAACTGCACATTTAAGTGGAGCCAGTTAAGATGCAGAGTTACAAAACTAAATTTTATTTGCTCTCTCAATTGTCTTTTTTTACACCAGAGAGGTAAGTACAATTCCTCCCTCAGTTATTCAGCCAAATCCTAGGTCCAAAAGAGCCTCTTCTTATGTATTTATGGATTCTTTGAAGGTGCAAAATAGTCAGTGTTTGATGTTTTTGGGCTCCTTTACTGATGGAATTAATATGCATGTTAGGGGCAGCCTGTCCATTGTGCAAGAATGTTGTTTGCATAGGCCCGGTGCTTCAGGGGTCCCCACGCAAACTTCATTCCCCTCAGTTTGCAGGGCCAGCTTCAGAGAGATCCAAGGAGCCCCGGCTCACCTCTGAACAGTGCTGGAGTGAAGGACAGCATGTTCCTTCACTCCCGCTGTGTTCTCGTTAACGGGACTGTGCGCTGGGAAACAGGAAATGCCCTTTAACCTTTCCCAGCACTTAGTGCGCTTCATGAGAACAAAGTAGAAGTGATAGAACATGCTGCTCTTCACTCCAGCACTGTGCAGATGTGAGCCGGGGCTCCCCAGGTCTCTCTGAAGCTGTTCAGAAAGGTGCAGGGCTCTTCGGAGTGGGGGCTAGGATAGGACTGGGAATGGGCTGATGAGGGGCTAGACTAGGATTGGAAATGGGCTGATGGGGGCTGGGATACGACTAGAAAAGGGCTGATGGGGGGGCTTGGACTGGAAATGGGTTGATGGAGGGCTAGGATAGGACTGGAAATGGCTGGTGAGGAACCTTGGACTGGAAATGGGCTGATTGGGGGGCTAGGATAGGACTGGAAATGGGCTGATGGTAGATTAGGATTGGAAATGGGTTGAAGGGGGCCTAGAATAGGACTGAGGATGCTGATGGGGGGCTAGGATTGGAAAAGAGCTGATGGGGTGCTTGGACTGGAAATGGGCTGATGGGGGACTGGAAATAGGCTTATGGGGGGGCTAGAATTGGAAATGGGCTGATGCTGGGGCATGGGAGAATGGGACTAGAAGGGAGCAGATGGTGGGTGGGTTTGGAACTAGAAAGAAGCTGATATTGAGGGAGGACTAGAGGGGGATGAGGCTGGGGGAATGAGGATGGAGAGGGGAAAAGATATTTTGTGTGGGAGGGAAGAAAAATCTATGATTAGCCGGGTATTGGGCGAATAAAGTGGGGATTGAGGATGGAGGGGTGAAATTTGAGTGGAAGAAAATGGAATAAAGAAAGAAATGGAGGAAAGAGCAATATATTAAAGTAGATGTAGACAGAGAATAAAAAAAAAACTAGAAGAGAGAAGAAAGGACAAATGGACAGCAGACAATGGAGAGTTAACAGAAGAAGAAACCAGAAAAAAAGTGACTGGAGCAATTGCATCTGCAAAATAAAAAGCCCAAACAACAAAAGCTAGAAAAATGCTTTATTTTGAATTTATTAACTGAAATATGTCAGCTCTGGGAAATGTGCATTGCTAAAGTCTTTGCATTTTTGCTTGGTACAAGAGGAAATTAATTTCTCCAGTGTTGTTGTATATTCCAAGTTTGGCTTTTGGGGTTTCCGGTTTAATTATTGTCTTCGTATTTCTAAATTATGATTCCTTGTTCTTTGTTTCGTGGCGGTCTATGTTCTGCATGTGTAACTGAGATGAGGTATTTTGTTCATGTAGTTTCTATTTGACAATGCCACTTGTTCTCTTTCCCCAGTAGTATTCTCTGAGATGTATTGGTTTAATATTTGCAGTGTTGCCTTTTGATAGGTAGAGTTTGATACTTTGTGAGTCCTGGTAGTGCTGTTATGATATGGTGGGTTTGCCATGGTTTCTAAATGGGCAGTGTTTATAGTACTTCCTAATGTGCCTGGCAGTTTGCACTGGAGTATAGTAATGTAGAAATCTGGTAGTCTTTCTTTATCCAGACACTCAAGAGGCATGTTCACTAAAAGTTAGCACATGTTAACATTATGCATATATTTATGCAAATGAGGTCATTATGCAAATGAGGTCCACACCGAGTCTCTGCACATGGCCCTGCATCCCCCTTGGGCTGTCCCTGTGTATGTTTGTGTCACTTAGGAACAAGTCAGGAGAGGGAGGAAAGAATAATAAGTGAAGTGGTGTTTATCCAATAAAGATCTTTTTTTTTGTTTTGGTGGGGGGGTTGTTTTGTTTAGGCATAGTGCCTATTGTCGAGGATTAAGATGGCAGGTAAATTGTCCATATGCATGTTTGTGCATGCATAAGCCTGAACGTCCTCCACTGCAGGGCTGCACCATGCAAGAGAGCCGATCGGATGGGGGAAGCCTGAACCTCAGTGTTTCTGAGGAGCTGTAGTCGAGGAGAAGAAAGGGTGAGTGAAAGAGAGACTGGATAAAGGGGGAGGAGGATTTGAGAGAGAGAGTAGATGCATTAGATGAAGCCTTTCGTAGGGGGGTATGGTGCTTAACAGAGAGCAAGAGAGAGAGACTGGGTGAAGCCTAAGGGGCCATGACATGGAGAGAGAGAGATTGGGGAAATGATGGAGGGGGTTATGAGAGAGCGAGAAGACTGGAGGAAGCTTGTGAGGGGTGGTCATGAGAGAGAGAGTGATATGCACACACGCACACACAACCACACACATGCAACCATGTGCACACGCAACCACACACATACGCAACCACAGTATTCACCATGATTAACAGACACACACTCATGCACGCAAAAAGCCAGCCAAAGACACTACCCATGAGAAACAGACACGCACGCATACATATGAAGTACCTGACACTCCCCATGACCCACATACAGGCACACACACCCCAACACACACAAACCATGGCATTCCCCATGAAACATCCATATCCGCACCCACCTAGCCCCTGATATTGTACCTCTGACACACACACACACACACACACACACACACACACACACACACTCATTCTTGCACCCCCCGACATTTCCAATGAGATACACATGAACCCCAACATGCCTGATTCTGGAAATGGGGGGAAACTCACAGTATGTCACACTGCTAGTGTACACTTTTCAACTTGTTTTATATCTGGGGTGTTCTATTGGTGTTAGTTAAATCCTAAAATCAGATGGCCTTATTATATGCGACCGAAGTCAGGTGTAAATGGCAGCAGTTACATTCTTTAAAGTATATGTCTATGTCCTTTGTGAAATAGGGAAGAGACATATACTTCAAAGTGTGCCCTAATGGAGTGCACAACCTGTTCCTTCAACTTTGGGTATGCCATGGGTTTACAAATGTATGTAACAGCTTTTCTAAAATTGCTACTTACATGTGTATGTCCGTTTTCACATGGACTGACTTGAGTTAACGTTACCATTCACTGACTTGCTGTAGATTGCCTTTTTGGGGATTTTACAATTGAACACTTTACCTAATGCTTTGTTTCTACCTCGTTTCATTACTTTGTGTAGCAAAGCACAATAATTTATAATCTGAATCAGTCGCAAGGCTAAATGTGTCAACTATTTGCTTTTAGAGATAGGGGTAACAATAATTTCATTATAAAAGCCATCAGTGATCCATCCAGTGCCATGGGTAACTAGTATAGCTCAGGGGTATGGGATGAGGCCCTCATTCCTTTTAGAATTGTTTTTTTATTTTCATTGCCTATCAGAATTCACAGTGGACTATGGATAAAATAACCTTACTATAAAGGTTGAAATCTTTTTTATGGCAAACATACTAACCCTGTCCTGGATGTTATAGGCGTATTCAGCTGCTGTGGTTTTGACTTTATTACAAAAGAAATAGAACAAGCTGTTCTTCTACAGAAAGCAGTGAATTTAAGCAATTTTTCATGTCTGTGCAGAGCAATACAACTGTAATAATTTTCTAGTGAAATCTCCTTATTCAGAGATGCACTGAACTCCTTTTTTACATCTTCAGCTTCCATTAATAACACAGGTACACTACCAAAAAACTGCCTCCAGTTTTGCAACTGATTCCTATAGATTTTGGGGTGCTGAATCCAGGAAAAATAGCCAAAATGTTCCATCACGTCACGTTTTCTTGCAAAATTAGATTTCTTACCCATATAAGGAATGTTCACATAATTTCTTTTTAGCCGACTGCAGTTTATTTTCTTGGCCCAAAATAGAGGTTGTAATGGTTAACTAACTAGAAACACTCCCTCGTGATATTTTAGAGTGTTTTGTATTCATTTTATACATTAACAGGACAATTGGGAGGCGGGGGGCTAAATCCAGTACTCGCGCTGGCGCATGTTCTTTCCTGTTCGCCTCGCCTCGTTCGCTCGCTCAAACACGGTGGTTGCGACATGAACGTTCCTGTCAAATTTCAGTTTCTTGCAAGTTCATTATTACCTTTTGTTTGCTCAGTCGTAATCCAGCTTTATTCCGAAGTGGTTCACTACAGTTGTAGTTTGCAGTGCTGTGTATTTGTGATGGCTCACAGAGCCAGAGGTTGCGTCAACTCTCCGGACAGTTTTTGTTTTATTTGTGGGGAATATACCGTGAAAAAGCGGCAGAGGAACATTTCTGCATTTATTAAAAAAGTATATTTCGCCTATTTCGGTTTGAAGTTAGGCGATCAAGACAAACCGTGGGCTCCTCACAAAGTGTGCAAGACATGTGAGGAAGATCTACGCTTATGGATGAAAGGTAAAAAACAAGCATTTCGTTTCGGAATACCTATGATGTGGCGTGAACAAAGAGACCACAGCAGTGACTGCTATTTTTGCTCTTGCATTGTGAAGGGATACAACTTAAAAAATAAGAACGTAATAAGTTACCCCAACCTTCCCTCAGCAATTAGGCCTATGCCTCATAGCAACGAAGTACCTGTGCCTGAACCACCAAAATCTTTGGATCATATTTGTGTGGACGGTTCTGATCATGATGAGACTCATCAGATGGCTTTTCCCGATGAGTCCAGTACTTCCGAGTTTGAAACTGAACCAGATCCGAAACCTGAACTTTTCTCTCAAGCTGAATTGAATGATTTAGTCCGGGATTTAGGACTCCCAAAAGATGCTGCCCAACTGCTAGGTTCTCGGCTTAAACAGAAAAATCTATTGTCACCAGGAACAACTTTGTATTGGTACCGCAACCGCGAGACACAATTTTTGAAGTATTTCAGCAAAGAGGAAGATTTGGTATTTTGCAACGATATATACGGAGTGATGGAAAAGTTTAAAATCAAGTATGATCCTGCTATATGGCGGCTGTTCATTGATTCGTCAAAAGACAGCATAACAGGTGTTCTTCTTCATAATGGCAACACATTCGCTTCAGTTCCTATTGCTCACTCTGTTATTCTCCAAGAAAAATACGAGAATTTGGCCCTGATTCTTCAGAAGATTCGTTATGATGAGCATAAGTGGATGATTTGTGGAGACTTTAAAATTCTATCCATGCTATTAGGGCAGCAATCCAGTTTCACCAAATATCCCTGCTTCCTTTGCTTGTGGGATAGACGGGCCCGCGACCTACACTGGGGGAAAAAAGACTGGCCAATTCGGGAGTATTTGAGACCCGGTGAGAAAAATGTTCTTCATGAGAGCTTGGTACCTCGTGATAAAATTCTATTACCACCTCTCCACATTAAGTTGGGTCTCATTAAGCAATTCATCAAGCCCCTTCCAAAAGATGGTGAGTGCTTTCGGTACCTTTGCTCAAAGTTCCCCCGACTTTCTGAAGCAAAGCTAAAGGAAGGAGTGTTTGTTGGCCCTGATATAAGGAAACTCATTTCAGATGGAGCATTCGCTGAAACGATGTCTGAGAAGGAAAAAGAAGCCTGGGATTCCTTCAAGGATGTTGTTCTCAAATTCTTGGGGAACAGGCGGGATGAGAACTATAAGGATATTGTTGCCAGGATGCTCAATGCCTTCAAAGAACAAGGCTGTAACATGAGCCTGAAAGTCCATTTCTTGCACTCCCATGTGAACTACTTTCCCGAAAACTTGGGGGCGTACAGTGAAGAACAAGGTGAAAGGTTTCACCAGGACATCAAGGACGCAGAGAGAAGGTACCAAGGAAGATGGAACACCACTATGATGGCTGATTTCTGCTGGTTGCTGCTGCGGGAAACCCCAGATGAAAAATACGCCAAGCAGCGCACCAAGAGAAGCATTCGGGGGAAGAAGAAACGGGCCCACCAGGAGATTGATTGACCCAAGAATGACTTTAAAATCTAAACTGTGTTGACAAATATCGTGTTTTTACTAAACTTTGAAATAAAAATTTGCTAGTTATTACCACAGTGTCGGATCTCATTTATTAGAATTTTATTTTCACACCATCGGGTGTTTGTCTTCATGTATTGCAATGGTGCGGTTTGTGTTTTCTATTCTTACATACATACCTGTACAATATTTTTGCACATTTCTTTGCTTTGCTTTGTGTCTAACCTCGCTCTTATATGCTCAATGTTTGTGCACATGTATGTGGCTGTTTTAAGTGCAGACAATTTTGCTACCATCACAGTGTGTTTTGTTGACATTACTCTATTCTTATGTGCTGCCTTGTTACAATTTTCTTTATTCTTATTTGAATAACTACTAAACAATTAGTATAAAGAATTCATCCAAGAAACCTTTATCTCGATCGCACTCAATCTGAAACGTTCACCTCAAACTGCTAACCCAATGTAGCAAAAAATCTGTACGTGATGGAGCAAATTGGTTACCAGATTTGGATTCAGCGCACCAAAAAACGTAAAAATCAATCGAAACATTAGAGGCAGTTTAAAAAAACATTTTTTTTAGTGTACCTGTGTAATTTTAGGATTGTTTCTCTTAGAAAAGCTCTGCTAGTTTTCTCTAAGTCTATAGATGTTTAAAAAAATCATGTCATAATTTCATTTAATTTTGGATTTATATTGTCTTGATATTCGGTGGCAGTGGCCACCGGATAAAATAGAAACTATGCTTTAGACTAGTATTCATATATTCAGAAGCACTATCCATTTAAGTTAGTCCTATTTTGTTAATTTAAATGGGTAAGTTATCTAAATGCTAAAGGTGGCCCATCCTGAGGAAGGAGATATATCACTCCAAAGATTGAGATTGAAGGCAAATGAGTAAAGTGTTCTTTTGCAGTACATTTGGGGTTATACAGATTTCTCCCTTACTATACACAATATCATAAAACACAGAACTCCACCACAAAAAAACACTCGGAACCTTTAAATAAAAGATGTTCTACAATAACAGAACTAAGCCCCAGACTGCAAATAATATGATCTCCCTTTCTCCTCCTTCTCTCCCCCCCCCCCCACTAAGGTGGCCATCATCTCCCCTTCTGTTCCCATTTGCCCTTGTCCAGCATTCCCTGCTACTCATTTTCTCCTCTCAAGTTTCCCCCATGTCCAGCATCTCTCCCCTTTTTTCCTTTTTCCATATCCAGCAACTCTCTCCTTCTGCTCCCCCCCCCCCATATGCTGTTGCTGCTGCCATCAGCCTACCTCTGCTGGCCACCCTAAATCCTAGTAAAGTAAGTGTAGACCATGCAGGGCCACTGAGGGCAGATGCGTATAAGCTCTTCTGAGTCCTCCTCCCTCCGTTTCAAACTTCCTTCCGCAGGGTGTGAAACCCAGAAGACCTTAAAAACATGCCTGCGCTCGTTGAGCTCACACCATCCACAGCTACTTTAGCAAGATTCAGGAAGTCTGGCAGAGGTAGACTAATGGCTTGGGGGGGGGGGGGGGCGGCAGCAGCAGCTCATGCATACAGCCAGATTGGAAGGCATGAGATCTCCAGTTGCATATTTCATACGCAAAGTGCATTTGACTTGGAATTTTTTTTTATTTAGAGAACTGATTCATTTTTTCCTCTCAGTGCATATCATTTTGGATATTCCCCAGTGCACTTCAAACCATATGTCTGAACATACAGATAAAATATCTGTATACCTTGCTTATGTTGTTATGAATGGATAAAATCTGTCTGTAGAAATTTTTGCAAAAAAACAGACATGCAGTTGGTTTCTGCGCTAAGCGCATAAGTATGTTTGAATATCAGGCCCTTTTATCAGAGGTGAACAACCTTGGTCTTATAGAGCTTCAAACTGGTCAGGTTTCTCTGATATCCCTAATGAATATGCTTGAGATATGTCTACATATATCCTGTACTGCTCCAACAGTCTGCAAATCAATTTCATAAACATTCATTAGGACTATCCTGAAAATAAGACTGGTGTGGAACCTCCCAGGCCTTAAATCATCCATCTCCAGTTCATATCATTTGATTTTGCCATGTATGTTTTTTGTTTCATTTCATTTTGGCAAGTTGTGTTTTCTTTTAACTAAGCTTTGTTAGACAATTTTTGGCAGTGATAACCATTTATTTATTTAATTGCAGGATTATAGAATGCTTAGAAGAAAAAGAGCAGAGGTGCCTAAATAAAAAAAACAAGTCTTTTCTTATGTCAGACATGGCCATGTTTCGGCAACCAATATCTGCGTCAGGGGCGACTACTATTACTACTACTGAGCATTTGTATAGTGCTACATGTCGTATACAGTGCTGCACAGACATGTAAGAGACAGTCCCTGCTCAACAGAGCTTACAATCTAGTCAAGACAGACAACACAGAAGGGATAAAACAAGAGGGAAAGGTAAAGAAACAAGGAGATCAGGTGAGTCAAGATCCAAAAGCAGCAGCGAAGAGGTGAGTTTTGAGCCTGGATTTGAAAAGGGTCAGAGAAGGTGCCTGGCGTACAGACACAAGTAATTTGTTCCAGGCCTAAGGTGCAGCAAGGTGAAAGGAGCGAAGTCTGGAGTTAGCAATAGAAGAGAAGGGCACAGATAAAAGCAATTTGCCAGAAGAGCGGAGTTACCGAGTGGGGGTGTAAGGAGAGATAAGAGAAGAAAAGTAGTGAGGAACTGCAGAGTGAATGCATTTATAGATCAGCAGGAGAAGTTTGAACTAGATGCGGAAATGGATAGGGAGCCAATGAAGTGACTTGAGAAGAGAGGTAATATGGATAGATATATAGTTAATGTTTATTATATATGCTAATATTTAATAAAATGATATACATACATGAATGATAACCAAAAAGATATACCATAATAGGAAATCAGAAACATGGAGAGATGAAAAATATAAAAAACCCAATTAATAAATACAAAACTGTAATCAAAATCATACAAAAAACATAATGTAATATAAAGTGAGTGAGGTGAATAGTAGATCAAATTGGTAGAGGGGTTGCACTCTGTTAGAGAGAGCATTGAGTCACATAGGATTAAAGTTTTGCAGGAAACAAAATATACTGTAGAATTTCTATGGATAGAAATTCCATGTAAAAAGGGGAAGACTATGGCGGGGGGAGGGGGGTACTACCGATCAACTAGCCAGAATGAATAGATGGAGGATGAAATGCTGAAACAAATTGGGGAAGTTAACAAAAGTTACAACACAGTAATAATGGGTGATTTGAATTACCCCAGAATTGACTGGGTTAATGTCACAGAAGGACATGCTAGAGAAATAAAGTTTCTAGATGAAATAAATGACTACTTCTTGGAGCAGCTGGTTCAAGAATTGACAAGTCAGGAAGCTATTTTGGACCTAGTCCTTAGTGGAACATAGGATCTGGTGCAAGAGATAAGGGTTTTGTGGTCACTTGGCAATAGTGATCATAGCATGATCAAATTTGATTTAATAAATGGAAGAAGGACAGCAAGGAAATCCACAGTACTATCTTTTAACTTTCAAAAGGGAGACTATGATAAAATGAGGAAAACAGTTACGAAAAAACTAAAAGCAGCAGCTGCAAAGATTAAAGATTTACATAAAGCATGGACATTGGAAGCACAGACCAGATGTATTCTACACTTTAAGAAAAGTGGAAAGAAGGTCAAAAAACTGCCAGCATGGTTTAAAGATGAGATCAGAGAAACTGTTGTTGCCAACAATCCTTTTTCAGGAAATGAAAGAAGGAGCCACATGACAAGCATGGGAAACAACATAAGCACTGGCAAGATAGATGTAAGGCATTGATAAAGCAAACAAAAAGAGAATTTGAAAAAAAGCTTGCAGTAGAAGCAAAAATGCATAATAAAAACATTTTCAAGTACATTTGTAGCAAAAAACATTGCGAGAGAGTCAGTTTGGCCATTGGATGATAGAGGGGCGCTTAGTGAGGACAACCATAGCAGAGAGACTGAATGAATTCTTTGCTTCAGTCTTTACCAAAGAAGATTTAGGGAAGTTGCCAATACCTGAAATATAATAACATCTAATCTGCCCAGCAAGGCAACAAGAGTAGGTGCACTTGCTGCACCGTACAGGTCACCCCTCCCCATGCCTTTGTTTAGGGGTGTACCCACCGCGCTGTGTAGGTCACCCCTATTTGTTCAGATATAAGAAAGAGTAATGCTTATTTTGATTTTATTCTGTTGCTATAAAGGGATCCACTGTGTCTGACCCATGACATTTTGAATTATGTCACTGTGTTTGCCCCCACCACTTCCATCGGGAGGGCATCACCAGCATCCCCTACCCTTTCAGTGAAAAAGTATTTCATAACATTGCCTTTCGGTTTACCCCCTTGCAGCTTCATATTATGCCCTCTAGTTTTACAGCTTCCCCGTCTTTGGAAGAGGTTTGTTTGTCCACTAACACTCTAAGTATTTAAAGGTCTGAATCATATCTCCCCCTGTCCCTCCTCTCCTCCAGAGTGTACATACTGTATTTAGGTCTTCAAGTCTCTTCTCATAAGCCTTCTGATGCAGGCTCCAAATCATTTTGGTTGCCTTCCACTGAACCGCTTCCAGCCTTTTTATATCCTTAGCGAAATACGGTCTCCAAAGCTGAACACAATATTCCAAGTAAGGCCTCACTAGCAACTTGTACAATGGCATTAGTACCTCTTTCTTTCTGCTGGTAATTCCTCTCTGTTTGCAACCCAGCATCCTTCTGGCTTTTGCCATTGCCTTGTCACACCGTTTTGCGACCCTGAGATCATTGGAAGCAATCACTCCGAGGTCTTTCTCCTGGTCCATGCACACCAATCTCTTGTCCCCTATCGCATACAATTCCTTTGGATTTCTGCTTCCCGAGTGCCTGACACTGCACTTCTTCACATTAAATCTTAACTGCCAAGCATTAGACCATTCTTCCAGCTTTTGTAGATCTTTTCTCATGTTCTCCACTCCCTCAGGGGAGTCCACTGTCTTGCAAATTTTGGTGTCATAGGCAAAAAGACAGACTTTTTCATTCAGCCCTTCGGTAATATCACTCACGAATATACTTCACAGTACCTGTCCCAGGACCAAACCCTGGGGCACACCACTAATCATCTTTCTTTCATCCGAGTGAGTTCCGTTTACCATTACCTTCTTTCGTCTGCCAGTCAACCAATTTCTGATCCATTTCACCATCTTGGTCTATAAAGGTGATGTATAGGGAATTTGAAGGAGATATTGATAAACCAGGAATATGTACTACAACTATTTGATAAAATGAAAAATAGCAAATCACCTGGACTGGATGGTAGACATCCAAGGGCATTGAAAGAATTGAAATAAGAGATTGCATACATGCTATTATCTGTGAACTATCATTGAAATCATTTGTAGTATTAGTGAGGACAACCATAGGGAAGTTGCCAGTGCCAGTATTAGGCATCATCATGGTTAATACATAGAAACCATCTGCCCAGTGTGCACTGGCGGTCAAGAAAGCAAATAAAATGTTAGGAATCATGAGGAAGGGAATGGAGAACAAAACCAAGGATATTATAATTCTTCTGTATCGTTCCATGTCATGACCACACCTTGAATATTGTGAATATTGTATGCAGTTCTGGTCGTCATATCTTAAAAAGGATATGGCAGAATTAGAAAAGGTACATAGAAGATCAACAAAAATATTAAGGGGTTGGAAGGATAACTGTATGAGGAGAGGCTTATAAGGTTAGGGCTCTTCAATTTAGAAAAGAGATGACTGAGGTGGGATATGATAAAGATCTATAAATTATTGCATGGTGTGAAATTGGTAGACATAGATACGTTGTGAAATAAATGACTGCTTCTTGGAGCAGCTGGTTTATGAACCGACCAGAGGGGAAGTCATTTTAGACCTAGTTCTTAGTGGAATACCAGATCTGGTGCAAGAGATAAGGGTGTTGGGTCCACTTGACAATAGTGATAATAGCATGATCACATTTGACTTAATTACTGGAAGAAGGATGGTGAGGAAATCCACAGTATTACCTTTTAACTTTCGAAAGGGAGACTATGATAAAATGAGGAAAATAGTTAAGAAAAAATGAAAAGCAGCAGTTGCAAAGGTTAAAGACTTACATCAGGCTTGGGTGGTGGTTAAAATTTTATCTTGGAAGCCCAGACCAGCTGTATTCCACACTTTAAGAAAAGTGGAAGGAATTCCAAAAAACTGCCAGCATGGTTTAAAGATGCGGTCAGAGAGGCTGCTGTTACCAAAAAAGCATCTTTCAGGAAATGGAAAAAGGAGCCTAATGACGAAAACTGGAAACACAAGCACTGGCAAGTTAAATGCAAGGTATTTGAGAAGAAGTACATTCGTAGCAAAAAACCTATATGAGAGTCAGTTGAACCATAGATGATAAAGGGGTAAAAGGGGCACTAAGAGGGGACAAGGCCATAGAGGAGAGACTAAATGAATTCTTTGCTTCGGTCTTTACTGAGGAAGATGTAGGAATGTTACCCATGACTGAAATGGTATTTAAAGGAGATGCTGTGGAAGAATTGAAAGAAATATCGATAAACTAGGAAGATGTATTACAACTATTTGATAAATTGAAGAGTAGCAAATCACCTGGACAGGATGGTATACATCCAAAGGTGTTGAAAAAACATAAATATGAGATTGCACCCCTGTCATGGGGTGTTTGGGGATTGATACAGCTGGGGAGGGGGGATGAGGGAATGGACATCTAGAAACACAGAAACATGACTTAAGGGGTATTAATGAAGAAATAAATCTTTCAAAGAAGGGGAAACTGGAAAATCAGAGTCCATAAAATGAAACTGCAAGGAGGTAAACTTAAAAGCAGCATCAGGAAATACTTTGTCACTTAAAGGGTGGTAGATGCTTGGAATGCCCCTCCAGTGGAGGTGGTAGGGGCAAACACTGTGACGGAATTCAGAATAGCATAGGACAGACAAAGTGGATCACTTTATAGCAAGAGGATAAAATGAAGCCAAACTTAAATATCTTTTATATTTCAACAAATAGAGGGTGACCTGCATTAAACAACAGCTACAGCCCTAAACAAATGCATAGAGTGGTGACCTGCACGGAGCGGCAGGTACGACTACTTGGCCACCTTACTGAGCAGACTAGATTGAGCCATACTGGTCTCTATATGCTGTCATATAATATGTTACTACAGTTGTGGTTAACATTATTGGCACCTTGCATTTTATGTATGTTGTACACAATATCTTGAGAAATAACTGGAAATATTCCAACTGTATGTCATCATAATATTTTAATAAAACACTGGTCAACATTGAAATCGTTACTGACTTTAAAAGGCCCTATTCTGTAGTATCTTGGTGAGCTGAACACAAATATAACATTAAAAAAATTTTATTGACTCGCGTTTCGAAGATATTGCATGTAGTTCATTTTTGACATTTCACTGTGCAAATTTATCCAGTAGGACATCAACAACATCCCAAATAAGCCTTGAATGATGTAATATTGCATCATGTTGCATAATACCAGCACACGCACATCATCCAGAGTTGATTGCATTATTTTCTGGTGCAATGCAATACTACTGCCAGACGGCTGCTGAAGCCATCTGACGTCAGCAGTGTACTATACGCAGTTGGAAAGAAAAGTAATCTGGTATTATGTTCCGATATTGAAAGAAACATAGAAACATGATGACAGAAAAAGACCACATGGCCTATCTAGTCTGTCCTTCCATATCAACAACTACAACAGTCCACTTTTTACCTTTAGAGATCCTCTGTGTTGGTCCCATGCTTTTTTGAATTCAGTTACTGTCCTCATCTCTACCACCTCCACTGGGAGACTATTCCATGGATCCACTACTCTTTCCGTAAAGAAATATTTACGCATATCACTCCTGAATCTATCTCCCTTCACCCTCATCCCATGTCCCCTCATAGCAGAACTTGATTTCAATTGAAAGAGGCTCTCTCCCTGAACATTTATGCCACGGAGGTATTTAAACATCTCAATCATATCACCTCTATCCCGCCTTTCCTCTAAGGTGTACATATTAAGATCCTTAAGTCTGTCCTCATATGCTTTATAATGAAGCCCACTAATCATTTTAGTAGCCACCCTCTGCACCGACTCCATCCTGTTCACATCCTTTTGAAGGTGCGGTCTCCAGAATTGCACACTATACTCCAAATGAGGTCGCACCAAAGACTTATACAGAGGCATTATCACCTCCTTTTTTCTGCTAGCCATTCCTCTCCATATGCACCCAAGCATCCTTCTAGCTTTTGCCGTCGCCTTTTCTACCTGTTTAGCTACTTTAAGATCATCAGACACAACCACGCCTAGGTCTCGCGCTTCTTTAGTGGACAAAAGTACTTCACCTCCTATACTATATTGCTCCCTTGGATTGCTGCAGCCCAAATGCATGACCTTACATTTTTTAAAATTAAATCCCAGCTGCCAACTTTCCGATACCTGCATGAAAAATTCCCTCGACTCAGCAAAGTAAAGATTAAAGAGGGAGTTTTTGTGGGTCCTCAGATTCGACAGCACTTCAAAGATCACCGGTTCGACAACTTGCTGCAGGGTGATGTGAAACAAGCATGGAATGCTTTTCACCTAGTGTCAACAAACTTTCTAGGGAATGTTAGGGCAGAAAGCTACAAGGAACTACTAGAAGACATGCTGATGCAGTATCAGAAACTTGGCTGCAATACGTCTCTAAAGATCCATTTCCTTGATTCCCATCTCGATTTCTTTCCTGACAACTGTGGTATGGTTAGTGATGAACAGGGCAAACCTTTTCACCAGGATATCGCAATGATGGTGCAAAGATACCAGGGAAAATGGTCCACTACAATGCTGGCTGACTACTGTTGGATACTCCCCAGAGAAGCTCCCGAACAGCTGTACAAGAGACAGACGAAAAAATCTAAGAAGTAGTCTATGACTTGGTTTTTTACAGGTATTAACTGAAGGCCTATTATATTTACTATTGACATGCATTTCATGATGTAAACATTAATTCTTGTAGATTACAAAAAAACTAGAGCCAACTTTAAAATTTCACTGTCATATTTATGTTCAGCATATAAAAATTGATAAGAAATGACTATTTTTATTTCAGTAACATGACTTTTGTAAAATTTTGTTGACCAGTGTTAATATGTAGAAAGATATACCACCAAAAAAATATGTCTGTGCAACAGATGTGGTAATTTCTGAGAAAAAACCCAAAATATAACATGGACAGGATGAATGGCATTCTTTTCTAATATTTGGTTGCATAACCCTTGGAAGTGATGACAGTCCCCAAACGTTTCTTGTAGTCATCTATAAGATCTCCAGGAACAAGCAGGAATGTAGTCTTCACATATGGGTATCGTCTGTACCGATGGAGCTTGCGCGGAAACGCTCCCCAGCATCCAATAGGCAAGCTTTTGGGAGCATCCCACAGTGCCTGCGTGCTGCCTTCCCGCCTTTCCCAACTGTCCCTCTCCAATTTTTCATTTTCCGTGGAGCCGACAGGTCTCACATCCTGTCACTGCAGAAAATTCCCTTCTTATACTTCTTTTTTGTGGTCACGTCTGCCTTCCCTCAATGCTATACTGGTACCGCCGGTGGTTCTTTTCTTTTTTCTAAAAAAAATAAAAATAAAAAACCCTTTGTTTCTGGAGTCTTTCTCCAGTAATTTTCTTCTCGGGTGCCACACGCCATTTTGGGCACTAGGCCCAATTTTTTCCTCAAAATGGAAAAACCTGCTTTGGTTTTTAAAAAGTGTTCTAAATGCGGCGGTACCATCTCCGTCACCGACACCCATGAGTGGTCCCTCAAATGTTTAGGTCCTGACCACTCTATTTCAGAGTATGTTGCCTGTGGGATGATGTCAAAAAGGGGCCGGTAAAACCAAGCTGCTAAGCTTATCACCCTTTTTCCCTCCGATGCAGCCTCCCTGGCATTGACGTCCTCCTGGGCTTCATCTTCCTCCCATGGATCTCAGGTAACTAAACATAAATCTAGCCGGTCCTCAAAGGGTAGATCTCCTTCTAAACATTGAGATGCCTCTGGCGTTGCCCTTGAGGGACTTTCACTGGCAAAATTGCCCCGGCAGGAGGCTTCGGCTTCCAAAGCACTAACGGGGCTCCAGGATGTTCTCGAGGCTTCAACCTCGGCAGAATTACTGGTGCCATGCTCTGGGGTTCCGGCCGCTTTATCCGGCACTGATACCCAAGCATCGGCAGCGTCAATAGACCAGAGATCCTTGGCTATTGAACGCAGTCTGGCGGCTCTTCTCACGGCCTCAATGCCCTTGAAACCGCTTCAGACAATTCAACCGGTACCGGCACAAACTCCGGTACAGGCATCGACATCAGCAGGTATTCTACTGGGACCGAGTCATGCGTCTCTATCCGGCATCGGAGATACTTCGAATCTTTGGATGAGTCTTAAGACTCTGAAAGCTTGCCGATACCAGAGTACTTCTTCCCGAGAATTCCTCTTCTCCTCAGCGTAGGATGTCTCCACCAGTGGATGTGTCCTTTCAGGATTTTATTCGAGATGTGGCTCGAGGTCTTAACATCAAGTGGCTCCTGAAAAAGAGCTTAGGGCAGAGGAATTAGAAATCCTACAATACCCTAAAGCTCCCAAGGAGGCAGCTACCTTACCTTACCTATTCATGAGATCTTGCATGATCTTATGTTAAGGATGTGGGAAACACCTCTGACCACATCTCCTCACTCTCGAAGACTCGACACCATGTATAGAGTTCCTCCTTGTCCTGGGTTTCAGAAGACTCAATTACCACACCATTCCATGGTGGTGGAAACAGCCATGAGACGGATAAAGAGTGCAAAAAGGCATGCATCTAATCCTCCAAGATGTGATTGCAGGACTCTTGATGTCGTCGGACGTCGATCCTTGCTCTCTGCTAGAATCAGTTCCTATAGCTTGTATATGGGAATGTTCCTTAAGGAAGTCACTGGAGACTTAGAGCTTATGAGCCCTCTCCTTCCTGATGTTAAAAGGCAAGATTATCTTGCTCTTGTTAAACGTGCTCAGGATGTTTCCAAGTTTGTGAATCGTGCAGCCTTTGACTGCTTTGAATGCATAAGCAGAACCTCTGCTATTGTCATAGGTGCACGTAGAATTGCCTGGCTCCAGGCATGTGGCTTGGAAATCGGGGTACAGGACAAACTGGGGAATATACCTTGCACAGGAGAGAATCTCTTTGGTAAGAATTGGCAGGAAAAAACTAATGAGATTGATGCTGACAATATCACTTTGGATAGATTGTCCAAATCTACAGCTGATCCTGTGAGGAAAAGATCCTCTAAGAAACCATTCTTCAGCAAGAAGAAAAAGTTGTATCCCTCCTATACCCAGCAGGGACATCGTTCAGGTTAGTCTGCCCAAAAGGAACAGCAGCAACAACCCAGACAACAAAGGAAGCCAAAAGCAGCTAAGCCTCAACCGGCTCAGCAGACTCAGCTTCCACAGGGGCTTTGACTCCTGTCTAGAGAACTTTGCCTTCCTGGCCCTAAACTGCTTAGAACCCTCCACCATCCCAGGAAGGTTATGTCATTTTGCCCCCAGATGGGGTCAGATAACAGCAGAAAATTGGACTCCGTCTATTGTACGAGAGGGGTACAAGCTTCATTTCGTCAGCATGCCCCCTCCTACAATAGTAAGACAGTTCAATTCTGAGACCTCTCTCAACGACCGGTTAGGTGAAGAAGTCACTATGCTCCTTGCTCAAGAGGCAATAGAAGAGGTACAAGGTTTTACTCCCCCTATTTCCTTATTCCAAAGAAAACAGACCTCAGAGAATTGAACAAATTCCTGTTTAGAGAGAAGTTCAAAATGATTTCTCTAGGGACTCTTCTGCCATACCTTTGGAGTCAGGATTGGCTTTGTTCTCTAGATCTCAAGGATGCGTACACTCATGTTCTCATCCATCCAACTCACAGAAAGTTCTTTTGATTCCTGTTTCAAGGAAAGCACTATCAATACAGGGTTCTTCATTTTGGCCTGGCCTCTGCACCAAGGGTCTTCACAAAATGCATGGCTGTGGTAGCAGCATTTTTCTGCACCCTGGGAATATTCGTCTTCCCCTACTTAGACGACTGGCTCATTCAAGCCCCTACAGAGCCAGAGGCCAGGGTTGCTCTGTCTCACACAAAGCACATCCTTCAGTATTTGGGACTTGTCATAAACTTCCCAAAGTCCAACCTTGCTCCCACTCAATCCCTAGAGTTTATAGGAGCTCTTCTGTATACCAGACAGACAAGGGCCTTCCTTCCACAGCCCCGCTGCCTTCGCATTGTACAGTTAGCTTCCCAAGCAGTGCTAAAACCTCACCTCACTGCTCGGGAAATGTCACAGTTGCTAGGCCACATGGCATCCACCGTGCATGTGGTTCCTTATGCTTGCCTCCATATGAGGGTAGCCCAGTGGACCTTATCCACTCAGTGGACTCAGGTGTCAGTTTGCCTGTCAGACAAAATACAAACTCAGATCTCCTTATTTTGTCCCTCCAATGGTGGCAGTAACCCAAATACCTTTTGGTTGGGTCTCCTTTTCAGCAACCCCCACCCCAAGCCACTCTAACAACAGATGCTTCACAGGTGGGTTGGGGAGCCCACCTGCACGGCCTCTCTACCTAGGGTACCTGGACTCCACAGGAGGGCTATCTTCATATCAACCTCCTGGAGCTCAGAGCAATCTTCCTTGCTCTTCGAGTATTTCACACACAGCTCAGCTACAAGGCAGTCCTAGTTCAAACGGACAATCAGGTAGCCATGTTCTATGTGAACAAGCAGGGCGAAACAGGCTCTCTGTCGCTCTGCAACGAAGCTTTGCGACTATGGGCCCACGCCAGAGAGCATCAGATTCATCTCCTTGTGGTGTATCTTCCAGGCATTCAAAACTCTTGGGCAGAGAGACTCAGTCGAGTTCTGCTTCCACACAAATGGTCTCTCCATGCAGATCAGGTGGCCCAAATTTTTCAAATTTGGGGAACCCCGGACATAGACCTCTTTGCAAGTCCGCTGAATGCCAAACTTCCCCAGAATTACGGCTCGAGGTTGTCAGGCCAGGGATGCTTTCCTCCTTCATTGAGATCAGGACTTCCTGTCTGCCTTTCCACCCATTCCCCTAAGGTCGCCGTATCTTAAAAAGGATATAGCGTTATTAGAAAAGGTTCAGAGAAGAGCCACCAAAATGGTAAAGGGGATGGAAGGATACCCCTATGAAGAAAGGCTAAAAAGGTTAGGGCTCTTTAACCTGGAAAAGAGACGGCTGAGGGGAGATATGATAGAAGTCTATAAATTAATGAACGGAGTGGAACAGGTAAACGTAGATCGATTGTTTACGTTATCAGAATATAGAAAGACTAGGGGACATGCAATGAAGCTACAGGGTAAACTATTTAAGACTAATAAAAGAAAATATTTTTTCACTCAACGTGTAATCAAACTCTGGAATTTGTTAGCGGAGGGTGGATGTAGTAAAGGCTGTTAGTGTAGCTGGGTTTTAAAATTGGTTTGGACAAGTTCCTGGAGGAAAGGTCCATAAACCATTATTAAGAAGAGACCCAGGATATCAATGCTTGAACCAATACAAGCATTGTGGAACCTGTGTCCCTTGGGGAAACTGCTAGGTACGTATGACCTAGATTGGCCACTGTTGGAAACAGAATACTGGGCTTGATGGACCTTGGTCTGACCCAGTATGGCATATCTTATGTTCTTATATTATTAAGAAGGGACCCAGGATATCAATGCTTGACCCAGTACAAGCATTGCGGAACCTGTGTCTTTTTGGGAAACTGCTAGGTACGTATGATCTAGATTGGCCACTGTTGGAAACAGGATACTGGGCTTGATGGACCTTGGTCTGACCAAGTATGGCATATCTTATGTTCTTATGTTCTAATTCCCAAAACCCTGTTCAATCTTCAGAGAGACATAGGTCATATGATCCTCATAGCTCCACGTTGGCCACGGCAACCGTGGTACCCTCTGCTCCTCCATTTCTCTCAAGCTCCGCCTCTAGAGTTAGGATCTGCTCCAGATCTTCTTTCACAAGAGGACGGGATGCTGTGGCATCCCAATCCCCAGTCTCTGCATCTCAGGGCCTGGTTGCTGAAAGCCTAAAACTTCACGGTCTTAACCTTTCCCAGCAGGTAAAGGATATCTTTCATGCTTCCAGGAAAACTTCCACAAGATGCTCTTATGCATTTAAGTGGAAAAGGTTTACCGTATGGTGCTCGCAGAAGGGTCTTAATCCTCTTGCGATACCTCTGGAATCATTACTGGAGTATCTCCTTCATTTATCAAATGCAGGGCTTAAGACCAATTCAGTGAGAGTCCATTTGAGTGCTATTGCAGCTTCTTTCAAGTCTCTAAATGGACAACCTATTTCCTCTCATCCTCTCATAGCGAGATTTATGAGAGGCCTTCTTTTAACGAAGCCTCCCATTAAGCCACCACCGGTGGCATTGGACTTGAACCTGGTACTTGGGCAGCTCATGAAACCACCCTTTGAACCATTTGCCACTACCTCTTTGAAATTCCTTTCCTGGAAGGTTATCTTTCTCATTGTAATCACCTCAGCACGTCGCATCAGTGAATTGCAAGCGTTGGTGGCTGATCCTTATACAAGGTTCCATCATGATAAGGTAGTCCTTAGGACTCATCCACACTTTATGCCAAAGGTGGTTTCGCCCTTTCATTTAAACCAAGCGGTTTACCTTCCTGTATTTTTTCCAAGGCCTCACGCCTCAAATGCTGAAAGGAATCTTCATACTTTAGACTGTAAAAGAGCTTTGGCCTTTTACTTGCAAAGGACACAGCAACATAGAACATTCTCCCAACTCTTTGTTGCTTTTGATCCTAGTCATTTGGGACTTCCAGTCTCCAAAAGGACACTGTCCAACTGGATTGCACAGTGTATATCTTTTGCCTATGAGAGTAAGAACCTTCCTCTTGAAGGCCATGTGACCGCTCACAATGTGAGAGCCATGGCAGCCTCAATGGCTCATCTTCACTCTGTCTATTGATGACATCTGTCGAGCAGCTACTTGGGCTTCAGTACATACCTTCACAGCCCATTACTGCTTAGACAAGTACTCCCGCTGGGATGTCTTGTTTGATCAGGCTGTTCTTCAACACCTGTTCCAGACTTAATCAACTCCTACCCACCATCCCTGGTAGGATGCCAGAGATCCATGGGGGGAGTGGAGCCCTTTCACAAGGGCGCACAACTTCTGGGGGCCATCTCCCTGGCATCTGCAGCTAGGGAGTCCCCTTATGTGAAGACTACATTTTTGCTTGTTCCTGGAGATAGCATAGTTACTCACCTGTAACAGGTGATCTCCTGGAACAGCAGGCGTTTAGTCTTCACAACCTACCCACCTCCCCTAAGAGTTGTATCTCTCTATCTCTCTCTTTCTCTCTTTCTCTCTCTCTTTTGTCTCAGCTAAAAACTCAAGGAGAGGGACAGTTGGGAAAGCCTAATGAGCACTAAGACTCATTTAATAAGATGGTATATGGCCCTACAAACGTACAACTTTATTGTGATACACTGAGTGGGAAAGAAACATAAAAATGTGGATTGCTTATCAAGTAAAGCATGGAGAATGATTCAGAAAAAGAAAAACGTAAGTAGGAAGACCTTTAGAGCAGACAGCAGGGACAATAGTAAAAACTAAGGCAAAATGGCTCTGGATAGGGAAACAAAAAGTAACATTGTATGAACAGAAAATAATAGAGGGGATGGAAGGATATTCCCTATGAGGAAAGACTTATAAAGGTTAAGGCTCTTCAACTTGGAGGAGAGACTCTAAGGCAAGATATGATAGAGGTCTATAAAATAATGAATGGAGTGGAACAGGTAAACATAAATTGGTTGTTAACACCTTCAAAAAGTAGAAAGACTAGGGGACATACAATGAAGCTACAATGTAGCATATTTAAGACTAATCAGAGAAAATATTTTTTTCACTCAGGTCATTCCATTCCTGAATAGTGGGGACTAGACGTCTGAACTGGATGTCCAGCCCCCCCCCATTCATCTATACCCGATGCCGTCAAATGAGCTCCTTGCATGTACAGTCAAGATCTGCGGAGAGCTTACTACAGGGGCGGGCTGTGGGATGAGTGAGGGCGGGCCGGAAGCGTGACCCCCAACCCAGATGTCCAGGGCCTATTCCAGTGATAGTTCTGTATGTCCAGATGGCCAGTTAGACGAAGGACTTATTCCACCTCTGAAGTGGAATAACGCCTCTCCCCAGGATGGTGAACATCGCCAGAGGACCCTGCAGCAGCGGTAAGTGTATGTGGAGGCTATCCCGCTGCATGGTCCTGCCTGTGGACAGCCCCGACGGGGACTGGGTGGCAGGGATTTTGACACTGTATGGTTCTGTGGGGGATTGGGGCAGCTGCATGGCATCCTGGTGCCATGGTGATGGGACGACATGGCACCGGGGTTCTATGCGGTTGCTTGGTTGGACAGAGTGAGAGCAGGGCATACAGCAGCTCAGAATCAGGGCATGGACGAATAGCTCCCATGGAATCAGAATCAGGTGCAAATCCAGACTGTCCAGATCCTAGATGTGTCCTGAACGGAATTGGCCTCTCAGTGTATAATAAAACTCTGGAATTTATTACCGGAGGATGTAGTAAAAGTTGTTAATGTAGTTGGGTTTAAAGAGGTTTGGACAACTTCCTGGAAAGTCTATAAACCATTATAAATGAGGACTCGAGAAATCCACTGCTTACCTCTGGGAGAAGCAACATGAAATCTATGTATCTTTTTGGGAACCTGATGGGTACCCGGATTGGCTGCTGTTGAAAACAAGATACTGGAATTAATAGACTCTTGGTCTGACCCAGTATGGCATATCTTAGTAACATAGTAAATGATGGCAGATAAATACCAGTATAGTCCATCTAGTCTGCCCAGCAAGGTGGTAAAAGTAGGGGCATCTACCGCTCCGTACAGGTCACCCCTCCTCATGCGTTTGTTTGGGCGTGTACCCACCACTCCGTGTAGGTCACCCTTATTTGTTGAGATATAAGAGACAGCTATGTTCATTTTGATTTTATCCTGTTGCTATAAAGGGATCCTCTATGTCTGTCCCACGCCATTTTTAATTCTGTCACAGTATTTGCCCCCACCACTTCCATCGGGAGAGCATTCCAAGCATCCACCACCCTTTCAGTGAAACGTATTTCCTGATGTTGCCTTTAAGTTTACCCCCTTACAGCTTCATGTTATGCCTTCTAGTTTTAAAGCTTCCCCATCTTTGGAAGAGGTTTGTTTGTCCTTTAATACTCTAAGGGGCTTGTTTACAAACGTTATAACAATCGCGAACCGCTACCGTGGCTTTGTAAACAAGCCCCTAAGTATTTAAAGGTCTGAATCATATCTCCCCTATCCCTCCTCTTCTCCAGAGTGTACATATTTAGGTCTTCAAGTTTCTTCTCATAAGTCTTTTGACACAGGCTCCAAATCATTTTGGTCACCTTCCTCTGAACCGCTTCTAGCCTTTTTATATTCTTTGCGAGATACAGTCTCCAAACTGAACACAATATTATTCCAAGTGAGGCCTCACCAGGGACTTGTAAGGTGGTATTAGTACCTCTTCCTTTCTGCTGGTAATTCCTCTTTGTATGCAACGCAGCATCCTTATGGCTTTTGCCACCACCCTGTCACACTGTTTCACCACCAAAATGGCTTCCCCTCTGGTCGGTTCATGAACCAGCTGCTCCAAGAAGCACTCATTTATTTCATCCAGAAACTTTATCTCTCTAGCATGTCCTGCTGTGACACTGACCCAGTTGATACCGGGGTAATTGAAATCACCCATTATTATTACTGTGCTGTAACTTTTGTTAGCTTCCCCGATTTCTTTGAGCATTTCTTCATCCATTTCTTCATTCTGACCAGAGACTCTGGAGCTCTGCCTGCCTTTTGGGTCCTGTACATGGACCGGGAAGCATTTTGGAGAATGTTACCCTGGAATTTCTGGATTTCAACTTCCTACCTAAAAAGCTAATGTAGCCTCCAGAACCTCCCTACCACACTTTCCTTTGTCATTGGTACTGACTTGTACCAAGACAGCAGACTCCTCCCCAGCACTATCTAGTACCTTGTCTAGGTGACGCATGAGATCTGCTACCTTTGCACCAGCAAGGCATATTACCAGGCGATCTTCATGTCCACCAGCCACCCAGCTATCTACATGCCTAATGATCGAATCGCCAACTGTAACCGCTGTCCTAACCCTTCCCTCGTGGGCACATGGCCCTGGATAAACCACCTCAGTGTGAGAGGGTTTTATATCACCTGGAGGACAGGTCCTAGCTACAGGATAACTTCCTGCCATACCAGGGTGATGCTCTCCTGTCACGTGACCTCTCCATGACAACAGGAACACTGCCAGACTGGAGGTGGGTCTTCAGTACTATATCCCTGTAGGTCTCATTATGTACCTTTCTGTCTTCCTTATGTTCTCCAAGTCTGCTACTCCAGCCTCCAGAGATCGGACTTGTTCCCTGAGAGCAAAGAGCTCCTTGCACCTAGTGCACACGTATGACCCCTTCACCAACTGGGAGAAAATCATACATGTGACCTCAGTGCAAAAGAATGGAAAGCCCCCATCTCGCTGCTGGTCTGCTGTCGGCAATATTAGTTTTAAGGTTCTGTTTAGGTATCTAAGTTGTTTACTTATTAAGGTTTGCTGGGGATACTTACTGTATGCTAATAAAACTATAACTAAGACGTTTAAATGACTTATTAAAAGCTGGCCGCTACATAGTACCCTGTCCGTGCTTCTAAGGTAATCTATGACCAGTTTCCTGGGTGATTCACACAGCTCTTGCATGGATAGAGGGAATTTCTCAAAATGCCCCTTTGATCTGTCACTTGGCTTTAACACCTATTTAAAACAATTTCACAGGTCTCTTGTCCTCTATCTAGAAGGCCTCTTTTTAAGGGTCTCTAGAAACAATTTATTACTCAAAGAATACTGACCCTGTTTTTTCTTTTATGCTAAGTTATACCCTGATTTGATTAAAATTAAAGCTCTTTGCTGATACTAGGCCCTGACAGATTTAGAAATCTACTAGATTTTAATTTACACGGATTAATCAGCATTAATCGAAAGAATTCCTTTTTCCCAAGATTTAGAAAAATTCCCTGAAGTAAATACTTTCAGTTGCAGATCTCTCTCCAGAAGTACCAGTCCTCTTGTGCATTTATCTCTCTGTCATATCTCCTTTATCCCACCTCCTGACTCTTGGTGGCCCAGCAGCCCTTGGGTTTTTTTGGCAAGGTATCACTGGAAGGAGATTGCCCAGCCTTTTCTTCAGGCAATTGAAGGTGAATTCTGTTCTCATATGCTTTATACCGAAGACCACTAACCATTTTAGTAGCCACACTCTGCACCAACTCTATCCTGTTAATATCCTTTTGAAAGTGTGGTCTCCAGAATTGCACACACTACTCCAAATGAGGTTGCATCCAAGACTTACACAGAGGCACTATCACCTCCTTTTTTTCTGCTGGTCATTCCTCTCCCTATGCATCCAAGTATCCTTCTGGCTTTCGCTGTTGCCTTTTCTACCTATTTAACCACTTCAAGATCATCAGAAACAATCATGCCCGGGTCTTGCTCGTACTTTACCCCATATGCTGCACCACTTCCTTGGATTTTTACAGCACAAATGCATGACCCTGCATTTTTTAGCATTAAATCTCAGCTGTTAAATTCACAACCGTTCTTCAAGCTTGGCTAGATCCCTTCTCATGTTATCGATTCATTCCTGGGAGTCTACACTATTGCGGACTTTGCTATCATCTGCAAAGAAGCAAACCTTACCCAACAGCCCTTTCACAATATCACTAACAAAGATGTTAAAAAGAGTCGGACCAAGGTCAGATCACTGCTGCACACCACTGGTAACATCCTTCTTCTTAGAGTGAACTCCATTTACCAGTACCCTTTTTCGCCTTTCACGCAACCAATTTCTAACCCAGTCAGTCATTTTAGGTTGCATCCCTAGGGTGCTCAGTTTGTTTATAAGTCACCTGTGTAGAACGGTGAAATCTAAGTAAACCACATCTAGAGCTCTCCCTCTGTCCAACTCCCTGGTCACCCAGTCAAAGAACTCAATCAGATTTGTCTGACGAGACCTGCCCCTGGTAAATCCATGCTGCCTCGGATCCTTCAATCCACTGAACTTCAGAAACCTCACTATTTTCTGTTTTAGCAGCATTTTCAAAGTGCTGAGACTAACTGTCCTGTAGTTTTGAACTTCATCCTTACTTCCACTTTTGTGTAAAGGGACCACAAGTGCCTTTCTCCAGTCCCCTGGTACCATTCCCGACTCTAAAGAAGCATTGAAAAGTTCTGTCAATGGAGCCGCTAGAACATCCCTCAGTATTCTTAGATGTATCCCATCCGGTCCCATCGCTTTGTCTACTTTTAGTTTAGCTGGTTCCTCATTAATACAATCTGCTGAAACTCCTTCAAGATCCTTATCACTTCTGTTCCTGTTTGTGGGTGTTTTCTGAGGTCCTCTTCCTGGTTCTTCATCTGTGAACACAGAACAGAAATATTTGCTAAGCAATTCCGCTTTATCCTCAACAGCTTATACATATTCGTCCCCTTCACCCTTGAGTCTGACAACACCACTTTTGTCTTTCCTCCTCTCACTAACCTATCTGAAAAATGTATTATACCCCCACTTTATTGCATTAGCTATTTCTTCATTTTGTATCTTTGCTTTTCTGATTACTTTGCTAGCTCCTCCAAGTATTTCCAAATATGGAGGCTTGTCTTTCTCTCTCAGTGATCTCTTGTATTTTAGGAAGGCTACCCGCTTTTTCTTCACCTTTTCAGCTACTTATTTTGAGAAACACTTTTCTTTTGATGTGCTATCAAGTCAGTACTGACCTTTAGCAACCAAGCAGCTTGTTTTATTTTTTTTTATTGTACACCGCCCTGCTGTGTATGTGAAGGGCAGTATATCAAATGCAGTAAACATAAACATCTGAAGCCCAAGGATGAGAGATTGCTAGCTGTAGCCCAGGACAGTGAATTACAGATGAGAAAGCTTAGAGAATGCATAGAAAAAAATGATAAAACAGGCATATGTTGATTCTTTAAGAAAGATCTGAAAGGTTTCTGAAGTGGGAGGAGCAAGTTGGCAGCAGAGTAAGCTCTGGTGCAACAGGCTTGCATTGTACGGTCTTTGTCTCAGTGTTAATGGGACAGAGGAAATACAAACAGGCCTACTTACCCTTGGGTATGACCGGGACTACTCAAGCAGGTCAGAAGACTTGTGGCTTTGTCTCGCCTGGAATTGGATCGGCATCTTCTGTGGGTCTCCCGAGAGATACTTCAGCAGACCTGAGTGCTTTGGGGGTTTGGCTGTCTCTCGAGTTGCGGACCTCCCGCTGAGGCCAGAAGTGTAGCTTTTATTGGTGGTGTGCTTCCCTCAGGCCAGCCGTCACATACGCCGTTGCAGGGAGGCAAAGAGGACTCACCAGCCGAGTGTTCACTCTTGCCCGAAGCTGCCTGTGGGATTGGAGGATCAGGCAGGATCATCATCTTCTGGTTTGGAGTTGCTGACGGCGGTTTCTGGAGGTGTGAAGATTCGGGATGCTGAGGGTCTGGTAAAACCCGCAAAGATTACATTGGATGCACTGTGGGATGCTGTTGCAACAATGAATTATTCTCTTCTATCAGTTGTGAGAACTGTGAGTACAGAATTTGTTCCTCAAGAACAAACGTCTGGAAGTTTTCTAAGTGCAAGAGAAACGGGATGGAATGCTGGCCTATTTTGCAGAAGAACTAGAGCATTTCAAGAGTTGCAGGTCACCCAGATTAAGGATGGGATCTCCATAAAGATTGAATATTTAAAAAATCAAACTCATAAAAATAATCTTAGGTTGTTCCTCAATCTCCTATGAAGATGGTACATAGATACTTCTAGGAGGTTTTAAAAATCTCATGGGAAGATCTGCCTTCATTGACAAAGGCTCAAAACCTGGCTCTGGGCTCCAGCATCCAGGGAACTGCCCTTGAGAACACCTTGGAAGCTGTGGACCTTACGGGGTTCCTTGAGAGCTCCTCGGAGGTGATCACGGGCCAATCTACCCTCCTTATTACACTGGCTCTGGAATCTAATACATTTTTGATTCTTAGGTCTTATTTCAAAAATTTTGGTGTGTAGTTTATGGGCTCTGATTTAACTCGTGACACCCAGGCTAGGAGGAGAGAATTTCTGAGTTATAAACCCAGGGTTCTCTCCCTTGGGGGGTCTTTTTGCTTAAATTTCCTTCTGTCATGTTTCCCTTTAAGAAAGTAATTATCTGTTTTTTGAGCCTCAACAGCTACTGGAATTTTTGGTGGCTAGGGAAGTAGTTGTAGCGGTGGCACCTCATATGGTTGATGCAAAAGCCTCACTCTACCTTGTTAGGTTTTTTTTTTTTTTTCTGTTTAAGTAAGAGGTCCCCTTTTACTTTATTGTATTGCCTGGAGCCTCTCCAATTTTTCATTTTTTTTTTGTAGTGTAAATGATAATGATTATTGTCGTTCTTTGTAGTATTTCCTTGTTGATATTCTGATACCATATTTTTCTTTCATTCATGTGTATACCTGGATGTAATTGTTGAATGCAAATAAATATAAAATTTAAAAAAAAGAGCTGGAAATTGTTATTCATCCTTTAGCTGCCTGTGAAGTTCTATGGCAGAAAATGTCTATATGCAAAGGCACAATAAGGTGGAACTTCTCATCCTTTGGAAAGTTTGAAAACATTACAACATCACTGTACTAGAAAAGCACTGGGATCACGATGCTAAGAGAACTGAAGAATGAAGAGGTTATGATCATTTGTCACATTTCCATTCCGACTGATGAAAGCTGGATGTGAGGAAAACAGACATAGTGGTACAGAAGAAAAACATCAGAAAAGCATTGATAATGGAGGTATCCGTTCCAAATAATTATTCTGTGAATCATGTGGAGAGTGAGAACATCCTCAAGTACCTAGAAATGCAGAGACCAGGAAAATGTGGCAGAAAGATACAGAAATGTTTCTCATCATATTGGGAGCCTCAGGTCTGATTAAGAGGAATTTTCAATCACACCTTCATATGTTGCATCTTATAAACGCCAAATAAAAGCTCTTGTTGGCATAATCCCAGTAAATCTGAGAGACTGAGATCATATTCCACATATCCTGGACTAGAAGTCATATTCCACATATCCTGGACCACCCACTGCCCGCCCTAAATTCCCCTTGATCTTCCCCTTTTCTCACCCCCCATCTTGCTTCCCCATACAACCGCGGGAGAGGGCAGCTGAGATATCCATCCCTGCTATTCATGCCTCAGAATGAGCCTGTAAGTGTGCATGGGGTCAAGTTGGACAGATCATGGGTAGAGTTACAATTTAGGTGTGGATTTTATAAAACATGTTCATGTGCCCATAAAATAACATGCTACCCATTTATGCCTTCTCAAAATCAAGGATACTATCTGTACCTTTAATCTAGGCACAATTTCTGCAGGATTTGTGCTAGCATTTTATAAAGAAAAATAAGAGGTTGATTTTTCAAAAGGTCTTATCTGGATACCTTGGTGGTTATCTGGCTAAGGATGCTGAGATGAAAGTTCAGTGGTGCTATCTGGATAGCGCCGCCCACAAGGGTCTGCTGTCCTAGGCAACCACCTAAATCATCTAGTGGATGGCCTGGCACTCCATAGGGGTGTAGGGTGGAGGATCATCATGCCAGGGGGGGTTAGGTGGGAGGAATCAGATGTCTGGAGGGAATATGTTGACTTGGGGGGTATAGGAGGGACAGACTACCTTGGGTGGGGGGATTGGAATGTTCTGATGTCTTGGAGGGTCCAGGAAGGTCGATATTTGGGGGGGAGGAGCAAGGATTGAATGAATCAAGGGCAGATTAGTGATTGCTGGGGTGCGCTGATATTGCAGAATCGGGTGTGCAAGCAGCTAGAGAGCAGCAATTATAGCTGCTCCCATGCACCTGTGGGCTATGAAAGTCTGTTAAAATTGCTCCTCTCTGGATGTGGTGAGCAATCAGTGTTCAGGTCTACACTTTTGGCAAGACTGAAATATTATGAAATTACTGCTAAGGATCAAGGCGGCCATTTTGCTGTCAATAACTGAAGGAGCAGGAGCCAATGGTGATTGTTCCTGTTCCTACTAGACACCAGTGACCCTGGGAAGACTCAGGAAAGGGAATAGGGCTGAGGGATTTGCAGAGAGGCTTTGGGGTATTTTTCTTGCCATGGAGGGCTGGGTGGATGGTCTTCATGATGGGGGGGAGATCAGACTGATGGGATTCTGTTGATCTGGAGGGAATAGGGGGATAGAATGCCTTGAGGATAGATTGGAAGGTTCTGATTATCTTGGAGGGTGTCTGGGAGGGGGGGGGGTAGTGTTAGGGAATTGGGAGCTGGGCCAGACCTCAGCCTTGACAACCGCCCCTTCAGGTAAGTATTTATTTATTCCTGGGGTAGGTCTAAATGCTGTATCTGGATTTTGTTTTTTAGATCAATGTGGATTCTTCTTGTAAGAAGGGGAATCCAATGTGTTGCAATGCAATGTGTGCCTTCGAGTCAGTCCTGACTCCTGGCGACCCAGAAGCTCCTGGGTTTTCTTGGCAGTGTCACCGGAAGTAGATTGCCAGGCCTTTCTTCTGAGGCAATGGAGGGTTAAGTGACTTGCCCAAGGCCCCAAGGAGTGCTAGTGGGACTCGAACCCTGGTTGCTTGGTTACCAAGCCAGTGTTCTAACCACTAGGCTACTCCTCCACTCCAGTCCAATGTGTTAGGCCTGCCCAAACCACTCCATCTCCTCATCCATACCATACCTCCTGGCAAAGTAAATTTGGTGAGCATCACCATATGTAAATAGCCCCCTTTCTTTTTTTTTTAATTCTTTATTTTCGTTTTATAACAACAAAGGAAAGGAAGACATACAGCTAAAAGACAAATACATAACATGTAATACATACACCAAAGTAAACCCCTACCACCCCCCTCCCCCCTGCTTCTTCTCTAGAAAACTAAACATTCCCGAAGCGGGCGTGTACTTACATTATTGTACTACAAAACCTAACGGTGAACGAAAACATGATGAGTGCACATTATACAGGCATGTTGGAGCAATGAGCAGATTGTACATAATCATTAAGCATCTGCCATTTAGACAAGCAAGAGTGAGTTTGGACATGGGGAATAGCTCTCCGAGGTATCTGCTCATATTTACTATATAAGCAGACAAGGTTCCACCATTCATTGACAGTAAGTCGAGAGCTATCCTTCCAATTCCTCGTGATTAAGCATATGGCTATACCTAGCATGAAATCAAGGAGAAAGCGACCCTTCTTAGGAAGAGAGGGGACCTCCGCCACAGAGCGGAGTCCCACGACCTTCCAAGAAAGGGGTTCATGAAAGTGTAAGATAGATTGAATACGACCCCAGACCCGCCCCCAATAGACCTGCAGTTGAGGACATTCATAAATAACATGAACGAAGGATCCCACAGCAGTATGGCAAGACCAACACAGGTCCCTAGCATTTGGGTTCCATTTGGCTATTTTTTCTGGGGTATAAAAGCATCTGTGTGCAAAGAAGAAGAGAGTTTGGGTAACAGAGGCAGACCGGGAAACCCGCATTACTTTACTCCAAAAAACGCTCCATTGCACAGGGGTTATAGTGGTTTGCAGTTCGCGCTCCCAGGCTTGTTGGGCTCTAAAAGTGTCCGTATCTGTACCCTGACAAAGTATTTTATAGAAATTAGAGGCTACCCCATGTGTACTACTAATGGAGTGAACTATCTCTAATAGCCCATCCTCAGTAGGGGCAGAGGGCGGCATGATTCGAGCACTTTTGAGGCAGTGTTGAAGCTGCATCAATTGAAAGTAGTGTTTCGCTGGTAACGCGAATTCCTTTTGTAAATCCAAAAAGGTTTTCCAACGAGCTGCAGAGAAAAGCTGTTGGGGTGTCCAGATCCCCCTGGAGTACCAGGGTTTCCAGGCTATTGTTCTATTTAGGACTTGAATTCTAGGGTTATTCCACAGCGGGAGTCCGTCCTGAGGACATACATTCGGGCCCAGTGATAGAATGAGAGTGTTAAAGGCCGCAAGAGTATCTACAATCATTGGTGGATGACGGGTGTCCACATGATAAGACATACCGGGGAGATGGGTCAACGGAATTGGGCTACTAAGCTCCTCTTCTATGTCAAGCCAAACTGGTCGGCGGTCAGTTGAGGCATCTAGCCATCGGGCACCTTGCTTAAGTAGAAAGGCTTGATGATATCTAAGAAAATCAGGAAATCTGGCACCCCCTCGTTCCTTTGTAGACTGCAGTTTATGTTTAGCTATCCTTGGTGGCTTGCCCTGCCAGAGATAACGGACGAGAAGGCCCTCAATATCTTTATAAGTGTGTAGCGGAAGTAAGCATGGCAGCATTTCTAAAATGTAGTTCACTTTGGGGACTATCATCATTTTCACAGTGTCTAAGCGGCCCCACCATGTGAGAGATAAGGGAGACCAACGGTTTGTGAGTTCATGGACTTTGGAGACTACCTCTTTGGCATTAAAACTGATAGTATCTTCTAACGGAGAGCAGTAATGGACCCCGAGATACTTCACCATGCGGGATTGCCAAAGGAAGGGAAAGGCCTGCATGTCAGCTTCATGTACCCAGCGGTTCAGTGGGAATGCTACAGATTTGGTCCAGTTAATTTTGTAGCCCGATAATTGTGAGTATCCGTCAATCAGATCCAAAACAGCTGGAACCGAATCGAGGGAAACGAAGAGCATAAGGTCATCTGCATATGCAGAGAGTTTAATCTCCCTATGACTAAAAGGAACACCTCGAATACGTGCAGACTGTCTAATAAGGAGGGCTAGGGGTTCAAGAGCGAGATCAAAAAGCATTGGTGATAGGGGGCAACCTTGACGCGTGCCTCTTTGGAGGTTAAATGGCTGAGATTTGATGGCGTTTACACAAATACTGGCGACAGGTTGAGTGTACATGACTTGGAGATATCGGAGAAAGCCCTCTCCAAAGCCATACCATCGGAGAACTGCAAATAAGAAGGGCCATTCTAGACGATCAAAGGCTTTTTCGGCATCCAGGGAAAGACCAATCCATGGATGGTCGAGATTGGCAGCACTAGATAACACATGGCACAAGGTCCGAGCATTGTCAGCAGTTGATCTGCCGGGTATAAAACCGCACTGGTCGGGGTGAATTAGGGTAGCCATCATGTCAGATAGCCGGGTGGCCAAGATCGTTGCGAAGATCTTATAGTCGGCATTAAGTAGGGAGATTGGACGGTAGTTGGCGGTCAGTAGCGGGTCTCTGCCTTCTTTCTCAAATACAACCACATTAGCTGCAGAAAAGGATCCCAAAGAAGATGTATCTACCGCAAGGGCAGTAAAATAGAGTTTTAGATAGGGAACTAAATCTGCACTGAACGTTCTGTAGAATTCGGTGGGGAGCCCATCGGGCCCTGCGGCACGGCCCGAGGCTGTTCGTTTTAGGGCAGATTGGATCTCTGAAGTAGAGAAGGGTTCATCCATCGCATCCCTATCATCTTCATAGAGGGTCGGCCGCTGAATGCCAGAGAGCAATCGCTCGAATGTCTCTGACGAGAACTCACATTCAGATTGATATAGGCGGGTATAGAAGTCCCGAAAGAGCTCTACAATATCGGAGTCTGTGGTCACTATGCCCCCTCCCTGTGGAGCTCGAAGGGCCGCAACGCGTTTGGCTTCTTTTTGACCTTTAAAGGCATTGGCTAAGAGTCGACCGGCTCGGTTATTTTCACGATAATATGTCCCTCGCTGAAGCTCAATACTCTTAGAAGCTGCAGTTGAGAGGATTGAATTATATTGAAAACGGAGACGCTGTAATCGAATTAATACACATGGGTCAGTGCGTGAGGTTAGAACTCGTTCGCCTGCTTTTATTTGTTGGTCTAGTATGAGCAGTTGCTGTTTACGTTGTTTCCGCAAGCGGATTTGATAGCTAGTGATCGTTGCCCGAATGGCCGCTTTGAAGCCCTCCCACCAAGCCCAATTCGCAGTATCTTGGGGTAGATTAAAATGGAAGTAATCTTGTATGGCTACTCGAATTTCTGACTGGAACTCTGGCTGAGTTAACAGGGCTCTATCAAAGAACCAGGCTCCCGAGTTTCCCTGGGGCGCAGTAGTGTGTAATTGAAAGGAAATGGCAGCATGATCTGAAATATGTTGGGAGTGAATCTTTGCAGTGTCCACCTGAGGAACTAACAGTTTTGAGATTAGAAAGAAGTCTATGCGAGACTGAGATTTATGAGGGGAGGAGAAGAAGGTGAAGTCAAGCTCATTGGGGTGTAGTAATCTCCATAGATCAACTAAAGCAAGATCCTTGATCAGGGAGGTAAGCGTAGCGTGACTCTTGGGGGGACCACTCGTCCTAGGCGGCTGTTTGTCAATCAGGGGATCAAGGACTAGATTGAAATCCCCCCCAATGATCAATGAAGTATTAGCAGAAGCCTGCGCAACCTGAGCAATGGTAGCAAAAAAGGCAGGGTCATCAACATTAGGAGCGTAAAGGCATATACATGTAACTTCTAGGCTACCTATCTTGAGGTGAACTCTAGACCATCTACCCTCTGTATCTGAGCTAGTCGCTATAACAGTAGCATGCAAAGATTTCCTAACCAGTATGGCAACCCCACATTTCTTAGAAACGGCTGGAGAATAAGCGGCCACCATGTAAGGTTTAATATTGAGTTTAAGAGTTTCCTTCGAATTTAAATGCGTTTCTTGGAGAAAAATCAGATCCGCTGCTTCCTGACTGAGGTAGCTTAGGATTTTCTTCCGTTTTATCGGATTATTGATGCCTTTTACGTTCAATGAAAAAATCTTACATGGTGCCATCAATCGGTAGTAGACATTTTAGGTAAGGGCGCTTGATAACATAAAACATAAGCAGAAGCTGTACAACAATGTCATAATCACCGAATATTCTGGCCAATACACCCCATATTGAAAAGTAAGTACCAACGTATCTTAGAGAAGAAGCAAAACCCCCAAAGAATATGGCGACCATATGTCTGCGGGAGGAGGCCCTAGAGAGGAAATAGAAGACATGTAGAAAAAAAGAAAAGAAACACCAGAGTCCATAATAACACTGTCTCTGATACTCATCGAGGCTACTGTGGGTAGATGGAGTCGGGTCACAGATACCATCAAGAGTAAGGCAACAGACTGCCCACGCCAGACTCTTTGCTAGGCTGCGGCAGATCCAATATGGCAGGCACAGCGGATATAAGGAGGCCTGCAGGTGTACTCTGGAAGTCAGCGCATCAAGTCGGCTTCTTTGGCATCCAAAAACTCCGCTAGTAGATCAGGGTCCTCGAAGGTTCTTGTCTGATTGTGAAGCGTGACTCGGAGCTTGGCCGGATACATCAGGCCATAGCGTGCTTGTAGTTGTTGAAGCCTCGGCCGGAATTCCAGAAAGCGCTTTCGGCAGTCGACTGTGGGTTTAGACAAGTCGGGATAGAAGGAGATCTTGTGGCTCTCAAACTCCATATGGCCCTTTGCCCGAGAGGCACTTAGAATTTGCTCCACATGTTGATATCTCAATAGTCGAAAGATAATAGGCCGCGGGGTCTTCCTGTTGAGGGTTATGCTGGTGGGTACACGATGAGCGCGATCAATCTCCAAATCTTTGGTAAAGGTAATTTGGAGCAAGGAAGGGAGGGTTTTGCGTAAAAACTCTTTCATGTCTCCCGATTCCGCTCCCTCCGGTATGCCCACGAGTCGTATGTTGTTGCGGCGCGCTCTATTATTGCCATCTTCCACCTCTTTCTGCAAGGCCCGCACCTGTCGTTCAACTTTGTCGAGTTTGGACAACCGGGCCGCATGGGAGTCCTCTATGCTCTCCATTTTGTCCTGACGCGAAGAAAGCCCTTCTAGCTTGCTTTGCAGCACACCAAAATCGTCCCGCAGCGCTCGGAGTGCTTCACCGTTTGCCTGCACAAGGTTTTTGACCCCTCTAATCTCTACGAGGATTTCCTGCTGCATTTCGGGGCCCTCGCCCAAGGCCGGCCCCTTCTGCGGGGACGGAGGTTCAGTTTTGGACCGTTTGCCGTGAGAAGCCGCTGGAGACCCAAATTCCAGGCGCGTTGGTTTGGTCCCCGCCATCTCGCCAATGTGCCCCGGCAAGATCAGAGTAGAAGTTCCGAAAATGTGAGGTGTTAATTCAGGATTCTGAGTAGGCCTCTCGGGGGCCTCAGCGTTATGCGACCATCCCGCTGGACATCAGGCTCCGCCCCCCAAATAGCCCCCTTTCTAAAATGGCATTGACATGTATGCCAATCAACACATGTAAATGCTGCTACTTACATGTGTGGATATTTCTAAAATAAACTCCTTTGTGTTAAAATCTATATTAATATCAAGTTAATAGTACTAAGGCTACATATTTTGGTGAAGCCCACATTTAGGGGCCGATGTTTTAAAGGATTTCACTGTCTATTGCATGTGTATATGCATAGGGTCATAAGTGGTATTTTAGCTTTCATGCTAAAGCTTTTAGAGGGTGCATTTGATGTGCATTTCTAGGCATGGATGTGGGGCCTGCTTTATAAAGTGAAGTATGTGTGTTCTTTACCTTATAAAATAGGGCATAATGATACTCCTTAACCTAACTGTGGCAATTACACCTGCTCTAGAGAAGGTGTAAATTCCCATACCTAGATCTTTCACACACAGTAAAGGGTGGTATATAAAGTGCCTAAACCATAAACTAAGGCCCCATGTATGATCTTCCCAAGCTCCATCCCTGTGCACATGCAAACTGAAAGTAAGCACAGTGGGACTTACATGCACGCTTAGGGGCGACCTGAGGCAATCTGCTGCCTGAGACAAGCGGGCACCACATCCATGAAGGGGCCTTCTCAGAGCTCTGGTCTGGGAGCAGCAAACCCACCTCATTCAGAACAGTGGGGAGGTGTTTTCCCCAAGAAAAAAGAAAGCAGCATAATCCTAGGCTCTAGAATTTAATTAACATGCTATGCTATGCTATGCTTTGCTATGCTGTTTAGAAACATATAAACATGATGACAGAAAAAGACCACATGGCCTATCTAGTCTGTTCTTCCATAACAACAACTACAACAGTCCACTTTTTACCTTTAGAGATCCTCTGTGTTGGTCCCATGCTTTTTTGAATTCAGTTACTGTCCTCATCTCTACCACCTCCACTGGGAGACTATTCCATAGATCCACTACTCTTTCTGTAAAGAAATATTTCCGCATATCACTCCTGAATCTATCTCCCTTCACCCTCATCCCATGTCCCCTCATAGCAGAACTTGCTTTCAATTGAAAGAGGCTCTCTCCCTGAACATTTATGCCACGGAGGTATTTAAACATCTCAATCATATCACCTCTATCCCGCCTTTCCTCTAAGGTGTACATATTAAGATCCTTAAGTCTGTCCTCATATGCTTTATAATGAAGCCCACTAATCATTTTAGTAGCCACCCTCTGCACCGATTCCATCCTGTTCACATCCTTTTGAAGGTGCGGTCTCCAGAATTGCACACCATACTCCAAATGAGGTCACACCAAAGACTTATACAGAGGCATTATCACCTCCTTTTTTCTGCTAGCCATTCCTCTCCGTATGCACCCAAGCATCATCCTAGCTTTTGCCGTCGCCTTTTCTACCTGTTTAGCTACTTTAAGATCATCAGTCTCTACAACTGCTCAGACGTCTCTACAACTGCTCAGATGTCTCGAAAAGCACTGGAGGCACTCAAGATCAACTGAGAATCATGAAGCCTACACCACTCAATTAGCTAAACATCGCGCAGCAGTCTCAACAAGCATGAAACGATACTACGCTGAAAGGCTGCACAAATCATTGAATAAGCCACACGAGCTCTTCAACATTGTCAGCTCACTAGCAAAAGAACCTTCCCCCAGCCAACCTAACCATCCTGACCCCCAAGAATATGCCGAATACCTCCGAACCAAAGCCAGTCAGGTCAACGTACCTTCCAATACCGGTGCCCTGGATGACAAATCCGGGTGGCTCCCCCCCTCCACCTTAACCTCTGATTTAGCCGGCACCCATCAAATGCTCATGACATTCACAACCCCATCCACTAGAGAACTCCAAAACATAATCAACAGCATAAACACCACCACGGCACCGAATGATCCTTGCCCAGCACAATGGATAAAAACACTATGTGTTGAACTCAGCCCATTCCTTACCAATCTTATTAACACTTCCTTCCTGACCGGAACCTTCCCCAACAGCCTGAAGCAAACTTCAATCAGACCCCTGCTCAAAAACAACAGACTTGACCCTGCTAAAATGGACTCCTACAGACCAATATCAAGCATCCCATTCCTAGCCAAAATTATGGAAAAATTAGTCCAACGACAACTAGACCACCACATTGAAAATAACTCACCCTTAGACACCTGCCAACACGGGTTCCGCGAGTCACATGGGGTTGAAACTCTCTTAACCACGTTATTTAACACCCTAACTGTAGGTATCGACAACATCAGGCAAGCCTTCGCTCTCATTTTCCTAGACATCGCAGCTGCCTTCGACTCCGTCAGTCACGACCTACTTCTCTCCCGCCTTGCTGAGAAGGGAGTGGACGGCACTGCGCTATCATGGTGCACATCATATCTAAATGAAAGATGGCAACATGTTCGCTCCAGCCCCTCAAGATCAGATCCATTCCTGCAAGCGAAGGGTGTACCACAAGGGTCCTCACTTTCAGCACTTCTTTTTAATGTTTACATGCAACCCATCTGCGCCATCATTAGATCCTTCCACATCAACTGTCTAATATACGCTGATGACGTTCTGATGTACACAACAATATCAACTGAGCACCCAGATCTCTCCCGCCTGTCCTCATGCTTCGACGCGGTTACAGACTGGCTACACACTCAGAAGCTAAAAATAAACTTCAAGAAAACGGAAGTCCTATTCGTCTGCAGAGACCAAGCATTCACTCCACCATCATCCATAAAAGTGCATGATGCCGAACTCTTCGCCAAACCTACGATACGATACCTTGGTATCATCCTTGACCAACAACTCAATATGAAGGAGCAGATATCTAATATGGTAAAGGTAGTATACCATAAAATCCGAACACTGTGCCACATTAGACAACTGCTAGACCCAACTGACTTCAGAACAGTATTTCAAGCTCTAGTAATGCCTCATTTCGACCACATTAACTCCATACTGCACGGACTTCCGAAGAGCACCCTACATCCTTTACAGTTGGCAATGAACGCTGCAGCAAGAACTCTACATGGAGCCTCCAGAATGGAACACATTACCCCCATACTAAAACACCTACACTGGCTCCCCGTCCACTACAGGATTTCATTTAAGATTCTAACAATGACTTTCAAGGCCATCCATAACTGCACGTCCACCTCACTCTCTGACTTAGTCCAGATAACCCCCCCCCCCAACAGGATGAGGAGGTCAGCTGCTACTAACACTCTCATCCTTCCCAAAGCAATCATTAAATGCTCCAAGACTACGAGCAACCGTGCCTTTGCCTTCTACGCACCCTCCTGCTGGAATGCTCTCCCACCTGACATCTGCGCCATCAACAACCTCCTTCAATTTAGGAAAGCGTTGAAACGTCACCTATTTACCCAGTACTTCTCCATCTCAAACGACAGCTCTCAGCCACCTTCACTCATGTCCAACTCTCTCCACACGAGCCCCATGCCCACGACACCACTACCTTCCGAACCCACCTCTATTTAATTTACAGAATGTCATTGCCGTATCAACTGTACTTACCAACAAGATAGGTGTATAAGCCTGCATACTAAATTGTAAATAGTTGTTACCTGTTAACCATGTTTATTTACCCTGTTTATTGTAAGTGCATTGAACTGCCCTCTTTGCACAAATATGTTTCCTGTAAACCGCACTGATAATAAATAGTGCGGTATAGAAAAGCAATTAAGTAAATAAATAAATAAATAATCAGACACAACCATGCCTAGGTCCCGCTCTTCTTTAGTGGACAAAAGTACTTCACCTCTTATACTGTATTGCTCCCTTGGATTGCTGCAGCCCAAATGCATGACCTTACATTTTTTAACATTAAATCCCAGCTGCCAAATTCTAGACCATTCTTCAAGCTTAGCTAGATCCCTCCTCATGTTATCTACACCTTCCTGGGTGTCTACTCTATTGCATATTTTGTTATCATCTGCAAAGAGGCAAACCTTACCCAACAGCCCTTCCTTTATATGCAAGAAAAATTATAGGAGCTTAATTATGTAGCCTGGGAATCTAATATATCAGCTCTTGACACTGTACCAGCATGAAATGTAAGTGTATATTCTGCAAAAAAAAAAACAAAGGAGATGCAAGGTACTCACACCAATGAGCAAAAAGAAAAAGTGAGAACCACAGCACAATTTATAATACCAAAATAAAATTATTATAACTAATTTAATTTTAGTATAATAATAGCACTGTTCTCACTTTTTTAAGCATATATTTTGTAACCAAAGAAACCCCTCTCCCAACAATGAGTTCCCCATAGAACTCAACATACCAAAACTAATGTTTGATTCTGGTGGCATCTCAGTACCAGCAGTACCAGGCATATTGATAAGTAATACAAAACCCACTCAGGACCTATAGCGAAAATCTACCTTACTGTAACAGCATTGACCTCCAAAACTCACACAAGTGGCCTACCCAGAAAAGCCTACCATAAATATTGCCGAGAACCCTAGTACATCTATACATCTATTTGGAAAACCTGGAAAACCAGATCACTACAGTACCAGATTCCTACATAAAAATTCCAAGCTAACAACACATGGCCTCTATTGCAATGTAGAACACAAAAGGGCCTTCACTAAAGACAGAATAACTGAACATAAATGAAATATAGAAATATGGAGAAAAAACTAAAAGCACAAGAAACTGGAATCTGCATGCAGTAAAACTCCAGAGAAATAGAAAGATATATAGAAGCCCTCCTGTACGTTTCAAAATATAAAAATTGAACATATAAATTCCAAAGCCTAACATATTCCATAGTAACATAGTATATGATGGCAGATAAAGACCAGTACGGTCCATCTAGTCTGCCTAGTAAGGTGGCTAGATTAGGCGTACCCGCCACTCCGTGCAGGTCACCCCCCCCACCCCCTCATGCCTTTGTTAAGCATTGTACCTGCTGCTCCATGCAGGTCAACCCTCTCTATTTGTTGAGGTATAAGAAATAGCTACACTTATTTTGATTTTATCCTGTTGCTATAAAAGGATCCACTGTCCCATACCATTTTGAATTCAGTTACTGTATTTGTCCCCACCACCTCCATCGGGAGGGTATTCCAAGCATCCATCACCCTTTCAGTGAAAAAGTATATCTCCAGGAACAAGCAGGAATGAAGACTTATTCCTGCTATTCCCAGAGATCACCTGTTACAGGTAAGTAACTGTGCTTTCCTGACATTGCCTTTCAGTTTACCCCCTTGCAGCTTCATATTATGCACTCTAGTTTTATAGCTTCCCCTTCTTTGAAAAAGGTTTGTTTGTTCATTAATACCCTTTAAGTATTTAAAGATCTGAATCATATCTCCCCTGCCCCTCTTCTCCTCTAGGGTAGACATATTTAGATCTTCTAGTCTCTTCTCTTAAGCCTTCTGACACAGGCTCCAAATCATTTGGGTCATCTTCGTCTAAACCATTTCAAGTCTTTTTCTATCCTTTGTGAGATATGGTCTCCAAAACTGAACACAGTATTCCAAGTGAGGCTTCACCAGCAACTTGTACAGTGGCATTAGTACCTCTTCCTTTCTGCTGGTAATTCCTCTCTGTATGTAACCCAGCTTTGGCCATCACCTTATCGCATTGTTTCACCACCTTTAGATCCTCAGAAACAATCACTCCAAGGTCCTTCTTCTGGTCCATGCACACCAACCTCTCACCCCCTATCACATACAGTTCCCTTGGATTTCTGCATCCAATCACTAAATTGAAGATACAGTTCTTTTTTTCTACTTTTGTTGTCTGGTCCCAGTTTCAGTTTTTGCTTTCCTCTGTCTTCTATTAACTCACTTTTGCTTTCCAGGGCTTTCAGTCCATCTGCTACTTTTCTCCCCTCCTGCCTTCTTCACTTCCTTTTATCTCTTTTTCTTTTCAGCTTTCTGACATTTACTTTTCTCTCTATCAACTCAGATATCACTTCTTCTTACCATCTAGTCCTCAATTTTCCTCTTTTTAGTGCATCTATCTACCACTATTCAACCCTTAACACAGTCCTCCCATCCCCCCATCTCTAGAACCTTGCTCTCCTTTTAATAATTCTCACCTTTCTCTCTATCCCTCCATTGTGCAGGATCTCTCTCATTCTCTCCTCTCCATTCAGTGCCTACCCATACAGTGCCCTCTTCCCTTTTTTCTGATTTCATCCCCTCATGTGCATCATCACGCCTTTTTTCTAGCCATCCCCACATGTCCAGTTTCTCCTCTCTCTGTTTCTATCCCTATCCTTCTATCTACTACCTCTCCTCTCTATCTGTCCATATCCCTCTCATATCCAGCCTCTCTTCTCTCACTTTCTCTATCCCTGTCCCCCAGATGTCAGCCTCTCCTCTTTCTTTTTCTCCTCCTCCTCCTCCTAATTATATGTATAGCACTCCAAAGCATATGCAGCACTATATATATATATATATATATATATATATATATATGTAAGACACAGTCCCTGCTCATTGGAGCTTACAATTTAATCAAGACAAAACATATAGGGCCTGTTTATGATCTGCAAGCCCCAGCCCTCTGCGCCCGGTCGGAACTGGACACACAGAGGGAGTCGCGATTCTGATCCCGTGGTGCATGTTTAGCCCCACGGTATCAGAATCGCAAACAGGCCTGTATGAGCAGGCCGGGACCCCGATTCCGTCCTGCCTGCACGTACAGACCTTCCCCGGCTAACTCAGTCAGGGCAGTTCAATGGAGCCATGGTGTCCGGTTGCCAAGGCGCCGTGGCTCTATTGAAAAGCCACGATCCCTGGCCACCGGCTGCAGAGGTGCTTTCCCCACAGCCCGACCCCTGATCTGGGCTCCTCTTCCCCCTCCCGCCGCTTCCCAGCCTCGGGCCTGCCAATCCGTACCAACTGGGGAACTTATTCTACTTTCAAGGTGGAATAAGTTCCCTGTGCAAGCTGCTGACCCCGGATGTACAGGGCCGACATTAGAATCGGCCCTGTATGTCTGGGGCTGACGATGCCCACTGTCCACCCTAACGCCACCCCCAATCTGCCCCTTTCCCATTCCTGGCTACCTTTCCTGTACAAAATAAGCATCAAGAGCAGAGGGACCAGAAGGGCCTTAGAAGCATGCTCTAGTCTGAAAGACCCCACACTTAGGGTTTATGTCCTGACCTTGGAAGATGCGGCAGCAGTAAACTACACAAGCACGGGTCCAAAATGTTCACTGACCCCTCCTCTCCCCAGTTACTGCTGCTTCTTGAGTACAGGGTCTTTCAGAGTTGAGCACTCCTTCAAGGCTGCATGTGTGAGAGGTGGATAGTACCAGAATGGCTTTAGAAGCATGTGAGTCTGAAAGACCCCACACTTAGGGTTTATCTTCTTGACACTGCCACTGTTGCTGCAGAACACAAATGAAAATGAAGGGTAAAGTACGAACCAGGCAGAGGTGAGGTAGCCATGGTGAGAGGTTTTGGCCACCCCCAAAAATTTCCTGCCTGAGGCGTCAGCCTCACCCTGCCTAGTGATAGAGCTGCCCCTGCACATGCTTACAATATAGCAGCCACCTAAAGATGCCTAAGTACCCCTTCACATGTGTAAAGTCCTTAAAGGGACTTATGCGCATTACTAGCACGTAACTTTCCTCACACTTATTATAACATTAGCTCTCTAATGAGCATCTGCTGAACAAAATTTGAGTGTTTTCTAGTCCTGAATATACAGAGCCAGTATTCAGCGGAGACGGCTAGCATGATTACAGCATCAAGCAGTCAACCGCTGAACACTAAACCCGGATATTCAATGCCAGACCATTATCCAGCCACTAGCATTGAATATCCAGGTCAGTCATGGAGGCAGGAAGCTCCCCGGCAGCAGAGATATTCAGATGCTGCTTGGTTAGTTTTGGCGGCAAAGGTTAAGACAGTTATTACTGCACATAATTTTTGCCACCAAGGGATAACCAGACAGTGGTTGAATATTGCCACTGACTGGTTATTCCTGGGTACCACCCATGGAATACTCACGGAACACCCCAGTGCTGTGTAGCATCGGGGCATATAGTAGCGGTACTAACCGTGTTAGTACCGCTGAATATTCCATTTAGGGCCATTTACACGGTTTACAGTTCTGTAAACCATGTAAATGCCTTTGGATATTGGGCCCACCATTTCTTTTATATCTAAATGTTTCAGTTTAATTTTCAGATGCTGTGGCCAGCTCTTACAGTAAAAGTTGATGTGCAGATCTTCCGTTCACAGTATAGTTTATTTTTCTTGTCCAATATACAGGAATACTTAACTCAATACTTATTGCTTGGAGACTGAAATCTTTGCCATTTAGTTTTTAACTTCAGACTCATGCCTTTGGACAAACTGTTTTTATGGCAGAATACTTGCTTCAATATATTTTGCTGCTCCAGGGATCTTTCTTTTGACTGTTTTATAGCCTGGGTTTTTGAAGAGCTTTTTCTTTTCTTTTGGGTTCTATAAATTAATGGAAGATGAGATACTAGATCAAACTGAATAATCTTCTCATGAAGGGACTTGATGTATACCTATTTATTGAGTAATCATTTGATTATGGTTTAAGACATTTATTTAGACCTTTTCAAGGAGACTATTTTCAGTACTTGATCTTAAAAATAGTTTGAGATTAATCAAATTGCTTGTCCATTTAATTTCAGAGTTAATCAATGTGTAAATCTCCACACCAGATTGCATAACTGCAGTTTTGGTTCATGGCTCAGCAGTGAGGTTCTCCACACCAGACACTAAGTGAGGGAAATCCCTACTGGGGATAAGAATCGGGGCTCTCCGCACCAGATATTACCGGCTCTCATCAAGGCAGGCAGGAGAATCCCCTCCCCCCTCCTTACAATGCTGATTCAGACTTGCAGCTTCTTGCTCCACTTCCTCTGCCTCTACTCCCTACTGGCTCCAGCACAGAAATTCAACTGCAACTCAGGTGCACCAATGCCTTAGGGCATGACTCTTGAGTGGGGATCCTGAGCGGCTTTCTTCACAATCTTCTAACCTCAGAACATTGCCGACTCCAATCAGGACATCTGAGCACTGCTAGTATTATTCTGACCCCACCAGTGTCCTTTCCTCTCTCACCATGACGACTGATATGATTTTTAGAGCTTTAATGTTTATTCTCATATTGTCCTCTTTCCTTACTTACACCTGCATTCAGGCATACTCAAATATTTGTAATACCATTCCATTTATACACCAACACAACATAAAAACCCCTAACATCTACTTTACTAGGGAATCTTACAAAACACAAAATTCCAGAAATCAGAGACAGAGGCTCACCTACATATCTACTACCTCTCCCCCTCATAATGAACGAAAACTCAAGCCCACAGGTACAGCACTTAATTGTTACCTTATAAATGCTAGGTCTATAAGGAGTAAAATTCCAGCCATCACTGACTTGCTCTCAGATTAAAATCCAGATAACCTCTTTGTAACTAAAACATGGTTATCAGAATTAGATAGGGTACTACTGAACCAATTGAAACTTACTAACTATGACCTCTTCCATTGCCCACGGACCTCCAAGAGAGGTGGTAGAGTCCTCATATCTTAAATCTCATCTCAGAGCTTCTCTAAAGTACACAGAGAACATCAATGACATGGACCTACTCAGGAGAGAAACACCTCATCTATCATTCTGCCTTCTATATAGACTCCCATCAGCTGACATGAAGAGCCTTACATCCATCTTTGAGATGGTCTGCTCCATTACAACAAATAAAAAAATTAATAGTACTAGAGGATTTTACCCTCCCTTCTCTAAATCCCACCCATGCCTCAATGTTCCTGGATATCATGACTGAGTTAGACTTTCACCAAATCATAAATGTTACGACTCATACAAGAGGGAACACCTTAGACCTCATCTTTGTCCCTGGCAGAATCACCTATTGCCCCAGTCCTCTCATCTTCAGGCTACATCTGTTCCATGGTCAGACCACTATCTAATCAACTTTGAAATATCATACCATCAAAAATACTCAATATATGCCTATACACCACAGACAAGATATAAAATGTTTTACAAGGATAACTTCCAATGAGATATAATACCAGACATTATCACTCCAATTAATGATCTTGATAGCTACGTTGCTAATTGGAACAATTCAATAGAGAAAGCTGCACTCCTTCCAAGATCACATACTAAGCAAAATATAAGATAAAAGGGGGGGGGAGAAAACTTTTAAAAGATTGTGAATTGTTTTAAGACTGTGAGTGTTGTATTGTTGGAATATATTGCAAAGTTGTTTTTTTTTTTTTGAGGAGGCTACTATAACTATGCTCAATAAAACAAATTTAAACATAAGATAAAAGATATCGTAACCCTGGTACTCCCAGGAAATAAGACAGATACAAAGTCAACTAAGAAAACTAGAAAGAAAATGGAGATCATCTAACACTCATCAAGATCAGCAATTATACATAGATAAGCTACAATTATACCGAAATGCCATAAACCATAACAAAATAAACGATCATACGAAGGTCCTCATGAATTATCTAAAGCACCCCAGGGAACTATTTGAGACTGTAAAAAAAATCTAATAGGTTCTCAAAATCACCTAAATAGCTCCCTGATAACACCTCAAGCCCTTGCAAACCACTATATTACCAAACTTGCATCTTCACCTGTCCCCTTGATACCACCTTCCTCCTATCAAACACCCAACCCAATATGGTCTGCTTTCCACAAATCAAATCTTAAAGAGCTCAACAGAGTTATCTCCAACATCAACACCACAACCTCTAGTCTTGATCCCTGTCCATTAAGCTGGCTGAAAGTGGCCCGAACAGAACTGGTGTCTTTCATACTTGATATGGTCAACACATCACTGACACAGAGGATAAGGCCTAAACTTCTGAAGCGAGACTCAATTCGCCCAGTATTAAAAAAACAATTCTCTTGACAAACTCTAACCTACATCCTATAGGCCAATATCCAGCTTTCCATTTTTAGCCAAAATTATTGAAAAAGCTGTTTGTTCTCAACTCCATGTCCACATTGATACTCATGCCCCACTAAACGAGCACTAATACAGATCCAGGCCACATCATAGTGTTGAGACCCTGCTAACTGGGCTCCTTGACAATCTGATAAAGGTCATAGACAACTTTAAATGAGCAGCCATGCTAATATTTTTAGATATAGCTGCTGCCTTTGATTTGATTAGTCATGTAACCCTCATTGAAAGGCTCAAGCAAATTGGATTATGTGGGATTACTTTAAAATGGTTCCAATCCTACCTCTCTGATCAATCAAACAAGTAAAAAAAAGGGCAACAGACATCAAAGTCATTCTCACAGAAACAGGGCATACCACAGGGCTCGACTCTTTCTGCACTGTGTTAACATTTATTTGCAACCTATCTGTAACATTATCCAAAGATTCAATGTTGGTTATTCCATCTACGCAGATGATGCAACGCTATTCCTCTCCTTTGATTTAGCACAACCTGACTTTACTCCCATTACCTCAAGCTTTTCCAAAGTTGCACAATCGCTAAATGACTGTAACCTTCAATTTAATTATAGGAAAACTGAGGTTTTAATTATTACAAGAAATCTACATTTTACTCTGCCTCCACACCTCATAATTGACAATGTAATGCTACCAATAAGGAATGAGGTAAAATACCTTGTGTCACCCTTGATTGGTCTTTAAACTTAACAACCCATCTTAAAACAACAGCTAGTCTAATCTACAGCATACAAAGGCTTGTTAAGCACTTGAGGCCCCTTCTACCACACCATGACTCAGAACCGGGCTCCAATCTATGGAATTCCCCCATATAGGTTTCTGTAATAGCATCCTCCAAGGGCTACCCAGGTAAGCTCTAAAGCATCTTATGATAGCTCAACATCTTGCTGCCAGGATAGTTGTCAAGGCTAACACATTGGAACACATTACACCCATTCAATATAATCTGCACTGGCTCCCAATCCATAACCGGATCAAATATAAAATAATAATGACCATATTCAAACTAATACAGGACTTATCACCATCTTACCTAACCAACCTCATAAAGAACCCCCCAAATGACAGAATAAGAAGGGAATGTAGTCTGAACATGCTGCTTGTACTGTCCACATACAGAAAGTACATCAGGGCAACAACCAACAGAGCATTTAGCTTCTCTGCACCAACGAGCCACCTCAGACCTGATCTCATTCAGGAATCTACTTAAGACACATTCATTTATAAAGCACTTTGGCACAGAAGAACCAACACAAGACCTCTTCCCCACATAACACAGACTCCTGCACAAACAGGATAATGATCCCTACCTCTCTCTTCACTACCTCTACCATCCCCCTGACCTCTTCCATGTTAAGGTACCTAACCAAAGCCAGCTGTTAAATACTAATACATGCACCACTGTTATGTGGATATCCTCACCCCTGTAAATAAATTCCCTTGTACATATTGTACATACTTGTAAATAAGTTATATTATTACATGGCACCCTTCAATTGCAAATGTTTCAAATACCCTCTTGTTCTGTGTTGAAACCGGTTGGAAATCTGTTAATATGTAATGTTTAACGGTTATCTATAAACTGCTTTGATTCTGCTGAAAAGTGGTATATAAAAACAAATAAATAATGATGTTTAAAAAATCAGGACCATTGGTCTGTTATCTTCATCCAGGAATATTCAGTGCACTGTCTTAACCTGTTATATCTTTGGATATCCATTTAAAGATAATGAGATAACTTATTTGGTTGATTTTAAAAGGATAATTTGCCACTGAATGCTGACTATTCATTTATGGAACAAGCTGACATGTTTACATGTATTGATTGGTATTTATGGATATGGTGGTTCAGTGAGAAACATGACTGCAATATTATAGTATCTATTCAGGAAAGAGAGGGTAGGAAGAAAGGAAACAGGACTGGTAAAAAAAAAAATATATATATAATTTTATTTAGCAACATTTCTATACCACGATATCTATAAGTCACAGTGGTGTACAGGGAACAAGAAGATTAAGAACTTTACATGGAACATAGCTGATAACAGGTTAAAATAAGCATTTAATGTGTTTGAAAACAGGCTACACTATTAAAACAACAGAACTACAGAGCTTATGAGGTAAGGAAGATGCACTGTGGGTTAATACAGAAAGAGGGAATAGAACATATATTTATACTGATGTAATGTATTGACCTCCTTCCTCAACAGAAGAAATAGAGATTTAATGAAAGGCATTCACAGTATTTCTATGAAAGAGAAAGTGCTATTGATAGATGACTTCAATTTGCTAAATGTTGACTGGGATATCTAGACTGCAGTGCCATCCAGAAGTAGGAAGATACTGGATTCTCTGCAGGGAGGGCTGTTCTAGAAAATGATAATGGAACCAAAGCGAGAGGGGACCATACACGATGTGGTGCCAGGGTGAACCTTTAACCAGGTGCGCCCCCCTCCCTCCCATAGTTCAGCATCTCCCCTTCTCCCTGTTCTCTGTCCAGCATTCCCCCTTCTCTTCCCCTGTGGTCTAGCATCTTCCCTTCCTTTCCCTACTTCCCGTGTCCAGCACCTCCCACCTTTTCCCTTTACCCAACTCTGTGTTCTGCATTTCCCCTTCTGTTCCCGACTTCCAGCATGTTACTGTGTCTTCTCTGTCCCACCATAGACCACCATCTCCCCTTCCTTTTCCCTCCTCCTCTCCATATCCAGCATCTCCCCATCTCTTTCCTTCCCTCAGTTCCATGACTAGCATTCCTCCTTCCCTCCTGTACACCCTTCTTAATCCAGCATCTCCTCTTTTCTTCTCCACCCCTCTTTGTCTAGCATCTCTTCACATTTTTTTCTTTCCTTGTACGCTCTTCTCCTATGCTGTTGCTGCCACCACCCTACTTGAGTCACCATAAAGCACTATAAACCAGTGTGCATGGTGCATGGCCTCTGAATGTAGCCATTCAGGTCCTATCCCCTTTGGTAGAAACTTCATGCCAGAGGGGGTGGGACAAGGAAGTGCTTAAGCAGGCACCTGAGCTCAACGTTTGCACACTGCATGCTGATTTGCAGTGCTTCATGATGCCGGGACAGGGGTAGTGTGTTGGATGGCAGCAGCAGCAAAGGAGGGGAGGGAGCAGGCCTGTTCTGCTGCACCATCACCCCTCAAACTCTGCTTGGTGGCAAAGCTGGTTCTGCCTGGTGCTTACAAATTGGGTGATCTGGCATTCAGTGTTCAGCGGATGGTGTGGTTTTACTTGGGGTAGTTTCTCCAAATGGTTTAGTTTTGCGCATTAATAAAACCAACTGCCAAAGGGTTAACTAAATCAATACACATAATAACCTTTTTAAACACCGTTTATCTGCTAATATTCAAAAAGCCTTACCTACTAACCTCTTTAACATATAATTATTACACAATTCAATAAGGCATGTGGCGAGATTAATCACCATAGGGTTAAAAGCAGACACTCACATCATAGGTCACTATCCTTCTATAATTTAATTCACCTATTTACACAATTCCCAAGAATCTAATCAAACTGCCAACATCCAAAAAAGTACTTTTAATGATTCTCTGAATAATTATAAGGACTCAAGAGCATCTGCATTCCAACATGAAACAGGAACGTGTAGATCATTCAGTCTCCTCCCTGCAAAAATAGAGAAAAATTCCTCTTCAACCAAAGTAAACTATACACCATTCAGTAAGTATGTATCTACTTATCTTAATAATCCTGGGAGTCCAGTACATGTCGGTAGGCAGACTTCTGGTTTTACTGCAGCTACCTCTGTTCCCGAACACAGGTCACAGTGGGAGGTTCAGAGAGCCAGCGAGCAGTTCTGTTTCTGTGGCCCCCTCACCAATCCCACTTGGGGTTCCGGTCCACAGTTTGGGAACCACTGAATTAGAAGGAAAATTAGATGAAAGGATATCCACTTTTCTCAGCAGCAATTAGAGATGTTATTTAGAACATCTGGCCTTCGAGGCTATATTAGGCAGACGTGAAGATTTTTTACTGCCAACAATGAATATATTAAGGGGATAATTAATTGGAAGCCATATGCAGCAGCCATTTCTATATATGAAAATTTTGGTGGTATTAAAAAAAACAAACCTCCATTTTAGTATTACAGTAAGAAAAATGCAATCATAATAGTATTACAGTATGAGCTGGATATCCTGATGTAGAAATACCATAAATCAGATCATGCAGTGGCAAAGAGATAAAAGAACAGTATTGTGTATCTCTGTAGTAAAGGATTAATTAGAATGGAGAATAGGGGAGACGTTATGCAGGTGGTAGTGAGCAGTTTCTCAGATACATGACGTGATTAGCAAAGGATGATTCAAGATAGAGAAAAACTTTAAATTGAAAAGAAAACAGTCAAATAAAATTATTTTAGGAAAGTAATATAAGTGATCATTTTTTACAATTAAAGGTGGCAAATAATCTGTGAAGAAAATGAAGGTGTCAAGGATAAAAACCCAGTGGGTTATTATAAATACTTTACCTTTTAAATGCAGATCTGGAAAAACTGTCCAAGGCTTTTTTTTTTCCAGGCAGTTCAAGCTGGTACCTAGAACCTGCGCTTTTTCTAGCAGGTACCAGCTTGACTTATTGTAACCAAGTGGTTCGGATAAGAGTAAGGAGAAAAAAAGGGCTGTGTGTGGCTGAAACCAAGGTGTTTTTTAAAGGGACCTTGCCCATATTTTTCTAAAATAAAGTTAGTAGCAGGGGGTTCAGAGAGGCACAACAGCAGAGCTGAGAAGAGACTGGTTGACGATAGCCCAAAATTTAAAGGGCCAGTACCTTGTTTTAGAGGAGGGACAGCAGGACTGTAAAAATAACTAAAAGCATAAGTTAGCTTTTAGAGAAGGGCTGACTGGTCAACAGTGGTGGTCAGGTTAGGAACAGAGTGGCTGGGATCCAGGAAAAGGATTTTAAAAGCATAATCACCGCAGAGCTGCAAGGGCACTGTAGATGGGCCTCACAGGCAGCTTAATTGGGCCACTGATAGTACTGCTGAGGTGTAGGAAGGTGTTTTTAAGTAATATTTTAGGATTTTTGAAGGGTCTTAAATGTTTTGAACTTTAGAAGGGTGAATTTTCATTGAAAACTATGTTGGCATTGTGATGTCTGAAAAGAAAAATATTATAGCACAGGCAGGTATGGAATCCCAAGCCAGCAGGAACTGGATCCTTGCCCAATTGTTGTTTCTGTGGAATCTCCCTGGAGGCATCCTGGCAGCTTCTTGAAACCCAAGCTATCACCATGGGTACCTAAAGAGAATACTCTGAGACCACCAGGGAAGCTGATGGAGCAGACCTGTTTAAAAAGTGTTGAGAGACCCGTTTGTGATGCTACAGTGCTGTGTGGTTATTTAAATGGTTGAGAGAGTGAATGAACCACTGTTCTATACCATCTGCCATGCAGGACCTCATTCTGAAGGGTTAGAGAAAAACATTTAATTTGTGGCTAGAGCTGTCCATAGTAGTATTTAGCTCACACCTTTCCAGTAATAGATTAAGATGAGTTACGGCAGGCACTTCCCTAACAGGGTTACAATCTGAGTTGTACCTGAGGCAATCGAGAGTTAAATAACCACAGCTTGAATCCTTGTGGCTTTGGACAAGTTATCAGGCCACTGCCCTAACCACTAGGCTGCTCCTCCACTCCAGTAGTACAAGTTGCTCGAATGCAATCTGTAGCTTCTGTCTCAGAAAAAAAATAACAGGTTACCACTGGATTTGGGACCAGGTTTTGTAAAAGGCTGGGCATTTTCCTGAGTGGATACTAGCTGTCGTGAATTTCCTCAAATCTGCTAATGAGAGTTGTAGTATGAAAGGATCAAGTGGATGATGCAGGCCTGAATGAAGGTGTAGATACCTTTGGCTTCTTAAATAGTCAGGGTAAAGGAATATCATTTGTTTTTAAATAGGCAAGGACAGTATAATGTTTCCAGTGCCAGTTTCTCAGATTTAAAAAATAATAAATGGGAGCTCACAAAAAAATGAGTCCAATTGAAAGAGTTACATTAGGGAGGGGGAGACAGGGCTTTATTTTATTGGTTTGGTACAGATAGGGAAAGGGATGCTCTGGGAAAGGGTGAAGAATGAAGAACATAGAAGACCATTCTTTCAGTGGTTGAGAGATATCTTCAAAGGACAAAGGACCCAAGGACACTAGACAAGAAATGTGTAAGTGTGCGCACACATATACAAAGAAACATATCCTTGTGGCCTTGGGCAAGCCACTTAACCCTCCATTGCCTCAGGTGCACTTAGATTGTGAGCCCTTCGGGGACAAGGGAATAAAAAGTACCTGTTAGAATATACATATATGTAAAACCGCTCTGATGCGCAAGTAAAGGGCGGTATATCAAGTGCCTAAACCATAACCAATATTTTTTTTTACAGGTAGGAGGCTAACACAAGGCGAGCTGATTCCAAGAATATCTATCTACACACACACACACACGGTTGATTTATTTTTGGGGATCAATGAGCATGTGATACCTGAGTAGTCGGAAACTGGCATATGGGTCTTGTACTCCTACAGAAAATAAAAAGTAAACACAAAGTATCTATACTTAAACATGGGGGGGGGGGATATTCAAAGGCATTTAGGAGGTTTGTAGACCTGCAAACCACCTAAATGCCGCTCAGCGGGATATTTAGTGGCATTAATACAGTTAGTGGTATAGAATATCCCCGGGTTTGGCATCTAAGCACTCCAACACTAGCCAATAGCATCAGGATATTCCATGGGCGGAGCAGAGATGGTACCCAGAGATAATTGGCTAGCGGCAATATTCAGCTACTAGCCGGTTATCCCAAAGAAGCTAAAGTTAGGCACTTTAATGGTTGTACTAACTTTAGCTAACCAACCAGCAGCTGAATATTGCCACTGACTGATCAGCTAACTCGCTGTCTGGCCAACCCTTTCAATGCCTGTGGCCGGATATGATCCTGACATTTAATATCTGGGTTCAATGTTCAGCGGCGGCAACGAGCCGCTTTATCAGCATTAGCCGCTGCCACTGAATATCCCCCCTCCATTGGGTCTACTAAATTAAAATATTTCTCTTCCTCCTATTTCTAATACTTATCTGACATAACTGTTTCTCTAGAATTCTTCCACAGTTATTTTAGTATAATGCAAGTTGGTATCTGCAAAGGAACAACTTGACAATTTCATCTGATATTCTGAGATGAACTATGTCAAAGTAACTGGGCTGGAGTTAAGCATTTAAAGTTGGAGCCTACTCTATATTTTTATTTATAAGTTTTACTAAACTTCACTTTGATTAAAATACTACTCTTTATACTACTACCCGTGTTCCTCGCCTCTTCCTCCAGGGTGACCTGTTGCTTTTATTCTCAGTTCTAAACCGCACAGAGGAAACAGGATTTTCTTTTAAAGTGAGCGGGGTCCAGAAGGGAGAAAGATGCCTGCAGAGACTTAGTGATTGGATATGATGGATGGGGATGAGTAGAAATTGAGGGTCTGAGTGAGAATTTTGGAATGAGGAGAGGGAGAACTCATAGTCTAGATGAGGTAGGGGTGAGCATGGACTGGAAGAGAACAGAGAAAGAAAGAAGGTGGAATCTGGAGGAGAGGGGAAAATGGAAATTAGAGAAAAGCTGGGGGTGGAGGTGTGCAGGGCCTGGAGAATTGATCAGGAATATGAATACATGGGGATAAGGAAGAAAGCTGTCCTCCGTGGGGAGGAAAGAGCAGTACTTGGATTAGTAGTGTAATCAGAGGATTAAAATTTTTACCTATCAGCCCAGGAAACATTGGAGCCGCTGCCTGGGGCTGCCAATGGCAGCCTGGAAGTCTCTTTCCCCTTCAGGGGTTCGGGGGCTGTTTGGGAGGCTGCCATCTGCAGCTGGGATTTTTTTTTTATTATTTCTGAGGCTGCAGGGGCACCATAAGAGAATGGTTAATCATCTTTCCCCTACCTTCTCTCCCTGACCCATGAGCGTATGCCTCTGTTTAGAGATCCATATATGTCCTTCATAAGAGTATTCATAATTTGTATATAGTTCCCCCGGTTTCTTCCATGTTTACTACCCCTGTTCAATGAAAACTCAATGTGACCTGTTACATTGTAGTATGTTCTGTTATAACTGTAAACCACACTGATTATAATAGCACGGTATATAAGAAATATAAATAAATAAATAAGAATGACTGCATTTGGCTTTTTCTTGCTGGGGCTGCTGGAGCAGCCCAGAGAGACAGCACTGTTTTTTTTAATTTTTTAACTATCAGCCTTTTTTTTTAAAGAAGAGGAGATGGGGGAGCCGCAGGAACGGGCATGGGTAGGTCATGCTCCTGCGGCATCCTCTGGGGCCACACCCGAACCTCAGAAAGGCTGCAGGAGCTGGTGGAAGTGATTGGGAACATAAGAACATAAGAGATGCCATACTGGGTCAGACCAAGGTCCATAAAGCCCAGTATCCTGTTTTCAACAGTGGTCAACCTAGGTCATAAGTACCTAGCAGTTTTCCCCAAAAGACACAGGTTCCTCAATGCTTGTATTGGGTCAAGCAGTGGATATCCCGGGTCCCCTTTTAAAAATGGTTTATGGACCTTTCCTCCAGGAACTTGTCCAAACCTTTTTTAAACCCAGCTACACTAACAGCTTTTAGTACATCCTCCAGTAATGAATTCCAGAGTTTGATTACATGTTGAGTGAAAAAATATTTTCTCTTATTAGTCTTAAATAGGTTACCCTGTAGCTTCATTGCATGTCTCCTAGTGTTTCTATATTTTGATGGTGTAAACAATCGTTCTACGTTTACCCATTCCACTCCATTCATTAATTTATTAATCATGCTGGGAGAGTGCCTTTGCGGTATCGGGGAGAGTGCCTTTGCGGCATCGGGGAGAGCCATGAAAACCCTGGATGTCCCCGATGTCAGAGGGATGTTTCAGAGGTTGCCTGGAAGGCATCGGTGGGAGCCAGAAGGGTTACGGCTGACCTCTGTGCTAGGAGTGGGGGGCCCGGAGGTATTTTAGGCTATCGGGAAGGTCCGATATGGCAAAGGAGCCTTGGATAGAGGTGTCTTGAGCACCAGAGCCCAATTAAAGGTGGGGAAGCCTGGAAGATGCCCAAATAGGGACCACACTGCTGGAGGGCCCTATAAAAATGAAACTTGGCAATTGGGAGAGGGCCGAAGTCCTCCAGACATGATGACTGGACCAGGGGGGGCCCAAGAAAAGAAAGATGGCCATGCTGGTCCCAGTAATGCTTCAGGCCTATGGTAGGCCTTGTTGAAGGAGGAGGAGGTTGAGTTGGCCTTAAATGGGGCTGTGCAGCCTCTTGCACTGCCAAAAATGGCAAAATTTAAATGTAAGGTTTTGGGGTTTTGAGGGCAGGATAAGTGAGGGACAGCTGTTAAGGCCAGAAATATATTTTATTTGAATATAAAAGGTGTATATTGGCTGAAAATCATGGTGATTCCGAGTGGGAGGGGGGCTGCACTCCTGAGAGACCTGGAGGCCACCAGAGCCTCAGATTAATTAAATGACATGCAATCCTGACTGAAAAGGTTTTAAAAAGCCTAATTTAAGATTTAAAAGTGTTTTAAAGTTTTAAGATTTCCGGATATATAGGCAAGCATAGAAAGTGATGAGGCTAGAGCAGAAATCTATATAAAGAACTCTGATTCAGATAGGAAGGAATAGAGATTGACGCAGTAGAGTAACAATTCAATCAGCTGCTTTAAAAATTTAAAGTAACAGCACAGAAAATTGAGAAATGATCCAATATGGTGAAGAAAAAATATTTTTAGGTGAGGATTTTTGGGTTCTTGCTCTTTTCTGAGTAGTGTTGGGGACCAATGTTCCCTCTAATTTTCTGTAGGCTGTGTGTGCATAAAATATCAGTTGTGCAGCTTTTGAAGGAAGGTTAAATTTTTGTGCGCCACATAACGACACTCGGATTTATATACTTTAAAATTTGACTACACTTCAGAATATAGTATGTACACCACATTGATTTTAATCAAATTAAATGAAAATAGACGATTACTAAATGAAGCGGAAAATTTCTAGTAATTACAATCACAACTTTTAAATTTTAAGACGTCTGTGTTGTTTTCTATCAGAATCAGAACCGTAATTTTTGTGCGCTCTGTTGTAAAGTATGTGCGCTCGCTCGTCGAGGTGTGTGCGCGCACACACGCGCACAGCTTAGAGGGAACAGTGTTGGGGACTATTTGCAAGGTTGGCAGAGGAAGGGCACTAGACTGTTGGTGATAGAATCTGTATGAAGAGGGAAAAAAACTGGCAGTTGGGGATTGTTCAGAAAAAGAGTAGATTGTGTTTGTGTGGTGCTGGATTGAGGGAGCTGAAGAATCTGTTTAAAGAGCTGAAATTTATCGATAACTGGTTTGTTCTGAGCTTCGAACTGATTATTTGGTGAATATTGGAAAACAAAAGAGAAAGTCAGCAACTCTGAGTTTTCCAATTGAGCCCAGTATGTGAAGTACAAGTTGCCTGTGTAAAAGTCTGAGCTGGCTGGAAAGAGAATAGTCTCTGGCAGTCCTTTTTGGGACTTTCTGACTGATTTTATGTCTTAAAGTTCTGATTTGAACAGAACTAAGGAAGTGTGTTTGGAAGGAGAAGAAAGCAGCTTTATTAAGAAGATTGCAAGGATCTGCTGAGCACAGGAACTTGGCTCAGCTTTTTGTTAAAGGAAAAAAAAATCCTGGAAAAGGATTTATTGAAGCTGAGGTTTGAAAAGAAAAAGATAAACTCTCTTTATCATTTGGAACGTTTTAAAAGAATATTGGACTGAGCTTTTTCAAGGAACTAAAAGTACTAGAAGCGAAAACTGTAGTAAAGCTTCTTAGAGAAAAATATTTTAAATCCTGTAAAGGGAATTTGGTAGGTCTGTAACTCTGGGAGCAGTGACAGTTCCATGTGCTGCCGGAGTCAGAGATGCGCTGGATTTAAACTCCAGTCAGTTATTCTGTTAAGGTCAGAAAAGAATTAAACCTTGATTTCTTACAGAGGAATTATTTTATGAGACTGTAAAAGGTGTATGTGTGGCTGGCCAGAGTGTGTATGGGTTCAGATAGGGACAATTAATTATCTTTTATTTTTGAATAAGAGTAAGGAAAGTGTACAAAGTCAGATCCCTGTCTAAACTTTAATCCAAAGTGACTGTGGACTCAGCCTCAGCATTAGATCAGCTTTTATTATTAGTTTTGTAAAGATAGGCAGTAGGTACAGAACATTGCTGGATCAAACAAAATCCTGAGTTATTTATTTAATAGTTTATTCTAGCATTTAATAAATTTCACAGAAAATGTATTCCTGAAAGTAAATGTTACTACTACTACTATTAAGCACTTATATAGCGCCACACCGCAGCGCTGTACAGATAAACATACAAGAGACAGTCCCTGCTCGTCAGAGTCATGCTCGTCGGCGCTTACAATCTAGTCGAGACAATGCAGAGCATTACTCAAAAAACATGACAATGCAGAGCAGTAGTCAACATGGTGCAAAGCACAGTGTGGTCTTACAACTCAGTCATGAAGATTGACGAGAGTCAGGCTAAGATAAGGGATGGAAGTCAGGATCTGAAAGCGATTGTGAAGAGGTGGGTCTTCAACCTGGAAATGAAGAGAGCCAGAGAGGGTGCCTGGCATATGGGGAGAGGTAGGCTGTTCCACACGTAAGGAGCAGCAATGTGAAATGCCATTTATTTATTCCAACTTTGAGATCCGCTACCCTAACACAATTAACTGTGGCATCACATTGGAAGTAACTTGTCCTATTTAGTTTATTTTTTCCTTTTATTCTTTCTTTACTCAACAGTATAGCTGAATAAGACATGGTGATTGAACTCTGGACGCTTCCACCAGAGGGAACATCAGTCTCTGAGGCAAACACTTGGCTTATCTGACTATACTTGAACATCATTGGTACTGTTGTAAGAGTCTGACTGCTTCTCCCTCAGAGAAGAGGGGCTACAGTAGTTGGGGGAGGATGTGTGGGTGCTAGGAATTGAGTGGGAGGGCAGGAACTCGGATTTGGGGGAGGAGAGAGCAAGCACAACAGATGAGATGGGGAGAAAAAGATACTTAAAAAAGAGAAAAAAAGGACTCTGGGATTAGGTTGGAGGAGGATAAGCAGGAAGAGAGGAGGACAAACAGAGAGTAAGATAAGTCTGCCAGAAAGAATAAGGAAAGACAGGCTGGAAGATGCCACGTTCCGAGCAGGAAAGAGGAAGAAGGAGCGGGACCCTGAGTCCAAGAGAAAGAAAGAGGGTCAGGAAGAACACTGGCGCTGGAGAGAGGGCGGGGAGACACAAGAGGGTGCAGGGCAGGAAGGGCCAAAAGACAAAGAAGAAATGCAACACATTGTGGGTAGAGGGGTGTGTGTGTATAGGGGAGGGATTTAAAGAGAAGAGATACTCATACAGGGGAAGAGAGTGAGGGAGGGATAGAGGACAGTTATATGGAGGAAAAAGTGTTAGGTGGGGTCCTCAGGCGCCCTTCTCTGTTCTTATGGGAGTGCCGTAAAATGTCCAGACAGACTGAACTAGAACGTTTTATTTTTGGTTTACCGATCTGAATGTCAGCTTTGAGAAGGTGCCTATGTATTTTTCAAAGAACAGAGAAGCATTTCTGTGTTTATTTATCTCATGTAAAACTGCATGCAGATTCTGACTACTTTGGATTTCTGCTTTATTTTTTGATAGCATATTTCTGTTTCTAATGTGTGGTTATCCTGTACAGTCAAACCTCGGTTTTCATTTGCCCCGGTTTTCATACGCTTCGGTTTTCAACGTCTTTTTTGACTGAGATTTTGTCCCGGTTTTCATACATCGCTTCGGTTTTCAACGTCTTTTGACTGAGATTTTGTTCCGGTTCTCGTACATCGCCTCTGTTTTCGTAAAGTACAGTACTGTAAATACATACACCCTCGCGCTGCACACCATTCTGTATACACTGCCAGAACACCTGCCCGGTCCCGGCAGCACTGCCCCCCGGACTCACCGATCGCCAGCGTGATGAGAAGCAAAAGCCAGCTGAGCACGTAAATGAAACACATCCTCGATCCTGGTCAGAGTCAGAGAGGCAAGGATTGCGCAGAGAGGAAGGCCCCGATCTCATCCACCGCCTGCCCGTTCTCTGGAGCGCCCCCTCAGGCTCGGAGGTAGCAGGGAAGAAAAGCTGTCAACGTAAGCAGGAGATGTTGCATGAATGTGGGAGGCAGTTCTTTCTCTTGCATGGTACGTCTGAAGCTATATCATTAAAATTTTCTGCCATTCTGAAGCATTGAGCAGATAATGTAAAGGCATTTTAATGGGCTGAATCCAATGTGATTCCGAAGAGAGCTGGGCACAGCAGCTTGTCAGGGGTGGCTAAGGCCAGATGTTAACATACTGTACTGTACAGTACTGAACTTAGCTTGCTTTCAGTGATGTTAAATGTTCATTTATCCATTTCATTAGTCATTTATATTTATTTCTCATTGTTTTCTGTATGTAAAAATATAGTTATTCTCTATAAAATGTATGTTTGTGAATATTTTTGGGTGTCTGGAACGGATTAATTGGATTTACATTATTTCTTATGGGAAATATTGCTTCAGTTTTCATACGTTTCGGTTTTAGTCGGACTTTTTCGAACGGATTAATCATGAAAACCGAGGTTTGACTGTATTTGGTTAATGACTATCTGTATTGTATGCATTCTGCTAGTATGTAGTTTTCCTAGTAGCAGGTGTATGGCTCTTCTAGAATCCAGCATGATATTTGCAGGGCTGCCTTTTCTGCAGTTGATTTATGGGGTGGGGCCACTGTCAGATGAGGGCTCTTGGGTATTGACCTGATTCTCCCTACCCAAGGATGACCCTGGATCTGAATACAAACACCTTTTTTTCTAGAGAGAAGTATTAGTAAGATGTATTCAGTCCAGGATCCTTCTCAATTGCAACATTTTATAGAAAAAAATATAGTTCCAAGCAGTGCCATCCTGTCCACTAAGCAAACTAGGTGATTGCCTAGGGTGGCAGATCTGGTGGGCAGCATCACTACTCTAACACTCCATAAAGTGACCTACCCTCCAAAAAAATTGCATTGGGGAGGGGGCAGGAGCGACAGGCCATGAACGCACATGGGCGGCAGCCACTGTTCCCTCTAAGCTGTGCGCGTGTGTGCGCGCACACACCTCGCCGAGCGAGCGCACATACTTTACAACAGAGCGCACAAAAATTATGGCTCTGATTCTGATAGAAAACAACACAGATGTCTTAAAATGTAAAAGTTATGATTGTAATTACTAGAAATTTCCTGCTTCATTTAGTAATCATCTATTTTCATTTAATTTGATTAAAATCAATGTGGTGTACATACTGTATTCTGACGTGTAATTAAATTTTAAAGTATATAACTCCGAGTGTCGTTATGTGGCGCACAAAAATTTAACCTTCCTTCAAAAGCTGCACACAGCTGATATTTTATGCGCACACAGCCTACAGAAAATTAGAGGGAACATTGGCGGCAGCATGGCAGGCTGGACAGAGGCACAGTCTTTTGGATGGGGGGTGGCACAGAGGGTCTGGCAAAAGCCCTTGTGTCCCCTCTGGTTCCAAGCAATTTAGGGAGCTAGTTACTTCATTATGGTAAAATTTCTCATTTTACTTCAGCTTAATTTACTGTGGGAGTCACCAACCTGTAGTAACCTGGTTTCACAGATTTGTGACTCCCATCATAAAGGTCTCACCGAAGATGTTTTCACCTTCACAGGTTCAGCAACATTGGATGGTTCAAAGAGGAAATTTCCTTCTGAACCCTGTTGCAAGGAAACAGATGCCAGTGCACACGATCCACTGCCCAAGTCTCCAGCCCTTGTATATCCATTCAAGCTGTATACATGTTCTTTTCTATTTCATATCCCATTTTTTAATCCTTATTAACATTGTATATGGACTATACCTATAAAATATAACTTCTATATTAATGACATTTACTTAATAGAAAGATGCCAGAGGATGCATTTCAGCCACTGTGCTGAGTTTTCTACTTTTCTTTCAAGAACGGAAAGGGTTCACCTGCTGGGGACCTCTTTGCAATTCCAGTGAGCAGTTTAGATCTGACAGCTTTTTAGGAGACAGCACGTCGTGCTACTGTGCCTCATGCCGCCCTTCTGATTTTGTTTGTTTTTGAGTCAGATAAATGCTTGCATATGAGAATTTATTTTCAAGCTAAAAATATTCAAAGCAAAACAAATTATATGCTTACCAACAGCCAGTGAATGCATAATTTGCTTATCCTTATATGGATATTATTGGGCAGTTTAAAGGACCCTTTTACTAAAAGATGCAATGGTTTTGTATTTAACACGTGAATAGTGTGAAGCCTCCACATTAACAGTCAGAGGTGTGGGCAGCGTATTGCCAACAGTTAATGTGTTATTTAAACCCTGATTGTAAACGCTCTATTTATATTCTTAGATCGTGATATAATTTAAATTTTAATCGTTAATCCTCTTGCTATTCAATACATAGTTAATCTTTTCGCTATTAGGATAATGAATTTGAATGATTTATAGATAAGAGATCTCAGACCTTTAAAGACGCCGACTTTCAGAGTTTTAGCGTGTCTAGTGGCTGTGCGTCATTTTTGCATCAATGATTTCTGTGCTCACCAGTTTTTAATTTTCTTCCTTTATCCAAACTTTTTTCTATTTTACTATTTTTTTCAAATCATAAAACAGTGCTTTATAAAACTGTGCTTAGCTTTTGAATAGTTACCCCAACGTCATGTCTTAGCGCCACCTCTTCGTTTCACTGTATTAAGTTTCTTCAGGGGGTTTCCTTTTCTTTAAAGCACTCCGTTCTGTACAAGCTCCGTTGTGCTGCGGACGCTATTCACTTCTTGTTTCTCTGCCTTTCTCTGAGCCAAACTGCTTCCTGGTTATAGCGCACGCTCTGGTAATCGACCATACAAGACGCATTGTTGTGAAACAATTAGTGTGGCACCATACCCTAAAACAGGGTGTAATATCACAGGTGCAATTACCACCACCTATTGAGGTGGAGGTAATTGCACCCATGTAAATTGACAGGTAAGACGCCACATGTGCCCCCTCACTACCTGCAATGTGCTCACCACATCCACTCTCCACCCGTAATCCGCCCATTCATCACCCTGCTAGTCACAGTTACGACGCAAATCAGCATGCAGTAACCCTCCAGCCCCTGCACCTGCGTCCTGAACCTGCACTAACTGTGCAGTGCACTTTAGTAAAAGTGCCCTTAAATCACTAAACTGCATGCTCCTAACCTTATAAATGTAGACTGGGTTAGGGACAGGGTTGGGGCTGCCCTAAAAATTGTTTAAATGGATAGTGCCAAAATGATCACCAGCCTTCGTTTTATGCACATCATTTCCAGACAGCAGCTCTGAATATACAGATTAATTGGTGCCTAACGTAGTCCAGTGACCATGTTGACTTAAAATCTGGCCTGTTATATTTATGAGTCAGTGTGTTTGGTTGATCCAGATGTTTGTAGGCAAGTGCAAGTAATTTTTTCAGTTGTTCTCTGAGGTGATAGCCTTGGGTGAGCTTTTCATTTCCCAATTTCCATCTAAATGCTTGATTTTTTTATCTAATGAGTGATATATTTTTTATGACCCACAACAGCTAGCTGAAGATACATCTTAATTGTCAGGGTTGTAGCCAACTGTCTGCTTATCTAGCCTTGCTGTTTTAATCTTCCTTATGTGTGGGAATATCCTTTGTGAGAATGTGGCTGGTCTTTAATAGCCTACCTGCAGAGACCCTGGCAACACAAACCATGATAGAATTTTAAAATGCTTAGGAAAGTCTTACCCAAAATATTTAAGGATTACTCCATACAAACATTAAATCAATGACTTATAGAATTGGAGATGAAACAGTTTAGTAAAAAACTATAAAACACTTCAAATATTTTATTTTATTTCTCCCACTGTTTTGTCTCAGACTGATAGCGCTCAAAACCAGTAATGGTTCTATATGAAAACAGAACTTCAGCGCTTAATTGCATCAATGACTCAGTGGGAGACTCTTTTTTTACTTTTTCTATATTAATTTAAGTCCTTCTTTCTTCCATCTCCATATGACAAAAAGTACTATTAAATTATACAAGTATTCGTTTTATCCTCTGTACAATACTTAAATCGCTTATCTCAATTATATCCTCTACGCCTCCCTCGACACCGTCTAAGCGTTTCACTCCTTGCTGGAGTTTCTTCAGGAGGGTCTGAAAGTATAAAAAGTATTAATAGTACCAACTATCCCTTCTAAAAACCATTTCCACATTGATTAAAGTAAAATGTTCAAAAACAATTGAAAATCACGTCGTTGATTTATAAAGAATAAAGAGATTACATTATATCCCATCAACTCACTTGAAGATAATGCTGCCCACGCTCAGTAGTATCTCTTTCTTAGTTTCCAAAAAACACCGCGCATGCGGACTAGACTACTGAGTTCTACTTAGGAAAGTCTAGGAAAGTCTTACAGCACAGTAGTAAAGAGTTGCAGGGCTCCAGGGTTGAGACGTCCAGTAGAAAACATGGGTGAGAGAGGGCTTGTGTTGGTTTAGGTAGAGGAAATCTATGTGCTCCTTTACCGAGAATGGTAGAAAACCAGGGTGAAAGAGAATCAGTCTGGACAGACCGGATGTGTCCTTTATCTGCTATCTTTTACACTTACTATGGACTAAATTTTAGAAGCCTTAGGTGCCTGTATGAATCACAGACTTATATGTGCAAAATATCATATACATATTGATGATTTTAGAAATGCTGTTGCTTATATGTAGAGATGACAGTATGAAGCGCTTAAAATGTATAGGAAAGAAATATTTTGGATGGGGTTTTGACAGTCATTTTGAGTATACATGCCAAAACAACTGACCACATCATGCCCCTCCTTGGGGAACAGCTCTGGCTTCCAGTGGCAAATAGGACTAAGTTCAACACCTTAATGCTGGTCAATCGTACTTTCCACAGGTATTACCATTTTAGTTTCTTATTCTCAGGGCCCGATATTCCAAGGCATTTACACGGTTTACAAACATCTAAACTGTGTAAATGCCCCTAAGCGGGAATATCCTCGAGTAATGCCACTATACACCCTGATGCTAACTGCTTAGCGTCGAAGCATGTCAAGAGTGGATCAGAGGCAGAGCCGATCACAAACCGGTCAGTGGCGATATTGAGCAACTGCCTGGTTTATGATCTGCGGTGATCGCCAGGCACAGAAAACTCTGGCTTAACTATCACCATGTATCCCTAACTTGGCAGCGGCTGAATATTGCCACTGCCTGGTTAGCAATCAGGCTCTGCGTTGACCCTGGATATTCAGTGCCAGAGCCAGATATGACCCCGGCATTGAATATTTGCATTTAATGTTCAGCGCCGCTGGTGCTGAAAATCGAGCCCTTAGTTTCTTTTAGATCTATTCATGCTCATCTTTGGGTCGTTTCCCCCTCCATTCAGACTAACTGGAGATCTCACATTGTTCAGCTTTTAGTTATCTTACCCCCTTACTGCGGAACCTTCCTCCCTTCTGATCCACATTCTGAAAGCTCACATAAGGAATTCAAGTCAGGTTGTTTTGACTCTCCTTTCCTAACTACTTCTTTGTTTTAAATGTCTCTGGAGCGGTTTCTTTTTTTCCCCTATTGTTTGGTTTTACTGCTACTTTGCTGCCGTACTTCCTTATATATTCCATTATAGATGTTTATGAATATTGGTAGCTCAGGTTGGCGATCATGATGTTGGATTGTTCTCCATGTTCATAGTTTGATTGCAGAGGGGACATCATCAGTGCAGAGTTCCAGATGATAATGTGCTTGAATGCTTGCGTTTGTACCTCCTATTGAGGTTGGTGGTGACTCAGCACTTTGGTTCACAGGGATTGATTGGTTGGTTTCCCTGAGGACCAAAGAGCTAAGTCATCACCAACAAGGCTCAGAAACAGCAACACACCCCAGCAACTCTCAAGGAAACCAACCAATCAATCAATCCCTGTGAACCAAAGTGCTGAGTCACCACCAACTCCATTCAAGCACATTGCCATCTGGAACCCTGCACTGATGATGTCCCCTCAAATGGTGGTGAAACATCTGCAATCAAACTATCAAGCTCTGAGAACATCATCATCATACCCCATCATATGGTTATGTTTTCAGGTATGTTTTTTTGTCATATAACTTTACCTATTCTCTTTTTTTCTTTTCACTTCTGATGATTTTCAGTCTTAACTTACGTATTAGAAAGTTTGTCTGTAGTCTGAATTTGTGCAGTAATTTTGAATGGAATTGTAACTCACCCTAATGTTTCTTTGGTTTGGAATGGTGATATACCAAATAGATATCTAAATAAATAAGTATTCTGTACTTTAGAACAGTTACCCTTTTGCTTTTATACGTGCTCCAGGTCACAAATAACTTTCAACTAACCTTTGGTACCTGGGACTTGGAGGAATGTTTGAGGAGGAAATTATTCTTACCTCTCTGATGTTCAAAACCATTTCAGTAAGAACGCACTTCATCAAATCACGAATGGAGTACAAGTGTACTTTACAAGACTTAGAGGAAGGGCATTCAAATAGCAGATGAAAAGTAATATGGACAAGTTCAAAGTGATACCCTTGGGGAAGAATAATCCAAACTTCAGTTACACTATGCTAGGTTCCATATTAGGAACCACCACTCAGAAAAAGGATCCAGCCGTCATTGCGAACAATATGTTGAAATCTTTGGCTCAATGTGTAACAGCTGAAAAGGCAAACAGAATGTTAGGAATACCTCAGTATCATTCCAAGGTGCAACCATACCTTCAGTACTGTGTGCAATTCTGATCACTGCATTTCAAAAAATATAGTGGAACAAAAAAATGTACAGAGAAGGGCAACTGAAATGAAAGAGCTAATGGAATGGCTCCCCTTTGAGGAAAAGCTAAACAGAAAAGGGCTGTTCAATTTCAAGAAGAGGAGATAAGATAGAGGCAAAATAAATGATCATGAATGGAGTGAAAAAGGCAAATGTGAATTCATTGTTTACTCTTTCATTTCAAACACAGCAGTGAGCATAGCTGGATTGTTTTTTCTTTTAAATTTTATTTATGCAATTTTCACATTCGCCATTAACACAGAAAACTAGGAAACATACTTCAGCCCACAAAAAACTTGGGGGCAATATACAGGAAATATAGAACACCTACAAGCAGAATCCTAACTTAACAGTAAGACACCTAAAAGAGGTATTACCAGCAACATCATCAGGCTTAACATCCTCCCTAAGTACGAGAAATTGTATCAGTTGTTTAGGTTAAAAAAAAAAGATAATCTTTAGCTTGAGAGGAAATAATACGAGGGTCATTTTTAAAGTAAGAACTGATTGCGCATCGTGTCCGCGCGATCTGTCAAGTGACGTCCGTTCAAGGTCAGCCACTCTTGGCCTGTCTCTCACTATGCCGCCATTATGTTTCACGTCTCTGCCAGTGTTGGTTGTATGGTTATACTGCTTCGTTTGTTGCCATGTCAATCAGTAATCCCTCCGATTGTGAAGTGCGCTCGGTTATACGGTTTTAATGCAAAACAAGTTCGTCCAGCATTTTCGGCACCCATCTCGCACACATTTTTTTGTAGTGCAGTTTGTCAGTAACAATGTGATAAACTACTGATCTTGAAACTTGTGGAAATGTCTGATGCAGCTCATCTAGAGTGAAAAACTCTGCATTTGTGATTTATGCGATCCGATGCCCGTGTCAGCTTCTTTACATTGGCAGCACTTGTCGGCCTTTCCGTAAACGGCTGTCGGAGCATAAAAGCAGGCTCCGCTGCAGTGTTTTGTCAGCGCCTCTCGTGGCCCATTTTTCTGAATTCCAGCATTCTTTCAGTGATATTGCATGTTTTTGCGTGGAGAAGGTTTGGTGTGGGCGGAACGGGATGAGCCGGGAACAGACGCTTTTGTGGCGTGAGCAAAGCTGGATTTTTCGTCTAGGCACAGTAGCTCCGGACGGTTTAAATCTGTAGATTGATTGGGCTGTATGTGTATGAGTCAGGTTGGGGGTTGGGTTACATTTTGGCCCTTTAATTCAGTTTGATTGACACAGGGGATTTCCTCTGACGTCATTAAGTGCGCTTGTTTAAAGGTCTTGGGTTGGGTGCAGTGCGCATGAGTGATTTTTTTTGTCCGGCGCAGTTGAAGTTCAGCTGGCAGGTAAATGGCAACTGGTGGTCCTTTTAACTTTTATAGAGTACTTTTTCAGTGTGTTGCTGTACATTAAAGGTTTTGGTTTTGTATGTGTGGTTTGTATGTGTTTCTGCAGATTCCCCTGAAGCAGCGGGCAGTCCCGCGAAACGTTTGAAGAGCTCTTGATGTGATAACGTCGGGGATGCAGCTGGCGTTTTTGTGATTCTCCTGCCTGATTTATAAGCTAAGTGCTGTCATTTTGTATTCGCATAATGCGAGGTGTGGAGTACGCCAGTTGCCACTCATCAGGTCATTGATGTTACTGGGCTTATGTTTATTTATTTATTTATTTTTATTTATTTATTTATCTATTTCTTCTATACCGCCCCTTCCAGAGATCAGGGGCGGTTTACATGGAACAATTGCATACATTTGCATAACATTACATAGAACAAGAACTTCTTAACTTTTTACATATAACAGAACAGTAAATTGTCAGAACTATTTACAGGGTGTATACTTTTGTATACTGCTGAATTTACAGAGGAAATGTCAGCGAGCTGGCATTGCTATTTATAGAAATTATTTACAAGAATACATGATTCGCTATTCAGGTGTGTGTGTGTGTATGTATGTGTGAGTGTGTGTGTGTATAAGTGTGCGTGTGTTTGTGTGTGTATGTGAGTGGGTTTGTGTGTGATGGAATTTATTTCCATTTTTTCGTGGGTTGTTTGGGGTGTCTTTGGGGGCTGTTAGAAGAGGAGTTGTGTGTTCAGTTAATTGTGTTTCTGCGGGTTTTTTTGTTTGTGTGTCTGTGGACGCTGTGTGTCTGGACTTGGAGGGTAGGGGATTCCGAAGTGCTCAGAGAATAGGTATGTCTTGAGTTCTTTTCTGAATTGGGAGAGGTCCTTTATGATTCGGATGTCTATTGGGAGGTCATTCCAAAGTGTGGGAGCGGTGAATGAGAAGGCTCTGGCACTGGTGGAGTTTTTGGTCCTCGTGAATGTTTTTGGCAGTTCTAGTGAGAGGGTTGCATTTAGTCTGCGGGCTCTTAATTCATTTGGGACGTGAAGGAGTGTGGATAGATGTGAGGGGGCAATATCGTTTAGTAGTTTGAAGGTTGTTAGTAGTATTGGTGTAGACGGCCTGTAAAATGGTTGTTCATTCACCTGTGCCTTGATATGCTGAGACCTGATTTACTTGTTTAAAGAAAACTACACTATTTTTCGCAGTTAGAAGACACGCTTGTTGATATTGGAGTGATTTCTCTATTTTTGGCATTTCTCACTCCGTGAATCTTGACCGACTACGTTTTGGCTCATCTAGAGTGAAGCACCTGTTTTGGCGAATTTCCTCATCAACTTCTTGTGTCAGGTCTTCATTCATGACAGTAGGCCATCCAGATCGTTCTTCATCATGAACATTTGTCCTTCCTTCCTTAAACATCATTCATTACACCTTCCCCATACACTTCAACAAGCTGCCGGTGAATTTCAGCTGGACGAACTTGTTTTGCATTTAAAAAACGGATAACCGAGCGCACTTCACAATCGGAGGGATTACTGATTGACATGGTGACAAACGAAGCAGTACAACCATACAACCAACACTGGCAGAGACGTGAAATGTAATGGCGGCATAGTGAGAGACTGGCCAAGAGTGGCTGACCTTGAATGGACGTCACTTGACAGATCGCGCGGACACGATGCGCAATCGGTTCTTACTTTAAAAATGACCCTCGTACAATGACAAGGAAATTACGAAATAAATAAAGCTCCCAAGAACTCCTTTCACCGTAGCTGTGTCTCCCGAGAGAAATCAGAAAAGACCTGAAGTTTTGAACCTAAAAATAATAGATCCATATTTTGAAAGCATAAACGTAAGACCATGTTCCTGTCCGGCTCAAGTGCAAAAATCACCAGCAATGTTGATTTCTCCATCACCAACTGCAAAGAGGGCATAGCTGGATTTAAAAAAGGTTTGGACAAGTTTCTGGAGGAAAGTCCATAAAGCATTATAAAGCAGGAAGAATTGGTGAAAAACAGTGCTTATCCCTGGATGTAAGCAACATGGAATTTATCTACTTTTTTAATCCTGCTGGAAATAGGACATTGGCTTTATTAACCCTGGCTTGACCCAATACAGCAGTTACTATATTTGGGGCGGGGGGGGGGGTGTTCTATGGGCAAGAAAATGCTCACGTGGCAGGTTGGGGAACAAAAGTAATGTCTCTCCCTCAACCTTGCAGATCTAGATGTCGTAAAGGCTGAGGCACTCGAGTCATTGGGCGAGTTGCAGAAGCCAGCAGAGGCAGCCATGGAGGTAGTGGATAGGCTGCAGTAGCATCAGAAGTGGGAAGGGAATGAGAAAGAAGATCATAACCTGCAAAGACTTGATCATATAAGCCAGACCCTGACACCCTCATCTCGCCTGTTAGCAGATCTGGTCTCCCATCTAACCCAACTGCGGGAACTCCCTGGCAATGTGCCCCCTTCCACTGCCCTGCTGCCAACCCATACAGATGGCAGGGGCACAAGGCCCCAGCCTCGCAAGACCCATCAGCCATCACAAAGCTACATTCTGGGTGCACCTCCATGGGACACAGGATCCCATCTGAGACTCCCCGACTTTCACTTTGCTAGTGGACAGGATACAGAGGGGATGGGGGAAGAGGAGGACAGCACTTTGAAATCTACCAACATCAGTCTAGATGCATCACCTATCTCCACACAATCCGTTGCCATCCCTGAGGTTCAGGGCAGGAGGGGGCAAGGGGCAAAGGAATGGGGCAAGGACAATGTAGGCAACCTACATGTGTGGAATGTAGGTATGTGTGTTGGCTGAAGATAGGTGTAGTGGAATAGGGGAGCACAGTATATGATAGGGTGTAATCTGTTGGGCAGGGAGGAGGGGAAGCATAAACAGGACCAGGGCAGTGGGTGCAGGGTGGATTGAAATGGCATACTGGGGGGACCAAAATGGGGGGGGGGGAGGATGTAATGTGTCATTCATTAGCAGTTGTTTGCTGTCTTGGGGTCACATGGGTGGCTTTGGGGACAGACAGGCAGGCAGAGGGGGGATGTCTGTACCTTTACTGGCATGCTCGATATTAAACCTATATCTCAAGGGAAGTGATTCTTGATCAGTCTGTTCCTAGCTCCCTCTCCCTGTCTGTAGGGCTGGGCATTGATGTCTACGCTGCTGTCTGTGCCATCCTCTGAATCGTCTTCCTCTGGTGCTTTCTCCAGGGGCAGAGACAGGCACCTCCTCTTTTCCAGGTTATGATCTTTTGTGGGCTGTACAAAATCTCACCCCCTGACCTGTCCATGCATCAAAAGTGGGTTTTCAACTTCCTGAATGTTCTTTCTATGGTGGAATGAGTGGTTTGCTGGGGATAGTTATCATGCTCTTCTGCTTTATTGTGGAGGGAAATGATGGAGGTTATCAGCCAGCTCCTCAGTAGGTAGCCGTGGTCACCTGCAGAAGGGGATATAGAGGAGAGAGGAGGGGAGGGGAGGTATTTAATCCACATTGCCATCGGCGCTGTCACTGTCCCTGCTGCAACATATCCACATTACTATACATAACCAAATATGAAATATGAAACTGAAATATGAGATTGCAGACCTGCTATCAGTAATCTGTGAACTATCATTAAAATCATCTCTAATACCTGAAGATTGGAGGATCGCCAATGTAACACCAATTTTTAAAAAGGGTTCCAGGGGTGATCCGGGAAACTACAGACCGGTGAGCCTGACGTCAGTACCAGGAAAAATGGTAGAAACCATCATAAAGAATAAAATTACTCAGCATGTAGATAGTCACAACCTAATGGGAGACAGCCAACATGGCTTTAGACAAGGAAGATCTTGTCTTACTAATCTGTTATGTTTTTTTTTAAGGAGTGAATAAACAGGTGGACAAAGGTGAGTCAGTTGATATTGTGTATCTGGACTTTCAGAAAGCCTTTGACAAGGTCCCTCATCAGAGACTTTTGGCAAAACTAAAGAGTCATGGGATAGGAGGCAGTGTACTATTGTGGATCAGGAACTGGCTAAAAGATAGAAAGCAGAGGGTAGGGCTAAATGGCCAATTTTCCCAATGGAGAAAGGTGAATAGTGGTGTACCCCAGGGATCTGTGCTGGGTCCGCTGCTTTTTGACATATTCAGAAATGACCTGGAAAGTGGAATAACGAGTGAGGTTATCAAATTTGCAGATGAGACAAAACTATTTAAAGTTGTTAAAACCCAAGAGGATTGTGAAAAATTGCAAGAGGATCTTGATAAATTGGAAGACTGAGCATTAAAATGGCAGATGAAATTTAATGTGGACAAGTGCAAGGTTATGCACCTAGGGAAGAACAACCCAAACTATGGTTACACGATGCAAGGTTCCACATTAGGAACCACCACCCAGGAAAAAGATTTAGGCGTCATTGTGGATACCATGTAAAAACCCTCAGCCCAGTGTGCAGTGGCGGCCAAGAGAGCAAATAGAATGCTAGGTATAATAAGGAAAGGAATGGAAAATAAAACAAAAGATATTATAATGCCTCTATATCGTTCCACGGTGAGACCGCACCTTGAATACTGTGTGCAATTCTGGTCGCCGTATCTTAAAAAGGATATAGCGATTTTAGAAAAGGTTCAGAGAAGAGCCACCAAAATGGTAAAGGGGATGGAAGGATACTCCTATGAAGAAAGGCTAAAAAGGTTAGGGCTCTTTAACCTGGAAAAGAGACAGCTGAGGGGAGATATGATAGAAGTCTATAAATTAATGAACGGAGTGGAACGGGTGAACGTAGATCGATTGTTTACGTTATCAGAATATAGAAAGACTAGGGGACATGCAATGAAGCTACAGGGTAAACTATTTAAGACTAATAAAAGAAAATATTTTTTCACTCAACGTGTAATCAAACTCTGGAATTTGTTACCGGAGGATGTAGTAAAGGCTGTTAGTGTAGCTGGGTTTAAAAAAGGTTTGGACAAGTTCCTGGAGGAAAGGTCCATAAACCATTATTAAGAAGTGACTGAAGATATCAATGCTTGACCCAGTACAAGCATTGTGGAACTTGTGTCTCTTGGGGAAACTGCTAGGTACATATGACCTAGATTGGCCACTGTTGGAAACAGAATACTGGGCTTGATGGACCTTGGTCTGACCCAGTATGGCATATCTTATGTTCTTATCTTCTTAACCACATTATGGGCCTTGCTCCGCTAACAGTACATTGGTGCATGCCTTTCGTGCCGTTTTGCTCTCATACCCATGGCACCCCTGCCACGGACTATACCTGGGCCATGTTGTGTCCTTTTCCTCCATGGACTGGGTCCTGCAGCTCCCTGCATCCATCCTTTCCTGACCCTCTATGGCAGGCGCCCTACATATCTTCCTCCTGCCCCCAGTTCATCAGTGTCCAGGGCAGTGGGTGCAGCATATTCTCCCCCTCCCCCCACACACCTGGCATCCTTCTGTGAGATGTCATCTGCTAAATGTCTCCAATTTCAGGCTCTGACAAACTGGTGTTCGTGGCCAGCTCACATGCCAATGATCCTAATTTCAGCAGGGCTCTTCTTTTGCATGCTTGCTAGTGTCAGGGATTTTATTTGTACTCTGGGCCCTTGAGTTTGGTCTGCTTTCGCTCAGGTACCCACACACCCATTTCTAGCTCCAATGTTTGCTTTCTAGCTCACATTTGTTGTTCCATGTTGACTCCCTCCCCCCTTTGGCAGTGCCACACACTAGTAACTGGGGGGGAAAGTGGTACTTACCGAGGAGCCAGCCACTAGTGATTTCACCATTGCTGAAGCACTCATAAATGCCTGATTGTGCCAAGATGTAGGCATTGTGGTATGGGAAACGTGGAAACACCAGTTATTTTACCCTTGCCAGTGCAGACTACCTGCATGTTCATGGAATGGTATGACTTGCGATTTTTGTATGTTACTTCACATGCCCATGGGGAGCGCAGGGTCACAAGTGTGCAGTCTGACACCCAGCACCTCAGGAAAGCCTACTACCCAATGAAAGTCCAGTATGGTATGTTGAAGCTGAGCTGTGCTGGGAAAACTGATGCACTGTGCTATCCTGGGGATGAATGCTGCAAGAAACTGTGTAAGACACGGTGAGTGGTCAACTGGCTGATGGCCTGCCATGGCAGTCGGCATGGTCGGGAAGCTGGTGGTCACCAGGAATGCAAAGCCTATAGTGATCTTTATGTGCACAGAGATGGGGTGGCCTTTTTGTGTGCTGGCACTGAGATTTTGCTCTAGCTTCTGGCTTTATCAAATCAGAACCACATCAGGCACTGTTCATTGGTGAACCCCATATACTGGGCCCTTGGCCGGTATACCCTCTAGTATGGGTGCCTTCTGCATGTCGTCCTGTCCAGTTACTCATCAATGACTACACTGAACCACCAGTTCACATGCTGCATTGCTGCTTGCCTCCACCAATAGCCAAGGGAACAAGCACCAGAGACCCCCTATCACCCAACACCTGCATCAATATGCTACCTCTTCCAACACACTATGCTGTGTATAGCGTGAGACAGGACACAGACAGACAAGGACAATGAGACCTGTACCGTTACAGACAGTCATGCACTCTCCTCAGCTCTTTCTCTCTTGCACACAAAAAACACAACGCACTACTGATTTGAGAAGACAAGACAAGGGTTACTTGTAGAGATGCAGGGAATGAGGGCTTGAGGACAGCACTTGGGAGGGTTGGAATGGTTCCTGTGTCTGCGAACAGGGTGCAGAATCATGGGAGTGCCTATCGGGAATGGATTAGCAGGTACGGACATACAGATTTATTTATTTAACCAGATTTATATACCACCACCTCCTTCAATCAAAGTGATTTACAGTGTAACTTGATTGGATACATTTAAGGAGGTCAGGTAGGTAAGGGGGAGAAGTGGGGGTGGTGATATGTACACAGGAGATCACTGAGCACATCATGCAGCAGACAAAGATGACAGGCAGACTCTTCTCTCTTGACTCCATGCGCCTCTTAGCACAATCATATTTGTGGTCAGCATGGACAGCAAAATCTCCTGCCTGTTCTTGCTTAACAGGTCTAGGCTGAGAGGTCTGGCTGCCACACTCAGCACATCCGAAATGCTATATGATATATGTTTGGAAGTCTGCATCCTTACTCCATCCTAGCTGCCTACTGGAAAGCACTCAGACAGTCCCATTTTGGGATTCCTACACTTAGACGTGCCATCCATGGGGACATCCAGATTTGCCTAGTTCTGTAATCACAATTTATACATCCCTGCTATTTGCTGTCCAGATCGCCCTTTTTGGACATCCAAGGCACGTCCATCTCTTGTAACATAACAGCAGCTAACCTTAAAAAGGGAATCATGAAGGCTTTCTGAAACAGCTTCTGCTGAGGCTGTTTATGGGCATTTTCTGTTGTGCTTTCTCTTTGCTTGGGCAACTGGTCTGCACCTCCTGAAAGTGTCCATGGGCTCTAAAGCTTAGAGCACAACACATGCTGCTGCAGCTCATTTTGTTCCTATGGGCTGATACAGCCTTTAGTACATGCTAATGTCTCTTAGCATGCACTAAGCTTTAGTAAATATGGCCCTAAATGAATGAGTCTTGTATGCCAAAAGTAGCTTTATAGAAGAGCCAACTACGAGGAATCTGAGACTTCTAAAGCAAAATGTCCTAAAATTTAGGGGAGTGGTAGCAGTGAAGGGAGGCACGCATAAATACCTTCTGAAATCGCTTCATTTCTACCCTGAAAAATAAATGTCCCAATAACCAGTTCTGGAGATGGGCCATGTGTAGATAGCAAGATGGGGTACATGCATGGGTATGGGCAATTTCACAAAGATGGATGGGCAATTTCACAAAGATGGATGTCCCTAAATTGCACGCCCATAGAACAGAGTACTTAGACACCGCGGAGTTCAGAAGGGGAGTAACTATGTTATCAGACTAGCAAGTCTTTGCCTGTCATTTCAGATACTAAGATCAGCTGTGGGCCTGTGAGAGAGTCAGTTGGTCCATTAGATGATAGAGGGGTTAAAGGGGCACTAAAAGGCGACAAGACGATAGCGAAGAGACTGAATGAATTCTTTGCTTCGGTCTTTACTGAGGAAGATGTAGGGATATTACACATGACTAAAGTGGTAATTAAAGATGTGGAAGAATTGAAGGAAATACCGATACATCAGGAAGATGTTTACAACTATTAGATAAACTGAAGAGTAGCAAATCACCTGGGCCGCATGATATACATCCAAAGGTGTTGAAAGAACTGAAATATGAGATTGCAGACCTGCTATTAGTAATCTGTGAACTATCATTAAAATCATCTGTAATACCTGAAGATTGGAGGATGGCGAACGTAACACAAATTTTTGAAAAGGGTTCCAGGGGTGATCGGGAAACTACAGACTGGTGAGCCTGACGTTAGTACCAGGAAAAATGGTAGAAACCATCGTAAAGAACAAAATTGCTAAACATGTAGATAGTCATGGCTTAATGGGAGACAGCCAACATGGCTTTAGACAAGGAAGATCTTGTCTTACTAATCTGTTATGTTTTTTTGAAGATGTGAATAAACTGGTAGACAAAGGTGAGTCGGTTGATATAGTGTATTTGGACTTTCAAAAAGCCTTTGACAAGGTCTCTCATCAGAGACTTTTGTCAAAACTAAAGAGTCATGGGATAGGAGGCAGTGTACTATTGTGGATCAGGAACTGGTTAAAAGATAGAAAGCAGAGGATAGGGCTAAATGGCCAGTTTTCCCAATGGAGACAGGTGAATAGTGGTGTACCCCAGGGATCTGTGCTGGGTCCGCTGCTTTTTGACATATTCATAAATGACCTGGAAAAGGGAATAACGCGTGAGATTATCAAATTTGCAGATGAGACAAAACTATTTAAAGTTGTTAAAACCCAAGAGGATTGTGGAAAATTGCAAGAGGATCTTGATAAATTGGAAGACTGGGCATCAAAATGGCAGATGAAATTTAATGTGGACAAGTGCAAAGTTATGCACCTAGGGAAGAACAACCCAAACTATGGTTACATGATGCAAGGTTCCACATTAGGAACCACCACCCAGGAAAAAGATTTAGGTGTCATTGTGGATAACATGTTAAAACCATCGGCCCAGTGTGCAGCGGCGGCCAAGAGAGCAAATAGAATGCTAGGTATTATAAGGAAAGGAATGGAAAATAAAACAAAGGATATTATAATGCCTCTATACCGTTCCATGGTGAGACCGCACCTTCAATATTGTGTGCAATTCTGGTCGCCGTATCTTAAAAAGGATATAGCATTATTAGAAAAGGTTCAGAGAAGAGCCATCAAAATGGTAAAGGGGATGTAAGGATACCCCTATGAAGAAAGGCTAAAAAGGTTAGGGCTCTTTAACCTGGAAAAGAGACGGTTGAGCGGAAATATGATAGAAGTCTATAAATTAATGAACGGAGTGGAATGGGTAAACATAGATCGATTCTTTACGTTATCAGAATATAGAAAGACTAGTGGACATGCAATGAAGCTACAGGGAAACTATTTAAGACTAATAAAAGAAAATATTTTTTCACTCAACGTGTAATCAAACTCTGGAATTTGTTACCAGAGGATGTAGTAAAGGCTGTTAGTGTAGCTGGGTTTAAAAAAGGTTTGGACAAGTTCCTGGTGGAAAGGTCCATATACCGTTATTAAGAAGGGACCCAGGATATTAATGCTTGACCCAATACAATCATTGTGGAACCTGTCTCTTTTGGGGAAACTGCTAGGTACGTATGACCTAGATTGGCCACTGTTGGAAACAGGATACTGGGCTTGATGGACCTTGGTCTGTCACAGTATGGCATATCTTATGTTCTTATGTTTGGAGAATGTATTTATTTGCAGGTTTCTTTGGCCAGGAAATATTAACTGTTGGCAATGAAAGTGCATTTTCTTCTTCCCCCTGGAAACATTGCAACCATGAAATAAGCTCTTTTTTGCACAGGGCATGCCTCCACAACACCCCTGTGCTACATGGACATTCTCACGCTGGGGATGTCTATATACTTGGCTTTTTAAAATGGATCTGGGGACGTCTCCATAATTTGCACATCTAAGTGCCTGTTTTCAGACATCCAACTCGTGAATAGGGCTTCTAAAATGACCCCCAAAGTAATTAAGTATGGTGTTTTAAAAAAGCCCAAAAAAACAAAAATATAATTTGTTTTACAATGTCTGGATTCTTATGCATTCTTTTACTGTTATCCCACCCTCTTTTGTCCATTTTAAAGTGGTCACTGTATACTGTATGGAATCGGTAGTCTACTCACATATGTAGCCCCCCTACATTGGAATAACCTTCCGGATACATTAAGAGGAAACAAGGACCTTCAATCATTTCGCAAGGAGCTAAAAACACATCTATTTAGAGAACATTACAACACCACCTAGTGCATTATCCTGTTTTTCCACCTCCCTCCCTCCTTCTATCCCACGTCCATGTTGTCCTCTTCTGCCCTCCCTACACTCCCCTATTGGAAACTAATCTATTAGTGAATGGCGGTACTTCTCTCTCTGTTACCAGTAAGAATGATTCTGTAAACTTCCTCTGTAAATAGTTATAGCGGTCTATTCTAGTACTGCTTCATGTAAATAGTTTGAGGCTTCACCTCATATCTTCAGGAACAAGCAGGAATGTAGTCTTCACATATGGGTATCGTCGGTACCGAGGGAGCCTGCGCAGGAACGCTCCCCAGCGTCCAATAGGAAAGCATTTGGGAGCATCCCAGAGCACATGCGTGCTGCCTTCCCACCTCTGTACCTCTCTCACTTCAGTTCTTTGTTTTCTGCGGAGCCGACAGGACGTGGTACGCTGTCACAGCAGAAAATTTACCTTTATTTCTTGTTTTTTGTTGTCGCGTCTGCCTTCATTCGATGCCTACCGGTACCGCCAGTTGTCCTCTTCTTTCCTTAAAAAAACAAAAAACAAAAAAAACCTTGTATTTCTTCAGGGATCATTCCCTGCTTCTGGTGCTAGGTGCCATTTTGGGCACTAGGCCCATTTTTCTTCAAGCATGGAGAAACCAGCTAGTGGTTTCAAAAGTGCTCAAAATGCGGCGGTACCATTTCCGTCACCTACACCCATGATTGATGTCTAAAATGTTTGGGTCCTGAACATTGTCCAACGGAGTGTCTCTCCTGCACGAGGATGACCAAAAGGGGCCTGCAGCATAGAGCTGCCAAACGCGGTACCCTTTTTGCCACCGCCACGATGTCAGTTGCATCAACGTCTTCCAGGGCTTCATCTTCTTCCCATGGATCTCAGGTAACCAAATTGAAGTCTTCTAAGACTAGCTGGTCCTCGAAGGGTAAATCTCCTTCAAAGTATCAAGGTGCCACTGGCGTTTCCCTCGACGATACTTCTCCGGCAAAACAGCCCCGGCGGGAGTCTTCAGGCTCCAAAGCACTAACGGGGCTCCAGGATGTTCCAGAGGCCTCCGCCTCTGTGGAACTACTGGTGCTATGTTCTGGGGCCGTAGCCGCTTCCACCGATACTGGCACCCAGGCATCAGCAGGAGCGATGGATCACAGAATCCTCGCTTTTGAACGCAGTCTAGCGGCCCTTTTAGCGGCTTTGGTACCGCTAAGACCACTACAGACGGTTCAACATGTATCGGTATCGACATCAGTACCGGTACCGACAGTACCTGCTTCGACAGGACTGCTTCCCCCCATGCCCATATTAGAAGATTTGGTTCCTTCTCCTCAACGCAGAATGTCTCCTCCAGAGGATATGTCATTCCAGGATTTCATATGTGATTTAGCAAAGGGTCTTGCAATCACTGTGATTCCAGAAAATGAGCCCAGGGCAGAAGAATTAAGAATTCTGCAGTACCCTATGGCTCCCAAGGAAGCAGCTGTGCTTCTCATTCACAAGATCTTACATGATCTAATGTTGAGAATGTGGGAAACTCCTTTAACAATATCTTCACATTCCCGACGCCTTGACACACTATGTACTTAGTGCCAAGTTGTCCTAGTTTTCAAAAAACTCAGTTACCACACCATTCAATGGTAGTGGAATCGGCCATGCAAAGGATCAAGAGTGCTAAAACAAATTCTTCTAATCCTCCAGGCCGTGAATCCAGGACTCTTGATGCCTTTGGCCATCGATGCTTTTAATCCTCCATGCTAGGAGCCAGGATCAGTTCCTACATTCTTTATATGGGAATATTCCTGGAAGAAGTCACAAAGGACTTAGAGCTCCTTAGTTCTTGTGTTTCAAAGGAAAAAAGAGCAGACTACCTTATTCTGGTCAAGCATGCCCAGAATGTCTCAAAATTCATGAACTGTGCTACCTTTGATTGCTTTGAACGTATTAGCAGAACCTCTGCTATATCCATAGGAGCACATCATATTGCTTGGCTTCAAGCATCAGACTTAGAACAGTGGGTGCAAGAAAAGCTGGGAAACATTCCTTGCACAGGAGAAAATCTCTGTGGCAAGGACTGGCAGGACAAGGCTAATCAGCTTGAATCTGACAATACTACTTTAAACAGATTGTCAAAGTCTACAGCCAACCCAGCAAAGAAGAAAATATTTAAAAAAAAACCTTTATTCAGTAAGAAAAAGAAGCCTCACCAATCTTACACCCATAAAACTCACTGTCCGCTCCATGTTCCCCAGAAGGGGCAACAACAGAACAGACAGCAAAGAAAGCCACAAGCTCAAAAAAATCAACTGGCTCAACAGACCCAGCCCCCTCAGGGTCTTTGACTTCTATCTAGGAACTTAGAGACTATACTTTTTTGCCAAAAGATGGTAACAAAAAACATCAGAAAATTGGACTCTGTCCATTGTACAACTGGGGTACAAGCTTCATTTTCTCAACTTGCCCCACCTACAATAATAAAACAGTTCAATTCTCAGGGCCCTGCCACCGACCTCTTGCGGCAGGAGGTCACATCACTTCTAGCTCAAGGAGCAATTGAAGTACCGATTCTCCAACAGCGGACAGGGTTTTACTCCCCCTACTTTCTTATTCCAAAGAAGACAGGGAGACACAGACCTATATTAGACCTCATAGAATTAAACAAATATTTTTTCCAAGAAAAGTTCAAAGTGATCTCCCTCGGAACACTTTTACCATACCTCCAAAGTCAGGACTGGCTATGTTCTCTAGATCTAAGAGATGCGTACACGCATATTCTCATCCACTCAGATCACAGGAAGTTCCTTCGATTCCTGGTCCAAGGAAGACACTTCCAGTACAGAGTTCTTCCCTTCGTACTAGCCTCTACTCCAAGAGTCTTCACAAAATGCATGGCAGTGGTAGCAGCATTTATGAGGACTCTGGGAATATTTGTCTTCCCTTACTTAGACGATTGGCTCATTCGAGCATCGGCAGCTCCAGAGGCCAGCTTCGCTCTCTCTTGAGCAATGAGAATTCTTCAATACTTGGGTCTGGTCATAAGCCTCCCAAAATCTCATTTTACCCCCTCTCAGTCTCTAGACTTCATAGGGTCTCGTCTAGATACGCAGCAGTCAAGGGCTTTCCTGCCCCAGCCACGCTGTCTAAGTTTAATACAACTGGCATCTCAAGCATCTCTGAAGGTATTCCTTACTGCTCGGGAGATGCTTCAACTGCTGGGACACATGGCATCCACTGTCCATGTGGTTCCCTATGCTCGCATCCACATGCGAGCAGCCCAGTGGAGCCTTTCCTATCAGTGGTCACAAGCCTCGGGTCAACTAACAGACAAAATCAGAACTACCACACTTCTGATTTTGTTCCTGCAATGGTGGCAATCCCTGGAAAACCTCCTTGTAGGCTCTCCTTTCCAGCAGCCTCTATGCCAAACCACTATAATGCCAGATGCGTCCAAGATGGGTTGGGGGGCCCACTTGCACGATCTCTCTACTCAGGGTCTTTGGACCTCACAGGAGGTTTCCCTTCACATAAACCTCCTAGAGCTGAGAGCCATTTTCAATGCTATTCAAGTCTTTCAGGGCCATCTCAGCAACAAAAAGGTTCTGCTCCAAACCGACAATCAGGTAGCTATGTTCTATGTGAACAAGCAAGGCGGAACAGGCTGTCTATCGCTATGCAACGAAGCTTTGCGAATATGGGCCCTCGCCAGAGAGTTACAAATTCACCTGCTTGCGGTATATCTTCTGGGCATTCAAAACTTGTGGGCAGACAAACTAGGTCAAATACTGCTGCCACACGAGTGGTCCCTCCACTCAGTTGCTGTTCAGCAGAGCTAGAGGGAGGACCTCTCTGAGTGAGCTCCTGCTGGGGGCGGAGCTTAGCGAACAGTTGGAGCCTGGATGTCGGGTCCTGGGCCACCTCCAGCAGGAGAGGCCCAGGCCCAGAGGCCTACCAAGCCTGGTGGGCCTCCTTTGCTGGACCCAGATGGAGAACCTGGAAGCAGGGTACAGCCGGTACCCTGCCGGTACCCTGTTCCAAGGGTTGCAGAGCAGAGATGGCATCCATCTGTCCAAGAAAGGTCAACACATCTTTGGTAGTAGACTGGCTAATCTACTGAAGAGGGCTTTAAACTAGATTCGTTGTGGATGGGTGAAGAAAGCCCCCAGGTAAGTGAAAGCCCCCAGGTAAGTGATACATTAAATACCTTTATGGAAATGGGTAACAGGGGTAACATATGGAAAGCAGTGTGTATTAATGCCCGTAGCATGGGAAATAAGATCTCTGAAGTTGAAGCTTTGGTGGGAGTGGCTGACTTAGATTTAGTGGCAGTTACAGAAACATGGTTCACAGAAAACCATGACTGGGATGTAACTATACCTGGCTATACTTTATTTAGAAAGGACAGGGTAGGAAGAAGGGGAGGAGGAGTAGCACTATATGTAAAAACTACTATTAAAGCTTTGGAATTACAGAGCTTAAAAGGGAGAGAGGAGGCATTGTGGGTTAAACTAGAAAGAGGGAAAGAGAAATCTATTTGCATTGGTGTGATATACAGACCTCCCTCACAAGAGGAAGAGATGGACAGAGAGTTAATTGAAGACATACGCAGCATTGCTAGGAAAGGGGAAGTGCTACTGCTAGGAGATTTCAATATGCCAGATGTTGATTGGCACTTTCCTGCTGCAGTATCATCTAGGAGTAAGGAGATCCTGGATTCTCTACAGGGAGAACTATTCAGGCAATTGGTAACAGACCCCACATGTGAAGGGGCCATACTGGACTTGGTGCTTACCAATGGTGAAAGTGTTTCTGATGTTGTAGTGGGAGATCATTTTGCATCCAGTGATCACCAGATGGTGTGGTTCAGTATTAGGACTAGGGCTGTTAGAATCCATTCCAAGGTGAAGATCTTAGACTTTAGGAAGACTAACTTTGCGAAGATGGGCCAATACCTCAGGGAGTCATTAGTGGGATGGGAACAGCTGGGGGATGTAGAACAACAGTGGGCAAAACTGAAAGGGGGTATTTTAAAGGCAACCAACCTTTTTGTTAAAATGGTAAATAAAGGCAAAAGGAACAGGAGACCGCTATGGTTTTCGAAGGAAGTAGCTGAAAAAGTGAAGAAAAAGAGGGAGGCCTTCATGAAATACAAGAGATCACAGAGAAAGGAAGACAGGCATCTGTATTTGGAAAAACTTAGAGAAGCTAGCAAAGTAGTCAAGAAGGCAAAGATTCAAAAGGAGGAGCAAATAGCCAATGCAATAAAATGGGGAGATAAGACATTTTTCAGATATATTAGTGAGAAGAGGAAGGGCAAAAGTGGTATTGTCAGACTCAAGGGTACAGGGGGGAATATGTAGAAGCTGATAAGGATAAAGCGGAATTGCTTAACAAATATTTTTGTTCTGTGTTCACAGATGAAGAACCAGGAGCAGGACCTCAGAAAACACCCACAAATAAGAACAGAAGCGAGGGACATCTTGAACAATTTTCAGAAGACTGTGTTCGTGAGAAACTAGCTCAACTTAAAGTAGACAAAGCGATGGGACCGGATGGGATACACCCTAGAATACTGAGGGAACTTGGGGACGTTCTAGCAACTCCACTGACTGACCTTTTCAATGCCTCGTTGGAGTCGGGAGTGGTGCCAAAGGACTGGAGAGAGGCTCATGTGGTGCCTTTACACAAAAGAGGAAGTAAGGATGTGGTTGAAAACTACAGGCCGGTTAGTTTAACTTCAGTGGTGAGTAAATTAATGGAAACGCTGTTGAAAGAGAAAATAGTGAGGTTTCTGGAGTCCAGCGGATTACAGGATCCGAGGCAGCATGGATTCACCAGAGGCAGGTCTTGTCAGACAAATCTGATTGATTTCTTTGACTGGGTGACCAGGGAGTTGGACCGAGGGAGAGCTCTAGATGTGGTGTATTTAGATTTCAGTAAAGCCTTTGACACTGTTCCTCACAGGCGACTTATAAACAAACTGAGCACCCTAGGGATGGACCCTAAAGTTACTGCTTGGGTTAGAAATTGGTTGGGTGGGAGGCGACAAAGAGTACAAGTAAATGGAGCTCACTCTGAGGAGAAGGATGTTACCAGTGGTGTGCCCCAGGGATCTGTCCTTGGTCCGATTCTTTTTAACATCTTTGTTAGTGATATAGCGGAAGGGCTGTCGGGTAAGGTTTGCCTCTTTGCGGATGATACCAAAATCTGCAATAAAGTAGACACCCAGGAAGGTGTAGATAACATGAGGAGGGATCTAGCTAAGCTTGAAGAATGGTCTAGAATTTGGCAGCTGGGATTTAATGTTAAAAAATGTAAGGTCATGCATTTGGGCTGCAGCAATCCTAGGGAGCAATACAGCATAGGAGATGAAGTACTTTTGTCCACTAAAGAAGAGCGGGACCTAGGCGTAGTTGTGTCCGATGATCTTAAAGTAGCTAAACAAGTAGAAAAGGCGACGGCAAAAGCTAGAAGGATGCTTGGGTGCATACGGAGAGGAATGGCTAGCAGAAAAAAGGAGGTGATAATGCCTCTGTATAAGTCTTTGGTGCGACCTCATTTGGAGTATGGTGTGCAATTCTGGAGACCGCACCTTCAAAAGGATGTGAACAGGATGGAGTCGGTGCAGAGGGTTGCTACTAAGATGATTAGTAGTCTTCATTATAAAACATATGAGGACAGACTTAAGGATCTTAATATGTACACCTTAGAGGAAAGGCGGGATAGAGGTGATATGATTGAGATGTTTAAATACCTCCGTGGTATAAATGTTCAGGGAGAGAGCCTCTTTCAATTGAAAGCAAGTTCTGCGACGAGGGGACATGGGATGAGGGTGAAGGGAGATAGATTCAGGAGTGATATGCGGAAATATTTCTTTACGGAAAGAGTAGTGGATCCGTGGAATAGTCTCCCAGTGGAGGTGGTAGAGATGAGGACAGTAACTGAATTCAAAAAAGCATGGGACCAACACAGAGGATCTCTAAAGGTAAAAAGTGGACTGTTGTAGTTGTTGTTATGGAAGGACAGACTAGATGGGCCTTGTGGTCTTTTTCTGTCATCATGTTTCTATGTTTCTATGTTTCTACCCCGGGAGGGGGACTCCCCAGGTAGGACTGCACATGGCCAAGGAAGAGAGACCCACATGCCCGGAGGCTCGGGCCCGCTGCCCCAGGGGGGAGGCTCCTTTCTCCCTCCCAGGCAGGGTTTGGAGGCTGGGTGGAGGCAGGGAGAGGCCCTAGGGAGGCCTTGGAGGCCTGCCTTGTACGGTGCTGGAGGAGGCGGGTTCCCCCCTCCACCTCGGGTCCTGGAGGAGGCCTCTACCTCCTCCAGTGAGGATAAGGACGGGGGGTCGGGCCTGCCGTCCTTCCAGCAGCCAGCTAGGGCCCCAGATGAAATCATGGCGGCGGTACAGCAGCTCCGGGGTCTCCAGGAGGAGGCGGCCCAGCTACAAGCTCAGCTCTCCCACCTGGGGAGGAATGGGTGGCCTATAACACCTATAGGAGGGGGGTAAAGCGGGCCCTGAAGGCCAAGAATCAGCAGATAATCTATTTGAAGAGCCAGGGTTGTGGGTCCCTGTCTGAAATATATCATAATTATGATAGGTGGGCTAAACATGGTGTGTCTGCAGTCCAGGGGAGCCCCCAGGGGTAGGTTCAGTGGGTGGCTATCCCCAATCCCGCAGCTTGCCTGTCCCATACCCGATCCCTGTGAGGGGAGAAGAATGTTTGTGGTCCGGAGACCCTTACCTGCAAGCAACAGGTGTCAATGGAAGGAGGGCTATCCCATTCCTGGAGGTTGAGCCGGTGATCCCTGGCTCACTGGATCACTCTTCTCACTCTGGAGCCTGGCCTTTCTCCAGGGATGGTGCAGCTTCCCAGCATTTACGGGCTTCTGTACTGGCCCCTCGTCTGTTGCTCCCTGTGTCCAGCACTGTCGGCTCTGCGTTGGAGGGGGGGTCTGGAGGCATCGATCCCCCCCACCCACAGACATTTTCTGCCGATGTTTCTGCTTCCCTCAAAGCAGCAGCTGAAGAAGCATCTTGCCATCCTGATTGGCAAGGAGTGCCTGCAGATGGTATTCGCGATCCTGAGAAGGCTGTCCCGCTGCAGGCTGCTGTGGTAGGGCTTCCCTCCACCAGCTTGCACTCCAAAGATGGCCGCCGCAAGTCCGATGAGGTCACTTCCGGGTTCTCCCGGAAGTGTACAGACGGCCATTTTCAACCCTCTGCCCTGCCACGGCAGTACCGGCGGCGATCAGCGGGGGCAGTAGGGGATTGGTTCCCGTGCCCCTCTATCAGAGGGGATGTTGCAGAAAAAGAGAAATGTGCAGAGGCTGCTTTCCCACATCGGGGGTCACAGAATGCTGTTGAGGCTCATCGGCTGCCTGTTGCAGCCCAGAAGATTGCTGATGCTATCCAACCTCTGGCTGTGCAAGGAACTTTGGGGGGTTCTGCGTCCTCTCTCCAGGATCCCCAGAGGCAGCAGACTGACCGGTCCCATTGTTCTGAAGTGGCTGTATGGCATTGGGGGGGCGGAGGAGGGGGGACGGAGCAGGGGAAGAAAAAGGGTAAGGGCTGCTGTTCCTTTTTGGCAGTCCCTGGGGGGGGGGGGGCGGAAGAAGGCTATTCCACTGTCCCTGCAACCTGTGTCGGCGAAGCAGGATGCGCAGCTGTCTGTGGTCCCTGCTGGTATGGCCGAGGGGGGCCTGGCTCACAGGGGGGCATCCGCCCTTGCTGCTGGAGCCCTGGCTGCCGGCCAGGATGTTCCGAACCCCTGTGCCACGTCTGGCACCGGCAATAAGGTAGGACCTGGGAGTGACGGGGGGCAGGGCGGCGGAGGTTTGGGGGGATTAGTTCTGGGGGGATCTGCCCTACTGTCTCGGGAGGAGCCTGCCTTATTTCCGGTAGCCTTACAGGGGGTAGCGGACGGTGGGTCGGTGGAGGGTCTGGCGGAAGGAGAGGGGGAGCAGACGACTGGTCTAGTAGTAGGGGAGGCGGTAGTGTTTTGTCCTGATGGGGGGAAGGGTCTGCTATCAGTGGGGTTGGGGGATGGGGTGGTCCCCATGGATCCCGGGAATGGAGGGGAGCGGGGTCCGTCCCCGGTAGTGGTGGCCGAAACCCAGGAACTTTGCGCTGGGTCGGGAACACGGGACGGGGGTTTGGGGGGGCTTTCTGGTCCCCTGGGTGTTACCGAGAATCAGGTCCGTGATGCCATCCAATTGGCTTTAGAGACCCCGACCGGCCCTCCAGGGGCCTTTGCTGCCTTTCGGCAGCAGCAAGATGTGGCAGAAGGGGGTGATCCGGAGGTTCTCGGTGGCACCCAGGGATCCGGAAGGGATAGTATCCCTGACTCTGTTTTGGCGGAGCTGACCCTGCCCAGCCCCCCGGTCGCCCCCTGTACGGCGGTTGCGGATCCTGCAGACCAGCAGCAGGGTCCCCCGCAGGTGGATGCAGGAGAGGAAAGAGGAGAGCAGGGGATGGGAGCTGGGGGGTCAGTTCCCCCCCCCCGTACCTTTGCAGAGGCTCTGAGGGGGTCCGGCACCACTCCGGGGACGTCAGGTGGGGCTGGGGGGAGGGGGGTTCCCAGGGGAATGGTCCTGCAGGAGGGGGAGGAGGTGGGGGAGGGTTCCGAGGGGTAGGGGGTGAGGTCCGACGGCGCAACGTGGCACAGATCCGGTGGGCTGGGGAGGGGCCCCCTCCAGCCAGGGAACAGGTCTTGAGGATAGTCCTTGGGCTGGGGTTTCTCCCGGGAGATCTCTACGCCTTCATCCACATGAACAACACCATTGAATATGATGTTAGTTTCATGCTGAGACGGGGGCTGGAGATATTCTGGGACCGATACCAGCAGCAGAGGGGGCAGGGAGGGTGGGCTGACTTTCGTGTTGTGCCTATCTCTCGCCAGGGGACAGTACCTGTGACCATCCTATCCCAGAATGAGTCGCTCCCAGGGCAGGACATCCAGTTTTGGTTGTCGCGCCATGCGGTGCTCCTCGCACCCCTGGTTAAGGGCGCTGGGCCCCTAGGGGTGTGGGACGGGTCGTGGAAGGGTAGGATCCGTTTGCATGAGGTGGGAAACGTGGTGCAGCACGTGCCCTCGGCCGGTTTCCTCGGTCGGGATCGCATCTTGTGCTATTACCCCGGGCAACCCCGCGAGTGTCACCGCTGTGGCTCATTTCGTCATCTGAGCATGAACTGTCCCGAGCAGGTCTGCACCCATTGTGGTGGACGGGGTCACGCCTCAGCCAGGTGCTTGCTTATTCGGTGTAACCTTTGCGGGGAGTTGGGCCACCCCTTCGCCCGCTGCCCCTCCGCATCACACAATGGACCGGGGGGGGATGCCGTCGCCCCACCTCGGGCTCCTGTGCGGGAGGAGGTTATGGAGGCCCCTCTCCCTCAGGAGGAGACCGAGGGCCCTAGGGTGCAGGAGTCCATCGAGCCGAGGGAGCCACCAGGGGGAGGGGATTCGGGTAGGAAGGAGGAGAGGGTTAATGTGGTGAAGGTTGCTGTGTCACGACAGGATAGTGGGTTGCGGGTGGAGCCACCTCAGGAATGGACCACGGTCCCTTCTAGGGGTGATAAGTCCAAAAGGAAGAAACGGGAGACATCCCCATTGCCGGATGAAGAGCCCGTGTTGGACATCAACCGTTTCGTCTTTTTGGCTGCTGATGCGGCTGAGGCGGATGAGGGCTTGCCTGTGGAGGCAGGGCTTCATGTGCGGCGCTCGGAGCGGTTAGCGGCGGGGGCGGCCCCTCTTCCTCAGTGGCGGCCTCCCAAAATAACGAAGGCGCGCCGCGGTCAGGGTCCTCCAATCAAGGGGGATACTGGTGCCCGACGGGTGAGGGAGGACGGGCGTTTGCCCCCGCAGTTGGGTTCGGGGCCTTCGCAGGAGCCCCCTGCTGACCCGGCCGTCCCGGCCTCCCCCGCGGGGGTGGGCACTGTCTTATTGTTGCAGTCTTTGTCCGGGGAGGGGGGGGCAGCACTGGTGGTGGACCCCACGGAGGAGGTCATTCCTCCGACCCCTGACCCGTTTGTGCCTCCTCATCCCGTGGGGGCTGGGTCTGCCCTCGCGACAGCTTTGCCTGGTGGTCCCGGGGGCGCCAGCACCTTCTGGGGTGACAGGGTCGAGCGGGAGGAGGGGGAGATCCTCGAGGTGGTCAACGTGGACCGGGAGGATTTGCTCCAGCTCGCGGGCTTGTCCTGCAAGCGGGATTCTGGGGATCCCGAGGTTGGTGAGAAGAGGAGGAAAGGGTCACTGCACTTGAAATAGGCATGGCGTGCACTCCTGCGTTCTCGTACGCCACCATCAACGTGGCCAGCATTTTCACGGACCAGGCGCGGGCTTCGGCCTATGACTTTCTTTCCACGAGTGGGCTGGATGTCATCTTCTTGCAGGAGACCAGGCTCACCTCGCTCGCTAGCCTTCATCGGGCGAAGCGGGAGTGGAGGTGGGGTCCTTCGTACTGGTCCCTTGCGGTCCAGCCCTACGCAGGAGTGGCGGTTTTGTTCACGTCAAACCGATTTCAGGTGCAGTACGTGTGGGAACTGGAGCAGGGCCGGTGTTTGCTCTTAGACGGCTACTGCGGGCCCCATCGGTTTCGTTTCATGGTGGTCTACGGCCCCCAGTCTAAGTTGGCGCAGAAGACCCTTTTTCGGGTTATCCGCCCCTACTTACACACCTCCCGTTTGGTGGTCCTCGCCGGGGATTTCAACACCACCACCTTTTTGCAGGACCGAGGGGGGGATCGTTGCCCACCCAGTTACGAGGGCCTCTTTTTGGCCGAGATGACCCGGACGGCTGATCTAGTGGATGTTTTCCACCGGGCCTTTCCTCGGTCGCCGGGGTTCACCTACTACCATGGGACCTGCAGGAGTCGTATCGATCGGATATATGTGAGTGCCCGGGTGGAGTGTTCCCCTCCGCAGTTGCAGGCGGTTGACTTTTCGGACCACCGCGTCCTCTCTGTGTCCTTCCTGGCTAACCACGAGGAGCTCAGCAAGGGTCCTGGCCTGTGGCGACTGAATGTGCAGTTGTTGGCAACATCAGAGGTGGTCCAGGAGTTCTTGGCCTTTCTCGCAGACCAGGAGACCCTGTTGGGTGTTTTTCCTTCCCGTGGCGCCTGGTGGGATGAGGTGAAGACGCGTGCCCGCCAACTCTTCCGTTCCCGGGGTACCTCCATGGCTCGATCCCGCTACCTCACTTACACTGTCCTCCGGAGGTCGCTGGATCGTTTGGTATCCCGAGGGGCAGCGCAGGAGGAGGTGGAAGAGGTGCGAGTCCAGCTCCGTGGCCTGCTTTACGATCGCCATGCCTCCCTATGCTTCGAGGGGGCGGCCGGTGGGGTCGCTGCTCCAGACCCCTTCCTAACTTGCAGGGAGAGGGTTTGGCCTCGGGATGTCATGGCCCTGCGGGGTGAGGACGGTACCATTCATACCTCCCAGGAGGACCTTTTGCGGATGGTGGGGGAATACTTCTCGGACCTGTTTGGGGATCGCCCCGTGGACCTCACCCATATCCGAGAGTACTTGGGCCTTCCCCCAGTGTATTCGGCTGTGGTCCAGGCACAGGTTGATGCACTCGCTGCTCCGATTAAGCAGGTGGAGGTGGAGAGGGCGATTCGTGCCATGCCGTTGGGGAAGGTGCCTGGGCGCGATGGGCTCCCTGTGGAGTTCTATCGCACTTTCATCACCCAGCTGGCCCCCTTCCTGACCTCTCTGTTTCAGGAGATCATGGACACGGGGTTTCTCCCGCGGTCATTTCGCGAGTCTGTCCTGCTGCTGCTCTCCAAGGGGAAGGACGATAGCTCCTTGGACTTTTGGCGGCCGCTCTCTCTTCTGAACGCGGACCGGAAGATTCTGGCCAAGTGTTTGGCCAACCGACTGGTGGAGGTGTCAGGCGTTTTGCTGTCACCTTCCCAGTATTGTTCCGTTCGGGGGAGAGGAGTTCTGGACGCTGTCGCCACAGTCCGGGAGGTGGTGGAGAGAGGCCGGTAACTCCAACGGGACCATTGGTTGGTCTCCTTGGATCAGTCCAAAGCCTTTGATCGAGTCAGTCACCGGTACCTGTGGGTGGTGCTCCAGCACTTCGGCCTCCCTGCAGGTTTCCTCTTCGTCGTGCAGGCGCTGTACCGAGGGGGGGTGAGCTTCCCGTTTATTAACGGGTGGCTCGGACGGCCGTTTGGTGTCGCCTCGGGGGTGCGGCAGGGGTGCCCTTTGAGCCCCCTGCTGTATGTCTTCTCCCTCGACCCCTTCCTCCGGAGATTGTCCTCAGGTGGGTTGCGGGGCCTGGAGGCGCCTGGTGCGCCCCCGGTGACCGTCGTTGCCTACGCTGACGACATCTCAGTTTACGTGGACGGCACTGAAGGGGTAGAGGCCCTGCGGGAGGCCGTGGAGGAGTACTCTGAGGTAGCCCACTCTGTTGTCAACCACAGCAAGTGCCAGACGCTGTGGTTGGGCCCCTCGGAGGCCTCCCCGCCTTCCTGCGCCCCCTTTCCTCCTCCCGTGGGGGAGGTCCGCGTTTTGGGCCTCGTCTTCGGGTCGGAGGACTGTGCGGAGTCCAATTGGGACCGTTGTCTTGAGACTGCACGGTGTCGGGTGCTGCGGTGGAGGGGGTGGAGGTGTATGTACGAGGAGAAGATCAAACTCCTCGGGACGTTTCTGCTTCCTCTCTTTCTGCACGTGGCCACGGTCTTCGTCCTTCCGTCGTCCCGTCAGGTGTCTGTCAGTGCCGTCTTTTTCTGTTTTCTGTGGGGTAACCGCCTGAACCCTGTCCAGCGCAACATCATTTGCCTGGATCAGGCAGAGGGCGGTTTGGGTATGTTGCACCCCCTTGTTTTCCTGTCAGTCCTGTCTATGGCGTTTCACTTAGGTAGGATGCGGGAAGGGGGTGGGGTTTGGTGGGTGGCCTCCTATCGGGAATGGTTCTCCCGCTTCTGGGAGCAGTGGGAGGGGGCGTCCTCGGTCCCACGTGTGCGTCGGAGCGGGGAACAGGCCCCATCGTACGTATTTGCGATGGTGGGGCTCATTCGGCGGTGGGGGGTGACCGACCCGCTCGCCCAGTCCTTGGGGCGGAAAGGATTATATCGGATGGTACTCACCTCCCACTTTCAACCACGGTGGGCCCTGCGGGACTGTCCGGCGGATGTGATGCAGCGGGGCCTTCGGCTGTTGAACTCCCCTCGGCTACCGAAGAAGGTTCGGGATGTGGCCTGGTTGTCTTTCCACGGGCGTTTGTACGTGAGGGACAACCTCAAGTACAGGTCACAGGCCGAGCGGGTCTGTCCGAGGGCCGGGTGTGTAGGGGCAGACGGAGACCATGGACCATTTCCTCCGGCAGTGCCCCTTTAACGTGGAGGCCTGCCGGTTGGTGTCCGCTGCTCTTCACCTGCGCGACCTTTCCCTCCTCACGTATGCGGAGTGGGTGTACGGGGCCTGGTCCTTTCCTCTAAGGCAGGACTCCGGGACCCTCTACCTCGTCATGGCCGTAGTGCGCTACCACCTGTGGCAAGCGCGCTGTCATGTCTCGACCCGGGGGTTGGTCCTGCCCCTCGACGAGGTGGTGCGGGACATTCTGGAGGAAGTGTCCAGTATGGCGCAACGCGAAAGGCGGGTGGTGGAGGCACATCGTTGGGAGCGTCTGTGGCGTCACCTCACCCTCCGCCCCCCGTGAAGGGGAGGGGTTCCCTGGGGTTTTCGTCCTTAGTAGAGGTTTGGGTTTGCTTTGTTTCCCGGGGGGGGGGTGTGACAGAAGGGGGAGGGTTCCCTTCCCTGGGGTTTTGTTCTTTGGTAGGCCTTTGGGGTTGCTTTCCTCCCGGGGGTGGGGGGGTGGGGAGGGGGGGTGCGCTGGTGCTGCAGCGGTTGACCACTTGTCTGCTCTCCCTTTCTCCTTGGGGGTGGGATGTCCCAGCTGTTTTTGGCTTTGTGTACGTCTTTTTTCGTGTTTTGTGCATCCTGTTCCGCTGTCTAGGTTGCAGGGCAGCAATGGTTTGTGTTTATTGTTTGCTTTGTATAATTGGTTTTTGTTGGTGGTGGGATTCTGTTGGGGACGGGCTCAAGGTGCCCTTATGTTTTTGTTTGGGGGGATGGGGGTGGGGAGTTTTGCTGTTGATATATTTGTTTTGTGGGATGGATGGGGAGGGGGCGGGGATCGGGGTGGGGGTGGGAGCTGCGGCTCCCTCTGCAGGGGAGGGGATGGGACAGGGGACTCTGTATTTGGGTGGGTTTGGGGGGGATTTGGGCAGTCCTCAACTAGCGGACATTGCGGACAATTGGACTGGTGGGGGTTGTTGTGAGGGGGAGGGGTTTGGGAATGAATAATGGACAATGTTTGGACTGCTCTGGGGTGTTGTTGCAGGGGGGGGTTGGATCAGGCATGGACAGTGGACCGAGGGGAGGGGGAGGGGGGGATATGGACATTGTATGGACTATTGTGGGTTGATGTTGGGGGAGTGGCACGTATGGTGGTTGCTGGGTTTGGTGGTGGGTTTGGGGAGGTGGGTCACGGGGGGTTAGGATTCTTGTTGTGTACTATGTCGGGGGGGTGGGGGTTTTGGGGGGGGGTGGGACTTGATTGGGGTGATTGTTTTTGCTTTTTGTCTGTTTTTCTGTTGCCTGTCTAAATAAACAAAATTTCCACTCATACCAGCTTGCTCGAGTGTTTTGAATCTGGGGAACACCAGATATAGACTTCTTTGCAAGTCCACAGAATGCCAAACATCCCCGATTCTGTTCCAGAATTCCGGCTCAAAACTGTCAGGCAAGAGATGCTTTCCTTCTCCACTGGGGACGGGACTTCCTATATGCTTTTCCACCCATTCCCCTCATTCCCAAGACTTTATTCAAACTTCAGAGAGACAGAGGCCGTATGATAGTCATAGTTCCACGTTGGCCACGGCAAACGTGGTATCCTCGTCTCTCTCAAACCATGTCTCTGGAGTTGGGAAATGCTCCAGATCTCCTGTCGCAGGAGAACGGATATTTACTGCATCCTAATCCCCAGTCCCTACATCTCAGGGCCTGGTTACTGAAAGCCTAGAATTCCAGGATGTTAACTTTTCTCAAGTAAAGGATATCCTCCTGGCTTCCAGAAAACCCTCCACAAGACGTTCCTATGCTTTTAAGTGGAAAAGGTTCTCTATCTGGTGTTCACAATAGGGACTTAACCCCCTTTTAGTACCTGTAGAGTTGCTACTAGAGTATCTTCTGCAAATATCAACTTCTGGTTTGAAGACCAATTCAGTTAGGGTCCATCTTAGTGCTATTGCTGCTTTTCATAAACCTTTCGATGGACAACCTATTTCCTCTCATCCACGTATATGAAGATTTATGAGAGGCCTACTTTTAACAAAACCTCCCATTAAACCACCACTGGTGGCATGGGATCTAAATCTTGTTGTTGGTCTGCTTATGAAACTGCCCTTTGAACCTTTAGCCACTTCAGACCTAAAGTTTCTTTCATGGAAAGTTATTTTCCTAATTGCCATCAGTTCTGCAAGACACATTAATGAGCTACAGGCGTTAATAGCTGACCCTCCTTATACAAGGTTTCACCATGTTAAGGTAAACCTCAGGATTCATCCTCACTTTCTGCCAAAGGTGGTTTCGCCTTTTCATTGAAACCAGTCGGTTTATCTTCCTATATTCTTCCCTAGGCCTCATGCCTCTAGTGCGGAAAGGAATCTTCACACATTGGATTGTAAAAGAGCCTTGGCTTTTTATCTCTAAAGAACTAAGCCACATAGAAAATCTTCTCAGCTTTTTGTGGCTTTTGACTCTAGTCATTTGGGACTTCCAGTTTCTAAAAGAACTCTGTAAAATTAGATTACAGATTGCATATCCTATACATATCAGAGTAAGGGACTTTCTCTCGAAGGCAATGTCACGGCTCACAATGTGAGAGCAATGGCAGCCTCAACGGCTAACCTTCGTTCTGTCTCTATTGATGACATCTGCAAAGCAGCCACTTGGACTTCGGTACATACCTTCACAGCCCACTATTGCTTAGACAAGGACTCCCATCGGGATGCCTCGTTTGGCCAGGCTGTTATTACATCATCTCTTCCATACTTCCCCTAGGAGTTTGTCTCTACTTCTCTCTTTCTCTACTTCTCTCCTTTGGTCTCAACTATAAACTCAACTGAAGTGAGAGAGGTACAGAGGCGAGAAGGCAGCACACATGTACTGTGGGATGCTCCCAAAAGCGTTCCTATTGGATGCTGGGGAACATTCCCGCACGGGCTCCATCAGTACCGATGATACCCATATGTGACGGCTAAATTCCTGCTGTTCCCGGAGATCACCTGTTACAGGTGAGTTTCTACGCTTTACTTGTTCTATGTATAAAGTTATAAACATTGTTACATGTAATTGTTCTAGTTTATCGTTATGATGTAAACTGCCCCTGATCTCTGGAAGGGGCGATATAAAAATATATGCGAATAAATACATTTAAAAAAGAAACTCTACTAAGTCCCTGGACTTTGTGCTTTGAACTGTGAGTCTCTCTGAAGATGTGTATTGATAATCCCTGATGCAGGAGGTCAGATGAAACATTGCAGAAACTGTTGTATATGCCATATAAGGATAATTTTATAACAGGGTACCATTGGAAGACAGCCCATGTGGTCTTTTTCTGCCATCATGTTTCTATGTTTCTGTTATAAAATAGTGCCTATGTAGGTAATTGTGTAGGTATCTAGTCTGCCCTGTTATATCAACCACTACAATAGTCTCCTTTTTCCCGTTAGAGATCCTCTGTGTTTGTCCCATGCTTTTTTGAATTCAGATTCTGTTGTCATCTATACCACTTCCACTGGGAGACTATTCCATGCATCTACCACTCTTTCTGTAAAGAAATATTTCCGCATATTGAGTCTATCCCCTTTCACCCTCATCCTATGTCCCCTCGCAGCAGAGCTTGCTTTCATTCGAAAGACTCTTCTGTGCACTTATGCTGCGGAGGTATTTAAATGTCTCAATCATATCACCTCTATCCCGCCTTTCTGCTAAAGTATATGCGTATTGAGATCTTTAAGTCTGTCCTCATAAGACCACTAACCATTTTAGTAGCCACTCTCTGTACCAACTCCAACCTGTTTATATCCTTTTGAAGGTGCGGTCTCCAGAATTGCACACAATACTCCAAATGAGGTTGCATCAAAGACTTACACAGAGGCACTATCACCTCTTTTCTTCTGCTGGCCACTCCTCCTTATGCACCCAAGCATCCTTCTAGCTCTTGCCGTCGCCTTTTCTACCTGTTTAGCTAATTTAAAATCATCAGACATAGTCATGCCTAGGTCCCGTTCTTTTGTGGACAGAAGTTCTTCACCCCCCTACCATATCGCTCCCTTGGATTGTTGCAGCCCAAATGCATGACCTTACATTTTTTAACATTAAATCTCATTAATTCTCAAATGCTCGTTAAAGATATAGTTAGTTCAATAAAAGGGTATCACCTACAAGTTACTTAATCCATGTGGATTAACATGACAGTCACAATTCTTTCTTTACCAGACTGTATAGTTTTGCTGTGTTGCTGTATTGTTTTGCTGTGTTGCATGGCATCAGTCGGAACGGTAATATCAGAGTCAGTGTTTTTCTGGTAACATGTTAGACTATCTTACTATGCCTTTCGTTATGAAGGCGTTTTGACAGCATGTCTCACTCAGTAATGTGATGGGTTATCTTTTCCAGTTCTGCTTATAGAATTTGCATTTCTCTGTTTTACCACTTTTTCCTCTGTTCACCTTGAACCATTTTGTCTGTTGTCCACTGTCCTGCACTGCAATTAAACATCTCTTGATATTTGATTTAGGTTCACCTTTTCTTAACCATTCTTTCAACTTTTAATCTACTTGTGGTAACAGAAATAACTGTCAGATCAATATTCAATGTGACATGCACTCAGCAGCTAGGGAACAAAAAGACATTTAGATATTTAAGCTGGGTACAGGGCAATGCTATATACCACATTTAAGCATAAAACAATACTGTTCTTCCCAGAAATCTTTGCCAAATGGATGGCCTGAAGGAGTAGCTGGCTGGGCTATACTACAGTATAAGCCTGCTGGCCAGTAGACATGTAACTAGCCGTCTTTCAGGAAGTCCCATATATGATGTGTTTGTCGCCGTTTCAAATTCAAGTGTCTAATTCATTCATATTATGCTTACATATGTTGTTACATTTTTAAGGTATTAATTACAAAATCCCTTAAATCATTTATCCATTCCTGCTCATTATTTTGCCATATCAATTCATCAGATTAAGTTAGCCAGCATTAAATAAAATCAGCCAGGTAGCACACCCCTGTAAAAGGTCCAGGGGAGAACACTCAGTAGTAAAGGGGCTCTTATAAAATTAGATCATTCCTAAAAGTATGTGTGATGTAAGCTGGTGTGTATTTGTACAGTAGGCAGGGTTTGTTGAGGCATATTTTATAAAGTATGTGCTGACACTGAACAGACAATGTTTCTGCCGTCAATCTAGGTGTAACTGCTGAAGGAATTTTGCTAGAATTTTCTGAAGAGACATAAGTGTCTTCACATCTTTATAAAATAGTCTAAATATAGGTGTCTTCCTCCCTATTGATCTAGGAACCATCTAACTGTAGGCACCAACAAGGTATGGAAGTTTTGCTATTATAGTCATTTATGCATGTAAGAAGCTACTTATGCACTTGAATTACCCCTTGAAACTAGATGCTATTATATAAGTACATCCATAGATAGGCCTGATTCTGAGATGCGACTTGCAGGATTGCACGTCATGGCGGGACGTGCAGCACTGCAAGCCATCCTGCCCCTATTCCCCCTCTGACTCTCCCTGCATGGCTAGAGCAGTAGGACAGGGAGAACGGGGGGGGGGGGCAGGAATGGGTGGAGTCTGGGCAGAGCAGGGGCAGACCGAGGCGGTAGGACATACAGGGCCGATTCCGAAGGTGGAATAAGCAGCACTAACTGGGTGATCGGGGCTGGATCTCCCTCCCCCAGGGCCGAGTATGTGTAGTTCTCCAGGACCAAGCAGGAAGTCAGTCCTCACTTATGGGTGACGTCGGCGCCGACGGAGCCCTCGCGGAGCAATTTTCCCCAGCTTTCAAAGAAAGCCTTTGGGAATTGCAGCGCGCATGCGCGGTCCCCTTCCCGCCCAAGGGTGCCATCTTAGCCAGTCTTCTTTTTTCTGCGGAGCCCTACAGACGTACCCGTCGTGTCCCCGCGAAAAAGTTGATTTTCTTTAGAATTACTCTGTTTTTCCATTCGGTTCGACGCCGGTCTTTTTCCCGCCGGACTCGCGACGCCGGTCACGAGTCCTCTTCTTATTTTTCGGTTTTTCTGACTTAGTCAGTTTTCGTTTCGGTTTTTCCCTGGCAGCCCGGTCCTTTGACCTCGCCGGGGCCCTTTTTCCCCCGATGGCTGCCAGTGGTTTCAAGCGGTGTGGTCAGTGTGACCGAAATATGTCACTAACTGACACACACGACAATTGCCTCCGCTGCCTGGGCCCGGATCATGACGAAATGATCTGTGGGCCTTGTGGCAAACTATCCTCCAAAGCGTTGAGAAGTCGGCGGCATCAGCGGGATAGAATCTTCGCTGACCCCAGCCGTACCCGGACCTCGTCGGAGGCCTCCGCGTCCAGGGGTTCCAGCTCGGACCGTCGCCGGAGTTCCTCCGACAGGGGTTCTCCCTCCGGGGACCATCGACGGAAGGTGAAACCCGCGAGGGCGGTGTCGGTGGACGCTCCTGGCTCCGCGAGGGCCAGGTCGCATAGCCCCGATAGCCGCCCCGGGTCCTTGGAGAAGGAGCACCTCATGAAGCGACCTCGCCTGGAGTCGGAGCTGCCTGCTCGGGTAAGTCCTGTGGTCCTTCTGGACTCGCCTCCACGACAGCCGACGTCGGGCCCGACGCCGTCGGGGCCCGAGTCGGGGGCTGCTGGGTCACCTGAGCTCGGACTCAGGTTGACGGCCTTGGAGAGCAGACTGTCTGCCTTCATGGACCAGCAGCGGGCACTGCTCGCTGGCTTCGCTGGCGCCGCTGCCCCGACCGCCGGGACGTCGACGTCGAAGTCAACCCCGGAGACCGAGCCGATCCTCTAGTCGATGCGAACTCGAGTCGATCCTCGGTCGAGGTCGCCCTCGGCCTCCCGTTCGGGACCGAGGTCGCCGACGCCGACTCCCTCGGCGTCGGGGCGGCAGGCGCCGCGCCCTGCCCGGGCCGACCCCACCGAGTCCTCGTCGGAGTCGGTCTGGGAGTCTGAAGAGGAAGAGTCGCCTGATTCTTTTCGGACTCGGTGTGTCCCCTCGGACTCACCTGATTCCGAACCTCGGAAGCAGTCCCCCCCGGAGGATGCCCGGTTCCCGGACTTCGTCAGGGATATGGCCAAGGCTTTGGCCTTCCCTGCGGATCCCGAGGAGGAGCCTCGAGCCGAAGAGCTCGACGCCCTCCAGTATGACTCTCCCGCCAGGGAACACTTTACTGTACCGGTTCCTCCCATGCTGGAACGGCTACTCTTCCGCATGTGGGAGAGTCCGGCCACCTCGCCAGTCCTGAGCAAGCGGGTCGATTCTATCTATCCAGTCCGCAAGAGCCCTGGCTTCCAGAAAGCACAGCTACCACACCATTCCATGGTAGTGGAATCGGCCATGCATCGTCTTAAGAGCCAGAAGATGCACTCCTCGGTGCCTCCTGGCAGGGAGGCCCGTAACCTGGATGGCCTTGGTAAGAAGTGTTTCCAGGGCTCTATGCTCGCCTGTCGTGTCCAGACCTACCAGCTATACATGGGCATGTATCTCCGAGACCTGGCTAAAGAGCTAGCTGGCTTCTCCGCTGGTTTGTCCGAGGAACCCTTGCGGAGGTTCCTGGCCTTGTCCACTGGCATTCGGGAATGCTCAAAATTCATGTCCCGAGCAGCCTATGATGGCTTTGAAGCCTCGGCTCGAGTGGCCGCAGCCGGCATCGGTGCCCGCCGACAGGCTTGGCTTCAGTCGTCTGACCTTGAGCCCTGGGTGCAGGACAAGTTGGTCGATGTCCCTTGCCGAGGCGAAAACCTCTTTGGTAAGCCCATGGCTGATAAGGCTGCACAAATTGAGACAGAGACTCTCACCAGGACTAGGCTTTCTTGGAAGACCTCCGCCCCTTTCCAGAAAAAGAAGGGCTCGGGAAAGAAGTCCTTTTACCCGAGGAAGGCGACTGCCTACAAACAATACCCCCACTATCAGGCCCCTGCAGCTCCCCAACAGGGCCAGCAGGCCAAGGGACGGGGTAACGGGTCCCGTAGGCAGCAAGCCCCCAAGCCTGCACCACCAGCCCCTGCTCCGCAGGGTGGGGGTTTTTGACTCCTTAAGCATAGCCTCTCCCCCCCCCGCTGGCTCCTCCCAGCACCGGAGGCCGGCTGGTTCACTTCGCCCACAGGTGGTCCAGCATCACCTCAGATGCCTGGGTGCTTCAAGTCGTGCGAGAAGGCTATCTTCTCCACTTCCACCAGGTCCCTCCCTCCTATTTTCCGGGAGAACCTCCACAACCCCCTCTGCACAGGGAATTACTCCTTCAGGAGTTAGCAGGTCTTCTACAGGATCAGGCGGTGGAACCGGTGCCCCACCACCTGAAGGGTCAAGGCTTTTATTCCCGGTATTTTCTAATACCAAAAAGAACAGGAGGCCTCAGACCCATCCTGGACTTGCGCAACCTCAACAAGTTCCTCGTGCGGGAGAAGTTCAAAATGCTTACCCTTGGAATTCTTCTGCCCTACCTCCAGCAGGGAGATTGGCTATGCTCCTTGGATCTAAAGGATGCCTACACGCACATCCTCATCCACCCAAGCCACCGCCAATACCTAAGGTTTGTGGTGGCAGGAAATCATTACCAGTACAGAGTACTGCCCTTTGGCCTGTCCTCCGCACCGCGAGTCTTCACAAAATGTCTCGCGGTGGTGGCGGCCCATCTCCGGCTTCACGGCCTCTATGTCTTTCCGTACCTCGACGACTGGCTCATCAGAGCAGCGTCCGCTCTGGAGGTCACCAACGCCACACGCCGCACGGTGACTCTTCTGCAGCACTTGGGCTTTGTTATAAACTTCGCAAAGTCCACTTTGCTCCCCTCACAGGATCTCGAGTTCATCGGCGCAAGGCTGCACACTCCTCAGGCATGAGCGTACCTGCCGCTCGACAGGGCTCAACGGCTCATGGACCTAGCCGACCGTTTTCGCAGCCAGCCCCTGGTTTCCGCCAGGCGCTTCCTGAGACTACTCGGCCATATGGCTTCCACCGTCCATGTGACCCCCAATGCCCGCCTGAATATGCGGCCTGCTCAATGGTGTCTCCGCCGGCAGTGGCGACAAGCCACAGGCGGCCTAGCAGACCTAGTGCGCGTCTCCGAGCCGCTGATCTTGTCTCTCTGGTGGTGGCTTCAGCGGCCGAACCTGATATTCGGCATGCCTTTCCAGTCACCTCAGCCGGCCCGGGTGCTGACAACAGATGCATCCCTCCTGGGCTGGGGAGCTCATTGCCAAGGGGCACGTACTCAGGGCCTCTGGACCACGTGGGAGTCTGCTCAGCAGATCAACTTCCTGGAGCTCAGGGCGATCCGCCTGGCTCTCAAGGCCTTCTCCCACCTGACTTCTCACCAGTCCGTCCTTGTCCAGACGGACAATCAAGTTGCCATGTTCTACGTGAACAAGCAGGGGGGCACGGGCTCCTTCCTCCTCTGTCGGGAGGCGCAGAAGCTCTGCTCTTGGGCCGTCAGTCACGGCGTTCTCCTCAAGGCAGTTTATCTCCCAGGCCAAGAGAATTGCCTGGCGGACAAACTCAGCAGGATCCTCCAGCCGCACGAGTGGCGTCTGGATCCCTTGGTAGTTCAGAAGCTCTTTCTAAAGTGGGGCCTCCCCACGGTGGATCTCTTTGCCAGTCCTCACAACCGGCAACTTCCTCGCTTCTGCTCTCGTCAGCCACACCCCCTTCGGGTTGCGGCAGACGCTTTTCTACTCTCATGGTCGGGGAGCCTTCTGTATGCTTTCCCTCCCATCCCGCTAGTCTCTCGGACTCTCTTCAAGGTTCTCCGAGACAAAGCCTTCATGATCCTGGTGGCTCCTCGCTGGCCCAGACAGCCGTGGTTTCCACTCCTGCTGCAATTAGCGGTGGAGGATCCGTTCCCTCTGGGGTTTCAACCGGATCTCCTCACTCAGGATCAGGGGTCTCTGCTACACCCCAACCTCAGGTCTCTCAATCTGATGGCCTGGCTGCTGAGAGGGTAGTCCTTGCTCCCCTCCTCCTGCCGGCAGAGGTGGAAGAGGTCGTCCTAGCTTCTCGGCGACCTTCTACTCGAAAATGCTACGCCCTTAAATGGCGTCGCTTTTCCGTTTGGTGTACCCGACAGTCTCAGGATCCCTTCTCCTGCCCGGTGTCGGTGGTCTTGCAGTACTTGCTTTACCTCTCTAATCTGGGACTTAAGTCCAACTCCGTCAAAGTTCACCTCAGTGCTCTTTCAGCACATCATGTGCCGGTGGACGGCAGACCTCTCTCCAACGACCCTCTCGTAGCGAGGTTTCTCCGAGGTCTCCTTCTACTTAAACCACCTCTGCGCCCGCCAGCGCCTGACTGGGACCTGAATGTGGTTTTACAGCGGATCACCTGTCCGCCTTTTGAACCTATGGCTACCTGTTCTCTCCGTTTTCTTTCTTGGAAAACACTGTTCTTGATAGCCCTCACTTCCGCTAGACGCGTAAGTGAATTGCAGGCCCTCGTGTCTGATCCCCCTTACACTCGGTTCTACAAAAATAGGGTAGTCCTACGGACGCACCCAAAATTTCTTCCAAAAGTGGTCTCCCCCTTTCACATCAATCAGGAGGTGGTACTTCCAACCTTCTTTCCCAGACCACACTCCAGCCGAGCTGAAACGGTCCTCCATACCCTGGACTGTAGAAGGGCTTTGAACTTCTACCTTGACCGTATGCGGGAGCACCGTAAAGCTGCTCAGCTTTTTGTGTCTTTTGACCCCAATAAATTGGGGCTCCCGGTCTCCAAGCGTACTCTGTCCATCTGGGTTGCGGACTGTATCTCTTGGGCTTATGGGGCAGCCGGACTCTCCTTGGAAGGTCGAGTCACGGCTCACTGCGTTCGGGCAAAGGCTACGTCAGTGGCTTACCTCCGCTCTGTTCCGCTGGCAGACATCTGCCGGGCCGCTACTTGGTCTTCGAGCCAGACTTTTGCGGTCCATTACTGTCTCGAGAGGGAGTCCCGCAGGGACAGTGCTTTCGGACAGGCAGTCCTCCGTAATCTCTTCGAGGTCTGAGCAACTCCTACCCTCCATCCCGGATGTGGGCTACCGGTGGGTAATAATTCAGCGAAGATTCTTTCCTTCTGTGCTGCTGAGCTAGAGGGAGCTCATTTTTGTGCTTAGGGTCTCCGGTAGCCTTGAGCTTGGGAGTCTCATAAGTGAGGACTGACTTCCTGCTTGGTCCTGGAGAAAGCGTAGTTACTCACCTGTAACAGGTGTTCTCCAGGAGCAGCAGGAATCAGTCCTCACAACCCTCCCTCCTCCCCATGGAGTTGCAATCATCTGCTTTAGTTTTTTGCAAATTTTTATGCTGTCTTTTTAGCTATGTCATCTGTCTGGCTAAGATGGCACCCTTGGGCGGGAAGGGGACCGCGCATGCGCGCTGCAATTCCCAAAGGCTTTCTTTGAAAGCTGGGGAAAATTGCTCCGCGAGGGCTCCGTCGGCGCCGACGTCACCCATAAGTGAGGACTGATTCCTGCTGCTCCTGGAGAACACCTGTTACAGGTGAGTAACTACGCTGTCCCTGCTTCCCGATCCAAGCCCCGGCTGCCCAGTCATGGGTCAGGTGGTGGGAAGGAAGAGGGTTGGCACCACGGGAGCCATTGAAGTCTGTGGGGACGATGTCCCTGCAGGCATGCAGGGGCTCGCCGGGCGGTCCTCAAGCTCAATTCTATATGCTGCGGGAATGTTTTGTGGTACAGAATCAGGTCCTAACAGGCCGTCCTGCTTGGCCAAAACACGTTGAGGTTAATAAAAGAAGAGAATTGTGGATACCTGAAAATCTGCCAGTCTTGGTATCAGCTCTTTTCGTTCTTAGTTGCTTGCTGCAGGTACTTTGTGTTCTGTTTCGTCCGTCCTGCTTGGGGCCATCCGGACAACCCAGACGTGCGCACTTTCACTGTGGGTGTCTGGATGGGCAGAGTTTTGGCAGAACATGGGAAAAGCACACACGTATACATGTAAATCATAACATTTACTCACGTTCTTTAGAAATCTATGCATGGATATTTACACTTGCTCTGTGACTGGTAGATATGAGAGCCCTTTAAATTACAGTGTGGTCTCTGCCACGTAAGCTGCCTACTTTTCTTGATAGATAGCACATAAGTGCTTTCAAGTGGAAAATAGGCATCTCCTTATAAAATTACCCTCCAAGAGGGTAATTTTATAAACTGGCACCTAGTTAGCATGTGTTTTAACATGGTTACTTTATGGCTGTTCTATGAAGTTAAGTATACATGTACTTGACTTTATAAAATGAAGCATAAGGGCGAAAGGACACATGTACCTTAATGTGTGATCACTTGCATTAGCCCTAGAGCTGGTGTAAATGACTGCACTTGCTTTTTGCAATTACGCACACAAATTAAAGAATTTTATAATCTATGGGGTATGTTTACTAAAGAGCATTAAGGTAGCAGTGGTTATCAGCCGTTAATGGCAGCGATGAGGAGTTTTCCATGCAAAAAAGGTTCTGGGCGGGTAGGAGGCTTTCCGGCTGTAAGGGTTGAATGGCCCGCCTAATGTGCACTAACAGGACTCCGGGCGTTAAGGTGGCAAGTGTACATCTTAACACCTGAAAAGGGCTATCACTGTAATTCTGGATACAGGAGCCCCAGTGATAGGTAATGTAATGGTGATGGACATGTGTGAGCTGATTTATCTGACAGATCCATGGCCACCCAACGTGGCAGCCACTAAGTGGCGTGAGCATATGGGAGGCAGCTGTACTGATGCACTGGGGTATGCTCACATAAAATGTTGCAATGTCAGTGAGTGGACCAGGATGGGGAAAATGTGTTCCCTAGCGGAGTCAGAATCAGATGATGTGTGCACCAAAAGGATGATGGAGCAGGAATGGTGACATGCAGATCAGGCACAGGAGAGATGTGTGTGAAAAGTTGAAATGTGGAAGAGAGTATATGTTTTGGCCATGATGTAGCAGCAGGCAGGAGAATATATGACTGCACTTAGTTGGCAGAGGCTGATGGATGGGCTGGAGCAAGGATGACAGTAGATGAGAGGGTGGTATGGGCATGCAGCACTGATGCACCCAAGATGCTATCCCCAATGCATTTGTACTGTGTGGCAAAAACATGTGTCAGTGCCATGTGGAAGGCCTGATAGCAGACATGTTGGTCTCACACCCAACCACCATACAACTCACCAGACAAATGTGCATATAACATCTGGACAGGAGTTGCTCAAACTGGCCAAATGGGGCATGCAAGGATGCAAGATGATCCCTGCAGGTGGCCATCCAAGGAATAGGATGTGTCTGCATATAATGCAGAGATGTGATGGCATAAAAGCTGTACAGTTAGTCATGATGTAATACCTACATCATATTTCACAGGTCTGTTATATCTGTATGTATTTAACTGCCTTGTATTACACTGCTGTGTCAGTGCAGGCAAAGCATTGCACATTGTACTGAAAACCTTTTAACGTATGATTAAAAATAGGGAGTGTGAGAACATGCGGTTTGCTGAGGCAATGGATGATTAAGTGACCTGCCCAAGCTTACAAGGCGTTGTGGTCATTCCATGAAGGCTGTGTCATACATAAAAAGCATCAGTTTAACATTCCAACCTGTTACACAAGGAGTGCTAGTGGGAATTGAACCCTGGTATACTGGTTCCCAAGCCTGTGCCCTGACCATTAGGCTACATCTCTAGTTAGGTGGCAGACATTGAAAGGAGAACATGTCTGATTCCCTACAATGGTCTACAGCAAATCCATAAAGCCATGCACTCGGAAGAGCATGATGGGGAATTGCATGTTTGCAGACCCCCTGGATTGCCAAAAGTTTCTATTTTGGCAGAGATGGGGTTGGGGGCATTTCATGACTGATCCTAAAGGTTATAGGGCTCATTCTGGTGTCACTTTCCTTATGTTTATTAGTAAATTTTCATTAATCCCTTGTATTCTTCAGAATTCTGAAGCAATCTGATTTTGTATGTTTTGTACATTAAGTATCAGCTACTTCTATAAGACCCATACCACTTTCAACTCCTGGAATGTAGAATCTCAGCATACCTTGTTGTTGTTGTTGTTAAGTGCTGTCGAGTCTGAGTCGACTCATGGCGACCCTCTGGATAGCTATTCTAAATTGTGTTCGGTCTTCAGTCAGGCGGCTCATTGTTGACAGAATGGTACCCGTAGCTGCTGTTGTTGTATCAATCCATCTCATTGCTGGCCTTCCTCTTTTGCGTTGACCTTCTATCTTGCCAAGCATGATGTCTTTCTCTAATGATCTCTCTCTTCGCATGATGTGTCCAAAGTATGAAAGTCAAAGTCTTGTCATCTGAGCTTCTAAAGAAAGCTTAGGTTTGATCTCCTCTAGTACCAACTGGTTTGTTCTTCGGGCATTCCATGGTATACACAGTATTTGCCACCAGCACCATAATTCAAAGACATCAATTTTCTTCCTGTCTATCTTTTTCACTGTCCAGCTTTCACATCCATATGATATTGAAAATACCATGGCTTGAACAAGTCAAGTCTTTGTATGAAGAGAGACATCTCTGCTCTTGAGAATCTTATCTAGGTCTTTCATAGCCATTCTGCCAAGAGCAATGCATCGTCTGATTTCTTGACTGCTTGTTGCTTCTTTATTGATAGTTGATCCAAGTAGGTTAAAGTTGTTCACGATTTGAATTTCTTCTCCTTCAACGATGAACCTATTGATTAGTTATCATGATCTTTGTCTTCTTTACATTAAGGTGCAGGCCCATTTTGAGACTGTTCTTTGATTGTGAGAAGCAAATGGTTCAGATCATCTTACTTCTTATGGATTATCTGAAGGGCATGAGGAACATTCTTGTCCTTGCAATTAATTGCAATTTTTATAGTATCAGTCTGCAATACCAAAACTGTCAGAGTGCAAGAATTTCAAGTTGACTGATAACCGCACAGAATAAGATACAAGTTAAGTACTTATTAGTTTACAGTAGTACATTATTTTTTTCTCATTGATTTGTCCTGGACTGTTGCAGTTACTTCTACTTACAAATATTGTTGTGCACCTTTGGTCTCATGTTTTTATGTTAGCCTTCAGTAAATATATGTTTTTAGTTTGGTTTGTTTTTACTTTAAAGGAGATTTCCCTGGTCAAAAGAAAACTAAAAATGTGCCTATACATTGCACAATTTGCATGACCTGTACTTCCTTAGCAGCACTACAATGCAAGAAAAAAAACACAAGGAACACATTATTCTCACAAACATACCCAGCTTACAAAGTAAAGCAGCATTCTCTACTTCATCAGTCCTACAATAGCATTTGCTGACATTTACACATTATACAATACTAATAAAGAGGACTTTGAGGGGATATGTGGTGGTACGGAGGACTGGCACCTTTTTCATTGCCTGCTAAAACTGACCCATGGCCCTCGTGTATTAATGAAAGTGTTTTGCATATGAGTACTGGTACCTTTTTTCTAGGAAAAATGCACTGCTAATAAAACAGTTCAAAGATAGATTTATAGTTAGGAAACGCAGATAGTGGACACCTGGCTAAGATGCCACAACCATGTCATTGAGGAAGGGATCTATCTCACTGATGCACACTGGCATCTCATACAGTACAACAGTACTGGATATCCACAAAGGAGCTAAGTACTTTGGCACATGGAGGGCTGTCTAATGACACTTGCTTCTTATCTCACTCTCTTTTATAAGACAGTATGAAGATAGCCTCTCGGCTCAGCAGTTTCTACCTGCTCCTTTAGGTTTCCAGCACGTTCAGAATAAGGGCTGGGAACTGGTGCCATAATCTAGCATTCCTAAATCCCACAGATTTTTGTTCTTCAATTTTATAGCTTCAACTCACTTAGCCCAGTTACGACAGTGATACTCCTCAGCTAGTGACATGTAAAGGGCTCTAGAACCCTGAAATCATGGACTCTAAATACAGTTCCTAGATGTTGCCATTGCACAGTCAATGGGTCTCCATCTTCCCAAGAAACTATGAACAGTATTTTTGTAGCAGTCCTAGCCCTGGACAACCTGGTTTGCCAAAGACAGGTCTTCCACATGATAGTATAGAACCCCGCCACTGAGCCACAAGGTTAGCCTAGACGGCAGTCCTCCATACCTAACTCTGCTAAATATTCTATGTATTAAATTAGGGGACTTGTATACTAAAATCATATTGAAACCAAAATGTGCCTTAATTGCAATTAGCACACACATTAATTATGTTGTGCACAAACACCATGACATAGGCCATTATATGTGTATTTAGTGCATACACAAGTGTTTTATATTTTAATATGCCCACATATATTAAGCAGGTGCATAGCAGGCGAATGATCTTATTGGTCATAAGCATAGTCCCTATTAGAAACCTCACTTTGGGGGCTTTGGTCTGTGGGCAACCAATTAAAGTGAAAAATAAAATTGCAAGAATCTGAAATAATGACTACCACATCACCAGCAAGAGACAGCCACCGCAAACCTACGTGTGAAGATTTTGATAATTTTTTTCCGTGAAAAATGATTTTCTGCATCATTGAAGAATCATGTCAAATGAGTACATTGAAAAGCCTCATCACATTATAGAGTTGAGCTCTCTCATAGAAGCTCCTTTGTGTCTTTCTCCTTTCATACCCAGAACAGCTGTACTAGAAGTAGTCAGGTGGGTAAGCAAGCATGGATTCTTCCCTATTTCGATCACAACCTGAGTCCTACCAATTAAAAATATGGCAAGCTATTATAAGCACTGTTCCTTTCATCTCTACATCTGATTGAAAGTAAAAATGAGGCACTGAGAACCATTAAAATCAGAGTAGCATCTGACCCACAACTTAAAATGTCCCTTAAATTGGCTAGTATAGTCTGTCACAGCCCTTCCCGGTGGCAGCGTGCTGAAGGGTCAGGGTGGACATTTATTGTTTGTTGAAGCCGGGAACTCTAACTTAGACCAGGTGCATTATGGTCCTTGTAGTTCCCTTCTTTATAAAGAATAGTTGTGTGAGCCTTGTGCTGGGTTAAATATAAGGTTTTATTCCCTTGATGCGCTAAGGTTCTCCAAGAAGACAACAGAATTCACCTTGATTCAGGGTTTTTACCAAAGTATTTACAAAGTCCCAAAACTGTTATAAGAGCTTCACAGTCTTTTCCATTCAAGCAGGTTTTTTCAGTATAAACAGGTTAAATAAACACAAAATCTTCTTCTTTTCAGCTCAACAAAGCAATGACATTTTAGAGCATGTCTTATGCTATGACTCTGAGAGATTCTATACTCGCAGCTACACAGAGAATACAGTCCATAGGATATTCAGGTAGCAATGGTTCTGGTTCTACAAGATCTGTTTGCATATCCTCTTGATCAGATATGGTGTCTGCTAAGCCTGAGCTTCCCTAGGCAAAACTGGTTGTACTTCAGTAGTTCTCTCCAAGACTTTCCAGCCTGGCTGGACCTGGTCTGGCAAACAATGAATATGGCTTTTATCAAGGACCTTCTGCACAGGTTTCCAAAGCTTTCCCCAGCTTTGTTTCTCATATCTATGACTCTCTGGTTTATAAGCCTTTCTAGGACCTGGCACATATTCAGGAAAGGAGGTGTGAATGTACCTTTGTTCTCTGAGACGTGCGTTGCTGGTATTCCCTCTACCAGGCACTCTCCTGCTTACACTGTCTTCCCTGGAGACTTCTTTCTGGAGCTTTTTAGCATGGGCTTGTCCTTCCTGGAAATTGTCCCTTCCTTGTAAGGACTGCAAGCTTAGATGCCTTTCCTTCTGTAGTTGGAGCTTTCCCCTTTCTCGCTCCTTAGTAGCAGGGGTTTCTGTTGCTCTCTGTATTTGTGGTCCTCTCTGCTCCTGTGGTCGTCTCTCTATTCGAGGTCCTCTCTGTATTGGTGATCCTCTCTGTATTGGTGATCCTCTCCTTATTCTCCTGACCGAGCACTGCTTATAAAGCCGTTTCTCTAGTGAGCTTTCTGGCCCTCTACTCATGTGTGTTTGATTAGCTATTACATTATTACAATCTGGGTGTGTCAGCCTACCTTCTGCAGCCTCATGCCTACTCCCTCTAGCTGCACTTCTTGGTAACTGCATTCTCTGTAAATCAGTTTCTTTAAAAGAAAGAGTTTTCTTCTAACTCCATAGCTTCAGTAGTGTCAGCTTCATCACAAGTCATAAGTGCTGTCTCTGTACTCTGATTTTTTTTTCTGAAAACTACTTTTCTAAACCATGCCTAGCTACGTCTAGTCTCCTGCTGACTTTGGGACAGAGAATAATGCAGAACTGTCATCACTTTCATCTCTATAACCACAAAAGCTACAAATGTAAACAATGACTCCGAAAAACAATGTAGCAAACAGCCTTAAAGCATTAGCAAATGTTTAGCAAATAATTAGAATCAATAGACACCAATCCTAAATATATAGGAGCAGTATACAATTTTATTTCAGAATTTATATCTTTTTTCTTAATTCAATCAATGTGCCTTTATAATTTATTGGTATAATCAATTATTACAATCATATACATATCAAAACATACAAAAGACACCAAATTATAAATTATACTCGCTGCCCCCACTCATAGCCACTCCTCACTCACACAGCTATTTTTAAATACTAGGCTGCTATGATATGAATTATGACCAAAAGGTAGAAATGCACATTATAAAATGGAAGTGATTATATAATGCTGCTTCTTGGCTGACTGAAAAAGTCTATGACGAGAGAAGGGAGCAAGGCCAATGCTACCACCATCAATATTGGACAACATCCCTTCTGCCATTTGGTCCTTACAGACTAATATTGGAATACCTGCCTCGGTGAGAGTGATACTCTTGCTTTAGTAGCAGCAACTCAGTAATGTCTCGACAAAAGGAGATTTTGCCATATTTTCTTCTCTTAGTATATGATCAAGCAGAATGTCACACTTATTTGTATCAGGTTTACCACAGTATCAAAAGAGAATTAAATTGACAAAAGTCTTCCTGCAGTGTAAATTGGGAGCTGTGCATCTGAGGCAAGGGACGACTACTACCACTTATCAATTCTATAGCACTGCCACAATACACAGTGCTACACACACACACACACACACACACCAGCTGCTTCTCGTTACAACTTAGTCTATTCAAGACAGACAAATAGGACAAATAAGAGAACTGGGGGCCATAGATTATCATGGGCAAGATTTAAAAACATGGATATGAACAGGAGAATAAGGGGTTAATATTTAAAATTAACCTTAAAAGGAAGGGTTTTTAGACTTGAATAAGCCCAAAGTGGAATCATAATCCACTGAATTAGAAAGTCCATTTGCAGTTGTACAGCTGAGCATGGTGGAAGGAACGAAGCTTGGAGATAGTGACCGCGGGAGAAGGGCACAGATGAGTGACCAGTAAGAGGAATTCCAGAAGAGGGATGTAGGGAAAGAAGAGAGGTAGCGAAGAGCTGCAGAAAGAATTACACATGTAAGTGAATTAGAGAAGCTTGAACTCTATGAGAAAACGGATAAGAAACCAGTTAGGTGACTTGGAAAGAGGAATTGTGAGTGTAGCGGCAACGGCAGATGAGCTGTGCAGCTTTATTTTGAATAGAATGAAGAGGTAGCTCAGTGAGCGGCATGTGACATGCATATTAAAGGTGATAAAAGTGTGGATACGAGTTTTGGTAGTGTGTCCTGAAAGTATGGATTTTGGTGATCTTATAAAGAAACACGTTTTAGTAGCGTGTAAGATATGTACAGAGAAAGAGAAAAAGGAGTCAAATGTTACTTACCCCAAGGTTATGTGGTTGAGGGGAGTGTGCGGATGGCAGTGTTATCCCCTGAAATAAAGAAAGGGAGAGGTGGTTTTAGGGGGAAAGATAATAAATTCTGTATTGGTCATGTTACGTTTCAGATGGTGATGGGACCTCCAGGCTGCAACATCAGACCTTCTAGAGATCTCTTACTATAGCATAAGGGCCTAACAGCAAATGTTTCCCTGCAGAAAATTTGAGTAAATATCACTGCTGGATGACGCAGTCTTTTTTTCAACTTTGTCTTCCAAGAAGCTGCAAACTCTGTTACTAGAAACTGCAAACATATTCAAGATTCTTTTTGATGCTTTTTTGGGACTCTATTACAAAAGCAAAGGTTTTTTCTGGTGTATAATGAATAAAAAGTCCTGTGTGGAGCAGCCTTGCTTGGCATTCATGAAGCTATGTCTGCACCTGTTTATCGTGTTGCTGTTATCTCTTGTAGATGACCTTCATATTTCAGCCACAATACTAATATCTCAACCCTTTAGTCTTCATGCTAACAAGCTAACAGCTGTTTTCGAATAGGATCAGCAGCTTAATTAATTATCCTAAAGGAGGCTTTTCATAGATAGTATGCTGTATGTGTATAAAAGTGTAGCAGTTGATAAAAGGATTATTTTAGAAGCCTTTTTCACAATTTCCAAATGGAAAAGCCAGCATTTACACTTGGGAATGACATCTGTGTATAAATGGTGATTTTAGAAAGGGGGAAATTTAGACATGGATGTATTGGAGCATGGTTAGGGTGTAGCCTGTGTGAGCCAAATATTTGCACGACAATCCCCATTTCATGTAGAGAATGCACTTATATGTCCAAAATCTGTCCACGTTGGGATTTACAGCTGTTTTTTGTGAACGTGCTTGTTTTGGCCAGCTCTTTAGAAGAGGGATTAAGGAGGTTATCCTCCCTTATCTCCCATTATTGCCCCTAGAAAGTGAAAATAAATAAAGATGGTGGAATCTGCAGTTAATTGGCAGCATTTATATATAAAGGTTTGCAAAATGGCCCAAATACACGATTAAACCAACTTCAAAGTGTAATACCAGCACGTATAACGTATAAATTGCCAAGTTTCCGCTGTTTATTTTTCCACATGTAAGTTTGTAAAATGGCCCTCCGTCTCAACATATTGATAAATACATGCACACTCTGGAACAATTTTAGAAAAGTCTCCTTGTTTGGCCTAGTTATGTCTAAACTAGTACTGGAATTGTGTATGTCCAAACCTCAACATCTCAATACCGATCTCCACATACTATCTAAAGTCTGCCTTCACTTGTATTTACTTGTCTGTAGGTAAAGATGTGAGATCAAAGTGAAGGCTTCATACCCTATATGAAAGTCATGTAAAAAGATGTCTACTTCAAAAATTTTAATGAAAGAAAAGAACGGAGTCTGGCCGATGCAAGAGGAGCAATCCATAAGAAGTGGGTTTAGAAAAACAATCAGGGTAGTAAAAACTGAAAAAATGGCCTTATATAGGATAAACTGCTGTTTTCTGCCAGAATCAAAGATTAACCTCTCCCCAGGAGATCCAACTAACCACAGCATGCCTAAATGAGATTTTTTCATTATCACGTATTTTTCATATAACAAAAATCCCTTTTCTTTTAGAATAATGGTTAGGTTACATTTTCTGTAGTACCTATCCTAAGAGATATATAGAATTTGAAAGGTAGGTTAAACTAAACATAAGCACAATAATGGTATGGAAAGAAGTATTTAACAAATCTAAATATATGTATATTTCATTTTAATTTGTTCCTTTTTAACTGATGTTGAATGTATAATCATGATGTCTGATTATATATGCATTCTACTACCTCAGAGTAAAAAGGAGACTAATGTAAGAAGAATATATATAACCCTGGAGTCTGTGGGTACCCACTGATCTGCTTTCTTCTCTGTGGCGAAACCTGGGGCACATGCTTCTCAACTATGTTCTACCATCCTTAGGTCACAAGGTTCCCGGGATGGGGCCAACATGAGCTGGGTGGCCTTTGTCCCATAGTAACATAATATATGACTGCATATAAAGATCAGTATGGTCCATCTAGTCTGCCCAGGAAGGTGGCTAGAGCTGTTGTAAATGCAGCTCCATGCAGGTTACCCCCTCTATTTATTAAAGTATACTATATTTAAGTTTGCTTTGATTTCATCCTCTTTCTACAGTATGATCAAAAGGTCCCTCTGCAGTGAGAAAACCAAAGGCAAACCAACCTGCAAAGAGAGACAGCAACACACCCACGTGACGTGACGATGAAGCGGCAAGGCAGTTTTGCTGAAATTTAGGTATATCACATCCATTGCCTGCCCTTGATCTAGTTTTCTGGTCACCCAGTCAAAAAACTCAATCAAATTTGTTTGGCATGATCTTCCCCTAGTAAAACCATATTGCCTCGGATCATGCAATCCATTGGTTTCCAGAAAGTCCACTATTTATTCTTTCAAGAGTGCCTCCATTGCTTTCTTACCATAGAGGTAAGGCTTACTGGCCTATAGTTTGTCACGTCTTACCTATTGCCATTTTTGTGAAGAGGTACCACATCAGCCCTTCTCCGGTCCTGCAGAACCTCTTGCCTCTCCAAGGATCTATTTAAAATATCCTTTAAAGGCCCTGCTAGAACCTCCTTGAGATCCTTCAGTATCCTGATATGTGTCCTATTCAGTCCCATAGCCTTGTCCACTTTAAGTTTTGCAAGCTGTTCAAAAACATCATCTTCTGTGAATGGTGTGGTATCTACTCCATTCCCATTTGTATATTTTTCAGTCTTATGTGGCCCTTCTCCAGGATTTTCTTTCATGTATATAGAACAGAAGTATTTGTTTAACATGTTCTCTTTTTCAAGGATCATCTTTCTTGCCATTCACACAAACTTCGATAAACTCAGTCCAAGGTGAAAGGCCCACCCCCATGCCGAACCATGCTATTGACCCCCCACTGCCACCACAGTCGCCAGTTCTGTTGAGGGGGAAGAGGGCAGCCCAGCAGCAGTGGTGGCAGTTTAAATGCAGTGGCTTTGTGCCTGCAGCAGGCCATGTGCTTTGGCACACATGGTCTGCCATTCCTGACCCCCCCCCCCCTTCTGACACAGCTTTCTGTCAGAGGGTGGTCAGAAGTGGCAGACGATGTGTGCTGAAGCACCATGCAGTGCCGCCCACCAAGGTCTGCTGCCCTATTAGACTGTCTAGCTTGCCTAGTGGACAGTCTAGCCCTGCCAAAGTGTGTTCTGAACCAAAAGTTTATTGAAGGTCTTTAAGTGGCAACAAAAGATAGTGATTCAACGGAGCTATCAAAATAGCAGTGGCATAATTTACTCTCCGTTTCTAACTCTGTCTTGAGGTAGGAAAAACTCCTTTTAACCTCTCACTTGTAATTACCTCGTATACTGACTCTAGCTTTCTAAATCACTTTCACGCTTTACATCTTCTCCTGGGTTATAGGCTACAGATACAGGTTGCAGATGTTCCTTACTGGGACCAGGTTCTCCTGCGTCTTCTCTGGCAGTCTCTGGATATTGGACACAGATGTGACAGCAGACGTTTCTTTCCCCCATAGAATCCTGGTCCTCTTTGTCTCAGCTTCTGGGGGTTCTCCTCTGAATCCTCTTTGACTTGCTGATCAGTGGAAACCTTGCTCTCTTTATCCCTTAGTATGCTTACACTATACCAGTTTACTGTATAGGCCAGAGGCCAAAGCAACCCATTATATTTCAAGTAGTTCCATAGGCGTCAGAAAGGGGTAGACAACATGTGCCCTGACCCTACCAAGGCCTTGCTGCCGTGATCTCTGGCCTTCCCCCTCCTGGCTTCCCATGGGAACCCAATTTCCCACACGCAGACAGGCATCTTTCCCACCATCATGGGGCTCTTCTGATGCTGGGGGATGGGGATCCCTGTGGGCAGCCCACTATGTGCTGGGTAGCAATAGTGGAAAAGGCTCCTCCTGTCTGCCTGCAGGAGATTGGGTCCCCACGGGCAGACAGGAGGGGAAGTCTGGCGATTGAAGCCTCACTGAGTTCAGCTGGCCAAGGGGCGAAGCATGGCCCCACAACGGGAATGGATTTCCATTGCCTCTGAGTAGTTTCATTCATTGGCTTAGCCAGCCAGAGACCCCTAACTCCTCTCTGGGATGCAGTTGTTCCACTGGCCAAAAATATGCATCTCATTGTACAATGGTTAGCCAGCCAAAGACATGCCCCTTCTTTAGGTTTGGTTTTTAGGAGAACCTGCTTGATATTTGAAAGTGGTATGCAGAAAACTAACCCATTTGGAGAAACTGAGCCCTTGAAAAGTACTGGGTAAAACAAAAAGTCACATTACAATATTTTAGTAGAGTCGCTATATGTACTCCCTGCCCAGCAGAATCTTAAAAGGATCTCTACATTTATTTCATTTTCTTTATTACTTATAGAAGATCATGTCCATTATGCTTTTCTGATGTGTCCTGATTCAGAAAACAATTCAGTGATAAATTCAAGGAAAAATCACAGCATGTGGACAACTCATCTCTACTGAAACTAAATTCCCACATTTATGTGCATTTGGATTGATCTAAAAGGAGTAGAATTTCTCTTTGGTTAACAGTTTTGAACTGAATAAATGAGGTTCTCTGATAAATCTGAATCTTTCAGAACATTTGGTTCCAATTCCGATCTGACAGTTTTGCAACTTAACAGCTGTCTATCTGAAGTTGCAACCTGGTTGAAGGCTAGATCTTTGTTGATTAATAACCAGAACACCAAAGTTTTCTATGCTGGGGAGTTGAATTGTTTCAAAATCCAAGTGAGACTCATGATAGACAGTAAGGTAATCCCCCTTAGGAAGTATTTTTATAATTTTTTATAAAAGGCCTCATAAAAAAAATTCCATGGAATAACCGCGTGCATGTAAGAATGTCCTCTGGCAGGGTTTATTTCTTTATTTAACAGTTTTTCTATCTGCTTTATCCTATGGTCAAAGCGGTTTAGATTGTAATGGAACATTATACATTGAATAAGGAAATTAACTTGGAGATAATAATCAACATTAGCTTAGGTCTGTAAGTCTAGGACATCATTAGTGTCGGGTCTGGTAGAGAAGGGAGAGTGTGGTGGGGGAAACTTGGGAGGGCAGGGGAGATTGAGTAGTTGATTGGTTAAGTTATGTTGACCGGGAAGCAGTCTTTGAATATGTGGTTCTTTAGGACTTTTTGAATGTTAATGTGCCTTGTGGCCCTTAGTTTATCAGGAATAGAGTTCCATAAGTGTGGAGCATAAAGTGAGAAGGCTCTCTTTGAGGTGGTAGAGCTGCTTTTTGTAAATAGCGGTGGAATGTATATCATGCTCCTTGAGCTGGTTCATCGTCTTCTGTTGTCAGATGTGATCTGAAGTAGGGATTGTAGGTATGGCAAGGATAAGGTGTTGAGAATCTTGAAGGCTGTGAGAATGTATTTGAATTTTATGCATTCTAATATTGGTAGCCAGTGAAGTTCTTTGAGTAGGGGTGTTATATGTTCTATTTTTGTGAGTTGAAGAGGGTTCATGCTGCTGTGTTGAGTGCGAGTTAAAGCAGTTGGATGGCTGCTTTTGGTAGGCCTTGAAAGATATTGTAGTAGTGAAATGCAGGAAGATAGTTGCTTGGAGGACTGAGCGAAAGTCGTGATTGGTTAGAAGAGGTTTGAGGTGCTTGATTGTTTTGAGTTTGAAATAAATGTTCCTTTTAATTTTCCGTATGTATGCTGTGAAGGTGAGATGTTGGTCCAGTGTAACTCCTAGGTATCTTATATCCTGTTTCACTTGGATTTGGGTCCCATCGATAGTTATGAAGCTCAGTGGTTTGAAGTTATTGTCCCTGGTGATGAATATGGCCTCTGTCTTCTTGGGTTTTAGGGTCATACTGTGTATTTTGAATCAATCGCTGACCAAGGAGAAGCAGTTTGTTATGGGCATGATAACCAGGTTTGATGTGTTGATAGGTACGCAGATCATTACATCATCAGCGTAGATGTGGTATAGGATGTTGAATGCTTTTATTACAGTGCAGATTGGTTGTAGAAATATGTTTAATATTAACGAAGAGAGGGTGGGGCCTTGTGGGGACTCCTTGAGATTGGGTGAATGGGGTGGATTTTGTAAGGCCTGATCTTACTTGTAACTTTCGGCCTATTAGGTAGGACTTGAACCAGGCGAGGGGTATGTCTGATAGTCTGAGAGTTTGCAGTTACTGGATGATTAGGTTTATTTATTTATTTATTTATTTAACAATCATTTATATACCGCATCTTCCGGAGATCAGTTGCGGTTCACAATAAACAACAATCAACAAAGCAGAGTTTGTTTTACATGTAACATCATATAACCACAAGCAATAATAAGTAAACAGCAAATGTTAAAACTGAACAGCACAGAAAAGTGCAAAACTATATACATTATATAGAGATACACATTATGTAGGGCTTAAGCATTGTGAAAGTACAGTTTCAGCTAGGTAGAGTTGGCTGTTTAGGTCATTGGGTCATCTCAGACAAAAATTGGTTAGCCTTTATCTAAATCTATTGAGGGATGATCTGTATTGTTGTAATGCATTGTAAATAGGTTTTCAATTTTTTACGGAATTCGATGATCTCGGTTAACATTCTTAGATCATCTGGGAGGGAATTCCAGATTGTTGGAGCTGCGTGTGAAAAAGCTCTGTTTGTTAATTTATTTGCTTTTATGAAGTCTTTGGGAGTTTTTAGTTTATTTAATTGTCCTTTTCTTTGAGTAGATTTTGAATGTTCTTTACTGATTAAGTTACTTAGAGTGACTGGGGCCATATCATTTAGAGCTTTAAATGAAGTTATTAATGTTTTGTATACTATCCTGCTTTGTATTGGCAGCCAGTGAAGGGATGGTAGTATTGGTGTTATATGATGATGTGAATGTACTTTTGTTATTATCCTAGCTGCTGCATTTTGTGCAAGTTGAATTCTTTTAATGTTTTGTTTTGTTGTACCTAATAATATTAGATTAGCGAAGTCAAAATGGGGGGGTTATGGTAGCTTGAATTATACTGATAAAATCTTGTATGTATACAAGGGGTCTTAGTTGTTTAAGGATTTTAAGCTTGAAATAAATTTTCTTTGTGGTATTTCTAATATGGGTATTCATTGTAAGATGTTTATCTAGAATAACTCCTAAATATCTTACTTCGTTTTTTATTTTAATTTCTTGGTTTTGAAGTGTTACGTGTGTTGGGGGAGTATAAGATTGATTTTTAGTAACAATTAGCACTTCAGTTTTTGAGTGGTTTATTTGGCGATTATGGGCATTAAGCCAGGATGTGATTTCATTGAAGCAATCTGACAGGAGTTGCATCGGTAAGTTAGGGATCCTGAACGGGATGTACATCATGATATCATCTGCATATAGATGATAGAGTACACCAAATTTTTTAAAGATATTGCAAACTGGTTTTATGTATATATTAAATAGAAGTGCTGATAGCGCTGATCCTTGTGGTAAACCCGTTTCAAGTTTGTATGAAGCAGAAGTTTGATTGCCTAGTCTTACATTTTGGGTTCTATTATTTAGATAAGAGGTGAACCATTTATGAACTGTGGCGTTTATTCCTATTTGTCTCAGGTTGTTAAGCATTATAGTATGGTGAACACTATCAAAAGCTGCTGATATATCAATAAATAAGAGGATGAATGCTTGTTTGTGGTTGTCAATTCCTCTTAATAGAGCATCAATTAAAACTGTAAGTAGTGTTTCCACTCCATGTTTGGGACGAAATCCATATTGTTGTTCATCAAGTGGGTAGGATGAATCTAGGTACTCCTGTGTCTGTATTTGTACAGTTTTTTTCTATTACTTTTGCTAAGAATGGTATACTTGAGATGGGTCTGTATGACTTTGGCAAAGTTTTGTCAAGTGTGCCGTTCTTAAGAATTGGTCTGATTTGTACATGTTTAAGTGTGGGTGGGAGGTGACCTTGGAGTAGCGAGAGATTGACCATGGGGAGTATGAAGGAAAGAAGGATAGGAAGTGTGTTTTTTATCCAGATTACTGGGCAAGGATCAAGGTAAGAGGTAGTGGTGTTGAGATTGAGAATGATATTTTTTAATGATACTTTGGATATAGGGTGAAATTCAGACCATTCGTCTAGCAGATGAAGAGGTTTGTAGATAGAATCTGGAGTCAGGTTGTGTGGGATGGAGTTAAATGCTGCTTTTATGTTTAGAAAGATGAGTATAAATCTAGTTTTGGGTTTGTCTGTGCCCTTGAGTCTAGTTGGGCGGTCATTAAGGGATTCCACTCCATGGTGTGGTCTGATTCCGTATTGTTGGTGTCGAGTGGATGATGTGTTTCTATGTGATCCTGGAGTTGTTAGTATATGATTTTTTCTAGTACTTTGACCCTGAAGGGACGGCTGGCTATAGGCCTGTAAGAGGTTGGGTGGTTGGTTGATGTCGTTCAAAGTCCCTTTCCTTACAGGGCGGATGGAGGCAGTTTTGAGTTTGGGGGAGGGGGGTATCCTTGTTGCTGTGATAGCTGGATGATTTTGAGTATTGTTGGAATGAGCTCTTGTTTTGCTAGTTTGATTCAGCTGACTGGACAAGAGTCGAGTGGTGAGGTGCTAATGTTGATGCTTATGATGATTTTCTCTGGGTAGGCAGGTGTGATTCTATTGAATGAGCTCCATGTGCTCAGATATGTGGTTTCTTGCTGTTCTGTTGTAGTTGCAAGCAAATTGGTGTCATTAGCATGGGCTGAAGTCAGGGTCTGGAAGTAATCACCATCATTTGTGGAGTGAGGTTGATTTTTTTTCAGTTTTGTGTGTTATATCTTTACTTAGTGATTTCACTATGTCAAAGAGCTCTTGTGGGCAATTAAGAGAACTTTGGATTAGCTTTGTGTAGTAGTCTTTCTTTGCTTGGGATGTGGCTGCTTGGTATGTTTGTATTTTGTGTTTGTAAGTGTTGAGACTGTCGCTTGATCTGATGCTTCTCCATTTTCTCTCTGTGATCTAAAGGTTCCACTTCATGTCCCTTAGTAGTGGTGTTACCAGGTTGCTGTTCTTTGTCTAGTGCACTGATTGGATGTAGGTGGTTTCGTTGCAACATCTGCAATAGTTTTATTCCAGTTTTGTATTATGGTGTTATTGTCTCCAGAGGTGTCTTGGAATTTTGGGAGTATGTTTGCTAGAAATTCTTCTTTTTCCAGTTTGTGAAACCTGCGTATGGTGTGTTCCAAGGTGCGTTGTTCAAATTTGTTCATGTTGAGTGGTATGTTGGGGACATCAATAGTGATGTGCGGTGAAATTTGGTGTTCATTGAGTGCATTTCATGGCAGGAAGGTCATGTCGAGGATGACCCCTTTGATGTGGGTGGCTTGATTGATGATTTGGGTGTAGTCCTGGGATTCCATGGCTTCTAGGAAGGTATTTGCTTTGCTTGGTGATATGGAGGCACGATTGAGGTCACCTAGTAGCATGAGTTAGTTTTTGTTTGACTTATTTTTGCAGATTGTTTCTAGGATTGTGTCCAGTTGGTCGGGGGTCAGCGTTTGGAGATTTGTAGGCAATAAGGATACTTATTGTTTCATTTTCTATTGTCAGTGTGTCCAAGTCAGATACCTTTGAGGGGATGCAGAAGTTCAGGTGTTTTCTTGTTAAGATCAGATGCCACCACTGCAGCGTTTAGTCCTTGGGGAGCTGAAGGGGTGATAGTCCTGTGGGTCAAGTTGGTTTAGTAGGACTCTGTCAGTTTCCGTGAACCAGGGCTCTGTTATGTTGAGAATATCAATGTGGTTGTTGATTAGTGTATCTGTAAGGATCTGTATCTTGTTTCTTATAGATTGAGCATTTAGAAGGGTGCATTTTAGAGGGAGGATTTCTCTTACATGCATTGGTGGTGGGGTATATTTGTGTGTGTTTGCAGTTTGATTTGAATGATGCGTTGTGTATGCCTGGTTTTCTTACTATGATAGTTGGGGGGGGTTATAATGAGAGGGTGTGTGTGGATGATTGGTATGTATGCTGGTTTGCATGTTGGGGTTGGGAATGGGGTAGTGGTGAATGTAAGTGTGAAGAGTGAGGAGAGGCATAGTAGAATGGTAAGCAATGTCATATGGGTTGTAAACTACTACCGCTAGCAGTCATTTATATAGTGCTAGTAGGCATACACAGCACTGCACATATACACAGAAGAGATGTTCCCTTCTACAGAGAGCTTACAATCTATTCAAGACAGACAAATAGGACTAGCCAGGGACTGGAGCAGATCATTACGAGAATAGTTAAAACACTTATGGGTGTTAAGCAGGAAATAAAGGGGATCAGGATCCAAAAGTAGCCTCAAAAAGCGGGTTTTAACCTGGATTTGAATAGGAACAGGGATGGAACTTGACATACACACTCAGGTAATCTGTTACAGGAATATGGTACAGCAAGGTGGAATGAATGGAGTCTTGAGATGTCAGTGGAAGAGAAGGGCATAGATAAAAGCAATTTGTCTAATTGGGTGGAGTTTGCAAGGAGGGGTGTAGGTAGAGATAAGAGAAGAGAGGTAATGAGGAGACACAGAATGAATGCACTTCTGATGAATATGCAGAATCAAATAGGGAGCCAGTGAAATGACTTAAGGAGCTAAATGGGCATAGTGGCATTGATGGAAGATTAGGCATGCAGCTAAGATTTTTTTTATTTGGTTTGAAAGGGAGAAACATGATTCAGTGGGAGACCAGCAAGAATCACATTGCAATAGTCTAGACCCACTTAACTTTCTTATGTTTATCCATGCTCATAAATGTAAATGGGTATATTGAGCTGCTATTCTTCAGTATTTATGCGAGCATTTTATAAAGATACATAGCTGCCTATGGACCCCATTCATGAACGTGGGTTGCAGGGCTGCACGTCCTGGCAGGATGTACAGCCCTGCAAGCTGCCTGGACCCTATTCCCCCTCCTGCCCTCTCCACACTTCTTGTGCTGTAAGAAGGGAAGAGACGGCAGGGGGCGGGGTCTGGGCGGGCCAGCCCGGCAGCACATACTGGGCCAATTCAGGTCACGGCCTTGTACGTACTACTGGGCTCTTAGGGACGCAGTGCTTATACCACCTCAGAGGGTCGGGCAGTGGGGATAAGGGGGGCCGGAGCTGCGGATGTCGGGAGCGCCTGAGGGGAGACTTTCCCTGCAGGTGGCAAGGGCACGTCAGGCTGTCCATAGGCCTGATTCTGGCTGCCTCAGAAATGTTTTGTTCTCCCGGACCAGAATTGGGTGCTTAACGGGCCCGTCTTGCCTGGGGCTGTCTGGATAGCCCGGACATGCCCCTATGAAAATTGGGCTCCACGTGTCTTTATAAAATAGATTACAAATAGGCACTAGTCATGTGCAGAGAAAAAGAAAAAAAATTGGTTAGTCTTAATTTAAAAAGAACTTGTGAAGTGGGATTTTAGAAGGGCCATCTAGGAGGAATTTGAGACTACAGGCACCACTTGAAAAATTCAGGGGGAAAGGTGGCATTGAACGGAGGTATGTTGTAAGTACCTTTTGAAATCGCTCCATCTCTGCCTCGAAAGATGCAAATCCCAGCAACCGGGTCTAGAGACAGGCCCGTGCAACTAGCAAGACTGGGTACATGCACAATTTGCAGACCATTTTATAAATGTGGACATCCCTGAAATGCACAGTCACAGAAATAGGTGCATAGACATGCCACCTGGGGTATTTCAGAAGAGGAGCATCTATACTATGATACATGCACGTCCCAGTCAGCCATTTCAGATCTGCAGACTTGTGGTTTGTGGGGTAATAACAGAACGTGATGCAATCCTCAGTCCAGGAAGAAACTGTCTGCTTGGAGGTGGGTTGTCAAGGATTGTTTGGATTGAAGGTTACAAGCAGCTGTGAGGCTTTACGGAGCTGTTGAGTTGCACTCATGTAGAAGAGAAGAGCTAGGCGACAATGCAAGGCCTGTAGAGAATGTTTGAGTGAGTTCATTAGTGCTAATGAGAAGAAGGTGGGAAGCATGATGGATTGATTGACCTGAAAGGCCAAGATGATCTTAGGCAAGAACTTTGGATGAGTCTACAGAAGAACTTTGTTGTGCAACAACTGCATGTAGGGTGGGTAGTGAACGAGTGCTTAGAGTTCACTGAACTGTCTGGCAGAAGTGATAGCCACCAGGAAGGTAGTTTTTCAGGTGAGATGCTTGAGGGAAGCTGACCCCAGAGGTTCAAAGGGTGGCTTTATGAGTTTGGAAAAGACAATATTGAGATCCCATGCTGGAGGCGGTGGCTTCAGCAGGGGCTTGGTGTTCAGCAAAGGCTTGGTTGATGGTTTTTGGGATGCCATAATGATGACTTGGACGTCATCCAGAAGGCTGTTGTGCGGAGCTAGTTGCCATGTTTGCCATGCTTGCCATGCGACCAGAGTGAGTAACAGGAGATTGGTATGAAGTAATCAACCCCCATGCTGCGTGAGGAAAAATGGGTGAGGGTTGAGGGGCAGTGGACCTTTCTGTGTCATGGCCAGGAGATGTGGGTGCCATACTTCTGGGCCACTGCGGAGCTATGCGAATTAGTATGGTATGTTCTGTGCGAGTCTTGAGCAGGATATGGGATATCAGAGGGAAAGGTGGGAATACATACAGTAAGTGGCTTTCCCATGAGATGAGGCTGGGATGGATGGAGCAGAAAAACACATCTGGCATTCTCAGCCTATACAAAAAGGTCCGCTTCTGGCATCCCCCACTGGTGGAAGATGCAAGATATAGTGCTGATATCGATGGACCACTTGTGTGGATTGAGAAGGTGGCTGAGGGAATCAACCAGTTAGTTTTGGGTACCTGGCAGATAGCCAGCCAACAAGGAGGCACCGATGGACTGAGCAAAGAGCCAGAGGTGGGTGGCCTCGTGGCAGAGACAGAGGGAGGCTCCCCCCCCCCCCTTGCTTCTTAATGTAGAACATGGTGATTTGGTTGTCTATCTGCCATCTTTTTGCGGGCCCAGTTTTTGAAGGCATTGAGTGTGTAGAGGACTGCATGTAATTAAAGCAGATTGATGTGCATTAGAGCTTCTGATGGGGACCAGTGTCCCTATGTTTTGAGCTGGAGGACATGTGCACCCAAGCTGAGATGCAAGGTGTGGTCAGAGTGAATTGTTGTGGTGGCTTCAGGAATGGTTGGTTGCCTGTGAGGTTGGAGTGGGTCATCCACCACCAGAGAGACTGTTGCAGATTGTGCTGGTTGGAGCCCCATAGGGGAATACACTTGTGAAGGGATTGAGAATGTTTACTCCAGTTCAATTTGAGGTGCCACTGCACAGGCTGCATATAGAGGCGTGCCAGCAGAATGACATGAACAGATGCCGCCATGTTCCCCAGGAGATGCAGTAGTGTATGAGCTGAGGCACTCCGGAGCCAGGATGTCTTGGTGCTGAGTTGCTGCAGGTCATCTGCTCTATCATTAGACAAATAGGCTTGGCCGTCTCTGGTGTCCAAGCAAGCCCCAGTGAAGTTGAGTACTTGACAGGATTTTCATTTGGATTTTTCGGTGCTGATGATGAAACCCAGTGTCTACAGTAAATGAGCGGTGTGATGAACTAAGGCCAGGGTTTGGTCCTTGGCCGGGTCCAAGATGAGCCAATTGTCTGGATAAGGATAAACATAGTGTCCCTTGTGTCGTAAGTATGCAGACACTACCACTAGGCACTTTGTGAAAACTCACGGAGCAGAAGAGAGACTAAAAGGCATTTTATATTGGTAGTGGCACTGAAGCGAAAGCAAAGTTATTTCCAGTGGTGAGGATGATTTGGGATGTGTGTAAGTCCAGAGAGGCAAGCCAGTCATCCCAGCAGAGCAATGGGAGGATCGTAGCTAGGGAATTCATTTTGAACTTTTCCCATTTTATGTGGAGATTTAGTCTCTGGAGGTCAAGGATGGACCAAAGACTGCCCGACTTCTTGGGAATGAGGAAAAATGGGAGTAGAAGTCTCAATTGTGTTCTTGTGCTGGTCCCACTTCGATGGTGTTGCTCTGAGAAGATTGTTGATCTCTGTCTTCAACAAGGCTAGATGATGTGCAGAAATGTTGCAGGACTGGGGTGGGCAGGATGTAGGGGGCACAGTGAAGTTGATTTTCAAGCCACCCGCAATGATATTGAGAACCCACCTGTCCGTCATGATGGATGACCAAGCCTCCTTGAAATGTTGGATGTGGCTCCACACTGGTAGATAGTCAAAAACTAGGGGCTGGTTTGTCAGGAAGTGTCATAGCAGCCAAAGATTGTTTCTTTTCACACTGCCAAAGATGCTGCCTGTAGTTGGTATTAGGTAGTCACTGAACCAGCATTGTCTAGTATGGCTAGAAACGATGACATAGGTAGAATTGCTGGAAGTATTGGTAGTGATATGCCCATCTGTACTGAGGGTATTGCGGATGACTGGACTGTTGAGAGGTCTCAGGCAATTGGGCCACCAGCTCTCTGACCATGATAGAGTGGTCCTACACCTTGGACATATCCTCTTGGACTTTGGACCTGAAGAGACTGTCGCCCTAGCAGTGGGCATCAGTCAGTTGATCATGGAGATCTTCAGGAAGACCTGAGACTCGAAGCCATGCCAATGGGCATGCAAAGATAGAGGTCACTGTCAATCTGGCCACTGAGTTGTAGGCATTGTAGGTGGCACGGATAATATGATAAAGAGAATCCTGGAGATTTTCTTGGAGTTGGTGTCGATCATCTCCTGCAAGAATGCTGGAGTCTCCCATTTGCAGGAGGAGGACGTGGTAGTAATGGAGAATCTGGAGTTGGTGGGCCAAGATTCACATGGTGAAGATAGCTCTTGGGAAGGACATCTGGCCCACAGGTCTTTTCTTGGCAGGGTCTGAGTGACAGACTTTGTACTTTAGCCTTTTTTAGGACCACCTCTGATGCGAGAGCTATTGGTGTTGGAAGTCCACAGCCGGCAGCACCTTATACTTGAGGTCTAATCAACTTGAAGCAGGGTGCACTGAGGCTGGTGTTTTCCAAATGGAGGCTTGGAGATCCTGCAAGATTAGGGGAAACGGAATAGCCAGCATTTCCTTAGGTGTGCTGCAAGTGCTCAGTATGGATTGGGAATCCTTTTTATGGTAGGAGTCTGGGAATCATGGGAATCATTCAATGCAAGGGCAAGGGCGATCTTATGGGGAAATTTCAGGTAGGAGAAGTCCTCAGGCAGTTCATCCGGAGTTATCAGGTCTGGTGATGGGGGAGCATCATGGTTCTCACCAATGGATGGGTCTGATTCCCAGCGCTGGGAGTAGGGCAAGGACCTGACAGAGTAGATGTTGTCTTTCAGAGGTTCAAGGGCACGCCAGTGAGTCAAGGCAAGAGGTTCATGATAGGCTTGTACAACAGCAGGGGAGGCAGAGGGGCAACCTGGTTATGGGGAGGGAGGTGGTGGAACCTCATGCAGAAGAAATCCCAAGCAGGGCTGTACTGCTGTGAATAAAGCATTGAAGCAATATTAAGAAGGGGTCTTTAGAATTACCTTGTGCTGCCAGAGCCATCAGGGAGAGTACAGGCATGGTAAGAGCCTGAAGTCTGCACTGCTTGGCTAATATTCCCTCAATGTCCTGCAGGTGCTTCATTGCTTTTCTTTTGTGGGCACATGGGTCTTGCGGATTGGCAGAATCCACCAATGGGTTCTTCTGTGCATGTTTAGATTTGGATTTGTGCTTGCTGCCTGCTGTGGGAGGTTCAGCCCTTGGAGAGATGCTGGTAGTTCTGGGTTCGAGGAGGAGAGTGTAGAGCCACGGACCCGGGTTTGAAGGCACTGGCCTGAGTTACGATATGCAGGGGCCAGGAAGGGAGTCTGCCTTCGGCCTCAAGGAGGCCCCTTCTGTCCCTGATCGTGCCTTGTCTGGGCCCGATGGGACTTGGGTGAGCGATGGGCCAGGTGTCATTGTGCAAGAAGTTGTCAAAGTGCTCCTAGGTGAAAAAAACAGCTTTAAATTGAAGAACCACTTGAATGCGATGGGCAGTGCAGTGGCTTGAGGCGGCCGTGGCATGCTCACTTATGCACTTAGTTTCATTTCCTTTGTGTTTGTTTTACACATACAGTATATATATATATTTTTTTCCTTCCTCTGTTTTTGGAGCTCTGGTGAGAAGAGAGAGGCAGCGCAGTGCGGTGAGCCGCACGGTTGGCCAAAGGCTATGTTCATTGTGCGCTTTTTTTTTTTTTCTGAAGCTGTTGGTGGTGGATCTTGCCGCCGCCAAGTACAGAGAAGAGGGAAAGGGATGTAGTAAAGATTAAATTTGAGAATCCCAATGGAGGAGTGGCATGGCTGATTGAAGCTGCAGACAGAAAAGAATGAGGAGAGCGGGGACTTGAGCGGGAAGGCTGATGCATGCTCAGAGAAGTCTAAAAGACCTCTCTGTGCTAGGGGAGAAGCTGGCACACTGGTGCTGTCTCAAACATCGCCAATCAAGTGTGCCTGCATCCCCCTGCTTATCTCCAGAGAAAGTTCCTTTGCTTTACTCTTTCCCTTCGCAATTTGCTTTGCATAATATTATTTCTTAGCTTATGCTATTTCTTGTTTAGAAATCCTTAGGAGTCATTTTTTGTAAAGTCCACTAAGTAGTTAACACACATTTTAGCATGTGGTAAATATCAGCATGGGATTGTGGTAACCGTTACCGTGTGGGCATGAGAGCAATCTCATGCTAATTCCCTCATTAACTGTACGTCAGGCATGAGGCAGGGAAAGGTGGTGTTTAGGGGAAGCGAGCAAGCATGGTGAGCATATTGCAGTTAGCATGCACACCGCACACTCACTGTCGATGTGGCAATTAGTACAGGGGCACCTAATGATACCTCAACGTGTGGCATTTGGTGTATCTGCATTAATGCAATGCCACTGCCACACATTTGAGTACATGTCTGTGTGCCTATTATTCAGAACATGCTGGGCACTCCCAGCAGCACATGACTGTTGTAGTTACTGTGTGCTAGTTTTAGCGTTAAATGCTTGCCAAGTGCAAAGTCATAACAGGCTTTAGTAAAAGTGCCCCTAAATCAGCCGCTTCGGAGGCGCGCCCGCACCTGAGGGCCTCGCCAGAGGGCCCTTTGGCATGGCCCTTAGGCATTGGTCCGGGGCGTCTGTTGCTGAAGGTAGCATTGATGTTATGATTTGGACTGGGTGACATGCTGCTGTTTTGTGGTAACTCGCTGTTCCATGTTCCTCTTCTTCTCTTATCTGTTTAACTGTGTCCTCTTTTCTGTCCTATCATTTAAATGGCGTTCTTTTCTTTTTTTTCTCTTAAATAATATGGTATTGCAAACCGCTCTAATGCCTCTGGCCTGAGCGGTATATCAAATTCAAAATAAACATAACTATAGCTTGCCATCTCTCCTTATTTTCCTTATTTTCTGTCATCATTCACGTTTTTTCCAATGCACCACCTATCTTCTTTGGCTCTTAAAGAGAGTTGATAAACCATGGAAAGTCGGGAGGTATACATGTCAGCTATGTTTGTTTAGACCTGGGATCTCCACAAGTGATGGATGAGAAAATTGTGCTTACCTGAGTGGTGTCTAGCATCACCTCAAGAAGTAAAAAATAAAAAAATTTCACTTGGCATCTTAATTGGCTACATGTATTTTTGTGAAATCTAATACTTATATGTGAACATGGCAACAGACACACATGTAAACTGTAAGACTGGCACACATTTATATGTATCATTGCTTACATGTGTAAAGTCTCAAGTGATGCAAACAGAACGTCGGAATTGAGAGTTGGAGAAGGGCAGAAGCAAACAACCCCATGGCGCAGAAGCTTGAAGATAAGCACCATAGGGCTGTTTACAGTTTATTAGATTTGATATACCTCCACTCGTAATACATATCGACGGTAATGCTGCTGCTGTCAGTTCCAGAGAGGTGCAGTAATGGGCACACCAAGAGGACTGGCGCTCTAGGCAACTGCATAATTTGCCTAATAGTGGTGCCGCTGGCCCTGCTGACAGGTACTTGTGACCTGGATTGGCTGCTGTTGGAAACATTGATACTGGGTTTGATGGACTTTTGGTCTGACCCAGTAAGGCATATCTTATGTTCATAACTTAAAACTCCAGAATGCCTGATGTACATTTCAGGGGATATTTTTCAAACTTTCTGCCTATGTGCAAAATTCATGAATATAATGTCCCTTGTACCTATTTTTTTGAGAAAGTATGAATATACTTTCCTTTGGAAAATTATGATGGGTTCAAAGTATGGCCCTGCTGTTCCAATGTGACCTCTAGGTAACCTCAGTTGTAATGTGTATGAAATATAGTTGCCAGGCCACAGGGAAGGGCTAATACCATCTGTTTAGTTTTCACAGCTGTCTCAGCTGTTCTAACCACCATACAATTTTCCTGCACGTATGCATTTAACCACTGCACAAGAAAGGAGGGCTATGAGCAAAAGACCTAAAAGCCATATATCTGTCCAAGATGCATGCAAAAGCAAAGTGCTCTTAGACAGATAAGGTCTACACACATAGAGGCCAATTCAGATCTGGCCATCTTCGGCTCATCCGGATGTCCAGAACCTGAACAGGCTGAAATTACACCTGATTCTGATCCCGCAAGGGCTACACATCCCCACAAGATAAGAATCGGGTGCACTGAGCCTGGACGTCCAGCCATTTACTGGCTAGCCGATTCTGGTCCCCCGGATGTCCAGCCACTTGCCAGGCTCATGCATGGAGCCACGGTGTTGTGGCATCCTGTTTCCATGGCACCGTGGCCCCATGCAGGAACTGTGATACCCAGCAGACCCCAAAATGATTCTTTTCCCACTGCCCAACCCCCAATCAGGCCTGCCATGGCCAGGAACAGGCTGCAGGAAACACCTGCACTCCCTTACCACCTTTTCACTGCCTGGAGCAAGCGTTCCTGCCATTTACGGGGACGTATGTCACCTCTGAAGTGGAATAAGTGCCCCGTCCAAATAGTTGACTCTGAACGTGCAGGGCCAACCCTGGAGTCAGCCCTGTACATCCGGGATAGGAGTCACACCTACGGCCCATCTTCACTCCTCTCTTGTCCCACCCCCTCCTACTTCCATACAGAGCTCCCCGGGCATCTGTGCTGTACGTGTGGGGAGTTCTGTGGATGGAATTGTCCCCTTGGTGTTTAGTGGGGCTATATGTTCAGCGCGGATATATAGCCCTGCTAAATGCAGGTCAGAATCTACCCCATACTGTCTGGTACAATAAAGTCATTCACATGATGTTACACACCTGGCGTCCATTCATGACTCTGAACTGATGTGTCTCCAATATTGCCCATAAGGTCTTAGATAGTGCTGGGGAGGAGTCTGCTGTCTTGGTACATGTCGGTATCAATGACATAGAAAAATGTGGTAGGGAGGTTCTGGAGGCTAAATTTAGGCTTTTAGGTAGGAAGTTGAAATCCAGAACTTCCAGGGTAGCGTTCTCCAAAATGCTTCCCGTTCCACGTGCAGGACTCAAAAAGCAGGCAGAGCTCCAGAGTCTCAATGCATGGATGAAACAATGGTACAGAGATGAGGGTTTTGGATTTGTTAGGAACTGGGGAACATTCTGGGGAAAGGAGGGGCTCTTCCGAAGGGATGGGCTTTACCTTAACCGGGATGGAACCAGGCTGCTGGCATTAACCTTTAAAAAGGAGATAGAGCAGCTTTATAAACTAGATAATAGGGGAAAGTCGACAGTCACCCAAGAGCGGATGGTTCAGAAGAATGTATCCTTGAAGGATACTACCAAAAGCAGAGAGGTTCCAAAAAAGAGTAAAGTAGCCCAAATGCCCTCGAGTATGGAGCAGACAGAGCTTAAAGATCCCAAATTGCCCATGTCTACCAATAGCCAAATTAATATGAATAAAATACAGTCTATAAAATGCTTGTATGCAAATGCTAGAAGTCTAAAAAATAAGATGGGAGAGTTAGAATATATAGCACTAAATGAGAGGTTAGATATGATTGGAATCTGAGACATGGTGGAAGGAGGACAACCAGTGGGACACTGTGATACCTGCGTACAAACTATATCGTAATGATAGAGTTGATCAAATTGGTGGAGGGGTTGCGCTCTATGTTAGAGAGGGCATTGAGTCAAAAAGGATTAAAGTTTTGCAGGAAACAAAATTTGCTATAGAATCTCTATGGATTGAAATTCCATGTAAAAAGGGGAAGGCGATGGCAGTGGGGGTGTACTATCGACCGCCTGGCCACAATGAAAATATGGATGATGAAATGCTCAAAGAAATCAAGGAAGCTAACAAAAGTTACAGCGCAGTAATAATAATGGGTGATTTCAATTACCCCGGTATCGACTGGGTCAGTGTCACGGCAGGACATGCTAGGGAGATAAAGTTCCTAGATGACATAAATGACTGCTTCTTGGAGCAGCTGGTTCATGAACCGACCAGAGGGGAAGCCATATTAGACCTAGTCCTTAGTGGAACACCAGATCTAGTGCAAGAGATAAGGGTGTTGGGGCCACTTGGCAATAGTGATCAAAACATGATCGTCTTTGATTTAATTAGTGGAGGAGGGATAGTAAGGAAATCAATAGTACTACCTTTTAACTTTCGAAAGGGAGACTATGATAAAATGAGGAAAATAGTTAAGAAAAAACTAAAAGGAGCAGTTGCAAAGGTTAAAGACTTACATCAAGCTTGGTTGTTGTTGAAAAATACTATCTTGGAAGCCCAGACCAGCTGTATTCAACGCTTTAAGAAAAGTGGAAGTCCAAAAAACTGCCAGCATGGTTTTAAGGTGAGGTCAGAGAGGCTGTTGTTGCCAAAAAAGCATCTTTCAGGAAATGGAAAAAGAGCCAAACGACGAAACCTGGAAACAGCACAAGCACTGGCAAGTCAAATGCAAGGCTTTGATAAAGCAGGCAAAGGGAGAATTTGAGAAGAAGCTTGCTGCGGAAGCAAAAACGCGAAATAAAGATTTTTTAAAGTACATTCGTAGCAAAAAACCTGTGAGAGAGTCAGTTGGTCCATTAGATGATAGAGGAGTTAAAGGGGCACTAAGAGGTGACAAGGCGATAGCGGAGAGACTGAATGAATTCTTTGCTTCGATCTTTACTGAGGAAGATGTAGGGATGTTACCCATGACTGAAGTGGTATTTAAAGGTGCGGAGGAATTGAAGGAAATATCGATACATCGGGAAGATGTATTACAACTATTAGATAAACTGAAGAGTAGCAAATCACCTGGGCCGGATGATATACATCCAAGGGTGTTGAAAGAACTGAAATATGAGATTGCAGACCTGCTATTAGTAATCTGTGAACTATCATTAAAATCATCTCTAATACCTGAAGATTGGAGGATCGCCAATGTTACACCAGTTTTTAAAAAGGGTTCCAGGGGTGATCCAGGAATCTACAGACCAGTGAGCCTACGTCAGTACCGGGAAAAATGATAGAAACCATCATAAAGAATAAAATTACTCAGCATGTAGATAGTCATGGCCTTATGGGAGACAGCCAACATGGCTTTAGGCAAGGAAGATCTCATCTTACTAATCTGTTATGTTTTTTTGAAAGTGTGAATAAACAGGTGGACAAAGGTGAGTCGGTTGATATAGTGTATCTGGACTTTCAGAAAGCCTTTGACAAGATCCCTCATCAGAGACTTTTGGCAAAACTAAAGAGTCATGGGATAGGAGGCAGTGTACTACTCTGGATCAAGAACTGGTTAAAAGATAGAAAGCAGAGGGTTGGGCTAAATGGCCAATTTTCCCAATGGAGAAAGGTGAATAGTGTTGTACCCCAGGGATCTGTGCTGGGTCCGCTGCTTTTTGACATATTCATAAATGACCTGGAAAAGGGAATAACGAGTGAGATTATCAAATTTTCAGATGACACAAAACTATTTAAAGTTGTTAAAACCCAAGAGGATTGTGGAAAATTGCAAGAGGATCTTGATAAATTGGAAGACTGGGCATCAGAATGGCAGATGAAATTTAATGTGGACAAGTGCAAAGTTATGCACCTAGGGAAGAACAACCCAAACTATGGTTACACGATGCAAGGTTCCACATTAGGAACCACCACCCAGGAAAAAGATTTAGGCGTCATTATGGATAACATGTTAAAACCATCAACCCAGTGTGCAGCGGCGGCCAAGAGAGCAAATAGAATGCTAGGTATTGAAAGGAATGGAAAATAAAACAAAGGATATTATAATGCCTCTATATCGTTCCACGGTGAGACCGCACCTTGAATATTGTGTGCAATTCTGGTCGCCGTATCTTAAAAAGGATATAGCATTATTAGAAAAGGTTCAGAGAAGAGCCACCAAAATGGTAAAGGGGATGGAAGGATACTCCTACGAAGAAAGGCTAAAAAGGTTAGGGCTCTTTAACTTGGAAAAGAGACGACTGAGGGGAGATATGATAGAAGTCTATAAATTAATGAACGGAGTGGAACGGTTAAACGTAAATCGATTGTTTACGTTATCAGAATATAGAAAGACTAGCGGACATGCAATGAAGCTACAGGGTAAACTATTTAAGACTAATAAAAGAAAATATTTTTTCACTAAACGTGTAATCAAACTCTGGAATTTGTTACCGGAGGATGTAGTAAAGGCTGTTAGTGTAGTTGGGTTTAAAAAAGGTTTGGACAAGTTCCTGGAGGAAAGGTCCATAAACCATTAATAAGAAGGGACCCAGGATATCAATGCTTGACCCAGTACAAGCATTGTGGAACCCATGTCTTTTGGGGAAACTGCTAGGTACGTATGACCTAGATTGGCCACTGTTGGAAACAGGATACTGGGCTTGATGGACCGTGGTCTGACCCAGTATGGCATAGCTTATGTTCTTATGTTCTTATATGGAGCAAGTAAGGATGTGGTATGATCTGTGCAAGTGGGTATCCCAAGAGTGTGAAGTGCCTGCATGTACTGCGATTCTTTTTAACATCTTTGTTAGTGATATAGCGGAAGGGCTTTCAGGTAAGGTTTGCCTCTTTGCGGATGATACCAAAATCTGCAATAGAGTAGACACCCAGGAAGGGGTAGATAATATGAGGAGGGATCTAGCTAAGCTTGAAGAATGGTCTAGAATTTGGCAGCTGGGATTTAATGTTAAAAAATGTAAGGTCATGCATTTGGCCTGCAGCAATCCAAGGAACAATATAGTAGAGGGGGTGAAGTACTTTTGTCCACTAAAGAAGAGTGGGAACTAGGCGTCGTCGTGTCTGGTGATCTTAATGTAGCTAAACAGGTAGAAAAGGCGACGGCAAAAGCTAGAAGGATGCTTGGTTGCATACGGAGAGGAATGGCTAGCAGAAAAAAGGAGGTGATAATGCTTCTGTATAAGTCTTTGGTGCGACCTCATTTGGAGTATAGTGTGCAGTTCTGGAGACTGCACCTTCAATAGGATGTGAACAGGATGGAGTCTGTGCAGAGGGTGGCTACTAAAATGATTAGTGGTCTTCATTATAAAGCATATGAGGACAGACTGAAGAATCTTAATATGTACACCTTAGAGGAAAGGCGGGATAGAGGTGATATGATTGAGATGTTTAAATACCTCCGTGGCATAAAATGTTCAGGGAGAGAGCCTCTTTCAATTGAAAGCAAGTTCTGCTACGAGGGGACATGGGATGAGGGTGAAGGGAGATAGATTCAGGAGTGATATGTGGAAATATTTCTTTACGGAAAGAGTAGTGGATCCATGGAATAGTCTCCCAGTGGAGGTGGTAGAGATGAGGACAGTAACTAAATTCAAAAAAAGCATGGGACAAACAGAGGATCTCTAAAGGTAAAAAGGGGACTGTTGTAGTTGTTATGGAAGGACAGACTAGATAGGCCATGTGGTCTTTTTCTTTTGTCATATTTCTGTGTTTCTATGTTTCTATATGATGGAGCAAATGATGTTCGTTAGTGTTATCATGACAGTTTTTAATCATGCACAACTCGTGTCATGCATCTACAGAGTCAAGTGGTCAAATAGAATGACCCTTTGCAATGTGCTGCAGCAGAGGCAATAAAGTCATGCTGTTGGATCACTATGATTGTAATGTGCATGCTTGCAGAGCCAATGTGCAGAACACATTAAAATGAATAATACTAACAAAAACATATGCCCTCAAGTCAATACTGATTTCTGTTAACCCCACAGCTCCTTGGTTTCTTGGTAGTGTGATCAGAAATATAGCGGCAAGGTTACGAGGTAATGGAGAGTAAAGTGACTTTTCCAAGACCACAAGTCGGATTTGAACCCTGGTCTGTTCCTTACTGAACCAGTGCTCTAACCATACTAACCATACAGCTCCACATACTTTTCTATAGTACTCTCTAGAATGCATCAGTCTACAGGCTCCTGCCTGCAATGGCCTAAACCCTGGACATCATGCAACCTGGCAGGCACATTCTGAGAAAATTATAAACCATACCTAGGGCATGCCTGCACATGTACACATGCAGTATAGATTTCACTGGACACTCAGTGCTGCAGCTTCAAACAGACACACAGCAGCAGTAGTGATCTTCTGTGCAAAGACCGAGTCACCTGTAAGAGCAAGATACCCTTCCCTCCAAAGTACTGTACCTCTGAAGCCAAACAACATTTGCACACACAGGTCTGCTGGGCTGCAGTGTTGCAGTGATCTCTGAGACAGCACAAATGCAGGGCAGGCATTCCCTTGTGACCTGCTGTATACTACAAGATAGGTATGTTTGCACATACACCAAATGCAAGATGGTCCATCCCAGACCATCCTGCCATCTTGGGGTGGTCATGCACCCTTGCTCCCTCATCGTACAAGACATGCAGGTACTGGTCAATGCTCCAGTGATCCAAGTTGCCACTATGGCTGTAATGTGGGCAATGTGTGCTGGTATTGGTTAGCCCCTTTATTTCCCAGGAGTTACCTCACCATCTGAGCACATATATACTACATTTTATCCAATGAAGAGTGCAGCAATCCATCACATCAGCCATGGAATGTGCAGCAACAATGTGTGCTTCATGGACATAACAGCCACCACATGTGCAAATGAACTTTTCCACTATATACCCTAAATGAGAAGAAGGGGGACACATCACCTGGTCCCCAGACCATGCACTACAATAGATGGCCTTTCCGGGTTTTGAAGCAGATCAGTTCTACTGCTAGAATATTGCAGGTGTTGAGTTAGGTATGTCTTGCTAAACGCCTTGTACCCTGTACAATTGCAGTAGGTTGGAGTAGCATGTCACATCTGACCCCTCTGTCCCCGCTGGCCAGGGACTTTCATGTAGCACCACATGTTATGCTCTAGGACTCAGGCAACTGTTTTCAAGGAACCTAAATGCAGTGAGTGGTACCTAGGCAGGAAGGAGGGGTCTGATACCAATCAGCGCAGCCTGCCAAAACTATAACCATCAGCAGGGTACAGGCAGCACAGGAAAGCGGATCTTCCCTCTTTCAGTGAAATTGATTCAGCTGGATTCATCACAGCCAGCCTGCAGATGTTGCGCAACACTGGATTGTGTCAGCCACCTACACACTATCTGTGCCAGGTTGGCCAGTTACCACTGCAGGTACATATAGCCATGATGAGGATCTTGGCTCTCTACAAATAGCATGGTCATGCTGCAGCCTGGCCAGTGACTGCAATGCCATATAGAAAAAACAGCATCCTTGTCACTGCAGCTAACTCCTATATAGCACTATATGGATAAATAGTTGTGACATGGTCATAGTGAGGGTGGCCTCTCAGCATGAACAGCTGTGTGCAGTCAGGACATGCTCATGCCAGACCCATGTTTTGATAGCTCAGCCATTTATCTAACCTCTGACTCATATACATCCACTGCAACCTTCCCTTTTGTGGACAGTACCCAGAACCCTCTGCTCCTCATTTGTGTACCCTTTGTTTGAACATAGAGACAGCTAATATAATGGCAAGAGAACTGAAAACTGGCCCAGAGACAGGCTTAGAGTGCATGTTGGCCACAGTGGCTTATGTACACTCGCATACCAGAGGACTGTGTCCCCCTACACAGCTTTTGGCAGTGAGCATTGAATATAGTGGCATGTTCTTACTTCTATATCATGTCCCTGGCCATAGACACTGCAAAAATGGCCAGTGCAGCACATATGCGCTCCTATACTTTGTACATCAGTCCACCCCCCACCAAGAGCATGTGGAAGCATGGCAGGATGGACATGAGGATAGATGTTGGTACAGTTTATTTATTTATTATTTATTTATTACAGTTTCTTATATACCGCGCTATTTAGAATCAGCGCGGTTTACATCATAACAAAACGACCATAACGACAAACTGTCAGGTTTTACATTGAACAGGAGTACAAACTTGGATAACTGGGTTAACTATATACATAAACTATCTACAGTGCAGTGTGAGGGCATTTCTAGATTGGGTCATTTCTTGGAGGGGATATCTAGTTCAGTTGCTGTCTGGGAAATATTGGCAGAAAAGGTATGTTTTGAGAGCCTTCCTGAACTGATATAGATTGGTAATGGCTCTAATGTCAGGGGGTAGGGTGTTCCAGCATTTTGGTACATAAAAACTGAATGCCCTGTTTGTGGTGTTCGTGTTGGACTTTGTTGAAGCCTTTGGTATTGCTAGCAAGTTTACAGCTGATGTTCTTCTTGCTCTGTTGGGGGGGACCATGTGGATTAGATTCATGAGTGAGAGGGATGAGGTGCCTTTGATTGCCTTAAATGCTAATACAAGGGATTTGAAGGTGATTCTCCCGTGAATTGGTAGCCAGTGTAGCTGTTTGAGAATAGGAGTCACGTGGTCGTTTCTGGATGCGCCGTAGAGGACCCTAGCTGCGGCATTCATGGCCAACTGTAAGGGGGTTAGTGTGGATTGGGGGAGACCTTGTAGGATGGCATTTGCAAAGTCAAAATGCGGCAGGATCAGCGCTTGATATATGGTACGGAAATCGTCTGGGTCCAGCAGGGAGCGTAGGTGTTTGAGGGAACGGATTTTGAAGTAGATGGCTTTGACTACGCTGCTTATGTGGCGTCTCATGTCTAGATGTTGGTCCAGGGTAACTCCCAAATATTTTATTGCATCTTTAGTTTGCAAATCAGCTTCCTTGACACTGACGTGGGATGGGGGCGTAAAGTTGGAGTCTCTGGAGATGAAAAGGACCTCTGTTTTTTTATGCTGGATACGTAGGTTCTGTGTCTGGAGCCATGTTGAAACTGCATTGAAACAATCTGTGAGTGGGGTCAGGTCCATGTGGGTTGTGGAGAAAGGCATGTATAAAAGAATGTCATCTGCATATATCATGCAGTTTACGTTGAATGATCTTATGATATTGCATATGGGCTGCATGTAGATATTGAAGAGTAAGGAGGATAATGAGGATCCTTGAGGTACCCCTTGTTTTTGATGGAAGTGGCTAGACTCTTCTGATCCAGACTTCACATATTGCCATCTATCGTCCAGATAAGACTTGCACCATTTTAGTGCCTTGTTGCAGACACCCTTTTCTTTTAGTCTTCCCAGGAGGATTTCGTGACTCACGGAGTCAAAAGCCGCGGCGATGTCTAGGAAAATGAGGACAAAACCTTGATGGATGTTGTCAATTCCTGTGATGATATTGTTGATTAGACCAGTGAGTAGTGTCTCAACCCCATGATGTTCTCTGAACCCATGTTGGCAGTTATCTAAGGGAGCAACAGAGTCTATGTGATCTTGAATTTGCCGTTGTGCTTCCTTCTCAATTATTTTGGCTAAGATGGGGATGCTAGCTATTGGTCGATAGGAGTCCACCCTTTGGGGGTCCAGTTTGGGGTTTTTCAGTAATGGTCTAATGGAAGTCTGCTTGAGTGAAGTGGGAAAATAACCTGTTGTAAAGGAGAGTTTCATTATATTTGCGATGACAGGACTGAGCACATCACGTAGTTCCTTGATCCAAAAAGCTGGACATGGGTCGGTCTGTGCAGTGGAGGTGTTGAGTGATGCTATGGTGTTCTCAATACATTTATTGGATGGTGTGGAAAAAAAGTTAAGTGGAGAGAGGTCCGCCGGTTCTTGATATTGGACTGCTGTGACCTTGTTAGTTTGTACAATCTTGGATTGCAGATAATCAGCGAAATCTTGTGGGTGTATGTTGATGTGTTGCTCGGGTGATGGTTCCTTTGAGAGGGATTTGACCAAATTGAAGAGGTCACAAGGTTTATTCAATGATCTCTTTAGGGTGTCAGTGTGATATTGTCTCATTCTGATAGAGATTGTTCCTCGATGTATTGCAAGGTGGGTTAGGTATGCGGTCTGATCTTCTGGTGAGCGTGATCGGCGCCATCGGCGTTCGAGTCTACGTAGTTGCATGAGGGAAGCGCGTAGGTCAGGAGAGAACCATGGGGTGGATTTTCTTTTCGCTCTTGCTGTATTTTTAGGGTTTGGGTGTTGTGAGATGGCAAGCAGGCTGGAATTCCAGTGAGAGATTAGTTCATCAAGGTCAGGTGTTGTTTTGTTGATGAGTGATGGGGTCTCCGAAAGGATGAGTTCCCTATCGAAGGGGCGGAAGCATCTAGTGGAAGTTCGAGAGGTGATGTTCTTGGGTTGGCTTCTGTTCAGCTGGTCATTGTTGCTGGGAATCTGGATAATGATCAATTTGTGGTCGGACCAGGGTACATCCACGACTGATGTTGGCAGATTGTGGCTTTTGTCCTTGACTGGATGTGGCATAAAAACCAAATCCAGAATGTTCCCTTTTGTATGTGTGGGTTCATTTATGATTTGTTTGAGACCGAGGTCTTCCATTGCATCAAGGAACGCATTTGCGTGGTTTTGGTGTAGCGATGGGAGATTGAAATCACCCATTATCCAATTAGGTTTGTTGGGAGTGCGGGTGTTAGCTGCAAGGTCAATGATGGTTGGAAGGTCAACTGGAGAAGTAGATGGTGTTCTATATAACAGGGTAAGGGAGAATTGTTGGTTAGCAACAGAGAGAGTGTCCAGGCTGTTTGTGCTAGAAGAGTCCACAATCTGGAAGTTGAGGTCTGATTTGGAGATTATGAGCACCCCTCCTCCTTTTTTGTTTTCCCTATGTTTCGTGTGTATGGAAAAATTGGGGGGAAGGAGTTGATTGAGGAGGACGTTGTCTTCTGGTGATAGCCATGTTTCTGTGATCATGAGGATCTCAAGGTCATAGAAGGAGATTGTGTCAAGGACAACAGGCCATTTTTTGCGGATGGAACGTGCGTTAATGATGGCACATTTTAGGGGTCGGCATCTACAAGGTTTTTCCTGGTTGGGTGTATTGGATAGCTGGAGTGCTACATGTATCAGGTGGGAGTGGCGTGGGTAGGTGTTACTTTCTGTGTTGAAGTAAGGGGGACTATTCCATCTTTTGCCATGGTTATTCAGGATTGCAATCCTGCCATGTGGTATGTAGAGAGATTGGGAGGTTCCAAGCCAGTGGGTGAGGAGGTAGAGGCTAAGAATGACAGCGACCTGGAGGGCCATTCTGAGGGTTTGGATTGTGTGTGAGACACTGTAGAGGAGTAATTATATGAGAGCGCACAATAGAGCAGGTACAGTTTACATGCAAGATATTGACTAACTTTACAGAGAGAATGCAGTATTGCAGTAATGTGAACACAGTTGCTGGCTATACATACACTGCCATCCACAACCTCTTTGTACTCTAACAATATCCTTGTGGCTGACCCATTTAGCACCTGTGCAGAGTGGGTGAGGCTGTCGTGCAGAGCCTCTGATGTGAAAACATGCAGAGGCTGGGTAGGCTCGCAGAGCTGCTATGTATCTGAACTGAGCCTCTGGCCGGCAATGCCACCTACTAGGGGCACATTCAAGATAGGTATAGGACTGTTTCCTCCCCCACCTCCACTCCATTATTCACATCCAGGCACTGCCTTCCTATATGGTGCCAGGCAATGCAGAGACCAGCATGACATCCTGTGGCACATTGCTTCTGCTGGAATTGTGCATGCACCATGCAAAGGTCAATATCCCACTGTCACAATCAGCAAACCAATGCATGCCGCCTCTGTAAACATAAAGCCGGTTGTGGTTATGGAGTGGTACATAATGTCATGCTGACAGCTGTGGTCACTGATTAGTAGACAGTGTTGAGATAGTGTACATTTTATGCACATGTGCCTAACACGGACATGCCGACATGCCTGTATGTGCATATTGTGCATGGAGCTAAGAGACCCCCAGATCGCACTCTGTGACTGCAGCTTTGGACAAGGGCAAGGTGCATGCAACTACATGGCAGAATCTTTCCTGTCCAACCAACTCAGTGACGCCATTGGACACTCACAGAGGCCTACATGAGCCTAGCTCCCAATAGACTACAGCTGCACCAAGGGGGCTGACTGTTGCTGCAGGTAGAGCTATTATGGCATTTACCAATAATCAGGCCTTTTATCTGTGCAGACAGGTGTGTCCTGAGGCCAGGAGAGAGACACACACTCTCTCTCTCTCTCTCTCTCTCTCTCTCTGGTGAGACAATGCCTTCCCCAGTTCACTCCAGCAAAACCAGCAGACGATATGGGAACTGAATAGCAGTGCCATGTTGGGAGGTAAGTATAGGGACATGCTGTAGGGATGGGACTTGAGGATGGTGTTACTGGGAATGCATTTGTGTATATCAGCTTTGAGGAAAAGATGTGTACAGACACAGCTAGGCAGCCAGTGACTCCCACAGATTGCTGAAAACTATCCTTCTGCCCATAAATGGTGTCTCACACAGTTTGTGGAGTTGCAGAATAACTGACCATGCAGCATGTATGTGCAGCCGTAAAGTCTGGGCATCACATGCATGCACAGTGCATTGCTAAAGTTCACAGTCCTGTGGACATACACCCACCCACATACACATGACCACACTGTCCAAAAAGGTACGTTGCCCCTTAGGACTCCTTTAATACCTGGACATTGCTAATATCCGCTCTGAGTGTGTGCATGCACACATCATCAATATGGCCTGCCCAGTATGTGGACACTATTAGCACACTCTGTCATCCAGCAGGTGGTGGTGCAGCTTCTCAGTGCTGAATAGGATGGGGAAGATTGCACCTGCAGATACGGAAATGTAGGATAACATTAACATATCTGGACATATCACTCTTGCACTAATGGCTTGTCTTGAACCCATGACCCTTTTGTACCAGGCAGAAGCTGCTGCTGCCACCACCCCCACCCATACGTGCTGCTAACATGGCTGCATGGGAGGCAGTGGTGGTGGCATGAATGTATGTGTGCCACTGCTGTCACAGCGGACATTATTGATGTACACCCTAGCCAGCCACCTAGTCTGCATAGCAGACTGAGCAGCCCCACTGAATCAGGTGGCATCCCCTTTGGTATTTTGGCACCAACAATATTGTACGCTTTATTACAAGGGCACTATGCTGAGACTGCTAGTGGAGCACTACCATCACTACTTTCAGGGCTCCAGTCTGAGAGGTACACACTGCATAGATATGAATGGGCTCCCTGTGTGGTGTTACATGGGCAAGAATCACTCTTTTCCTCCAAAACAAGCCCCTAATGCCAGCATTGAGCTGGCATTAAGGTTCCCCATAGCTGCACCTCTAATGGCCACTATTCGGATCCAGCACTAGCGTGTACTCGTTGACGCCGCCCACTCTCCGCCCATTCACTGCCCATTCTTTGCCTCATTCACCTTTGCCAGTCGCTGCCAGGTTAGCTCCCATTGCGACTGCATTATTGGTGCTTTATGCCGCTCTTTGAGGACCATATTTGACAGCTTAATAGAGGTAAATTTATAGTAAGCCACTTAGAGTTCTCTGCCATCCACAAACGTAAATCGTGTATTTCCCATGACTTATGCATGCTGATGGGTACTTACCTGCATACTTTAGGTGGTCACTATTCTGTGAATACAGGCATCAGGCTGATAGTGTATACAGTACATCATAGTGGCCGATTACACAGGCAGAGAATAAGCCTTATGCATGTTGCACTCGATATTTAAAGGGAATAATGCCGTTAGCAGATTTTCTAACTATGTTAATCTACTTGGACGGAATTTTCAGTGACACTCATATGGTAAGTACCGCTGAATATCCCAGGATACCACCACTGCACGACCTGATGATAAGCAATTAGCCTTGGGGCATTGCGGGGGCAGAAGCCAGTGATAGCCGGGCAGCAATGATATTCAGCCGCTGCACAGTTATTGCAATGTGGAAAAAGTCAGGTGCTTTTGCTTCTGAAGCTAACTAGGCAGCGGCTGAATATCACTGGGTGGTGGTTCCTAATGTCGAACCTTGCTTCCATAGTTTGAGTTGCTGTTCCCTAAGTGCATAATTTTACATTTGATCACATTAAATTTCATCTACATTTGGATGCCCAGTCTTCCAATTTATCAAGGTCCTCCTGAAATTTTTCACAATTTTCTTGTGTTTTAACAACTTTGAATAATTTTGTGTCATCTGCTAATTTGATTACCTCACTCATTATTCTAGGAAAAGAACAACCCCAAACTCCGGTTACATGATGCAAGGTTCCACATTAGGACCCAACACACAGGAAAAAGATTTAGGTGTCGTCATGGATAATAAATTGAAACCATCTGCCCAGTGTGCAGCGGCAGCCAAGAAAGCAAATAGATGATAGGAATCATAAGGAAAGGAATGGAGAATACCGTTACAGTTAACTTTATTTGATATAAATATCATCTAGGTGGTTAACAAAATTAAAATTAAAATATGACAAAGATTAAAAAAATAAAATCAAGGATATTATTATGCCTCTGTATCTGTACTGACTGCACCTTGCATACTGTGTGCAATTCTGATCTTATAAATGATATAGCAGAATTAGGAAAGGTACAGAGAAGAGTCACCAAAATGGTAAAGAGGATGGAAGGATACCCCTATGAGGAGAGGCAGAAAAGGTTAGGGCTCTTCAACTTGGAAAAGAGACAGCTGAGGGGGAGATATGATAGATGTCTATAAATTAATGAATGGAGTAGAATGGGTACATGTAGATCGGTTGTTTACTCCATCAAAAACTAGAAAGACTAAGGGACCGTAATGAAGCTACAATATAACCCATTTAAGATTAATAAGAGAAAATAATTTTTCACTCAATGTGTAATCAAACTCTGGAATTTGTTACCGGAGGATGTAGTAAAAGCTGTTAGTATAGCCGTGTTTAAAAAAAGGTTTGACAAGTTCCTGGAGAAAAAACCAATAAATCATTATTAAAGAGAACTTGGGAAATCTACGGCTTATCCCGGGACAAGCATTGTGGAGCCTATGTACCTTTTTGGGAACCTGCCAGGTACTTGCGACCTGGATCGGCCACCGTTGAAAACAGAATACTGGGCTTGATGAACCTTGGTCTGACCCAGTATGGCATTTCTTATATTCTTATTTCCAGGTCATTTAATGAACATGTAAAAAAAAAAAAACAGCAGACACAGAACCGATCCCTGGGGTACTCCACTGTTCACCTTTCTGCATTAAGAAAATTGGCCATTTAGCCCTACTCTGTTTTCTATCTTTTAACCAGTTCCTGATCCACAATAGTACACTCCCTCCTATTCTAAGACTGTTATACCTGGCAAAATATTTACTTTCTAAACTTTAATTATGAATGAACTTCCCCATCCCACATATTAGTGAAACTAATTTTATGATGGTATCTGATCGCCCAGTCTTGCAACATAGAAAGCAGTCAGAGCTGTCAACACACCGCTACTAGTTTCTACAGTGATATTAGACATATACTGATGCACAGATACATGCAAGTGACAATCCCTTCCCCTTGGCACTTATAGTCTCCTGAAAGCAAACAGGAATCTACAGGAAATGTATTTATTCTAGAAAGATGCTCAGCGTTTCAAAGCAGTCACAAAAAAGAAGGGATTTTAGATTGGATTTGAATATGATGAGAGAGGGAACATGTCACAGCAGGACTGGGGTTTCTAGTCCCACAGATGCTCCTTGTGGTCTTGGGCAAGCCACTTAACCCTCCATTGCCCATGTTCCCTGTAAGTATTAGTGTATGTGTCTCATATCCCCATGTGTTAAATGTATCCCCCAATTGTGTTGTGACTGCTTTGATTGAAGGATAAGGCGGTATACAAAACTGTCTAAATAAATAAATAAAATAAATACTGATTTCTTTATAGCCTTCTTATTATTACATGTACACTTCCATGTTCAGTCCATTGTATTTTGCTAAATGGCTTATCCCCAGGTGTGCTGGTGGGAGCAGAATAGAACAGAAATATTAAAGGTCTCTCATTCTTCCTGAATATGAAGGTGAACCACTGTTTTAATGAGATTCACACTTTCATCAAGGATTGATAAAACTAGATTAACATAGCAATTTACAATGTAATTTCCCACATTTGCCAAATGCCATTAACACTGGCTACTGTAATTTTCCTGCAACTTCAATTATTCACAATTAGAAAATTTGCTAATCAGTCTTGAAAATCAAACTTGACCCTTGAGCAGTTTGACTATTATTCTGCTAAGATGCAGTAACACAAATGATATAAGTCCAATGAAATATTAAAACAATTACAAGCAACAGCTGAATGGATGTGTGCTGAATTAAACCTGCCAGCCTGAATTAAACTTGATCAGTAATCTCTCCTGTGGATACTAGAATGTGAAGTTATTCTTTTCCAGTTCTAAGGGCCGTAACAAAACCAAGAGTAATTAAAATGTTCTGAAAAATATGGATCTATTATATAACCATATATAAATTACATTTGATGTCTATCAATGCAAGGTCACTACAGCAGACAATTTTCTGCTTTTGCACCTAAGGATAATTTGCTACACATAGGGGCATGTTTACTAAACTGCAGTAGCCTTTTGCAGCTGGGTAAGGCCAAAACCTCTGCGATATTTGCAGGGGGCATTCCAAGCTTTGCCCAAGCAGATACCATAGAGGTTGTGGATTTACCATAGGTATTACAGACCTCCATGGTAAATCAGTAGAGAGGACAGGTTGCGATTGGGTGGATGCACAGACCTCTCACAAGCTTTGTGCCCTGATTAATACCATGGCTTTCCCCATGCACCGACTGCCCCCCCCCCTTTTAAATAATAATGTCTAAAGAAGTAATAGTCCCCCTATTCAGCACAGATTCCCCTGGACAGTGCCTGATCCCCCTCTGGAAAGTGCAGGGGGATTGGTGCATCCCCGGCTAGAGAAACTATCCTTGCTAGTCTGTTTGGTGGCCAAAACCCCCTCTCCCGCTCCTGTAAAAAAAACTGAAACACTGAGTCCTAAACATTGAAACATGGCTAGTCAGTCATATTGGAGGGGGGGGGGGTGTGCCCTGGACCCCCTCACTCACGTGACTCCCTCACCCACTTGACCTCCTGGTCCATACCTTGAAATCTTAGAGGTTTGGTGCTGAAGGGGGGCAGGAGTGTTCTCCCCACTCCTGCCCCCATCATCAGGCCTTACAAAATGGCCATGATGATGTGGCGCTGCCCTCTAGCCTCATGCTGAGGGGCAGCACTGTAAGATTGTGGTCGTATTTGTGAGTATTTATTTATTTACAGTCTCTTCTATACCGCACTATTCGGCATCAGCGCGGTTTACATGGAACAAAAATGCTCAGTACAGTTAACACGTATGAGTTTACAGATAACAGGGCAGAAAACTTGGATAACAGGGGCAACTATTTATAAAACAAACTGTGTAAAGTCATATGAACAGGAAGTTTCATAGAATCATATGTACCACTTGGGGTTAGAGAATCTGTCTAGGCGTGTTGTTGAGATTCCATTATTTGCTTAGGGGGTAGTGTCATTGATCTCCATGAGGTACTTGCTGAAGAGGTGGTGTTTGAGGGCCTTCCTAAACTGTGTTAGACTCTTGATGGCCCGGATATTAGAGGGTAATGCATTCCAACATCTTGGCGCGCAGAGACTAAAGGCCCTGTTGGCTGTAGATGTGGTGCAATTTGTTAGTGCCTTCGGGACTTTTAGAGAGTTTATAGCCGTGGATCTTCTTGCTCTATTTGGGGATGTGGTGTGGATGAGGGCAGTTAAGGAGGCAGAGGAAAGCTTTTTAACAGCTTTGAATGTGAGTAACATGGTCTTGAAATCGATCCTGGCCTGGATGTGTAGCCAGTGTAACTGTATAAGCAGAGGCGTCACGTGGTCACTCCTGGAGGCTCCATGTAGAACCCTCGCTGCAGCATTCATGGCGAGCTGTAGAGGGTTCAAGGTGGATTGGGGAAGACCTTGTAAAATGGCATTTGCATAATCAAAGTGAGGTATGATCAAAGCCTGGTAGATTGTCCTGAAATCATTTGGTTCAAGCAGGGAGCGTAGATGCCTGAGCGAGCGGATCTTGTAGTATATTGCTCTAACTGTGTTTCTTATGTGGGCCTTCATGTCTAGGCATTGGTCCAAAGTGACCCCCAGGTAACGTAATGTGGGTTTAGATTTTAGCTCAGCTTCTTTTACTTTAAGATGTTGTGGTGGGGTAAAATTTGGGTTCCTCGTAATGAAGAGTACTTCCGTTTTCTTATGTTGTATTCGGAGGTTTCGGGACAGAAGCCAGTCGGATATTGTGTTAAAACAGCTCGTCAATGGGGAGAGATCCAAATGTTCTGTAGAGAAGGGCATGTAGAGCAGGACATCGTCGGCGTATAACATGCAGTCAACGTTGAAGGACCGGATGATCTTACAAATCGGCTGCATGTATATGTTGAACAATAGGGCAGAAAGGGAGGATCCTTGCGGAATTCCCTGGCTTTGGTGGAAAGGTTCTGAGGTTGTCCCTCCAGAACGTACATGCTGCCATCTTCCAGACAGGTAAGATCTGCACCATTCTAGCGCTGTTCCATTGATGTCTTTCTCAATTAGTCGCCCTAAGAGAAGCTCGTGAATTACAGAGTCAAAAGCTGCAGCAATGTCCAGAAAGACGAGAGCAAACCCTTGGCGGATGTTGTCAATGCCCATGATTATCTTGCAGAGGAGAGTGGTAAGAAGTGTTTCCACTCCATGGAATTCCCTGAAACCATGTTGGCAGGGGTCTAACGGTGCAGCGGTGTTGATGTGGTCCTGTATTTGTCGTTGAACCTCTTTTTCAATTATCTTCGCGAGTAGAGGTATGCTGGATATCGGTCTGTAAGATTCTACCTTTTGGGGATCGAGCTTGCAGTTTTTAGCAGAGGTCTAATAGAGGTATGCTTAAGGGCTGAAGGGAATGAGCCTGTTGAGAAGGATAGGTTCATTATTTTGGATAGTACTGGGCTGAAATGACTGCAGAGTTCCTTAATCCAGAAGGCTGGGCAGGGATCGGACTGGGATGTGGTGATATTAAGAGCCATGATGGTGTCTTTGATTCCTTTCTTGGTAGGGGTAGAGAATGCGGTTAGAGCTGTTGGGCCTTCTTGCTCAGTGGTGGCGGTTATTGTAGAGGTTTTGTTTGTCTGGCATAGCTTGGATTGTAAGTAGGTTGCAAAATCCTGCGGGTGTATCTCAAATTGGGACCCGGGGGTTGGTTCCTTAGATAGAGTTTTGACCAGGTTGAAAAGGTCATGTGGTTTATTTAGTGATCTCTTTAAAGTATCCGAGTGGTACTGTTTCATTTTCTCAGTGATTGCCTTGCGGTGGGCAGCTAGATGACAGTTGTATGCTGTCTGGTCACCTATGGAATGAGGCCGGCGCCAGCTTTTTTCGAGTTTCCGTAAATGGGTAAGCGAGTACTATTGAGGAGAGCAGGAGTGGTCCTTTGCTGCTGCCCTCCTCAATGCTACTCACGAATATGGCTGTGATCTCGTGGTGCTGTCCCATAGCGTGAGGCTAGAGGGCAGCACCATGTAAAGAATAGTGTGTCCTAGGCGGGATTGTGTCTGATGATCTTAAAGTAGCTAAACAGGTAGAAAAGGCAACAGCAAAAGCTAGAAGGATGCATGGGTGCATACGGAGAGGAATGGCCAGCAGAAGAAAGGAGGTGATAGTGCCTCTGTATAAGTCTTTGGTGCAACCTCATTTGTAGTATTGTGTGCAAATCTGGAGTCCGCACCTTCAAAAGGATATAAACAGGCTGGAGTCCTTTCAAAGGGTGGCCCAACTACGGGGGCAGGAGTGCAGAGGACTACACCACCAGATCACCAGGGCTTCAAGATATGGACTGGAGGCGTTAGGTGGGTGGATAAGCTCAGGGGGCCACCCTAAACCAATTGACTATCTGGGTTTCAGTATTTAGGAAGGGGGAGGGGGGAGGGGAACCCTGACTGGCTAGCTGGGATTTTTTGCAGGAGCAGGAAGATGTGTGTGTGTGTGGAGGGGGGGGGGTGGCTTTGGCCAGCCGACTGACTAGTCAGGATAGTTTCTTTCATTGGAGGGTGCAGTTTCTACGATACCTGTTATCACGCATTGCTGACAGATAATGCCACCTCGTGAGGTGGTGGTATCTGCCACTGTGATGAGGCCGGATTCAGCAGCCATCATGTGACAAATGTATGTGTGATGACTGCCAACCATCTACATGCCTACTCCCGCCACAATCCCACCCTCCCTAGGTCTACTGTGCAAAATACAGATATTGCAGCAAAGTGCCTATGATATCTGCATTTCTACTGCATCAGCTGTTACCACCTGGCTGTATTTCTGCGTTAGCCCCATGGTAGCAGTTAATGTGGTTTAGTAAACATGTCCATTAAATATTGTATCTCATAGGCCATTCTTGAGAAGATGAAATTATTTTTCTGTCTGTGCCTGACATCTTTAAAAAGGGATATCTTTTTATATTCTTATCATACTGGTTAAGCTACTGAGTTATTTTTTGTTATGCTTGTAGAGGAACATTTTTTAGAAGCTTTCCTTCCTAGTTAATTGTGAGGAAATGCTAACAATGTTCTTTGAAGTTGCAGTATTTGCATTATTAGCTTTCTTGCTCCCAACCTCAACTCCCACCTACCCATTTTCCAATCTTGCAATATGAACCACTCGCCAGTTAAGGGGTTGGATTGTAGCAGCTGATTTGTATGCAATAAATAATACCAGGAGTCAGTTCAGGGATCCAAACCAATTTATTGTGCACAGGCTCAAACGGACAACTTCAGTGTCTGAAAAGAATGAGCAATGACGTATGATAGCCAATTCTTTATATACAGTTTTTGCAATTTGAGAGAAGCATAACTTTCTATTGGTTTGACACACCTTACACCTGTCCAATCGGTGACCCGGTCTGGGCCCGGTCCTCCATCCTTTCTGCTCAAACTGTTTTAACAAAGACATAGTCTTAAACATGGATACAATTCTACTGCAAGGACATTGCTAGCTTGAGGAATGCAGGAATAAATCATGCATGAAGAGATAACACAAACCTCCTAGGGAGAGGGAGGGAGCTTTCAGAACAGCAATTTAAAGCAAATTTTTCTAACTCTGATTCTTCTCAGCACTAGTCCCAAGTGGGGGTTGGGATCTAGGCCTAGCCCTAGGCTATAGCCTATCACATTCCCCCATTTGATTATCATTACCCCTTCAAAAGGGGTAAGGTGAAAATCACATATTAAGGTCCTCTCAGACTGTTGCTTCCTCTTGAGGCAGGGCTTGGTACTTCCATATAGCTAGAACTCGGGCCGCTGCCTTCCATTCAACTGTGCTGTCAATAGTTGAAGTAATCATGCGCAAGCAAAGGGGTAGGAAACATGGGAGAAGCAAGCACATTGCTAACATGAACAAAACAGCAAGTACAATAGTCTTTAAACCTCCTAGCCCCGAAAATAGGCTCCCAAACCAACCATTAAGTTCTAGCCCATGCCATGTCTGAACTAGTACATGAGCTAGCTTTCGCATATGGTCTGTATTTCTTCAATTACTTGACCCTGATCATCAATCTGCAGACAACCGTTTGTTAGATTGAATTTTCCACATACACCTCCCTCAGAGGCCAACAAGTAGTCAAGGGCCAACCGGTTCTGATAAATAGCAGTGCACATTTGAGTACTTTGCTTTGCTAGGAGGATAAATGCTCTACTAGTTTCATTAGTAATAATTTCTACAACAGCTTGCAAGCGTATGATTTGGTATAACATATAGATAGGTGTGCGGTACCCCCAGGACCCATCATTTGCCCATGTGGCGGGTCCATAATAGTTAATAATTCTCTCAGGTGGCCATTCATCTCCGTACCACTTATTCCATTCTCCAATCTTCAGGGTGTCCCGCTTCTGCCGACTGTTATACACCGGGAACCCCAGTTGCTCTCCTTGAGAAATGGGAATGAGGAAGAAAGATGGGCAAATGGTTCCCAAGACACACGCCCCTCCCCAGTTGGTAGGGAGCTGAGCGTATGCTCGAGTACCACAAATCCAGTAGAGCCCAGGAGGGTCTTCCCAAGTATTTGCAGCAATCAAATTAGTCCATATTGCAGTTGGTCCAGAAAAGTTCACTAAAGGGTTAGATGGTTCTGTAGCATTCACGCCGGACCACCAGGATGTCTTCTTGGTAGTAGCATTATAATACCATTGGCTGAGACATACTAGTTCTCCTACTCGAATATTAAACTGTGGTCCTGTGTGGACAAAGCAAAGGCGGCCAACAATGGAGTTGGATAGCACCCATTCGCTGGTGGTGCGGTTCAAGGCAGTCTGGTTATATGGAATAGAGTAATTCAGTTCTCTTGCTTTCCATGGCCATTGGTCTCCTATCCTCGTTCCACCGCAAAAGAAACAATTGGAAATATGGAGACTGGATGCTACGGTTTCAGCCAATTCAATAAATAAGTTCTGAGTAGTCTGGGAAATCTCCACTGGTGTTTGCATGACTTCATAAAAGGTGTGGTGCACCCGAAAGGGTGATGACTTGCATGTTGTGGAGGTAAGCTGTATATATAGGTATGTTCCAGGATCTGCTCCCCAACTTCTTATCCGTAATCCAAACGTATATCCTTTTATCCATTTGCTGGGGTCAAGCACAGTAAGCTTCAATGGGTTACAAGCACCCCTCTGGCACTTTCAAAGTTCGGGCACAGGGATCTTCTCCAGGAGTGCTTTGCGATCATCTCCAGCTCGACCTTGTGGTCCTTTAGGCCTGGTGGCAAAGTAGACACACTCCCACCAAGGACAAAAGTAATCTCCCTTGGATGCTAAGGCGAAGGTGGCCGGAGCATTTATCCCCGTACATACTTTCCAGTCATAAGCTGCTTCCGGACACACATATTTATTATCTTGATAGTAATTTCGCTCGACGTCAACAGATCCACAGCTGTAGTAATCATTTCTGTTGATAGCTCCACAGGCATCAAAGTAGAGAGAAACAGGATTCGTAGAATCTGAGAGTCTTTGAGTGGCATTCAGGAGTGGTCCATCCTTATTGTTCCAGCGTAACTCCAGGACATAGGAAGTAGGGTTCTGATGGGTATTAAAACAAATCTTCTCTTTTCCTTTTGTACAAATGCTCAATTCTGTCCCATTGTACATACATTGGCTAACAGAGCCAGTACAAGCATAGTAGGAGTGGTATAGTAAGGTTTAGGTAATCTTTACCCCAGTTCGAGTAATAGTTATGCAAGCTGTACAAGGAGGTACGGCACTGGCCATTCTAAGGGGTCCCAGGGCTACCGCAATTACAACGCAAGCTAGCATATATAGCATGGTTAGAATATCAATAAGTTCATATAGAAATTGCAGCTACTTTGTTCAAAGTCTCTTTCTCCCACAGCTTCTGCTGTACATAGACCTGTCAGCTTCCGGTATGTGACAGGAGTAAGGCTGTAGACTCCTCAAGCTTCCGCCGTACGTGGACCTGCCAGCGTCCGGAGGTGGTAGGAGTAGGACTGTAGGTTCTCACCGTGGTTCGAGCTGCAGAGGTGATCCCGGGTGATTTGTTGATGTCCAGCGATGGGGTTCTTCTGCTGCTGCTGCTGCTGACTTCACTCGGCTGTGATGAATCCAAGGTTCAACTTCTGCAACCTTAACTGCTGTTGGGGTTGACAGTATGACAACGTAGGGTCCTCTCCAGTGAGGTGCTAACGGCTCTTTTCTCCACTCTTTGATCCACACTGAAGTTCCAGGCTGGAAGGGATGCAGTGGTTCAGTCAGATTGATTGGCAGTTGGTCTCGTACCCAAGTATGAAGACCCTGTAAGACAGAACCTAATGCCAGTAGCTCTTGTCTAGTAATTTCAGATCCAATCTGATTTACATCTCCCCTTATCCCTCTGACAATGGGCGGAGGTCGCCCATACAGAACCTCAAGTGGGGAAACTCCTAAAGCTTTAGTGGGGGCAGAATGTATCCTAAGTAGGGCTATAGGAAGAGCTTGGGGCCATTTCAGGTGAGCTTCTTGGCAAAGTTTAGACAGCTGGGACTTCAAGGTACGATTCATGCGTTCTGCCTTTCCTGAACTTTGGGGTCGGTAAGCTGTATGTAACTTCCACTGCACTTGTAGAGCTCGGGCCAATTGCTGAGTTACTTGGGATACAAATGAAGGACCATTGTCTGACCCTAGGATCAATGGCATACCAAACCTGGGGATAATCTCATGGAGTAGAACTTTCGTGACTTCTCTAGCTTTCTCAGTCCTAGTAGGGAATGCTTCTACCCACCCAGAAAATGTGCAAACTAGGACCAGTAGGTAGCGATATCCATTTGCACGTGGCATCTCAGTGAAGTCTACCTGAATATTTCCCATGGGAGTTACTCCTAGTGACTGGACTCTTGGGGGTTGGGTAGGACCTTAGCGGGCATTGTTCTTGGCACAGGTCAAGCATCTGCGGGCCGCTGATGCTGTCAGAGGTCGGTCCTAGCATTGAGATATAGAAATGGGGCCTAAGAGCTTTCTCCATTGCTGTCTTCCCATAATGTGTGGCGTGGTGAAAAGCCTGAACAAAGGCTGGACCTAGTGATTCAGGGATAACAATTGGACCTGGGGCCTGCTCGTCTTCTGGCGGTGGTAGCTCTATCCATCCAGTTTCTTTCAATACCCCCCCTTCTTCCTGACAGAAATAGTCTAACTCTTTGGAGGTATAGCGGGGAGTCCATGCACTGAGTGGTACTGGAAGTAATGCTGCCTGGACTGTGATGTTGGGGGCAGGAACTTGTCCAGATATGGCCACTTCTCGGGCCACTGTGTCTGCATACCTATTTCCTCGTGAAACTTCTCCTGTTCCTGACTGATGACCTCGGCAGTGCATCACTGCGACTTGTTTGGGGGCCCACACAGCATCTAGTAGTGTCAATATCTCAGAGCCATATTTAATGGACTTGCCCCCCGAGGTTATCAACCCACGCTCTTTGTAAAAGGGCTCCATGGGCATGTAATGTCATGAAAGCATATTTGAAATCTGTGTACACATTCAAACGGAGCCCTGTTCCTAACATCAGTGCCTTAGTGAGGGCTATCAACTCAGCCTTCTGTGCTGAGGTTCCTGGGGCCAAAGCTGAGGATTCAACTACTGTGTCCAGGGTCACTACTGCATAGCCGGCACACCTTCCGTCGACAATAAGACTGCTTCCTTCCACAAAGAAAGTCTGTTCAGGGTCATTCAATGGTAAATCAGTCAGATCTGGACGACTGGAAAACACTGTGTCCATAACTTCTAGGCAATCGTGATCAGGAGGGCCTGGGCCAACTGGTAACAATGTGGCAGGATTCAGGGTTTGACTGACAGTCATTTGTATTCGTGGATTTTCACACCGCATGCTCTAGTATTTTAACATTCGAGAATTGGTGAACCAGTAATTTCCTTTGTGTTCCATGAGGGTCAAGATAGAGTGTGGTACGGTAACTTTAAGATTCTGACCCAAAGTGAGCTTGTCGGCTTCACCCACCAGAAGGGCTGTAGCTGCGATGGCTCGCAGGCAAGGTGGCCATCCCTTTGCAACGGTGTCCAATTGTTTTGATAGATAGGCAACAGGTCGCTGCAAAGATCCAAGGGGTTGAGTCAGTACACCTAGAGCATTTCCACTTGCTTCATGGACATATAAGCAAAATGGTTTCTGTACATCTGGCAGACCCAGAGCAGGTGAGGACATCAATGCTGTTTTCAAGGCTCGGAAGGCTGCATCTTGCTCAGGTCCCCACTCCAAGGGAGATCGCTCCCCTCCTTGGGTGGCCTGGTACAATGGCTTTGCCAACAGTGCAAAGTTTGGTATCCATATTCAGCAATAGCCTGCAGCTCCAGGAAAGCCCTCACCTGTCTTCTGGTTGTTGGGGTAGGGATGCGAGACACAGCTTCTTTACGCTCTGATCCAAGTTGTCGAGTTCCTTTGGCCAAATGGAATCCCAGATATTTTACTTCAGTTTGGCACAATTGAGCCTTAGCCCTTGAGACCTTGTATCCGGCCTCATTCAAAAGATGTAAGAGATCGCTGGTGGCTTGCACACATTCATCTTTGGAGTCAGTGGCTATCAATAGGTCATCCACATACTGGAGGAGGACTCTTTTCTCTGGAGTAACAGGATAGATTGAAAGATCTTGTTTAAGGGCTGCACTGAAGAGGGTAGGCGAGTTCTTGAATCCTTGGGGTAATTGAGTCCTGGTGAGTTGACCTCGCCTTCCTGTAGTGGGGTCCTCCCACTCAAAAGAAAACAAAGGTTGACTGGCTGATGCTAGGCGTATACAGAAGAATGCATCTTTCAAGTCCAAAACAGTGAAATGGGTGGGATCAGGGATCAGTCCCAGGAGAGTGTAGGGGTTTGGCACCACAGGATGGATGGTTACAACTGCATCATTCACTTTTCTCAAATCCTGTACTGGGTGGTAGTTTCTTGACTGGGAGGAGAGGGGTGTTCCAGGGTGACTGACATTCTTTTAGGAGCCCATACTTCAATAACTTCATTAAATGACGATGAATGCCTTCAGTTGCTGGTCGTGGAAGAGGATATTGTCTCGCATGCATTGGTTTGGCTCTAGATTTGAGGGTGACAAAAACAGGGGCTAAATTCTTTGCTAGGCCAGGTGGATTATCCTCCACCCACACCTCGGGCGGAGCTAAGATGTTGGTGGGTATACGGGGGCTGGCTACTTTGGGAGGAGGTGTACTATAGAACCGCCATTCTTCCTCTCGGGGGACAGTCAACACCATCAGGCCGGCAGATTTTGAGTTTAAAGTCATTTCCACTTTCCCTCCTTCAGCAAAGGATATCTGCGCCTGGAGTTTAGCAAGCATGTCTCGGCCCAAGAGAGGGATTGGGCATTCAGGCATATACAGGAACTGGTGTGTTATCTTCCGTCCCCCTAGTTCACAGGTGCGGTTCTGCAAGAAAGACTTGGTAGTTCGATTTCCAGTGGCTCCAACAATAGTGATAGTTTGAGTAGACACAGGAGCCACAGGGGTAGCCACTACTGAATGTTCTGCCCCTGTATCCACCATAAAGTCCATATATTGGCCCCCAACTTTCTAACTGACCATAGGCTCCTGGGGACCTAGAGAAAACTTGGAGCCCGGTCTGGCCTAGTACCCATCTGAATTGTAGTCTTCTTCAGCTGCCACTCCCTCCATAGCTGCTACTTCTCTTTGGAATGGTGTACGCTGTGTTTCTCCGTAGTGCTGAAATCGTCCTCCTCCTCTCCCAGTATTCTCTCCTCCCCTCCTGGGGGCGGAGTCAAGGTGCGGGCACTCATTTTTCCAATGTCCTTCTTCCTTACAGTAGGCCCACTGATTAACGCCTACTTGGGGCCGGCCTTTTCCTCGGCCCCTCCCACGTCCTCGATTCTTTCTGTTAGGAAAACCTCCTTCTCGTCTTTCAACTAAAGCTGCCGCAAGGAAATCAGCTTTCTTCTTCATTCTACGTTCACTTTCTCTCTGACTTGCTTGATCACAATTCACAAACACTTTCTGTGCTACTTCCATTAGCTGAGCTGCATTCATGCCCGCAAATCCTTCAAACTTTTGCAGTTTCCATTTAATATCTCCATGGGACTGACTCACAAAGGCCGCATTCACCATGCGCAAATACTCTGGGGCTGCTGGATCATATGGGGTATAAAGTCTATAAGCTTCAGCTAAACGTTCATAGAAGGCCACTGGAATCTCATCTAAAACGCTGGGTAACTTCTGCTACTTTTCCAATATTCATGGCTTTCTGGCCTCCTCTCTTCATTCCTTGCATAAGGGCTCGGCGGAACCTGTTGAGGGCTGCCACTCCTCCTGCACTATTAGGATCCCACTGGGGATCTTCATTCGGAATATCCGTGGCAGCTGCTTGCCGGGGATCTAAGTCTCTGTCCTCTACAGGATTTTCTTCTAACCATCGGGTAGAGGCCCGCACAATCTGTGTTCACTCTTTAGTGCTAAAGTGGGTGGACAGGAGCTGACGGCAGTCAGACCAAGTAGGCTGGTGAGTCTGTATTATGCTAGACATTAATTCAATCAAATCTTGGGGTTTCTCAGTATAGGAAGCATAGTGCGTTTTCCAGTTCAATAAATCAGTGGTGGAGAAAGGCACATAAACTAAATTGGATGGCCCTGCCACAACTCGGCCCTCGGTGTTAAGGGTGGGCAGGCCAGGGACCTGACACAATGGACAAACGTAACCATCTCTTTGGCTTGTGGTTGCGCTTCTGAGATCATAATGTATTTGGGACTGTCGGGTTCCTGCTTCATGATCTTGGGTGGCGGCAGTGTGTGACCCAGAACTGGCAAATGAATCCCTGCTTCTAGTATCATCGGTGGACAGCTGCCCACTCGATGTGGTCTGTACAGAGCTGGGGCTGCTAGCTTGGGAGGAGGTTGCGCTCTCCATTTGCGGAGGCTGGTGGAGAGCTGCAGGGGGTGTGGCTGCACGAACGGGTCCTCCCTGGGCAGGTTCTAACTGGGGTAGGAGCGGAGCCGAGAGGATGGGCCTATAGAGGTGGTGGGACGGACGAGCCTGAATAATGTCTGGAGATTCTGGAGCTGAATAGATAGGCAGTTTCTTTTCCCTGGACTTCCGCACCCCTAAAGTGGTTTCTACAAATATTCTACATTGTTCTTCCTGACAAAGTTTCATCCAGGAGGGCCTTTTCTCACAAACATTCAACCAGGAATCTATGTACGGGAACTGGTCAGGGTGTTCTCTACGTACAATCTGGCGGACTAGGGATACGATATTAATATCAAAGGTGCCACCAGGGGGCCATGAAAAGACCAGTATCGGCCACTCCCTTTCACAAAGCATTTCTAATCGGGACGGAGACATTTTTATGCCATAGTTTCCAGCAAATCCCTTGCTAAAATTCTTGATCATACATTTCAATGGAGTTAACGTGGACCACGACCCTCCCATAATGACGTACAAGACAACAGACAGAAAGGGCGGGTAATATGGCTGCAGGTAAGGGGTCCGTACAGCCCAAGAGACAAGAAAGGAGACAAACACCAAACGCTTCCTCCTTTTTGCGACCTGGGTGCGGTCACCCGGCCAGGAACTGCGCTACTCAGGAGTCCGCTCTTGCTTGGTCTGTGTTTCAAGACTTCTCATTCACACAAACAAACAGGCATGCCAGCAAGATCCCAAAATTCCAAATTCCAAGTTCAGGCCTGACTAACTAACAAATGTATAGTTAAGTATATGTAAGTTCAATGTCTGATTGTTCCACATTGTACAAACCTGTTCATTGTAAACTGCGCTGATTCCGAATAGTGCGGTATAGAAAAACTAATAAATAAATAAATAAATAAATAAATAAATAAATAAAGGGGCAATGGTTTCAGTCTTGCGCATGCTCATGTGGGACCTACTAGGACCGCTCCGAGAGGTGATCAAGCTCTCATTTCAAACAAGTTCAAGTTCCAAACTAACTGACTGAGTAGCAAAAGAAAATTCCTACTCACTGGATCCGGTACCAAGTTCCAAGTTCAGGTCATGAGTTGAATCCTGGACTCCCCTCGGGTTCAGAAGGTGTTGGCCAGCCGGAACCAGCCACCAGCAGAGGCGAGGAATCCTCTCCGATACAAGAGGACCGGTGGCGCCAGAGGCTCCCTGCGTCAGTCAGGTGCCGGCTACAGCTGGACCAAACCTTGAGGCGAGATGTCGTGGTATATTTACTTGAATACCATAAAACTACTCACACTTCCCGGCCAAACGCACCAAGAAATGTAGCAGCTGATTTGTATGCAATAAATAATACCAGGAGTCAGTTCAAGGATCAAGCCAATTTATTGTGCACAGGCTCAAACGGACAACTTTAGTGTCTGAAAAGAATGAGCAATGACGTATGGTAGCCAATTCCTTATATACAGTTTTTGCAGTTTGATAGAAGCATAACTTTCTATTGGTTTGACACCCTTTACACCTATCCAATCGGTGACCCGGTCTGTGCCCGGTCCCCCATCCTTTCTGCTCAAACTGTTTTAACAAAGACATAGTCTTAAACATGGATACAATTCTACTGCAAGGACATTGCTAGCTCGAGGAATGCAGGAATAAATCATGCATGAAGAGATAACACAAACCTCCTAGGGGGAGGGAGGGAGCTTTCAGAACAGCAATTTAAAGCAAATTTTTCTAACTCTGATTCTTCTCAGCACTAGTCCCAAGTGGGGGTTGGGATCTAGGCCTAGCCCTAGGCCATAGCCTACCACAGGATTAGATAGCATTCCTTGGAAAGGAAAATAACCAAAATTATTCTTATCTGTGAAAAGAGAACACTTACATAAACTTTAGGACGTGCAGATTAGTAATATTAGATATTTGAAGAAAGTCTAAAAAGGGGAAAGTACACTGGCTACACACCTCTTAGATATAGAAGAACATTTAAAGTCTGTAGGAATAAAACATAGAAACAAAGAAACATGACGACAGAAAAAGACCACATGGTCTATCTAGTCTGTCCTTCCATATCAACTACTACAACATTCCCCTTTTTTTCCTTCAGAGATCCTCTGTGTTTGTCCCATGCTTCTTTGAATTCAGATACTGTCCTTATCTCTACCACCTCCACTGGGAGACTATTCCATGGACCCACCACTCTTTCCGTGAAGAAATATTTCCGCATATTACTCCTGAATCTATCCCCTTTCACCCTCATCCCATGTCCCCTCATAGTAGAGCTTACTTTCAGTCTAAAGAAGCTCACCTCCTGTGCATTTATGCCACAGAGGTATTTAAAGGTCTCAATCATATCACCTCTATCCCACCTTTTCTCTAAGGTGTACATACTAAGATCCTCAAGTCTGTCCTCATATGCTTTATAATGACGACCACTAACCATTTTAGTAGCCACCCTTTGTACGGACTCCAGCCTGTTTATATCCTTTTGAAGGTGCAGACTCCAGATTTGCACACAATACTACAAATGAGGTTGCACCAAAGACTTATACAGAGGCACTATCACCTCCTTTCTTCTGCTGGCCATTCCTTTCCGTTTGCACCCAAACATCCTTCTAGCTTTTGCTGTTGCCTTTTCTACCTGTTTAGCTACTTTAAGATCATCAGACACAATCCCGCCTAGGTCACGCTGTTCTTTAGTGGAAAAAAGTACTTCAACCTCTATACTATATTCCTCTCTTGAATTGCTGCAGCCCAAATGCATGACCTTGCATTTTTTAACATTAAATCTCAGCTGCCAAATTCTAGACCATTCTTCAAGCTTAGCTAGATCACTCCTCATGATATCTATATCTACCTGAGTATCTACTCTATTGCAGATTTTGGTATAATCCGCAAAGAGGCAAACCTTACCCGACAGCCCTTCCGCTATATCACAAACAAAGATGTAAAAAAGAATCAGACCAAGGACGGATCCCTGGGGCATACCACTGGTAACCACCACCTCCGCAGAGTGAGCTCCATTTACCTGCACCCTTTGTTACCTCCCACTCAACCAATTTCTAACCTGAGCAGTAACTTTAGGGCCGATCCCTAGGGTGCTCAGTTTGTTTATAAGTCGCCTGTGAGGAACGGTGTCAAAGGTTTTATTGAAATCTAAGTACACCGCATCTAGGGCTCTCCTTCGGTCCAACTCCCTGGTCACCCAGTCAAAGAAATCAATCAGATTTGTCTGACAAGACCTGCCTCTGGTGAATCCATGCTGCCTCAGATCCTGTAATCTGCTGGACTCCAGAAACCTCACTATTTTCTTTTTCAGCAGCACTTCCAATAATTTACTCACCACAGCATGAGTAAGTAAACATGACTGTCCATAGGGAATCATAGTATGGAGGGATAGATCCCACAGGTTAGCTGACTATACTTGGAGGACAGTTGTGGAAAGGGTAGAGACTGCAGCAGATTTTTGATAATTTTTAAAAGGATAACAGAGTGGCTAACAGCAGAAAAATGACTGGTGCCCAAGCTGCCACCACTGTTGCTACTTCTACCTCTGTCCAGACAGATTTTAATTCACTGTGAGGAACCAGTTCAGCGTGAAAGATGCTCACAGTTGGATCCTCTGATGAAAAAGGTGGTGGTGAAGGTGGAAGTGATGAGACTGAGATGAGAACATTGATGAAAAACCTCTTGAGGCATCCGAGACTGCCAGCAGAGTGGAAGACAAAACTAGACTGTGATATGACAGCTGGACACAGATCAGCAAAACCAGTAAAATTATCATCCTGAACTGACTCTCATCAGATGAGCTAGTATGGAACCCTGGAAGTAGAGGAGAGAAAAACATCTCAGGATGAAAATTAACTGGAACTTGTAAACCCCAAACGTATAGAATGATGGATCGGACCCTTCAGCGAGACATGGAGACATTCATCTGCCAACCAGACATGATGATGTCCTAGAAGGTGTGTCATTTTGCAAGTACTAACATTTGAGACATTATAGATAGATTGTCAAGCCCATCAAGCCTACCTAATGTTCATCTTTTTTGGCACACATGATAGAGTGATGTTTCTCACTAAGGGGGTACATTTATAAGGGGTTGCATACTTTTATGTGCTAAGTATGTTCCTGCAAACAATGCAGTACAATGTGTACCTTCGAGTCAATGCTGACTCCTGGCAACCCAGCAGCTCCTGGGTTTTCTTGGTAGTTTGACTGGAAATAGATTGACAGACCTTTCTTCTGAGGCAATGGAGGGCCAAATGAGTGCTAGTGGGAATCGAACGCTGGTCGCTGGTTACCAAGCCAGTGCTCTAACCACTACCATATGCGGCTAACTGGGGATTATTTCAGTCATTTACATGCATATGTGGCCACATATATACATAAATGCATGTTGTTTAATGGCAGATACTTAGTCAGTGGGTTTGCTAAAGTACACATACAGATTATAAAGTACTATAATTTACACATGTTCTTGCAAAATTTAGGACGGGCATTTACATCAGCCCTAGGACTGATGTGAATGTCCATGCCTTAACTTAAAGCATGATTTCTGCTACTTAAGCTAGTATTTTATAACACAAGTAAGTATCTATTTGTTTTTATAAAATTGGTGCCCTATTATTTCTCTGTTAATGCTGTTCTTTTCAATAATCTTGCTGAGGGTGAAGGCCAGGATAGTGAAGCTTGAATTCTTTAGATGAATGCATGGCTGCATAGATGTTGAGAGCATTTGGTTATCTGGATCAATGGTCATTTTCTAAGAGATGCAGAGCCGATATGGTGTCCACTTGTTGAAGGAATGAAGTCAGTGTTTGCTTTTTCCTTTACCTGCTGTGTGCTTCCATTGGTTCCTGCTGAGGTGCTGCACTGATTGGATCAGCTGCTAAGGGCTATAAAATCTCTAGCCCTACCGCGGGACGTGGTCGCGGGCGTCCCTCGGGCGTGTGCGCCGAAGGGGCGTGACCAAAGGGGCAGGTCACTCCCCTTTGGTGCCCCTTTGGCGCACGTAGGCGTAAGGAGGCTTTTCCCCTGGTATGGGGAAACGTAAGAAGAAGTACCTACCAACTGTTCTTCCGAAAGTGGTTAAATCCATTGGTCCAATGGATGCCTATGTTGTGGCGGGCAAGGCGTTAGCTGAGGCTTCGGCCTCAGGGGATAATCGTTTGAACATGTGGGCTGTGAGTACTTCCTCCTCCTTGTCCTCCCCCAGCGAACAGGGTTTATCTCCACCCATCTCTGAGCTTCAACAAAAGCCTGGTGAAGCTTCCCCAGTGGTCTCCACGGAGAAGGCTGACCCAGGTGTAACTTCGCTGTCGTCTTCTTTTTTGAAACTTGACTCAAATTTATCATTGATGTCTCTTCTACCATCTGTGATTGAGTTGCCTTCTCTTTCTGTATCCCAAGTTCCTCCTCTGGATGTTTCCCTGAGAGATATTTGGTCAATAATGTCTCGTATGGAGTCCACATTGGCAGTCTCTTTGAAAAAAGTATCCAATTTCTCTAAGGAGACAGTATTGAAGTTTGCTGCTCATGAAGAAAAACTTTTAATGTTAGAGAAATGGGTGGATATTCAATAATCTAAGTTTGTGACACAGAATGATTTTTGTGCTAAAATGTCTTATGATTCTGTTTGCATCGTCAGGATGAGCTTTTGCAAAATTCTTTACGGTCTCGAAATTTACAGTTTTTGAATTTTCCAAAAACACATTACTTATCTCCTATAATTCTTTTACGGAAGTATTTTAAAGAGATATTATTGTTTGAAGATGCTGACTCATTTAAAATGTCCAAGTTATTCTCTCTGCCCCCAGGGAGGCTTGAGAAGGGAGGGAATTGTGATGAACCTGCTCTTTCTTGGGAAGGCTCGACTCCTTTTTCATTAGATATTTCTTTTTTTTTTTTTTTTTTATTTATTTATAACTTTTACTAACAATGAAGAAAAAGAAAAGTGGTTACAATACAAAATGTAGATGAAGGTATAGGATACATAGTACATATGTTAGCTTTCAACAAGAAACATCCAAATAAATAACCTAAATTAATTAAAAGTAAATTAGAGGGCAATCCAATCCAGCCGTACACCAAAACTATCTTATGACAGCAACCAGTCTTGTGCCGTCATTACTGGTTGTTGACAGGATAATCAACCCTATCCCATCGGGGGTGTGGAAAGCCTGACTTCAAGTATACGTTAACAGGTTCCCACTTAATGAGCATCTTAGCCAGGCCTGTTCTTTTCTGAACATAGAATTCCTCGTAAAACTTGTGCTGACAAACTAGGTTCCACCAGTGATCACTACTAACTTTCTCAAAGTTCTTCCAATTGAGTAGGATAACCTTAAGGGCCAGATTGATCAGGACATCAAAGAGCCGGGATTCCTGTTGCCCCAGCACGAAGCCTGTCATCGTGGATTTGTATATAATTATCTGATAGGAAGCGGGTATTTTAAAGCCAAAAATCTTAGATATTCTACGCAGCACAGCCTTCCAAAAGTCTTGGAGATATGCACAGTAGTATAGCATATGAGACAGTGTCCCCATCTCCACTTTACAGGACCAACATCTGTTTCCGGCTTGCGGTGCCCATTTCATTATCTTGACGGGAGTCAGGTAAGCTCGATGCGAGAGAAAAAACAGTGATTGCGTTAAAGACGCCGCTCTAGAGACTCGTGTGAGAGCCCAAAAGGCACCCCACTCCTCCTGGTGCGTATAATTCCCTGCTTCTTTTGACCAAGCTGATTGGACGCCAACACACATCTTATTGGAGCTTGTTCGAAACAATTTCAGAAATTTTGAAAGGATTCGTGAGTCCTGCTGTAGTTCGCGGAATTTTTGGAGCAAGGGCCATCCTGGTTTCAGCAACACTGGGGAGACACCTGCCCTGCTCAGGCAATAACGGAGTTGGCACCATTGGAAAAGCACGTTTTGGGTAGGCCAAATTCCGCTGTTAACGCTTCAAATGTTTTGAAGGAGGGGCCATGTGTGAGCTGTCCAAGAACAGTAATTCCACAGTTCTTCCATTCCTTCCATAGAAACGGTTTACCTCCTATAACGATACCTCGATTCAACCAGAGGGGTGTCTGCAAGGCAAAGTCTTCACCCCCTTCAATGTATGATGACACAATGTGACAGGCCTGTTGGGTCGCCGTGATAATCGCATTTCGTCGCGTACTTACAGTGCCAATCATCATGCTCATGTCGGGCAAGTCATTCATAGCTGCTTCAACATGCCGCCATCGCGGGGGTTCTGCACAGTCTCCCGCGACCACCCATTGCACACTTTGTTTTAGCAGGGTTGAAAGATGTAACCATTCAACATCAGGGAACTGCACCCCACCATTCTCTTTGGATAGCTTAAGTTTCCACGCTGCTATCCTGGGAACTTTCGCATTCCAGAGGAAGGATAGTAACATACGATTCACTGTTTTGTAGAAACCTTGCGGGAAAGGCATTGGGAGCATGCCAAGTATATAGCTAAGTTTCGGAACCAATATCATCTTAATCGTCTCCAGCCTTCCCCACCAGGTAAAGTTCAGAGGGGACCACGCATTGGTACAAGAGCTGACAATTTTCTTACAGGATTCCACTGCACAGATTACAGTCTCAGACATGGTACGTCCATATTCAACCCCTAAGTATTTAAAAGATGTGTGGGCAAACTGAAAAGGGTAGTCGGCAAACATAGCAGGTCGCACCTTAGAATTAAGGGGAACAATTATCGTTTTGGTCCGATTAATCTTATACCCGGAGACTGCCGAGTAGGCATCAATCAGATCCAGAGCCGCGGGTAAGGAGGCGGGTTGCATAAACAGTATAAGATCGTCTGCATAAGCAGACAGTTTGCATGGGCCATCCGCCAGGGTAATTCCAGCGAGTCGGTCATGCTGTCGAGCTGAGATCAGTAGCGGTTCTAAGGCAAGGTTAAAGAGTAACGGAGATAGAGGACACCCTTGTCTGGTGCCTCTTTGTAGCACAAAAGCTCCAGAGGTCTCAGAGTTGGCTGCTATCCGAGCAGTGGGATTGGCATACAGGACCATGATCCTCTTAAGAAAAGCATCTTCGATTCCAAACCACTTGAGTGCCTGGACCAGGAAGTTCCATTCCAACCTATCAAAGGCTTTTTCTGCATCAAGCGATAAGCCTATCAGTGGCTCTGAATTCTTCTCAGCTGCCAGCATCACATGCGCAAGCAATCTTCCATTATCAGAAGTGGACCTACCGGCCATGAAGCCACATTGATCTATATGTATAAGCGAGCTAAGAACTTTGTTAAGTCGATTCGCCAATAGCTTCGCGTATATTTTATAATCTGCATTAAGCAGTGAGATAGGCCTATAATTCTCAATTTTCTGGGGATCCCGTCCGGGCTTGGGATGGATCACAATGGTCGCCTCCGCGAAGGATCCCACTTCCATAGAATCTGATGCCAATCCACTGTAGTATGTGTATAACATGGGAATTAGACGTTGCTGGCATTTTTGATAAAACTCAAGGGGAAGGCCATCTGGACCCGATGCTTTACCTGTGGCAAGTTGTCTAATGGCTTGTTGTATCTCCCGGAGGGTAAAATCTTCCGCTAACATACACGCCTGGGTATCAGATAGTTTGGGACCGACAATGCCAGTAATGAATTCTTGGAATTTCTCAGCATTACAGGCCACCTCCGATGTGTATAGCTTTTCATAGAAGTCTTTGCAGCGCTTTAATATCTGATCATTTTGCTGAAGAGGATTCCCATCTTCATTGTGTAGTGACGCAATATGAGTCATGCTTCTCTGCGCCTTCAACAATTTGGCCAGGAGCGATCCAGCTCGATTGCTTTCGTGATAATAGGTACTTTGCTGTAGTCCGACACAAGCCTGTGCCCGCGTCGAGAGGATGGTATTATATTTACTGCGCAGTTTCTGCAGCCGTATTAAAATCATGGAATCTTTCCGCTTTGTCAATAGACGCTCCCCCGCTTTTATCTGATCCTCTAGCTCTAGTTGTTCTCTCCTTTGGACTTTACTCTTTTGAATAGAGTAGGTGGTTATGTGCGCTCGAATGGTTGCCTTAAATCCCTCCCACCAGGCCCATATTGATGTCTCGGCGGGATTGTTGGCCTTGTCATATGCTTCAATCTCCTTATTTATGTATGTCACAAAATTCGCATCAGATAGCAGAGCTTTGTTGAAGGTCCACCTACAGGGTACCTGACGCGTTTGCATGGGGTCAAGGACCAGCGTGACGGCTGAATGGTCGGAGATTGTTCCCGCCTTAATTTCAGAGGCTATTACTTGTTTGACCAGCCCGCTGGTTACAAGGAAGTAGTCAATCCTCGTCTGGGTAGCATGGGGCATCGAATAAAAGGTGTACTCTCTTTCTGAAGGGTGAAGGAGCCGCCAGGTATCCTTGAGATGCAGTTCTTTTATCAGACTCTGTAAAACTGCATGGGACTTAACTTTATGGATCGGTCGATATGGACTCCTATCCATCAGGGGATCTAGGATCAAGTTGAAGTCTCCCCCTAACACTATTTCAGTGTGGGACATGTCCAACAAAACCTTGGCAACGGCTCTAAAAAAGGAGGGGTCATCTGTTGTTGGAGCATATATATTCATGAACGTATAGGATTTCTGCGCAATTTCCAGAGTTGCGCTGACCCACCTGCCTTCAGGGTCCTGTTTGGTACCCTTAACTACTGCTGCTAAGGACTTTCGCATTAATATCAGCACTCCTCCTTTTCTTTTCACTGCGGGTGCTGCAGCTACAAATTGATAAGCCGCCGAGATTACCTTTAAGGACTCATTGTCCGACAAGTGTGTTTCTTGCAGGTAGACTATGTCGGCGTGCTTTTGTTGACAATAAATAAGGATTTTCTTACGCTTTACTGGATTTGTGATTCCTTTAACATTCAGGGTCAGTAACGTTATTTTACTCATAGTGCGAGGCGTATTGGGATAATACTGGACATGGGAAATCTATGATATCACCCACTAAGGGGTTCTTGCAGTTGATGCAGCTTACTAGATTGGATTGTCCACATACAACATTAAACTTAACATTTGAACATCTGTTGGTGAATGACCAACCTAACTCAGCAGAAAATTCCATGCAATAGCCTCCACACTGCCCTTCACAGCATAACTTTCGATTACATAACACTCATATATGGGCAGGACTTAGTGCTATCGATTTATGCTAGCTTACAACAGGTGAATCTACATAGGGTTACATTGTATCAGCTAGGATCACAACTTGCATAAAGCACTAAGTATACCTTTCCTATTCAGAGTATCTAAGAAAAACATGTGTAAATATCTTTGCACATTCCAGCCCCTAATTACATTCCCATTAATAGCCCATATACTTATCAAATCAGCCATCTCTACGGTTATTATCAAGTGTCCATAGCACTGCTCTCTTGTAGGAAGTCGCGCAACGCTCCCGCATCTGTAAAGTTTCTTGTGGAGTTGTGCAGTGTAACCCGCATTGTACCGGGATAGTAGAGGCCATAGCGTGCCTGCAGTTTTTGCAGCAGAGGCCTGCACGCAAGTAATTCCTTTCTGCGATCCATCGTAGGCTTGCTCAGGTCCGGGAAGAAGGAGATCCTCTGCCCCTGCAACTTCAGTGATGTTGCTTTCTTCGACGCTTGAAGTATTTGCAAGACCTGTGGGTAGCGCATTACTTTCATGATAATTGGTCTCGGACGGCGACTGTTGTCCATTTTGTGCATTGGCACGCGATGGGCCCGTTCCAGCTCAAAGGCCTTGTCAAAGGAGATCTGCAGCATTTCAGGGATCATTTTCTCGAGGAACGCTATCATGTCGGACCCCTCAGTGCCTTCTGGGACTCCTACTAAGCGAACATTATTCCGCCGCGAACGATTGTTCTGATCCTCTAGTTGCGCTTCCACAAATTTAACACGTTTAGTCAGAGAGCCAACGCAGGCAAGCATGGCGTCATGTTTTTGTACAACACCTTCCGTTGTGGTCAATCGACTGTTAAGGTCTTGCATTTGACCTTTCAGCACACTGAGGTCTTCTTGTATCGCTGCCAAGGAAGATGTATTATTTACAATTAGCTCCTTTACGTTACGCAATTCTGCTAGGATCTCTTTCGTGCCTTCCCCGGTCGGCTCTTTGCTAGGCGGCGCCATTTTTTGTGGGGAGCCGGCCTCCGGTTTCGGCCTCTTCGGCGCTGGACTGGTGCCTTGTTGAAACTCTAATCGTGCCGGTTTTAATGTTGTCATCCTGCCCTATATAGAGGTATATTCAAAGTTGCCTTTAGGCGATATTGCCACTATCAAAAGCTCAGGATTCTTTTCGGGCAAGAGGAGCTCTGAGCTTACACGTCCATTTCGCTTCGCGGCTGGCTCCGCCCCCTTTCATTAGATATTTCTGATTTCATTGAATCTGAAACTGACGATATTTCCTGCAGGGCTACGCTTTTGGTTACTTTTTTGTTGGAAATGGATAAGGATAAAGTTTTGCGGGCACATTTTCTTAAGAAAAATGAAAGATTTTGTGGGCAAACCATTCAGGTGTTCCCTGATGTTTCCAGGGTAACTCAAAAGCAGCTTAAGTCCTTTATCAAGATTCGTCCTCGAGTTCTGGCTTTAGGAGCAACTTTTCATCTTAAATTTCCTTGTAAATGTTTTATAGTATTTCAAGGCCGGAAGTATATTTTCCAGGAGGTAGGACAATTGTTAGAATTTCTAGACAGTAAAATTTAAGTTTATTTTTTTTCCCTTTTGTTATTTTTTTTTGCCTGTTTAGCTCAAAGATTAGTTAAATGGAGTTTTATATTTACAGGAATCAAGTGGCACTCTTTTTTCTATCTATTCTGTGATATCATTTGGCTGTTCACTTCCTTGATGTGGAGTAACTGTATTTCTTTTTGTATAATTATTAGCGTCATTTACTGTATGGTTATGATGTTTTCCCTTTTATATTTTTCATTGTATATTTGAAAATAATTCATAAATAAATAATTTAAAAAAATAAAAAAAAAAGAAGGAATGAAGTATCTTATTGTATGTAAAGACTGTCTAATCGAAGGTAACTTTAACTTTGGATCAGTGCAGTGGGAATGAATGGATCAAACCTTCATTTAAGTAAGAGCCTTCACATGAGTAAAACATTACCTGTATATAAATCAGAAAAGAGCAACATCTATAAAGCTATGTATAGTAATGTTCATAATATAGAAAATAAAGTCCTTTTTCTAGAGGCTGTAATAGAAGAGGCTTGGATTTAGTGGCAGTCACAGATACATGACATAAGGAAAACCTTGACTAAGATTTAGTGATACCAGACTACATATTCAGGACAGACAGAATGTGGAGAAGTGCTATATGTAAAAAGGTGACATTTTCGTTACCAGACAATGTCCTTTCCTTGAGTCCTGCTAGACCAGTCCAGATAAGTGGGTTGTGTTCCCCACCAGCAGATTAGTAAAGACAGAGAGCCAGAGAAATGCTCAGATTTCAATGCAAACACTCCCATGCCTCTATCAGTCACTAGAGGGCATCTCAGTATTTGTCCCAATGCATATGGGAAAGCATGGCAGACCTCACAAAACTTCAATGTGGGCAACAATGATTAGTCAAACCATAGAGAAACTATGTGCAGGAGAGATTGAACAGCAGGCTGCCAATAGGATATGGACCTGCAGAAACAAGCATGTAAACCAAAGTGGATCAATGTACTGCTGCAACATAACAGACCAAACACAGTTCCAGGGGTGGGACCTGGACTGGTCTAGCAGGACTCAAGGAAAGGACATTATCCGGTAAGTAAAATGTCACCTTTCATACTGCCCTGCTAGACCTGTCCAGACAAGTGGGATATACCAAAGCTATGCTTTCACTGAGCTAGAAGAACACACAGCAGTTTGTAAATCTTTGAGTCAAAGCCATGCCTGCCCAAACGTGGACATTCAAGCAGTAATATTTGATAAAAAGCAGAAAGTGATAACCATGTTGCCAGCCAACAATGTCTGATGGGGCTAATGAACTATGCTATGCCCATGAGGACACTTGTGCCTGAGTAGAATGGGTGCACAAACCCTCCAGAACTGGCAGGTTCCATAACAGATATGCCGAGGCAATTGCCTCCTTGATCCAGCATTCCAAAGTAAACTTGGCTGCTATGACACTTTTGCACGGACCAGCAACATCCCAAAAAGATGATTGGACTTACGCAAGGAATTTGTAACCTCTAAGTTCCAAAGAAGCACCTTCTGGACATTCACAAGGTGAAGATCTTTATCTTTCCCTCTATTTGGCTCCTTAGAAAAGGAGGGCAAGCAAAGTACGTGGTTTACATGAAAGGGAGGTATCACCTTGGGCAAAAAGGAAGGCACAGGACAAATTGAAATGGCCTCCTTAGAAAGGCCAAATATGGATCATAGCAAGACAGAGATAAGCCCTTCAGAGTGGCCTACTTCAGAGGCTTAAAGAGCTCTGACACCAGGGCCCTAAGCACCAGAGACCCCAGGAATGGACAAATGACCAGAGGGGAAGGACGCAAATGCCAAACTCCTTGAAGAAAACACAAAACATCCGGATGCAAGGCTGAAGACTTTCCAGCTACTAAACCTCTGAAAATAGGACAAGGCTGCCACCTGGACTTCAGGGAGGTAAGGGGAAAAAACCCTTTCCCAATCCATCCTGCAGAAGGCCAATAGAGTCAGTACCTTGGCAGTGTTAGAAACAATCTGTCATGTGCCGCACCCATGCTCAAAGAGATACCAGATTCACACTTATGCCATGCTGGTATAACCCTTCCGGGCTTTGAGATGAGCAGAAACTACTGCAGGAGAATAGTACTTACCCATCAGCTGATTCCCTTCAAGAGCCAAGCTGTAAGCAAGAAGTGGGATGGGTCATCCAGGACAAATTGCCTCTGATGCAACTGGCCCCAAAATGGGGCAGACGAAAAGGAAGAATGATTTTTATTTTTATTTATTTAGTATACATTTATATACCGCTACTTCCAGCGATCAGTAGCGGTTTGATTACAAATTTGGGAGTTGTCAAATCATGACAGAAATGTTGGGGAAATATACACATAGATTTGAGGATATGGCACATCACACAGAAATAGGGACTTAAAGATTAGGTTTTACATATTTACATTTTTACATACAACATTTCTACATTTTTACATATAACATTTCTACAGAGCATAATTCATGTTTCGTTTGCTTTATCTGGTGTCCCACTGTGATTTACATCCGGTTGTAGTGACATTTGAATAGATGAGTTTTTAGTTTCTTCCTGAACGCACTAATGTCTTTGATTGCTCATAGTTCGTATGGTAGTTGATTCCAGATGGTTGGGGCAGAGAATGAGAATGCTCTGCGGCTAGTACTGGCTTTGACTGATCTGATGCTAGTGGGAACTTGTAGTGTGTCTGAGTTGATAGTTCTCCTGTCTCTGTTGGTTGGTTGCGTGCTGATAAGGGTTGAGAGGAATGATGGCGCTATGTTATGTATGAGTTTGAACGTGGTTACCAATGTTTTATATTGTATCCTGGCAGCAATGGGTAGCCAATGTAGCTCGATCAATACAGGTGTAATGTGTTCAGCAATGCTTGTTCGCATGAAGATCCTTGCCGCCACATTTTGGGCCATTTGCAGGATATTTAGCGTTTTCTTTGCCAGACCCTGTAGGATGGCGTTACAGTAGTCTAAGTGAGGCATAATGAGTGCTTGCGCAACAGATCGAAAATCACAGGGTTCGATTAAATTCCGCAGGGGTTGTAGCACTCTAAGTTTGTGGAAAATGGCCTTGTTGGTTTTGCGCAGGTGTTTTTCCATCTTTAGTTTGCTGTCGAGTGTGACTCCCAGATATTTGATCTCATTCTTTGTGTTGTACGTGTTGTTACACAGGGTGATTGTTGGAGGAGGTTCAAAGTTTGGTTTACTGGATATATACATCACCTCAGTTTTCTTATGGTTGATCGTCATGTTGTTTTGCTGTAACCATGCTAACATCTCTTTCAGGCAGGTTTCGAGCTGAGTATACTTCGGGTTGGTGGTATCCAATTGTGTGTATAGCATAATATCATCTGCATAAATATGGTAGTTGATATTATGTTTTTTGAAAACGTCACAGAGGGGCTGCATGTAAATGTTGAAAAGTAGCGCCGAGAGGGCCGATCCCTGAGGTATGCCTTGAGTTTGTGAGAATGCTTCTGCTTTTTCGCCATTGAATTGGACCTGTGGCATTCTGTTCGTTATGTAAGAGGAGAACTATTTAAGGGGGGTTCCCAAAATTCCTATTGATTCCAGTTTGTTCAGGAGGATTCCATGATGGACAGTATCAAAGGCTGCAGAGATGTCAATGAAAATGAGTATAAGCATTTTCTTTCTGTCCTCCAGGCCTTTGTGGAGGTTGTTAAGCAGTGCTATTAAAAGCGTTTCGACCCCATGATTTTGTCTGAAACCGTATTGTTGCTTGTCCAGGGTTTCATGGTCATCGAGGTGCTCTTGAAGTTGTATGAGGGCTGCTTTTTCAATGATCTTTGCTAGGAAAGATATGCTGGAGATGGGGCGGTAGGATGTTGGGTCTGCTTTGTTGAGTGAGTTGTTCTTTAGGATTGGCCTTATTATGGATTTCTTGAGCTGGTCAGGCATGATTCCTTGATGCAGTGATTGGTTTACAATATGTGAGACTTGGTGGACGATATCTTTTTTCGCTGCCTTGACCCAAGCAGTTGGGCATGGATCCAGCGGGGAGGTGGTGGTATTGATGCTAGTTATTATGTTGATTGTTGCTGTCTTCATCCAATTCATGATGCTGTCTTCATCCAATTCATGATGATGCTGTCTTCATCCAATAAAGCCCCACCAGAACAATCCAGCCTGGATGGCACTTTGTGAAACTAAGCCCATGCCCCAAAAGCAGCCATGGAGGAAGCACATACAGCATTGCTGTGGTCAAGACTGATCCAGGGTGACAACGCTCTTGGACCAGGTTTCTGTGCAGTCAGTGAAGAAACATCACACTTTGACATTGGAGCGGGATGCCATCAATTCCATCATGGGGTGACTCCAATGCTGGAGAAGAATCTGAAATGCCTCCTGACTCAATTCCCACTTTCAGGGATAAAACTCTCTGGTCACCAGGATAAGAAAGAGTGATTACGGAAGAAGACTGCTTCCATATTGACCACCCTGGCAATGTACCAAGACGACAGAGCTAAGATGCTCGTTTCTACCTAGGCAAACCAGAGAACCATCCCTAAGGCACTCCTGCACACCTTGTGCTGCCTTGGCGATTGACATACAGTATGCCACTGCCATGGCATTGCCTGAGAACACTCTCACCACCCTGCTCATGACCAAAGGCAGGGCAGTGCAAGAGGGCCAGCCAGATAGCCCTTGCTCTATGATAGTTGATGGATCACACTGCCTGCCTGTGGCTCTAACAGTCCTAGGCTGTTCAGTCTTGACAAGGGCTTCCCTGCCTGTAAGACTGATGTTTGGCACCAGAAGAATCCACAAGTGATCATCCTGTGGCATGCCCCTTTTCAGATAATATGGGTGTAGCCACCACCTCAAGCTGGCTGTCGCTCCCAGCTGGAGCAGAATCCTGAGCTTGAAGTCTGATCAGAAAGGGATGCTGGAGCAGCCTCATAGAGTATACCCATGGCACCATCTTGATTGGCGCTGCCATTAAACCCAGTCTCCCAGTCTTAGCAGGTTCTCCTGCAGTTTTTCACAATCCACATGTTTTCTCTCTCTCAATCAGCTTCCAATCCACAATAGGACATTGCCTCCTGTGCCATGAATTTTTAACATCCTTGGGAGTCTGTGATGTAGGACTTTGTCAAATGTATTCTGAAGGTCTAAATACACCATACCAACTGACTCACCTTTATCTACATGTTTGTTTACACCTTCAAAGAAATGGAGCAGATTGGTGAAGCAAGACTTCCTTTGGCTAAATCCATGTTGATTTTGTCACATTAAATAATGTATGTCCAAATGTCCAATAATTTTGTTCTTAATAATGATTTCCATCATTTTGCCCAGCAATGATGTTAGGATCACTGGTCTGTAGTTTCCTGGATCACTCCTGGAGTCCTTTTTAAAAATAGAATGACACACAGTGGATTAATCTGTAAACAATGAATGGAACATCTATGCATTCTAGTGTGATTTAGAGACTTCTTTTGCTGGCAGAAGAAACAGGATTACTTGTCATGAAAAACGAAAATTCTATTGCTTAAAGGCTTTTTATCTGGTGGATGTTGATTGGGACATCCTGGGTGAGATGTTGTCTGGAAGTAAAAAGACCCTAGATTCTCTACACGGAGAACCGCTTCAACAACTGGTCATGGAATCTACATGAAAGTGTACAACATGAGACCAGGTGCTTAGAAATGGGGAGAGTCTTTTATATTGCATTGGGTGATCATGTAGTATCCAGTGATTAATGGATGATGCGATTCAGGATTAGAGCACATGTGGTGATGGTTCATTCAAAAGCAAGGGATCTAGATTTCTGGAAAACTAACTTCATGAAGATAGTGATGTACCTCAAGAATTCATAGCTTAGAGGGAGCATCCAGGTGAAGTGAAAAAAACCTAGAAAAACTGAAAGGGGATGTTTTACGGGCAATAACCTATTTGTGTGAAAAGTAAATAAAAGTAAGAAGGAAAAATAAAACAATCTGTGATTTTCAAAAGCAGCCATAAAGATAAGGGTAAAATAAGTATTCATAAACTACAAGAAATCACAGAAAAAAAGGAAGACAGGCAAAATATCTGAAACAGTAAGAAAAGCAGGGAAAGTAGTAAAGCAAAGATGCAAATAGAAGAGAAAATAACTAATATAGTAAAATGGGTGAACGAAAGTTCAGTTATGTTTGTGATAGGAGGAAATGCAAAAGTAGCCTTGATAGTCCAAGGACAAAAGGAAGGATATGCAAAGGCTGATCAGGAAAGAGCAGAATTGCTTAACAAATATTTCTTTTCAGTGGTCAGAGAGGAAGAGCTGAGAGCAGGACCACAAATGTTGGACACAAATACGTATTGAAGTGCGATACACATAAGAACATATGGAATGCCATACTGGGTCAGACCAAAGGGTCATCAAACCCGTATTCTTTTTCCAAACAAGAAAAGATCTCAAAAAGTAGATAGATTAGAACCTGCCTATCTCCAGAGATAAGCAGTGACTTTCCCTAGGTCTACCTTAATATGGACTCTTCATCCAAGAATTTGTGCAACCTTTTCTTGTAGGTCCAGCTATTCATCATGTGGCAACAAATTCCAGAGTTTAATTATGTGTGAAATGAAAAATTATTTTTTTCAAATTTGGTTTAAATATTTCACTTATTAACTTCATGATAGGTCCCCGAATGTTTGTACTTTTTAAAAGAGTTAATAACTGATTGATATTTGTCTGTTCCTCTCCAATCATGACTTTATAGACTTCTATCATATCTCCCCTCAGCCATTTCTTCTCCAAGCTAAAGAACCCCTACTTCTTTAGCCTTCCCTCATAGTGGCATTGTTCCATCCCTTTTTTCATTTTGTAAGAAGGAAAATATATCTGTTCCTTCAGCCCCCTCTGGGACACCAAGGATCCGAATGTTGTTTCTTCTAGCTCTGTTTAGTTTGCTTGTCTACCTGCCACAGACATTCCTCATGCACAGTTTATAAGCTTTTGGCTTTGTTGGATCTCAATGTAAGCACGGCCAGACTGCCCTTAGGTGCTGCTGTATCCTCTTGCATTGTAGTCAACAACTCTCCATTAGACTTAACCATGTCCTTAACAGCAGTATTTCAGTGAGACGTTCCTGTAGGTCCTCTGGGTATTCTCGGGCAGCCGCCATCTTTTGTTGGGATGAAGTCTCCGTCTTAGAGCATTTTGCGCGCAAAGTCTGCATTCCTGGGTACCCTAAGTGCACTGGCTTGGGTCCAGACATGACCAAGGGCTATTTATCTGCAGAGTCGGGGAATTAAATTTGAAAGTTAACAGCAAGGATACAGGATTCTTTTTAACGATCCTCTGGAGCAAAGCTCTCAGGCGTCCATTTTCTCCTGCGATCAGCTCCATCCCACTCCTTTTTTTCACTTTAATTGTACTTTATTGAAGTTTTTCTAATTCTGCTATATCTTTTATGAGGTGAACAGAACTATACAGGGTGGCCCAAAAAAGTAAGAATATCTCCTAAATTAAAAGCTTAAATAGTTTATTTATTTACCTTTTTTAGCTATATAATGTCTTTATTTCAACAATTTCTGGTCGCCATCTTTTTTTTTTTAAATGTGTCAATCATTTACATCTGTCTTTTTGAATTTTTAAATAACTTATATGCTACGAGATGTTCTCACTTTTTTTTGGGCCACCCTGTATACACAGTACTCAAGGTATGGTCACATCATGGAACAAAATAGAGGAATTATGCTCTCTCCGTCTGATTCCATATTTCTTTCCTAATAATTCCTAACATTCTATTTGCTTTATAGCTGCTGCATACACTAAGCAGAGGATTTCAATGTATTGTCCATGATAATGACTAAAGCCTTTTAATGAAAACTGATTCCTAATGTGGAACCTAGCATCATGTGTCTATAGTTTGTTGTTTTTCCCCATGTGCATCACTTCACACTTGTTAAATCCTAGATGTACAGTGCCCCAGTCTCGCAAGGGCCTCCTGAAATTTCTCAGAACCCACTTGTGATTTAACAACTTTGAATAATTTATTATGGATATGCAGGCCAAAACATTTTTTATATCTTTTTTTTCTTTTTTCATCTTTGTTTCATTTTTTAAAATAGTGTGTGTGTGCTTTTGAATGAGGGCACGCTATCTGGTCATAGTGAGCACTCTTTCCAAGACGTAGGTATTCATTCTTTTGTGTGTTTGTGTGTGTGTGTGTGTGCGCACTGTTGAGCAATAGAGCGTATTGTACATGTGTGAATAGCGTGTATTTTTCTTGCACAGATGAACAGTGTGTTCTACTGCTCAATAGTGCACATACTCGTAAAAGTGCACACTATTTCTAAATAGTGCTTACTCTCACAAGAGTACACACTATCACTCAATAGTGTCCCTATTCCCAAAGAGAATGTACTACTTAAAAAAAACAGAATTCACACTATTTAAAAGAAATGAAACAAAGCGTATGTGCTATTGATGGTAAACAGGAAATGATGGCAATATCATCATGTCCTGTTTTGCAGTGATCCCAGCTTTCTTTTGGAAGGAAAGCAGATATCTATAATTTATAAATATTTAAAATCACTTGTCCCAGTATACTGTGGCAGGGAGGGCCTGCCTCAGGGGAGATGGAAAACCTCACTTGCCAACCATGGTCTTCATATTTAAGTTTACGGAGAACCAATTCCAAGTTCTCGTAGGTTTCCTTCAAGTGTACGGAATGACCTACAGGTAGGGAAGCGTAAAAACCGTTGTGGAGTAAAACTGCTTTGAGACTTCTTTTTGAAGAATCTATAAAAAGACGCCATTGCTCTGAATCATATTGGATTTTAAATTGACCCATCAGACCTTTGACATCGATGCAATAAACCAACTTGTCTTTCTGGGCGAAGTAAGGAACGAACTCCTTTTCACGATGTCTGAACCATGAAGATGACACTCCTGGCAACAATAAATTCCTGCTTTTCAGCCTTAATCCGAGTAACTCAGCGGCATCTTTGGGAAGATTCAAGTCTCTTACCAAATCATTCATCTCCTCCTGAGAAAACAATTTTGGTCTTGTATCATCTTCAAAGTCAGAACTTGATTCATCATCTGGTTCAGGTATGACTTCACCTTCATCGGAGCTAGGTATCTCTTCCAAGGTAGCAGGGGGCGTGGGTACTGATATATCTGTGCCATGGGGGATGGGACGAATTGCCGAGTGAAGATTGGGGTATGAAATGGAATGCTTCCATTTGGAATTAAACCCTTTCACATCGCATGAACAAAAGTAACAGTCGTCACTATGGTTCTTTTGCTTTCGCCATACCATAGGAATCCCATAACGGAAAGATTTTTTCTTACCCTTGAACCAGTTTCGGAGGTCCTCAACACACCGTTTGCACACTTTATGAGGCGCCCAGACTTTATCTTGATCTCCAATTTTTAGTCCAAAGTATGCAAAGTATATTTTTTTCACAAAGTCTGTAATATTCTGCTGTTGCTTCAACACTGTATATTCACCACAGATGAAACAGAAACTGTCTGACGAATTAATACACTTTCGCGGAGCCATAACATAACAGTTGAAGAATGACGAGCTAAGACGAATTGCGATGAAAAAGTGTGAACAGCCTAGAACCAAGAACCTGATGATGATTCGTGCACAAGTATGGCATGCAGGAGAGAGCAGCTCTGTGTCTGTACACCAGACGTCACAGTGCTGGCCACGCCCCCCTGCACGGACTAGAGCTGCTGCTATCTGCCCTGTGTCTCCCTCCCACTGGATTCTTCAGGAAAGATTAACCCCTTCTACCATTAGAAGCATGGACTTAAAACTTGCTTAGCTTATGTATATATTGCTGACCATCAGATTTACAGTGCTATATTTTTTTTTACATAACTTGGACAACCCCTTTAAGGTTTTTTTGGCATTTTATATCTTAAATGCACATATGTGAATTAATTAATAGTAATTTGAATTAATTAATAGTAATTTGAAAAAAATTGATAAATTTGAAGACAATTTTGCATGTTGTGGCAAATCATGCCATCTAAGAGTTTTTTTCAATATTTTATTTGTTTTCAGCACACCAAAATACATGGAAATTAGATAAAAATAATCAAACAGCTTTTTAGTCGCAGACCTGTGTAATCATACATGTGGCACTCAGTGTAACACCAGTGGATAGCCCATATCTACCTGCTGGCCTGCTACCTGCATTCTAATACTGTTAGTGATTTAGTGTTACTAAAGGAGTAGGAGATGTTTAATGTAAATTCCTTCAGAATGTATTTAGTGTATTTGATGTTGATTAGTCAATGACTTTCAAGAGGAGTACAATGAATCTCTTTATAAAGTCAACCTTGCTTCCTTCTTTAAAACCTAAATGATCAAGGGCAGCATCCTTGAGCTCCAATAAGATGGAATTGTGATGATGTACCTCTGTCCATATGCCCTAACATTCAGTTTATGCCATGTGGAATAAGCCTCTTCACCTCTCCTGTGGCACACGTATGCACAGGGGTCTCGTGCTATAAATCTTTTTGGAGCTTTTATTTTATCACCCTGTGGAGAAGAGCACCCGCATAAAGCATTCTAAGGTGGATCTACCCTCCCCTATATGATCGCAATGACAGGATGCTTATCTTTATTTTCTGACCTGCAAGCTGGTGTTCCACGTACTACTATTGTCTAACATTTGTTTGTTTCTGGCTACTTACTATGATTCTGCATTGTTTTGTGCAGTACTGATTGAACTACTTGTTGACCCCTGATGCCGGCAAAATGTGCCTAAGTTGGGTCCTTAATAAAGCATGCTAATAGAAGACTCCATTTATATAGCTGTGGTCTTTCTATTGTGTGTAATTGGATAACAAGAATCACCAGTATATAGTAACTAGGACAGACAAAAATAAACAGTAACCAGGGATCCATACCAGGCGCTCTCCCTCAACTCCCCCAAAACTCCAATGCCCCCACCTGCACATATCCCACAAACTGCACCAACACACATTGTTTTGGATAAAACACCAGGTCGCAGCTTTATTGCCCAATAACAATTAAAATTTTTCAACCAAACAACTCACCCAACAATTTCCCCCCCCCTACCCCGGCAGAGCGATACATCACCAGCCGTGCTACTAGCAAGGTGACCTCGCTTCCACACCTGGTCCGGTCACCCACAGGTCCAGCTCGAACCACCCCTGCTCAACTTCGCCATATCACTAGCAAAAGTAAGCTCAGGGTTCTCCGGGTCGTGGGCACCCTGCCCCAGCCCCAAGTAGCTTATGTCTCCGGACCCCGGAAACCTCCGGGATCCCGCCACCCCCATCTCCCCCCCCCAGCTGCGACACCCCCAAAAATCCCCCAAACCGACCCTCAACCGGAAGGGTGGGAGGGCGGGACGCTGCCGGCTCCCCGCTCCTCGACCATGTGCTCAGCGCGTGCCCGCGCCACCGAGCACATGGTCTGTCCTCTCACCCAATTGGCTGCTGGCTCACTCCAGACGCCAGCAGCCAATCGGTTCAAAAGATGCCAGCCTCCGCGCCATCCCCCCCCCCCTCCCCGATACCCTCTTGAGGCCGGGACCCGCGCCCGATGGACCGCCGGTTACCGGCATCCGCCGGGACCGTGCCCGCGGCCTTCCTTTAACCGGGGTCCATACCAGGCGCTCTCCCTCAACTCCCCCAAAACTCCAATGCCCCCACCTGCACATATCCCACAAACTGCACCAACACACATTGTTTTGGATAAAACACCAGGTCGCAGCTTTATTGCCCAATAACAATTAACATTTTTCAACCAAACAACTCACCCAACAATTTCCCCCCCCCCCTACCCCGGCAGAGCGATGCATCACCAGCCGTGCTACTAGCAAGGTGACCTCGCTTCCACCCCTGGTCCGGTCACCCACCGGTCCAGCTCGAACCACCCCTGCTCAACTTCGCCATATCACTAGCAAAAGTAAGCTCAGGGTTCTCCGGGTCGTGGGCACCCTGCCCCCGCCCCAAGTAGCTTATGTCTCCAGACCCCGGAAACCTCTGGGATCCCACCACCGGCATGGGCACACACTTGTGGCCTTGCCGCCCCCCTAACCGGGCAAAGCTGCGACCTGCCGGCGTGACCTCCTACAACCTCCTCCAATGCCTCCTGCCAATCATTAAGAAGAAGGTCAAGCCCCACCGGGGACAAATGAACCCCATCCGACCTGTACAACCCAGCACAGGCCACATCCACCCAGTCATGCTGCACATGGCACCCCCCGTGTTCCACCACCCACCTCCCAATCTGCCGGTTGATCTTAGTCAACCCCCGCGACCAGCGGCGCTGCTCCTTGCACACCGGCCGCGGGATGACATCAGACCACAGCAAAACCACCCCCGCAAGCATTGACAAAATGCGAGAAAAGTCCCTCTTGGCAGCGTTGATCAATTGCTTGCAGGTCCAAGAGGCCAGATCATTACCCCCCAAATGCAACAGTAGAAAACCGGGCGTTGTCCGTAAACGTGCATGGTGACGAAGCAAGGGCATCAACTGTATCCACCGTAGTCCTCTTTCGCCCAGCCATGAAAGCGCCACCACTGCAGGCTCCAATCCCAAGTTCTGCCCGACAGGCCGCTCCGCAGCACGTCTGCCAGCCCAGAACATAAAAGAATGCCCCAGCAGCCAACAGTTCCGCACACTGCTGCCTCGGCCTGCAAAGAAACACATAGTTAATGATCTGCATACCCCCTCCCAAGCCCAGGCATCATAACCGGACATAAGTTTGAAAAGCCCTGGACCTCCACCGGCCAATCGCCTGTATTTGCGGGGCCGACAACCCCACACCCGCTGCGCTGGTCGCCACCCCAATACGGAAGGAATGCGCTGCAAATTGCCGGGCATCCTCCCCCAGCCACCGCAGCCCCAAACGTAGGACCGCAGAAACCTGGTAACGGGTGACCACACGAGCATCCGCATGGATAAAAAACCCGCCCTCGGCCCGGGGACGACCCTCCGAATATAACCGAATTGCCGCCACCGGGCAGGTGGGACCCCCGATAGCCCTCAACACCACCCACATACCCCTGCCTTGCGGGTCCGTCTTCGACCTTCGCAACAAAATCTTCAACATATCCCCCTCCAAACGCACATGATGGCACTGCAAACTCGACCCCGCTCCCCCCCTCTTGGAATCTGCCACCAACTCCCCAACCCGGAATGCACCAAAAAATGCCAGGCAAAAGAGCGCCCTGAAACGTTTGGCCTCATATGCCGATGCAGCCACCGCAGGCATCGCCTCACAAATCCGGACAAGCAATTCATGGGTGATTGGGCGACGTGAGTCAGGCAAAGAGGGGTGCACCCGTCTCCAACCCTGCAGCAACTGCCTCACGAGAAAACCCCCACCCATAGAGGACCATCCAAGTGCCCTAGCGAAAAAGGCGAAGCCTGCCAGGTGCAGCCGCACAGCTGCCCGAGACAGACCCATCCGCTTGGCACTAACAATATAGCCACCCAGCACCGCATCAGGCATGACCCCCCCCCCGCCACCCCAGCCCCTGTAAGAAGGAGACCACTCGCCGACAGCCCCGGCAATATGCAGTCCACGTGCTCTCCGCAAGCGAACACCGCAGCAGCTCCATCAACTCCGCTGGCCAAAACTCCATAAGCTCCACGGGACCTGCGAGCCCACCGGATCCGCTTCTGGCGCCAGCTGTCGAAAACGCTGCCACTACAAACGAGACAGAGCATCAGCTATACCGTTCCTATGATCCGGAATGTGTCGAGCTCTCAATGTCACATTCAAGCGCAAACAGGATAACACAACCTTCCGCATCAACGCAGCAACGTCTAAACACCGCGGCGAATAATTATTGACGACATTCACCACCGCCTCATTGTCACACCACCATACCACCTTTTTGTTACACAACCTGCCCGGCCACAGCGCCAATGCCACCAAAATAGGGAACAACTCCAAGAAGGTGATGTTCTTCAGAAGCCCCATCTCCCCCCAGGCAGCCGGCCACCTGCTCGCGCACCAAGACCCCCCAAAGTAAATACCCAACCCCGCCCCGCCGGCCGCATCAGTGTACAACTGCAAGTCCACGCTCGAACATTCCTCACCCACTAGAACAGCCGACCCATTAAAATCCCGCAAGAAAGCATCCCAAACAGACAAGTCCTCACGCATAGACCTGGTAATCCGAATGCGATGATGAGGTTTAGAAACACCACCAGTGGCCGACGTCAACCGGCGCAGAAAAACACGCCCCATCGGTATCACCCTGCAAGCAAAATTCAAGGAACCGATTAGAGTCTGCATTTCTCGCAGAGTATATTTCGCCGAGGCCACGGCATTCGCCACCAAAACCCTCAACTGTATCACCTTTACTAACGGCAAATGTGCCACCATTGCAACAGAGTCCAGCTCAATGCCCAAAAAGGTGAGAGTAGTCGCAGGTCCCTCCGTTTTCTGCTCCGCCAACGGGACACCCAAGTCATTCGCTACCGCCACAAAACTCTCCAACAACTCCCCACACTGAGAAGTGCGCGCTGGCCCCACAAAGAAAAAATCATCCAGATAATGTACCACCGCAGCGCGACCCACCCGTCGTTCCACGACCCACTGCAGAAAAGTGCTGAAAGTTTCAAAGTACGCACAAGACACTGCGCAACCCATGGGCATGCATTTGTCAAAATAATAATTGCCAAAGACCTGAAACCCGAGCAATGGAAAGGAGGAGGGGTGCACCGGTAGCAACCGGAACGCAGACTCAATATCCACCTTCGCCATAAGTGCCCCACACCCCGCCTGCCTAACTAGCCGAACCGCCTTATCGAAAGAAGCATAACGCACTGTGCAGCACGACCTCGGAATATGATCATTGACCGATGCCCCAGCAGGGTAAGACAAATTATGAATTAACCGGAACTTACCCGGCTCTTTCTTCAGGACAACCCCCAAGGGGGAAACCACAAATCCCTTAAAGGGGGGATCGGGGAACGGACCCGCTATCCGGCCCAACTTCAATTCCCCATCTAACTTCTCCTGCATGACGGTTGCAAAGCGCCGCACCGAAGAAGCATTTCGAGTCGCCAATGCAGCCACCCCCCCCCCTTGACCGGAATGACAAAAACGTTGGTAAACCCCTCCAGCAACACCTTTTTATCCCGCACCCTAGGGTAATGCTGCAGCAATGCTCGCAAAACCTCAATCCGAATCGGCGAGGGGGCCAACCCGGCAAATGCCCCATCACTTGACTGAGGGCAAGGGCCCTTTCCGTAGACATTTTGTGGCAGGATGCCCACCTCCGCAAACCGAACACGCGTGCTGGAACTTGCAGTCTGGGAACGGGCAGGCAGACTTATTGAACCTCCAGCACACGTCAGCCCCAGTTCCAGCCCCCTGCTTGCTCGGGGCCCCCGACCCGCCCACACGAAAGGGCCGGTTTCCCATCGGAAGAGCCGCCCCCCCCCTTTCACGCCGCTCCCCCCGGCCCCCCCCCCCGCACTCAACCGTACCGACATTTGGGTGAGCCACAAATTGATATCCTGAATGCCCCAGGACAGCGACTTGTTCTCCTCCATCTTATCCCGAAACTTCTCATCATAATTAAGCCATGACCACCCATCGCGCCACCCCCCCCTCCCCTCCCCGATACCCTCTTGAGGCCGGGACCCGCGCCCGATGGACCGCCGGTTACCGGCGTCCGCCGGGACCGTGCCCGCGGCCTTCTTTTAATAGATGTTGAGCAAAGGGGGCTGTAAGTCGTGGTTGGTCTAAGAGAAGCAAACATTTTTTTTTTAATAACCAGGTTTTAAGACTTTTTGAACCTTATGTAGAAGGATTCTAACCTCAGGAGGGAGCAATGAAACGGAAAGCAGTATTACGGAAATGTTCTAGGTGACTTCTTGGGGCAGTTTCTCTAAAATGATTATGCACAAAACTAACTCATCGCACCAAAAAGCCGCACTAAGGTGAATACTAATAATAAAAAAAAAACCTCTTAGTTATTATTTAGAGGTTAGTAGAGAATTATATATATCACAATCCAACCCAATAAAATTTAAATCAAAATGGACTTAGCAGAGATTAATATTTCAAAATATAATGGCAGAAAAAGACCTCAGAGCGACAGTATATCCCTTTATGTGGCGGCAAAAACTACCTGTACCATAGGGGCAACTGAATAAACTGCATCAGTGGTCTTAAAAATTTCCCAAAACTTTATTAAACAATTATAAACCACCAATTAATGATAAAGCGCTTTTCTGCCAACTAAAGAGTTTTTTAAATTATTAGGCCATAAGTGGCTTCTCACTTCACCACACAGCACATTAAAGGTATAGTGAATGTAAGGTCAAGAAACTCCACTTCATACTGCTGTTGTCGCGGGACAGCTTAGAGCTGGTCAGCATACATCCTGCCCTAAATGGAAACAGAAAACTATAGTAAAACCAAATAACAATCACCGCATATAATAATAATGCTTCAAGCTTTCCAATGTCTTCTGATCATTGGAACGTGAGGAGTGGCCTAGTGGTTGTGGCAAGTTGCTTTGGGCTGGAGGGCCAGGGGTTTCAATCACACTAGAGGACAACAGTCTTGGGACTGAAGGTTTCTAGTCCCACAGGTGCTCCTTGTGGCCTCGGGTAAGCCACTTAACCATCCATTGCCTCAGATACAGAAACATAGATTGTAAGCCCTTGGGGGACAAGGGAAAAATATATATACAGTACCTGAATGTACACTGCTTTGACTGGTAGAAAAGCAGCATATAGAAACATAGAAACATGATGACAGAAAAAGACCACATGGCCTATCTAGTCTGTCCTTCCATAACAACAACTACAACAGTCCACTTTTTACCTTTAGAGATCCTCTGTGTTGGTCCCATGCTTTCTTGAATTCAGCTACTGTCCTCATCTCTACCACCTCCACTGGGAGACTATTCCATGGATCCACTACTCTCTCTGTAAAGAAATATTTCCGCATATCACTCCTGAATCTATCTCCCTTCACCCTCATCCCATGTCCCCTCATAGCAGAACTTGCTTTCAATTGAAAGAGGCTCTCTCCCTGAACATTTATGCCACGGAGGTATTTAAACATCTCAATCATATCACCTCTATCCCGCTTTTCCTCTAAGGTGTACATATTAAGATCCTTAAGTCTGTCCTCATATGCTTTATAATGAAGCCCATTAATCATTTTAGTAGCAACCCTCTGCACCGACTCCATCCTGTTCACATCCTTTTGAAGGTCTAGTTAAATAGCCAGTGTCCCATTCAAAGAGTAAACTGTTTCCATTTAGGCCAGTGTCCCGCGATGACAGCAATATGATGTGGAGTTTCTTGACCTTACATTCACTATGGGTCTGATACAGAGATGCGACAAGTGGGGTTGGACGTCCAACCCCCGTTCTGGCCTGGCACTCAATTCTGAGTCCAGCCCTTCCCACACGTACAGAGGGTTAGTGCAGGGAGCACTGGACAGGGGTGGAGTGGGGGCGGGTGGATGTACAGGGCCTATTCAGGTCAGGGCACTGTACATCCGGCTGTCATGCTCCAAATTCCCAGCGTATACCACACTGAGATGGTATAAGCACCAGGCGCCCTTGTGATCAGGGTTTTCCACCCCCCCCCTCAGGTCAACGGGCCAGCGTGGGAGAATCCCTGCTGCCCGAGCTCGACCATACTGCCCCCTCCCAGGATCAGGCAGCAGGGAAAGGAAGATTTTAACACAGTCAGGTTTTTGGTGCTCCTGCTGGGCATCCCAGTGCCATGGCAATGGGACGCCACAGCACTGGCACACCAGCAGGAGCATAGGGCGGGCTGGACAGGCAGCATGGAGGATGTCTCCCATGGTGGAATCAGAGGCATGGTGGGTTGTCTACGTGCCCAATCCCTGCAACTACGGGAGTCAGGTAGAATTTGGGCCAGTCCATTTTTTGGACATTAGGATGGCTCGGATATGCCTTTGTTGGAATCGGGCTGCTATGTGGTGAAGGTATGAGCCTCTTATAGCCTAATAATTTAAAATTTTCTTTAGTTGCTGGAAAAACACTTTGCCATTAATTGGTGGTTTATAATTGTTTAATAAAGTTTTGGGAGTTTTTTTAAGACCTATGATGCAATTTATTCATCTGCCCCTAAGGTGGTTTTTGCTGCCACATAGAGGGATATGCTGTTGCCCTGAGATCTTTTTCCCCCATTATATTTTGAAATATTCATCTCTGCTAAGTCCTTTCTGATTTAAATTTTATTGGATTGGATTGTGATATGATTTACAGGTTAATAAAGAGTTATTTATAACTAAAGGGTTTTTTTGGTTATTAGTTTTTGGGTAGATTCTGACCCGCGTTTAGTGGGGATATACATTCGGGGTGGATGTATATGTCCTGCTAAAAGTCTGGGTCTGATTCCCACCAAAGAGCGCCCCACACATACAGCAGAGATGTGCAGGGAGCTCTTTATGGGGATGGGAGGAGGTGGGCCGGATGCATAGCCCCTACCCTGGCCGTACAGGGCCTATTCTGACGACGGCCCTGTACGTCCGGTGGATGGAGGATAGCCAGGGAACATATTCCACCTTGGACGTGGAATAAGTTCCCCCCCAAAGTAAACAGAGGCCATCAGGGGGACCAGGCATTGAAGTAAGGGGGGGGGGCATGGGGATCCGCGCAGCCTGATCCCAACCCAAACATGCCCAATTGGGGGTCAGGTTGCAGGGAAAGAGCCGAAATGCATTTCTGTGTGCGATTGGATCTCCTGCATGGAGCCATGGTTATGGGACATCACAGCTACATGCAGGAGCCTGGCTGGGCAGCTGGGTAACTCCTTGTACGTCTGATGGGCCTGAGTTGGGGCACATCCAGGACATCCAGGCCCAACATAAGAACATAAGATATGCCATACTGGGTCAGACCAAAGTCCATCAAGCCCAGTATCCTGTTTCCAACAGTGGCCAATCTAGGTCATACGTACCTAGCAGTTTCCCCAAAAGACACAGGTTCCACAATGCTTATACTGGGTCAAGCATTGATATCCTGGGTCCCTTCTTAATAATGGTTGATGGACCTTTCCTCCAGGAACTTGTCCAAACCTTTTTTAAACCCAGCTACACTAACAGCCTTTACTACATCCTCCGGTAACAAATTCCAGAGTTTGATTACACGTTGAGTGAAGAAATATTTTATTTTATTAGTTTTAAATAGTTTACCCTGTAGCTTCATTGAATGTCCCCTATAGGATTCTGCCCCTACAGGAGCAGAATCGGGTGCAAATCCTGGCCGTTCAGATTTCTGGATGTCCAGACGGCCCGGAAGTGCCCTGTCGGAATTGGCTTCTTTGTACATACCATGACAGCCGTGAACCTCACTTCTAAGCTAGAGTGTGTAGTGTATGATCTCAGTCTCTTACATTTACCGCTAATGCTCAGTATAGTACTTGCAGGAACCACTAAGTAGATCTCAAAGGTCTGAAAAGGGTGATAAGGAATCAAACACAAGGTAAGTAAAGGATAAAAGCCTTTGTGAAATAAAGGAATAATATGTGTGCAATGTGAAATTCAGCAGCCTCTTACAGAACTTCTCTTTTATTTTATGATAATTCTTTTCCCTTCAACTCCACTTACAATATCAAATAATTCTCTTCCTTTTCTTACAATGACAAATTCAGTTGACAATTTCTTTGGAACTATTCTTTTCTTCAGGAACCTTTTCCTTTTCTCACTTCAGAGATAAACCTTTGCAGCAGGGTGAACTATAGGTACAGTAAGTACATACTATTTTGTTCTTTAATTTCTTTTCTTAGAATGCGGTATGGCTTTAACTAATGAGCTAGTTTTAAATGAGTCAGTCACTTCTCATTTCTCTTCTTTTCTAGGTTGGATCTTGCTGCTTTCTTAAACGTTGGCTGCCTTAGATGTCGTTCAGAATCAGCGATCAAAAGGCAGGATGAATCAGGCTTCTCCTGGCTCATCACCTACTGCTCTAACTAAAATTAAAAAAGAGAATCTGACTCCCTTTTGTGGCGCTTGTATTATTTTTTTTTATTTATAATTTTTTTATTGAATATTTCAAGATAATACAGAAATTCAATTAATCAGAGAAATTATAAACATAAAAGTCCACATCTCGGGGAGTACAACAAGGAAATTGCTTACCAAGCAATACATAAACAGGACAAATAAAAATATAAGGTGCAGAGGACAGGAATCAGTATCCATCATTAAACAAACAGAACTCAATTATTCTTAGGCATATTCTAGCATACTGGTAAATCATTAATAAGACATAATTGCTTTCCTTAGGGACAATGAGTATCAAGAAAAGTTTATAAAGAAGATATATCCAAAAAGACGTATTTGGTTCCATTCAATGTGACCAGGCATTTACAAGGAAATTTAAAAAAAAAACGTAGCACCAACAGCCAAAACACGAGGCTTTAAAGAAATAAAAGCCTTGCGTCGCAGCTGCATCTGCCTGGAAACATCGGGGAACAGACTTATTACCCCCTGCATCATACCGCCCAATTTCAAGCATAGCGTTCCTAGCAAAAACGATTGAAAAAGCGGTTCAGCACCAACTACAAGATCACATGGATGAGAGAAAAGCCTTAGATGAGCATCAATATGGATTCCGTCAGAATCACGGAGTAGAAACACTACTGCTGGCACTCCTTGATAATCTACTTAGGGGCCTCGAGAACAAAAACTCCATGTTCATACTCATATTCATTGACATCTCAGCAGCTTTCGATACAGTACATCACAACACCCTCTTGGACCGTCTGACCTCGCTGGGTATATCAGGGACCCCCTTAAAATGGTTCGCTTCATATATATCCAATAGGATGCAACAAGTGCAATTCAACAATGACAAAGCTGATGCTTTCCCCCAAACCCAAGGGATCCCTCAAGGGTCTGCCCTATCATCACTACTGTTCAATTTGTATATAAAGCCGGTCTGCGATATCTTCCAGAAATGCAACATCAAATACCACATATATGCCGACGATGTGATGCTATACACACAGCTTGACATAACGCAGCCTAACTTCAGTCCACTAGAAGAATGCCTTGACATGCTCCAATTATGGCTTCAACAAAACAACATGTCAATAAACCACAAAAAAACAGAGGTCATGTTCATTTCCAAGAAAGCCAATTTCGTCCCACCCACCACAGTCACACTTAACAAAAACATATACTACACGAAGCCTGTAATAAAGTATCTAGGAGTCTTACTAGACTGCAACCTCAGGATGGACAAACACCTCAGAACAGTTAACCGAGCCATCTTTTACAAACTCAAAATTCTACAATCACTTCGCAATATCCTCGACAAATCCGACTTTAGGTCTGTTGCTCAAGCAGTAATCATTCCCCACCTGGACTACAGCAATGCCATTCTACAAGGGCTTCCAAAGAACACACTAAGCATCCTGCAAATGGCCCAGAACGTGGCTGCAAGAGTCATCATGGAAAAGAAAGTCACTGACCACATAACCCCAGTACTAATGGAACTGCATTGGCTCCCAGTGGCCGCCCGCATCATCTACAAACAGCTCATCACAACTTTTAAGCTCATCCACGGCATCGCACCATCCTACCTCAATAACCTAATCACTATCCAACCATGCAACAGGAACAGGAGAACTATGAATCTCAACACCCTATGTATCCCGACCAGCATTCGATCCGTCAAGGCCAAAACAAGCAATAGGGCGTTCACATACACAGCGCCAACCCAATGGAACCAACTACCACATGAATTGAGACTCACAAACAGCCTGAGTGAATTCAGACGAAAACTTAAAACATATCTGTTTCAAACCCACTACAACCTGATCTAACTGCAATACACTACCTCAACCAGATGAACTCTGCCACCCTCGGCAGTATAAAATCTAATAGCATATAGTCATGTATAGCCTGTACTCTTTGGAAATCAACTCTGTATAAATTGTATATATGGGGCCCCTCCCAACCTATTGAAATCAAATGTATACCCTAATCTGTGTGCTATAATCAACTGTATATTGTATCCAACTGTTTATCCCGTGTTACGTAAATCATTGACTAATCAAAATGTAAAACTGAAAAATCTCAATGCACTGTACAATGCATTATGATTCTGTAAAGTAAACCGCTGCTGATCGTAGGAAGCAGCGGTATACAAGTGTTTACTAAATAAATAAATAAAATAAATATTATTAAGCTCTATGTTTTTAATTTAAGAGTTTGCTATTACTGGAGTTTATCCCATAAACAATAAGAGATAATTAGGGGTTTTCTAGCTACTCCACCCCATTTTTTGCTTCTTTAAATTCAGAGTTAGAATGGTTTCTAGATATGCATCAGCTATCTTCACCTCGACTCAAAATATAGCCACGGTCAGTTCTCTATGCTGCTGTTTTTTTCAGACACACTTATTCACAAACTTTAGCCCATCTGTTTTATTCTGACAATTCACACAGCCATATCTTTGGTTAAGCAAATGGTTCCCATGCAGAACTCTGGACTGGAATTTTTAATACAGCATTGCCAGAGGTTATCAACATCAAATAGTTTCTCATAATTGGATATTTGTTTTCATTATTCAAAAGTAAATACAAGGGCTGATGTTTACTTAAATAGCACCTTTGCAAGTTTTAAAATCAACTGGAATTTCCTCACAGAATGCTCATTTCCACAGTCAACACTAACTTCATTTGTCTCACTCAGAGCCACTCGAATCTTAGGCATCTGAAGCCCTGCTTTCAATGTTTAGACTCACAACTCAACTTCTGGGTTTCTTGCGTCTCTCACACTGTTACTCATTCACACAAGTCCCTACTCGTACACTTTAAAATAATGTCTGAAGAGTTGAACATCGGGAGCGCGTTCAGACGTGTCTTCATTTTTCAGCTTTGCTCTCAGCTGTCACAGCGTAACTTTTTAGTGATGCAGTTTTTTCCTCTCACTGCCAAATGAGCTCCCTCTGGCTTTGGTATCTGCCGTTCATGGCAGTGGTTCAGTCAGTTAACCCCTTCGGCAGTGCTCACAATCCCTCCACGCACAGGCACATTTACCCAGACCATACTCATAAAGCACAATTTTTTTCCTATTCAACAACTCTTTTCCCAATTTTTTCCCCAATAAACTTCCCTCCAGCCTCCATTTTTTTTTGGCTTGCTCTCACTGCCTGTTTTCAAATGTTTCTCTACAGCCAGGCCTTTTTATTATCATTTTTGCCAGTCATCTTTGAGCCCCTCAGAATTCACTAGCAACCCTGGCCCGGTCACTTATCAAGCCTTGACTGTCCTGCAGCCCTCATTGCAGCTGTTCTTATGCCATTGTCTGCTTCAGTGATATGCCTTGTGCTGTGTTCAGCACCACCCCTACCATTCCTCAGCCCCCCTGGAGTACCATGTCAGCATGCATGCCTGGCGAGCACTCATGTGCAAGACTTCTAGGTTCACGGCTGCCAAAATAACTCACTTTTTTTATTGGTCCAACAGTCTTACGGCCCAATGAAGAGCCCAATGTGCGCACACATCTAATGTTGCTCTGGTTGTCATTGCCCCCTAACCACCCCCCTCCACAGTCTGCTGACACTCTCAGTTCCAATGGTTTTTCAGTACCACTCTGCCCCCAGAACATGACTGCACATGGGGCACCGCTCACTTTAGCAGCTTGATGCTGCCAAATCATAGTCTGAAGGATGTAACCAATAATATGTTTTTTCTTTATTATTCTATGTATTTTCTCCCATTTTCAGGGATATTTTGAAAATCTAGGATTGTTTGAAGATTCGTGGTTATTTAGGAAGCCCTTTGAATATTTAGTTACATGGACTTTAAACCTATATATTGTGTGCCTTTGAGTCACTGCTGACTCCTGGTGACCGAGAAGCTCTTGGGATTTTTTTGGCAGCGTGATCAGAAGAGGATTGCCACTCCTTTCTTCTGAGGCAACAGAGGATTAAGTGATTTGCCCAAGGCCACAAGGAGTGCTAGTGGGAATCAAACCTTGGTTCTGAAGCCAGTGCTCTAACTACTAGGCGGCTTCTCTACTCTGTGGCTAGTGCCGCTGAATATCTCCGACTAGCACTAGGATGGTCTGGGGTGGAGCGGAGGTGGTACCTGAGGATAACCAGCTAGTGACGATATTCAGCCACAGCAGCAAAGGTTAGACACCTGAAAGGCTGACCTAACTTTCACTGCTGTAACTACCCAGGCAGCAGCTGAATATCACTGCTGCCCGGTTAGCTGAGGCGTTATCCATCCAGATGAAATATTCAATGCCGGTGGCTGAAAATGGCCCTAGCTTTGAATATTCAGATTTAAAGTCCCCCCCCCCAAAAAAAAATCTTCTCACAGGTTAATTAGGTAGGCAGAGCATAGAGCTTTTATGCTGTAGGTTTGTACTTCGCTACCCAGTCTTTCCACAAACCTGAAAAGTGTATCCTAAATATTCCATATCTTTTTCTTCATTCGTAATAGGAACTTCTGCCATTTTAATCCAAATTTCCATCATCATCTTATATCACCACTCACATCCAACTGCTCTCTGACTGTTCATTAACCTCTTCAATTGTGCCTAGGGGGTTAGAGTCTCTGCGATCTCTCAAGGCTCCCATAAGACATCTCTATATCCCTCCTGTTGTCCATCTGCCAATGTGCTCTTTACTGCTTCCTGCCCTGAGAATAAACCCAGGAAATGTAGTTCTTTTTGAGAAGGTCTTTTTGTTCCTTGTCTGGTTTTGGCTATATTTCTATAAGACTGATTCATTGCCTTTTTTATTGTAATGGTAGAGGTGCCAAATTATTTCCAAAAGACAAATGTCAAGCCAGTCCTGAATTTCAGACAACCTTATTTTGATGCAGTATGGAAATTGCAACACTGTTTTGAATAGACAGAATTCCTCCAATGGGGACATAAGTCATAATCAAGAGAATCCACAAGCAGACACAGGGAAGGAAGCAACAGAATTTGAAAAACAAGAGAAAGAACTCTTCACAGAATTACATTAGCAAACGACGGACAAGTGGCAAATACACAAACACAGTGGGAAATAGAAAGTGTTACTCCAGGAACCCTTTGTCAATCAAGAACATACACATGAATGGTTAAGGAGAGGTGAAATGAAACCAAAGAATGAGCGATTGATAGTTGCAGCCCAGAACAGTGGATTGCAGATGAGGATTACAGCGAAGACCGAAAAAACTGTCAAAACAGACAATTGTCAATTCTGTAAAAAAGATCTGGAAACAGTGACTCACCTCATAGCTGGCTGTGAAGTTCTTATGACAGAAAATGTCTATACAGAATAGCATAACAAAGTAGCATGCCTAATCCATTGGAAACTCTGAACACTACAACATCACTGTGCCTGAAAAACACTGGGATCATGAACTTGACAATTACAGAGAATGAAGGGGTTATGATCACCTGAGATACTCCCATTCCAACCAATTAAAAAGCTGGAAACAAGGAAGCCAAACATAATTGTAAAGAACACTACCACCAGAATGACATTGATTATAGAGGTGTCAATTTAAAACACAGCAGAGAGCTTTCTGGTTAAATCTAGTACCCAGCAGAGAGCTTCCAGTTTAAATTTAATACTCAGTCAGGACCTAGTAACAGCAAAGAGCTTTCACTTTAAATTTAAAACACAGAAGAGAGCTTTCTGGTTAAATTTAGAACCCAAGAGTACCTCTATCCAAGCAAGGGCTGTAGGACGCCCTCTGGAGATTGGTCACAGATTACCTTAGAAGCACAGGACAGGGTACATGTAGCAGCCATCTTTTAATAAGTCTTCTTTCCCTCCCTCCCTGACACCCACCCACCCCTGGGATAATCATAGCATTATAGGTGCTTAAACCTCTTAAAGGAAAGGAGGTGCCATATTCACTCTCAGGTGCAGCTGTTTCTTCTCATCAGCATACATTAAGGACCTGAGATTAATTAAAGTTCAAGTGAACAAAGTACATTAAACATATTAGGTATAGTTTTATTAGTATAAGTATCCCCATCAACCCTTAGTAGGTAAAGAACTTAAATACCTAAACACAACCTTACAACAAAGATATAGACAGCAGTCCAGCAGCAAGATGGGAGCTTTCCAGTCTTTTGCATTGAGTATCACATATATGATTTTCTCCCAGTTGGTGAGGGGTCTTAGATGTGCACAAGGTGCAAGGAGCTCTTTGCTCTCAGGGAACGAGTCTGATCTCTGGAGGCAAGAGTAGCAGACTTAGAAGACATAAAGAAGACACAGAGGTACATAAATGAGACCTACAAGGATATAGTCCTGATGTCCCTGTTGCCATGGAGGAGAGAGGTCACATGACAGGAGAACATCACCCTGGTGTGGCAGGAAGTGATCCTATAGCTAGTATCTGTCCTCCAGGTAGTGTAAAACCCTCTCGCACAGAGGAAGTTTCTCCAGGGCCATGTGCCCATGAGGGAAGGGTTAGGACAGCTATTATAGTTGGGATTCGATCATTAGGCATGTAGATAGCTGGGTGTCTGGTGGACGTGAGGATCACCTGGTAACATGACTACCTGGTGCGAAGGTAGTGGATCTCACGTGCCATCTAGACAAGGTCTTAGATAGTGCTGGGGAGGAGTCTGCTGTCTTGGTAAATGTCGGTACCAATGTCATAGGAAAATGTGGTAGGGGAGTTTCTGGAGGCTAAATTTAGTCTTTTAGGTAGGAAGTTGAAATCCAGAACTTCCAGGGTAGCGTTCTCCGAAATGCTTCCCATTCCACACACAGGACCCAAAAGGCAGGCAGAGCTATGGAGTCTCAATGCATGGATGAGACAATGGTGCAAGGATGAGGGTTTTGGATTTGTTAGGAACTGAGGAACATTCTGGGGAAAGGAGGGGCTCTTCTGAAGGGATGGGCTTCACCTTAACCAGGATGCTGTCATTAACCTTTAAAAAGGAGATAGAGCAGCTTTTAAACTAGATAATAGGGGAGAGTCGACAGTTGCCCTAGAGCACATGGTTTGGAACAATGTATCCTTGAAGGATACTATGAAAAAAATGAAGTTACGGCACATCAGCAGAGAGGTTCCAATAAAGACAAAAGCAGCACAAATGCCCTTGAGTACGGAGCAGACAGAGCTTAAACATTCCAAATTACTCCTACCTACCAATAACTAGTTTAATATGAATAAAATACAGTTTCTAAAATGCTTGTATGCAAATGCTAGAAGTCTAAAAAACAAGATGGGAGAGTTAGAATATACAACACTAAATGAGAAGTTCCTTATCGTTCCTCCAGTTTAGTCCTCCACCCCTGGGTAGTGCACCTCCTCCTGCAGCTTGGAGACTGGACCAATCAGAATCTTCACCTCCCTGGATGTAGCATGCTGGAACTCCCATCAGCCCCCCAGTGTGTCCAGTCTTCATGCAGCAGGAGGACGTAGTGAGCCTAGGTGCTGGGCTCACTGGAGGATCTGATAAGAAGCAGGCTAGTTAGTATAGATGTATTTCTGTTAATTTTCGGATACTCTATTTTCAATTTGTTTGGGTTAGATTCAGTTACTTCCTTTGGCTGGGGGGATTTGTTTGCTGTTTCTTGAAAAAAAAAAAACCAATAAAAAAGATCGTTATCAAGAGACCGGGAGGCTCAAATACACGAAGAGCCTTGTTTCCTTACGGGGAGCTTCTGTCTCTGCTGCGCCATGTTAAAGTGCCGGCGTTTCTTTATATGGGATCTCTTTTCCCCTGGAAGGCACGGGGTAGAGCACGGGGTAGAGCTCCTATCGTACAGGAGGTGGTTCTTGTCGCCGGTGCAGGGTTCCCGGCAGCCTTGTTTGTTCCCGGAGGTTGAGCTGCGGCTCGGCAAAGGTAGCTTGATTTGTTCCCTGGCAGCCGGGTGCAGCACGGGGGACCCAGAGAGGCCTTCCGGCATGGCCCGCCAAAATGCTGTGAGGAAACCGCGGCCATTTTGAGCACGCGGTTTCCCCAGCGATTTTTTGCTTTATGGCGGCAGCGCTGATCGCCTGAGCAGGGAGTGCTTCAGATTCGATTTCAGCGTTTTCAGACAGGCTGCTTCTGCTTGGGAATTTTAACTAGTTGCTTGCTCGCTCTTTCTTTCTTTTGTTTATGCTAACTTTGCTTTTTTTGTTTTGGGTCATTTTTCTGGTCACCGTTTATTTTGGAGCAAGCTTAGAGCATTTTTTTGTTTTGGTGCCCTAAACAGTAACCTATATATTATAAGCAGCATTGGAGGATCCCAACATATACATGATGAGGTAATGTTATAAACTCTCATACAGTCAATGAGCATTGCCAGGTTTGTTTTTTGGGACCTATTTTATACACTAAACACATCAGCACATAGGTGTGTTCAAATGTGTTTCTCCTAGTGGCAACATAACTCTGAGCAAGTATAACTCTGGGCCTAGATTCGCAGAAAACGCATTTATGCTACATTATTACATGTGTAAATTGAAACCCCATCTATGTGAGGTTCAAGAGTCATCCCCCCTGTGCACAACCCATTGGTGGGATGAAGGTTGGGACTTATGCAAAGGCTTGGGTTAGTTGTTACTCCTTGTGTGGCTAAGCCCCTTAAATTAAAGACTTAAGTGCATACGTTTCCATGCGTTCCTTTAAAAAAAAAAATAAAAAAAAAAAATCAGCCAAACGTGTCTATAAACAAAACTTTTGTTACACTTTTATTATACATTGTGTGCATAAGTGTCAAGACAGCTGTGGGTGCTCAGCCTCAGGTTTGCCTGGGGTCCATAAGTGCTTGGAGTGGCCTGGGCGGCAACACAAGCTTTCACCCTGGCGTTCAAGCAGTATGAAAACTTATAAAAATATTGCGGTCGGTTTGGCAGATTTCCCCAAAGTAGTTCCGGCATAAGCTGTTTAAGTAGCCGCCTCCCTGCTCTGCAGCAAAGGGCTGTGTTCGGAAGGCATATGGCTTCACAGGCAAGGGTCTTGTTAGTTCCCGCTTAGTTGATCGTGACCCCTCCCAATCTCTGTGGGTTATATTGCTGTTAGCTGCCTCGACTTGGTGGATAGTTAAACTTTTTATAGTGGGGCAGCTCATGTATGGCTTCAACATTGCCAGTTGCCATATATGGTCATTCCATTCTCACTTAGCAGGACGGTTGGCAAGCGCCGTACAGAAGAGCACGATCGCTCCTACGGTTTTTTTTTTTTTTTTTTAAACTTTTATTTTCATTTTGCAACAAACAAAAGAAACAACACACCAAAAGAGACAAAACAAGTATACAATAAGGAAAAGTAAACCCATTACCCCCCACCCCGATGCTTCTTCTCTACCCGATTATATCAGCATGTGAGCGCTTCCAATTAACAGTGATTATACATCAAACGATCAAAAGAGTATCTACAATACAGCATGATCATGGGACAGAGATATATACAAAGTTAGACAGTCAGATGAGAGCATTTAGCAAAATGTACATAGTCATTGAGCATCTTCCATTGAGACCAATGAGAAGGAGTCTGAATGGAGGAAGCGAACAGACGAGGTATTTGTTCATATTTACTGTAAAGACAGGCATGATTCCACCATTCATTGGGGCTCAGATGGGAGCTAATTTTCCAGTATTACTTAATTAGGGAAATAGCAATGCCAAGCATAAAGTTCGAAAGGAGATAAGCCATTTTTGGGAGAGAGGGGATCCCCGCAACTGGGCGAAGTCCCACTATCCTCCAAGAAAGGGGCTCCTGAGAGTGCGAGATAGACTAAATACGACCCCAGACCCGACGCCAGTAATACTGTAGTGCGGGATATTCATGCATAACATGAGGCAATGAACCAATGGCCGCAGGACGTGTCCAGCAACCATTGCCCTGAGTAGTGTTCCATTTGTCTAATCTGTGAGGAATGTAAAAACACCGGTGGGCTAGAAAGAAGAGGGTCTGAGTGAGTGAGGCGGATCGGGAACCCGTGTCCCTCTACTCCAGATAAGGCTCCATTGCTCCGAGGTCAAAGTCACATGCAATTCTCTCTCCCATACTTTCTGCGCTATAGGGGTATCTCTAGTTATAGCATTACATAAGGTTTAGTAAAATTGGATGCTACTTCCGGTGAACTACCGAGAGATCGGAAAGTCTCCAATCAACCTTATGTAGAGAATGCCGATGGCGGGAGTACTCTAGTGCTCCGAAGGCGATGCTGAAGTTGCACTGACCAGAGTCGGGAGTCTAAAGATTGCATAAGAGTATTAAAGGCACCTAAAGTGTCTAAAAGCATTGGTGGATAGTGGGAGTCTGATGGGAGAGTCATACCAGGGAGAAAGGTAAGAGGAATCGGTTTGCAAAGGCCCGCTTCTATATCTAGCCACACAGGTCTACTCGGTACTGGATCTTCCAACCAACTAGCACCTTGTTTGAGAAGAAAAGATTGAGGGAACACTTGAGTAAAATCGCCACCAAGTATTAATGGAGCATTGGCAGAGGCCAAGGCCAACTGCGCAATACTTGCATAGTAAGCAGGGTTGTCCACATTCGGGGCATAATGCAAATACACGTGAATGCACTATCTCCAACCTCAAGGTGTACACGGGCCCATCTACCCTCCTTGTCAGCGCTAATATCAGGTACAGTAGCGTGCAAAGACTTCTTAACCAGAATGGCTATCCCGTACCATTTGGAAACGGTGGGAGAATAGGCAGCTACCATGTGAGGCTTAGCATTGAGTTTCAGTGTTTCAGCAGAGTTTAAATGCGTTTCCTGAAGAAACACTAAATCAACATGCTCATGGCTAAGATAGCTAAGGATTTTCTTTCCTTTGAGTGGACCATTAATGCCTTTGACGGTGAATGATAAGATTTTACATAAGGCCATTCAGAAAAGTTAAAAATTCTGAGCATGATAGCACACATAATTTCACTATGTCCCTCAAACTGACTGTATCTGGCTGTACACATGACATAGGAAAAATAAGCTAATATAATACAATGAAGCGCCCCACATTAACAAAGAAAACCGCAGTACGGTAGAGGAGAAGCAAAACCCCAAAATTACTGGCGACCATGTGTCTGCGGGGAGAAACCCCAGAGAAGGCCGAAATTGAAAAAACACATAACCTGTAGGACTGTGCGTGCTCCGAATCCGACCGAGGCACACATCATGAAGGGATAGGAGACCAAAAAACAAAAGTCATATAGAGAAAGAAAGAAAGTCCAGGCTATTTCTGTGCTTGGCTATGACCGCCGCTTCGGGCCCTTCAAAATGGCGGATAGAGCCGGCAGATAAGAGTCCAAGATTTGGGATTAGCGCATCTGCTCTGCTTCTTTGGAGTCTAAAAATGTTGATAGTAGATCAGGATCTTCGAACGTCCTGGTTTGGTTGTGGAGAGTCACTCGGAGCTTCGCTGGATACAACAGGCCAAAGCGAGCCTGTAGCTGTTGAAGTCGAGGGCGAAAAGCAAGGAGTTTCTTCCGACGGTCAACGGTAGGCTTTGCCAAATCAGGAAAGAAGGAGACCTTACGACCTTCAAATTCCAAATGATGATTCGCTCGGGCAGCATGTAAAATTTGTTCCACTTGTTGATATCGTAGCAAGCTAAAGATAATAGGCCGGGGGGTCGTGCGGTTGAGCGCCATGTGGGCAGGAACACGGTGTGCTCGATCGATTTCCAGTTCTCTGTGAAAAGTGATCTTCAGCAAGGAGGGAAGAGTTTTGAGCAAGAATTCTCTTATATCTCCTGCTTCCACCCCCTCCGGCATTCCGAGGAGCCTCACATTGTTGCGACGGGCTCGATTATTGCTATCTTCTAACTCCTTTTGAAGATTCTGTATCTGGCGCTCAGCCTTGTCCAGTTTGCCCAAGCGCACCTCGTGCGAGTCGAGGACCCCCGCCATGTTGTCCTGCCGTAATGAAAGACTTTCAAGTCGGTCCTGGAGCACTCCAAAGTCTTCTCGCATGGCTCGAAGCGCTTCTCCATTGGACTGCACCAATTCCTTCACGCCGCGTATTTCCTCCAAAATCTCCAGGTGCATTTCGGGGTTTTCACGAAATGGAACCATCTTCTGTGGGGAGGACACCTCTGTTTTGGAGCGTTTTCCGTGAGAAAAAGAAGGAGACCCGAAGTCCAAGCGCGCTGGTTTATGGGCCGCCATCCCCCCCGAGGTGCCCCGGTCAGCTCGGAGCGAAATAGTAAATTTGTATAGGTATTAAGTCAGGATTCTAAGTAGGCCTCTCGGGAGCTTCAACGCAAAGCGTCCTACCCGCTGGACATCCGCTCCTACGTTTTAAGAAAGCGATACACTGTCCCTGAAGGGTCAGTTGTTTTGTCGTGTCTTCCATTGTAGTAAATTGGCAGGTATTTTCACATAGGCTGTACTGTTCAGGTTTGCCCTCTGCGCCTTGCCCGTTCAGAGCGGTGCATCATTGACTTTTAGGGTTAGCGCTTCCTGGTGGTCTTGTCCGAGCCACTTAACCCTCCATAGCCCATGTTCCCGGTACAATAGTTCTCTCCAAGTTCTAATGCCCTGTTCAAGGTGATTTCAGTTTGTTCAATGTAAACTGCACTGAGGCAGACTAGCGCGGTCTATAAGAAAGTGTAACTATATACAGGGATAATACAATAAATTGCCAGGTCCAGCCCCTACCCTTTGGGTTCGCAGCGGCTTGCGGTTCTTCCCCAAAATTCGGTTTTATTTATACATATAAATAAAACAAGTAAAAACTGAAAAGTTGTGAGTGTATTTGTATTCATCCCTTTTGCTATGAAACCCCTAAATACGATCTGGTCCAACTAGTTAACCTCAGAAGTCACATAATTAGTTGATTTGGGTCCAACTGTGTGCAATCAGTGTCACATGATGTCTATATAAATATACCTGCTCTGAAAGTCCCTGGACTGTGTAACACCACTAAGCAAACACCATGAAAACCAAGGAACATTCCAAACAAGTCAGAGACAAAGTTGTGGAGACGTATAGATCAGGGTTGCATTATAAAAATATATCCCATGTTTTGAATATCTCACAGAGCACTATTAAATCCATTATAACAAAATAGAAAGAATATGGCACCACGACAAACATGACAAGAGAAGGCCACCCACCAAAACTCAGACTGGGTAAGGAGGGCATTAATCAGAGATGCTACAAAGACACCAAGGATAACACTGAAGGATCTGCAAAGATCCACAGCGGAGATGGGAGTATCTGTCCATAGATCCGCTTTAAGCCATACACTTCATAGAGTGGGGCTTTATGGAAGAGTGGCCAGAAAAAAGCCATTGCTCAAAGAAAGAAATAAGAAAACATGTTTGCAGTGTGCACAACAGGATGTGGCGGACCCCCCAAACATATGGAAGAAGCTCCTCTGGTCAAATAAGATGATGATTGAACTTTATGGCCATCATGAGAAATGCCATATGTGGCACAAACTCAACTCTTCCCATCACCCTGAGAACACCATACCCACAGTGAAACATTGTGGTGGCAGCATCATGCTGTAGGGATGTTTTTCATTGGCAGGGACAGGAAAACTGGTCAGGATTGAAGGAATGATGGATGGCACTAAATACAGGGCAATTCTTGAGGAAAATCTGTTTGTCTATCAGAGATTTGTGACTAGGATGAAGGTTCACTTTCCAGCAGGACAATGACCCTAAACATACTGCTAAATCTGGTTTAAAGGGAAACATTTAAATGTCTTGGAATGGTCTAGTCAAAGCCCAGACCTCTGTCCAACTGAGAATCATTGAAGATTGCTGTACACCAACACAACTCATCTAACTTGAAAGAGTTGGAGCAGTTTTGCCTTAAGGAATGGGTGAAAATCCCAGTGGCTAGATGTGCTAAGCTAATAGAGACATACTCCAAGAGACTTGCAGCTGTAATTGCAGCTCTACAACGTATTGACTTGGGGGGGGGGGGTGAATACATATGCATACTCCTGCTTTGTTTTGGGTTTTTTTGTCTTAATTATTGTTCATGTCACAATAAAGGATATTTTGCATCTTCAAAGTCATAGGCATGTTGTGTATATCACATGGTGCTCCCCCCTAAAACACCATTATAATTCCAGGTTGTAATGCGACAAAACAGGACAAACGTAGAGGGGATGAATTCTTTTGCAATGCACTGTACATCCTGGCCCTTCACCATTATCAAATGTACAAAATAAATATAAAGTCTATCTTACCTTAAGACCTTCCCACCTGCTGCGTGTCAGCTCCCAAAGGGTCTCTTCATCCAAACATAGCTAGCAGTGTCCAAGCACTCCACAGCTATACCTGGACAGGCTTCAGGGCTTCCTGCTTTCTTCCTCCCAGGGCTTCCCTGGTTCTTTGACACTAGGAGTTTTTAAGTTGCTGCCAGGACCATCACTTCCTGGCTAGGATTCCCCTTTCCACCTTTCTTAAGATGGCTCCAGGTGAATAAGCTCTTAATGGGAATTGGGCTTCCCTTGGATCTTCCCCTATGTTTACATATTACCTGAGCTCTTATCCTCACTCTTGAGCTACCCATAGTGCCTGGAGGACCAAAATACTGTTGCATGATCTGCTACTTTTCAAATCACGGTAGACATACTTTGGAAGAAAGGTGGGAGTGGGGAGACATGATGATGGTATTTAAATACCTTTGTTGCTTAAATACACAGGATTTAGGAGGCTCTGGAATGAGAGATAAGTGATGAAAGGGAAAGGGATTCAGGAGTAATATAATGAAATATTTTGTTAAGAAACTGGTAGTGGATATGCAGAATAACCTCCCAGTTGAGACACCAGAGACAAACACACTATCTAGATTCAAGAATTCATGGGACAAGCACTGAGAAGGACTAAGGGAGAGGAAGGTACTGTAGAGTTTAGCATTTCGTATGGATGGGCAGGCTTGATAGGCTATATGGTTTTCTGGTTATCTGTATTTAGACTTTTAGAAAGTGTTTGATAAAGTCCCACATAAGAAACTCCTGAGGAAATTAAAAAGTCATGGCATAGGAGGCAATGTTCTACAGTATTGTGGATTGGAAGCAGGTCGAGAGATAGAAAACAGGGTAGGAATTAATGGTCAATTTTCTCAGTGAAGGAAAGTTATTAGGAGAGTACCCCAGGGATTTATATTAATACCGGTACTTTTTAACATATTTATAAATTATCTGCAATTGGGAACAACAGATGAGATCAAATTACTCAGATTTGTTAAATCACATGCAGATTGTGAGAAACTGCAGTAGGACCTTGTGAGACTGGGAGACTGAGTATTCAAATGGAAAATGACATTTACAGCCCGATTTCGAGTTGTGTCTTGTGGGGTTTCATGTCTCCAGTGGGTCGTGCAGCCCCACAAGTCGTCCTGTTCCTATTCTACCTCTGACTCTCTCTGTATGTCTAGAGCAGCAAGACGGGGAGAGCTGGCAGGGGCTGGGAGAGGTCTGAGTCTGGGTGGAGCAGGGGCGGGCTGAGGCAACAGGATGTACAGGGCCAATTCTGGTCACTGCCCTGTATGTCCTGCAGGATCAGGGGGAACATGCTGATTATTCCACCTCAAAGGTGGAATAATAAGCACAAATCAGGTGACTGGGGCCGGACATTCCCCCCCCCCCCCCGGTGCCGGGTGCAGGGAGGTCTCTGATGCCCTATCCAGGCCCTGGCTGGCCAGCCGAGGGTTGGAAGATGGGCAGAAGGGGATCGGTGCCTTGGGAGCCAGAGGAGCCTGCAGGGAGGATGACCCTGCAGGCATGCAAGGGCATGCTGGGCCATCCTCGGGCCCGATTCTGTATGCTGCGGGAACATCTTGCTCCCCTGGTACAGAATCGGATCCTAACGGGCCTGTCCTGCTCGGGGCTATCTGGACCACCCAGACGTTCCCCTTTCAGGATCGGGGTCCACATGTGAAGCTTGCACATGTGAAGAAGTGCAAAGTGATGCATGTAAGAAAGAATAACCCAAATTACAGATGCGCAATGCTAGCTTCCACATTAGGAGTTGCTACTCAAGAAAACGATATGGGTATGATTGTAGAAAATACTTTGAAATCTTCTGTTTTGTATACAGCAGCTGCCAAAAAATCAAACAGAATGTTTGGCATCATTAGAAAAGGAATATAAAAGAAATAGGATATCATAATGCCTCTGTATTGCTCCTTTGTGCAACTACAATGAGTATTGTGTGCTATTTTGGTCTCTGCATCTCAAAAAAGATATAGCAGCATTAGAAAAGGCATGGTATAGAGAAGAGCAACCAAAATGATAAAGGGGATGGAATGACTATCCTATGAGGAAAAGCTAAAGAGGTTAGGGCTTCTCAGCCTTGAGAAAAGATGAACAAAACTGGAGTGACAGAATGCCCAAATGATTAGGGGGCACCAAACTCCGCCCCGACTCTGCCCCAAGCTCTGCCCCTAGCTTCCATGGCCTTCCCCCTCCTGTTCTAAGGGGATCCATTGGCAGACAAAAGGAGTTTTTGCTGCAGTCGTGGCCATTCCCTTCTCTTCTGCCCTCAGGAGATCGAATCCCCATGGGCAGACATCCTGCATGGAGATTGTGATTGGCGCCTTCCCTCCTGTTCTACCCATGGGGATCTGATCTCCAATGGGTAGTCAGAAGGAGTCTTTGCCATGATCGCAGCTGCTCTCTTTGCTTCTGCCTATGAGAGATGGGATCCCTGCAGGCAGAACAGGAGGGAAGGCCGCAATCACAGCCTGCATGCAGTTTGCTGGCACCTGGTAGGCAAAATGTTGCTAGGGCCAGGTCTTGTGTGGCCCACTCCATTCCGATGCCTATGACTAAAAGGAGATGATATAGAGGCCTATAAAATCCTGGACAGGGGAGCATGCCATGAACATACATAATAGAATATTTAAAACAAATAGTGAAAATATTATTTTCTCTCAATGTATAATTAGCCTTTGGAACTCATTGCTAGCAGATGCAGTAAAAGCAGATAGTGCAGCCACATTTAAAAACAGTTTAACTAATTCTTGGAGGAAAAGTCCATAAACCATTATTAAGGCAGTCCTATAGGAAATTACAGCTTATCCCTGGGAATAGGTAGCATGGAACTGGCGACTTTTGGGATATGTCAGGTATTTTTGACCTGGATTAGCCACTTTTAGAAACAGGATACTGGGATTGATGAACCTTTGGTCTGACTAGTATGGCAGTTCTTATGTACTTATTCTTCTATTACATATGTAGGGTGCTCCTTGTGGCCTTGGGCAAGCCACTTAACCCTCTATTGCCTCAGGTACGTCATTAGATCATGAGCCTTTTGAGGACAGAGAAATATATACAGTACCTGAATGTAACTTCCTTAATTGCCTAACTGCTACCCGCTATAGGTGGTATATATCAAGTAAATAAAAAAATATAACTATACGGATGTGTTTACTAAAAGGTGGTAATTTTTGCACATAGCACACTTAAAGCATGTGCGGTAAATGCAGGGGCATGGCCAACATCTGCCCTGCATTTACCACACAGGGCAGATACGTCAATGGTCCCCGTTACATAATGAAGAGTTTATCTGCTATGATATGTATGCAGAGCTGCCAAGATACCCAGTTCCAGGAGTAAGATTTTTTGCTAGTTCTGATTTTAATTTTGCATTGCAATGCAGTATGGTATTTGAAGTCCCTGATTTTACCCATTGGAATTTGCTGCAGGTCCCATAATGCATCAGAATGAGATTGCCAGAAATCTAGGACTGGCTTAAAATCTCATTCCTGGAACTGGGTAACTTGGCAACTTGGTATCTCTGATGTAATGTGGGTAATGGTACAAAATAATCTGCAGCTGCAGCAGTGCAGTCCAACCCATTACCTTAAAGCAATTCTTCCATATGGTATTCTCTCTCTCGGATCAGACCCACGATCAAATACTTCCCCATCCAATTTTCCCATACCAGAACCCTGAACTCATCAGCCCCCCTAAGACAGGACCTCCCCAAGATCACCCCTTTATCACCCCCCCCCCCCCCCAAATCACATCCCCCAACAGGAACCCCCATGCACAGAATCTTCTTCTCAAACGTCATACTCTGACCTTCGGGACCTGCCCAGATTTTCTCTGGTACTCTACTAGGCCAGGGCAGGTGCTGTTCCTTTTTGATATGGCCCTGGAGTCACTGAGGTTCAAATGGTGGCTTTCCTTAAGGAAAAAAAAAATCCTGATGTGATCCTGACTCTGCCCGTTGGAATCTCATAATGTGATCCCATTATCTAGCACTTCCCTTCTATTGCAAAAGGCTTACATCCTATGCCTTATAAGATCTGAACATCTCTCTTCACCTTTAGGACATGCATAAATGAGTCAATATTTAATAATGGAGGAAACCATATTTTTTTTAAAGTTCCAGCCACAACATTTAAAAAAATTATGTATAGCCAGCACCATTACACAGATAGATCGTGGTATAGGATATATGTCTGTGGTTGTCAACAACAGCAGCTAGCCATATAGCAGTGATATTCAGCAGTTTATATGTATCACTCTGTGGCTAAATTTAGGAGAACTTTTTTTCTTTTATTTTTTTCTAAATGAAACCACATATCATGGTTAGTGACTGAAAGTCATTGCAATACATATAGAAGTCTGTTTACCAAACTGCACTCTTTGGTAATGTGGAAGATTGCACGCATTATCTGACGTATGCTCACAGCAGAGGAGGGAGGGACCAGACCAGCCATTCAAATGCAGAATTGCAAAGACCTGCATTTCAATGGTTGGTCTGGTCCCTCCGTCCTCTGATGCGAGCGTACGTCAAAAGAGGGGGATAAGACCAGCATGCAAGCGTGGAGTCTGAGAGACTCGCGTGGGTTTTTTTCTTCAATTGCAGGTCCTGCTGCTGCCAACAAGGGAATCCTAAAAGTGGCAGTGGGGCAAGGACAGGCAGCATTTTTTTTACACCCTATGCAACTGCACCACTTGCTCAGAGCTAGGTACAGCACTGTGCCCTGGTACTATCCACATGGAGGGTAATTGTATAACAGAGTGCCTAGATAAAGTACTTGGCAGGTGCCTATCTATAGTAAGCCTGCTTTATAAAGACAAGTATGCCTTTACTTTGCATTATGAAATGCTGGCATCAATCCTGCACAAAGACAGCTACATTCTAGGCATGGATATTACAGGTGTAAATATCCTTGCCTACATTGTGGAAGTCCATACATACTTCATGACTGACTGCACTCCACCCAGACCACGCCCTCAGCAATGCCTACAGTAAATGGATGGATGCACATGCCATTGTGCATACTTTTACACCTAATAGAATTTTCTAAAAGCTACACCTGTGCTAAAATGACTTTATAAAATCACCCCCTTAGTGCCGTGTTGCTTAGATAGATTTTGAGCTGTGCTTTGAAGATAGCGCTACTGAAAAGCCATGGACAGTGGACATATATATTTAGTGGTAAACACCGTGGGCCCAATTCCAGTCCCGACGTACATCATCTTTGTACGTCCGGGCTGACCCGGACGTTCAAAGGAGATCGCGATTCTGATCCCGCAGGACTCGTCTAGCACCGTGGGATCAGAATCGTGATCAGCACTGTACGTGCAGGCACTGCCCAGCTAACTCAGCTGCTCCATTTAAAACCGCAATGTCGGCCGCCTGCTACAAAAGTTAATTCCCTGCAGCCTGACGCCCATCCAGCCTCCTAAGGCCAGGGTCGGGCTGTGGGGAATTGCCCCCCCCCAGCCCCTTCCACACCCCAATTCAGACCAAAAGAAACATCCAGAGAAGTTATTCCACCCTGGGAGAGAAATAACTTCCCTGGACAATTTGTCGGCCCTGGATGTACAGGGCCGACATCAGAATCGGCACTGTATGTCCAGGACCTGCGACCGCCCACTGCCCTCCCACTCTCTGCCCCCCTGATGTCCCTTTCCCACCCCCATATAACTTCCCCGCACAACTGGCATGGAAGTTATATAGGAGCAGGAGCTGGCACAAGTAACTATTTGTGCCTCAGACTAACCTCCCAAGAGGGTAATTTTATAAGGGCACACCTAATTAACATGCTTTCTAAGGCACCTATCTCAAGCCTGTTGTATACAAACATAGATGCCCACTTGACTTTCTTCTTCAAGACAGGACGGTAGGATGTTTTAGGGACAGCTCTGCTAAATATGGAGATGCTTCTAAAATACACATCAAAATGCAGAGGAAGGAAGCATTTCAGGAATATACAGGAGGGACAAACAAACAGAGGAAACCAATCAGCTAATGTCAACATTTCACAATACACACGTGTAAATGCACCATTTTCCTAAACATGTTCCTGTCTACTTTCAACATTGCATAGTCATCCACAAGTAAAATGAGTGTTTTCTCAAATGGCCAGTTACACATAGATGCAATTTACACATGCAAATGGTCAAACTGACACATATAAATCACAAATAAAGCTTTTAAAATAACCTCCATAGTGGGTCATTCCAAAAGGTTTAGATGGGTTTGGATGTCTGCGCTACAGATATGCACGTGGCTGTTGACATCACAGACATGTCTCCCTAACCATTCCACAAATGCCATTTGCAGACAACTCCTGTATGGGGACGTTGAAGTAGGCATGGGGTGTGGCAGAGGCAATGGACTTACATGGTCCTATTCGATCCCAGAAGCAACCCGAGGCATGAATAGGCATCAAGAAAGTGTTTTTCACCTTAAAGCATCCAGAGAGTGTAGGGAAGATGGATAATTAAGTGACTAGCTTTAGAATTACAATTCCCACACTGGGATTTGACCCTTGGCCACCCAGCTCTTTGAGCTACTACTCTAACCATTATGCGAATGGAAATCTTGGTTCTGAAATGCTTTCCTGGGGAAGTCTATATAGACATTTGATACATGTGCATATCGGGCATGTCCACATTTCTGGAATTGTGCCTAAACTTGCACGTGCTTGCTTTTCTTTTCAGACATTCTGACTTTGACGTCCCAGATTGCACTTGGACGTCCCATATGAAGTGTGCCTCTTACTGTATAAGACCCCTTGAATATGAACTTGAATACTGATTAGTAAATGTTTTTGTGTCCTTATACATCTTTCAACTGTTTGTTTCACTGATCTATACGGTATACGCTACACTTTCAGTGGGAAAGAACAGTAATAGAAATATTTTAAACAAGAATAAAAACAAAATTCTGCATAAATCTTCATACCCCTTGACATAATACTTAGTGAAAGCTCACCCTGCTGTAATAATAGGCATGAGTCATTTTGGGATAAGTGTCTACCAACTTTGAACAGTGGTATGGTAGATATTTTGCCTTTTCGTGAGCTCAGGGATATTCAGATTGGCTGGGGATTGTCTATGGATTGCATTCTTCATATCTTACCATTGATTTTCTATTGGATTCAGCTCTGGGCTTTGTTCAACCTTTCAAGGACATTCACTTTCTTTCAAATTTTTTTGATTTGTGCTTAGAATTACTGTTTTGGTGAAAGATGAATATTTTCCCTAGTTCCATATCTGTCGCAAACTGGACCAGGATTTCCTCCAAGCTCTACCTGTTTTTGTCACCATCCATCCATCTTTCCCTCAATATTTAAAATTCTCCTTCCATCCACTGCTGCAAAGCATCCTACAACATAATTTTGCTACCACTATGCTTTACTTTAGGATGCTGTAAGCATGGTGGTGTGTTATATTTTATATTAAACCACAATCCTGAAGGAGTACTGAGAGAGGACCTGTTACTGCTGAGAAGGAATCTGTACTTGTGAGTATTTACCAATTGGGAAAGTGTCTCAAATTCTTGGAGAAAAGGGAGTTTGGGCTTAAGATGATAAAATCTGGGTTTATTAAAGTTATGTATTTATTTATATATCAAGGTGTAACTTGTCTGTCTATTAAAAGTCAGTTAGGACATAGCTTGGCAGACAGTGTTTCTCCTACTGTTTATTTTCCCCATCCCTCTACTCCCGCATGCCCCAGCCTCAATCTTTGATTTATAGGCTGTTAAGTCAATTGACATAATAGGGAAATGTTTCACCTCCTTGTTTAACTGCTCATCTTCATTAGAAAGTTATTAGACCTTAGGGATAGATTGGTTCAAATAACCTTAATCCCTTAGCAACTTTAAATAACTCAACCAAACTAAGATGCAGCAAGATGGCGGCTATGCAGTCATTTGCACAAGTTGGTGAGAAGTTATATGTGTGCACTATCTGCAAAGAGCTCCTAGCTCTCGGGGAACAAGTCTGATTTATAGAAGTTAGGGTAGAAGACCTGGAGGAGCCGAGGCAGACAGAGCTATATAGAGGAGGCATTGAGTCAAACAGGATAACATTTCTGCAGGAAACAAAATGCACTATAGATTCTTTATGGATAGAAATTCCATGTGAGAAGAGGCTGGAAATAACAATGGGGGTGTTCTACCATCCACCTGGCCAGAATGAACAGATAGATGATGATGAAATGTTAGCAGAATTATAGAGAGGCTAACAAAATTGGCAACATAGTAATAATGGGTTATTTCAATTATCCCAGTTTGACTGGTTAAATGTCACATCAGCACATGCTATGGAGATCAAGTTTCTAGATGAAATAAATGGCTGCTTTGTGCAGTAGTTGGTTCAGAAACCAATACGAAGGGAAGCTATTTTAGACCTATTGTAGTTCTTAGTGGACAATAGGATCTGATGCAAGACTAAATGGTGCTGGAGTCACTTGGCTATAGTGATGATAACATTATCAAATTGCATTTAATAAATGGACAGAAGGTTGTAAGGCAATGTATTGCACTAGCATTTAAAAAGAAATAAAAATGAGGAAAATGATTAGAAAAAAAATAAAAAGAACAGCTTCAAGGGTTAAGAGTTTATATCGGGCCTAGGCATTGTTTAAAAATACCATCTTGGAAGCCCAGAGCAGATATATTTCATGCTTTAGCAGATATATTTCATACTTTAGAAAAGATGGAAGGAAGGCTAAATGATTAAAAAGCGATGTAAAAGAAGGTGTTAGTCAAAAGAACATCTCGTCAAAAAATGGACTAAAAGATCCAAATGAAGTAAACAGGAAACAACACGAGCACTGACAAGTTAGATGCAAAGCATTGATATGGCAGGCAAAGAGAATTAAAAAAAAAAACTTGCTGTGGAAGCAAAAGCTCATAACAGCTTTTTTAAGGTACATCTGAAACAAGAAGCCTGTGAGGGATTCAGCTGGACCATTATTTATTTTACTGTATTAAAGTGGTTTACATAATTAAAAACTGAAGTAGATGATAGAGGGGTAAAAGAGGCATTATGGGAAAACAAGAGCGAAGAAACTCTTCTTCCCTCTTCCCGTCTGACTTTGCTGCACTTTCCTCTGATGAGCAGGTTCCTCTTTGGGACTCCCTTCTCTCAGGTGCCTTGGATGATCTGGCCCCACTTCGGCCGATCTCCAATCAACCAAGACCCCCTCGCTCCCCATGGTACACTCCAGCTTTGCACCTCCAACGAACCCAGCTTCGGCACTTACAGCGCCAGTGGGCTCGTCACCCTTCTTCTGAGCTACGCCTCCACTTTAAACAGCTTTTTTCACAATATCGCCTGGCAATTCAATCTGCCAAACGTGACTTTTTTACATCTGAGATCTCCACTGCTGCGAGTTCTTCCAAGCAACTCTTCTCCATCTTGCGTAGACTTTCTTCTCCCGGCCCTGATCAACGTCGACTGTCCACAGCTCCCAACCCTCAGTCTCTTGCTACTTTTTTCTCTGAGAAAATCCTTCACCTTCGTACAACCTTTTCACATCCCTCCCTTCCACCACCTTTGTCTCCATCTTCCTCTGGCCCACCCCCATCCCCCTCTAATCTTGCCTTGGCTCATTCTTGGTCCTCTTTTCACTCTGTCACCTCTGCTGAAGTTTTACAGGCCCTAGCAAACTCTAATAAGACTACCTGCAAACTGGACCCAATCCCTTCTCAATGGTTGTCGGAACCCTCTTTACAGTTGATACCCATTATCACTACTATCATTAACACTAGCCTTTCTACTGGTCATTTTCCATCTTCCTGGAAGTCAGCTATTGTTTGTCCTATCCTCAAACAACCTTCTCTTGATCCTTCTGTTCTTTCCCACTGGCACCCTTCTCAAATCTTCCTTTCCTAGCTAAGATCCTCGAACGTCTTGTCTTTGCTCAATTAAATTCCTTCACTGAATCCACTAATACTCTTCACCCCCGTCAAGCTGGCTTTCGTCACGGACACAGCACGGAAACAGTTCTTCTTGCACTCCTCAATGACCTCCATGTTGCTCACGATCGTGGTGATGTCTCTCTTCTGGTTTCTCTTGATCTTTCCGCGGCTTTTGATCTGATTGACCACCATATTCTACTTTCTCGTCTATCGGACATGGGTCTGCATGGCACTGTTTGGCAATGGTTTCGTTCTTTTCTCACAGCCCATTCTTTTTCAGTCCATTCTGGTGATCACTCCTCTGTCTCCTTTCCTCTCACTTGCGGTGTACCACAGGGTTCGGTTCTTTCCCCACTTCTGTTCAATATTTTTCTAGCTCCTCTACCGTTAGCAATTCAACAATTCCCTGTCTCCTTCTACATGTATGCAGACGACATTATTCTATTGTTTCATACCTCTCCCTTGACCTCTGACATTACTCAATTGGACCTTTGTCTTTCCCAGATTTCCTCTTGGCTATCTCACAATTTTCTGCATCTGAATCCATTAAAGTCCACAGCTATGTGGGTCTCATTATCTGGTTCCTGCCCTTCCCTGGCTCCCTCAATTGATTCTGTCTCTCTCCCTCTTGTGTCATCTTTTCGCTATCTGGGTGTCATTCTCGATTCTACGCTTTCCTTTCATCAGCACCTCACCTCCCTTACGCGTCGTTCTTTTGCTGCTCTCCGTCTGATCAGGGCTGTCCGTTCCCTTCTTCCCTTTTCGTCTCTAGTCACCCTTGTCCTAGCCCTAGTTATAAGTCGCCTGGACTACTGCAACGTTTTCCTTGCGAACCTCCCAAAATATCAACTTCTTCGGCTTCAGCGCATTCAAAATGCGGCTGCCCGCCTTCTCACTTTCACACACCGTTTTGACCATATCACACCTATCCTTCTCCGTTTGCACTGGTTGCCACTCAGTTTTCGTTTCCATTATAAGTTCCTTATTTTGATCCACCGCGCTCTCCACACCAATACTCCTCTGTATCTTGCGGATCGGATCGCACTTCACACTCCCTACCGTCAACTCCGCTCTCTTCATGCAAATCGCTTATCCCTCCCCTCTCCGTCACAAGCACACCTCGAGCAGACCCGTCACGCAGCTTTTTTCTTCTTAGGTCCAGTGTTGTGGAATGCACTACCCTTGTCCCTCCGTTTGGAACCTTCATACCCTCAATTCAAAACACTACTCAAAACCCACCTGTTTCAGCAAGCTTTTCATCTCTCCCCCGATGGTCCTCCCTGATGTTTCTTTAGTTGTGGTATTTGTTTTGTTTTATTTGTGTATCTGTCCGGTTGTGTATCTGTTTTACCCATAGTCTGTTCTGTTTACCCTACTACGGGCCTTTTTATTACTGTTTGTATTTTTACTTTATTTTAGTTAATCTGTGCGTTAAAACAATGGCCTTGTGGCCTTTTATTATTGTATGTATGGTTACTCTAGTTAAATGTGTTTTAATACGCTGGCCCTCTGTTTGGTTGTTCCTTTTTGTCGTCTATTTGTTTATGCTTTTATACTTTGCTTTTCTGTTTTACTTTGGCGTTCTTTTCCTTGTCTTTGCATGGCTTACTTTTTATTGTACACCGCTTTATGTTTTGCAACGGAAAGCGGTTTATCAAATTTTAATAAAGATAAAGATAAAGATAAGAAGCCTTGCTCACTAAATACTACCACTTAAACATGTACATTTTATACATGTGTAAATAGCCATTTTAGAAAAGACACTTTTTACACGTGGAAGTCCATGCTACTTCAAAATCGCAAGGGGGTGCATTGGGGACATCACCTGGGTGGGACAAAAGTCTGCACCTATATTTCACTTTTCATATAGAGGCCAGTTCCGATCGGGGGGACGTCCGGCCCGTCTGGATGTCCAAAATCTGGATGGGCTGGATTTATACCCAATTCTGCACCCACAAGAACTAGTCATTGCCATAGGAAAAGAATTGGGGCACTTGGACGGGTCCAGACCTGCTGCGCTCTTACCCTGGCTAACCCTCCCCATTGCCATGACACTGGGATGCCATGCAGGAGCCCTGATCCACCCGCATCATACACTGAAGTCCTTTCCCTGCCGCCCAACCCCCAGAGAGGCCTGCCAAGGCGGAGCTCCTCCTGTGTTGGCTCTCCTGTTTAGGGGGAGGTCCTCCATTATTGGCCGCCAACATCGGGGGGGGGGGACTTATTCCACCTCTGAGGTAGAATAAGTTCCCCAGCCATCCTTCAGTCTCCAGATGTACAAGGCCATGATCTGGATAGGCCCTTTATGTCTGGGGTCGTGGGCCCGCCTCTGACCCACCTATTCTCTGCCCTGTCTCTGCCCCTGCCCATCCAGAGCTCACCGCACATCAGCACTGTACATGCAGGGAGCTTTGGGGAAAGAATAGGCCCCCAGCAAATAGCGGGGGAGGTACGTCCAAACCGTACATACTTCCCTGCTATTTGCAGTTCTGGATGACCCCCATAGGGAATGCAGATTTAAGCTGAAAAATGTCATCTTCTAGATTTACACCTGCTCATTGACACTTAAAGGTATTTAAAAAGTGCATGTTTTGGCCACTCCTTTACGGGGGGGGGGGGAACCTCCCCATTTAATCCCCCATTGTTTATTCCCCCCTCCAAATTGAATTGAGTCCTCTGTAGATTATTAGCAGCAACTACAGTGTCTAAGATTGCAGAATGGCTGAGCTGCATGTGTAAGTGCCAACATTTCAACATACGTATTGTAAACCGCAGGCACATCTATGTGTAAGTTGCCAAGTTTCCTCCATCATTTTTTCCCACATGTATAGTTGTGAAATTGCGTCTCCCACTGCATGTGGATATAAAAAGCCATGTGTGTCTGTTTCTTTCTTATGTTTATTTTAGAAACAGCTCCGCTTTGGACTGAGCTGTTTCTAAAATACCTTTTTCTTTATCTTTATCTTTATTACAGATTTAATATACCGCTCTTACTAAAAGCATCAGAGCAGTTTACAAAACAAAACTGAGACTGCTTTAGTGAGAAAAGAACGCCAATTCAGGACAGGAAAGAGGTAGAAACAGGCAAGATAGAACACTCAATACAACATTAAATGACACAGATTAGCTAATGGGGAGGTGGTGATAAAATGGAAGAGGGGGGTGGAAGGTCAGACGTGGTGCAGAATAAGTGTGTTTTTAACCTGGTAAATGTTTTATATGAAAGTTCAAGACGAAGGTCTGGAGGGAGTGAATTCCATAATCGGGGACCCAGGAAGAAGGCGGCAGAGGAACGGGTTAATTCAAGATGGGCTTGAGAAGGGGAAGTTAGAAACATACGGTTAGAGTGAATTGATCTAAGTGAGCAGTAAGATGTATGAAGACGGATTAGGTCTGTGAGATACTGGGGTGCGCCAGTGTGGATGGTCTTATGGACCAAAGATAAGCATTTTATATTGTATGCGATAAGGAACTGGGAGCCAATGTAATTGTATTAAGATGGAGGTGATATGGTCAAATCGGGATGCATGAGTCAGAATACGAGCTGCGGTGTGATGGACCATTTGTAACCTACGAAGTTGTGACTGTGGAAGGCCTGCCAGGGAAACATTGCAATAATCCAGCCGAGATATTATCAGAGACAGGAGCAAGGTGGTCATAGAGGGAGCAGATAAAAAGGGACGAATTGTGTGAAGTTGTCTTAAAGTATGAAAAGATCTACGTACTATCAGAGAGATGTGCTCCTTAAAAGATAGGGCAGAGTCTAAGGTTACCCTGAGATAGCGCAGTGAAGAAACAACAGGAACTGGGGAGTTGGAGAGAGAAGGAGCAAGAGAAGGGGATAGGAGAACCAAAGGTGAACCAGATAGCAGCTGTTTTGGAAAGATTAATATGCAGAAAGTTGGAAGAGAGCCAGGAAGCAACCGAAGCTAGACATGAATTCAGAGGAGTGAGGTCAAGAGAAGAGGAGTCTATGTGAAAAAGGATGATGTCATCCGCATAATAATAAGACAAAATACTGTGCTGCTGAACTAAGAGGGCTAGGGGGGCCAAGAAGATATTAAATAAAAGGGGAGTGAGGACAGAACCCTGAGGGGACACCACACGGGAAGGCAGTGGGAGGAGAAGAAGAAGAAAGACCTGAAAGAATGGAAAAGGACCTATTAGTGAGAAATGAGTGAAACCAATGGAGGACATTAACAGTGAGACCGATATCGTGAAGACGTGCTAGTAAGGTGTGATGATCTTACAAGGTCAAAGGCTGCAGATAAATCTAAAGAAGCAGCAATAGAAATAGAACCGTGATTGTGAGCAGTGTGAAGTTCGTTGAGAAAGGATAACAGAATAGATTCAGTGCTATGACCGGGACAGAAACCAGATTGCCGGGGGTGAAGTGCTAAGGAGGCCTCTAGGTGGGTGGAAAGTTTAGAGAGAAAGGGAAGATTTGAAATGGGGCGCCAGTTGTCTGGGGACGAGGGGTCCAAAGACTCCTTTTTGAGAATGGGGCGGACAATTGCATGCTTCCAGGTGGTGGGGAAGGTGCCGGAGGAAAGACTGGAGTTAACAATAGAGCCAGAGGGGAGAGGGCCAAGGATATTTCCAGGAGCCAGTGAGAGGGAATGGGGTCAGAAGTACAAGTGGGTCTACCTTTAGAATTTAGTACATCCGAACCTCAACATCTTTTTTAAATTTCATGCTGAAGGAGAGAAATGCTATTTTTATTTTTGTTTTTGATGCTGATTTGGTTTGATATGGATAAACTGTAGAATGCCAAGTCTTTATATTCACTTGTGCAGGCATGAAATGATAGTAGCTCCCAAGGGGCCATCAACATCCCATTAATAAAATACCAGGAGATCCTGGATTTGAATAAAAGTGTGAGAAAGAAAAGTAAATAACCTGAAATATGCAAACAGGAGAGAGAGAGTTAGTGAAGGATTTGAAATGTTTTCCTGGTCATAAGAACATAAGAACATAAGAACATAAGATATGCCATACTGGGTCAGACCAAGGTCCATCAAGCCCAGTATTCTGTTTCCAACAGTGGCCAATCTAGGTCATACGTACCTAGCAGTTTCCCCAAGGGACACAGGTTCCACAATGCTTGTATTGGTTCAAGCATTGATATCCTGGGTCCCTTCTTAATAATGGTTTATGGACCTTTCCTCCAGGAACTTGTCCAAACCTTTTTTAAACCCAGCTACACTAACAGCCTTTACTACATCCTCCGGTAACAAATTCCAGAGTTTGATTACACGTTGAGTGAAAAAATATTTTCTTTTATTAGTCTTAAATAGTTTACCCTGTAGCTTCATTGCATGTCCCCTAGTCTTTCTATATTCTGATAAGGTAAACAATCGATCTACGTTTACCCGTTCCACTCCGTTCATTAATTTATAGACTTCTATCATATCTCCCCTCAGCCGTCTCTTTTCCAGGTTAAAGAGCCCCAACCTTTTTAGCCTTTCTTCATAGGAGTAGCCTTCCATCCCCTTTACCATTTTGGTGGCTCTTCTCTGAACCTTTTCTAAAATCGCTATATCCTTTTTAAGATACGGCGACCAGAATTGCACACAATATTCAAGGTGCGGTCTCACCATGGAACGATATAGAGGCATTATAATATCTTTTGTTTTATTTTCCATTCCTTTCCTTATCATACCTAGCATTCTATTTGCTCTCTTGGCCGCCGCTGCACACTGGGCCGAGGGTTTTAACATGGTATCCACAAGGACGCCTAAATCTTTTTCTTGGGTGGTGGTTCCTAATGTGGAACCTTGCATCGTGTAACCATAGTTTGGGTTGTTCTTCCCTAGGTGCATAACCTTGCACTTCTCCACATTAAATTTCATCTGCCATTTTGATGCCCAGTCTTCCAATTTATCAAGATCCTCTTGCAATTTTCCACAATCCTCCTGGGTTTTAACAACTTTAAATAGTTTTGTGTCATCAGCAAATTTGATAACCTCACTCGTTATTCCACTTTCCAGGTCATTTATGAATATGTCAAAAAGCAGCGGACCCAGCACAGATCCCTGGGGTACACCACTATTCACCTTTCTCCATTGGGAAAATTGGCCATTTAGCCCTACCCTCTGCTTTCTATCTTTTAACCAGTTCCTGATCCACAGTAGTACACTGCCTCCTATCCCATGACTCTTTAGTTTTGCCAAAAGTCTCTCATGAGGGACCTTGTCAAAGGCTTTCTGAAAGTCCAGATACACAATATCAACCGACTCACCTTTGTCCACCTGTTTATTCACTCCTTCAAAAAAACATAACAGATTAGTAAGACAAGATCTTCCTTGTCTAAAGCCATGTTGGCTGTCTCCCATTAGGTCATGACTATCTATATGCTGAGTAATTTTATTCTTTATGATGGTTTCTACCATTTTTCCCGGTACTGATGTCAGGCTCACCGGTCTGTAGTTTCCCGGATCACCCCTCGAACCCTTTTTAAAAATTGGTGTTACATTGGCGATCCTCCAATCCTCAGGTATTAGAGATGATTTTAATGATAGTTCACAGATTACTGATAGCAGGTCTGCAATCTCAAATTTCAGTTCTTTCAACACCCTTGGATGTATACCATCCGGCCCAGGTGATTTGCTACTCTTCAGTTTATCTAATAGTTGTAAGACATCTTCCCGATGTATCGATATTTCCTTCAATTCTTCCACACCTTTAAATACCACTTCAGTCGTGGGTAACATCCCTACATCTTCCTCAGTAAAGACCGAAGCAAAGAATTCATTCAGTCTCTCCGCTATCGCCTTGTCGCCTCTTAGTGCTCCTTTAACCCCTTTATCATCTAATGGACCAACTGACTCTCTCACGGGTTTTTTGCTACGAATGTACTTGAAAAGGTCTTTATTTCGCGTTTTTGCTTCCGCAGCAAGCTTCTTCTCAAATTCTCTCTTTGCCTGCCTTATCAATGCCTTGCATTTGACTTGCCAGTGCTTGTGCTGTTTCCAGGTTTCATCATTTGGCTCTTTTTTCCATTTCTTGAAAGATGCTTTTTTGGCAACAACAGCCTCTCTGACCTCAGCTTTAAACCATGCTGGCAATTTTTTAGACTTCCTTCCACTTTTCTTAAAGCGTGGAATACAGCTGGTCTGGGCTTCCAAGATAGTATTTTTCAACAACACCCAAGCTTGATGTACGTCTTTAACGTTTGCAACTGCTCCTTTTAGTTTTTTCTTAACTGTTTTCCTCATTCTATCATAGTCTCCCTTTCGAAAGATAAAGGGTAGTACTGTGGATTTCCTTACTATCCCTCCTCCACTAATTAAATCAAAGGCGATCATGCTATGATCACTATTGCCAAGTGGCCCCAACACCCTTATCTCTTGCACTACATCTGGTGTTCCACTAAGGACTAGGTCTAATATTGCTTCCCCTCTGGTCGGTTCATGAACCAGCTGCTCCAAGAAGCAGTCATTTATTTCATCTAGGAACTTTATCTCCCTAGCATGTCCTGTTGTGACACTGACCCAGTCGATGCCGGGGTAATTGAAATCACCCATTATTATTACTGCACTGTAACTTTTGCTAGCTTCCTTGATTTCTTTGAGCATTTCATCATCCATTTGTTCATTCTGGCCAGGCGGACGATAGTACACCCCCACTGCCATCGCCTTCCCCTTTTTACATGGAATTTCAATCCATAGAGATTCTACAGCAAATTTTGTTTCTTGCAAAACTTTAATCCTTTCTGATTCAATGCCCTCTCTAACATAGAGCGCAACCCCTCCACCAATTTGATCAGCTCTATCATTTCGATATAGTTTGTACCCAGGTATCACAGTGTCCCACTGGTTGTCCTCCTTCCACCATGTCTCTGATATTCCAATCATATCTAACCTCTCGTTTAGTGCTATATATTCTAACTCTCCCATCTTGTTTTGTAGACTTCTAGCATTTGCATACAAGCATTTTAGAGACTGTATTTTATTCATATTAATTTGGCTATTGGTAGACATGGGTAATTTGGGATCTTTAAGTTCTGTCTGCTCCATACTCGAGGGCATTTGGGCTACTTTACTCTTTTTTGGAACCTCTCTGCTTTTTGTAGTATCCTTCAAGGATACATTCTTCCGAACCATGCGCTCTTGGGCGACTGTCGGCTTTCCCCTATTATCTAGTTTAAAAGCTGCTCTATCTCCTTTTTAAAGGTTAATGCCAGCAGCCTGGTTCCATCCCGGTTAAGGTGAAGCCCATCCCTTCGGAAGAGCCCCTCCTTTCCCCAGAATGTTCCCCAGTTCCTAACAAATCCGAACCCCTCATCTCTGCACCATTGTCTCATCCACGCATTGAGACTCCGGAGCTCTGCCTGCCTATTGGGTCCTGCGCGTGGAACGGGAAGCATTTCGGAGAACGCTACCCTGGAAGTTCTGGATTTCAACTTCCTACCTAAAAGCCTAAATTTAGCTTCCAGAACCTCCCTACCACATTTTCCTATGTCATTGGTACCAACATGTACCAAGACAGCAGACTCCTCCCCAGCACTATCTAAGACCTTATCTAGGTGGCGTGTGAGGTCCGCTACCTTCGCACCAGGTAGGCATGTTACCAGGCGATCCTCACGTCCACCAGCCACCCAGCTATCTACATGCCTAATGATCGAATCACCAACTATAACTGCTGTCCTAACCCTTCCCGCATGGGCACTTGGCCCTGGAGAAACCTCCTCGGTGCCAGAGGGGTTTACATCACCTGGAGGACAGGTCCTAGTTACAGGATCACTTCCTGCCACACCAGGGTGATGCTCTCCTGTCACGTGACCTCTCTCCTCCATGGCAACAGGGATGCTGCCAGACTGGAGGTGGGACTTCAGGACTATATCCCTGTAGGTCTCGTCTATGTACCTCTCTGTCTGTCTTATGTGGTCTCTGTTGTTTTTATTGCATTCTATTCAATGATGTGCATTTGCATATGAATAAATGAAAAATAAACTCAAAATCTGTTTTAATAATGTTGAAAAATGAAACCTTCCTCGGAGATTTTGCTTGAAGCATTTATTTTCCACTAGATAAATTATTCACTTGTACAGCATTAAATTCAATGGCTAAGTTAATGACTTACAAGAATTATTTTTCAATTCAAAGTAAATGTGAAAATCTTTTTAAAAAGTGGCTTCTGTCATTTGTGGAAAATCTCTTGTCTGCCACAGGCTCAGTTCAATGTGGTAGATCAGCTGCTCTCCCAGGGGAAATGCATCACTTACTGGACTAATCCACTTTAATCGTTTCCCAGGAGGTTCCAGTCCTTTACTCATTTCCAAAATAAGAGTCAGTTCAGGTTTTAGAGGGATGCACAGAGCTAGTTTAAGAGAAGTACGTGTGTTGAATGAAAAAATACATTGCTTACATCCCTTGATTTCCTGCTGTCTATTATGGATAGATTCTACAGTGAAGGCTTCCAGTTTCTGCACATTTGTAAAGATGTGGTAGCAATTACGTGGCAAATGTGCCTACCTCTGCATAAAGTAGGGTAGGGATGGATAGAATTAATGAGAGGGAAAAACTGGGAAAAACAAATACATGACACAGCATGTAACAGAAATGAATAAATGAGATTAACTAAATGTAAGGTCACGTCCGGTCATCTTGCTGAGGGTGATCCTAGATACAGGACTAGCCTGGCAACAGTGCAGCTTAGATTTGCTTCTTTGGTCCCTGAATACTTGGCACCCGGTGCTTCCACCTGAGAAGAAGGGACTTAGTGGGTGGGATTTTCTCTCTTCCCCACAGGAAAACGAACAAAAAAGTGTGACCGTGAACAAGGCTGGCTGACAGCACTTAGAAACTTTCGTAAATTATGTGTCTGTGAGAATATAGATGAGAAATCTATTATACCCAGCCCAACCATCATCTCTGCACTGCTCTTGGGTTCCCAAGCTCCATCTCTGCAACAAGAAGAATCCCTCCTGGGGGGGGGTGGGGAGGGGTGCTGCTCTATTGTTTCACTCGGCGTCACCAGCCCCTCCTAGAGGAGTCCAGTCCTCTGCCACCTCTCTGTCACTGTGACACACTCCTCTTCGGGACATTCATGCTCCACAACCTCTTGAAAAGTGCTCCCTGCTCCTCCTAGGGCCAGTGCTCCTTTTCCGGTGTTTCAATGCTCTCTTCTTGTTGAAAATGGACTTTGTATTGCTAGGAGTTGTCGCTCTGAGAGGTATATGTCTTGCAATCCTTGTGAAATAATTTTAGCTCTTAGAGATTCATACATGGCTGAGCCCATGGCCAGTTATTCAACTTTGCCCAGGAAGGAGGGACCTCTCGTTCAAGTAGGAAGCTGAAACCCAGCTGCCCAGGATTTTAACCATATACTGGCAAATGCATTTCTAAGTGCCATGTACCACTCACCCTGACATATATCTCTGTTTCAAACAAAGGGTTGTGTAATTTCTTATATGTAGTAGTGTGGGATTTTAAATGTATCAATAAAAGTCAGGAATAAACGTCTTCCACACCAATGCAAATCCCTCTAGTATGAGACTTCCTATGAATAGGATATCCTCTCATGAGACACCGAGAATAATTTATAAGAAGATGCCTTCTTTATGCCTGAAAGTAGAGACCTACTTAGGCATTATGTTATAAAAAAGAGTAAGCATGCACTTTTATAAAATACTAGTGTAAATGATCAAAAATACTTATACCAGCCTAGAGCTGGTGAACATGCACAAATCTAGATTTCTATAAAAATGCAGGTAAATTATAGCACTTAATAATTCACCTATGAAATTTTGCACCTCACCCATTGAATCATGTCAATGCTTGCAAGGTGCCGGCTTGAAATGAGAAAAGATGAAAAGGAAAGGACGTTGGCGTTGCTAGCATTACATACTCCTATTTGGATGTAGTGTCTCACTCTGATTACTTGGGATTCTTATATGAAAAAGATGGTTTGCTCTGCTTCTTTTTCTGTCTATAGACGCCTGTATTTTTATTTTTTTCAGGCTTCTGATTCTACGCTGCAAGTATTACAACTGCTTCAGAATTATTCTGCCAGAGTTCTAATTGGGTATGTCAAGATTTAAACAGATAACACCCTGTTAATATGAATTACATTGCTTAGCAACAGGATCTGGTTCAAGTTACTTGTGATGACTTTAAGCATTACATGGTTTGTCTTCTAAATATTTGAAATCCTTACAAAAATGTCATTTAGGTTGCCGACCAATGTAGGTTTGTCTCCAGAATACCTTGGAGATTCCTTTTGTGAAGAGAGTAAGTCAGTCACATACTGCATTCCAGGATATTTTCTGTAGTCATCTCAAGTCTCTGGAACTCTCTGTCTAATGGCATTAGGTCCTTGGGTGACCTTAGTATCTTTTATAAGAAAGTGAAAACATGTTTATATGTTCAAGATTTTAATGTTGATTTGTAATGGATATACATATTTGATCCAAGGTGTTGGCACCCTAGGTAAATCATAAAGTTCATGCACCCCCTGACTGTCATAATCTATTGTTAAGCTTTGAATGCCTTGTTCTTTGCCTTCCCTAGAAGCTTCCACCCTAGTTGACTGCCTAGTTTGCCTGGTCATTGGGCTCACCCTGCTTGGAAATGAGAGTGATGAGAGGATTGTGAAAAGTTGCAACAGGACCCAAATTTAAAGTTACACGATACAAGGTTATACATTAGGAATCACCACTCAGGAAAAGGCTCTAGGCATCATCCTGGATAATATATTTGAAGCACTCTGCTCAATGTGTTGTGGCAACTAAGAAAGCAAATAGAATACTAAGAATGATAAGGAAGGAAATGGAGAATAAAACCAAGGATATTATAATGCCTCTGTATCGTTCCATGGTCTAACCACACCCTAATTATTGTATGCTGTATCTTAACAAGGATATAGTAGAATTAGAAAAAGTAAAGAGAAGGGTAAACAAAATGGTAAAAGGGATGGAAGGATGCCCATATGAGGAAAGGCTTAAAAGGTTAGGACTCTTCAGCTTGGAACAGAGACAGCTGAGTGAAGATATGATACAGGTCTATAAAATAATGAATGAAGTGGAACAGGTAAGCATAGATCAGTCATTTACTCCTTCAAAAAGTAGAAAGACTAGGGTATGTGCAATGAAGCTACAATATAGCATATTTATGACTAATCAGAGAAAATATTTTTTTTCACTCAACACATAATCAAATTCTGGAATTTGTCACTAGGGGATGTAGTAAAAACTGTTGTTGTAGCTGAGTTTAAGAGAGATTTGGACAAGTTCCTGGAGGAAAAGTCCATAAAACATATTATAGTGGGCTGGCGAAATCCACCACTTATCCCTGGGATAAGCAGCATGGAATCTGTCTACCTTTTGGGAACCTGACATGTACTTGTGACCTGGATTGGTCACTGTTGGAAACAGGATGCTGTGCTTGATGGACCTCTGGCTTGATTCAATATGGCCACGACTTACCTCTGAGGTAGGTAGCATAGAATCTAGCTAGTTTTTGGAATCCTGCCAGGTACATGTAACTTGGATTGGCTTGATGGACCTATGGATTAACCCACAACGGTAATTCTTATGTTGTTCTAAGGCAGCTTGTAGGTCTGAGTGAAGTTATGAAACATGTAGTGGGCTATGAGAATGTCAAAGGCTTTGGCTTTGGTGGGATAGTAGAAAAGTTCTCTCACTGATCTTCAGCGCACCTGAAAGCATGTCTTTAAGAGGCTAAAAGTACTTTCAGTGACTACCCTTGTCTGTCTGTGAGCCTTTTTTTTAAAGAATTTTTGTGCTTTGCTCTGGAAGTTTGTGTAAGGACTTATGACTGGGAACCACATGTAGTGAAGGCAGAGGAGTGGGTCAGTGGTGATGTTTGAAGCTGATAAGTTTAGCTGGCGTAGACTTTCTGCTTCTTCAGCTGAATGGGCAAAGGACAGAGAGGGTTCTGTGGAAAGAAAAAAAGGAGTGGTAAGGCGAAGAATGAGTGTGAGAGGTGTTTTCTTCTCTAGTTATATCACCCACATTTTAAAGACTTAAACAGCCTTTCTTTTTCTGTAGATGCCCTTGTTCAGCATCAGTGGCCTGATTGCAATGAGCGTTTCAATTTGTTGTCCTAAAAACAGAGGGAAATTGATCCAGCTCACAGAATTCTGTAATGCTTTCATGTACGTACTGTTACAGCTTAGAAAAAGAAATATATTGATTGATTGGCTCTTCTGAGAAAATTGCTAAGAAATTGAGTATGCGGAGAGCAAGGTAGCTGACTAGCTTGTATCCACTATAGCACCCAAGAGGTATCTGGAAGCTTTAAGTGGTAAAGAGGGCAATAACTGTTGTGACCATCAGGTGCACAGGAATTACTTGTCTCCTCCAAATGTCAGATTTTATTTGAATCTTTATCTGATGGCATAGGTGGTGAATAGTCGTCTTGTGGAACCTAATCCTGGTGTGCAGGCATTGCTCCTCTGAAAAACCCAGGAACTGTGTTCTGGGCCTGTAGAACCTACTGTATATAGAGGGCATTTTTACCTCCCAAGCCAGAGCATACACAATACACTGGTTCACACCATTCATTGTGGCTACCCTACATACCACCAGCAACACTGAGCCATACACAGGGATAGACAGGTAGTAAAACACAAAGCCAGACACACCAAGACACATAAGGAGGGAAATGAAATAGAGTGAGGTAAAGACAGAGAAAGAGCTGGCAGATAGAGAGACAGAGAGAAGAAAGAGTACAAAGGAAGGTAACAGAATGCTGATGCCAGTGAAATATGAAGAGGAACACTCACTGACTCTGAACTTGCAAACAAATCTCCAGCACGGACTACTCCTCCAAGCACCAGGTCCCATACAACAACAAGCAGCTCCAGCTTTAGGTGTTACTGCTAGTAGTAGGAGTAGTGTGTATCCACTTTTGATGTAGTAGGCAGGTACTTATGTAGTAAAATACTTAGTATGTGGCTACTTACAGTATGCATACACCTCCCATTCCAGGCCATCAACATACCCCGTTTTGTAGGTTCATGGTTTTCTGTGTTGTTTCCTTTGTATGCCCATATTACCCCCTATAGTAAAATACTACCAAATGCACAAACATCTATATGTGTGTGTATATACTGATGGACAGCGTAGAAAAAACAACCACCATCAGCTACAGATAAAATAATCTGAATATTCAGCACTAGAATCTGGATATCAGCTGGTGCTGAATTGCCAAATTTGGTGGTTGATGGTGGCATTATCCATATAGCAGCAATATTCATCCACTAGCCAGATAGGAAATCTGCATAGAACTTAACTTATGACTAGCAATGCAGCATTATGTTGATTGCTATCCAGATGGTGACTCTAAAAATTGCCACTATCCCAAATAAGTGTCAGCTCCTCTCCAGCTTTGCCCATAGACCACCCTGGCACTATCTGGATAGCACCAAAGGAATCAGAGGAAATATTCAGTGGTTCAGTCCTAATATCAGTGAATATGCACTGAATATCCCTGCCACCAGTGGATACCAAGGGTGGGGTGGTGGGTGTGGTCCGCCACCGGTGCTGGCCGGGAAGATGCATCCCCACCAGGCCCACATTACAGAGACAATGTGGCGAACTTACCTTAAAGACAGGTAGCTTGCTGTGCTGCCTCCAATTCAGGCTAGTGGCTCTTCTTTCCTGGCCAAAGTCTCACAGATGACAAGACTTCAGCTCGGGGGGGAGAACAGCTGCCAGCCTGGATTGGAGATAGCATGGCACTGCGCTGCCTCTGAAGTGTGGGCTGGGGGGGGGGGTTCTGGCCACAAATGGGGGCCACTGCCTGGGTACAGAAAGGGCTGGGAACACCATTGCCTCTCACCAGGGACTATTTTGACTATTGACCCCACCATTTCTACATGTGTACCTAGTGCACTGGCTTAATGAAATTGCCCCAAAAATAATATTACAGGATCTGTTATAAAAGCAACATATGCATCTATGTGCCGTTACAAATTGTGCCCTTCCCCCAACAGAAAGTAAGCACTAGCTTTTATACGTTTTCCAACCCTCACACAAATTTACCATTCCATTTTATATGTGTATGTGCAGTCGTAACGTCTGCACGTAAAGCCCGCTGCTCCATTTAAGCTTCGCCCTAGGGAATCCTTACATATATATCACAGAACAATAGCCACTGAATTGCCCTGGAAATTCCTTTTATGTACATATACAAATGAGCAATTTTATAAATGTTTACATAAGTGCATAAAATGCTCTTCTGCATGCTCAAGTTACTTATAAATTAATCTTGACATTGCCTAGGTTATGTTATCAGTTAAGTTACAAAATCAATAGCATTGAGTCACAAAGGAAAAATGGTAGAATCCATTATAAAAAAAACAAAATTACTGAACATGTCATGGCTTTATGGGAGACAGCCAACATGGCTTTAGCCAAGGAAGATCTTGTTTTACTAATCTGTTATGTTTTTTTGACGGTGTGAAAAAACAGATAGACAAGGGTGAGTCGGTTGATATAATCTATCTGGACTTTGACAAGCTCCCTCATGAGAGATGTTTGGCAAAATTAAAAAGTCATGGTATAAGAGGCAGTGTACTATTGTGTATCAGGAACTGGTTAAAAGATAGAAAGCAGAGGGTAGGGCTAAATGGCCAATTTTCCCAATGGAGAAAGGTGAATAGTTGGGTACCCCAGGGATCTGTGCTGGGTCTGCTGCTTTTTAACATATTCATAAATGACCTGGAAATGGGAAGAACAAGTGAGGTTATCAAATTTTCAGATGACACAAAGTTATTAAAACCCATGAAAATTGTGGAAAATTGCAAGAGGATCTTGATAAATTGGAAGAATGGACATCCAAGTGGCAGATGAAATTTAATGTGGACAAGTGCAAAGTTATGCACTTAGGAAAGAAAAACCCAAACTATGGTTACATGATGAAAGATTCCACATTAGGAGCCATCACCCAGGAAAAGGATTTAGGCGTCATCATGAATAACATGTTAAAACCCGCCGCCCAGTGTGCAGCGGTGGCCAAGAGCAAATAGAATGCTAGGTATCATAAGGAAAGGAATGGAGAATAAATCAAAGGATATTATAATGCCTCTTTATCATTCTATGATGCAACCACACCTTTATTCTGTGCAATTCTGGTCGCCCTATCTTAAAGAGGCTATAGCATTATTAGAAAAGGTACAGAGAAGAGCCACCAAGATGATAAATGGGATGGAAGGATTACCCCTATGAAGAGAGGCTAAAAAGGTTAGGACTCTTCAATCTGGAAAAGAGACGGCTGAGGGGGAAATATGATGGAGGTCTATAAATTAATGAATGGAGTGGAACGGGTAAACGTAGATCGATTGTTTATCAAAATATAGAAAGACTAGGGGGCATGCAATGAAGCTACAGGGTAACCTATTTAAGACTAATAAGAGAAAATATTTTTCACTCGTCGTGTAATCAAACTCTGGAATTTGCTACCAAAGTTAAAGCTGTTAGCATAGCTAGGTTTAAAAAAGGTTTGGACAAGTTCCTGTTGGAAAGGGCCATAAACCATTATTGAAGGGGACCCATAATATCCACTGCTTGACCCAATACAAGCATTATGGAATCTGTATCTTTTGGGAAAACTGCTAGGTACTTGTGACCTAGATTAGCCAATGTTGCAAACAGGATACTGGGCTTGATGGACCTTGGTCTGACCCAGTATGGCATATCTTGTGTTCACATCACAAGTTCTCTCTTTTAATATCCAAGGTATACCAACTATTTAAGACTAATAAAATAAAATATTTTTTTCACTCAACATGTAATCAAACTCTGGAATTTGTTACTGGAGGATGTAGTAAAGGCTGTTAGTGTAGCTGGGTTTAAAAAAGGTTTGGACAAGTTCCTGGAGGAAAGGTCCATAAACCATTAAGAAGGGACCCAGGATATCAATGCTTGACCCAGAACAAGCACTGTAGAACCTGTGTCTTTTGGGGAAACTGCTAGGTACGTATGACTTAGATTGGCCACTGTTGGAAACAGGATACTGGGCTTGATGGACCTTGGTCTGACCCAGTATGGCATATCTTGTGTTCACATTAGAAGTTCTCTCTTTTAATATCCGAGGTATACCAGCTATTTTTAATCTTTTCTCATTTCCATGGAAACAAGCAGAGATAAAACACTTGGGAGTGATATATAATAATGAATTAGAAAATACTTTTTTATAAGTGCTGTCAAGTCAATGCTGAGTGCTATGACCCAATGCCCCCTGGATTTTATTGGCAAGGTATGACTGTAAGTAGATTGCCATGCCTTTTCTTCCAAAGCAATGGACGGTAAAGTGACTTGCCCAAGGTCACAAGGAATGCCAGTGTGAATCGAACACTGATCTCTTGGGTAGTAGGCTTTTGTTCTAACCACTAGGCGGCTACTCCACTCTAGAAAAAAGACTAGTCCAATTTAATATGAAAAACCAAAAATGAATATTTTCTTCAAGAAGTAACTTTAAAGTGACTACCGCTATATTTATGAAGGTGGGGAAAATTTGAAGCTATGAACTATGCCTCAGCTAAAACATATATTAAGCAGGCTCTCCATACTATTTTTCAGATAACATTTCAAAGAAAGTGATCTGCAGGCTTTGTACATTTATCTGGGGAAAGCCATCTTCATGTGTTTTTGTTGTTGAGATTGTTATCTTAGTTGTCATTGTGAAGTATCATTGAGTCGGTATTGACTCATGGCAACACTCTGAATAGTTGTCATAAAATGTGTTCGGTCTTCAGTCAGGTGGCTTATTATTGATAGAGTGGCACCCATAGCTGCTGCTGTTATATCGATAAATCTCATTGCTGACCTTTTGCATTTACCTTTTACCTTGCCAAGTTTGATGTCTTTCTCTAACTATCTCTCTCTTTGCATGATGTATCCAAAGTATGAAAGGTGAAGCCTTGTCATCTGAGCTTCCAAAGGAAGCTTACAGTAGGTTTAATCTCCTCTAGTACTGACTGGTTTGTTCTTCGGGCAGTCCATGGTATACACTATAATTCAAAGGCATCAATTTTCTTTCTGTCTTTCTTTTTCACTGTCCAACTTTCACATCCATATGACGTTATTGAAAATACTATGGCTTGAACAAGTCAAATATTTGTAGGGAGAGAGACATCTCTGCTCTTGAGAATCTTGTCTGGGTCCTTCATAGCCATTCTGCCAAGAGCAATGCGTTGTTGGATTTCTTGACTGCTTGTCAATTCTTTATTGTTAATTGATCCAAGTAGGTTAAAGTTGTGAACTCTTTCAATTTCTTCTCCATCAATGATGAACTTACTGATTTTGCCAGTTGTCGGGATCTTTGTCTTCTTTATGTTAAGGTGCAGGCCCATTTTAAGACTATGTTCCTTGATCTTGAGAAGCAAATGTTTCACTTCACTTTCCTCCAGTAATGTGGAATAGTGAAGGTTATTGATGAGTCTTCTATCAATCTTCACGCCTCAGTTGTCTTCATACAGTTCTGCTTCTCTGATGATTTGTTCTGCATATAAATTAAACAGGTAGGGAGAAAGTACGCAGCCTTGTCGTACATGTTTGCTGATTTTAAACCATTCTGTTTCTTCTTGTTCCGTTTGACTTGTTGCTTCTTGATCAATGTAAAGGCTGTGTAAGAGAATTATCAGGTGTTCTGGTATACCCATGCTTCTTAATGTGGCCCAGAGTTTCACATGGTTTACACAGTCAAAAGCCTTGCTGTAGTCAATAAAGCACAAATAGATATCCTTTTCGTATTCTTTAGTCTTTTCAAGGATCCATCTCACATCTGCGATGATGTCTCTCATTCCTCACCCTTTCCTGAACCCTGCTTGCACTACAGGCAGTTCTCGTTCCAGTATGGTTGTAGTTTCTCCTGAATAATCTTGAGTAGTGTGATAAGGAAGCTTATCAGGACCCAGGAGATGGGGATAAAGAGAAGGAATTCACCCTTATCAAAGGACCTATTTTACAAGGTCAGAGACACAAAACTCCATTTACTCCTAGAAAGCAGGTAATTCCTAGCTGTAATAGGTTGCAGAATGCCACTAGTGGAGAAAAGGAGAGGGAATACAGGCCCAGGGTAAGGAACCCTTACGTCACAGAATTTCCCAATTGCTCAGCTGCCACGAGGCAGTTTGATCTCCAACATCTGAGAGGAGAAGGGGTGGGGCTGGAGCCTCAGAGGTTTAAGACTAGGTCAGATTATCCAGGGAGAGAGAGGAGTAGGAATACTTACTGGAAGAGGAATGGGGCTGGAACAGTAAGAACAGCAGGAACCAGGAACACAAGTTGGAGGACAGGACGAGGAAGCTCAGGTGGATGGTAGGCAGAGCATATGAGAGGAGAAGCTGATACAAGCCTTGACCCATGTAGGAGCATTAGAAGCTTGTCTAATTTGGAGCACTACAGAGTTGCAAGAGACAGCTTTTGCCCTAACTGAAGGCAGTCAGCCAAGCCCTCTGAGCTAGAACCGAAGGTAGAGCCTATGCAACTGGGTGAACAAGACCTAGCTGTAGAAGAAGAAGACTCATACATGGATTGCTCTTTATGCCAGTCTTCAAATACAGAGGGTTTGGAAGGGAGTCAACCGTAAGGAAAACCTTCAGAGTCCGGTAACCCTGAGAGAGCCTGTTGATAACTTGTGAAAGTCCTGTATTAAAAGGAGAAATACCTTTTTAGCTGAGCAAGCTGAAGCTTTCTAATTAAAACCTGTGGAACAGCTGCTAGCCAGTGCAGTGCAGAGCCTGAAGCTGTGCTGACGGTGAAAATAAGAAAAGCTTTGATTTTGTTTTCACTATTCCTAAAAACCTTGCATAGAGAATTGTTTGCCTATGAAGAGTTTGACTTCTTGTTGAAAGTTTTTACTATGCTTAAGGAGACAAACAGCTGGGAAGTGTTCTGGACTGATAGAAAAGAAACTTGCTTTAGGAAAAGCTGTTTCTGTTTGTTTTGAACAGCACTGCTAGCTGTGTCTGGTAGCATTAGCTGTTGAAAGGACTTTTCTTTATGCTAAAGAACATTATAAGCTGTTTTGTTTTGAGTTCAGTTATATCCTGATGTATTTTTGAAAGAATCCTGGAGAAACAATCCAAAGGTGTTAATTTATGACCCTAGCGTTTACCCCATCAATAAATTTCTGTCAAAAGCCTTACCACTCAAAGCCAACTACAATTGTGTTTTTTTTTACCTGAAGCCAAGTACCTCCTGACTGAACTACCTTTCTCATGAGGCATTACAAGGCAGCCAGTCAGGTAAAGGCTAAATGGTGAATCTCTCCTATGACAAGCATGCCCCTCCACACTGTAAGGGGCTAAGGGCGTGACAGTAGATACTTGTTGGCATGTGGGATGAAAGCAATTGTGATAATTTCCAGTCAGTTGGATCACCTTTCTTTAGTGTTGATATAAACACAGATCTTTTCCAGTCAGTTGGTCATAATGTTGTCTTCCAAATTTCCTGGCAGAGCCTTGTAAGTATGATAACAGGTGCATCAAATTGCTATAATACTAACATGGTATTGCATCAATGCTTGGTGCTTTGTTCTTCCATAAGGCTTTCAATGATGCTTTTACTTCTTCTTTCATCATCAATGCTTCCTGATCATAAGGTAGAGGATGAAATGGCTGTTGGTGTACTTGACCTTTATGGTATAATGACTATGCATATTCTTTCAACCTTTTCTTGATCGTCTCAGCATGAATCCTTGAGCATATTGTAGCATTCCAATTTGAGGATGGAATTTTTTCTTTAACTCTCATAGCTTTAGGAAAGCTGATCTTGTTCTTATTCTAATAGTTTAATTCTATTTCCTTGCATGTGTCATTGGAGTACTTCTCCTTGTCTTGTCTTACTACACATTCGAAATCTCTGTTGAGTTCTGTGATTGCTTCTCTTTCTCCTCTGGCTTTAGCTTCTCTGAGTTTCTGGGTAATTTTCAGAGTTTCTTTGGTCATCCATTTTGGCTGTTTTTGCTTTTTCACCTTTTGTAGACACTTCTCACGCTTTCTTCCAGCACAACCTTCTTGATGTCATCCCATAACTCTTATGGAGCTCTGTCATTTGTATCTAAAGCAGCAAATCAATTTTGCAGGCAGTTTTTAAATTCAGGTGTATATGCTCAAGGTCATATTTTGCTACATTCATGACTGGCTTGCTCTTTTTCAACTTCAGCTTGAGTTTGTGTACTAGTAGTTAGTAATCTGTACCATAGTCAGCTCCAGGTTATGTCTCTGTTGATGTTATAGAGCTTTTTCATCGTTGACTTCCACAGATGTAGTCAATTTGTTTTTTATACAGTCCACTGGGTGAAGCCCATGTGTACAATCACCACTTGTGTTGCTGGAATAAGGAATTTGACATGAACAGATTATTGCTCTTGCAAAATTCTATCAGTCTTTCTCCAGTTTCATTTCTGTTGCCAAGTCCATATTTTCCAACCACTTTGCCGCCGCCTTTGTTGCCAACTTTTGCGTTTCAGTCACCTGTGAGCATCAGGATATCTTGTTTGCATGTTCTGTCAATTTCAGCTTGTACTTGTTCATAGAACTCATCAACTTCATCCTCTTCTGCAGCTGTTGTTGGGTCATTTTCCTGAATTATAGTTGTGTTCATGGGCATTCCTCATAGATGAATATAAATTAATCATTCAATAATTGCATTGCATTCTATTTCCTTACATTTCTTGCAAGTTTCTTCTTTATTATAAATGCAACATCATTTCTTCTTTGTCTTTCATTTGCACATAGTAGACCATGTGATCATCAGATGCAAAGTGCCAGATTCCAGTCCATTTCAGTTCACTGACATGCAACAGTTATACACATTCCATTTGGTTCATGCTTCGTACGTTCCATGTTCCAATATGTAAGACACCTTTTCAGCTTCTGATTCTCATTTGATGCACAGCCACATCAGCAGTCAGATGTCCCAAGGGCTTTGATCCAACCACATCATAAATGCTGGCTTTACTCTGAAAAGCATTCAGCTCCTCCCCAGTAGCCAGTTGAGTGCCTTCCGACCTTTGGCTTTCATCTTCCAGCACTATAGTGCAATTTGTTTTGTTTTGTGACTATTCATTGGATTTTCATGGCAAGATACGGAAGTAGATTGCCATACCTTTCTTCTGTGCGGGTAATTCTAATGATGTTGCCGTTGTCACAGAAAATGATCCTCCGCCGCCTATACTGTCCCTTTCTGCTGCTGCCCAGATGGATGATTTGTCTTGGTCTGGCACCTCAGCTGAGACCTGGCCATCTTGGGAGACCCTGCCAGTAGTTAAGTTACTGATAGCTTAACTGTCAGCATCACTGATGCACACAAGCCCTCACAGCATGACAAGCTACAAACCAAGTGTAACCCTTCATGTGTAGCCCTTCAGAAACTCAAAATGAATATAGAAAGGGAATTTTCTGGAAGGACTTCTTTGTATTAAAGCTAATTAATCTGTGAACCCAGTGTTTTCTGTTAAATCAGTCAGGGCCTAGTAGCAGCAGTTTACGTTTAAATTTAAAGCACAGAAGAGAAATTTCTGATTACATTTCATACCCAGCAGAGAGCTTGTAGTTTAAATTTAATAGTCAGGGCCTAGTATCAGCAAAGTACTTTTAGTTTAAGTTAAAAAAACACAGAAGAGAGCTTTCTGGTTAAATTCGGAACCCAGCAGAGAGCTTGTAGTTTAAATTCCATAATAAGTCAGAGCCTAGCAGCAGCAAAGAGCTGTAATTTAAATCAAATCAGAGTATAACTTAGCATAAAAGGCAAAACAGGGTCAGTACTCTGTGAGCAACAAATAGTCTTCTAGAGACCTTTACAAAGAGGCCCTCTACCTAGGGGGTAAGAAACCTGTGAAACTTTTTCCAGGTGGCAGGTCAAAAGGCCATTTTGAAAGACTCCTTCTATCCAAGCAAGGACTGTTAATCTCCCAGGACATTGGTCACAGCTTACCTCAGAAGCACAGGACAGGGTACTGTGTAACAGCCCTCTTTTAATAAGTGTTATTTCCCTCTCTCCCTCCCCAACACCCACCCACCCCTGGGATAAACGTAGCTTTATAGGTGCTTACACATCTTAAAGGAAAGGAGGTGCTCTCAGGTGAAGCTCATTATCCAAATCGGTCATACACTAAGGACCTGAGATTAATTAAGCTTCAGGTGAACAAGGTATATTAAACGTATTATGTACAGTTTTATTAGTATAAATATCCATAGCAACCCTTAGTAAGTAAAGAACTTAAAGATCTAAACACAAGCTTAAAACTAACATGCATACAGCAGTCCAGCAGCGAGATGGGGGTTTTCCAGTCTTTTGCATTGAGTTTCACATGTATGATTTTCTCCCAGTTGATGAGAGGTCTTACGTGTGCACTAGGTGCAAGGAGCTCTTTGCTCTCAGGGAACGAGTCCGTTCTCTAGAGGCTAGAGTAGCAGACTTGGAAAGCATAAGAAAGACAGAGAGGTACATTGATGAGACCTACAAGGATATAGTCCTGAAGTTGCACCTCCAGTCTGGCAGCATCCCTGTTGCCATGGATAAGAGAGGTCACGTGACAGGAGAGCATCACCCTGGTGTATCAGGAAGTGATCCTGTAACTAGGACCTGTCCTCCAGGAGATGTAAAACCCTCTCGCACTGAGGAAGTTTCTCCAGGGCCATGTGGCCATGAGGGAAGGGTTAGGACAGCCGTTATAGTTGGTGATTCGATCATTAGGCATGTAGATAGCTGGGTGGCTGGTGGACGTGAGGATCGCCTGGTAACATGCCTGCTTGGTGCGAAGGTAGCGGACCTCACACGCCACCTAGATAAGGTCTTAGATAGTGCTGGGGAGGAGTCTGCTCTCTTGGTACATGTCGGTACCAATGACATAGGAAAATGTGGTTGGGAGGTTCTGGAGGCTAAATTTAGGCTTTTAGGTAGGAAGTTGAAATCCATAACTTCCAGGGTAGCGTTCTCCAAAATGCTTCCCGATCTCCAGGAACAAGCAGGAATAAGTCCTCACATATGGGTACGTCGGTACCGACGGAGCCTGTGCGGGAAAGCTCCCCAGCCTTTCAGATGAAAGGCTTTTGGGGCCTCCCACTGCACATGCGCGCTGCCTTCCCGCCTTCCTGACCAGCTCTCTTCAGTTTCTCTTTTTCCGCGGAGCCAGCAGGTCGTGTTCCTGTCACCGCTGAAGAAATTATGAAATTTGTTGTTTTTTTTTAGACCGCGTACCTGCCTTCCCCATACCGAAACCGGTATCGCCGGTCTCTCTTTCTTTCTTTTAAAAAAAAAAAAAAAAAGACTTTTTTATTTTTCTTCAGCACAGCTTGGTACCTGTTGTTAGGCCTTAAGGCCTACACAAATTCTCCTCATGGAGAAGCCAGTCCCTGGTTTTAAAAAATGTACCAAATGCAGTGCTGTCATTTCTGTCACAGACACCCATGAATGGTGTCTCAAATGTTTGGGACCTGACCACTCCATACCGGACTGCCCATCCTGCACCCAGATGTCTAAACGTGGTTTGCAGAACCGGGTCAACAAGCTCCATGTGCTGTTTCCTTCAGAAGCATCACAGTCATCCAGGTCTTCCTCTCCGGATGGATCTCAGGTAACCAAAATTTCTGTGGGCAAATCCTCTAAAAGCAAATCTCTTTCTAAAGATCGAGAGGCTCTCAATTTTGAGTTCGAGGATTCTGCCCAGGCCAAAAAACCCCGGCGGGAGGTTCCGGCCTCCAAAGCAATCATGGGGTCACAGGTTGACATCGATGGCACGGCCTCGACCGATCACCTGTTGGACTGCTCTGGGGTACCGGCCCATACCGGTACCGACATCCAGGCAGTAGTGGCGTCTATGGGTAGTACTGTCCAGACCATGCAGCAGGCCGTTCTGGCATTCATTAAGGCTGCGATGCCCTCGGTACCGACCCCGGTTCCGGTATCCACACCGGAACCGAGACCATCGACTTCCAAACGTCGATCGGTTCCGCATGCCGGATTCAGGCTTTCGCCCGGTACCGATCCCATGCCCGATACGCCCGATGTCGATACCGATCGGTATGCGTATCGTACATTGGAAGTACAGAGGGAATACTCAGATTCTTCTGATGAATTCAATTCCTCTGATGACTCTGCTGAGCTTACTCTTCCTGAGGAGCCCTCTTCTCCAAAGAGGAGGATGTCTCCTCCAGAGGATTTATCCTTTCAGGATTTCATTGTTGATGTAGCTAAAGCACTTTCTATTGCTACATCTTCTGAAAAAGAACCCAGATCAAAAAAATTGGATATTTTAGGATACTCTAAAGCTCCTAAAGAGGCAGTCACTCTGCCTGTCCATGAAATCCTTCAAGAACACTTGATGGATTTGTGGGAGACTCCTTTAACACTGTCTCCCCATTCCCGTAGATTGGACACCATGTATCGGGTCCCTCCTTCGCCTGGGTTCCAGAAAACTCAGCTGCCTCACCACTCTATTGTGGTGAAGTCTGCCATGAAGAAAATAAAGAATCCTAAAAGACATTCTTCTACCCCTCCAGGGCGAGAATGTAAGACCCTAGACTCTTTTGGAAGAAAGATGTTCCAGGCTAGTATGCTTATAGCCGGGATCAATTCTTATAGCCTTTATATGGGCATGTTTCTTGGACAACTTGCCCTAAAAATACAGAATTTTGCCCCCTTTATCCCTGATGATCAAAGGGCGGACTTCTTTTCTATGGTGACACAACTTTCAGAGGTCTCCAAGTTCTCCAACAGGGCAGCCTTTGATTCCTTTGAGGTTGCAGGCAGAGCTTCGGGAATTGCTATTGCAGCCCGACGTCTCGCTTGGCTCCAGGCTTCTGACCTAGAACCCTGGGTTGTAGATGGCCTCAGGAATCTGCCCTGTACCGGTGAGAACTTATTTGGGGAAGACTGGCAGATTAAAGCTGCTCAAATGGATGCAGAAAATGCCACTCTAGATAGACTTTCCAAGTCTACTTCTACCCCTGCCAAAAAGAAGTCTTTTAAAAGGCCTTACTATAAGAAGGCCAGATTTCCCACAAATACTAGCCAGCAATCTGCTCAGCCTCGCTTTGCGGCTAAGCGTCAACCATCTAAGCAGGTAAAGTAAAAGCCTGCAGTGTCTGCTACACCCCAGCAGGCTCAACCCCCTCAGGGGTTTTGACTTGCCTCTAGAGAACTTGCCGTTTCTGGCTCTAGAACAACCAGAGCCCCTCACCATTCCTGGAAGGCTAGCTCATTTTGCTCCCAGATGGGAACAAATCACATCAGAGCAATGGACCCTCTCTATTATCAGGGAGGGCTACAAACTTCATTTCTCCAGCCTTCCTCCCCATACCATGGTGAGGCAATTCAGTTCTCCCCCATCTCTTCTGACCCTGTTGGGTCAGGAAGTCTCTTCTCTCCTTGCCCAAGGGGCAATAGAGGAGGTTCCTCCTCCACTTTCTCATAACAAAGAAGACAGGGGGCTTCAGACCTATCCTAGATCTGAGAGAATTGAACAGATTTCTATTCAAGGAGAAATTCAAAATGCTCTCTCTGGGCCTTCTCCTTCCATACCTTCAGAGTCAGGATTGGCTTTGTTCTCTAGATCTCAAGGATGCATACACACATATACTCATCCACCCATCCCACAGAAAATATCTAAGATTTCTGTTCCAGGGAAAACATTTCCAGTACAGAGTACTACCCTTCGGTCTGGCCTCTGCTCCAAGAGTCTTCACAAAATGCATGGCAGTCGTAGCCGCATTTCTCAGAGGCATGGGATTCTTTGTCTTCCCATATCTGGACGACTGGCTCATCCGAGCTCCATCTCAGTCAGAAGCCCAGATTTCTCTGGACCGCACAAGGCGTATTCTTCAATATCTGGGACTTGTGGTAAACGTTCCCAAGTCCCAACTCATCCCTACTCAGTCTCTGGAATTCATAGGGGCCCAATTGGACTCCACCACTGCAAGGGCCTACCTCCCTCTGGTCCGAGGCCAAAGACTAATAAGCTTGGCCTCCCAGGCTCAGTCCAGAAGTCACTTGTCAGCCAGAGAAATGCTGCAGCTTCTGGGCCACATGGCCTCCACGGTACACGTGGTGCCCTACGCTCGTCTTCATATGAGAGCAGCTCAATGGACCTTGGCCACCCAGTGGTCTCAAGCATCAGGACTGCTCTCAGACCAAATACTCACCTCAAAACGACTGTTTTGGTCTCTCCAGTGGTGGACATCCTCCAAAAATCTGTTGTTGGGGATCCCCTTCCAACCTTCGTTGCCCCAAGCAACGCTCACAACAGATGCCTCCCAAACAGGGTGGGGAGCTCATCTCCAGCACCTCTCCACTCAGGGCACCTGGTCTCCTCAGGAGACCACCCTTCACATTAACCTTCTGGAACTGCGAGCAATCTTCCTTGCCCTCACAGTCTTCCACACCCTCCTTGTCAACCTGACTGTCCTAGTCCAAACAGACAATCAGGTAGCCATGTTCTATGTCAACAAACAAGGAGGGACGGGCTCTCTGTCACTTTGCAACGAAGCTCTCAGATTATGGGCCTTCGCCAGAGAGCACCAAATTCATCTTCTGGCAGTATATCTTCCAGGAGTTCAAAACTCTCGGGCAGACAGACTCAGCCGAGTTCTGCTCCCACACGAATGGTCCCTACATATGGACCAGATATGCAGAATCTTTCAGGAATGGGGGACCCCGGACATAGACCTCTTTGCAAGTCCGTGGAATGCCAAACTTCCCCGGTTCTGTTCCAGGACTCCGTGTCAGGGAGCTCAGGCCAACGATGCCTTGCTCCTACATTGGGGTCAGGAATTCCTGTACGCTTTTCCACCCATTCCTTTGATTCCCAAGACTCTGTTCAAACTTCAGAGGGATCACGGATCCATGATCCTCATTGCTCCACACTGGCCACGCCAAGTGTGGTTCCCTCTCCTTCTACAGCTCTCCCAGGGCTCCTCCCTGGACCTGGGAGCTGCACCAGACCTTCTATCTCAGGAGCAGGGGACTTTGTGGCATCCAAACCCCAAGTCCCTACATCTCCGAGCTTGGTTACTGAAGGCTTAAGCCTTCATGAGTTTAATCTTTCCCAACCAGTGAAAGATATCCTTCATGCCTCTAGGAAACCCTCTACTAGGCGTTCCTATGCTTTCAAATGGAAACGTTTTTTCATTTGGTGTGCGCAACAGGGTCTTGACCCTCTCGCACTTCCTTTGAATTCTCTACTGGACTACCTTCTGCATCTTTCCAATGCAGGCCTCAAGACGAATTCAGTACGAGTCCATTTAAGTGCTATTGCAGCATCCTTAAAACCTATAAATGGACAACCTGTCTCCTCTCATCCTCTTATTGCAAGGTTCATGAGAGGCCTGACCCTCACTAAGCCTCCCATCCGACCTCCTCCTGTAGCATGGGACTTGAATCTAGTTCTGGGTCAACTTATGAAGCCACCTTTTGAACCGTTGGTATCTACCTCCCTGAAATTTCTTTCTTGGAAGGTTCTTTTCCTTATTGCAGTCACTTCAGCTCGCCGCATCAGTGAACTGCAGGCTTTGGTGGCTAATCCACCTTATACCAGATTTCATCATGATAAGGTGGTCCTTAGGACGCATCCCCACTTTATGCCTAAAGTGGTCTCGCCTTTTCATCTTAATCAAGAGGTATATCTACCTATTTTTTTCCCGGCTCCTCATGCATCCAGTGCAGAGAGGAACCTTCATACTCTTGACTGTAAAAGAGCTCTCGCCTTTTACCTCAACAGGACTCAGCCACATCGAAAGTCTTCCCAACTTTTTGTGGCTTTTGATCCTTCTCACTTGGGACTTCCAGTCACCAAACGTACACTTTCCAATTGGATTGCTCAGTGTATTTCTTTTGCTTACCAGAGTAAGAACATTTCTCTGGAAGGCCATGTCACAGCTCACAATATGAGAGCCATGGCTACTTCTATGGCTCATTTTCACTCTGTGTCCATAGATCAGATCTGTCGAGCAGCCACTTGGGCCTCGGTTCATACCTTCACAGCCCATTACTGCTTGGACAAGGACTCCCGCCGGGATGCCTTGTTTGGTCAGGCTGTCCTCAAACACCTCTTCCATACTTAAACAACTCCTGCCCACCTTCCCTGGATGGATGCCTGAGATCCATACGAAGATGGTTTACCCTTGGAGGGGGATCTCCCAGGCATCTTAGCTAGGGAGTCCCCATATGTGAGGACTTATTCCTGCTTGTTCCTGGAGATAGCACAGTTACTTACCTGTAACAGGTGATCTCTGGGAACAGCAGGAATTAGTCCTCACAACCCACCCACCTCCCCTAGGAGTTGTATCTCTATCTATCTATCTTCCTTTCCTCTCTCTCTATTGTCTCAGCTTTAAACTCGAACTGAAGAGAGCTGGTCAGGAAGGCGGGAAGGCAGCGCGCATGTGCAGTGGGAGGCCCCAAAAGCCTTTCATCTGAAAGGCTGGGGAGCTTTCCCGCACAGGCTCCGTCGGTACCGACGTACCCATATGTGAGGACTAATTCCTGCTGTTCCCAGAGATCACCTGTTACAGGTAAGTAACTGTGCTTTCCACGCGCAGGACCCAAAAGGCAGGCAGAGCTCCAGAGTCTCAATGCGTGGATGAGACAGTGGTGCAGAGATGAGGGTTTTGGATTTGTTAGGAACTGGGGAACATTCTGGGGAAAGGAGGGGCTCTTCCGAAGGAATGGGCTTCACCTTAACCAGGATGGAACCAGGCTGCTGGCATTAACCTTTAAAAAGGAGATACAGCACCTTTTAAACTAAATAATAGGGGAAAGCCAGCAGTCGCCCAAGAGCGCATGGTTCGGAAGAATGTATCCTTGAAGGATACTATCAAAAGCAGAGAGGTTCCAAAAAAGAGTAAAGTAGCCCAAATGCCCTCAAGTATGGAGCAGACAGAGCTTAAAGATCCCAAATTACCCATGTCTACCAATAGCAGATTAATATGAATAAAATACAGTCTCTAAAATGCTTGTATGCAAATGCTAGAAGTCTAAAAAGTAAGATGGGAGAGTTACAATATATAGCACTAAATGGGGGGTTAGATATGATTGGAATATCAGAGAAATGGTGGAAGGAGGACAACCAGTGGGACACTGTGATACCTGGGTACAAACTATATCGTAATGATAGAGCTGATCAAATTGGTGGAGGGGTTCCGCTCTGTTAGAGAAGGCATTGAGTCAGAAAGGATTAAAGTTTTGCAGGAAACAAAATTTGCTGTAGAATCTCTATGGATTGAAATTCCATGTAAAAAGGGGAAGGCGATGGCAGTAGGGGTGTACTATCGACCACCTGGCCAGAATGAACAAATGGATGATGAAATGCTCAAAGAAATCAAGGAAGCTAACAAAAGATACAGCGCAGTAATAATAATGGGTGATTTCAATTACCCCGGTATCGACTGGGTCAGTGTCATGGCAGGACATGCTAGGGAGATAAAGTTCCTAGATGAAATAAATGACTGCTGCTTGGAGCAGCTGGTTTATGAACTGACCAGAGGGGAAGCCATATTAGACCTAGTCCTTAGTGGAACACCAGATCTAGTTCAAGAGATAAGGGTGTTGGGGCCACTTGGCAATAGTAATCATAGCATGATTGCGTTTGATTTAATTAGTGGAGGAGGGATAGTAACGAAATCCACAGTACTACCTTTTAACTTTCGAAAGGGAGACTATGATAAAATGGAGGAAAATAGTTAAGAAAAAAACTGAAAGGAGCAGTTGCAAAGGTTAAAGACTTACATCAAGCTTGGGTGGTGTTGAAAAATACTATCTTGGAAGCCCAGACCAGCTGTATTCCACGCTTTAAGAAAAGTGGAAGGAAGTCCAAAAAACTGCCAGCATGGTTTAAAGGTGAGGTCAGAGAGGCTATTGCTATTTTGTTCCATGTAAAACAAGCTCTGCATTGTTAACTGTTGTTAATTGTACACCGCAACTGATCGCTGGAAGATGCGGTATATAAATAAGTGTTAAATAAATAAATAAATAAATAAATAAAAAATTGCCAAAAAAGCATCTTTCAGGAAATGGAAAAAAGAGCCAAATGACGAAACCTGGAAACAGTACAAGCACTGGCAAGTCAAATGCAAGGCATTAATAAGGCAGGCAAAGGGAGAATTTGAGAAGAAGCTTACTGCGGAAGCAAAAGCGCAAAATAAAGACTTTTTCAAGTTTGTTCGTAGCAAAAAACCTGTGAAGTCAGACAGTTGGTCCATTAGATGATAGAGGGATTAAAGGGGCACTAAGAGGTGACAAGGCGATAGCGGAGAGACTGAATGAATTCTTTGCTTCGGTCTTTACTGAGGAAGATGTAGGGATGTTACCCATGACTGAAGTGGTATTTAAAGGTGTGGAAGAATTGAAGGAAATATCGATACACTGAAGAGTAGCAAATCACCTAGGCCGGATGATATACATCCAAGGGTGTTGAAAGAACTGAAATATGAGATTGCAGACCTGCTATTAGTAATCTGTGAACTATCATTAAAATCATCTGTAATACCTGAAGATTGGAGGATCGCCAATATAACGCAAATTTTTAAAAAGGGTTCCAGGGGTGATCCGGGAAACTACAGACCGGTGAGCCTGACGTCAGTACCGGGAAAAATGGTAGAAACCATCATAAAGAACAAAATTACTCAGCATGTAGATAGTCATGGCATAATGGGAGACAGCCAACATGGGTTTAGACCAGGAAAATCTTGTCTTACTAATCTGTTATGTTATTTTGAAGGTGTGAATAAACAGTTGGACAAAGGTGAGTCGGTTGATATAGTGTATCTGGACTTTCAGAAAGCCTTTGACAAGGTCCCTCATCAGAGACTTTTGGCAAAACTAAAGAGTCATGGGATAGGAGTCAATGTACTATTGTGGATCAGGAACTGGTTAAAAGATAGAAAGCAGAGGGTAGGGCTAAATGGCCAATTTTCCCAATGGAGAAAAGTGAATAGTGGTGTACCCCAGGGATCTGTGCTGGGTCCGCTGCTTTTTGACATATTCATAAATGACCTGGAAAGGGGAATAATGAGTGAGGTTATCAAATTTGCAGATGACACAAAACTATTTAAAGTTGTTAAAACCCAAGAGGATTGTGGAAACTTGCAAGAGGATCTTGATAAATTGGAAGACTGGGCATCAAAATGGCAGATGAAATTTAATGTGGACAAGTGCAAAGTTTTGCACCTAGGGAAGAACAACCCTAACTATGGTTACACGATGCAAGGTTCCACATTAGGAACCACCACCCAGAAAAAAGATTTAGGCGCCATTGTGGATAACATGTTAAAATCATCGGCCCAGTGTGCAGCGGCAGCCAAGAGAGCAAATAGAATGCTAGGTATCATAAGGAAAGGAATGGAAAATAAAACAAAAGATATTATAATGCCTCTATATCGTTCCATGGTGAGACTGCACCTTGAATATTGTGTGCAATTCTGGTCACCATATCTTAAAAAGGATATAGCGTTATTAGAAAAGGTTCAGAGAAGAGCCACCAAAATGGTAAAGGGGATGGAAGGATACTCCTATGAAGAAAGGCTAAAAAGGTTAGGGCTCTTTAATCTGGAAAAGAGACGGTTGAGGGGAGATATGATAGAAGTCTATAAATTAATGAACGGAGTGGAACCGGTAAACGTAGATCGATTGTTTACGTTATCAGAATATAGAAAGACTAGGGTACATGCAATGAAGCCACAGGGTAAACTATTTGAGACTAATAAAAGAAAATATTTTTTCACTCAATGTGTAATCAAAATCTGGAATTTGTTACCGGAGGATGTAGTAAAGGCTGTTAGTGTAGCTGTGTTTAAAAAAGGTTTGGACAAGTTCCTGGAGGAAAGGTCCATAAACAGTTATTAAGAAGGGACCCAGGATATCAATGCTTGTCCCAGTACAAGCATGGTGGAACCTGTGTCTTTTGGGGAAACTGCTAGGTACGTATGACCTAGATTGGCCACTGTTGGAAACAGGATATTGGGCTTGATGGACCTTGTCTGACCCAGTATGTCATATTTTATGTTCTTATATTTATTTGATATACCTCCAGGCCACCATAACAAAGCTAGGGCAAGGAAAACTAGTTAGGAGAGCAGGGTGCAACCAAGAAGTATAAAAACACTGACTGAGGAAAGTCAGGAAGGCCCAGGCCAGGGTGAAGTAGCCCTCAAGACTATGCCTCATTACATATGTATAAGGAATGCTTTGTTGCTCTGCTATTGATTTTACCTGCAAAGTAGGAAAGCACTCTGTATTTGTATTACTGTTATGAATAAAGATTTTTGTTTTCCTAAAGCCAATTCAGTTGAAACATAGAAACAAGACAGCAGAAAAAGACCATATGGCCTTTCTAGTCTGCCCTTCCATATCAATACTATAGTCCCTTTCTTTCCTTTAGAGATCTTCTATGTTTGTTCCATGGTTATTTGAAATCAGATACTGTCCTTGTCTCTACTTCCTCAACTGGGATACAATTCCAAGTCTATCCCATTTCACCCCCATCCTATGACCCCTCATTGCAGAGCTTGCTTTCAGTCATTTATGCTATGGAGGTTTTTAAATGTCCTATCATATCTTTATCCTGCCTTTCCTCTATTGCATACATAATAACGTATACTTAAAGATCTGTCCCTGTATGGTTTATAATGAAGACCACTGACCTTTTTAGTAGCCATCCCTGCACCGGGTCTCCAGAATTGCACATAATACTCCAAATGAGGTTGCACCAGAGTCTTATACAGAGACACTATCACCTCCTTTTTCTCTTTGCCATTCCTCTCCCAGTGCCTTAAGCATCCTTCTGGCTTTCGCCATCACCTTCCTACCTGTTTAGCCACTTTAAGATCATCGAAAACTAGCATGCCCAGGCCCCACTCTTTCATGGACAGAAGTATTTAGCCTCCAATACTGGATCCTTGGATTTTTGCAGCCCAAATTCATGACCCTGCATTTTTTAGCATTAAGTCTCAGCTGCCAAATTCTCGACCATTCTTTAAGCTTAGTTAGATCCCTCCTCTTGTTATCTACTCCTTCCTGGGTGTCTACCCTATTGCAGATTTTAATATCATCCGCAAAGAGGCAAATCTTATCCAACAGCCCTTCTGCATATCTCTAACAAAAATGTTAAAAGCAATTGGACCAAGTTGGTTTACTGAGAGACTCAAAGAAGCCCAAGGCTTAAATGGATGCCGACAATACCACATCCCCCTTAAAGATGATAAATCATTTCTCCATGTCAGAGGGGAGCAGAAACAGCAGATTGGGCAAGAGTGAAACCTTGACGCAGCACTGGAGATGGTTGGTAAGTGCTGTGTCATAATTTAGAGGCCATTGCTGCTGCTGCCAGCCCCGGAGAGGGGTGGCAGTGGCGGCAATGGGCAGCAGCTAGCACTCTAGGGGACTGCCTAGTTCACCAAGTGGTAGTGCTGGCCCTGAAAAAAGGCATGAGCTGTATATACATTAAACAAATCTCTAGAGTCTGAAAGGAGAGTAGTAGGGGTGTGCATTCTGTTTATTTGAGTTCCTGAAAATTTAAGGTGCAAAAAACATGTACACACACAATAATTAGGAATTAACATGCAACAAAAAGTTATTGCATGCATACAGTGCACACCTCAAAAAGTGGCAAAAAATCATTTTGTGTTAACGTTTTTATTTTTTTGGCTGTGCACGCCTCCTGGAGGGTACCACAAGTCTAGTTGCTAAATAAGATGCTTGCCTCAATAAAGGCTGGATATTTTTAAACAAAGATCCTTAAATTGAATTCTGCTATCCTCTGGCAGCCAGCATAAGCTTTTTAATAATGGGCTCACTTCCCAAATTTTCTATTGTATCAGCATGCATCATCTTGCAACTAACCAGACTTTTGCTGCAGAGTGAAAGAAAAAGAATAATCTTAGTTGAAAGGGAACCAGCCTTGGATCTCCTCTCTTCACGTTCCAGTGATTGGTTTTTTTTTCCCTCAATTTTTTTTTTTATGTTTTACATTGCTTACAAAAAAGCAAAAGAAACAACAGAAACAAATAAACATATCAAAAACATAAACATAGATACTATTCTAGTACACATCATGAGAGAAGAGATAACTTTAAACTAGCATGTGGATAAACAAGACAAAAAACAAAACAATAAACAAGACATTATCATTGCTTCAGAGAAACAGAAAAGGAAAAGAAAAAAATCACAAAAAAGGAAAATAAATTTCCAGCACATTACCCACCCCACTGGACTTTAAAAAGTTGTTTTATCTTTCAGAAAGTTCTCAAGCTCTAAAGAGTCTAAGGGGGTATGTTTACTGAACAGTGGTAAGAAAACATGCATTTCCGAGTGTTTATAGCAGTGAAAAGGGGTTTTCCATGTGAAAAAGGCACTGGGCATGTAGAAGGCTTTCTGACATTAAGGGCTCTATGGGCTATTTAATGTACAGTAACGGGACATCAGGCATTAAGGTATCAAGCAGGCACCTTAACGTCCGAAAACAGCTGTAACACCTAACACTGGATAAAGGAGCAGCAAGGGAAGACAATCTGAAGGTGATGGATGAAAGGATAGGTGGGAGATGATGGATCTGCCAGACCAGTGGGCACCCAATGAGGCAGCCAGTAAAGTGGATGTGCATGTGGGAGGCTAGTGTATGGAAGCACAGGGGGTGCCAATGTAATATGGTGCAATGTCAGTGTGCAGCATAGGATGTGAAATACGTATCCCTCGTGGAGTCAGAAGTGGCAGGATGTTGGGAGCAGTGAGTGTGGACGACAGGAGCTGTAGCCTGTTGAGTGCCGCGTTGGCGGAGCACACCGGATCAGCTGCACATTGTTGGTCCTGACGTCATCCGGGGCTTAAATTGTGATCCAGAGCAGCGGTTCCTGGGAGCAGTGAGTGTGTTAATAGTGCAGCAGTGCAGAACGCCGTTCTTTGCTGTCAGTATTTTACAGGTTCGTTCCATGATAATATTCAATTTGATCATAATAAGGTGTGTTCTTTAAGACCCCCTGAAGAAGGCCGGTGGCCGAAACGCGTTGGGGCATAATAAACAAAGTTTCAAGAATTTGTCAGTCCAGGCTCCGATCAATTATATATGCCATCCAAGTCTGGAAAGACTAGGGAACATGCAATGAGGCGACAGTGTAACCCATGTAAGACAAATAAGAGAAAATAGTTTCACACACAATGCTTAACCAAACACTGGAATTCATTACCAGAGGATGTAATAAAAGCTGTATGTGTAAGTAGGTTTAAAGATGGTTTGGACAATTCCCGAAGGAACGGTCCATAAGCCGTTATGCAAGGGAACCCGGGAAATGTACTACATGCCCCACTACAAGCATTGTGGAACATGTGCATCTTGTGGTGCTAGATACCTGTGACCCAGATTAGCCAATGCTGGACACACATACTGTCCCAGTATAGCATATAATCTTATGTTCTTATGTACCTATGTGCCACATGAGCAGGTCTGTCCTGTGCACCAGCAACCCCCACTGCATGACCTACGTGCAACCTCTGGTGGCTCATTTGCACCATCAACATAGTGCCCTATTATATGTGAACACCATGCTGTTGCTGCTAATGGAGCACTACTATCAATGCCTGGGGCTCCCCTGTCAGTGCATCACATTGCAGACATTTAAATAGGCTCTCTCTGCTCATCAGACACCCTTTGCATGATGTTTCACATGGCAGTAAAGTTACAGGCATTAAAGGTACACACATTGTTACCGCCCACTCTCCACTTCCTGTTCCCTTTACGCTGCAGGAGCCTTTTACGCTCAGAAACTCTGCATTTTTGCGGCATTAACGGGCCATGTGGGCAGTTACCATGCATTTATGGCACACTTGCTTCCTTATTGCCATTTAGTAAACATACCCCTAAGAATACATATTGAATTCCCTAATATGTAACCAGGCATTTACATGGAAATCTCAAAAAGAAACTTGCACCAATACTGTAGCTAACACTTTAGTCTTCAATAAAAGGAAAGTTTTTCTCTGTAACTGTCACCCTGGCAACATCTGGGAAAATCATAATTTTATCCCCACAAAACAAATCATTCTTCTTAAAATATAACTTATGAATAGTAGACTTGTCCACAGCAGTGGCGAGAGTGACCACCAGGGTAGACTGGGTAGAGATGGCTTCATTAGAAGATTCAAGAACTGCAGACAAATCATAAAAACATGAGATATGCCATACTGGGTCGACCAAGGTCCATCAAGCCCAGTATCCTATTTCCAACAGTGGCCAATCTAGGTCATATGTACCTAGCAGTTTCCCCAAAAGAGACAGGTTCCACAATGCTTGTATTGGGTCAAGCATTGATATCCTGGGTCCCTTCTTAATAATGGTATATGGACCTTTCCTCCAGGAACTTGTCCAAACCTTTTTTTAAACCCATCTACACTAACAGCCTTTACTACATCCTCCGGTAACAAATTCCAGAGTTTGATTACACGTTGAGTGAAAAAATATTTTCTTTTATTAGTCTTAAATAGTTTACCCTGTAGCTTCATTGCATGTCCCCTAGTCTTTCTATATTCTGATAACGTAAACAATAGATCTACATTTACCCGTTCTACTTTGTTCATTAATTTATAGACTTCTATCATATTTCCCCTCAGCCGTCTTTTTTCCAGGTTAAAGAGCCCTAACCTTTTTAGCCTTTCTTCATAGGAGTATCCTTCCATCCCCTTTACCATTTTGGTGGCTCTTCTCTGAACCTTTTCTAATAACGCTATATCCTTTTTAAGATACGGTGACCAGAATTGCACACAATATTCAAGGTGTGGTCTCTACAGATTCTACAGTCTCCTCTATTCAGTGGTTGCCCTCTGGTGACGCCTCCTCCACATGCATAGGGAAAACATAGCAACAATTAGATATTGAGATTTGCTCATTTGAAATGCCAAGAATTTCTTCAAAATATTTATGCAAGAGCACAACCGGGGACAGATAATGGGTTATTGGAAAATTAAAAAAGCACAAGTTTCTAGAATGAATGCTATTTTCCAAAAGCTTCAATTCTTGTTGAAGAATAACAGAATTTTTAATATGTTAAGCAGATACATTTTGCAAAGTGGAAATCTGTGAAGCCAATTTATCCAATTGTGTCTACAAGTTCTGCAGGTGCATGTCATGTTCAGTAAGCACACTCACAGTGTCCTGCGAAAATGCAGAAATCTTAGTGAGCCCAAACCATAATTGCCGCTTGAACACGGAGCATCGTACTCCTCCAGTCTCAAATCACAGAGTCTTCACCTTACCGGATGACCTCGTGGCTGTGTACAATGGCATTGGTCCCTGCATAACACCAGCATCCTTGGAGTGCTGCACCATTAAAAATCTGGTGGGAGGTGGCGGGTATGTGAATCGCGGACTGCCCGTTCATCCTGCCCTGTGCTCAGCAGCATGCCTTCAAGCCTGCTCACAGTCTGTGTTGCTGTCCACCTGCCGTAAAAGAATGCTGCTGAGTCTTAGCAAGCTGATTACCTCCTTCTGACAAGACATCCCGACCTCCTCATGTTGGTGCCCACCCCCCCACCGATAGACGCGGGTGACCAAGGAAAGAGCACTGCGACCAGGCAAAAACACAGGGTCAGGGAAGAGTGCAGGAGACTTCTGGGTTTGCCTGCTCAAGCAACAGGGAGATCACAGACTGGTTTGTTTTGGGGGGTTTTCTGTATACTTCTTGTCCCTTTTTGCAAGAATCATCCTGTCGGGTCTCATAGTCATTAGTCATTACGCATTCCTAACAGCGACTATACATTTCAAGCAAAGCTGAGAAACCAGCTGGTACTTTGGGAGATCTCTCTCTTTTGTTTTAACAGATACCTAAGCTCCACGACCTGAACAATGGCTGAGAAAAATCATATTGCTAAAGCTGTTGCCCCCATTACAGCTTCTGCCTCTGTCCAAACAGAGGTCCCAATGCCAGTTGGAGGTCTAGTTCCATGTGCAGGATGCCTGCACACTGAAGCTCTCAGAAAACAAGTGGAGGAACTCGGAGAGGAGGTGGTGAGGTGGAGGAGCATTCAAGACAGTAAGAAGTACATTGATGAGATGCTTCTTGCAACATCCCAAGTTCTCCAGCAGAGGAGAAGATGGGTGCCTACAGAAGGATGAAGGTTGAACACAAGTCGCCAGGGCCTGCAGAATCACCAATCCAACTTCTCCAGCCCTTGAATTGAAGAACCATTATGCAGCACTGGAAGTGGAGGAGGTGAAAGCATCCCTGGAAAGGGAAGAACCAGAGCTCAAGTACCCCAATGTTGCAGAATCAGTGACCACAAGGAAGCGAAGGGAAGTGGTAGTTTATAACTCTCTTCTGAGGGGTACTGAGGCATCCATCTGCCTACCAGACTTGATGTCCAGAGAGGTATGCTGTCTGTCTGATGACAAAATCCGAGATTTTGCAGAGTTTGCCGAGACTCATCAAGTCCACTGACTATTACCCAATGTTGCTAATCCATGTCGGCATAAATGATACTGCCAGGTATCCCTCTGAGCATATCAAAAGTGCCTTCATGGCTCTGGGACAGAGGGCGAAGCAGATAGGTGCACAGTGGTAGTCTCTTCAATCCTCTCTGTTGAGGGTAAAGGCCAAGGCAGAGAAGCTCGCATCCTGGAGATGAATTCATGGCTGAGTGGATGGTGTCATCGAGAGTGTTTTGGTTTCCTGGACTATGGGATGCTGTTCTGAGGGTTGCAGAGCAGAGATGGTGTCCATTTGTCCAAAAAAGGTTGACGTGTCTTCAGTAGCTGATTGGCTAATCTACTGAAGAGGGCTTTAAACTAGATTCGTTGGGGATGGGTGAAGAAAGCCCCCAGGTAAGTGAAACATTAAATACCTTTATGGAAATGGGTAAAAGGAGCAACATATGGAAATCAGTATGTATAAATGCCCGTAGCATGGGAAATAAGATCCCAGATGTTGAAGCTTTAATGGTAGTGGCTGACTTGGATTTAGTGGCAATTATAGAAACATAGTTCACAGTAAACCATGACTGGGATGTAACTATACTCAGGCTATACTTTATTCAGAAAGGACAGGTTAGGAAGAAGGGGAGGAGGAGTAGCACTATATGTAAAAAAAATAATATTAAAGCTTTGGAATTACAGAGCTTAAAGGGAGAGAGGAGGCACTGTGGGTTAAACTAGAAAGAGGGAAAGAGAAATCTATTTGCATTGGCGTGATATACAGACCTCCCTCACAAGAGGAAGAGGTGGTGAGTGATATAAAAGCTGAAATAAAGTCCTGGGATGACAGAATAACCCAAAATGAGATTAAGGTAGGTAAACAGATCGATGTAACTGCACTTTCCAATCCAAGATTCACAAATTGGACATACTTCCTAAGATCTGGAGTGGAGGAGTAACCTAGTGGTTAGAGCAACAGCCTAGAACCCAGGAGATCTGGGTTCAGTTCCCACTAGCACTCCTTGTGACCTTGGGCAAGTCACTTTCCTTCCATTGCCTTGGAAGAAAAGGCCTGGCAATCTACCTCCAGTCATACCTTGCCAAGAAAGTCAAGCAGGAGTCAGCATTGACTTGATGGCAGTTTAAAAAAAAAATCTATATAAGCAGCATGATGGCTTGGAAAATCAGCAAGGCCATAACAATATTAGAATTTAGGGGATTTCCCAAAACAGCAGGGGACAGAGAAGTCACTGGAGAGCTGGTCTCACAATTTTACTCCTTTTGTGTTCCTGGTGCCACAGATCCAGTCAAAATAGAAATAACACACCGGGGCATTGGGTCAAAGACTGGATCAAGCTCACATCCATGGCCCATTAGTGTCTGTTTTTACTCCTTCAAGAATAAAATGTGGTTATTCCAGAGCCTGATGGGGATGCACTCTATCACATTCCAGGGTCAAGAGGTGCAGATTTAAAAGGACCTCTCTCAATTTATGCTGGAGTGCAGAAAGTATTTTAAGCCCTTGACACAGCTGATCCAAGATAAATCTATTAAGTATCGTTGGGGATTCCCATTTGCCCTGAATTCTGAATTGGACAATACCCAGCACAAGATTGTGGTCTTGGAGGACTGTTTAGATATGGTGGACTTCCTTCAAGGGTGGGCGATACACACCAGACCGACCCAAGGAACAGTAGGACTGGTAGGCCTCCATCCCAAAGAGGAGGAAGGTCCCTGATACCCACCGTCAATTTGGCAGTTCAGGGGAGGACATGTATGATCAAAAAATGGACACTACTAAGCCTCTCTGATGAAGCTTGGGGTTTTTATTGCTCACTTTCTCTCTTTGTCTCTTCTCTGCTGATTCTCACTTTACTACAGAATATGGGAGTCTCTGAACCCTAGGGAGAGGACCTTTCACCTATTCCCATCTTCATCTTGATTCTGACTCACCCTGTTTTCGGTGTAGGAGATGGGATATGGGGGGGTGGGGTGGTCCTTGAAGTGATGGGCAGTTTGGGGGGGGGATTAGTGAGCAGCAAAGCCTGCGTTTATGGGGATTCTCCCCACTAGTTAGGAGTTAGGGAGATGGGGGGGGGGGGGGGTTCAGAAGTTGGTTATAGCATATTATGGGAGAGTAAGGGTTGGAGAGAGTAATATGGATGTTACTGGCATTTGGCAGGCGGTGGCTATTAAGGTGGTTAGACTCATATCATGAAACGTAAGGTGCCTTCATAGTCCTGTTAAGTAGAAACATGTTATGGACCAACTGAGGAGAGAGCGGGCTGCCATCATTCTCCTGCAGGAGGCACACTTGTCTGGTCAGGAGTATCTAAAGTTGAAATCTCAGGTATTCCCACAAGTCTTCGCGTCTTCACATCTAAATTTCATTGCACACAAGAGGGGAGTTGTGATTCTTTTCTCCAAAGACTCTATATTCCAAATTACAGCCCAGAGTGTAGATTTCTTATTTTTATAGGGACCCTGAATGGAACTTCATTGACTATCGTTAATGTGTACATCCCTCCCTCCCTTACAAATAGGTCTGGCTTTGACTGCAGTGCTAGAGGCAGTGCAAAATCATAAGCAGGGAGAGGTGTTGATGGAAGGGGACTTTAATTGTGTATTATCTGGCCTTGATAGAATGAGAGATTGTAGCTATGCTCCTATGAGCTCAAATAAACTTCACTTCATGGTAAAGCAGTTGGAGTTATGTGACGCTTGGAGGGCTATGCATGGCAGAGAGAGAGATTACACCTATTTTTCTTCAGCCCATCAGAGCTTCTCCAGAATTGATTTATGGCTAATCTCAGAAAGTCTGTTGGCAACCCTTACTGCAATGACCACTGGAAATATGGGTTCTCAGATCATGCGATTATTGTCTTGGAATTTCAGAAAGGGGAAATGGAGTTACGCCCTGCGTCTGGGCCCTGTGCGTCCCAGACAGAGGGACGGCGCTATCTGGTAAACAGGGTAAGCATGGCAGGCAGGGGGGTGCCATTGTCATGGGACAGCTAACCACCCCCTGCCTGGCCTGTCCCACACCTCTGAGCAGGTTGACAAGTTCAGAAAGAAAGAGCTCTGGTGCCCCTGGGCTTGCTTCTCCCGCAAGCACAATCTTCCTTTCTGGGTTGCAATCACCTCTGCAAGGCTGTGATCACTGGCCCAAACAAGAAGATTGTGTCCATAGGAGCAGCAAGTCCTATGGACAAAAAAACTGATAGCCAGATGGCCCTGTTGTAGGGGTGTGAGAACAAAGAGGAAATGAAAAAGGGACAGAGTCTGGGAAGTGGAACAGAGAATTGGGGACAGCAGGAGAGGGGCAGGAGGTTTGGGGGGGAAATACTGGACATGGGGATGGAGGGCTAGTGAGACAGAGGGAGACACTGGACGCATAGGGAGATAGGGGAAGAAATGAAGATGGAGAGAAAATATTGGAGACGGGATATCACAGGAAAACAGAGAGCAGATTCTGGGCAAGGGAGGAGGGGGGTCATAGAAAAACAAGGGAAACTATGGACACGGGGGGTGAGTCATTGGGAGGTGGAGAAGAGATACTGGGCATTGAGGGGCACAGGGAGGCAGAAGGGACATGTTAAATCCTGGGACTAGGGAGATCAAGGGGAGATACTGGACATGTGAAGTGGACAGGGAGAATGGGCACAAGGAGAAGCAAAGAGTGGAGATTTTTGAGATGGAGTGGGGATACTGGACATGATATGGGAAACTATGGGAAAACTGGACATGATATGGGAAACTATGGGAAAATACTGGATATGTGGTGTGGAACAGAGGAAAACAGAGGGGATATGCAGGACATAGAGGTAATAGGGAGAAAGAGGAGATGAGATTGACATTGGGTAGGTAGAGTGAGAAAGAGATGGAGATAGATGGATATTGGAGAAATATGGAGGAGTGGTATGAAAATGTGGGATATGCTGGATAGAGGGGGATAGGAATGTAGAAGGGAGATGCTGGACACAGGGGGATTGGAAGCGAGAGGGGGGACACCAAAGGATAGGATGTTCGTGGGCACATAGGTCAGCAGCCTGGCCAAGGTTGTACAGCATTTCCTATCCTGTCCTCCAACGAGGGGCCCAGTGAACATATCTTCTCCATGACAGTGGATGTGTGGCTCCCCATTGTTCACAGCAGCACTGGCATTTGTGGAAAAGCTAGTGTTTCTGAAAATAATCCTCCCCTTCCAACTCTCTATCCCCTCTATACATTTACTGGGCTGCTTTTTTGTGGGTAGCTCCTTGTGGGAGTTTTGGAAGTTGGTGCTGCTATGGTATTTTCTCTTAGGATGGTATGGAATAGTAGATTTGTTCTGTAGATCCACAGTGATTATTGTAGGGTTTTGTATTAGTTAATAATATGCCTGGAGAAAAACAGAATCAGATTTTTTTTGTTATACAAGTATATTGAGTTTATGGGTGAATGGCCTAGTTTTGCTCTGCATCCTTGAGGAGGGAGGGATTTCTGTGGATGCAGAATATATGTTGACAAATAAAAAGCAAGAACCATAACACAGTTTATAACAAAATAAAATGAGTTATAATTTTATAATTTGGTGTTATAAACTGCACTGTGGTTCTCATTTTTTCTTTTAGTTCCTTGGAGTGCGAGCATCTTGCATTTCCTTGGTGTTTTGCTGACTATATATTTGAATTAACACCATGCTGGTCCAGTGTGCCATTTCAAAAGCGTTCCATCGGGGTAGCTAAACCCCTCTTGTTTGGCATCATGCCAAAATAGTTCAGAAAGGAGTCTTGGGAAAACAGGGGGGTAGGATGTAGCACTGATCTTTATCTTTGTTATCACATTTGATATACCACCCAGACAGGTGCATCAGAGAGGCATACAAAAAATAACATAACTTGGCTGCAGAGCAAAGGTTTGGAAGGAACACCGTTGATTACAGGAGAGGAGATCAATAGGTTGCAGGGGGGGGGGGGGGGCACCAGAAATCCTCGCACTGGCCTTCTCCAAATAGGTGGGATTTACATTTGAATTATCAGATATTGAACGTGTACTGGCTAAAGAGGCCGTTAATGCATTTGTTAGCGTGTCAACTGGGCAGGAGGGTAGAAAGTGATCTAGGTAGTATCTATGCCAGCAGCACTGCATAGATTGAGGGGACAATAAAAGGTGGGAAGGATGCCACTGGCCTTTCATCCTCTCCACCCCCAGCCATGAGTCCAGCAACAGCACCAGGAGCAGAAGCTGCCCAAGGAAGTAAAAGGGAGGTCTTATAAAACCTCACACTTGTGGAAGCATTTTAGAGTGCTTGATGGCCCATATTATGCAGCATTCAGTTACTATAGACAGCTCATTAGCAAAGGGAAGTGGATGGGTCATCTTATGAACAATAGCATGCTGCATTATTTGAGAAAATGTTCCAGCTCAGTACAAAGGGGCATAATGATCCTAGTCTGGGAAACATCATGAAGAATGGAAATAGTAGTGATAAGAAAGGTGCAGGAAAAATTGAAATACCTTTCCCAAGCAGTACCTCTATCCTTTTCTGCTAGTCAGATGGCATGGCAGCAGGCCTGAAATGCCTCAAAGCAAGCCCCCATGGAAAACATATGGTGGTGTTAATTAGCACTGTCACAAGCCAGGGGCCAGACAGCATCAAAGGTGGTGACCCAGTGCATCGGGGAAATGATGATGCTGGATAACCAACCCCGGAACAAGACTGAAGGTGGGGTTTAAGAGGTTGCGTCATCTCTGAGCTCCCACTTATCGAGTGCCCTGCAGGACAACTTTTAGTAGGCAGGTCAACTCTAGCTTGTATAATTAGTTGCATCACCAACTGCAGGCAGAACTGACAGAAGTAGAAGTTGGTACTAGTGTCATTTCACCAATGACATTTGGATTAGTCAAAAGGTTACACATTAGTCAAAAGGTTACACATGTCTACCTCCCTTTAACAGCACGTTGGTGGCAGCAAGCCAAGGTGAGAACAGACTGTAGGTCTAACGGGAGCAACAGTGGGAGGTTACTGATGGTCCATGTTACAGTTAATGCATGACAGTCATATGTGGATCCACATCTTAGCAGAAATAAAGGCAATGCTGCAAGGCTGGTACATAGGGCACAAACAGAGCACCATGCACCCAAGTAGCTTTGTCACAGATAGTGGGACAAACATGGTCAAGGCAGTAAAGGAGGCGTGCTTTCATGGAATCAGATGCTTTGTATACTTACTGCATCTGAATGTTAGGTCTGGTCAGCAAGAGTAGTGGCAACCATGCCCTGAGGGAACTTATCAAAGTGCTGAAAAATTAACTAGGTATTTTCACCAGAGTGTGAAAGGTGGGCATGGGCTACCTGAGAAACAGGAGCATCTGTGTCCTGGCCAAAGTAGGATATTAGTGCCAGGTGAAATTCCACTTATGAAATGCCGGAGAGTTTAGTATAGTATTGGGTGACCCTGCATCAGATGTCATCAGAGACTGAGATTTGCAAAGGATGCCACGGATGAACCAAGTTCCAAAAGGGCTTACCTGACCCTTCCCATTCTGGTAGTAAATATTTTTCAGGCAAATTTAGAGGGTTTTCATCAGTGATAGGGATTCACAGCAGAGGTTTTGGTGATAGTGGACTTCTTGTATGTTCAAAAGGGAAAAAGTTTGGAACCCCTCATATGTATAGGAGGAAGCTTATATGCTTACATCCCATTGGTTGAAGGAAACTTTTGTTCTGTGGTTTAGCTCATGCACTTACTGTTAGGAAAATCTGGTGACTGAAGTGGAGGAAAGGGAGCCCCAGTGGCAAGCTGGCAGTGGTGATGCAGCAGGGAAGATACTAGGCTCACCAGTAAGCAGTACTGGGATCATCATGAGTACCCCCTCTCCCCCAGCTTTATAATCCTGTGGCCCATGAGCCCTGGCCAGGGAGTCTTTGGTGACTAAGCCCTAGCTGTGATGCTAAGCTGTAGAGATCAGCCTAATGCAAGTTGATTTCTTGCATGGTTTCACACTACATTGCAGATCCTATTGAGGTCATTGGCACACTGGGCACATAAGTCAGCAGCCTGGCCAAGGTTGCACAGCATTTCCTATCCTGCCTTCCAACCAGTGTGCCCAGTGAACATATCTTCTCCATGGCAGTGGATGTGTGGCTCCCCATCGTTCGCAGCAGCACTGGAGCTTGTGGAAAAGCTAGTGTTTCTGAACATAAGCCTCCCTCTGCTTGCTTTCCTTTCATGGTCATGTGACTGGGAGGAGGCAGGAGTGTAGAGCTATACTGAGAAGCAGCTGTCATCTTCTGTGTGTCTATTAGCTGTGTGTTTGAAAGTTGGTACTGCATATTTTTTGAGATGGTGTCCAATTCTAGGGGCCATATTTCAGCCCCCCCCCCCATGACAAATTTTAAAAAGAAAAAATGAAAAAATAAGGATAAAGGGAAAGTCAAAACAAACAGGAAATAAAACAAAAACAACTGAAAAAAGTCTCTTTGCTGCTGGTGCCAGTCTTACGGTCCTTCCATTTCTGTGATGGCCTGTCTCTTCGTTGTCCGTCAGTCCTGCTCCTGAGATTGGAACCATAGCAACTGTATGGCAGCGATCACAAATCCTGCTTCTGCTGCACCGCCTTTACCCTTGCTTCTCTCAGCTGCTGCGGGTACTGCTCTCATGGCTTGCCTTGCTACTGCCCTTCACCCCTGCCCTGCAGATTTGGGTGCTTCATGCCGCTCTTTTAGTTGTGTGTCTTTGCAATCAATGTGCTTTGGCTCTTTCTAAGCCACTCTTCTTCATCATCCTGATAATTTGCATCTTTATGGGTGCCTTTAGCTTGTTGTTATACATCTCTTTGGGTGTTCTGCTACCCACTTTGTCATGCACATCCTAATAGCCCAACTGGGAGAAACTGAACCCAGCACAGTAGGGAGCATTACTAGCCTACCACAGTCAATGAGTCTTGGGCTGTCTCTGCAAAGTTCTTTACACATTTTTAGAATACTTGTTTGGAGACTCTATCAGGGGAGCACTGCTATTCAGGCTCGGCCCATCCACTAGTGCACATTTTTATACATATATCTCCAGGAACAAGCAGGAATAAGTCCTCACTTATGGGTACGTCGGAACCGACGGAGCCTGCGCGGGAAAGCTCCCCAGCTTCCCAGGAAGGAAGCTTTTGGGGCCTCCCACTGCACATGCGCGCTGCCTTCCCGCCTTCCTGACCAGCTCTCCTCAGTTTCTCTTTTTCCGCAGAGCCAGCAGGTCGTGTTCCTGTCACCGCTGAAGAAATTATTGTTTTAGTTTGTTTCTTTAGACCGCGTACCTGCCTTCCCCATACCGAAACCGGTACCGCCGGTCTCTCTTTTCTTTTCTTTAAAAAAAAAAAAAAAAAAAAAGAATCTTTATCTTTGCACAACTTGGTGACTTCGGTTAGGCCTCAGGCCTACACAAATTCTTCTCATGGAGAAACCAGCCCCTGGTTTTAAGAAGTGTACCAAGTGTAGTGCTGTTATTTCTGTCACAGACACCCATGAATGGTGTCTTAAATGTTTGGGACCTGACCATTCCATTCCGGACTGCCCATCCTGCTCCCAGATGTCTAAACGTGGTTTGCAGAACCGGGCCAACAAATTCCATGTGCTGTTTGCTTCAGATAATCCAGCATCACAGTCATCCAGGTCTTCCTCTCCGGATGGATCTCAGGTAACCAAACCTTCTTCGGGCAGGTCCTCAAAGTGCAAATCTCCTTCAAAGCATCGAGAGGCTCTCATTTTTGAATCTGAGGATCCTACCCCAGCCAAACAACCCCGGCGGGAAGCTCTGGCTTCCAAAGCACCATCTATGGGGTTACAGGTTGACATCGATGGCACGGCCTCGACTGATCACCTGTTAGACTGCTCTGGGGTACCGGCCCATACCGGTACCGACATCCAGGCAGCAGTGGCGTCTATGAGCAATACTGTTCAGACCATGCAGCAGGCCATGCTGGCTTTTATTAAAGCTGCGACGCCCTCGGTACCGTGTTCAGCGGTACCGGGTCCGGTTCCGGTTCCGGTATCGTCTCCCATACCGGAACAGAGACCATCGACTTCCAAACGCAGATCGGTTCCGCATGCCGGATCCGGGTTTTCACCCGATACCAATCCCATACCCGGTACGCCCGATGTCGATACCGATCGGTATGCGTATCGTGCGTTGGAAGCAAATAGAGAATACTCTGATTCTTCTGAGGATTTTGACTCCTCTGAGGACTCTGATGAGCTGTCTCTAGTTCTTCATGAAGACCCTTCTTCCCCAAAGAGGAGAATGTCTCCACCAGAGGATTTGTCCTTTCAAGACTTCATTATAGAGCTAGCTAAAGGACTTTCTATTACCACATCCTCTGAAAAAGAACCTAGGTCAAAGAAATTGGATATTTTAGGATACCCTAAGGTTCCTAAAGAGGCAGTCACCCTGCCTATCCATGAAATCCTTCAAGAACACTTGATGGACTTATGGGAGGCTCCTCTAACGTTGTCTCCTTACTCTCGTAGGTTGGACACCATGTACCGGGTCCCTCCTTCTCCTGGGTTTCAAAAGACTCAGCTGCCTCACCATTCCATTGTGGTGAAGTCTGCGCTGAAAAAGATTAAGAGCACCAAAAGGCACTCTTCTATCCCTCCAGGGCGAGAATGTAAGACCCTAGACTCTTTTGGCAGGAAACTTTTCCAGGCTAGTATGCTTATAGCCAGGATTAATTCTTACAGTCTGTATATGGGCATGTTTCTCAGGGAACTTGCCCTAAAGGTACGGCATTTTGCCCCCTTTATCCCGGAGGATAGAAAGGAGGAGTTCATTTCTATAGTGAAACAGCTTCTAGATGTTTCTAAGTTCTCCAACAGAGCAGCCTTTGATTCCTTTGAAGGTGCCGGTAGAGCTTCGGGCATTGCCATTGCAGCCCGACGACTTGCTTGGCTCACTAGAACCCTGGGTCCTGGATGGCTTACGGAATCTGCCCTGTACAGGTGAGAACTTATTTGGTAAGGACTGGCAAATTAAAGCCACTCAAATGGACGCAGAAAATGCTACATTAGATAGACTTTCTAAGTCTACCTCTACTCCTGCCAAGAAAAAGTCTTTCAAGAGGCCTTACTACAAGAAGGCCAGATTTTCCACAAATACTGGCCAACAATATTCTCAGCCTCGCTTTGCTGCTAAACGTCAGCAACCTAAACAGGCAAGGTCAAAGCCTGCAGCGTCTACCACTCCTCAGCAGGCTCAACCCCCTCAGGGGTTTTGACTTGCCCCTAGAGAACTTAACATTTCTGGCTCTAGAACAACCAGAGCCCCTCACCATTCCCGGAAGGTTAGCTCACTTTGCTCCCAGATGGGGGCAAATTACATCAGAGCACTGGACCCTCTCTATCATCAGAGAGGGCTACAAACTTCATTTTTCCAACCTTCCTCCATATACCATGGTGAGGCACTTCAATTCTCCCCCATCTCTCCTGGGCCTGTTGGATCAGGAAGTCTCTTCTCTCCTTGCCCAAGGGGCAATAGAAGGGGTTCCTCTTCTTCAACAAGGGACAGGATTCTACTCCCCTTATTTTCTCATAACAAAGAAGACAGGGGGATTCAGACCTATCCTAGATCTGAGAGAATTGAACAAATTTCTGTACAAGGAGAAATTCAAAATGCTTTCTCTAGGCATTCTCCTTCCATACCTTCAGAGTCAGGATTGGCTTTGTTCTCTAGATCTCAAGGATGCATACACACATATACTCATCCACCCATCCCACAGAAAATATCTAAGATTTCTGTTTCAGGGAAAACATTTCCAGTACAGAGTACTTCCCTTCGGTCTAGCCTCTGCTCCAAGAGTGTTCACCAAATGCATGCCAGTTGTTGCCGCATTTCTAAGAGGTCTGGGAATTTTTGTATTCCCATATCTGGACGACTGGCTCATCCGAGCTCCATCTCAGTCAGAGGCCCAGATTTCCCTGGACCGCACAAGGCACATTCTGCAGTATCTGGGACTGGTGATAAACCTTCCCAAGTCTCAACTTATCCCTACTCAGTCTCTGGAATTCATAGGGGCCCAGTTGGACACCACCACTGCAAGGGCCTACCTCAAGTCCGGGGCCAACGTCTGGTGTGCTTGGCCTCCCAAGCTCAGTCCAGCAGTCACTTGACAGCCAGAGAAATGCTGCGACTTCTGGGCCACATGGCCTCCACGGTACACGTGGTGCCCTACGCTCGTCTTCATATGAGAGCAGCTCAATGGACCTTGGCCACCCAGTGGACTCAGGCATCAGGAGCGCTCTCCGACCAAATACTCACCTCAAAGCGTCTGTTTTGGTCCCTCCAATGGTGGATGTCCACCAAGAATCTGTTGTTGGGGGCCCCCTTCCAACCTTTGTTGCCCCAAACAACCCTCACAACAGATGCCTCCCAAACAGGGTGGGGAGCCCATCTTCAACACCTCTCCACTCAGGGTGCTTGGTCTCCACAAGAGACCACCCTTCACATCAACCTCCTGGAACTGCGAGCAATCTACTTTGCCCTCAAAGTCTTCCATACCCTCCTAGTCAACCTGACCATCCTAGTCCATACAGACAATCAGGTGGCCATGTTCTACATAAACAAACAAGGAGGGACAGGCTCTCTGTTGCTTTGCAACGAAGCTCTCAGATTATGGGCCTTTGCCAGAGAGCATCAAATTCATCTTCTGGCAGTGTATCTTCCAGGGGTTCAAAACTCTTGGGCAGACAGACTCAGTCGAGTTCTGCTTCCACACGAATGGTCCCTACATATGGACCAGATAAACAGAATCTTTCAGGAATGGGGAACCCCGGACATAGACCTCTTTGCAAGTCCGTGGAATGCCAAACTTCCCCGGTTCTGTTCCAGGACTCCGTGTCAGAGAGCTCAGGCCAACGACGCCTTTCTCCTACATTGGGGTCAGGAATTCCTATATGCCTTTCCACCCATTCCTTTGATTCCCAAGACTCTGTTCAAACTCCAGAGGGATCACGGATCGATGATCCTCATAGCTCCATGCTGGCCACACCAAGTGTGGTTCCCTCTACTTCTGCATCTCTCCCAGGGACCCTCCCTGGACCTGGGAGCTGCGCCAGACCTTTGCTCTCAGGAGGAAGGGACTTTGTGGCACCCAAACCCCAAGTCCCTACACCTCAGAGCTTGGTTACTGAAGGCCTAAGCCTTCATGACTTCAATCTTTCTCAACCAGTGAAAGATATCCTTCATGCCTCTAGGAAACCCTCCACGAGGCGTTCCTATGCTTTCAAATGGAAACGCTATTCCATTTGGTGTGCTCAACAGGGTCTTGACCCTCTAGCACTTCCTTTGAATTCTCTACTAGACTATCTCCTGCATTTTTCTAATGCAGGCCTTAAGACAAATTCAGTAAGAGTCCATTTGAGTGCTATTGCAGCATCCTTAAAACCTATAAATGGACAACCTGTCTCCTCTCATCCGCTTGTTGCAAGGTTCATGAGAGGCCTGACTCTAAGCCTCCCATCCGACCTCCTCCGGTAGCATGGGACTTGAACCTAGTTCTGGGTCAGCTTATGAAGCCACCTTTTGAACCGTTGGTTTCTACCTCCTTGAAATTTCTTTCCTGGAAGGTCCTTTTCCTTATTGCAGTCACTTCGGCTCGCCGCATCAGTGAACTACAGGCCTTAGTGGCTCATCCACCTTATACCAGGTTTCATCATGATAAGGTGGTCCTTAGGACGAATCCCCACTTTATGCCCAAAGTGGTCTCGCCTTTTCATCTTAATCAAGAGGTATATCTACCTGTCTTTTTTCCAGCTCCTCATGCATCCAGTGCAGAGAGGAACCTTCATACTTTAGATTGTAAAAGAGCTCTTGCCTTTTACCTCAACAGGACTCAGCCACATCGAAAGTCTTCCCAGCTTTTCGTGGCTTTTGATCCTTCTCATTTGGGACTTCCAGTCTCCAAACGTACACTTTCCAATTGGATTGCTCAGTGTATTTCCTTTGCTTACCAGAGTAAAAATATTTCTCTGGAAGGCCATGTCACAGCTCACAATGTGAGAGCCATGGCCACTTCTATGGCTCATCTTCACTCTGTATCCATAGATCAGATCTGTCGAGCCGCCACATGGGCCTTGGTTCATACCTTCACAGCCCATTACTGCTTGGACAAGGACTCCCGCCGGGATGCCTTGTTTGGTCAGGCTGTCCTCAAACACCTGTTCCATACTTGAACAACTCCTGCCCACCTTCCCAGGATGGATGCCTGAGATCCATACGAAGATGGCGAACCCTTGGAAGGGGATCTCCCAGGCATCTTAGCTAGGGAGTCCCCATAAGTGAGGACTTATTCCTGCTTGTTCCTGGAGATAGCACAGTTACTTACCTGTAACAGGTGATCTCTGGGAACAGCAGGAATTAGTCCTCACAACCCACCCACCTCCCCTAGGAGTTGTATCTTCTATCTATCTTCCTTTCCTCTCTCTATTGTCTCAGCTATAAACTCGAACTGAGGAGAGCTGGTCAGGAAGGCGGGAAGGCAGCGCGCATGTGCAGTGGGAGGCCCCAAAAGCTTCCTTCCTGGGAAGCTGGGGAGCTTTCCCGCGCAGGCTCCGTCGGTTCCGACGTACCCATAAGTGAGGACTAATTCCTGTGTTCCCAGAGATCACCTGTTACAGGTAAGTAACTGTGCTTTACCCTTGGACAATACTATAAGTTCCTATTTCTGCATTATTAATCCACACATATATTTTTGGCAAGGAGAGCTTTAGGAACTTTTCATATAGGTTTCAGAAGTCATGTATGATATACCCAGCTAAATTTTCTATCTTCCCATATTCAGAGGAAGAACATGAGGGAAATTCAGAGCATTTCCTTAATTTTATGTTATATTTTTGTAGATGTGAATGTATTACCAATTAATTTAGCATCCACTGTTGCAGAAATTGTATGTAATTGTTTGAAATCATTGCATGACCCTGTTCAGTAAAGGTTTCTTGCCTTTGGCGTGCAAATTGAGAAAGCCCTTATGTGTGGTTCTCAGAAATCAGTTAGCAATCTGTTTGCACACAGGAATATTATAAAAAATTAATGGCCACCTATGTAAACATTAACTTATGTAATTCCACTTAAAGTGTACTTTCAAGTAAGTTACATATTTCCTAAGGGAAAATAAATACAATTTGCTTGATAAAATTACTCATTATACACATAGAAAATTATCTCTCCAAGTGTGCTTTGAATTCATATTTGAAAATGAGTTGCACAGTAAAACAAATACAGTCCATACACATGTACAGTTTGCTTTTGATATACAGTATTTCTATATCAGTATTAAACTCCATCTTACATTTCTTATCCCCTATACAGGTTTTTCTAATTTGGTAAAATAAAAATCTCTCCAAATGTTTCTCTTAAGCTTTAGATTTGCTGCATGCAGCTCAGTTTCCATCTGGAATCTTTCCCTGTCTATTAAATTAGAACATTAATGCACATTAGAAATCCTAGAATTCTATGGACCCTCTCTTTCTGATGATCTCCATTCACATAAATACTCTCACTACAGCTAAAATCGTATGCTTTGCTTTGCTTATTTGCCCATGGTGAAATTTTACCCAGAGATTTTGCCTGCTGTCCTTGTGTTTAATTTGCCTGGTGGAAAATGCACAGTTTTGAATCAACCCCATGTGCATACGTTTAAGCTCTAGCCTTGCTCTGCCCCGCATTCTCTCTTCCCTTAGTAGGTCAAAAGTATGAGCAATTTTAAACATGCATGCTTTTGCCAATGGACAGGTTGGGCAATAATAAAAGTCCAGTGAAGGAGTAGATAGGAGAAATCCCTGATTCTCCTTAAGGGACAACAGGTCAGCCCAGATTGACAGGTGGTGATCAGGAGAAAAGTTAAAAACCCAGGCCCAGAGAAAAGAAAGGAGGCCCAGAATAGGAAGAGGAGGGTTTCTAAACAGCACTCTGCAAGTGAGGTATGTCACTCTAAAACTTACAAAGGTAAGCCAGACGTTTTGTTTTCTTGCGCTGAATAAAGCTTTGTTTTATGCTCTGAATCTGGCTTAGCTGGTTTTTACTGCTTGATGAACCTCACTACAGAGCCACAACCCCTGCATGATACTGCTATTACTACTACTACTTAACATTTATATAGCTCTATAAGGCATATGCAGGGCTGTACATATACATAGAAAAGACAGTCCCTGCTCTATAGAACTTACAGCCTACTCAAGACAAATACTGTACAACAAAATGGGTACCAGGTAAAACTAAGGGGAAATGGTGACAATAAAGGGGTCAGGTCCCAAAGGGAGCCTCAATGGGTGGGCTTTTAATTTAGATTTGAATAGGACCAGGGATGGATCATGGCATACTAACTCAGGTAGTCTATTCCAGGCATATGGTGAGCAACATGGAATGAATGGAGTTTGTAGTTGGCAGTGGAAGAGAAGGGCACATATAAAGAGATTTACCTGATGAGTAGGGATAGATGAGAGAAGAGAGGTAACGAGGAGCCGTAGAGTAAATGCAGTTGTATGTCAGGAGACGTTTTGATCTGGACATAAAAAGAAAACAGAAAGGGAGCTAATAAAGTGACTTTAGATGAGGGAATATTTGGACATAGTGACTCTGGTGGAAGATTAGCCACGTGGTTGAGTTTTCAATGGATTGTAGGGGAGAGAGATGATTCCTTGGGAGACCAGTTGAAATAGTCTAAACAGGAGGTAACTAGAGAGTAGATCAGAGTCTTAGTAGTATATTCAGAAAGGAAGAGATGAACTTTGCTGTCATGGAGAAAGAAATGATTGCTTTTATCTCTGTTGGATGTGCACAGAGAAAGAAAGAGGAGTCAAGATGACTGCAAAATCAGAACATAGTAATAATGGGTGATTTCAATTACCCTAGTTTCAACGGGGTCAACCTCACATCAGGACATGCTTGGGAGATAGTTTCTAGATGAAATAAATGAGTGTTTCATAGAACAGCTGGTTCAAGGAACTGACATGAGGGAAAGCTATTTTAGACCTAGTTGTTTGTGGAATGTACGATCTGGTGTGAGAGAACAGTATCGGGGACACTTTGCTATAATTTAATAAATGGAGGGAGGACAGCAAGGAAATCTATGATGCTAGCATTAAATATACAAAAGGGAGACACTAACAAAATGAAGAGAATGGTTAAGAAAAATCTAAAAGAAGCGGCTGCAAAGATTAAAAATTTAGAACTGATCTGGGCGCTATTTAAAAACAATATCTTGGAAGACCAGACTGGATGTATTTCAAGCTTTAGGAGAGGTGGAAGGAAGACCAAATGACTGCTAGCATGATACAAAAATGAGGTAAGAGAGGCTGTTAAAGTAAAAAAAAAATCATCTTTCAGAAAATGGAAAAAGGAACCAAATGGCGAAACACGAAACATCATAAATACTGGAAAGATAGATACAAGGCATAGATAAGGCAGGCAAAGGGAGTGTTTGAAAAGAAGCTTGCTGTGGAAGCAAACACTCATAATAAAAATATTTTTCTAGTATATTCATAGCAAAAAAAAAGTCTGTGAGAATCAGCTGGACCATTAGATGATAGAGGGATAGAAGGGGCATTAAGGGAGGACAATGCCATAGTGGAGAGACTGAATGAATTCTTTGCTTCAGTCTTTATTGAAGATGAGGTAGGGATGTTACCCACATCAACACACAGTACTTCTGCTGATTTCTAAACTCTATTGCCACTACTAAATAATCAATTAACACTCACTAATCATATTCAGAACTTTATTATTTAAGGAGAAAACGATTCATTCCTTTTCACATTCATGAATTGTAGATGTATCAATCACTGATTTAAAAAAAAAAACACCTTTACTTTATAATATGATTTTTGAGATGAATTCTAAAGCTTTTTACTACAGTTTTTTTCTTGGGTTATTTTTTGTATAAAAACAGGCTTAGTGACTCTATGACCTCATACTTCTCCCATTCAGAATCACTTTCAAACAGCTCTTTAAACATATAAATGAGCTGTTGAGTGCTTGATTCCTCCAATGTGGGGTTAGCTGCCATATTGGACCTGAAAATGGCACTGAGTGCATTGTGAAAGTAGACACTATAAAAAAATAAGTGTTTTACTAAAAGAAAATGAGCAGAGATACATAGAATTGCATTAAAGGATTGTGTTTGTTTCTGTAAGTAGTAAACCCCTGAAGCATCCAGCAGGCAAAATGAGGAGCCCTATGTGGGGTTAAGGTGAAACAATCAATTTTTTCATGTGAAGGGTTAATGTGAAGGCTTAAAGATCAAAAGACCAGAGACTGTAGATTGAAGAGATGAATCTCTGATGAAGATTGCTTTACAGACAGCTAAGTATCTGCCGTTTCAACACTATTAAGCCTCTGGATAATTATGAAGTACTATAGAAAGGTTAGCACACAAATTTGAGACCAGAGTTTAAGTGAATGGAATAATACAAAAGAATGATCATTAGGAACATACTCTTTTCTTTTTACTGTGGTGCTAACATTGATTGATTTCCAGTTGTTCTATTGAACAGTATTGCTGCCTAGGGCAAATAGTTTTGTTTTTGTGATGAGAATTGTGCATTGATATAATGGCTTCAAGACAGGCTAGTACACTAGGAACCAGGATACAAAATTCAGTGAGCTGATAAAAGCAGGAAGTGCTGTACGTTGGAGGAATCAAGCATTTTTGTTTTCACAGGAAATGACCTATGTCAGAAATGATATTTAAAGGTGATGTATCAGAGGAACTGAAACAAACCTTGATAAACCTGAAAGATGTAGTACAGCAATTTGATAAATGAAAAAGTAGCAAATCACCTGAACCAGATAGTATACATCCCAGGGTACTAAAATAACTAAAAAATGAGATATTTAGACCTACCATGAATAATCTGTGAACTATCCTTAAAATCATCTGTAGTACCTGAGAACTGGAGAGTGACTAACATAACACCAATTTTTAAAAAGGGTTCAGGGGAAACCCATGAAACTACAAACTGTTGAGCCTGTTGTCAGTACTGGGCAAAATGGGTAGAAATCATTATAAAGAATAAAATTACTGAACATAGAGATACCCATCATCAAATGAGACAAAGCCAACATGGATTTTAGCTAAGGGAAGTCATCTCACTAATCTGCTATATATTTTTGAAAGTGTGAATAAAAAAACAAAGGTAAACTGGTTGATATACTATATCTGGTATTTTCTGAAAGCTGTTGAGAAGGCCTAACATGAGAGACTCCTCTGGAAATTAAAAAGTCATGGGGTAAGAAGCAGTGTACTACTGTAGATTGGGAACTGATTAAAATATAGAAAACAAAGTAGGGTTAAATGGCTAATTTTCTCAATGGAGAAACATGAATAGTGAAGTATTTCAAGGATCTGTGCTGGGCCTGCTGGTTTTTTAAATATATTCATGAATGACCTAGAAATGGAAACAAGTGAGTTGATAAAATTCACAAGAGGATTGTGAAAAATTGTCCGAGGACCTTGAGAAATTGGGACACTGGGCGTCCAAATGGCAAATGAAATTTAATGTTGAGAATTCCAAAATTATGTACTTGAGGAAGAACAACCCAACCTATGGTTACATGATGCAAAGTTCCACATTAGCAATCCCCACCCAGGAATAGGATCTAAGCATCATCATGACTTTATTCCTTTCACCTTCCTGCTCCTTATGCCTGGAACAAACTACCCGAGTCTGTACGATAGGAGACTTCTCTGGCCCTTTTCCAATCCAGGCTAAAAACTCACCTCTTCACTGCTGCTTTCGGATATTTACTCACCTGATCTTCTTTGTGTTTCCTTACCATTCCCCCTAGATCCCTGTCTACACTTACTGTGTTGTCTGTCTTGACTCTATTGTAAGCTCTGATAAGCAGGGACTGTCTCTTACATGTTTGTGCAGCGCTGCATACATCTTGTAGTGTTATACAAATGCTCAGTAGTAGTAATAGATAATTTTTTTTTTATTTTTTTTTTTAGCTGTATTTATATCCCGCTTTTCACTGGGTCAAAGCGGTCAATTGGGAGATACATTTAGCACGAGGGGATATGACACACATACGTTAATACTTACAGGGAACATGGGCAATGGAGGGTTAAGTGGCTTGCCCAAGACCACAAGGAGTGCCTATAGGACTAGAAATCCCAGTCCCTCCAGCCTGAGATTGCTGTCCCCAGGTGGGACTTGAACCCCCGGCCCTCTGGCCTGAAGTACCTTGTCCTAACCACTAGACCACTCCTCCCCCTCTGCCCAGTGTGCAGTAGCAGCCAAGAATGCAAATAAAATGCTAGAAATCATAAGAAAAGGAATGGTGAATAAAATGAGAAGAAAGAATGGTGGCTAAACGGAGGATATTATAGTGCCTCTATATTGCTCCATAATGTAATCACACCTTGAATGTTGTATGCAGTTCTGGTGGTCATATCTACATAAGGACATAGCAGAATTAGAAAAGGTACAGAGAAGAGCTATCAAAATAAAGGGAATGGAGGGTATCCATACGAGGAATGGCTTAAAAGGTTAGGACTGTTCAGCTTGGAAAAGAGACACCTAAGGGAGATATGATCTGTAATATGAGTGGAGTGGAACGATTAAATGTAGATTGGTTATTTGCTGTTGTTGTTGTTAAGTGCCGTCGAGTCGGAGTCGACTCATGGCGACCCTCTGGATAGCTATCCTAAATTGTGTTCGGTCTTCAGTCAGGCGGCTCATTGTTGACAGACTGGTACCCGTAGCTGCTGTTATTGTATCGATCCATCTCATTGCTGGCCTTCCTCTTTTGCGTTGACCTTCTATCTTGCCAAGCATGATGTCTTCCTCTAATGATCTCTCTCTTCACATGATGTGTCCAAAGTATGAAAGTCGAAGTCTTGTCATCTGAGCTTCTAAAGAAAGCTTAGGTTTGATCTCCTATAGTACCGACTGGTTTGTTCTTCGGGCAGTCCATGGTATACACAGAATTCGCCGCCAGCACCATAATTCAAAGGCATCAATTTTCTTCCTGTCTGTCTTTTTCACTGTCCAGCTTTCACATCCATAGGTGTAAGACAAGGCTGCATACTTTCACCCTACCTGTTTAATTTATATGCAGAACAAATCATCAGAGAAGCAGGATTGTATGAAGACGGCAACAGTTCGAACGGAACAAGGAGAAACAGAATGGTTTAAAATAAGCAAAGGTGTAAGTCAAGGATTGGTTATTTACTGCTTCAAAAAGTAGAAAGACTAGGGGACACATAATGAAGCTACAATGTAACACATTTAAGACTACTCAGAGAAAAAATGTTTTTCACTCAATATTTAATCAAACCCTGGAATTCTTTTGCTGGAAAATGTAGTAAAAGTTGTTAGTGTTGCTGAATTTAAGAGACAAGTCAATGGAGGAAATTTCCATTAACTATTAATGATCAACCTACATTCCACCCAACCCAGATACACACCAGCATCACACCTATCCAAAGAATGCCAACAACCAAAACATACAGACCACAAAACATACAATGCCACACATAATACACCCACACACCATACAAATAACGAACACACAAACCCAATCATAACAACAAACATCAGGTGTGCTCTTCTAAACGCCAGATCTATCAGGAACAAACCAAATACTGTCCTTGACCTCATCCATGACAAGAAGCTGGATATAATATGTATCACCGAGACCTGGCTAGACGACTCAGACCAGGTCATATTAAACCAAGTAGCCCCAACAGGATACTCGGCATTTAACTGCATCAGAGCACAAAAGAGAGGAGGAGGAGTATTAATACTTACCAGAAAAGAATACAGATTCAAAACAATCACCACCACTAACACAATCGAATCTAAGATATTCACTATAGCCAACAAGTACCTAAGCATCTCCCTCACATACAGACCACCTGGAACCACAACTGAACACCTATCCACAGTAATCAAAATGATATGCGCACATAACAGAAGACACAAACCTCTCATTGCACTAGGAGACTACAACCTAACATCCGCACCCACCAGAGAAACCGCAACATTCTTAAAAGCCATGGAGTCATTAAAATACTGCTAGACAATTAACGCCCCAACGCACCAGCATGGTACAACTCCGGACATGATCTTCATGCCAATGCAATTAGTGGAACAGAACAAGACCACAAAACCAACAATCATGTCAGTCCCTTGGTCAGAAAGAGTACTTTTGGTCTTCTCTTACGGAGAAATGTAATAACTCTCTAATAGGAAAATTTCTCCACTGCAACTTTCTGATATAGAACTATATAGGAGGGTAATCACTTTAATGAAAATATTTATTTATCCTGGAACTGTCTCAGATCAAGCGGCTGCCTTTGGGCTGGGGTGTGAAGATTCAAATCCACCAGCGGTAATAACGTTTAGTGTGAAGCGTTGGGGAACAACTAATACGCTGTTTACAACTGAAGTCAAGGCTTTGAGAAGAGAAAAGGTTTTTCTGAGAAGCACAAAACCTACAAGATAAGTGTCTACTAATACATCATTAGAGATTGTTAATTTGTCTTAAAACACTAGGGAAAGAGGGGGTTATCAATTAGAAATCATTCATTGGAACTAGTCATTGATGTCATAGGCGCCGCTGGTGGATTTGAATCTTCACACCCCAGCCCAAAGGCAGCCGCTTGATCTGAGACAGTTCCAGGATAAATAAATATTTTCATTAAAGTGATTACCCTCCTATATAGTTCTATATCAGAAAGTTGCAGTGGAGAAATTTTCCTATTAGAGAGTCCCTTGGTCAGACCACCATGTGACTGAATTCACCATGACCCTGAACAACCCCGCCCAACTCAAAGAACAACTAGATGGTTCAAAACATTTAACAGAGACTCATTCATAAACGAAATCACTCCACAACTTTAACAGGAACACGACACCCTTGACCTTAACTTAGAAGAATGGAACACAATAATAGAATCACAAACCACAAAGAACCACAAACACGCAAGCAGGGGCGGCCCAAGGGGAGTGCGGGGCCATATGCGGAGACTTGGTGCAGGGCCTCATTTGCATAAGGGGCCTCATTTGCATAGATATTTGCATAATGTTACCATACACTAACTTTTAGTAAACATGCCTCTTAATGAGTGTATGGATAAAGAAAGACTAAAAGATTTCTACATTACTATAATCCAGTGCCAACCGCCAGACACAGGAACTACTACAAACACTGCCCATTTAGAACCCATATGTATATCTACAAGAAATTGAACTCGGTCTTCTTGGAGTACAGTAAAATCACATGAATTAAGGAATTACTCCATACAAACATACATTTAGAACCCATAGCAAACCCGCCGTATCCTAACAGCTCTACCAGGACTCACAAAGCACCATACCCTACCTATCCAAAGGAAACACTGCAAATATTAAACCAATACATTTCAGAGAATAACAATACATGACCTACTGGGGAAAGAGAACAAGTGGCAATGTCAAATAGGAATTATATAAACAGAATACCTCAACTCAGTTACACATGAACAGAACATAGACCATCACCAAACAAGGAATCACAATTTAGAAACAGGACAACAATAATTAAACTGGGACTCCCAAAAGCCAAACTTGGAATGTACAACACTTTAGAAATAAAACTATACATTAATTTGCTCTTGTACTAAACAAAGCACAGACGTTAGTGATGCACATTTACCAGAGCTGACATATTCCAATTAATAAATTCAAAATAAAGAGATATTTTTCTACCTTTTGTGCATTTTTTTCCAGCTGAAATTGCTCCAGCCACTTTCTTCTGGTTTCTTCATGTCTTCTGCTAACTCTATCGTTTGCTGTCCATTTGTCCTTTCTTCTCTCTTCTAGTTTTTTTTCCATTCTCTCTCTACATCTGCTTTAACATACTAATCTTTCTCCTTTTGCTCTTTCCTCATTCCTATTTCATCCATTTAAATTTTACCCCTCCATCCTCAATCTCTACTTACTCTACCAATATCCGGCCAATTGTAGATTTGTCTTCCCTCCCACACAAAATATTTTTTCCCTCTCCATTTCACTCTCCCAGCTCCATCCCATTCTAATCCTCCCCCAACATCAGCTACATTCTAGTTCCAGCCCCACCCAGCATCCGCTCCCTTCTAGTCCCCGCATCAGCCCATTTCCAGTCCTAGCCACCCATAAGCCCATTTCCAGTCCTATCCTAGCCCCACCATCAGCCCATTTCCAGTCCTAGCTCCTCCATCCATTTCCAGTCCTATCCGAGTCCTTCCATCAGCTCATTTCCAATCCCAGCCCCCCATCAGCCCATTTCTAGTCCTTTCCTAGCCCCACCATCAGCCCATGTCAAATCCTAGCTCCCCTCCACTCAGCCCATTTCCAATCCAAGCCCCCCATGAGCCTACTTCCAGTTCTAGCCCCTCCATGAGTCCATTTCAATCCAAGCTCCCACCACAGCCCATTTCCAATCTTAGCACCCCCCCCCCAATAGCCCATTTCCAGTCATATTCTAGCCCCTCCATCAGCCCATTTCCTGTCCTAGCCCCCCCCCACTCAGCCCATTTCCTGTCCTAGCCCCCCCACTCAGCCCATTTCCAGTCCTAGCTCCCTCCCCTCACAGCCCATTTCCATTTCAAGCCCCCTCCCCTCACAGCCCATTTCCATTTCAAGCCCCCCTCCCCTTCAGCTATTTGCAGTTCAAGCCCCCCTTCTACTCAGCCCATTTCCATTCCAAGCCCCCGTCCCCATCAGCTATTTGCAGTTCAAGCCCTCCTTCCACTCAGCCCATTTCCAGTCCTAGCACCCCCCTGCAAGCCCCTTTCCAGTCTTGGCCCCCCCACAGCCCATTACTATTCCTAACCCTCCAACAGCCCATTTCCAGTCCTAGCCCCCCCCCATAGCCCATTACTAGTAATAACCCCCCCATCAGCCCATTTCCAGTCTTAGCCCCCCCATAGCACATTATGTCCTAACCTCCCCCTCACCCATTTCCAGTCCTAGCCCCCCATCACCCATTTCCCATCTTAGCCCCCCCATCAGCCCATTTCCAGTCTTAGCCCCCTCCATAGCCCATTACCAGTCCTAACCCCCCATCAGCCCTCTTCCAGTCTTAGCCCACCCATAGCCCATTACTAGTCCTAACTCCCCCATCAGCCCACTTCCAGTCTTAGCCCCCCCATAGCCCATTACTAGTCCTAACCCCCCATCAGCCCACTTCCAGTCTTAGCCCTCCCCCCATAGCCCATTACCAGTCCTAACCCCCTCCCCCCATCATCCCAAGCAGATTTAAAAAAAAACCCGGCTGCTGCTGCCGCTTCTGCCATGGCAGTGGCAGAATCAAATGTTCCGCTGCAGGGCCCCCCTCCCCCCTGCCCGGAAAAGCCTCCCTGCAGCATCAGCTAACTCCGGAGTCCCAAAGCGCGGGCTTCTTTCAGAGCTGCGAAGAGAGAGCTTCTCTGACCTCTCGCGGCTCTGTTAAGCCCACCGAGGGTGATGGGAAATCCCATCAGCCCCGGCAGGATTAACAGAGCCGCGAGAAAGGGAAGCTCTCCCGGCTCTGAAAGCCCGCACTTTGGGACTCCAGAGCTAGCTGATGCTGCAGGGAGGCTTTTCCGGGCAGGGGGGCCCCGCGGCAGAACGCTTGATTCTGCCATTGCCACGGCAGAAGCGGCAGCAGCAGCCGGGTTTTTTTTTAATCTACTTGGGATGAAGGAGAATGTTTTTTGCGCAGGGCCCCCTGAAACGCTGCGCCCTGTGCAAAAAAACATTCTTGCTCAATGGACGGGCCGGCCCTGCACGCAAGAGATCCAACACCCCATGGTACTCGTATGAAATCAGAGTTGCAAAACACACTCTCAGAAGACTGGAAAGAAAATGTAGATGGAACAAATCACACAACCTCCTAACCCAATACAGAGACAAACGGGAATACAACAATCTAATAAATGAGCGTAAACAGCAACACCTGATCATGAAATCTACTAATAGACCAAGAGAACACTTTAGCATTGTCCAAAAGCTCACCAAGGGCGACACGCAACAAAGCACCCATCATCTTGACCCACAAAAATATGCAGACTACATGAAGTCAAAAAACACCAAACAAATATGCTCTACTACACCACAAACAATCACACGATAAAAAAGCAACATCAAACATGGGAGAGCTTCAATATACCAACAAAGCAGCAAGTAGAAGACATTATATCTGGAATAATCACAACAACTTCGCCATCAGACCCATGCCCAGTGACATGGCTCAAAGCTACAAAAAGACAACTCTCTCATCACATTCAAAAAATCGTTAAAGATTCATGCATGCAATGATACAACCAATACTTAAAAGTAGTAATCTGAGCCCCTCCAAACCAATATCATACTGTACCATCTCCAGCCTCCCATTCCTTGCTAAAATTGTGGAAAAGGCAGTGCAAAGGCAACTTCAGGACCATATTGATAATAAATGCCCCACTGGACATACATCAGCATGGATTTAAGCCCCAACACGGCGTGGAAACACTACTTACCTCCCTCTTTGACAATCTCCTAAGAGGCATAGACAACAAAAAAGGCTTCCTGCTAGTATTCAAGAACATCTCGGCGGCCTTTGACACAGTGTCCCACACCAAGCTATTGCAACGCTTACAACAGATAGGACTATGCAAGAACACCCTGAAGTGGTTTACATCATACTTGGAAGGGCGAACACAACAAGTCAAATGCGACCAAAAAAATGTGACACTACAATTCCCCGTCACGCAGGGAATACCTCAGGACTCAGCTCTATCATCAATGCTCTTTAACATCTACATACAGCCCATATGCAACATCATCAAGCACCACAAACTTCACTATCACATTTATGCTGACGACATCATGGTGTATGCGCCAATCAACCTACTAGCACTAAACACCACAACAATAACCAAATGCCTTGAAGACATGAATGACTGGCTCATAGCCAACAACTTAACGGTCAACTACGATAAAACTGAGGCAATGTGCGTCACCAGGAACCCCACCTTCATACCTCCACAAACTATCAGCATCCTAGACAAACACATAGTAGTCAAAGAAGAAGTTAAGTATCTGGGCATCACACTAGACAGAGCTCTGAACCTGAAATCCCACATCACCAAAATCGCAAACAAGGCCTATCAATGATTGAAAACAATCAGACAAATCAAACCAATGCCTCCATCAGGACCACTTCTGCACAGTGTGCCAAGCACTCATTATACCACTGCTTGATTATAGAAACTCACTATATCAAGGCCTTCCTCAGCAGACACTCCACCCACTACAGATGGTACAAAACACGCATCATTACAGACACACCAAGGACCGAGCACATCACTCCCGTCCTACAACAACTTCACTGGCTCCCAATGGTGGCAAGAGCTAAATACAAAACAATTATGATCATCTTCAAAGTCATTCACCATCTCTCAGCAGACGTACTCCAAAACATTATAACAAGGGATATCAGCAACAGACCAAGAAGAACCAATAATGACAACATGATTGGCACACCTGCAGGCTATCACAAAACCAAACAAACAACTTCAAAAAGAGCACCATCACTACTGGCATCCACACTATGGAACTCCCTCCCAACGAGCCTGAGGGCATTAGATGACCTCACAGACTTCCGCAAAGACCTCAAAACATTTTTATTTATAGAAACATATGAGCATCCAGGCAACATCCCATACCCATACTGAAATACTACTTCCGCCGTCAACTAGAGTGGAGTGGAGGAGTGGCCTAGTGGAGGAGTGGAGGAGTGGCCTAGTGGTTGGGACAAGGTACTTCAGGCCGGAAGGTCGGGGGTTCAAATCCCACTAGAGGACAGCAACCTTGGGCCGGAAGGACTGGGGTTTCTAGTCCCACAGGTTCTCCTTGTGGTCTTGGGCAAGCCACTTAACCCTCCATAGCCCATGTTCCCTGTAAAATAGTTATTTCCAAGTTATAATGCCCTGTTCAATGTAAGTTCAGTTTGTTCAATGTAAACCGCACTGATGCAGAATAGCGCGGTATATAAGAGAATATAAATAAAATAAATAAATAAATAATAAATAACTAAGCACGCACCCATCCTATCCACACACACAAGTTTATCATACCGCGTTATTAAATACCCTCATGTTAAATGTTACCTTCAATTGTACTGTCTAAATGCTGATAAGTAACTGTACTGTCTAAATGTTTACACGTACCCTAATGTTAAATGTAACCTTCCAATTGTGATGTGACGTGACCACCTTGATTGAAGGATAAAGTGGCATACAAATCTGTCTAAATAAATAAATGGAGTGGAGGAGTGGCCTAGTGGTTGGGGCAAGGTACTTCAGGCCGGAAGGTCGGGGGTTCAAATCCCACTAGAGGACAGCAGCAACCTTGGGCTGGAAGGACTGGGGTTTCTAGTCCCACAGGTGCTCCTTGTGGTCTTGGGCAAGCTACTTAACCCTCCATAGCCCATGTTCCCTGTAAAATAGTTATCTCCAAGTTATAATTCCCTGTTCAATGTAATTTCAGTTTGTTCAATGTAAACCGTACTGATGCAGAATAGCGCGGTATATAAGAGAATGTAAATAAATAAATAAATAAAATAAATAAATAAATAATGCTATCTGGGGAAATCTACTGCTTACCCCCTAGGATAAGCATCTTGGACTCTACATTTTGTGAACCTAACAGGTATTTGTGACCTGGATTGGCCACTGTTGGAAACTAGATACTAGGCTTGATGGGCCTTTGATCTGATCCAGTATGGCATATCTTATGTTCTTATCTAGGCAGGACTATTAGACAAGTAAGCTGAAATATGGGTCTGGATTTCTGTAAAGATTTCTGGAGTAGAAAGATAAATCTGAATGTGATCAGTATAAAGGAACTACTGAAAACTATAGGTGGAAAGTAGGATGCCAAAAGAGCGAGTATAGAGTGAAAAGAACAGGTCCTGAGATACTCCAACTGAAAGTGAGATAGCAGTGGAGGAAAAACCACAAGAACATACACTAAAAGTGCAATGGGAGTGGTAATAAGAAAACCAGGAGAGAACATAGCCTCTAAAGCAGTGGTTCTCAACCTTTTTTGTACCGTGACCCCTTTTACCGTTGGTCAACTTGTGGTGACCCCCAATGATAAAATCAAATGCGTCTCTCTTCCTTTACCGTTAACGCATTGTCGCTGTAATCATTTGTTGAATTATTAATATATTATAGGCCTTTGCAATATGTTTTTATTTATAAAATAAATACTTATTTAAATAATCAAAACAACAAGTAACAATATTTGATTTCAAAATTATGATGATTTTGTAGTCAAATCACTAATATGAAATAAAATTATTTTTTCTACCTTTGTTGTCTGACCAATTTATTCTCTGATCATGCTGGTCCCGATCTGAGGCTTCTGCTTTCCTGTCTTCTCTTAGCTCTCTTTCTGTGGTCTATGGTCCATCTGCCAGTTCTTATCTCTTTTGTTTTCTTCACTTCTTTCCATCAGCCTATTTCCAGTCCCAGTAACCCTCCCCAGTATCAGCCCCTTTCCAGTCCTCACTCCCAGTACCTTCCAATGTCAACTTGCATTCCCATGACTGCCACTGGTGTCCATTCCCTTCCAGTCCCCCTCCTTCCCCACTGATCAGTCCCTTCTAGTACAAATACCATGGCAGCCCCTCTCAGATCCACTCCCTTTCAGTTCCATGCTCCCATCCCCTTGTATCAGCCCACTTGTAGCCTTAGCCCCCAGTTTTCTTCCAGGGTCAGCAGCTCTATCCTCCCCTCCCCACAATCAGCCCATTCCCAGTCAAAGCCCCCTAATCAGCTCACTTCTAGTGCTAATCCCCCTCAACCCCATTACCAGTCCTACCCCCCCCTAATCAGCCCAATACCAGTCCTACCCCCCATCAGCTCATTTCCAGTGCTAGTCCCCCCCTCAACCCCATTACCAGTGCTAGGCTCCCCTAATCAGCCCATTTCCAGTCCTAACCTCACTGATCAGCTCATTTCCAATGCTAGACCCCCATCAGTCCATTACCAGTCCTACCCCCCCTTGATAAGTCCATTCCCAGTCCTAGCCTTCCCTAATCAACCCATTACCATTCGTAGCCCCCCCATCTGCCCATTACCAGTGCTAGCACCCCCATCAGCCCATTATAATCCTAACCCGCACTGTCTCTCGCCTCTGTCCAGCATTTATCCCGTCTGTCCAGTATGTCCCCATGTCTCTCCCCTTTGTCCATGCCAGCCTACTCCCTCCATGTCAGCTCCCCTCCCTCCATCCATCCATATCAGCCCCCCTCCCTCCATCCATCCCTCCATGTCAGCCCCCATCCTTCCATCCGTCCATGTCAGCCCCCCTCCCTCCCTCCCTCCATCCATATCAGCCCCCATCCCTCCCTCCCCCCTCCCTGCCCCCTCCCCCCTCCCTGCCCCCTCCCTCCCTCCCTCCCTGTCAGCCCCCAGCCGTCCATCCGTCCAGGTCAGGCCGCCTCACTCCCTCCATCCCTCCATGTCAGCCCCCCTCCGTCCATCCGTCCATGTCAGCCCCCCTCCCTCCCTCCCTCCCTCCCTCCATCCATCCATCCATATCAGCCCCCATCCCTCCCTCCCTCCCTCCATATCAGCGCCCATCCCTCCCTCCCTCCCTCCCTCCCTGTCAGCCCCCCTCTGTCGATGTCAGCCGTGTTGCAGGTTGTCTGCCTCCCTTCTAATGCAGCCGCGGCTCTCTGCCTCTTAGGGAACCGCGGCTGTACCTGTAAATCATTGCGGAGCCCTTCCTGTCTCGATGGGCTCCATGCAGCATTGTCCCGCCTCCAAAGGAAGTTGTTTACCACTTCGTTGGGAGGCGGGACAATGCTGCACGGAGCCCGTCGAGACAGGAAGGGCTCCGCAACGATTTTACAAGTACAGCCGCGGTTCCCTAAGAGGCAGGGAGCCGCGGCTGCAGAAGAAGGCGGTGAGTTTGCCGGCGTTTGCTGCTGCCGAGAAGCGGACTAGGCAGCGGCAGCAACTTGTGCACATCTTAATTTTTTTTTTTAAACTTGGTGGAGGCTAAGCGATCCCCGCTAAATCCTGTGGCGACCCCCGTTGGGGTCGCGACCCACAGGTTGAGAACCGCTGCTCTAAAGCCAAGCAATAATGTGGAATCAAGATGGAGATGATCAATGGAGTCTAAAGCAGAGATAGGTCCAGAAGGATGAGTAGTGAGTAAAGATCCTTGGCTTTTGCCAGGAACGGGCACTGGAGACTTTGATAAGGGCTGTTTCAGTAGAATTTAGAGGGCGAAAGCTATATTGCAGTGGATCCATAATGGTTTGAGAGGAAAGAAAGTAAAGACAGTGAATCACATGTTTGAGTAGTTTAGATATGAGAGGGAGGAGGAAGGAGAAAAATTGTCTAAGTTGGAAGGGCACATAAGGTCTAGTGAAGGTTTTCTGAGGAGTGCTCTGACCACAGCATGTTTGAAGGCTGCAAGAACAGTTACAGTGGAAAGGGAGAGGTTGAAGATGTGACAAAGGGAAGGGATAACAGTGGCTGAGAGAGTTTAGTAGATGGGTGGGAATGTGATCAGAGAAGCAGGTAGTGATTTTTGAGGTGGAGAAAAGATGTGCAATTTCCTCCTTGATGACTTCAGAAAAAGAAGAAATGGAGGTTGATTGAAGGATTTGAGAGTGTAGAGGGGGGAAGGAGGAGATGGAGGCATCCCTGTGGAGAACTCAAGACTAATTGTGAACCTTTTCATGGAAGTAACCAGCCAAAGTTTGAGCAGAAAGTGGAGTCACTTTTAGGAGAGAGTTGAGCATGGAAAAGAGATGGCAAGGGTAGGACGAAAGGATGTTTGTCATATTGACATAGTAGCCTTGCTTGACGAGTGTTAAGACAGACTGGAAAAGGGTTAGCATGAATATGAAATGTAGGAAGTCAGCATAAGTATGGGATTTAAGCCAAAGGTACTCAGCAAAGCAGGCACAGGAGCATAGGTAGTGGACTTTAGAGGTCAGCCAAGTCTGAGGTATAGTGTGCTTCACAGGGTGGGGAATAGAAGAAGCAAGAGTATTCATCCTGGAGAAAAGTAAGGGTTGTAGGAAGAAACTGCCATATTGACAGACTCAAATGATATAGTGGAAGAAAGAGGAGATGAAAAGGCAGTGGAAAAGTAGAGGGGTCAATGGAGTTGGAGACATTTGTGGGAGAGCAGTTGGAAAAAAAGACGAGGTCAAAACAGTGACCATGCTGAAATGTAGGGGCAATAGAACACAGACAGAGGTTGAATGAGGCGGTTATGGCAAAGAGTCAGAGGGATAATCAACATGAATGTTAATGACCCCCAAATGAGAGAAGGGAAAGATAGGTCCACCTCTTTTCTTACTGATTTTGACTCCTAGCTTTCCTTCTTTTGGGACCCATCAGGAGGTTAATAACTGACAGCTATCTGGAGAGCTGGTGGAGTAAATAGGCAGATGGTATGAATTTCAAAGGAAGAAAATGAATGAGTCTCAAGTGGAAAAAAGCTTTGAAACTGGCATGAAGTAGAGAGTAGTAGGTCAAACACCACCACTGTGGTCAGTTGGACAAGGTGTATTGGAGAAAAGGTAGGCTCTATGTTGGAGGGAAGCAACTGAGGAGAAGTCTTCAGGCTGAAGCCAGCTCTGTTAAAAAAAAAAAAAAAAAAAAAAAGTATTGCAGAGCATTAGAGATAAATAGGTCATGAATGAAAGCGAGTTTTTTGGAGGGAGAGGAATCCAAGCTTACAGGCCATAACATTCAGTTAAAATGGAATGAATGAATGGGTAGTTGAGTATGTGGGGATTTACACTGTTTTGACGCTTATTTAGTGTCACTCGTATAGATCTAAAAGGAAAGATTTGTTATTCAAACGACATTTGCCATTCTCAACAAAGGTTCCAACAAAAAAAATATAAAAAATACATCTATACTAAGGAAGTTTATTTTTCACTCATTTTTGCTCTAGGTCATGTTTGGAAAAGCCTAATTTTTGTTTCTGATTAGTTAAGTTTAGGTTTTTTATGTTTTAATTTTGTTAGAAGTAATTGATTATCATATCATTGGCATAAGAGAAATAATGGACCCCAAGGTCCTGAAATTCCTATCCAACTTAGCTCAAAAATCTATTAATCAAAATGAGAGAGAGGAGATACTTGTCAGACTCTGTATTCACTCTTCTACATCGTAGACATATTATCCCTCCTTTCACCATATAAAAATGATTGACTAAAAATTAAAATGCATTCAACTGCAAGAGCAATAGCCTGTGGTTTATTACATCAAATGCTGCTGATATATCAAATTGAACAACAAATGCTTGAGATCCTTTATCTAAAATTAGACATAACTCATATAGCAAAAATGCCAAGGGAGTTTGTGTTATAGAATGCCCAAAACCCATAGTAAGCTGGATATAATAATTCTTAATCACTCAAATGCTGATTGAGTTACATAGCTACCACTACCTCGAAAAGGTTTTGCAAATAATGGCAAGCCTGCAATAGGGAGAGAGCTTAAGGGTATTCTGAAATCAAAACTATAGATTAAAGGACTTAAAACTATAGTGGAGCATAGTCAAAGTGATTAATGTGGCTGTCAGAGCTTCTATCTGTGTTAATCATGCTGAGTTGGATATTCAGTGGTACCAAGCTGGTTTGTGCCACTGAATATCCCCATCTAGATGTCCCAGAGCTAACCGCTTAGCCTTGGAGTATTCTGGGTGTGGTGCCAAAAGTCAGCGTAGATATTCAGCCACTGGCCAATTATCTTAAAACAGCTAAAGTATCGCCACTGCACAGTTAGCTGAAGCGCTATTTGGCCAGCTCAGATATTCAATGCTGGTGGCCAGATATGACCCTGGAATTAAATATCTGAGTCTTAGTTAAAGCGGCAGTAGCCAACCACTTTAACAAGTGCTGCCTGCCGCTGTTGAATATCGGCCAAGTAATTCCTTTTAGACTCCTGTGATGCATTAAAAGGAACGGAATCCATCATTTCATATTGACAGGAGCTTCAGCAAACAGATTAGATTTTTGCCCTAACAGGCAATGGCTTATTGCAAATTTCTTCAAAAGTTGTTGAACCTTCTTAACTGATACAGGATCAACTTTTTCTGAAACACGATCACCCAGAACAGTGTATGGTGTTGCCATATCCTCCTCAACCAGAATATCAGCTGCCTTCCTAACTATTGTGCATAACGAGTGCAATTCCATAATATGCATGTCCAGCCCTTGGACACATCTAAATAAAAAATGGGTCCGCTTTGAACCTAGTTCTGATTCCATGGATCTGGACATGCCCGCAGGGCCAGAATTGGGGAGATAGACGTGTTCTGCAGGAAAGTGCAAGCACTATCCAGCTGGCCCCATGTCCCCGCACTCACCGTATTCTGAAATGTTACATGTTTCGGATCCTGCCCATCTCTGCAATGTACCCACAGACGCCATGCCCCTCAGGAAAAACATGCATCTCCTAAGCTGCCCATCACAGACAGTAGTGCGCTGATGCACACTAGATATAAATACCAATAAGGAATGACAGCTGCTGCAACCTACACCATATACCAGTCCCCCTCATGCCCTGAAAAGTGCTAGGCAAGCCCAGTGCACCCCAATATGGCATACAAGAATGTAATTATGAACATGTATGTCAGAGCATACCTTGCATTTAAAGGTATGGGCATGAGGAACCGGCCCCAGTGATTCCTGACCTGGTCATCTCTACAAACATGCCTTAAATTGCTAGGGATGGATCCTCACCAGGTCCACAAAACCCCAAACTAACCTGCCAGGTCCCCAAAGGATGGATAATATTGCTGAGCAACAAATATATAGTCTGTGGCCTATACGTGCACTTGTTCTGCTGCTCTGCACTACCATTCCCCTCTTATCTCTCCCTACACCCCTCCCCATGAACACTACTCTTCTTTCAGATTGCTTTTATTTGTGCCCTTCCCTTCTACTGCCAAATCTGGACATCCCTCCTTTCACCTTGCTGCCCTGTATGCCTGGAACAAACTACCTGAGTCTCTACGTCAGGCTCCGTCCATGGCCCTTCTCAAATCTAGACTGGGCACTCACCTAAACTCCCTTGTATGTTCTGACCATTCCCCCTGGATATATCTTGTTACAGCTGCTGTATTTTCAGTCCCGACTAGATTGTAAGCTCTGCTGAGCAAGGACCATCTATTACGTATGTCTGTGCAGTGCTGCATACACCTGGTAGCGCTATAGAAATGATCAGTAGTAGTAGGGCCTTCTGGCTTTGGCATCTGAGACCCACCTATCTGGGTACTGACATTTTGCACAGCAGCTACACCTGTCCCACCGTGGTGTATGTATGCATACATCCACTACCTGTGGGGCAATACTATTTGCCTTTCCACAGTCAGCTTTGTGGCACTGCTCCCCTAGTCAGGGCTGTGTGGGTATGGGAGGGGAGATCCCAATGCCATCATACCAAATAGCCAGACTCCAGATATATCACCACTCTCGCAGCTCTCATTGATCCTGGCCTGGGTAGGGATGTAGACTGCATGGGACAATCCGGGAAATGTCTCCTAGTGTCAGGCTCAGCGACTATATGGCTGCCCTGTCACAATGCCAGCAATATCAGATATAATTAGAGTATCCTATGTAAAATAATCTAGGAGGAATCAGCATAGATTCCCTATGGCTAAATGTCAAAACGTATCCCTGTCAATAATAGGGACCCTCAGAATATGGGCATTCAGCAGAATGGACTTCTATGAGTAAATTGGACCCTTTCTAAAATGGATGTTACATGTGGATGTGTTTCACACATTTTATTTATTTATTTGTGAGCTTTTCTATACTGCCCCTTCCAGAGATCAGGGGCGGTTTACAGTGAACATGGTAAACATCAATTTACATGTATTTGCCTGATTATGCATGTATAAATTGTGAGTAGAGCTTCTAAAATAACCCCACAGTTATAGATACCATCTTGAGACCTTCTACCTGGAAAATACCTACAATTTTGACATTTACGTTTATTTTTATAAATAATTTCTAAACATCCTCCCTTCTTATTACAATAGGCGGGACACTGGAGCAAATAAACAGATGGCATAACTGACCTTTTTTGTTTGGTAACCGTTTCTCCACAATAAATGCTAACCCCACTTGAGAGTCTTTTGATGAAATCATGAATTATATCTATCTGTTTTTCACAATTAGACCACATGTTGTCACGGCCTCACCACCCGTCTCTAGCTTAGAGGGGCATGGTTATTAGAGGAACTTCCCACTATCCGCCTTAACAAATTATTTCCCTGCAGTGTTCTCTGGGAAATGTAGTTTTTTTTTGTTAAGCTGTATGGGTGCGTCAGGCAGAAAGTTGTAGTCAGGCTCAACGAGGTAAGGCAAATGACAGAAATTTATTTTGCACATAATGGTTCGAACATACCACATACAGGATTATCTGTTCAGGATTCTTTGAGGTAGAGCATTGTCCATAAAACAAAACCCAAACACAAGAATGGCTGTTCTAAGGTTCTCTATAGTTCAGGATATACAGTCTTTAACAGCAAGGATATCAAATTCCTTTTTAGCCTTGCTGGCTAAAGCACAAAAACAAATCAAATTTAATGTATGTGGTAGTTTAGCTTCTATTCAGCTTCAAACCTTTCTTGGCTACCTTCCAGACAAAAAGGTAGAACCCAGGGGCAAAAGACAGCGTTGTTCTAATAGCTATTTTAGCTTACCCCAGTGCCATAATTCAGGCAGCAGGTGGTTAACAAGCTTATATCACAGTTCCTGGCTAGCTCCTTAGTCCCCGTGTACTTCCCCTTTGCAAACACATGGGAATCACAGCCACCCTGCTTGTTGATTATGGGTATCTTCTTTCCTTGAAGACTTTCTTTCAAGATAGCTTTTTTTTCTCTACGTTCCCATGTTTAAAGCCTGGCAAAAGGAACAATCCATGGGAGTGTCCTCCTCATTCAGCTCCACCTTGGACTCTCCCAGCTGCATGGATTCTGAGTCCCCGTCTTGCTCACAGTGCTCAGCTAACAGCCTCCCGGGGAAACCTGGAGTCCCTCTTGTTTCTGGCCCCAATCTCGCTTGCAGACGTGCTATATGCCAATTAGCACTTTCTTCTCCTGGAAGCTCAGTTCCTCTGCTCTGCTCAGCACTAGTCAAGCTTCCCTTGCTTGTATCTGTGCCTCTGTTCGTGTCAGCCTGGCTTCCTGCTTCTCTTCCCCCTTCCTCATAGTCTGGCATAGGTTTATATTTCCAGGGCTCTAGCTCCAACTCCTCCCTTCCCAGATGATGGTAAACAGCCTGACTTCGGCTACCTGAGTGTTTGGAGAATTCACTGCCATAGGGGTTCTGGGCCCTATATCCTCTCTCCCTCATTCCACTAGGGGGTGCATGAAACGTGGGCAACGTGGAGGTTTTCTGATTCCTGGAGGTGGTTGTGGCTTTCCTACCCTGACTTGGTGAAAGGGGGCCCTTTACTAGGGTGAATTCCCTGTCTCTTTGTCCTCCCCCGGACTCCGGATAGACCTCCTTGCCACAGTGTTTAGATAAGAACGCGGAATTGGCGGATGGTAACATGGAACACTGGTTTCATGATATGTACAAAATTGCTTGTTCACTTTCTCATTACCATAGAAAATAAATATAAATTATAAAACTAGAACAATCAATTGAATTACCAGTTGTAAACCTGCTTGTAAGAACATTTCTTGCAAATTTCCTTCCTATTTTCACACTAGGCACAAAGTAGTGCAATCCAAGAAATATAAGACAAGAAGACATCAAAGCCACAAAAAGAGCTACAGAAAAGGGACCTCAGGAGTGGCTCTTGGTGAGTGGCTCGCCTAAAGATCATCTTCTTAAAGAGTAAAAGCATCCCTTGCTTATGATATTTGCTCAGAGGGGGATGGGCCAAAGTAGTTCCCAGATATGGCACTGAAGTCCAGGTGAATGAAGACTCCTGACAGCATGCAGGTAAAGTTATCAGTGGTCTCCTGAAATCTATATGTTCCAACAATAAATTGAAAGTAGCAGCAGAAGGGCAAAAACTGTGAAGATATGAAAGAAAACAGAAAAGAAAGTTATCAAACTGTGAAAGAACATTAATATGGCAAAACCACCATCAATGAAAGCTGAAACAGAAACCACCTGGAGAAGCCTATACAATGATCCTATAGAGCACAATCAAGAAACAGAATGGTTATCCTGCATACAGGAACATTTAGAAACATTAAACCCATGGAACAAAAGAGCTGGAAAGCAGGTTAAAATAAGCCCCCAACTGGAAGAGCCCTGGCCCAGACAGAGTGACCAACCTTTGGCTCAGTTATCACTCCAGCAAGACCAGACAAACTGCAAAAATCATCAAGCATCCAAACTTAACACCGCAGTGGTTTATAACAGGAAGAACATTTCTCCTTCCAAAGGGGGCCCAAGTAATATTCCCAAAAATTAAAGGCCAGTTTATAGATTGTCTACCTAAATCTATAAACTGGTCACTGCAATAGAAGCAGACAGAATATATGATCATATCAAATCCAATAACATGGCAATAGAGCAAAAGGGCAATAAAAGGGGAGCATATGGAACCAAAGACCAATTGATGTTAAATAAGGCCATCATGTCCAACACTAAGAAAAGAAGAAATCTCAGTATAGCATGGATTGATTATCAGCAAGATTTTAACAGCATCCCACACTCTTGGATTATAAATTGCCTTAAGATATATAAAATAAATCCTGGTTTGATAGAGTACATTAAGTTCATCATGACAATGTGGCAAACTACCCTATTTTTGAAGTATGACGATAGTAGTACATCATTCCTAACATCAAGATCCAGCGAGGAATATTTCAGGGAGAATCCCTGTTGCCACTTCTGTTTTGTATGGCACTTAATCCAATAAGCACTCTCTCATCAACTCTTTGGAATATGGATTTAGCCTGAATCCTAAAGAAGGTAATAGCCCATTTACAATTTGTAGAAGATCTGAAGCTCTACAGTTCCAGTGACCAATAACACAGGTACACTAAAAAAATTTTTTTTTAAACTGCCTCTAATGTTTCGATTGATTTTTACGTTTTTTGGTGCGCTGAATCCAAATCTGGTAACCAATTTGCTCCATCACGTACAGATTTTTTGCTACATTGGGTTAGCAGTTTGAGGTGAACGTTTCAGATTGAGTGTGATCGAGATAAAAGTTTCTTGGATGAATTCTTTATACTAATTGTTTAGTAGTTATTCAAATAAGAATAAAGAAAATTGTAACAAGGCAGCACATAAGAACAGAGTAATGTCAACAAAACACACTGTGATGGTAGCAAAATTGTCTGCACTTAAAACAGCCACATACATGTGCACAAACATTGAGCATATAAGAGCGAGGTTAGACACAAAGCAAAGCAAAGAAATGTGCAAAAAATGTTGTACAGGTATGTATGTAAGAATAGAAACCGCAAACCGCACCATTGCAATACATTTATTTATTTATTTATTTATTTATTTGTAGTCTCTTTTATACCGCGCTATTCGACATCAGTGCGGTTTACAATGAACATAAGAGTTGCACATCTCAATTTCATGATTTGTGCTTACAGTGAAACAGGTATAATAACTTGGTTATACATTAAACAGGAAAATTAAACTTGGGTATGCATTAAGCAGGTATAACAGGTAAAATAGGGTATAAATAACCAGTCACTTAACAAGGAGACACGATGAATAAATATAGTCTACTTTATGCAACAATATAATGAGTTATGCGGCACTGCATAAGTTTCTCATGATGGTTGGAGGGGAAGGTGTGATTGTGAGTGATCAGTCTGGGAATGTGACGTGCTTGAGTTTGAGGTGCTGCATTGAGATGTGAGAGGGGGTGAGTGTGGGGAGAAGACTGCATCATCGTAGTGATGAAGAAAGAGGTGCCGTTTCAGTGCCTTCCTAAATTGGGAGAGTTCACTGATGGTTCTGATAGTTGCTGGTAGTGCGTTCCAGCAGGATGGAGCAAAGAAGGAGAAGGCTCTGGATCTAGTGAATTGAGAACACTTCGTGCTTGCCTTAGGTAATATGAGAGTATTTGCAGCATTCGATCTCCTTGCTCGATTGGGAGGTGTGATTGAAATTAGATCAGTAATGGCAGTAGCAGGGTATTTATTGATGGCTTTATGGGTCATGATTAGGATCTTGAATGAGATCCTGGCTTGTATGGGTAGCCAGTGCAATTGTTTTAGTATTGGGGTAATATGAGAACTTCTTGAGGCTCCATGAAGGATTCTTGCAGCTGAATTCATTGCAAGTTGTAAGGGGTTAGTCATGCACTTAGGTAGACCATACAAGATCGCATTGGCATAGTCAAAGTGAGGCATTATTAGAGCCTGAAAGACAGTTCGGAAGTCATCAGGTTCTAACAGTTGACGCAGATTGCGGAGGGTCCGGATTTTATGGTACACCGACTTTGTTATGTTTTTGATATGAGCCTTCATATTAAGTTGCTGATCAAGCGTTACACCTAGGTATCTTACTGTAGTCTTGAAGACAAACATGAAGACAAACACCCGATGGTGTGAAAATAAAATTCTAATAAATGAGATCCGACACTGTGGTAATAACTAGCAAATCTTTATTTCAAAGTTTAGTAAAAACACGATATTTGTCAACACAGTTTAGATTTTAAAGTCATTCTTGGGTCAATCAATCTCCTGGTGGGCCCGTTTCTTCTTCCCCCGAATGCTTCTCTTGGTGCGCTGCTTGGCGTATTTTTCATCTGGGGTTTCCCGCAGCAGCAACCAGCAGAAATCAGCCATCATAGTGGTGTTCCATCTTCCTTGATACCTTCTCTCTGCGTCCTTGATGTCCTGGTGAAACCTTTCACCTTGTTCTTCACTGTACGCCCCCAAGTTTTCAGGAAAGTAGTTCACATGGGAGTGCAAGAAATGGACTTTCAGGCTCATGTTACAGCCTTGTTCTTTGAAGGCATTGAGCATCCTGGCAACAATATCCTTATAGTTCTCATCCCGCCTGTTCCCCAAGAATTTGAGAACAACATCCTTGAAGGAATCCCAGGCTTCTTTTTCCTTCTCAGACATCGTTTCAGCGAATGCTCCATCTGAAATGAGTTTCCTTATATCAGGCCAACAAACACTCCTTCCTTTAGCTTTGCTTCAGAAAGTCAGGGGAACTTTGAGCAAAGGTACCGAAAGCACTCACCATCTTTTGGAAGGGACTTGATGAATTGCTTAATGAGACCCAACTTAATGTGGAGAGGTGGTAATAGAATTTTATCACGAGGTACCAAGCTCTCATGAAGAACATTTTTCTCACCGGGTCTCAAATACTCCCGAATTGGCCAGTCTTTTTTCCCCCAGTGTAGGTCGCGGGCCCGGCTATCCCACAAGCAAAGGAAGCAGGGATATTTGGTGAAACCGGATTGCTGCCCTAATAGCATGGATAGAATTTTAAAGTCTCCACAAATCATCCACTTATGCTCATCATAACGAATCTTCTGAAGAATCAGGGCCAAATTCTCGTATTTTTCTTGGAGAATAACAGAGTGAGCAATAGGAACTGAAGCGAATGTGTTGCCATTATGAAGAAGAACACCTTTTATGCTGTCTTTTGACGAATCAATGAACAGCCACCATTCAGCAGGATCATACTTGAGTTTAAACTTTTCCATCACTCCGTATATATCGTTGCAAAATACCAAATCTTCCTCTTTGCTGAAATACTTCAAAAATTGTGTCTCGCGGTTGCGGTACCAATAAAAAGTTGTTCTTGGTGACAATAGATTTTTCTGTTTAAGCCGAGAACCTAGCAGTTGGGCAGCATCTTTTGGGAGTCCTAAATCCCGGACTAAATCATTCAATTCAGCTTGAGAGAAAAGTTCAGGTTTCGGATCTGGTTCAGTTTCAAACTCGGAAGTACTGGACTCATCAGGAAAAGCCATCTGATGAGTCTCATCATGATCAGAACCGTCCACACAAATATGATCCAAAGATTTTGGTGGTTCAGGCACAGGTACTTTGTTGCTATGAGGCATAGGCCTAATTGCTGAGGGAAGGTTGGGGTAACTTATTACGTTCTTATTTTTTAAGTTGTATCCCTTCACAATGCAAGAGCAAAAATAGCAGTCACTGCTGTGGTCTCTTTGTTCACGCCACATCATAGGTATTCTGAAACGAAATGCTTGTTTTTTACCTTTCATCCATAAGCGTAGATCTTCCTCACATGTCTTGCAAACTTTGTGAGGAGCCCACGGTTTGTCTTGATCGCCTAACTTCAAACCGAAATAGGCGAAATATACTTTTTTAATAAATGCAAAAAAGTTCCTCTGCCGCTTTTTCACGGTATATTCCCCACAAATAAAACAAAAACTGTCCGGAGAGTTGACGCAACCTCTGGCTCTGTGAGCCATCACAAATACACAGCACTGCAAACTACAACTGTAGTGAACCACTTCGGAATAAAGCTGGATTACGACTGAGCAAACAAAAGGTAATAATGAACTTGCAAGAAACTGAAATTTGACAGGAACGTTCATGTCGCAAACACCGTGTTTGAGCGAGCGTGCGAACGAGGCGAGGCGAACAGGAAAGAACATGCGCCAGCGCGAGTACTGGATTTAGCCCCCCGCCTCCCAATTGTCCTGTTATTGTATAAAATGAATACAAAACACTCTAAAATATCATGAGGGAGTGTTTCTAGTTAGTTAACCATTACAACCTCTATTTTGGGCCAAGAAAATAAACTGCAGTCGGCTAAAAAGAAATTATGTGAACATTCCTTATATGGGTAAGAAATCTAATTTTGCAAGAAAACGTGACGTGATGGAACATTTTGGCTATTTTTCCTGGATTCAGCACCCCAAAATCTATAGGAATCAGTTGCAAAACTGGAAGCAGTTTTTTGGTAGTGTACCTGTGTAATTAGCATATTTATTTGTCTTGTAGGCAGGAGATACTCACTGGTCCTGCATCTTGTGTATTAGTCTAAAAAAGTCTGATAACCAACAAAACTTAAATAATGTGATTTTAAGTATCTTTTGAGAGTATTTTCTACAATTTTCCATGAAGACAGTCCTCCCCCCTCCCCCCACCCATGCCAAAAGTTCACTAATGGTATATAAATCTTATCACCCACCAGAAAACTGTTAATTTTACCCACCCTCATTCCTTCGCACTGCCTAGACAAAAGCAGCACTTTTTACATCTGTGCCTTCTCTTCTGGCTTCACACTGAAAAAAAGCCTTGAATCCTGTAATCTTGCAGGACTCTATGGCCTCATATGTTCAGGCATCAAATTGAAGCCAGCAGAATGAGAAACACAGGTAGGGCCAGGCATTATGCAGTAAGCATGGCAGGGGGACAGAAATGTTTGGGGATGCCAGGCCAAGCAGGCCCTATCACCACTGTGGACATGAGGAGAGAGGGGAAGAGGGCACCAATTTATGGGTTGCAGAGGGGTGACAGAAACCCTAGCTCTCTGTCCCAAGTAGAAAATGTTGCTGCTGTCGTCGTCGTACCGTGGAAAGGAATGAGTTTGAGGATGATGCAAAATTTAGTTTTGTGTACCATGAGAGTTGAACAAACTAGAAGTGTGCCACAAAATTAAAAAGGTTGAGAAGTACTGCCTTAATAAGTCAAGGGCGACTTTCACTGGGCGATGTATCAGAAGATGGGATATTTCACTTGAAACAGGGCCTCTTTAGGTCCGAAACATGCATGTCGTGTATCAGCAGCAATTTCTCACGAGGATTACACTTCGCCGCAATCTGAGCTAAGTGATTTTTCACTCGTTACCTAGTTTGGTTTCATCACCCGTTTTATTATTATTAAAAGGGACCTCCCGGAGTGGAGAGAAAAGGTTCCCCCCTTCTCTCTCTTGCCGGGGGTGCCCGACATTAAGAAGTTCAAAAAAACTCAAAAACAGTCAAAAAAAGTAAAAAAGTTTTGTTTGTCAATGGACATTTATGAAGATCAATTCATGATTTTGTGTTGGAACTCGATGCTTATGTTCCCCTGTGACTTTTTGTTTGTGAGTGTTCATTTGAGTCATTGGATGAATTTTTGAGGTCTATTTTTGGGATTAATAAGTTGTCAGCAGGATGAGGAACAGCTGGGGAATGTAGAAAAACAGTAGAACGAACTGAAAGGGGATATTTTTAAGGCAATACACCTTTTTATTAGGAAAGTAAATAAACACAAAAGGAAAAGGAGGCCACTTTGGTTCTTGAAGGAAGTAGCTTAAAAAGTGAGGAAAAAGAATGTGGCCTTCATAAAATATAGTAAAAATTGACCCACTTAAAGTAAGATAAATGTGGGTATTAGCCATCACTGCTGGTGACAAAGTCTTAAGCATTCTCTCTCTCCCATTCACCCATGCTCAATGTCCTTTGGTTGGCGGGAAGAATCAGTGAGCAACACATCGTACTGCAAACTCCTCTGCCAGCTTCCTTCTGAAGTTGGAATTGTGTGGGGACAGTGGATCTTGCAAGGCTATGGGGCCCTCTCCTGACTTTGAGGGAAGCAATAAGAGGAAGAGACAGCAGCTAGGAGAAAATGATGATGGCTTGATTCCTCTTGCTAACTGAAGATGAAGGGAAGTGATTGATGATGCCAGTATGTGGGGAGGGAATGGAAGATGATGATTTTAGTGTGCTGGAGAAAAAGGAAGAAAGGCAGTAATTATGCCAATCGGGTGAGGAAGGAAGGAGATGCAAGTGATGATGCTAGATAATGGAAGAGAGGGAAGGGAAAGAAAGAGGTTATGCCAAGGCATGTGGAAGGGAATGAAAGAAGATGATGATGTCAGAGGTTTAGTAATGGGCAGGAAAGGTGATGGTGTACAGAGATAAATTAAACCAAGTGCAGAGAGTGCCACAACTTCGAAAAGTTTAGGAACCCCTCTGGTTAATATCTGTAGTTTAATTGATAGACAGACAAGCCAACTACCAGGGAACTTGTATAATCATTGGGCATTTCAAAACACGTGTTATGTAGTCACACGAGTCTTCTTAAAGAATAATTTTTAAACTTTTTTTTTTTTTTAGCAAATACAAGCCAAAGATCTTTCAAATCATTTACAAACAAGACCCAATGGCATTTTCATAGAAAGTAAAATTTGCTTTTCGAAACTGAGGTATTAGTAGATCCCAAAGATCTATAGTACCTATCTCCCATTTTTTCTGGTTGGTACTTTAAAGACCTCAGATTTAATGAGCTCAAGGATATCCATACCAAGAGTCCAACATGGGATAATGTTTTGGAAATACGCATCAGGAGCATATTTTGAAAACCTCCCATTTTCTCTATGACTCATTGTGATAAACTATGAGAAAGTTTTCAGAAAAAATTGAATCAACATGGATATTTAAATGCATCATCATCCAATGAAACACTATTTATTTTGTCTAATAGGTAAGTGTTTCAACAAGGAGTGGAGGAGTAACCTAATGGTTAAGAACACTGGCTTGGGAACCCAGAGACCAGGGTTCAATTCCCACTAGCACTCCTTGTGGCCTTGGGCAAGTCACTTAACCCTCCATTGCCTCAGAAAAATCCAAGTTATCAAAATTCCCTGTTTAATGTAGATTACCAAGTTTACGTTTCAATGTAAACCACTTTGATTGAAATGATAAAGCAGTATATAAAACCTGTTAAATAAAATAAAGTCTCATACTTATTTCCTCAGCCAATAGGATTGGGTAAAACTTTTTTTGTCAACCTTTGAGTTGTTCTAGTGAAGGCGCATTTTATCGAGCATGGAACTTGGGTTATTTGATTGATATGGCTGGGATTTAAAAGTTATACAGGTATTCCTGTTTGGTGAATCCACAGCGTTTTTCATGGTTTCTATGTTTGTGAAGTTTTGTCCAGGTTTGATATAACCGCATGGTTATTCATGTTTTAAGCCTTTTGTTATACTTGTTTTGAGAGTTTGTGAGATTCAGGATATTTGTTGCTTACTCTTACGTGTGAGGATCTTTGAAGTATTATTGATATATATGACATGATTACAGGCACCCTTATAAACAATTCAAATCAGTTTGAACAGAAGAACCACTTCAGTAAAATTAGACGCACCTGTGATCAATTGTCAGTACTCGCATGATTTAAATCAACCAATGAATGATGTCTGTAATGTGTTAAAACGGCCACATTCATTTCCTGTTCCATTTTCACAATGATGAAGACAAGAGAGCTGCCTGAGACTGTCAGAAAAGACATTATCACCATCAAACTTCAAAGGGGTACAAGGCCATCTCCAAAAACCTTGGGATTCCTGTGTCTACAGTTTGCAATGTTGTTAAGAAATTTTATTCTCATGGAATTGTAAAGAACCTCCCAGGACATGATGGGAAGAGGAAAATTAAGCCAAGAAGTCTTTGAAGGTCAGTGCGAACTACTGGAAAAACACCATATACAATATGCAAAGAGCTTATGGCTGACTTGGAGCAATCTGGAGTGGTGGTTTCAACCCGCACTATATGCCGCACACTAAACAAAGGAGAACTTCATGGGCAAAGGCCAAGGAGGACCCCACTGCTCAATGACAGACATAAAAAGGCATACCTAATCTTTGCCCAAACCCCCGTTGAGAAACCACAATCCTTCTGGGAAAATATTCTGTGGACAGATATAACCAAACTTCAGCTCTTTGGCAATGCAGACCAGTGATACATCTACAGGTAAAAAAACTAAGCTTATAAGGAAATAAATACCCTTCCTACAGTTAAATATGGTAGAGCTTCCACAATGTATTGGACTGTTTTGCTGCCTCAGGAACTGGAGGCCTGGAACGTATTAAAGGAATGAAGAAATCAGAGGATTATCAAGGTATTTTGGAGTGAAATGTACTACCTAGTGTCAGAAAGCTTAGGTCTAGGTCGAAGGTCCTCCAGCAGGGCCATGACCCAAAACATACATCTAAAAGTACAAAAGAATGGTTAAAAAGGAAAAATAGACTGTTTTATACTGACCGGCAATGAGTCCTGATTTCAGTCCAATCGAGAACTTTTGGAAAGTACTGAAATCTGCAATTGGTAAATGCAATCCTAGAAACATTCTTGAGTTGGATCAAATTGCGGTTGAAAAGTGGGAGAAACTAACAGCAGACAGAGTACAAATTGTTTAGATGGTTATAAGAAACATTTGGAGGCTGTCATCACTGCCAAGAGTTGTGCAACCAAATAATACTGAAGGGTGCCATTAATTCTGTCCATGTCATATTTTATTTTTTCTCAGAAATTACTATGGAGTATGTTTACTGTTTGGCAGTAGTGGCTTCCGTGAGATATTGGAGCAAGGTTCCAGTGAAATCAATGGGGACGCAGCTCTGATATCGCACAGAAGACACTACTGCCGAATAGTAAAGATACCCCTATGTGTAAGTTACACAGACATCTGTGGTGGTGGTTTCCTTTGAACAGACTATTAAAATATTATGATGTAACCCAAATAAACTTCATCCAACAATTTCTACAGGTTCAGTTTTCCCACAACAACAGCCTCAGAAAACAACCATTAGCACTAAACAGTACTGGGATTCAATGTCCTCCCAGACATGTGCTGGTTTAACATCAACGGCTGAAGTTGATTGAAACTGTGTTGTATCCACTACTATATGTGCTAACAAAGAGTTGGTGTAACTTATTTTATAATAAAAGACTTCACAATCTGGTCATTTCCTACTGGTAGCACTGAAGATACTTAGCTTGGTCAGTTGTCGGATACTTCAATTTTTACTTTACAGGGAACAACGGTGGATTCATACTTTAGCCACAGTGCAACCGGATGGACTCAATGCTGGTATCGATTGGGCAGTTTGTATTTAGACTCTAACCAATAATAGATGAGCTTCCACCTCAGACCCGTTTTTTTTTTAGCATTTAAAAATGGCCGTAACATTTGTTAGACCGCATGCGCGGCGTCTTTTTCAGGGATTCCCTAGTGTGCCAGAGGGGAACCTTGTTTCGAGATGAGAGTCCTATCATCATCAGGTTAATAATGTTTTTTATCTTATTTCATGAACTTCGTTGTGATACATTTTTCAATATTTATAGTGTGTGCATTTTTCAATTTTATCATTATAGTTCAGTGATTTTGAATATGGTTTTTTATAGAAAAATTGATGTATATATCAGTCCCTTGATAAACCCTGAGTGGAGAAACGCGGGACATATTTTAAGAGCTGCGTTTGAGAAGAAGAGGAGGAAATTGAAGAACATTATCTAAATAGAAAATTTGAAAAAATGAGAAAAAAAATTTCTGTGCTGTGAAGTATCCTACAACTGACCAAGCTAAGTATCTTCAGTGCTACCAGTAGGAAATGACCAGATTGTGAAGTCTTTTATTATAAAATAAGTTACACCAACTGAAGGGTTAAGTGACTTGCCCAAAGCCACAAGGAGTGTTAGTGGAAATTGAACCCTTGATTTCCAAGCCAGTGCTCTAACCATTAAGCTGCTACTCCAGTCTAATACTGAAGTTGCCCTTTAGATGTTTTCTTCTCTTTGAGGCTATACACGGGTACACTTAAATCTATCTATTGAGGTGGTGTTAGATGATCCTGTGCTAATGCAGTTAATGTGTGGTATGAACCCAGTGCTAACTGCAGAGAGCACACCATGCCCATTGTCCGCCCTGATCCCACCCACTTGCGAACCTTATGTGGGTTACACAGTAGGCACAAGAATCATCCCATGCTGTCATGGTCCTATGCTAGCTGGCAACACATATCCCAGTGCTTGCCAGAACATGCGTTGTCAGCTAACACCCTTTAGTAAAAGACCCCCCTATGCGTTCTGTGTATTGATATATATATATTTTCCTTTTTATTTATTTTTCTTTGATGTTTGTAAATATTTTTTATGACCTTCCATTCAAGAGTTTCTTTTGTGTGTAATGAAAATATGCAATAAATACAAAACTTTAAAACAAGAAGTTAATGTGGGAATTAGTGCATATCTGCATTGAGGCTTAACATCACATGTTAGTTCCCATATTCACTGACAAACATGGAATGGGTAGGGACTCACTCGGCCTTACCCTTAACATGTAGCATGGTACTGCACATTAACTGTTAATGCAACAGATATTGCCGAGCCATTAGTACCATCATTCTAAGTGAGGTCCAGTGTATCAGTATTATCTAAAATGCAGTTAACACATGGTAAGTGTTTTGTCTCGGCATTAACTTTATGGGAACAAGCTGGAAATGTCACAAACTGTTAACACAAAGACTTTGCAGTTACTACACATAAATTTTGGCCATTAATGCTTGGTGACTGCAAATTTCACAGCAACTGAGGAAAAAGGGACCCTTAATGAGTCAAAATGTTCCTGATGTAACAGCTCCTACATTGATATTGACAACATCTTTTACCCTTATGAAACACACAGCTAATATCTAAAACACACTCCACTCACCGAGTTCATTCCTCTCTGTACAGTACAGCTTAAACTATAAATCTATTGTTTTTTTTCCATCTGTAGCATTCTACATGTTTATATGCCAAACATAATAAACAAAATTCTGAAAATATTTGTAGATATCCTGTTATAAAGATATCGAAGGAGAAAAGTTTCCACACACCTGTAGAAGACCTGGAGACCAATACCAGGCTTCATGCTAAAAAGATAATTAATTTGCGGGGTGAGGGTCATCTGAATAACCTCTAACTGACCCCACCAGGAAACAGCTAGGGGGGACCGTTTATTGGAAATATTGATGATCATCCCAGATCGCAGGTATATAAAGTGCCAAGATGTATAAATGACTGAGGTGCCCATTTAAGGTTACAGTCACCCAGATCCAAATTAGTCATACTCAAATTGAGGGGCATTACCTCTGACTTGTGCTAATTTATCTTATATCCAGAGAATAAAGAAAAGGTGACTATAAGGGAGAACAAAGCAGAGATTGAAGATGCGGCCATTGGAGGAATAATAAGATGTCATCAGCTTATGCTGCTAACTTACATGTTATGGGCCCATGAGTAAAACCTTGAATGTCCAAGGATTGGCAAATAACAATTAATAAATGCTCTAATGCAAGGTTAAAAAGGAGGCAGAACAATGGATAGCCCTGACAGGTCCCTTATGAAATGGAGAAAGGCATTGAAATGAAGCGATTTACAGCAGTCCAGGACATGGGCGAGGAGTATAAAATCTGCACCCATTTGGTAAAATCCGGCCCACAACCTATCCATTTGATTATCCAAAAAAGATAGGGCCATTCAATTCATCCAGGGAGAGATCCACTATAGTGTTGGTCCTATCCCTTGATGCTGAGAGGATCAAGGAAAAAAGGTGACCATTATCTCTGATGTATCAGCTGGCCATGAAGCCTGTCTGGTCTGGATGTATCAAGGAACCCAAAACTATCTGTAGCCGATTAGCAAGAACTTTAGCAAGGATTTTGTTATCAGCATTCAACAGTGAAATTGGGCAATAATTTTGCACCAAAGAGGGATCTTTCCTTGGTTTGGGTAAAACTATGATCTGGGCCTCTGTGAAGGATGAAAAGAGGGGTGTCCATTGAACAGGTATTGGAGCAATTGGTACAGTTGGGGACGGAGAAGAGATTTGAGCTGTCGATACAACTTGGACATAACCCGTCTGGGCCAGGGGTCTTGTTAGAGGAGAGAGTGGACAAAACTAATAGGAGCTCAGCTTTGGTGACAGGTGCCCCTAGAGTTTACGAAATTGATAGAGAGAGTTTAGGGCCACTAAGAACTGAAGGAAAACCTCACACTGATCTGTCAACTTTGCCACCTCAGAAATATATAGTTTAGAATAAAATTGCACAAAAGCATCTATGATGTCGCTATCCTTATGACAGAGGACCTTCTGAGGAGTCTGAATTGCAGAGTTAGCTTGTTAATGGTGCCTACTCTTAAGGTACTGTGCCAGCAAGCGACCTGATTTGTTAGTGGCGGTGTAATATAGAGCATTCTGCATGAAGAGTTCTTGCCTAGCAAGTTCACTACATTTACTGTTGTACTCATGTTTCATTTTACACAATTTATTATCAATGGTTGCATCTCCATGGTGGATGTGTTGAGTTTCCAGATCTCCAATTTCTCTTTTAAGGATATTCAGCTGGAGAGTGGCCATCCTCTTCTTCCAAGCTAAGTAACTGAGAATCTCTCCCCTCAGAGCGGCCTTATAGACTTTGCATACTATTGTGTATGGTACCTCCCCCATGTCATTCTGATGGAAGAAGTCTCGAGTAAAGTCTTCTACCTTCTGGATGAACTCCGAATCTGCCAAGATGCTATTGTTAAGATGCCACAAAACAGATGGAGGCTTTGCTACTGCGTGCTGGGAGGAGCACGGAGACTGCTGCATAGTTGGAAAGATGAATAGGGGTAATAACTGCCTCACACAGAGAATTAAGCAAGTTCTGACTAACAAGAAAGTTATTGATCCTAGAGTAAGAAGAATGAGGCTGTGAATAAAAAGTGAATTCTCGCCCCGTGGGATACAGCAGTCTTCATGGGTCCATCAGTGTTGCCACCTCCATCATGTTGCAAATCACCAATTGGGACCTAGTTGGATGGGCCCTGCACTGGAAACGCCTAGCCAGGACCAGATCCAATGGTTGATTAAAGTCACCCACTACCATACGATTTTTATCACTATACTCCATTAAAAGTTCAGTTAGAGAAGAGAAAAATGAAGGAGTATCTGATTTGGGAGTGGACAGAAATAAAAAAAAAAAAAAAAAAAAAAAAGGATCGTCCCTCTACCTGGGCTTTAACTAAGAGCCATTGTCCCTCACGGTCAGCCATGCAACATTGGATCTTGCAAAATAAAATAGACATATATCGCCCCTCTTCCTTACAGTGGTGGCATAAATGTGGTGTCCTACCCAGGGAATCTTGGTCTTGGAACACATGGGAAGAAGAAGATATGTTTCCTAAAGAAACAGAACATTGCCCTATTCCTTTACAAGGAGTTAAAGATTTTTTTGCATTTCACAGGGTGATTGAGACCCTTACTATTAAAGGTAATTAATTTAAGATCAGGCATAGGGACTTCTGTTTGTTTGACGTACAATTATTGTTGTATGTAAGCGCTTATATGATGATTCTTATCAGCTTAGAGAAGAAGCATTGGGGTGGGGGGTAATTGGGGTTGCTTTCTTTATTGTATGTGTATATTTGTTTCTTTTGGTGTGTTGTTACTTTGTTTGTTGTAAAATGAAAATAAACGTTTAAAAAAAGATCAGGCATAGGGAGAAAATAGCACACCACCCTTTTAGAGACCCCTATATCTCCCTGAGCACAACATGTATACTGCTAATAAATAGATCAGCCGGACAACAATCATTCATCATTATTACAATAGTCTCCCAGTGGAGGTGGTACAGATGAGGACAGTAACTGAATTCAAAAAAGCATGGGACCAACACAGAGGATCTCTAAAGGTAAAAAGTGGACTGTTGTAGTTGTTGTTATGGAAGGACAGACTAGATAGGCCATGTGGTCTTTTTCTGTCATCATGTTTCTATGTTTCTATGTTTCTATTACAATCCACACATTGCTATATTGAATACAAAAAAACCCCAAAAAACAGAGGCTTGGCAGGTGCCCCATGTTGTTGTTAAGTGCCGTCGAGTCGGAGTCGACTCATGGCGATCCTCTGGATAGCTATCCTAAATTGTGTTTGGTCTTTAGTCAGGCGGCTCATTGTTGACAGACTGGTACCCGTAGCTGCTGTTATTGTATCGATCTATCTCATTGCTGGCCTTCCTCTTTTGCGTTGACCTTCTATCTTGACAAGCATGATGTCTTTCTCTAATGATCTCTCTCTTCGCATGATGTGTCCAAAGTATGAAAGTCGAAGTCTTGTCATCTGAGCTTCTAAAGAAAGCTTAGGTTTGATCTCCTCTAGTACCGACTGGTTTGTTCTTCGAGCAGTCCATGGTATACACAGTATTCACCGCCAGCACCATAATTCAAAGGCATCAATTTTCTTCCTGTCTGTCTTTTTCACTTTCCAGCTTTCACATCCATATGATGTTATTGAAAATACCATGGCTTGAACAAGTCAAATCTTTGTATGGAGAGAGACATCTCTGCTCTTGAGAATCTTATCTAGGTCTTTCATAGCCATTCTACCATGAGCAATGCGTCGTTTGATTTCTTGACTGCTTGTTGCTTCTTTATTGATAGTTGATCCAAGTAGGTTAAAGTTGTTCACAATTTCAATTTCTTCTCCTTCAACGATGAACCTGTTGATTATGCCAGTTGTCATGATCTTTGTCTTCTTTACATTAAGGTGCAGGCCCATTTTGAGACTATGTTCTTTGATTGTGAGAAGCAAATGTTTCAGATCATCTTCACTTTCAGCCAGTAATGTAGCATCATCAGCATAGCGAAGGTTGTTAATGAGTCTTCCACCAATCTTCACACCTCTGTTGTCTTCATACAATCCTGCTTCTCTGATGATTTGTTCTGCATATAAATTAAACAGGTAGGGGGAAAGTATGCAGCCTTGTCTTACACCTTTGCTTATTTTAAACCATTCTGTTTCTCCTTGTTCCATTCGAACTGTTGCTTCTTGATCAATGTACAAATTGCGCAAGAGAACAATCAGGTGTTCTGGTATACCCATGCTTCTTAATGTGGCCCAGAGTTTCTCATGGTTTACACAGTCAAAAGCCTTGCTATAGTCGATAAAGCACAAATAGATATCCTTTTGGCTTTCTTTAGTCTTTTCAAGGATCCATCTCACATCCGCAATGATGTCTCTCGTTCCTCGCCCTTTCCTGAACCCTGCTTGCACTTCAGGTAGTTCTTGTTCCAGGTATGGTTGTAGTCTCTTTTGAATAATCTTCAGTAGAATCTTGCTGGCATGTGGGATCAGAGCGATTGTTCGATAATTTCCACAGTCAGTTGGATCACCTTTCTTTAGTATTGGTATAAACACAGATCTTTTCCAGTCAGTTGGCCATGAGGTTGTCTTCCATATTTCTTATGGTAACAGCTGCATCAGATTGCTGCAATACTTCTATAAGAATGCCATCAATGCCTGGTGCTTTGTTCTTTGATAAGGCTTTCAATGCTGCTTCAACTTCTTCTTTCATCACCAATGGTTCCCGATCATAAGGTACAGGTTGAAACGGCTGTTGGTCCACTTGATCTTTATCATATAAAAACTCTGTATATTCCTTCCACCTTTTCTTGATCTTCTCAGCATCATTCAACATAGAACCTTGAGTATCTTGTAACATTCCAATTCGAGGCTGGAACTTTTTCTTTAACTCTCATAGCGTTAAGAAAGCCGATCTTGTTCTTCCTCTAATAGTTTCTGCTTCTGCTTCCTTGCATGCGTCATTGTAGTACTTTTCCTTGTCCTGTCTTGCTGCACGTTGGAAATCTCTGTTGAGTTCTGCAATTGTCTTTCTTTCTCCTCTGGCTTTAGCTTCTCTGCGTTTCTGGGCAATTTTCAGAGTTTCTTCCATCGTCCATTTTGGCCGTTTTTGCTTTTTCACCTTTTGTAGAGACTTTTCGCTTTCTTCCAACACAACCTTCTTGATGTCATTCCATAACTCTTCCGGAGCTCTGTCATTTGTATCTAAAGCAGCAAATCAATTTTGCAGGCAGTCTTTAAATTCCAGTGGTATATTCTCAAGGTCATATTTTGCTGCATTCATGAGTGGTTTGCTCTTTTTCAACTTTAGCTTGAGTTTGCATACTAGTAGTTGATGATGTGTACCACAGTCAGCTCCAGGTTTTGTCTTGGTTGATGTTATAGAGCTTTTCCATCGTTGACTTCCACAGATGTAGTCAATTTGATTTTTATACAATCCATTGGGTGAAGTCCATGTGTACAGTCGCCGCTTGTGTTGCTGGAAGAAGGTGTTTGAGATGAATAGATCATTGGTCTTGAAAAATTCTATAAGTCTTTCTCCAGCTTCATTTCTGTTGCCAAGTCCATATTTTCCAACTACTTTGCTTTCTTCTTTGTTGCCAACTTTTGCATTCCAGTCACCCATGACTATCAGGATATCCTGTTTGCATGTTCTGTCAATTTCAGCTTGTACTTGTTCTTGTTCATAGAACTCTTCAATTTCATTCTCTTCTGCAGCTGTTGTTGGGGCATATACTTGAATTATAGTTGTGTTGATAGGCAATCCTCGTAGACGAATAGAGATTAAGTGTTCGCTGACTGCATTGTATTTCATTACAGTTCTTGCAAATTTCTTCTTTATTATAAATGCAACACCATTTCTTCTTTGTCTTTCATTTCCAGCATAGTAGACCATGTGATCATCTGATGCAAAGTGCCCGATGCCAGTCCATTTCAGTTCGCTGACACCCAACAGATCAAGTTGTACACGTTCCATTTCATTCTTGACCACCTCCAACTTCCCTTGGTTCATACTTTGTACGTTCCATGTTCCAATGTGTAAGACATCTTTACAGCTTCTGACTTTCAAAGGTGCCCCATGGTCACCCAAAAATTCCAACTAGGAGTGGAGTCATACTACTGGGAGCAATGCAGTGTTTAGGCCCCCATATCTTAAAAACATGCAGCATTCAAACTTCACTACTAAGTATCGTAGAAAACCAAAAGAAAAAAGTAGATGAGGAATCCAGACGAGGAATCCCCTCCTTCCCCTTCAAACTAAGTAGCATTCTTATGTTCAAGCAGGCAGACTAGCCTCTTTTGCAACACAAACCAGACAACCCGATAACAAATCAATACCATAAGAGTCCTTTGGGCCACTTTAGGTACCAGAAAAACATGGCTATACCCTGAAGATCCAATGACTGCGGGAGTGGATGTAAGCGCATGAATGTAGCAGTCACTATGTCATTTTATTAGTATCCAAAAAAATCTTGATGTTTAGCAGGGTCTGTGTACCACATAGTCTGATTTTGGTATGCAACTTGCATCTGAGTTGGATAGCAAAGGCCATATTTGGCGCCAAGGTCTTTAAGAGCTGCTCGCAGAGTCAGAAATTGTTTGCATTTCAAAGCAGTGGTTTTGGCCAAATCTGGAAAGAACAATTTTAAAAAGCAGCCTGTAAAAACCCAGCCTGTAAAAAGCAGGCTGGGTTTGATCTTGGTGGCCTGGAAGATCTGAAGCACTTGGGGGTATCTCAACAGTTTAGCCACGATTGGACATGGACCACAAAATGAATCTAATGCCCGAGAAGGGACTCTGTGGGTGTGCTCCACATCCAAGACAGGTTGAAAGATCAAGGCCAATACTTCATGGATAGTGCGGTCTAAAAACTGCACCATGTTCAAGTCGTCCACTCATCAGGAACACGGATATTGATCTAGTGGTTCCAATTGGAGAGGTCCTCTAGGTCTAGTTGAATTTGAGCAATGGCTACTGCATGTCTGCCTGTTTGACTGCATTGCATCTCCAGCTTCCTAGTGCATTCCTCGAGGAGCTCCACTTTATGTTGAGATTCCATCAATCACAAGCTCAGTGCTTCCAGTTCAGATCAAACTGATTTGGTGGCCTCAAGTTGAGTCTTCATTAAATCATTGAGTTTTAATAGCTTTACCATTACTGGTTCCATGTCACTGGCCACCATTTTCTCTTGTGTGATCGGTCCAGACTCAAGGTGATGCTTCAGACCCAAGGTAATGGTAAAAGGGTTCTCCCTTTTGAGGCTTTGCTAGTTGCCATTCTCCGGGAGGGAGTGTTGCCAGCCAGATTGAGGTTAAAAGCTGCTATTTTAATGCCATTATCATAGAGGCCATGGGTAATAGGAGCTCCTAACTCATGCATCCACTCTGCTCAGGCTTCACAGCGCGCCCCCCCCCCCCCCCCATTCAGGTTGCTTTTCAATATTTTCTTTTAGCTTAGTTGGCTATGGTGTTCTGGGTGCTTGGTTTTACCCCTTTTATTTTTTGCTGCTGATGTTTAAATATTGGTTTCTTATTAGAGCTGAGATTTAGCTTTCCATTTGGAACGTTTGACTGCACTGAATGTAATTGCTGATTAGATTAAAACCAACCATCTATTGTTGAATGTTTCCAAATCAGAAGCTATTTGGTTTAGCAAGAGTACATTTTTTCAGACATTGTTGTCCACTTATGGCTGGCATTGTTTTGCCCAGCTATGGCTGGTATTGTTTTGCCCTGAAAGGCTGGAGTGAAATTGTTGGGCATTCTAGTGGATAGTTTCTAATCTTTCAAACTTGCAAAGGTTAAAGACGTACATCAGGCTTGGCTGTTGTTGAAAAATACTATCTTGGAAGCCCAGACCAGCTGTATTCCACGCTTTAAGAAAAGTGGAAGGAAGTCCAAAAAACTGCCAGCATGGTTTAAAGGCGAGGTCAGAGAGGCTGTTGTTGCCAAAAAAGCATCTTTCAAGAAATGGAAAAAAGAGCCAAACGACGAAACCTGGAAACAGCACACAAGCACTGGCAAGTCAAATGCAAGGCGTTGATAAGGCAGGCAAAGGGAGAGTTTGAGAAGAAGCTTGCTGCGGAAGCAAAAACGCAAAGTAAAGACCTTTTCAAGTACATTCGTAGCAAAAAACCTGTGAGAGTCAGTTGGTCCATTAGATGATAAAGGGGTTAAAGGAGCACTAAGAGGCGACAAGGCGATAGCGGAGAGACTGAATGAATTCTTTGCTTCAGTCTTTACTGAGGAAGATGTAGGGATGTTACCCATGACTGAAGTGGTATTTAAAGGTGCGGAAGAATTGAAGGAAATATCGATACATCGGGAAGATGTATTACAACTATTAGATAAACTGAAGAGTAGCAAATCACCTGGGCCGGATGGTATACATCCAAGGGTGTTGAAAGAACTGAAATATGAGATTGCAGACCTGCTATTAGTAATCTGTGAACTATCATTAAAATCATCTCTAATACCTGAAGATTGGAGGATCGCCAATGTAACACCAATTTTTAAAAAGGGTTCCAGGGGTGATCCGGGAAACTACAGATCGGTGAGCCTGACATCAGTACCAGGAAAAATGGTAGAAACCATCATAAAGAATAAAGTTACTCAGCATGTAGATAGTCATGACATAATGGGAGACAGCCAACATGGCTTTAGACAAGGAAGATCTTGTCTTACTAATCTGTTATGTTTTTTTGAAGGAGTGAATAATCAGGTGGACAAAAGGTGAGTCGGTTGATATTGTGTATCTGGACTTTCAGAAAGCCTTTGACAAAGTCCCTCATGAGAGACTTTTGGCAAAACTAAAGAGTCATGGGATAGGAGGCAGTGTACTATTGTGGATCAGGAACTGGTTAAAAGATAGAAAGCAGGGGGTAGGGCTAAATGGCCAATTTTCCCAATGGAGAAAGGTGAATAGTGGTGTACCCCAGGGATCTGTGCTGGGTCCGCTGCTTTTTGACATATTCATAAATGACGTGGAAAGTCGAGTGAGGTTATCAAATTTGCAGATGACACAAAACTATTTCAAGTTGTTAAAACCCAAGAGGATTGTGGAAAATTGCAAGAGGATCTTGATAAATTGGAAGACTGGGCATCAAAATGGCAGATGAAATTTAATGTGGACAAGTGCATTGTTATGCACCTAGGGAAGAACAACCCAAAGTATGGTTACATGATGCAAGGTTCCACATTAGGAACTACCACCCAGGAAAAAGATTTAGGCATCATTGTGGATACCATGTTAAAACCCTCGGCTCAGTGTGCAGCAGCGGCCAAGAGAGCAAATAGAATGCTAGGTATGATAAGGAAAGGAATGGAAAATAAAACAAAAGATATTATAATGCCTCTATATCGTTCCATGGTGAGACCTGTCATGATGCGGGCACTAATAAAGTTGGTTTTAAGAAAAGAAATCCTGTTTTAGAAGAACTAGATGTGCAGTTACCTCCAGGCACAGCTAGAGGGAGCAGGAACAGACATACTGGTCTTAATGAACCTAATCTCACTGATGACCTGCAGCTGAAAGGGAACCAGGAAGTCAGCAGTAACGGTTCACTTTATAAGCCAGAGCAGAATGCTTCTGGAGAGGAGAGAGAGGAGTGGCATAAGCAGCAGTGGCATAAGCAGAGGAAGCCGTGGACACAGCAGGAGCTGAGGAAGGAGGAGAAAGAGGAAGAAGGAACTGGAGCTGGACTAGAAGGAGAAACAGCAGAGAAGCCTGGAGGCTATCAAGAACATAAGCCTGATTGCTGTGGAAGAAGCCAAGCTGGAAGCTGGAGGAGAAACAGACCTCACAAGGTGGGAAGCCAGAAAGCCCAAACTGAACCTGTTGTGCAAGGGGAGTTTGGTGGAAGTTGCTCCAAGGTGAGAGGCTCTGCCACGCCTAGTTCCTATACTCTGCCTGTTTGTAACCTAGAGAGAAGAAAGCTAAGAACCAGAGAGGGAGGTTCTGACAGAGGCTTATCTCTAGAGGATCATTGCCCAGTTTCACCTATTCAGAGGGAAAAGCAGTTTTATAAGCAACGGAAGTTTTTACTCAGTGAGCCAAGGTATGAGGCATTGAACATTAACTGTAATGATTGTACTGCTAAAAGCTATGCTAAAAGAAGGATTCCTCCTAAGGGAAACAAGAGTGCAGACTGGTTCACTAAACTACCGCCAGCCTTAAGAGTCCCTGGTTATGTGAAGCCAAACTCCCAAGCTGGAGATTACCATGCTGAAATAGACAGGGACAGTGGAAGCCCTTTGAATCAGTATAGGGGAGAGGATTTGATGGAAGTGGATTCTCCCAGCACTATTCCCACACCTTTGCCTGAGGAAATGGAATGTGATTGGTGCACTGCCTATGCTCCAAAGTGTGTATGCTCCACAGAAGAACAAATGAAGTATAAGTTGATGTTTATTATACTGAATATTACTTTGAAGAAAACCTGCTTTAAACTGTGAAGTAACAGTTAACTAGCCAGTGAATATTGGTACCTTTTGAAACAAAGGACTGTTTATGTTATCTAAAATATCTCTTAGTTGAACCTTGCTTTAAACGGGGAATAAAAGCCTTTATTACCCAACACTCGGACTCTTTGTTCTTTAACAGCGCTACCTAGTGGCGTATAATCTTTGTGTCACCGGCAACCGCATGACAGACCGCACCTTGAATATTGTGTGCAATTTTGGTCGCGGTATCTTAAAAAAGATATAGCGATTTTAGAAAAGGTTCAGAGAAGAGCCACCAAAATGGTAAAGGGGATGGAAGGATACTCCTATGAAGAAAGGCTAAAAAGGTTAGGGCTCTTTAACCTGGAAAAGAGACGGATGAGGGGAGATATGATAGAAGTCTATAAATTGATGAACGGAGTGAATATAGAAAGGCTAGGGGACATGCAATAAAGCTACAGGGTAAACTATTTAAGACTAATAAAAGAAAATATTTTTTCACTCAACGTTGTAATCAAACTCTGGAATTTGTTACCGGAGGATGTAGTAAAGGCTGTTAGTGTAGCTGGGTTTAAAAAAGGTTTGGACAAGTTCCTGGAGGAAAGGTCCATAAACCATTATTAAGAAGGGACCCAGGATATCAATGCTTGAACCTATACAAGCATTGTGGAACCTGTGTCCCTTGGGGAAACTGCTAGGTACATATGACCTAGATTGGCCACTGTTGGAAACAGAATACTGGGCTTGATGGACCTTGGTCTGACCCAGTATGGCATATCTTATGTTCTTATGTAAGCTTATCTCTTTTTGGAAGTGAGGAATTGTTTTTTGGCATTGAAACTATGTTCTAGTTTTGACAAGGGATCTATGATTATTTTTGTTCAAGCTTATTGTAATATCTTATAGGCATAGGGCTTTACAGTTTCAAAAGGCTTTGATTTATATAAAATACTCTCAAGCACTTCTGCATCCTTTTGAGTCTGGCTTTTGCCCTTTACATTTTGCTGAAATGGCACTTGCCAAAGTCTTTGCTGAAATGGCACTTGCCAAAGTCTCCATTGACGTGTTCCTGGCTAAATCTAAGAGCCTCTACTCTGTCCTTATTCTTCTTGACCTTTCTGCTGCTTTTGTTATTGTTGAACGCCACCTTCTCTTTGACACATTATCCTCACTTGGTTTTAGGGGGCTCTGTCCTGTCCTGGTACTCTTCTTATCTCTCATATCATTCTTTCAGTGTTTGTTCTTGTGGTTCCTCCTCTACTGCTATCCCACTCTCAGTTGACGTACCACAAGATTCTGTTCTGGGTCCTCTCCTTATCTCCAGGAACAAGCAGGAATGAGTCTTCACATATGGGTATCGTCGGTACCGACGGAGCCTGCGCAGGAACGCTCCCCAGCGTCCAAAAGGAAAGCTTTTGGGAGCATCCCACAGCGCCTGCGTGCTGCCTTCCCGCCTTTCCTAACTGCCTCTCTCCAGTTCTTCTTTTCCGCGGAGCCAGCAGGTCGTGTTTCCTGTCACCGCTGAAGAATTTCTAATTTTCTTTTATTTTTCTTTAGTCGCGTGTCTGCCTTTTCGATTCCGGACCGGTACCACCGGTCTTTTTTCTTTCTTTAAAAAAAACCCAAAAATCCTACAGTGCATTTTTTCTTCTGGGGCCTTAGGCCTACAGATATATTTTTCCTCATGGAAAAACCCGCCTCCGGGTTTAAAAAGTGCACGAAGTGCAGCAGCACTATTTCTGTCACAGACACCCATGACTGGTGTCTAAAATGTTTAGGTCCTGACCACTCCATAGCGGATTCTGAGTCCTGTTCTATGATGTCTAAGAGAGGGTTACAAAATCGGGCAGCCAAGCTCAGTACCCTGTTTCCCTCCGATGCAGCTTCTGTGGCATCGACGTCTTCCAGGGCTGCTTCTTCATCCCATGGATCTCAGGTAACCAAACTTAAATCTGGCCGGTCCTCAAAGAGTTCATCTCCCTCTAAGTATCGAGATGCCCCCGGGCTTACTCTTGAGGAGTCCACACCGGCAAAATTACCCCGGCGGGAGGCTCCGGCTTCCAAAGCTCTACCTATGGGGTCACAGGTTGACATCAATTGCTCGGCCTCGACCGATCACCTGTTACAATGTTCTGGGGTACCAGCGGTTACCACCGGTACCGACATCCAGACATTGGTGGCGTCGATGGATCAGAATATTCTGACCATGCAGTGTGCCATCACAGCATTCATACAAGCTGCGACGCCTGCGGTACCGCAACAAACCCCGTTGTCGGTACCGGTACCGATTCTGGTACCGGATCCGAAATCGGTTCCGATACCTGTACCGCTTGCATCGACATCAGCGGTACGCTATCCAGTGATGCCTATCAATACCGACTCGGTACCGATTACTCCCGATGTCGATACCTCCCGGTATGCGTATCAGGCTCTGTGAGAGCATCCAGACAGTCGATACTTCGATTCCTCTGAAGACTCTGATACATCAGAGGCCTCAATTGAAGCATCGGGGATCCTTCCTCAGGAACCCTCTTCTCCAAAAAGGAGAATGTCTCCTCCTGAAGACTTGTCTTTTCAGGACTTCATTAGGGAGGTGGCCAAAGGCCTGTCCATCTCAGTGGCCTCTGAAACTGAACCTAGAGCCAAAAAATTAGATATCCTACAATATCCTAAGGCTCCTAAAGAGGCAGCCACCTTACCAGTACATGAGATTCTTTATGATCACATGTTGGGCATATGGGAGACTCCTCTTTCCACCTCCCCTCATTCCCGAAGGTTGGACACCATGTATCGTGTTCCTCCTTGTCCTGGGTTTCATAAGACTCAGCTTCCTCACCACTCCATTGTGGTAGAGTGTGCTATGAAAAAGATCAAGAGTACAAAAAGGCACTCCTCTGCTCCTCCAGGAAGAGAATGCAGAACCCTAGATGCCTTTGGCAGGAAGATCTTCCAGGCCAGTATGCTTGTAGCCAGAATCAACTCCTATAGTCTCTATATGGGGATGTTTCTAAAAGAAGTTACAGATCATCTGCAAACCTTATCTCCTTTTATGTCAGAAGATAAGAGAGAAGAATATATCACCTGGCTTAAACAGGCACAGGATGTATCCAAGTTTTCCAACCGTGCAGCCTTTGACTCTTTTGAGGGTGCCAGTAGAGCCTCGGCTATTGCCATAGGTGCACGCAGAGTTGCTTGGTTACAAGCCTCTGATTTGGAATCCTGGGTACAGGCTGGTCTAGGTAACCTTCCCTGTACAGGAGAAAACCTCTTTGGCAAAGATTGGCAAGCAAAGGCCAACCAGATGGATGCTGAAAATTCTGCTTTAGATAGACTTTCAAAGTCTACTACTGCTCCTTTTAAAAAGAGGTTGTTCAAAAAAGGATCTTTCCCAAAAAAAGGGAAATTTTCTTCGGGTTATGTTCAGGCCTCTTCCCAAGGTCGTTTTGCTACAAAGAGACAGCAACAACCAAAACAGGCCAAGTCTCAGGCTGCGAGGACTGCTACGGCCCAACAGCCTCAGCCTCCTCAGGGCCTTTGACTTTCCACTAGAGAACTTAGCCTTTCTGGCTCTAGAACATCCAGAGCCTCTCACCATCCCAGGAAGGTTAGCTCACTTTGCTCCCAGATGGGAACAAATCACAGCAGAGCAATGGACCCTCTCCATCATACGAGAATGGTACAAGCTCCATTTCTTAAACCTTCCTCCTCACACCATGGTGAAACAGTTCAATTCTCCAACATCTCTCCTCAACCTTCTAGGTCAAGAGATTGCTACCCTTCTTGCCCAAGGGGCAATAGAAGAAATACCCCTTCTTCAACAGGGCTCAGGGTTCTACTCCCCCTATTTTCTCATTCCAAATAGAACGGGGGGCTACAGACCCAGACTAGATCTCAGAGAATTTAAGAAGTTTCTATGCAAGGAGAAATTCAAGATGATCTCTCTCGGAACTCTCCTTCCATACCTCCAGAGTCAGGACTGGCTTTGTTCTCTAGATCTCAAGGATGCGTACACCCATGTTCTCATCCATCCAACACACAGAAGGTTCCTTCAGTTCCTTTACCTGGCCTCTGCTCCGAGAGTGTTCACAAAATGCATGGCAGTAGTAGCTGCATTTCTGCGCACTCTAGGAATATTCGTATTCCCATATCTGGATGACTGGCTCATCCGAGCTCCATCCCAGTCAGAGGCCCAGACTTCCCTGGCCTGCACAAGGCGTGTTCTTCAGTATCTGGGACTGGTAATCAACATTCAAAAATCCCATCTCACCCCTACTCAGTCTCTAGAGTTCATAGGGGCATTACTGGATACCACAACTGCAAGGGCCTATCTTCCCCAGGCCCGTTGCCTACGCTTGGTGCAGTTAGCCTCCCAGATTCAGTTAAAATCCCATTTAACTGCTCGAGAGATGTTACAACTGCTAGGCCACATGGCATCCACGCTTCATGTGGTTCCTTACGCTCACCTTCACATGAGGGCAGCTCAGTGGACCCTATCCACCCAATGGACTCAGGCATCAGGTTGCCTGTCAGACAAAATAGCAACCTCCAGTCGCCTCTTTTGGTCCCTCCACTGGTGGAAGTCCACTCAAAATCTGTTGCTGGGGTCCCCCTTTCAACAGGTGTTACCCCAAGCAACCCTTACAACAGATGCCTCTCCAAAGGGTTGGGGAGCTCATCTACAAGATCTCTCGACCCAAGGCATCTGGTCTCCACAGGAGACAACTCTACATATCAACCTCTTAGAGCTCAGAGGAATCTTTCTGGCTCTCAGAGTCTTCCACACCCTGCTCAGCTACAAGACAGTCCTCATCCACATGGACAACCAGGTAGCCATGTTCTACGTGAACAAGCAGGGAGGGACTGGCTCTCTGTGGCTTTGCAATGAAGCTCTCAGATTGTGGGCCTTCGCCAGAGAGCATCAAATCCATCTCATGGCAGTGTATCTTCCAGGGGTTCAAAACTCTTGGGCAGACAGACTCAGTCGAGTTCTGCTTCCACACGAATGGTCCCTCCATGGGGACCAGATAGCCAGGATTTTTCGGATTTGGGGTACCCCAGACATAGACCTGTTTGCAAGTCCGTGGAATGCCAAACTTCCCCGGTTTTGTTCCAGGACTCCATGTCAGGGAGTTCAGACCAGGGATGCCTTCCTCCTTCATTGGGGGCAAGACTTCCTCTATGCTTTTCCACCTATTTCCCTCATCCCCAAAACTCTGTTCAAGCTTCAGAGAGACAAGGGGTCTATGATCCTCATAGCAACACATTGGCCACGCCAAGTGTGGTACCCTCTACTTCTGCATCTCTCTCAGGCTCCCTCCCTGGACCTGGGGTCTGCTCCAGATCTCCTCTCCCAGGAGGCGGGAACCTTGTGGCACCCAAATCCTCAGTCTCTTCATCTCAGAGCCTGTTTGCTGAAGGCCTAGACCTTCAGGATTTACACCTTTCTCAGCAAGTGAAGGATACCCTTCATGCTTCCAGAAAGCCTTCCACCAGACGTTCCTATGCTTTTAAATGGAAAAGGTTTTCCATTTGGTGTGCAGAGAAGGGTCTCAACCCTCTTGCAATACCTTTGAATTCTTTACTAGACTATTTGCTGCATTTATCCCATGCAGGCCTTAAAACAAATTCAATCAGAGTCCATTTGAGTGCTATTGCAGCATCCCTTAAGCCTCTCAATGGACAACCTATTTCCTCTCATCCTCTTATAGCAAGATTCATGAGAGGCCTTCTTTTGACTAAACCTCCCATTAGACCACCTCCAGTGGCATGGGAATTGAATCTGGTTCTTGGCCAGCTTATGAAGCCACCCTTTGAACCCTTAGCCACTACCTCCTTGAAATTCCTTTCCTGGAAGGTTATTTTTCTCATTGCAGTCACCTCAGCTCGCCGTATCGGTGAGTTGCAAGCTTTAGTGGCTAATCCTCCTTATACAAGGTTCCATCAGAACTAATCCACACTTTATGCCTAAAGTGGTCTCACCTTTTCATCTGAACCAGGAGGTGTATTTACCTGTTTTTTTTCCAGGACCTCATGCATCAAGTGCAGAGAGGAATCTTCATACCCTGGATTGTAAAAGAGCACTTGCTTTCTACTTACAAAGGACACAGCAACATAGAAAGTCCTCTCAACTTTTTGTTGCTTTTGATCCTTCTCATTTAGGACTTCCAGTCTCTAAGAGAACTCTGTCTAATTGGATTGCTCAGTGTATTTCCTTCGCCTACCAGAGTAAGAACCTTTCTCTGGAGGGCCATGTCACAGCTCACAATGTGAGGGCCATGGCAGCCTCTATGGCTCATCTTAACTCTGTGTCCATCGACCAAATCGACCATACCTTCACAGCCCATTACTGCTTGGACAAGGACTCCCGCCGGGATGCCTTGTTTGGTCAGGCTGTTCTCAAACACCTGTTCCATACCTAATCAATTCCTACCCTCCATCCCTGACTGGATGCCTGAGATTCATGGGTGCAGGTGGAGCCCTTCCCAGGGACTCACAATCTGGGTGATCTCCCAGGCATCTCTAGCTGGGGAGTCCCCATATGTGAAGACTCATTCCTGCTTGTTCCTGGAGATAGCACAGTCACTTACCTGTAACAGGTGATCTCTGGGAACAGCAGGAATAAGTCTTCACAACCCACCCACCTCCCCTAGGAGTTGTATCTCTCTATCTTTCTTTCCTTTCCTCTCTCTCTCTTTGTCTCAGCTTTAAAACTCGAACTGGAGAGAGGCAGTTAGGAAAGGCGGGAAGGCAGCGCGCAGGCGCTGTGGGATGCTTCCAAAAGCTTTCCTTTTGGACTCTGGGGAGCGTTCCCACGCAGGCTCCGTCGGTACCGACGATACCCATATGTGAAGACTTATTGCTGCTGTTCCCAGAGATCACCTGTTACAGGTAAGTAACTGTGCTTTCTCTCTTGGTGCTCCCATCTTCCATGGATTTCAGTATAATTTTTACAGATTCTCAGATCTATCTTTCTACACCTGATATTTCTCTGATACTCCAGGCCCGTATCTCTGACTGTCTCTCTGACATTGCCACCTGGACGTTTCATCGCCATTTGAATCTAAATATGGACAAAACCAAACTTCTTGTTTTATCCCCCTAAACCTTCCTCTCCCCTTCCTCCTTTCTCTGTCTCTGTTGATAAGACTCTTCTACTTCTGATTTCCTCAGCCCATAACCTTGGTGTCATGTCCTCCCGCTCCTCCTCCTCACATAACCAACAGATAGTTATAGAGAAAGAAATGACAGGTTTTAGCTAACAAAATTCACCCCTTCCTCTCTGAACACACTACTAAAACACTTGTCCACTCTCTAATTACTTCCCATCTTGACTATTTCAATCTCCATCTTGCTGGTTTCCCTCTGAGTCATCTCTCTCCCATTCAATCTATTCAGTACTCTGCTGCACGTCTAATCTTTCACCATCCTCATTATACTCATATAACCCCTCTTCTCAGGTCACTTCATTGGCCTCTCTTCCATTTCCATATCCAATTCAAAATCCTCCTTCTGACCTTTAAATGCATTCATTTTTCTTCTCCTCGCTATCTTTCGTCTCTCCTCTCCTCCTACATCCCTCCTCATGAACTTCACTCTTCTACTGGCTTGCTCCTCTATTTGCCCTTTTCTTCCACTGCTAATTCCAGACTTCGGTCCTTTCACCTTGCTGCTCCTTATACCTGGAACAAACTTCCTGAATCTGTACTTCAGGCTTCATCTCTGCCCTTTTCATACCTATGCTAAAGGCTCACCTCTTTGAGGCTTCTTTTGGATCCTGATTCATTGTTTCCTTGTGTTTTCTTACCCTTCCCTATTCTATCCTCCTCATCTTTTGTCTTGGTTAGATTGTAAGCTCTGATGAGTAGAGACTATCTCTATATGTGTTTGTATAGCACTGCATATGCCTTCTGGCACTTTATAAATGTTTAATAGTAGTGTTAGTAGTAGTAGTAGCATTCTCCATTTCTTTCCTTATGATTCCTAGCATTCTATTTGCCTTCTTGGCCACTGCTGCCCACTTGGCGGAGGGTTTCAATGTGTTATCCACAATGACACCTAAATCTTTTTCCTGGGTGGTGGTTCCTAATGTGGAATCTTGCATTGTGTATAGTTTGGGTTTCCTAGGTGCATAACTTTGCACTTGTCCACATTAAATTTCATCTGCCATTTGAACGTCCAGTCTTCCAATTTATCAAGGTCCTCTTGCAAATTTTTACAATCCTCTTGTGTTTTAACAACTTTGCATCATCTGCAAATTGGATTACCTCACTCATTCCCATTTCCAGGTCATTTAAGAATATGTTAAAAAGCAGTGAACCCAGTACAGATCCCTGGGGTACTCCACTATTCACCTTTCTCCATTGGGAAAATTGGCCATTTAGCCCTACCCTCTGCTTTCTATCTTTTAACCAGTTGCTGAGCCACAATAGTACACTGCATCCTAACCATTGACATTTTAACTTCGCCAAGAGTCTGTCATGAGGGACCTTTGTTCTAAAAAATCCAGATACACTATATCGACCAACTCACCTTTGTCTACCTGTTTATTCACATCTTCAAAAAAATATAACAGATTAGTAAGACAAAACCTTTCTTGGCTAAACCCATGTTGGATTTCTACCATTGCAATGCAATGCAATGTGTGAATCGTGACAGTCTTCAGGTTCAGTAATTTTATTTTTTTATAATGGTTTCTACCATTTTGCCAGGTACTGATGTTAGGCTCACTGGTCTCTAGTTTCCTGGATCACCCCTGGAACCCTTTTTAAAAATTGTCGTTATATTGGCCATTCGCCAATCTTCAGGTATTAAAGATGATTAATGATAGTTCACAGATTGCTAATAGTAAGTCTGCAATCTCATCTTTCAGTTCTTTCAACACCCTTGGATCTAAACCATCTGGTCCAGGTGATTTGCAAATAGTTGTAATACATCTTCTCAGTTTATCAATATTTCTTTCAGTTCTTCCAATACATTACCTTTACATACCATTTCAGGCATGGGTAATTTCCCTACATAATCTTCAGCAAAAACAGAAGCAAAGAACTCGGTCTCTCTCCAATGGCTTATCCTCCCTTAGTGCCTCTTTTACGCCTCTATCATGTAATGAACCAACTGACTCTCTCACAGGTTTTCTGCTATGAATATGCTTGAAAAAGTTTTTATTAAGCATGTTTGCTTCCATGGCAAGCTTTTTTTCAAATTCTCTCTTTGCCTACCTTATCAATCAATGCCTTACATCTAACTTGCCATTGCTTATGATTTTTACCATTTTCGTCATTTCACTGCTTTTTCCATTTTCCGAAAATGCTTTTTTGTCTAAAACAACTTTTCTGACCTCATCTTTAAGCCATGCTGGCAGTTTTTTGACCTTCCTTCTACTTTTCTTAAAGAGTGTAATACATCTGATCTGGGCTTCCAAGAGAGTTTTTTTTTTAACAATGCCCATGCTTAATGTAAATCTTTAACCTTTGCAGATGCTCCTTTTTAGTTTTTTTCTTAACTACTTTCCCCATTTTATCATAGACTCCTTTTTGAATGTTAAAAGCTAGTACCATGGATTTCTTTGCCATCCTTCCTCCATTAATTAAATCAAATGCAATCATGCTCTGATCACTATTGCCAAGTGGCCCCAACACCCTTACCTCTTGCACCAGATCCTGTGTTCCACTAAGAACTATGTCCAAAATAGCTTCCCCTTTTGTCAGTTCATGAACTAGATGCTCCAAGAAAGTCATTTATTTTATCTAGAAACTCTATCTCCCTAGCATGTCCTACTGTGACACTGACCCAGTCGATACTGGGGTAATTGAAATCACCCACTATTACTGTATTGTAACTTTTGCTACCTTCCCTGATTTCTTTTAGCATTTCATCATCTGTTCATTGTGGCCATGTAGTTGGTAGCACACCCCCACTGCCATCACCTTCCCCTTTTTGCATGGAATTTCTATCTATAGAGATTCTACAGTGTGTTTTGTTTCCTGCAAAACATTAATCCTGTGTGACGCAATGCCCTCTCTAACATAGAGCACAACTCCTCCACCAATTTGATCTACCCTATCATTGTGATATAATTTGTATCTAGGTACCACTGTATCCAAATGGTTGTCTTCCTTCCACCTGGTCACTGAGATGCCAATTATATCTAACCTTTCATTTAGTGCTGTATATTCTAACTCTCCCATCTTATTTTTTTAGACTTCTGGCATTTGCGTTCAGGCATTTTAGAGGCTGTATTGTATTTATATTAAGCTGGTTATCAGTTGATAGGGGTAATTTGGAATCTGTCTGCTATGTATTTAAGGGCATCTCAGTTACTTTTATCTTCTCTGTCAGGGTGCCATAAATTCCCTCTTTTGTGAAGTCTCAGGATGGCTCAACGCCCACAACCTCAACATAAACTAAAGCAAAATGGAAGCACTCACAATAACAAGGAACAAAACCTTTACTCGCCCTTGGACAATAGCTCTAAATAAGAGACATATAGCTGTCAAACAGGAACATAAACTTACAGGCCCATACAGTGCATTCAAAAGTATTCATCCCCTCAGTGATTGTTCTGTTTTGTTACATTACAATCTGGAATTAAAATGGAGTTTTGGGGGTTAGCACAATGTGATGTATACAACGTACCTACGACTTTGAAGGTGCAAAATAATTTTCATTGTGACACAAACAATAATTAATACAAAAAAAACTGAAAGCAGGAGTGTGCATGTGTATTCACTCACTCCCCATCCACCCCCCCCAAAAAAAAAAATCAATATGTTGTAGAGCTACCTTTTGCTGCAATTATAGCTGAAAATCTCTTGGGGTATGTGTCTATTAACTTAGTACATCTAGCCACTGGGATTTTCACCCATTCCTTAAGGCAAATCTGCTCCAATTCCTTCAAGTTAGATGGGTTGCATTGGTATACAGCAATCTTCAAGTAATGCCACAGATTCTCAATTGGATTGAGGTCTGGGCCTTGACTAGGCCATTCCAAGACATTTAAATGTTTCTCTTTAAACCAGCTTTAGCAGTATATTTAAGGTCAACCTCCAGGAACAAGCAGGAATGTAGTCTTCACATATGGGGTATCGTCGGTACCGACGGAGCCTGCGTGGGAACGCTCCCCAGCGTCCAATAGGGAGCATGCGTGCTGCCTTCCCGCCTTTCCCTCTGTCCCTCTTCAGTTCTTTGTTTTCCGCGGAGCCGACAGGATCCACACCCTGTCACCACAGAAAATTCCGTATTTAAAATTGTTTTCTTGTGGTCGCGTTTGCCTCCGCACGACGCTTACCGGTACCGCCGGTTCTTTTCTTTTCTTTTCCAAAAAAACAAAACAAAACCTTATACTTTGAACTGTTTCTCTTCAGAAACTTTTCTTTTTGGGTGCTAGGCGCCATTTTGGGCACTAAGCCCCATATTCCTAAAACATGGAAAAACCAACTAGTGGTTTTAAAAAATGTACTAAGTGTGGCGGTACCATTACCGTCACTGACACTCATGATTGGTGTCTTAAATGTTTAGGGCTTGAATATTCTCCATCTGAATGTCTCTCCTGTATGGGGATGACTAAAAGAAGATGACAGAACCGGGCTGCAAAGCTCGGTACCCTCTTTTCTTCGGATGCCAGATCCATTGCATCAACATCTTCAAGGGCCTCCTCTTCCTCCCATGGATCTCAGGTAACTAAACATAAAAGCCGGTCCTCAAAGGGTAGCTCTCCTGCTAAGCATCGAGAGGCCATTGGCATTGCCCTTGAGGGAACCACACCAGCAAAGCAGCCCCGGCGGGAGGCTTCGGCTTTCAAAGCATCAATGGGGCTCCAGGATGTTCTTGAGGCCTCAACCTCGCAAGAACTACCTGTGCCATGCTCAGGGGTCCCTGCCGTTTTCACCGGTACCGACACCCAGGCATCGGCAGCGTCGATAGACCAGAGGTTCCTCACTATCGAACGCAGCATTGCAGCTCTTCTCTCAGCTGCGGTACCGTTGGTCCAACGGGCACCGGTACCGACATCGATACTGATGCCGGTACCTACACCGGTACCGACGGTACTGGCCCCAGTGGGAATTCTTCCCACGCCATCTTTTGCTGGAATCGACAGAGCGGTACCGGATCAACTCGGTACTGATTTCGATCGATACCGGGACCGTGCTTTGCATGAGCATCGTGGTCAAGAATACTTCAAATCCTCCGATTCCGAAGACTCTGACAATTCTGCTTGTACTGGAGGGTTTCTCCCAGAAGATCCCTCTTCTCCCCAATGCAGAATGTCACCTCCAGAGGACATATCTTTTCAGGATTTTGTTCGTGATATGGCCAAGGGCCTTTCGGCTTCTGAAGAGGAACCCAGAGCAAAGGAATTGGAAATTATCCAATATCCTAAAGCTCCAAAGGAGGCAGCCACTCTGCCCATCCATGAAATTCTGCATAACTTAATGCTCAGGATGTGGGAGACACCTCTGACTACATCTTCTCATTCTAGGAGACTTGATACTATGTATCGAGTTCCACCATGTCCTGGACTTCAAAAGACTCAGCTGCCTCACCATTCAATGGTGGTGGAGTCAGCCATGCATAGGATGAAAAGTGCAAAGAGGCATGCATCCAATCCCCCAGGTTGTGAATGCAGGACTCTGGACACTTTTGGGCGCCAAACTTTTCAGGCTTCCATGCTTTCAGCTAGGATCAGTTCATATATACTATATATGGGAATGTTCCTCAAGGAAGTTACAGGAGACTTGGAGCTTATGAGCCAATTTCTCCCAGATGACAAGAGACAAGACTTTCTTGCTCTAGTTAAGCATGCTCAAGATGTCTCCAAGTTTGTCAATCGTGCAGCCTTTGACTGCTTTGAATGCATCAGCAGAACCTCTGCTATTGCCATTGGCGCACGACGGATTGCCTGGCTTCAGGCATCAGACTTGGAGACTTGGGTACAGGACAAGTTAGGCAACATTCCTTGCACGGGAGAGAATCTCTTTGGCAATAACTGGCAGGAAAAGGCTAACGAGTTAGATGCTGACAATACTACTCTAGATAGATTGTCAATCTACAGCCACTCCAGCCAAAAAGAAGCCTTATAAAAAAAAACCCTCTTTCAGCAAAAAGAGGAAATGCTTTCCTTTCTATACCCAGCAGAGTCAGACTCAGGGTCAGGTTGCCCAAAAGGGACAAACTAGACAGCAAAAGAAGCCAAAAAGCCCAAGAGCCCAACCAACTCTGCAGGTTGAGCCCCCTCAAGGGCTTTGACTCCTCCCTAGAGAGCTTAGCCTTCCTGCCTCTGAGGGGTCCCCAAACCCCCAATATCCCAGGCAGGTTATGCCACTTTGCCAACAGATGGCATCAGATAACAGCAGAAGATTGGACTTTGTCCATTGTAGGAGAAGGGTACAAGCTTCATTTTCACAGCATGCCCCCTCCTACAATTCTAAAGCAATTCAATTCTCAAACCTCCGCAGACGATCTGCTAGATCACGAGGTTTCAACACTTCTTGCCCAAGGGGCAATGGAGGAGGTACCCATTCTTCAACGGGGTGCAGGGTTCTACTCCCCCTATTTTCTTATTCCAAAGAAAACAGGAGGACACAGACCCATTTTAGACCTCAGAGAATTGAACAAATACCTGTTTTGAGTGAAGTTAAAAATGATTTCTCTAGGAACTCTTCTGCCATACCTTCAAAGCCAGGATTGGCTTTGCTCTCTAGACTTAAAGAATGCATACACTCACATTCTGATCCATCCAGATCACAGGAAATTCTTACGATTTCTTTTCAGAGGAAAACATTTCCAATACAGGGTTGTTCCCTTTGGTCTGGCTTCAGCACCGAGGGTATTCACGAAATACATGGCAGTAGTAGCTGCATTTCTGCGAACCCTGGGGATATTCGTCATCCCTTACTTAGACGACTGGCTCATTCGAGCCCTTACAGTTGCAGAGGCCAGCACTGCACTGTCTCGCACAATGCAAATCCTCCAATATTTGGGGTTGGTAATAAACCTCCCAAAATCCGATCTTGTTCCTTCCCAATGCCTGGAATTCATAGGGGCCTGTCTAGATACCAGACAGGCAAAGGCTTTCCTTCCACAAGCCCGGTGTCTTCGCATAATGCAACTAGCTTCTCAAGTAGTGCGGAAATCTTCCCTAACTGCTCGAGAGCTACTAGAGTTGCTGGGACATATGGCATCCACAGTTCATGTAGTCCCATATGCTCGCCTCCACATGCGAGCAGCTCAGTGGACCCTATCCACACAGTGGACACAGGCCACAGGTCATTTATCAGACAAAATAATAAACTCTCATTGACTAATTTTGTCCCTCCAATCGTGGCAATCACTAGAAAATCTGACAGTGGGGTCTCCTTTTCATCAATCCCTCTTTCAGGCCACCCTAACAACAGATGCATCACAGGTGGGTTGGGGAGCACACCTGAATCATCTCTCTAATTAGGGCACCTGGACTCCACAGGAGGTTGGTCTACACATAAACCACCTGGAGTTAAGAACAATCTATTTAGCTTTTCGAGTATTCCATGCCCAGCTCAGCTACAAGACAGTCCTAGTCCAAACGGACAATCAAGTAGCCATGTTCTATGTGAACAAGCAGGGCGGGACAGGCTCTCTGTCGTTATGCAACGAAGCTTTATGACTGTGGGCTGTCGCCAGAAAGTATCATTTTCACCTTCTAGTGGTATATCTTCCAGGCATTCAAAACCTTTGGGCAGACAAACTCAGTCGAGTACTGCTGCCTCACGAGTGGTCCCTCCACCTAGACCAGGTGGCAAAGAAATTTCATCTCTGGGGCACTCCAGATATAGACCTCTTTGCAAGTCCAATGAATGCCAAACTTCCCCGGTTCTGTTCCAGGATTCCGGCTCACAGTTGTCAGGCAAGGGATGCCTTCCTCCTTCACTGGGGTCAGGACTTCCTTTATTCCTTTCCACTCATTCCCCTCATCCCCAAAATGCTCTTCAAGCTTCAGAGAGACAGGGGTCACATGATTCTCATAGCACCGCGATGGCCATGCCAAGTGTGGTATCCCCTGCTTCTACATCTCTCTCAAGCTGCACCTCTGGAGTTAGGGCATGCTCCAGATCTCCTTTCCCAAGAGGACGGGACACTATGGCACCCGAATCCCCAGTTCCTGCATCTCACGGCCTGGTTGCTGAAGGCTTAGACCTCCAGGATTTTAACCTGTCCCAACAGGTAAAGGATATCCTTCAGGCTTCTAGGAAACTTTCCACAAGAAGATCTTATGCCTTCAAGTGGAAACGTTTTACTATATGGTGCTCCAAGAAGGGATTAAACACCCTTGTCATACCTTTAGAATTGATCCTAGAGTATCTCCTTCACTTATCGAATTCTGGTCTAAAGACCAATTCGGTAAGAGTCCATCTTAGTGCAATTGCAGCTTCTTATAAGCCTCTGAATGGACAACCAATTTCCTCTTATCCACTCATATCCAGATTTATGAGATGTCTTCTATTAACCAAACCTCCCATTAAGCCATCACCGGTGGCATGGGATCTAAATCTAGTTCTTGGGCAGCTCATGAAGCCGCCTTTTGAGCCTTTAGCCACTACAACCATTAAGTTTTTGACCTGGAAGGTCATCTTCCTAATTGCAATCACCTCTGTATGTCGCATTAGTGAACTGCAAGCTTTAGTGGCTGATCCTCCTTATACTAGGTTTCATCATGATAAAGTTGTTCTTAGAACTCATCCACACTTTATGCCAAAGGTGGTTTCACCTTTTCATTTAAATCAGTGGCTCTCAACCTTTTTTGTACCATGACCCCTTTTACCATTGGTCAACTTGTGTCGACCCCCAATGATAAAATGAAATGCGTCTCTCTTCCTTTACCGTTAACGCATTGTCGCTGTAATCATTTGTTGAATTATTAATATATTATAGGCCTTTGCAATATGTTTTTATTTATAAAATTTACTTATTTAAACCACAATAATTAATCACAACAAGAAGTAACAATATTTGATTTCAAAATTATGATGATTTTGTAGTCAAATCACTAATATGAAATAAAATTATTTTTTTCTACCTTTGTTGTCTGACCAATTTATTCTCTGATCATGCTGGTCCCGATCTGAGGCTTCTGCTTTCCTGTCTTCTCTTAGCTCTCTTTCTGTGGTCTATGGTCCATCTGCCATTTCTTATCTCTTCTTTCATTTTCTTCACTTCTTTCCATCAGCCTATTTCCAGTCCCAGTAACCCTCCCCAGTATCAGCCCCTTTCCAGTCCTCACTCTCAGTACTTTCCAATGTCAACTTGCATTCCCATGACTACCACTGGTGTCCATTCCCTTCCAGTCCCCCTGCTTCCCCACTGACCAGTCCCTTCTAGTACAAATACCATTGCAGCTCCTCTCAGATCCACTCCCTTCCAGTTCCATTCTCCCATCCCTTCGTATCAGCCCATTTGTAGCCTTAGCCCCCAGTTTTCTTCCAGGGCCAGCAGCTCTATCCTCCCCTCCCCACAATCAGCCCATTCCCAGTCGAAGCCCCCCAATCAGCTCGCTTCCAGTGCTAATCCTCCCTCAACCCCATTACCAGTGCCCCCCTCCCCCCCTCCCTCCATCCATCCATCCATGTCAGCCCCCTCCCTCCATGTCAGCCCCCTCCCCCCTCCCTCCATGTCAGCCCCCCTCCCTCCGTCCATGTCAGTCCCCCCTCTGTCCATGTCATCCCCCTTCCATCCCTACCCTCCCTTGCCTCCCTCCATCCATCCATGTCTGCCCCCTCTCTCCATGTCAGCCACCCCTCCCTCCCTCCATATCAGCCCCCCCCTCCCTCCCTCCATATCAGCCCCCTCCCTCCATATCAGCCCCCCTCCCTCTTGTGAGCCCCATTGCAGGTTCCCTGCTCCCCTCGCCCCATGCCTGTCTCCTTCTAGTGCACAAGTTGCTGCTGCTGCCGACTCTGCTTCTCGGCAGCGACAAACTCACCCCCTCCCTTCTAATGCAGCCGCGGCTCCCTGCCTCTTATGGAACCGTGGCTATGCCCTAGTCATTTGGGACTTCCAGTCTCCAAAAGAACTTTATCTAAATGGATTGCCCAATGCATATCCTTTGCTTATGAGAGTAAGGGTCTTCCTCTTCAAGGCCATGTCACAGCTCATAACGTGAGAGCCTTGGCAACTTCCATGGCTAATCTCCACTCTGTGTCTATCGATGACATTTGTCAAGCAGCCACCTGGGCTTCGGTACACACTTTCAGAGCCCACTACTGCCTGGATAAAGCCTCCCGTCGGGATGCCTTCTTTGGCCAAGCTGTTCTTCAAAATCTCTTTCAGACCTAATTCAACTCCTACCCACCAACCCTGGTGGAATGCCAGAGATCCATGGGAGGAAGGATTCCCACCTTTCCAGGGTGGCACTTTCCTGGGGCTATCTCCCTGGCATCTTCAGCTAGGGAGTCCCCATATGTGAAGACTACATTCCTGCTTGTTCCTGGAGATAGCATAGTTACTCACCTGTAACAGGTGAACTCCGGGAACAGCAGGAATTTAGTCTTCACAACCCACCCACCTCCCCTAGGAGTTGTCTCTCTATCTCTTTGTCTCTTTCCTCTCTCCCTCTATCCTTTCACTCAGCTACAAACTTAACTGAAGAGGGACAGTTGGAAAGGCGGGAAGGCAGTGCACATGTGCTGAGGGATGCTCCCAAAAGCGTTCCTATTGGACGCTGGGGAGCGTTCCCGCGCAGGCTCTGTCAGTACCGACGATACCCCATATGTGAAGACTAAATTCCTGCTGTTCCCGGAGATCACCTTTTACAGGTAAGTAACTATGCTTTGTCCTGCTGGAAGGTGAATTTCCATCCCAGTCTCAAATCTCTGGCAGATTGAAATAGGTTTTCCTCAAGAATTGCCCTTTATTTAGTGTCATCCATTGTTCCTTCAATCCTGACTAGTTTTCCTGTCCCTGCTGATGAAAAACATCCCCACAGCATGATGCTGCCACCACCTTTCACTGTGGGAATGGTGTTCTCGAGGTGATGGGACATGTTGGGTTTACGCCACAACTAGCATTTCCCATCATGGCCAAAAATTTCAATTTTTGTCTCATCTGACCAGAGAACCTTCTAACATGTGCTTGGGGGGGGATCCGCCACATGCTGTTGTGCAAACTTCAAACATGTTTTCTTATTTCTTTCTTTAAGTAATGACTTTTTTCTGGCCACTTTCCATAAAGCCCCACTCTGTGACGTGTATGGCTTAAAGTGGTCCTATGGACAGATACTCCTCTGTCCTATGGACAGATCTTTGCAGCTCCTTCAATGTTATCTTTGGTATCTTTGTAGCATCTCTGATTAATGCCCTCCTGCCCGGTCTGTAAGTTTTGCTGGGCAGCCTTTTCTTGTCAGGTTTGTAGTGGTGCCATATTCTTTTTATTTGTTATAATGGATTTAATGGTGCTGATCTATACTTCTGCACAACTTTTGTCTCTGACCTGTTTGGCGTGCTCCTTGGTCTTCATGTTGCTTGCTTAGTGTGGGGCCTTTCAGAACAGGTATATTTATACAGGCATCATGTGATAGATCATGTGACACTGCACACAGGTGGACCCTTACCAACTAATTATTTGACTTCTGAGGTTAATTGGTACCAGATCTTATTTAGGGGTTTCATAGCAAAAAGGATGAATACATATGCACTCACAACTTGTTAGTTTTCACTTGTTTTTTTATATATATAAAAGGTATTATTTTGTCATTTCACTTCACCAATTTGGACTATGTTATTAGCTCCATTACCTAACATCCAAATGAACCTCCATTTTCATGCCAGGTTGTACGTAATGCGACACAGCGGGACAAAAACCAAGGGGATGAATACTTTCGCTAGGCAATGTATTAACAGAACTACACAGAATGCATACCATAAATTGAAAACCATCCGGAAACCAAAGCCCCTCTTAAGCCACAATGACTTCAGAATGGTCCTACGATCCATAGTCACACAAGTGTTAGACTTTTGTAACTCACTATATCAAGGCCTGCCAGCTACTACCATTCATTCACTGCAGATGGTCCAGAACACAGCTGCTCGCATTCTCACAGGAACAAACACGATCACGTAACACCAACATTAACCCAACTACACTGGCTCCCGATCAGAAGTCATGCAAGGTTCAAGGCAACAATTAATATATTCAAAATACTGCAAAATGAATCAGCTGAGTCACTCCAAAATCTGATAAATAGATATCCCTAAAGCCGCACAACAAGAACAAACTGCAAAAAACACAGCTACTCCAATTGAATTCTCCAAAAAAAGCAGACCACATCCAACAGGGCTTTATCGCTGTATGCAATGAACTTATGGAACTTCCTCCTGGAGGATATCAGAAATATGAGGGATACCAAGGACTTCAGAAAAAAACTGAAGACATTCCTGTTTATTGAACATTTTGGCAGTATCTGATAAAAGAACCTGTTCTTTTCATCCACTCCAGCACCAGACAATGAATAATGAATACTACAGCATGAACACGAAACATGACCCCAATTTGAAATAAGTTGCGCATGTAAATAATGTTATAATGTATACAAGTTATTGAGTCGATTGTGAAACACCTGGTTATAGTATAAACCACCTTGATTTAAGGAAAAGGTGTTATAAAAATACTGTTAAATAAATAAATTAAATCCTTCCGAATCATGCACTCTTTGGCGTCTGTCGCCTTTCCCCTATTATCTAGTTTAAAAGCTGCTCTATCTCCGTGAGCGGGCCTTCAACATCCCTGGATGTCTTCAACACTGCTACTGTTGAATTGCCCTGATGCAGCCTGCCTAAATTCAAAGGGCAAAACTTGAGTCGTCGGCCCAATCATGGTGTGGTTGGCATCATCGAAGTCTGGCGAATGTGTGGGATTCTGTTGTCAGTTACGTGCTTTAGATACATTTTTTTTGGTAATTTTAAATACATTAAAAACAATTGTAAAAATTGTTTTTGCAGTTAGGAAGCCTCTGAATGACAGTTGGGGGATAGCTTATGTGCTGTGCAGTAGGAATTGCTGCCTTGATTAGTCAGCACTCCCGTCTGAGGCTTCCTTTCCCACTCTCTCCACTATGGGCCATTATTATCCTTATTATTTATTTGGCATAAATTTATTTATTTATTTGGCATAAATTTGTATACCGCTACTTCCAGCGAGCAGCAGCGGTCTACATGTGAAACAAACAGGGAGGATGTACAATACAGTTTAAACATACAATATGATTACAGGAAGGAGTACACATCAAATTACATATGGTACAGTTATACAATTGATCAGAGGGGGGTAAATAAAATTACAGAAGGGGCAGGGGGGTTGGAATATATACATATATACAATTTTACAGTACCATAGATGGGCCCTGATATGGTGGAGAAATTGTTTTTTTCCAGTCAGGGAGTCACCATGAGAATCCTCCTCCTTGGCGTTTAGAAGTGTGTAGTGAAAGGGTGTTAGGCATATCTCCAGGAACAAGCAGGAATGAGTCTTCACAAATGAGTCTTCACATATGGGTACGTCGGTACCGACAGAGCCTGCGCGGGAACGCTCCCAAGCTTCCCTAAAAGGAAAGCTTTTGGGAGCATCCCACAGCGCCTGTGCGCTGCCTTCCTGCCTTTCCTAACCGCCTCTCCCCAGTTCTTCTTTTCCGCGGAGCCAGCAGGTCGTGTTCCTGTCACCGCTGAAGAAGTTCTTTGTTTTATTTTATTTCTCTGGTCGCGCGTCTGCCTTCCCCGACGTCGGACCGGTACCGCCGGTCTTTCTTTCTTTTCTTATAAAAAAAAAAAAAAAAGAACATATTTTTCCCTCACTTAGTGTGTTTTTCCTCTTTGGGCCTTAGGCCTCACGAGAAATTTTCCTCATTGAAAAACCAGCCTCCGGGTTTAAAAAATGCACTAAGTGCAGCGGTACTATTTCTGTCACCGACACCCATGAATGGTGTCTTAAATGTTTGGGTCCTGACCACTCCATTTTGGATTGATGTCTAAACGAGGTTTACAGAACCGAGCAGCTAAGCTCCATGTGCTGTTTCCCTCTGATGCAGCTTCAGTGGCATCGACGTCTTCCAGGGCCTCTACTTCCTCCCATGGATCTCAGGTAACCAAACATAAATCCAGCCGGTCCTCGAAGGGTAGATCTCCTTCCAAGCATCGAGATGCCTCCGGGCTTGCCCTCGAGGATTCCGCACCGGCAAAACAACCCCGGCGGGAAGCTCCGGCTTCCAAAGCTCCTCCTATGGGGTTACAGGTTGACATCGATGGCACGGCCTCGACCGATCACTTGTTAGAATGCTCTGGGCTACCGGCGCAACCTTCCGGTACCGAATTCCAGGCATTCATGGCGTCGATGGATCAGAATGTTCTATCCATGCAGCAGGCTATCACGGCCTTCATTCAAGCTGCGACGCCGCTGATACCACAACAAACTCCGTTGTCGGTATCGGCTCCGGTACCGGCACCCGTGTCGGTACCGGTACCGACTGCATCGACATCGACCAGGATGCCGACTGCAGCAGTTCCCTGTCCAGGGATGCCCATCGGTACCGAACCGGTCCCGATGACGCCCGATGTCGATACCGATCGATATGCGTACCGAGCTTTGGGAGAGCACCCTGACAGTCGATACTTTGATTTCTCCAAAGACTCTGATGCATCGGAGGAGTCTGATGAAGTATCTATAGCTCTTCCTGAAGAGCCGCCTTCTCCAAAAAGAAGAATGTCTCCTCCAGAGGACTTGTCCTTTCAAGACTTCATAAGAGAAGTGGCTAAAGGACTTTCTATTTCAGTAACCTCTGAATCAGAGCCTAGAGCTAAAAAATTAGATATTTTAGGTTATTCTAAGGCTCCTAAGGAGGCAGTCACCTTGCCAGTTCATGAGATTCTTTATGATCACATGATTGACTTATGGGAGACTCCTCTCACTATCTCTCCTCATTCTCGTAGATTGGACACTATGTACCGTGTCCCTCCTTGTCCAGGGTTTCATAAAACACAGCTTCCTCACCATTCTATTATGGTGGAGTCAGCTATGAAAAAGATAAAGAGTGCAAAAAGACACTCCTCTGCTCCTCCAGGAAGAGAATGCAGGACCTTGGATTTATTTTATTTATTTATTTAGCAAACACTTATATACCGCTGCTTCCTACGATCAGCTGCGGTTTTCTTTACAGAATCATCATGTATCGTACAATACAATGAATTTTTAAGAATACAATTTTGATTAGAGCAATGATTACATAGCACACGGATTAGAGATTAGATACTTTTGGTAGGAAAATCTTCCAAGCCAGTATGCTCATTGCCAGAATCAACTCCTATAGTCTTTATATGGGTATGTTTCTGAAAGAAGTTGCAGATAAGCTGCACACTTTCCTCCCTTTTCTTCCAGAGGATAAAAGGGAAGAATTTCTTATTTGGATTAAGCATACTCAAGATATTTCAAAGTTTTCCAACCGTGCAGCTTTTGACTCCTTTGAGGGTGCCAGCAGGGCTTCGGCCATTGCCATAGCTGCACGCAGAATTGCTTGGTTCCAAGATTCTGATCTAGAATCTTGGGTCCAGGATGGCTTTGGAAATCTTCCCTGTACAGGAGAAAACTTGTTTGGCAAAGATTGGCAAATAAAAGCCACTCAAATGGATGCAGAAAATTCTGCTTTGGATAGACTTTCAAAGTCAACCTCCATTCCTGCCAAGAAAAAACCTTTCAATAAGTCTTTTTTCAAGAAAGGCAGATTCCATCCTGCTTCTGGCCAACAATCATCTACAGGTCGTTTTGCTGCTAAGCGTCAGCAACCTAAACAGGCCAGGCCTAAGCCTACAGGGGCTGCTGCAACTCAGCAGACCCAGCCTCCTCAGGGTTTTTGACTTGATGCTAGAGAACTTAGCCTTTCTGGCTCTGAAACAGCCAGAGCCTCTCACCATTCCAGGAAGGTTAGCTCATTTTGCTCCCAGATGGGAGAAAATTACAGCAGAGCAGTGGACCCTCTCCATCATAAGGGAGGACTACAAGCTTTATTTCTCAAACCTTCCTCCTCACACCATGGTGAGACATTTCAATTCTCCAACATCTCTCCTCGACCTTCTAGGTCAGGAGGTGGCTGCCCTTCTTGCCCAAGGGGCAATAGAAGAAGTACCTCTTCTTCAACAAGGGTCAGGGTTTTACTCCCCCTACTTTCTCATCCCAAAGAAAACAGGGGGCTACAGACCCATATTAGATCTCAGAGAATTGAACACATTTCTATGCAAGGAGAAATTCAAGATGCTTTCTCTGGGCACTCTCCTTCCCATACGTTCAGAGTCAGGATTGGCTTTGTTCTCTAGATCTCAAGGATGCGTATACACATGTCCTCATCCATCCATCTCACAGAAGGTTCCTCCGTTTTCTTTTCCAAGGAAAGCATTACCAATACAGGGTGCTTCCTTTCGGTCTGGCCTCTTCTCCAAGAGTGTTCACCAAATGCATGGAAGTAGTAGCTGCATTTCTACGCACTCTGGGAATATTTGTATTCCCATACATGGACGACTGGCTCATCTGAGCTCCATCTCAGTCAGAGGCCCAGACTTCCCTGGACTGCACAAGGCACATTCTGCAGTATCTGGGACTTGTGGTAAACCTCCCAAAGTCCCAGCTCACCCCTACTCAGTCCCTTGAGTTCATAGGGGCCTGGCTGGATACTACCACTGCAAGGGCCTATCTTCCTCAGGCCCATTGCCTACGCCTAGTGCAGTTAGCCTCCCAGATTCAGTCAAAGAGCCATTTAACTGCCCGGGAGATGCTACAACTACTAGGCCACATGGCATCCACAGTGCATGTGGTACCCTATGCTCGCCTTCACATGAGAGCAGCTCAATGGACTTTGTCCACCCAGTGGACTCAAGCATCAAGAGCTCTCTCAGACCAAATAGCAACCTCCAAACGTCTCTTTTGGTCTCTCCAGTGGTGGATGTCCACCCAAAATCTGTTGCTGGGGTCCCCCTTCCAACAGTTGTTGCCCCAGGCAACCCTCACAACAGATGCCTCCCAAACAGGTTGGGGAGCTCATCTACAAGACTTCTCCACTCAGGGCACTTGGTCTCCACAGGAGACCTCTCTACATATCAACCACTTGGAGCTCCGAGCAGTTTTTCTAGCTCTCAAGGTCTTCCATACCCTGCTCAGCTACAAGACAGTCCACATTCATACGGACAATCAGGTAGCCATGTTTTACATAAACAAGCAAGGAGGAACTGGCTCTCTGTCACTTTGCAACGAAGCTTTAAGATTGTGGGCCTTCGCCAGAGAGCATCAAATCCATCTCCTGGCCGTATACCTCCCAGGAATCCAAAACTCTTGGGCAGACAGACTCAGTCGAGTTCTGCTTCCACACGAATGGTCCCTGCACATGGACCAAGTACTCAGAACCTTTCAAGAGTGGGGATCCCCGGACATAGACCTCTTTGCAAGTCCGTGGAATGCCAAACTTCCCCGGTTCTGTTCCAGAATTCCATGTCAGGGAGTTCAGGCCAAGGATGCCTTCCTCCTTCACTGGGGTCAAGACTTCCTGTATGCCTTTCCACCCATTCCTTTAATTCCCAAGACTCTCTTCAAGCTCCAGAGGGATCAAGGATCCATGATCCTCATAGCTCCACGCTGGCCACGCCAAGTGTGGTACCCTCTACTTCTGCATCTCTCTCAAGCTCCCTCCCTAGACTTGGGAGCTGCTCCAGACCTTCTGTCCCAGGAGGAGGGGACTTTGTGGCACCCAAACCCCAAGTCCCTTCACCTCAGAGCTTGGTTGCTGAAGGCCTAGACCTTCAAGATTGGAATCTTTCTCAGCAGGTGAAGGATATCCTCCATGCTTTCAGAAAACCTTCTACTAGACGTTCCTATGCTTTTAAATGGAAAAGGTTTTCTGTTTGGTGTGCTGGGAAGGGTCTTGACCCTCTAGCACTACCTTTGAATTCTCTGTTGGAATATCTCCTGCATCTCTCCAATGCAGGCCTTAAGGCGAATTCAGTAAGGGTCCATTTGAGTGCTATTGCAGCATCCATCCCTTAAGCCTATTAATGGACAGCCTATTTCCTCTCATCCTCTTATTGCAAGATTCATGAGAGGCCTAACTTTAACTAAACCTCCCATTAGGCCTCCTCCGGTGACATGGGACTTAAACCTGTTTCTTGGTCAGCTTATGAAGCCACCTTTTGAACCCTTAGCCACCACCTCCTTGAAATTTCTTTCCTGGAAGGTTATTTTCCTCATTGCAGTCACCTCAGCTCGCCGCATTAGTGAACTGCAGGCCTTAGTGGCTAATCCACCTTATACAAGGTTCCATCATGATAAGGTAGTCCTTAGGACCAATCCACACTTTATGCCTAAAGTGGTTTCACCTTTTCATCTTAATCAAGAGGTGTATTTACCTGTCTTTTTTCCAGGTCCTCATGCATCAAGTGCAGAGAGGAATCTTCATACCCTGGATTGTAAGAGAGCTCTTGCCTTTTACTTACAAAGGACACAGCAACATAGAAAGTCTTCTCAACTCTTTGTTGCCTTTGATCCCTCTCATTTGGGACTTCCAGTCTCTAAGAGGACACTGTCCAATTGGATTGCTCAGAGTATTTCTTTCGCCTACCAGAGTAAGAACCTTTCTCTGGAAGGCCATGTCACAGCTCATAATGTGAGGGCCATGGCCACCTCTATGGCTCATCTAAATTCTGTGTCCATCGACCAGATCTGTCAAGCGGCCACCTGGGCCTCGGTTCATACCTTCACAGCCCATTACTGTTTGGACAAGGACTCCCACCGGGATGCCTTGTTTGGTCAGGCTGTTCTCAAACACCTGTTCCATGCTTAATCAACTCCTGCCCTCCTTCCCTGAATGGATGCCTGAGATCCATAGGAGGAGATAGAGCCCTTCACAGGGTCTCATAACCTTGGGGATCTCCCAGGCATCTCTAGCTAGGGAGTCCCATATGTGAAGACTCATTCCTGCTTGTTCCTGGAGATAGCACAGTTACTTACCTGTAACAGGTAATCTCTGGGAACAGCAGGAATAAGTCTTCACAACCCACCCACCTCCTCTAGGAGTTGTTATCTCTCTATCTATTTTTTTCCTTTCCTCTCTCTCTTTGTCTCAGCTTTAAAACTCGAACTGGGGAGAGGCGGTTAGGAAAGGTGGGAAGGCAGCATGCAGGTGCTGTGGGATGCTCCCAAAAGCTTTCCTTTTAGGGAAGCTGGGGAGCGTTCCCGCGCAGGCTCCGTCGGTACCGACGTACCCATATGTGAAGACTCATTTGTGAAGACTTATTCCTGCTGTTCAGAGAGATCACCTGTTACAGGTAAGTAACTGTGCTTTATACTAGTGGTAGTGGGCACCAAGGTGACAGCACAAAACCGCCAGTTTAAAAAAATCATGCTGCAATGTTCACCAGGGTATCCTACCCTAGTCGGCCGCCTAGTCCACAAAATGGGCTGCCTGGCTATCGTGTTCATCTAACGCCACCTCAATGGGTAGCATTATATATACCCATGATAATTGCACAAAATGTTAGGGCATTGACTTGAGGGAAAATGCTGGCCACACCCCTGAGAGTTACCATGGAGGCTTTGCACTTAGGGGGTCATTCTCGAACACAAATAAGAGGTTTGTATATGTGGCGAGAATGTTTCTGTGCCAAACATGTCCCTAACCATATTCTGAAACACTGCTATCATATACATACAGTGTGCTAGCACGGAGATCTCCCAACATGCCCAGAAGGGGTGGAACGGGAGCGTGGTCAGCCACGAGACCTATAAAACACGTTCAGGAAAAGCTCCATGTATCTTTTAAATGTTTCCCAAAAATATCCACATGGTTCCTGCTGAAACCTGGAATAAGGCCATAACTTAGAAAATATTCTCTGCAATTTGTCCCATATAGAAAAATGGTTGAGACAAGTATATGCTGAACTGGAGTGTGACTGCAGTCTGGAAAAATACAAGATGCAGTTACAAAGCACAGAAATCAGAGCTGAAGGAATGTTGCAAGGTAAAGAAACATTTATAAACACCTTTACAGAAATGTTAAGATGAGCAACAGTGTTTATTCAGAAAATGCTGAAATGTGCTGAACAAACACAACTTTTTCAAAGACGGGGAAGCTGTAATACTTGAAGGCATAACATGAAGCTGCAAGGGGGTAAAATGAAAGGCAATGTCAGGAAATACTTTTTCACTGAAAGGGTGGTGGATGCTTGGAATGCCCTCCCAATGGAAGTGGCGGGGGCAAATACATGGGACAGACACAGTGGATCCCTTCATAACAACAGAATAAAATCAAAATAAACTTAACTGTCTCTGATATCTTAACAAGTCAAGGTGACCTGCACGGAGTGGTGGGTACATCTCTAAAGAAAGGCATGGGAAGGGATGACGTGCATTGAGCGGCAGGCACATCTACTCTTGCCATCTTGCTGGGCAGACTAGATGGACCTTGCTGCTTTTTATCTGCTATCATATACTATGTTACTATATTATGCAAGCTGCAAGAGTGGTGATATATCTGGAGGCTGGCTACTTAAGTATGATGGCACAGTGAACCCCCCTCCCACGCCCACGCAGGCCTGGCCAGCGGAACAGTGCCAGAAAGCAGACAGTGGGAAGGCAGAAAGGGTTGCCCCACAGATAATAGATGTGTACAGACTGACCTACACCACGATGGGACAGGTGTAGCTGCTGTGAGAAATGCCAGCACCCAAATATGTGGGAATCAGATGCCATAGCGAGAAGGCCCTATTACCACCACAACAGAGTGGAGGAGTGGCCTAGTGGTTGGGGCAAGGTACTTCAGACCGGAAGGTCGGGGGTTCAAATTCTACTAGAGGACAGCAACCTTGGGCCAGAAGGACTGGGGTTTCTAGTCCCACAGGTGCTCCCTGTGGTCTAGGGCAAGCCACTTAACCCTCCATAGCCCATGTTCCCTGTAAAATAATTATCTCCAAGTTATAATGCCCTGTTCAATGTAATTTCAGTTTGTTCAATGTAAACCGCACTGATGCAGAATAACGCGGTATATAAGAGAATGTAAATAAATAAACTACTACTGCTACTATGACTGATAATTGTATAGTGCTATAAGGCATACGCAACGCTGCACAGACACATGCAAGAGATGGCCCCTGCTCAACAAAGCTTACAGTCTAGTCAAGACAAATAACATAGAAGCTGTGGACAGGGTACATTTATAGAAAATGGTAAGGAAACACAAAGGAGCTTAGGTGGATCAGATCCAAAAGCCGCAAGTGTCAGCTCCCTACCACTCCCATCCCCAAGTGTCAGCTCCCTTCCAGTCCCCCTTCAGTACATCCCAGGTGTCAGCTCTTTTCCAGCCCCCTTCTTCCCCCGTGTCAGCTCCCTTCCTGCCCCTTTCTTCCCCTGGCAGACCCTCTCATTATCTGCTCCCTTCCAGTTCTATTCTACCATCTTCCCACATCACCCCATTTGTAGCCCTAGATCCTAGTTTTCTTCCAGGACCAGAAGCACTCTTCTCCCCTCCCCCATTAGCCCATTTCCAGCCCCAGCCCATTTCCAGCCCCAGCCCATTTCCAGCCCTATCCCCCTTATCAGCCAACTCTAGTCCTAGCCCCCCCAATCAGACCATACCAGTCCTAGCTCTTCAAGTGCTAGCCCCCTATCTGCCCATTACCAGTCTTAACCCCCCAATAAGTCCATTTCCTGTCCTAGCCCCCCAATCAGCCCATTTCCTGTCCTAGTCCCCCTAATCAGCCTATTGCTAGGCCTAACCCCACCAGTCAGCCCATTACCAGTCATAGCCCCCCCTCCCAATCAGCCCATTTCCAGTTCTAACCCCCGATCAGCACATTTCCAGTTCTAACCCCCCATCAGCCCATTACCAGTCCTAGCCCCCCTCCCAATCAGCCCATTTCCAGTTCAAACGCCCCATCAGCACATTTCCACTTCTAGTCCCCCCAATCAGCCCATTTCCAGTCCTAGCCCCCACCCTCCAGCCCAGGGAAATTGAAAATAGAAAACAAAATCTATTTGCGGAAGCTGAAGCTGCTGCCGCCGCAGCAGCAGCAGAATGAAGTGCCCCGCCTCCCTGGCAGAGCACTCCTTCTATTTCCCTCAGCGCCGGCTTTTCAGAGCCATGAAGGGAGAGCTTCCCTTTCTCACAGCTCTGTTAGTTGAGCCCGCCGGCGCTGATGGAAAACAGGAAATGTCTGTTTCCCATCAGTGCCGGCGGGCTCACTAACAGAGCCGTGAGAAAGGGAAAATCTCCAGGAACAAGCAGGAATGAGTCTTCACATATGGGTATTGTCGGTACCGATGGAGCCTGCGCGGGAACGCTCCCCAGCGTCCAGTAAGAAAGCTTTTGGGAGCATCCCACAGCGCCTGCGCGTAGCCTTCCCGCCTTTCCCAACCGCCTCTCTCCAGTTCTTCTTTTCCGCGGAGCCAGCAGGTCGTGTTCCTGTCACCGCAGAAGAAGTTCTTTATTTTTTTCTTTATTTTTCTGTGTCGCGTCTGCCTTCTTCGACGTCAGACCGGTACCGCCGGTCTTTTCTTTTCTTTCTTCAAAAAAACAAAAAAAAACCCCTTTTCTTTCTTCAACTGTGCATTTTCAGTTTGGGCCTTAGGCCTGAATATTTTTCTCCTCATGGAGAAGCCCGCTTCCGGGTTCAAAAAGTGCACAAAATGTGGCGGTACTATTTCTGTCACCGACACCCATGATTGGTGTCTAAAATGTTTGGGTCCTGACCATTCCATCACGGATTGTGTGTCCTGTACCATGATGTCTAAAAGAGGTCGGCAGAACTGAGCAGCCAAGCTCAGTACCCTGTTTCCCTCTGAAGCAGCCTCAGTGGCATCGATGTCTTCCAGGGCTGCTTCTTCCTCCCATGGATCTCAGGTAACCAAACATAAATCTAGCCGGTCCTCGAAGTGCAAATCTCCCTCTAAGCATCGAGATGCCTCTGGGCTTGTCCTCGAGGATTCCGCACCGGCAAAATTACCCCGGCGGGAAGTTCCGGCTTCCAAAGCATTGTCTATGGGGTCACAGGTTGACATCGATGGCTCGGCCTCGACCAATCACCTGTTGCCATGTTCTGGGGTACCGGTGGCCTCCACTGGTAGCGACATCCAGATTCTGGTGGCGTCGATGGATCAGACGATTCTGTCCATGCAGCGCACCCTAACGGCGTTTATGCAGGCTTCGACGCCTCCGGTACCGCAACAACCTCCGTTGCCGGTACCGACTCCGGCGCCGGCATCGTTCCCGGTGCCGGTACCGATTGCATCGACGTCGGCTCCGGTGTCGACTGCAACAGTGCCCTGTCGTATGATGCCCATCGGTACCGAACCGGTACCGCTTACTCCCGATGTCGATCCCACTCGGTACGCGTATCGGGCTTTACAGGAGCATCCAGACAGGCGATACTTTGATTCCTCCGAAGACTCTGAGTCGGAGGCTTCTGTCGAGGCACCGGTGCTTCTTCCTCAGGAGTCTGCTTCTCCAAAACGAAGAATGTCTCCTCCAGAAGACTTGTCTTTTCAAGACTTCATTAGGGACTTGGCTAGGGGCCTCTCCTTTACAGTGGCCCCTGAGTCAGAGCCTAGAGCTAAGCAATTAGATATTTTGCAATATCCTAAGGCTCCTAAAGAAGCAGCTACCTTACCTATTTATGAGATACTCTATGATCTCATGTTGGGCATGTGGGAGACTCCTCTCACCACCTCTCCTCATTCTCGTAGGTTAGACACCATGTACCGTGTCCCTCCTTGTCCTGGCTTTCATAAGACTCAGCTTCCTCACCACTCTATTGTGGTAGAGTCTGCCATGAAGAAAATAAAGAGTGCAAAGAGAGACTCATCTAATCCTCCAGGACGTGAATGTAGGACCCTAGATGCTTTTGGCCGAAGGGTTTTCCAAACTAATATGCTTGCTGCCAGAATCAACTCCTATAGTCTCTATATGGCGATGTTTCTAAAAGAAGTCACAGATCATCTGCAGACTTTAGCTCCTTTTATTACAGAAGATAAAAGGCAGGAATTTCTCACTTGGCTCAAACATGCCCAAGATGTTTCCAAATTTTCCAACCGTGCAGCCTTTGACTCTTTTGAGTGTGTAAGCAGAGCCTCAGCTATTGCCATAGGTGCACGCAGAATTGCTTGGTTACAAGCCTCTGATTTGGAACTCTGGGTCCAAGATGAATTGGGAAATCTTCCTTGTACAGGTGAAAACCATTTTGGCAAGGATTGACAAGCAAAGGCCACTCAGATGGATGCTGAGAACTCTGCTTTGGATAGACTTTCAAAGTCTGCCTCTGCTCCTGTTAAGAAAAGATTGTTCAAAAAGACATCTTTTTCTAAAAAGGGAAGCTATTATCCTGCTTATGGTCAGCAGGCATCTTCTGCAGGTCGTTTTGTTGCAAAGCGTCAGCAACCACCTAAACAGGCCAAGTCAAAGGCTGCCAGGCCTCCCACGAACCAGCAGCCTCAGCCTCCTCAGGGCCTTTGACTTGCAACTAGAGAACTTAGCCTTTCTAGCTCTGGAAGAACCAGAGCCCCTCACCATTCCAGGAAGGTTGGCTTACTTTGCTCCCAGATGGGAGCAAATCACAGCAGAGCAATGGACCCTCTCCATCAAAAGGGAAGGGTACAAGCTTCATTTCTCAAGCCTTCCTCCTCACACCATGTTGAAACAGTTCAATTCTCCAACATCTCTCCTCTACCTTCTGGGTCAGGAGATTGCTGCCCTTCTTGCCCAAGGGGCAATAGAAGAAGTACCTCTTCTTCAAGAGGGCTCAGGGTTCTACTCCCCTTATTTTCTTATTCCAAAGAAAACAGGGGGCTACAGACCCATATTAGATCTCAGAGAATTGAACAAGTATCTCCAGGAACAAGCAGGAATAAGTCCTCACATATGGGTACGTCGGAACCGACGGAGCCTGCGTGGGAAAGCTCCCCAGCTTCCCAGGAAGGAAGCTTTTGGGGTCTCCCACTGCACATGCGCGCTGCCTTCCCGCCTTCCTGACCAGCTCTCCTCAGTTTCTCTTTTTCCGCGGAGCCAGCAGGTCGTGTTCCTGTCACCGCTGAAGAAATTATTGTTTTAGTTTGTTTCTTTAGACCGCGTACCTGCCTTCCCCATACCGAAACCGGTACCGCCGGTCTCTCTTTTCTTTCTTTAAAAAAAAAAAAAAAAAAATCTTTATTCTGCACAACTTGGTGACTTCGGTTAGGCCTCAGGCCTACACAAATTCTCCTCATGGAGAAACCAGCCCCTGGTTTTAAGAAGTGTACCAAGTGTAGTGCTGTTATTTCTGTCACAGACACCCATGAATGGTGTCTTAAGTGTTTGGGACCTGACCACTCCATTCCGGACTGCCCATCCTGCTCCCAGATGTCTAAACGTGGGTTGCAGAACCGGGCCAACAAATTCCATGTGCTGTTTGCTTCAGATAATCCAGCATCACAGTCATCCAGGTCTTCCTCTCCGGATGGATCTCAGGTAACCAAACCCTCTGCGGGCAGGTCCTCAAAGAGCAAATCTCCTTCAAAGCATCGAGAGGCTCTCACTTTTGAGTCTGAGGATCCTGCCCCAGTCAAACAACCCCGGCGGGAAGCTCTGGCTTCCAAAGCACCATCTATGGGGTTACAGGTTGACATCGATGGCACGGCCTCGACAGATCACCTGTTGGACTGCTCTGGGGTACCGGCCCATACCGGTACCGACATCCAGGCAGCAGTGGCGTCTATGAGCAATACTGTTCAGACCATGCAGCAGGCCATGCTGGCTTTTATTAATGCTGCGACGCCCTCGGTACCGCGTTCAGCGGTACCGGGTCCGGTTCCGGTATCGTCTCCCATACCGGAACCGAGACCATCGACTTCCAAACGCAGATCGGTTCCGCATGCCGGATCCGGGTTTTCACCCGATACCGATCCCATACCCGGTACGCCCGATGTCGATACCGATCGGTATGCGTATCGTGCGTTGGAAGCAAATAGAGAATACTCTGCTTCTTCTGAGGATTTTGACTCCTCTGAGGACTCTGATGAGCTGTCTCTAGTTCTTCATGAAGACCCCTCTTCCCCAAAGAGGAGAATGTCTCCACCAGAGGATTTGTCCTTTCAAGACTTCATTATTGAACTAGCTAAAGGACTTTCTATCACCACATCCTCTGAAAAAGAACCTAGGTCAAAGAAATTGGATATTTTAGGATACCCTAAGGTTCCTAAAGAGGCAGTCACCCTGCCTATCCATGAAATCCTTCAAGAACACTTGATGGACTTATGGGAGGCTCCTCTAACGTTGTCTCCTTATTCTCGTAGGTTGGACACCATGTACCGGGTCCCTCCTTCTCCTGGTTTTCAAAAGACTCAGTTGCCTCACCATTCCATGTGGTGAAGTCTTCACTGAAAAAGATTAAGAGCACCAAAAGGCACTCTTCTACCCCTCCAGGACGAGAATGTAAGACCCTAGACTCTTTTGGCAAGAAAATTTTCCAGGCTACTATGCTTATAGCCAGGATTAATTCTTACAGTCTGTATATGGGCATGTTTCTCAGGGAACTTGCCCTAAAGATACGACATTTTGCCTCCTTTATCCCTGAGGATAGAAAAGAGGAGTTCATTTCTCTGGTGAAACAGCTTCTAGATGTTTCTAAGTTCTCCAACAGAGCAGCTTTTGATTCCTTTGAGGGTGCCGGTAGAGCTTCGGGCATTGCTATTGCAGCCCGACGACTTGCTTGGCTCCAGGCCTCTGACCTAGAACCCTGGGTCCTGGATGGCTTACGGAATCTGCCCTGTACAGGTGAGAACTTATTTGGTAAGGACTGGCAAATTAAAGCCACTCAAATGGACGCAGAAAATGCTATCTTGGATAGACTTTCTAAGTCTACCTGTACTCCTGCCAAGAAAAAGTCTTTCAAGAGGCCTTACTACAAGAAGGCCAGATTTTCCACAAATACTGGCCAACAATCTTCTCAGCCTCGCTTTGCTGCTAAACGTCAGCAACCTAAACAGGCAAAGTCAAAGCCTGCAGCGTCTACCACTTCTCAGCAGGCTCAACCCCCTCAGGGGTTTTGACTTGCCCCTAGAGAACTTAACATTTCTGACTCTAGAACAACCAGAGCCCCTCGCCATTCCCGGAAAGTTAGCTCACTTTGCTCCCAGATGGGAGCAAATCACATCAGAGCAATGGACCCTCTCTATCATCAGAGAGGGCTACAAACTTCATTTTTCCGACCTTCCTCCATATACCATGGTGAGGCACTTCAATTCTCCCCCATTTCTCCTGGACCTGTTGGATCAGGAAGTCTCTTCTCTCCTTGCCCAAGGGGCAATAGAAGAGGTTCCTCTTCTTCAACAAGGGACAGGATTCTACTCCCCTTATTTTCTCATAACAAAGAAGACAGGGGGATTCAGACCTATCCTAGATCTGAGAGAATTGAACAAATTTCTGTACAAGGAGAAATTCAAAATGCTTTCTCTAGGCATTCTCCTTCCATACCTTCAGAGTCAGGATTGGCTTTGTTCTCTAGATCTCAAGGATGCGTACACACATATACTCATCCACCCATCCCACAGAAAATATCTAAGATTTCTGTTTCAGGAAAAACATTTCCAGTACAGAGTACTTCCCTTCGGAATAGCCTCTGCTCCAAGAGTGTTCACCAAATGCATGGCAGTTGTTGCCGCATTTCTAAGAGGTCTGGGAATTTTTGTATTCCCATATCTGGACGACTGGCTCATCCGAGCTCCATCTCAGTCAGAGGCCCAGATTTCCCTGGACCGCACAAGGCACCTTCTGCAGTATCTGGGACTGGTGGTAAACCTTCCCAAGTCTCAACTTACCCCTACTCAGTCTCTAGAATTCATAGGGGCCCAGTTGGACACCACCACTGCAAGGGCCTACCTGCCTCAAATCCGGGGCCAACGTCTGCTGTGCTTGGCCTCCCAAGCTCAGTCCAGCAGTCACTTGACAGCCAGAGAAATGCTGCGACTTCTGGGCCACATGGCCTACATGGTACACGTGGTGCCCTACGCTCGTCTTCATATGAGAGCAGCTCAATGGACCTTGGCCACCCAGTGGACTCAAGCATCAGGAGCGCTTTCCGACCAAATACTTACCTCAAAGCGTCTGTTTTGGTCCCTCCAATGGTGGATGTCCGCCAAGAATCTGTTGTTGGGGGCCCCCTTCCAACCTTTGTTGCCCCAAGAAACCCTCACAACAGATGCCTCCCAAACAGGGTGGGGAGCCCATCTACAATCCCTCTCCACTCAGGGTACTTGGTCTCCGCAGGAGACCACCCTTCACATCAACCTCCTGGAACTGCGAGCAATCTTCTTTGCCCTCAAAGTCTTCCATACCCTCCTTGTCAACCTGACCGTCCTAGTTCAGACAGACAATCAGGTGGCCATGTTCTACGTAAACAAACAAGGAGGGACAGGCTCTCTGTCACTTTGCAACGAAGCTCTCAGATTATGGGCCTTCGCCAGAGAGCATCAAATTCATCTTCTGGCAGTATATCTTCCAGGGGTTCAAAACTCTCGGGCAGACAGACTCAGTCGAGTTCTGCTTCCACACGAATGGTCCCTACATATGGACCAGATAGGCAGAATCTTTCAGGAATGGGGAACCCCGGACATAGACCTCTTTGCAAGTCCGTGGAATGCCAAACTTCCCCGGTTCTGTTCCAGGACTCCGTGTCAGGGAGCTCAGGCCAACGACGCCTTTCTCCTGCATTGGGGTCAGGAATTCCTATATGCCTTTCCACCCATTCCTTTGATTCCCAAGACTCTGTTCAAACTCCAGAGGGATCACGGATCGATGATCCTCATAGCTCCACGCTGGCCACGCCAAGTGTGGTTCCCTCTACTTCTGCATCTGTACCAGGGACCCTCCCTGGACCTGGGAGCTGCGCCAGACCTTCTCTCTCAGGAGAAAGGGACTTTATGGCACCCAAACCCCAAGTTCCTACACCTCAGAGCTTGGTTACTGAAGGCCTAAGCCTTCATGACTTCAATCTTTCTCAACCAATGAAAGATATCCTTCACGCCTCTAGGAAACCCTCCACGAGGTGTTCCTATGCTTTCAAATGGAAACGTTTTTCCATTTGGTGTGCTCAACAGGGTCTTGACCCTCTAGAACTTCCTTTGAATTCTCTACTAGACTATCTCCTGCATCTTTCTAATGCAGGCCTTAAGACAAATTCAGTAAGAGTCCATTTGAGTGCTATTGCAGCATCTTTAAAACCTATAAATGGACAACCTGTCTCCTCTCATCCACTTGTTGCAAGATTCATGAGAGGCCTGACTCTAACTAAGCCTCCCATCCGACCTCCTCCGGTAGCATGGGACTTGAACCTAGTTCTAGGTCAGCTTATGAAGCCACCTTTTGAACCGTTGGTTTCTACCTCCTTGAAATTTCTTTCCTGGAAGGTCCTTTTCCTTATTGCAGTCACTTCGGCTCGCCGCATCAGTGAACTACAAGCCTTAGTGGCTCATCCACCTTATACCAGGTTTCATCATGATAAGGTGGTCCTAAGGACGAATCCCCACTTTATGCCCAAAGTGGTCTCGCCTTTTCATCTTAATCAGGAGGTATATCTACCTGTCTTTTTTCCAGCTCCTCATGCATCCAGTGCAGAGAGGAACCTTCATACTTTAGATTGTAAAAGAGCTCTTGCCTTTTACCTCAACAGGACTCAGCCACATCGAAAGTCTTCCCAACTTTTCGTGGCTTTTGATCCTTCTCATTTGGGACTTCCAGTCTCCAAACGTACACTTTCCAATTGGATTGCTCAGTGTATTTCCTTTGCTTACCAGAGTAAGAATATTTCTCTGGAAGGCCATGTCACAGCTCACAATGTGAGGGCCATGGCCACTTCTATGGCTCATCTTCACTCTGTCTCCATAGATCAGATCTGTCGAGCCGCCACATGGGCCTCGGTTCATACCTTCACAGCCCATTACTGCTTGGACAAGGACTCCCGCCGGGATGCCTTGTTTGGTCAGGCTGTCCTCAACACCTGTTCCATACTTAAACAACTCCTGCCCACCTTCCCAGGATGGATGCCTGAGATCCATACGAAGATGGCGAACCCTTGGAACGGGATCTCCCAGGCATCTTAGCTAGGGAGTCCCCATATGTGAGGACTTATTCCTGCTTGTTCCTGGAGATAGCACAATTACTTACCTGTAACAGGTGATCTCTGGGAACAGCAGGAATTAGTCCTCACAACCCACCCACCTCCCCTAGGAGTTGTATCTTCTATCTATCTTCCTTTCCTCTCTCTATTGTCTCAGCTATAAACTCGAACTGAGGAGAGCTGGTCAGGAAGGCGGGAAGGCAGTGCGCATGTGCAGTGGGAGACCCCAAAAGCTTCCTTCCTGGGAAGCTGGGGAGCTTTCCCGCGCAGGCTCCGTCGGTTCCGACGTACCCATATGTGAGGACTAATTCCTGCTGTTCCCAGAGATCACCTGTTACAGGTAAGTAACTGTGCTTTCTATTCAAGGAGAAATTCAAGATGATTTCTCTAGGTGCTCTGCTTCCATACCTTCAGAGTCAGGATTGGCTTTGTTCTCTAGATCTCAAGGATGCGTACACCCATGTCCTCATCCATCCAACACACAGAAGGTTCCTTCGGTTCCTTTTTCAAGGAAAGCACTACCAATACAGGGTGCTTCCTTTTGGTCTGGCCTCTGCACCAAGGGTGTTCACGAAATGCATGGCAGTGGTAGCTGCATTTCTGCGCACTCTAGGAATATTCGTATTCCCATATCTGGACGACTGGCTCATTCGAGCTCCATCCCAGTCAGAGGCCCAGATTTGTCTAACCTGCACAATGCGTGTCCTTCAGTATTTGGGACTGGTAATAAACATCCCAAAATCCAATCTCACCCCTACTCAGTCTCTGGAGTTTATAGGGGCCTTGCTGGATACCACAACTGCAAGGGCCTATCTTCCTCAGGCCCTTTGCCTATGCTTGGTGCAGTTAGCCTCCCAGATACAGTTAAAGTCCCATTTAACTGCTCGAGAGATGTTACAACTATTAGGCCACATGGCATCCACCGTGCATGTGGTTCCATATGCTCGCCTTCACATGAGGGCAGCTCAATGGACTTTGTCCACCCAATGGACTCAGGCATCAGGTTGCCTGTCAGACAAAATAGCAAACTCCAGTCGCCTTTTTTGGTCACTCCAGTGGTGGAAGTCCTCTCCAAATCTGTTACTGGGGTCCCCTTTTCAGCAGTCGCTACCCCAAGCAACTCTTTCAACAGATGCTTCTCCAAAAGGTGTTGGGGAGCTCATCTTCAGGATCTCTCCACCCAGGGCATCTGGTCTCCACAGGAGACTTCTCTGTATATCAATCTATTGGAACTCAGAGCAATATTCTTAGCTCTCAGAGTGTTCCATACCCTGCTCAGCTACAGGACAGTCCTCATCCATACGGACAACCAAGTAGCCATGTTCTATGTAAACAAGCAGGGCGGGACTGGCTCTCTGTTGCTTTGCAACGAAGCTTTGCGACTGTGGGCCTTCGCCAGAGAGCATCACATCCATCTTCTGGCAGTATATCTTCCAGGCGTTCAAAACTCTTGGGTGGACAGACTCAGTCGAGTTCTGCTTCCACACGAGTGGTCCCTCCACATGGACCAGGTAGCCAGGATTTTTCGAATTTGGGGAACCCCGGACATAGACCTCTTTGCAAGTCCGTGGAATGCCAAACTTCCCCGGTTCTGTTCCAGAATTCCGTGTCAGGGAGTTCAGGCCAAGGATGCCTTCCTCCTTCACTGGGGTCAAGACTTCCTGTATGCCTTTCTACCAATTCCCCTAATTCCCAAAACACTATTCAAGCTTCAGAAAGATCGAGGGACCATGATCCTCATAGCACCACATTGGCCACGCCAAGTGTGGTACCCTCTACTTCTGCATCTCTCTCAAGCTCCTTCCCTGGACTTGGGCTCTGCACCAGACCTTCTATCCCGGGAAGAAGGAACGTTGTGGCACCCAAACCCCCAGTCTCTCCATCTCAGGGCTTGGTTGCTGAGGGCCTAGACCTTCAAGATTTTCATCTCTCTCAGCAAGTCAGAGATGTTATTCATGCCTCTAGAAAGCCTTCTACTAGACGTTCCTATGCTTTCAAATGGAAAATATTTACCATTTGGTGTTCAGGGAAGGGTCTAAACCCTCTTGCAATACCTCTGAATTCTCTACTAGAGTATCTCCTGCATCTATCCCATGCAGGTCTGAAAACGAATTCAGTAAGAGTCCATTTGAGTGCTATTGCAGCGTCCCTCAATCCTCTCAATGGACAACCTATTTCCTCTCATCCTCTTATAGCAAGATTCATGAGAGGCCTTCTTTTAACTAAACCTCCCATTAGACCATCTCCAGTGGCATGGGACTTAAACCTGGTTCTTGGCCACCCTTTGAACCTTTAGCCACCACCTCCTTGAAATTTCTTTCTTGGAAGGTTATTTTTCTCATTGCAGTCACCTCAGCACACTGCATCAGTGAGTTGCAAGCTTTGGTGGCTAATCCACCTTATACAAGGTTCCATCATGATAAGGTAGTCCTCAGGACCAATCCACACTTTATGCCTAAAGTGGTCTCGCCTTTTCATCTGAACCAAGAGGTATATTTACCTGTCTTTTTTCCAGGACCTCATGCATCAAGTGCAGAGAGGAATCTTCATACCTTGGATTGTAAGAGAGCTCTTGCTTTTTACTTACAAAGAACACAGCAACATAGAAAGTCTTCTCAACTCTTTGTTACTTTTGATCCTTCTCATTTAGGACTTCCAGTCTCTAAGAGAACATTGTCCAACTGGATTGCTCAGTGTATTTCTTTCACCTACCAGAGTAGAAACCTTTCTCTGGAGGGCCATGTCACAGCTCACAATGTGAGAGCCATGGCAGCCTCAATGGCTCATCTAAACTCTGTGTCCATCTACCAAATCTGTCGAGCGGCCACCTTCACAGCCCATTACTGTTTGGACAAGGACTCCTGCCGGGATGCCTTGTTTGGTCAGGCTGTTCTCAAACACCTGTTCCATTCCTAATCAACTCCTACCCACCTACCCTGGTTGTATGCCAGAGATCCATGGGGGGAGGTAGAGTCCTTTTCAAGGACACACAACCTGGGGTCTTCCCCTGGCATCTGCAGCTAGGGAGTCCCCATATGTGAAGACTCATTCCTGCTTGTTCCTGGAGATAGCACAGTTACTTACCTGTAACAGGTGATCTCTGGGAACAGCAGGAATAAGTCTTCACAACCCACCCACCTCCCCTAGGAGTTGTATCTCTCTATCTATCTTTCCTTTCCCCTCTCTCTTTGTCTCAGCTTTAAAACTCAAACTGGAGAGAGGCGGTTGGGAAAGGCGGGAAGGCAGCGCGCAGGCGCTGTGGGATGCTCCCAAAAGCTTTCTTACTGGATGCTGGGGAGCGTTCCCGCGCAGGCTCCGTCGGTACCGACGATACCCATATGTGAAGACTTATTCCTGCTGTTCCCAGAGATCACCTGTTACAGGTAAGTAACTGTGCTTTCTCCCTTCGCGGCTCTGAAAAGTCGGCGCTTAGGGAAATAGGAGGGGTTTGCCGGGGCGGCCGCGGGGCACTTCATTCTGCTGCAGCGGCAGCGGCTCCTCTGATTGTTGGCTTTTTTTTTGAAGGCCGAGTGAGCCGGTCTTTTTGGGGGCAAGTTTTGCTGTCCTCCTCAAAGAAATTTGCCACCTGAGGCCACCGCCTCACTCATTCTCATAGAGCCGCCCCTGTCCATAAATCTCTGCACTGCTAAGTTTGCTTACTCGCTTAGCAGATTAGGTGTGAACATTTACTGCTGCATAGCTCACTTTGTGAAATGACTTTGCTAAAGTGGAATTCATATGGAAATTTGTGCAAAACATGAATAATTTGGTGTTTTTACATGTTGTCCTATTTTCCTTGCAAAAAGCACCTTTTTATAATTCCTTCAGTCTTTTTAGTACTTTAACCTCATTGTTAGGAACCTAGCTGTTTTGAATATCAGGCTCCTGGCTGCTAGCTTGTAAATCATGAGAAACTGAACTGTACTTCCAATTTTAATTGCAAGATGCCCATTCAACAGTGACCAGTACGGGTGTCAACCATCATTCCTCAAGCCTGCCAAGAAGATTTCTTTTTCCTAACAAATATGCATGAAATGTATTTGCATAGAGTTCAGGCAGTACATGGAAAGATACCTCGAGCAAATTTACTAGGGATAGTCTGAAAAGCTGAGTCACTTGCTGTCCTTGAGGATTACAATTTGACACCCTGAAATTGCAGATTATAAAAAAACTCAACAAAGAAAACAATTTTATAATAGTTTTACATATAGCGAGTGCATTATATAAAATGTTCCATCATGTGCATGTTTTGTTTAAAGAGAGATCAATATCATGTATAGTTTTATACATGTAGCAATTAGGATTTCCTGGAGGCAGGATTGGAGCTTGGGATTTATGTACTTTGCATAACATAAAGAATACATGCACTTTGTACAACCTGATACATGTGTTTAAAGCCTGTCCAGAGCAGGTGCAACATTTACACATGTCTGGTTGCATGAAAACGTGTCAGTTTTAGAAAGAAAAGTATATGTTTACTTTCCCTTTCTAATATCACCTCTTTTTTAGGAAAATCCAGGCAAATACACTCATGTGTTTGGTACTAAAATTACATCCATTCTATGCAAAAAAAAATGGTAGTGCTGAAATTCATTGGCCAAGGTAAATAAGCCTATTCTTTCTAAGTATGATCTTTTCTATGGAAAAGTGTGATAGTTAAAGTTTCATGGAGGACATTTGATAATGACTATGGACTATCGTATAGTTGTATGTTCAGTGATGTATGAAAAATAGGTTGTTCTAGTAATAGATGGATTTCATATCAGAAGAATGGAGGAGGCTTTTGAAGCCTCTTCCAATTTCACGTCATTGTTGAGATTTAATTGATAAAATTAAAGAAGTGAAGCCAATGTTAGGAAGCAGAGCATAGAGCATTTTCTTTTACAGTTTTATCATAGATTTTCATTTGCATAAAAAGACATCACAGTGATTTAATGAGTTAAAGCAGCCTTATGTGTTATACAACTTAATGAGTTTCCTTTAAAAGTGGTAAAATAAACTTCAAAGACAGTGACCTTTATTTGGTTCATCCCTACCTTGTTTGGGAAATGTATTTATTGAAACTGTAACTACTAAATGAAGTTTTATGATATTGTAAATCTTTAATTTCATGTTTGTAATTGTCACGTTGATACATATACTTCTAAAAACGTAAAGCCCAATTTATGAAGCTATTGTTTCCCCATAGCCATAGAATTAAAAAAAAAAAAGAAAAAAAGAATGTCTTTATAACTTATTGCTTTTTAAGATCTCCTGCCCACCTCAGCTCAGCCATTGCATTGACAGTTCTGCGGCCAGGGACAACAGATCACTGCTCTTTCTGGAAACCAACTAAAATGAATATACGGAGCGTAATCATATGCCAGGGCACATACGCTCAAAGTCTCAAAAGATGCCTATTTAAAGCTCATTTTATGACGATGATATAGATGCTTAGCTTTTATAACATAAATTCTTAGAACCAGCCTCTATTAGTGCAAAAATAAGCATATGTAAATTGGGGGCAGGTATAAATTTGTGCATGTATGCATATATTTTATAACATATGCACATACATTGCAATTCTGCCAATGCTCTGTCGAAACTGTTCCCATAAGAACAATTATGTACCGTTCACATAAAACTAGGTGTGTTTTTTCCATACATCTATTTTTGACACGTGGTCAATCATAGTAACATAGTAAATGACGGCAGATAAAGACCAGTATGGTCCATCTAGTCTGCCCAGTAAGATGGCAAGAGAAGGTGCACCTGCCGCTCTGTGCAGGTCACCGCTCCGTGTAGGACACCTCTGTTTGCTGAGAAATTAGATAGTTAAGTTTATTTTGATTTTATCCTGTTGCTGTAAAGGGATCCACTGTATCTGTCCGATGTCATTTTGAATTGAGTTACTGTATTTGCCCCCACCACTTCCATCGGGAGGGCATTCCAAGCATCCACCACCCTTTCAGTGAAAAAGTATTTCCTGACATTGCCTTTCAATTTACCTCCTTGCAGCTTCATGTTATGCCCTCTAGTTTTACAGCTTCCCTGTCTTTGGAAGACGTACGTTTGTTCATTAATTCTCTTTAAGTATTTAAAGGTCTGAATCATATCTCCCCTATCCCTTCTCTCCTCCAGAGTGTACATATTTAGGTCTTCAAGTCTCTTCTCATAAGGCTTCTGACGCAGGCTCCAAATCATTTTGGTCACCTTCCTCTGAACCGTTTGCAATCTTTTTACATCCTTTGTGAGTTGTGGTCTCCAAAACTGAACATAGTATTCCAAGTGAGGCCTCACGAGTGACTTATACAGTGGCATTAGTACCTCTTCCTTTCTGCTGGTAATTCCTCTTTGTATGTAACCCAACATCCTCCTGGCTTTTGTCAATTTTGTAAAATCTCTTTGCACATGCAAAACAGACTTTACATCTGGAAATCTTTATAAAATGGATGTTTGTTTGTCCACTTGAAACTAGGGCAATATTCTATAAAAGGCTCAGTGAGCATTAAGGAAGGAAGTTACTAAGCTGCAGTGAAATGTCACACTTGACCAAAGCTTAAGTTATCATAAGAGTCACAAACCTGAAGTAATTCTGTATTACAGGTTAGTAATTCCCACAAAGTGTCATTTTCGAAAGAGTGTCCAAGTGCAGTCTGGGACATCCAGGGCAAAATGTGCAGGAAAACACTGGGGACATCTATGTTTTGGCTGGCAACCATATCAATGTCCCTGCTACAAAAACTTGGGTCAGGGATATTTATCTCCTACTTGTTTGCATATTTGGATGTCCATCAGTATGACAAAATGAAAACAAGAGCCCTCCTCCCCCTTTTGGAGGACAAGGACATCCAGGTTCTTGGGAATGCTCCAGACACACCTCCATTCCTACTTGGGCATCCTCACACTGGGGACATTTTGAGAACACTTTCTGGTGACATCTCCATACTTTTGACATCTGTATGCCCATTTTCAGATGTTCAAAGCATGAACAGAGCTTCTAAAATGACCCCCCACAGTAAATCAATAATGCAATTTGCAATCAACCTCACAGGCTGCACTATTCTTCACTCCAGGGAGCATTGGGCTGCTTCATATACAGCCTGATGCTCTAAAGGTCCCAAAAATAAAATGCAATGCAGATCTCCCCCCCACACACACACCCTTGAGAAAACCTCCCACTTCTATCAAAGGCATCCTTCCAAACCCCCAGCAAGACCACTTACCTCCAAAAGGCAACCCCTGAATCCCCACTTTCCTGAAGATTGCTTTTGGGACCTATTAGTGGTTTCCCTGGTATCTAGTGGGTGGGGCAGGAGCAATTCTAGTCATTTCTACCTCCTCAGTTGGGTTCAAAATGGCACCTTTTGGCCCCTGGCAGTAGTCTCATGGTACTATGGAATCTGGCTGCCCACTAATGGCAGACAGATCTTATTTGGCAGCTTGACCCCAAGTGATTATAATGTGAGACTACGTTAGCGGTCAACTGGCACTCTTTTGAATCTGTCACATGAAGAGACTGGACTGATTGGAGATTGCTCCTTCCCACTAGATACCAGAAAAGCCCCCCCCCCAGTAGGTCCTGAGGAATTCATGGGAGTAGGATGTTTAGGGGACTTTGTTGGGTAGGGTTAGAGGGCTGTATTCATTGAGGAGCCTTTCTGAGTGGAATGTGGCACTTTAGCTCTGGCATCTTTAATTAGGACCCCAAAGCACTGGGCTGTGTGTTAATGAACTCTGTTGTGGACCAGGAACTGGTTACAAGACAGAAAACAGAGAGTAGGGCTAAATGACCAGTTTTCTCTGTGGAGAAAGCTGAATAGTGGAGTACCCCAAGGATCTGTGGATTCTCCTTGCATACCCTCTGGATTTAAATATAGGGTTTGTAGCATAAAAGTAGTATCAACCTTTTGGAAACTGACAGGTACTTCTGACCTGGATTGGCTACTGTTCGAAACAAGATACTAGGCTTGATGGAGCTTTGGTCTGATTCAGTATAGCATTTCTTATGTTCTTATTTTCCACTTAATTGCAGGTTAAATGGCAAAATCATGTGTTATTAGTAACTAGTGGCTAAGTTTTTTAATATATGAGGAAGAAGTTTATAAAAGATTGTTAATGTGTAAAGACCGTTTTACTCATGGAAGTAGCTTTTAATAAAATTGTCTGGTGATATATTCAGAAAGCACATTTCGAAATATGAATTCATGTTGGGGGATCAGCAGCTAAGATAAGTATTTAGACTGGTTATATATGTGTGGAATTTAAGCAGTAAGAAAACTACAGAATTTTAAATGATGGATTGCTTGAGAAGAGAAAGACATTTTTGTTTGGTTTTGCAGTGTTGCTGGACTGATGAAGATTTGGTAGTGAGCGATTCAACTGCTATATTCTGCTCCCAATCTGATGGTCCTTATAATTTTTATAATTAGAAAATACGTTATAGTTGTATATGGAAAAGTGTATAAATATAATTGCCAGTAGCCATGAAGAAGTAAACCTTTCTCGGAAAGTCAAAGGGAGGTGGATTTAAGACTCAGAGGTGAGCAAACCTCAACTACCAAACCTTAGGTCTAAAAGAAAAGTTAGATAGGGGCTATGTGTCATTTTAAAAAGATGTAAATGCCGATAGGTATAGATACCTGGAGTGGAGGAGTGGCCTAGTGGTTGGGGCAAGGTACTTCAGGCCGGAAGGTCAGGGGTTCAAATCCCACTAGAGGACAGCAACCTTGGGCCAGAAGGACTGGGGTTTCAAGTCCCACAGGTGCTCCTTGTGGTTTTGGGCAAGCCACTTAACCCTCCATAGCCCATGTTCCCTGTAAAATAGTTATCTCCAAGTTATAATGCCCTATTCAATGTAATTTCAGTTTGTTTGATGTAAACTGCACTGATGCAGAATAGCGCGGTATATAAGAGAATGTAAATAAATAAAATAAATAAATACCAATGGTTATGTATAATGCCAATATAAAATATGGAATATGTGTTAGGCAGGTGCATTCATTTGAAACATCAAAAAACATGTCAATGTTATATTAGTTTTGAAATGAAGTTATAAGAAAGTGGCCAATGGCACAGAATAGTTTGCATTATTGAGAAACAGTGCGTACTACTGAAAAACCATTATTGAATAAAAGTGCATGCTATGTAGAAATAGTGCTCACTGTTAAAACTAGTGCACACTATTGATAATATTTTCAATCCAGAAATGAGACAGGACATGGAACAAGACTAAACTTTTCGGACTGCAGAACCCCAATACATGTATATTTAGGAGGCCTAAAAATCCACCCAGACCATTTTCTTTTTATGCATTTAACCCTAGTTTGGATATTTACACCTAAGTAGTACCTTATTTAAAATCACCACATGCATGTGTATGCCATTTCACAAATGTAAATCTGCTATATATATATGAATGACACCTTTACTAGAAATTACCTCCTGAATCAGGTCACTAGATGTTGCTGCTGTTGATGAGTAGGACTCCTTTGTTTCAGCGACTGAAAGCACTGCTTTTGCTGTCTTTACAGACCCAGACAGTCTAGGGTGCAGAAACCTGGCCAGGAATCAAGATCAGACCTTCTGCAAGAGTGCCAGTTTTAACCATTTTATCCCTCGATTGTGTACATCAGAACACCTATTAGTCCTTATGAATAACCTCATAAAAAGGCAACATTTTGAATGGAATAAGGAGAAACAGAATAGTTAAAATCAGCAAAGGTGTACAACAAGGCAGCATACTTTTATTCATGCCTGGAAAGCAGGTTAAAGCAAGCCCCAAACTGGAAGAGCCCTGGCCCAGATGGAGTAACCAACTTATGACTCAAACAGTTAACATCACTCCACCCAGACCTGATGAATTGCAAAAATCAATTGTTTAAGCAGCCAGACTTAACACCACAATGGCTTACTACAGGAAGAACATTTCTCCTTCTAAAAGGGGACCCAAGAAACATTCCCAACAATTGTAGACCAATAACTTGTCTACCTACAATCTATAAGCTGTTCACTGCAATATATGCAGAAAGAATGTATGATCATATGAAGTCCAATAACATCATGGCAATAGAACAAAAGAGCAACAAGAGAGGGTCATATGGTACCAAAGACCAGTTAATGTTGAATAAGGCCATCATGGCCAGCACTAAGAAAAGCAGAAATCTTGGTATAGCATGGATTGATTATAAGAAAGCTTTTGACAGCGTCCCACACTCTTAGATAATAAATTGCCTTGAAATGTTAAAATAAATCCTGGTTTGACTAAGTACATTACGTTCACCATGACAATGTGGCAAACCATGGTCTTTTTGAAATATTAAGTTGGTCAATATTTCATTCCTAACATCAGGATTCAGCGAGGAATGTTTCAGTGGGATTCCCTGTCGCTTCTTCTGTTTTGTGTGGCACTTAATCCAATGAGTACTCTCATCAACTTTTTGGGATATGGATTTAGCCTGAACCCTAAAGAAGGTAACGACCTAGAAACAACATTTCATTTATTATTTGTAGATGATCTGAAGCTCTCTAGTTCTAGTGACCAACAATTAGCAGAGTAACTACCTGTGGTGGAAAGCTTTTCTGATGACATCAGGTTGACTTTTGGCCTTGACAGATGTGCTAAGGCGACTTTTCTTTTAAAAGGAAATTTGAACAAAGCAGAAAACATCTCCCTGGCAGAAGGCTGTGACATTAAGGACCTTGAACAGGAAGGCGTATATAAATATCTTGGAGTAGAGGAAAGAATGTCATTTAAGCAGAAATTACTGAGTAAAAAGATCAGTAAAAAATATTACAGGAGATTAAAATCATTATTGAAAAGTGCTTTAGCATCACTGAATAAGATACAAGCCATCAATCAGCTGGCAATTCCTGTCATTTCATACAGCTTTGGGATTATGGACTAGCCTCTTAAAGATCTTGAAAAACTGATATGTGAATACAAAAACTCCTCCATGCTCATGAAGTGATTTACAGGAATCAGTGTATGCCAAGACTGTACATCCCTAGAGCTGAAGGAGGGCTAAGACTCATAGAGACCAATTACACATACAGAGCTATCATAGGCCTCCGGGCCTACTTAACTGCATCCTTGGATCCAAATACGCAAAAACTGCTGAAATATGAGAGTAAATGTCCAGCATCTATTTACATCATCAAACTTGGACAAGTGTTCTGAGGACTAGAAGGAATGAGTGAAAATCCATAAGCATGCACAGGGAAGGAAGTAGCAGTATTTGCAAAAAGAAGAGAAAACTTTCAAGGAATTAGATCAACAAACTATGAAAAAAGTGGCAAATGCACAAATACAGTGTGAAATACAGTGTGTTATTCCAGGAACCCTTTGTTGATCAAAAAATGGACACATGAATGGTCAAGGAGGGGTGAAATGAAATCAAAGATTGAGAGGTTGATAGTTGAAGCCCAGGACAGTGGCTTACGGACAAGATGGCTTACAGCGAGCATTGAAAAAACTGACCACACAGACATATGTTGATTCTGTATGAAAGACCTGGAAATGGTGAATTGCCTCATAGCTGGCTGTGAAGTTCTGATGGCAGAAAATTTCTATACAGAAGTAATGCACCTCATCCATTAGAAACTGTAAGCAGTACAATATCACTGTGCCCGAAAAGCAATGGGATCATGACCCTAAGTGAATTACAGAGAATGAGGAGGTTATAATCACCTGGGATGCTCCCATTCTGACAGATAAAAAGCTGGATGCAAGGAAGCTGGACTTAACGGTTAAGGAGAAAAACACCAAAATGGCATTGAGAGGTGTCAATTCCAAGTGACTACTCTGTGAATCACATGGAGAGGCAGAAGATCCTGAAATACTAGGAAATTCAGTCAGAGACCAAGAAAATGTGCCAATATATCCATCATCATCTTGGATGCCACAGGCTTGATAAAGAAGAATTTGCAAGCACATCTTGACAAACTATCCATACATGTTACATCTTATGAAATTCAGCAGGATGCTTTCTTTGGCAAGATTCAAGTACTACGCCAAGCCTTAGCAGTAAATTTGAGAGACAGATTATACGCCACATGTGCTGGTTTAGAAATGAGGTTCACGACTGTCATGGTATGCACAAAACGAACCCATTTGGAGAAACTGCCCTGAGATAACCTGATAAAAAAGCAACATTTTGAATGGAACAAGGTGTACAACAAAGGCTGCATGCTTTCCCTCATATCTGTTCAATTTATATGCAGAACAGCTCATCTAAGAAGCAGGACTGTATTTAGACACCTGAGGTGTGAAGACTGGTGAAAGACTCATCAACAACCTTTGATGTTACTGCCTGAAAATGAAAATGATCTGACACATCTGATTATGATGATTAAGGGACATAGTCTTAAAATGGGCCAGCACCTTAACATGAAGAAGACAAAGATCCTGACTTCTGGCAGTATCAATAAGTTCATAACTGTTGGAGAAGAAACAGAAATAGTAGACATTTAACCAGCTTGGATCAATAATAAATAACAAGCAATCAAGAAATCCAATGATATTTGCTCTTGGCAGAATGCCTATGAAGAACTTGGACAAGATTTTCAAGTGGAGAGATGTATCTCTCTATACAAAGAATTGACTTGTTTGACCATGGTATTTTCAATGGATTCAAAAGTTAGATAGTGGAGAAGAGATACAGGAAGGAAATAAATGCTTTCGAATTATGGTGCTGGCAAAGAATACGGTGTATACCATGGACTGACTCAAGAACATAACAATTGGTGCTAGAGGAGATCATACCTAAAGTTTTCTTTAGAAGCTCAAATGACAAGACTTTGACTTTCATATTTTAGACCCATCATGCTTCTCTATAACATTGGCAAAATTTGTCCCTTTCTTTCTACACATACTACTCTAAGATCCTCATCCACTCACTAGTCACTTCCCGTCTTGATTATTGTAACCTGCTCCTCACTGGTCTCCCTCTGAATTATCATTCTCCTCTTCAATCTGTTCAAAACTTAGCTGCATGGCTTATCTTCTGCCAGTGCCGCTATGTTCATATAACTCCTCTTCTCAAGTCACTTAGCTGGCTTCCTATCTATTTCCGCATCCAGTTCAAACTTCTCCTACTTATCTACAAGTGCATTCATTCTGTGGTTCCTCACTACCTTTCCTCTCTTATCTCACTCTACACTCCTCCTCTGGAACTCCACTCCTCTGAAAGATCCCATTTATCTATCCTCTTCTCTGCCACTGCCAAACTTCCTCCATTCCATCTTCCTGCTCCATATGCCTGGAACAAACTATCCGAGCTGGTGTGTTGGGCTCCTTTTCTGGCTCTATTCAAATCCAAGCTAAAAACCCACCTCTTTGAGGCTACTTTTGGATTCTGATGCCCCTCACTCTCTCTCATTCACTACTAATTTGTATCTTTTTTTTTTTTTGCAAATTTTATTTATAAAAGGACACATACAGCAAAACAAAAGAAAATACAACAACAAATGAGATCAAACCTCTCATTTGAAACCAGGAAAAATAATAAACCTCATAATAATAGACCACATCCAGGAAGAGCTCTATTATATTGCAAAACAAAGCACGAATCTGATCAAAGCCTGGCAAAAAATCCCCCATACCAACAAGAGGTAAATCAATAATGGACTAACAGGAAATAAAGTTATATCTAAACGAGAGCTATAACTAAACTTTCTCTTTCTCTTTCAAAAATTCCAATAGTTGAGCAATCTCTCCAAACACATACCTTTTATTCTGATAGTTAATATGACATTTACATGGAAATTTCAGGTAAAAGGAAGCTCCCATGGCCAAAGCGCGTGGTCGGACCTCTAAAAAGGCCTTCCGATGCCGCTGAGTAGCCCAGGAAACATCGGGGAAAATCTGAACACATTGACCACAGAATTTCTCAAGTTTCTTCCTGAAATAAGCCCAAAAGATCCTTTGTCTATCTAAATCTAAGCTAACGTAACTAATAGAGTAGTTCTCGTGGATATCTCATCCTGAGAAGACTCTAAGAATTCAGAGATATTCAATGAAGGCAAAGCCTTGGGGTCATCCTGAGAACCTTTCCCCTGAGAAGCGGTTGCTAAAGTTAAATCTCTAGTAGGAAGGTAATAAATATTTAACAAATCAATTGATTCCACATCAGATAACAACAAATCTTTCAGATATTTATGAAAGAGAATAACAGGTGTAAGATAATGAGTTTTAGGAAAATTTAAAAGACGGAGATTCCTCGCACGCAGGGAGTTCTCTAATAACACATGTACACTACCAAAAAACTGCCTCAAGTTTTGCAACTGATTCCTATAGATTTTGGGGTGCTGAATCCAGGAAAAATAGCCAAAATGTTCCATCACGTCACGTTTTCTTGCAAAATTAGATTTCTTACCCATATAAGGAATGTTCACATAATTTCTTTTTAGCCGACTGCAGTTTATTTTCTTGGCCCAAAATAGAGGTTGTAATGGTTAACTAACTAGAAACACTCCCTCATGATATTTTAGAGTGTTTTGTATTCATTTTATACATTAACAGGACAATTGGGAGGCGGGGGGCTAAATCCAGTACTCGCGCTGGCGCATGTTCTTTCCTGTTCGCCTCGCCTCGTTCGCTCGCTCAAACACGGTGGTTGCGACATGAACGTTCCTGTCAAATTTCAGTTTCTTGCAAGTTCATTATTACCTTTTGTTTGCTCAGTCGTAATCCAGCTTTATTCCGAAGTGGTTCACTACAGTTGTAGTTTGCAGTGCTGTGTATTTGTGATGGCTCACAGAGCCAGAGGTTGCGTCAACTCTCCGGACAGTTTTTGTTTTATTTGTGGGGAATATACCGTGAAAAAGCGGCAGAGGAACATTTCTGCATTTATTAAAAAAGTATATTTCGCCTATTTCGGTTTGAAGTTAGGCGATCAAGACAAACCGTGGGCTCCTCACAAAGTGTGCAAGACATGTGAGGAAGATCTACGCTTATGGATGAAAGGTAAAAAACAAGCATTTCGTTTTGGAATACCTATGATGTGGCGTGAACAAAGAGACCACAGCAGTGACTGCTATTTTTGCTCTTGCATTGTGAAGGGATACAACTTAAAAAATAAGAACGTAATAAGTTACCCCAACCTTCCCTCAGCAATTAGGCCTATGCCTCATAGCAACGAAGTACCTGTGCCTGAACCACCAAAATCTTTGGATCATATTTGTGTGGACGGTTCTGATCATGATGAGACTCATCAGATGGCTTTTCCCGATGAGTCCAGTACTTCCGAGTTTGAAACTGAACCAGATCCGAAACCTGAACTTTTCTCTCAAGCTGAATTGAATGATTTAGTCCGGGATTTAGGACTCCCAAAAGATGCTGCCCAACTGCTAGGTTCTCGGCTTAAACAGAAAAATCTATTGTCACCAGGAACAACTTTTTATTGGCACCGCAACCGCGAGACACAATTTTTGAAGTATTTCAGCAAAGAGGAAGATTTGGTATTTTGCAACGATATATACGGAGTGATGGAAAAGTTTAAACTCAAGTATGATCCTGCTGAATGGCGGCTGTTCATTGATTCGTCAAAAGACAGCATAAAGGTGTTCTTCTTCATAATGGCAACACATTCGCTTCAGTTCCTATTGCTCACTCTGTTATTCTCCAAGAAAAATACGAGAATTTGGCCCTGATTCTTCAGAAGATTCGTTATGATGAGCATAAGTGGATGATTTGTGGAGACTTTAAAATTCTATCCATGCTATTAGGGCAGCAATCCGGTTTCACCAAATATCCCTGCTTCCTTTGCTTGTGGGATAGCCGGGCCCGCGACCTACACTGGGGGAAAAAAGACTGGCCAATTCGGGAGTATTTGAGACCCGGTGAGAAAAATGTTCTTCATGAGAGCTTGGTACCTCGTGATAAAATTCTATTACCACCTCTCCACATTAAGTTGGGTCTCATTAAGCAATTCATCAAGTCCCTTCCAAAAGATGGTGAGTGCTTTCGGTACCTTTGCTCAAAGTTCCCCTGACTTTCTGAAGCAAAGCTAAAGGAAGGAGTGTTTGTTGGCCCTGATATAAGGAAACTCATTTCAGATGGAGCATTCGCTGAAACGATGTCTGAGAAGGAAAAAGAAGCCTGGGATTCCTTCAAGGATGTTGTTCTCAAATTCTTGGGGAACAGGCGGGATGAGAACTATAAGGATATTGTTGCCAGGATGCTCAATGCCTTCAAAGAACAAGGCTGTAACATGAGCCTGAAAGTCCATTTCTTGCACTCCCATGTGAACTACTTTCCCGAAAACTTGGGGGCGTACAGTGAAGAACAATGTGAAAGGTTTCACCAGGACATCAAGGACGCAGAGAGAAGGTACCAAGGAAGATGGAACACCACTATGATGGCTGATTTCTGCTGGTTGCTGCTGCGGGAAACCCCAGATGAAAAATACGCCAAGCAGCGCACCAAGAGAAGCATTCGGGGGAAAGAAGAAACGGGCCCACCAGGAGATTGATTGACCCAAGAATGACTTTAAAATCTAAACTGTGTTGACAAATATCGTGTTTTTACTAAACTTTGAAATAAAAATTTGCTAGTTATTACCACAGTGTCGGATCTCATTTATTAGAATTTTATTTTCACACCATCGGGTGTTTGTCTTCATGTATTGCAATGGTACGGTTTGCGTTTTCTATTCTTACATACATACCTGTACAACATTTTTTGCACATTTCTTTGCTTTGCTTTGTGTCTAACCTCGCTCTTATATGCTCAGTGTTTGTGCACATGTATGTGGCTGTTTTAAGTGCAGACAATTTTGCTACCATCACAGTGTGTTTTGTTGACATTACTCTATTCTTATGTGCTGCCTTGTTACAATTTTCTTTATTCTTATTTGAATAACTACTAAACAATTAGTATAAAGAATTCATCCAAGAAACTTTTATCTCGATCGCACTCAATCTGAAACGTTCACCTCAAACTGCTAACCCAATGTAGCAAAAAATCTGTACGTGATGGAGCAAATTGGTTACCAGATTTGGATTCAGCGCACCAAAAAACGTAAAAATCAATCGAAACATTAGAGGCAGTTTAAAAAAAATTTTTTTTAGTGTACCTGTGTAATTCATCTTTGACGATGCAATAAAGTAACATCTTGAACCAAAGCATCATGTAATTCAACAAACTTTTCCACAGACAACAATCTAGAGTCTTGACTAATTTGTATCTTACCATGCTCTATCCAGTGGTTCATAATCCAGTCCTCTGGTACCCCCAGGCCAGTCAAAATCTGACCGAAACTTGAACATCCCTGGCATTTTCCCAGATGTTTTGCCCTGGATGCCCCAGATTGTATCTGGACATCCTTTATAAAATACCACTTCACAAATCGGAAAAGAAACCAAAACCCTTTTCCTTTAGCACATCCCTAACTGACATAAAAGAAAATGAAATGAAATACGACAAACACATTTTTCAGTTGCTCTGCTCTTGACTTCAATACTGAAGACATTTTGCAGGAGTTTACTTGTTCTTTACCTCTCGTCTTTTCCTTTAGATTCTTTAATTCCTTTACAATATGCAAAGGTGACAATTTCTTTCCATTAAAATAAGAAATTGTATAAGAAAGCCTGACTATTCATGCAACAGAGAATAGGAAACAGGCAGACAAAATGATGAAGCAGATGTCAAGAAACAATTAGATATGATCTTTAAGATGGTTCTAATTAATAACTTCAATAACTTTTTAAATAATATTACTTCAAGGGGTTATGATAAAGGACGACTATGTAAATTTCTACCAGTAAGATAGCAAGGCCTTGCTGTACAATCCTTTATATAGTTGACATGGAAGCAAATTCTCTTCTGGACTTCCAGCTCCTGTATGGTCCCACAGAATCAGGGTGTACAGCTAGGCATCTAGGTCGGTAATAATAAAAATGTACACAGCTTTAGAAACAAAATTGGGGGGGGGGGGCAGACAGACAGACAACAGACAGACGAGTTGACAGAGTGGGGAGGAGGGCCTAGGTTACAGTTTTCTAATATTAAGCTAAAAGAAACGCAAGGGAAGGGAGGAAGATGTTTCGACAAAAAAACAAATATTAGCTATGAATTGCCACTGTACTTGAAACAGCTGACAGGACAAGCTCAAGGTGGATTGAGGGTAGATGGGAATCAGGGAGGAGCAGCGATGGGGAAGGCCAATAGAAAGAAGTGGGTTTTAAGTTGCGACTTAAAGTAAGAGAAAGAAAGTTGAGAATGCAGGGCCAGAGGAAAAGAATTCCAGTGAATGGGGGCTTCCACCTAAAAAGAGGGGAGGAATAGGCAGTAGAAGAAAGGCAGAGGCAGGGGACCACCAGAAAGTGCTGAGAGGCTGATCAAAGAGCACACTGAGGGACGTATGGAATGAACAAGTGTGATAGCAAATGAAGGGTTGTCAGAATGAAATGTCTGATACGTGTGAATGAGGAGCTTGAACCTGATGTGATAGACTAATGTAAGCCAATGTTAGAGGACGAAGAGTGGAGTGACGTAATCAAATTTGCGGTTGCCGTGGTAAGGTCTGATGATGGTGCTCAGAATGAATTGTAAGCGAATGATCTGATCAATGGTAAGGCCGGTGAATAGAATATTAGTATAGTCAAGACAAGGAGAGAAGGAGCAGGAGAGCGGATGACAGGTCAAGCAGTTTTTGAATAGAGTGGTTTTGATGTAGGGTGATAAAGTAGCGTTGAACTGTGGAAGAAATGTGGTGTGAAAAGGAGAGCTGCGTGCCAAAGTTAACCCCAAGAATCTTAATAGTGTCATGGTAGGGGAAGTGAGGGCTCCATGGATGGAGAGGGGTGGTGGAAGTGACGGGAAGAGGGCATTAGAGTAAAACATAGAGGTGGTTTTGCTGGTATTGAGCTTCAGACTGTGATTGGCAAGGCAGTCTGCAATGATTTCTAGTTCTTGAGAGATCTGAGGAAGCATCATAGTGGAGCAGGCAGTGAAACAGAAGAGAAGTTGGATGTCATCTGTGTAGATAAAGAAGGTGATGTTGAGAGGCTGAATTAGGAATGCCGTGGGGGCAAGGAACACATTGAAAAAAATAGGGCCCAAGACATCACAGTGAAGGTTCTGGGGGGGCTGAGAGCGCCATGAGACACGGAAGATACACTCATGAAGGTAGGAGTGAAGCCTGGCCAGAGTCAAACTAGAAACTGAGAGTTGGGAAAGGAGAAGAGAGTGCTTAACTAGATCAAACGATGCGGAGAAACAAGAAGAGCATCATGCTGAGATGCAAGAGCTGTATGAAGAAAATCAGAAATAGCTAGGAGGGAGTGCTTGGTAGACAGATGAGGGTAAAAGCCAGTTTGGGCTGAATGAAGGGCGCTGGAGTGAAGAAGAAAATCCTGAAGCTGCTGGGCTACCAACCACTCAGTAAATTTAGAAAGAAAGGGTAGGAGGGAGACTGTCCTGTAATTGAGGGGATTGAGGGGATCAGTGGAACCAAGTTTAAGAATTGCAAGAACAGTGGCTTTCTTCCAGGGTCATACCGAGTGTGAATCGCACCCTGTGCGACTTGCTCATCGGGCGTGCGCCCAACCCCCTCCCCCCGCACCTCCATCTAGCCACTTTCTTGACGGCAGTGGGAGAGAAGAGGCACGCCCGATGTGCAAGTTGCCGCAAAAAGGCTTAAGGGGTGCATTTCAGCTGTCTGCTGTTGCCCGCTGCCACTGAGAGAAGAAAAAGTGGCGGCAGCAGGCAACGGCAGACATCTGAAATGCGCCTCTTAAGCCTTTGCGTCTTATGCGACCGCACCACTTACACAAGGCTAGGAATGGTCCTGCTTCCTTCCAACAGGAGGGGAAAGTGCCAGTAGAAAAGGAGGTCCTAAAGATGAAGAGAAACTGGGAAATAAAAGAAGTACTGACCAGTTTAAATAATTGAGACAGTATGGGATCAGATGGGGCAGTAGTGGAACAAGAGGCAGAAATGATACGGAAGAGCTCATCAGATGTGGGAGTTTGGAACTCAGAGGCTAGAGTGCGGTGGGAATATTATAGGCATACCACAAAACTATATTTCTTTTCCTTTTATCTCTTTATAATTTACTGCAAGATCTTTCTCTGGAATCTATTCTATCATGGATCTATTCAGCATTGCCATAATAGCTTTAATAATGTTTTGGTTATGTGAATAGATAATAGTTTCCTACTGAACCATTGCCAGAGTAAAGGTCAAACCCACATGAAGGATATTTGTGGCCCATGGAGAACTAATGGTGGTCCCTTCTTAATGCTCATTTAATAGTAGAACATATCACTTAAAAAGAACTTTCATTAAAACCGGCACCCAAAAAAAGTCTTAGTGAGGCAGCAAAAAGAGAAAAAATTAATATGCATAAACAATATTGTAGGTAATTTTATAAGGCACCAAATATACACCTAACTGGGGGCTGTTTTCATCATTAACTCAACCATTGGCCATACATGCATGTTACTGACTTCTTCAAAGGATAACTAGTGTTAAAGTACACACATTGCTTGATGGTGGATACTTTGTCAGTGGATATGTGCATGGGCAGAGTTTGGATGGACCATGGAAAAGCGCACAAGTACACACACAAATTATAAAAAAGACCATAATTTATGCTCATTCTTGCAGACATACATTCACGGGTATTTACATCAGCTCTAAGGCTGCTGTAAACCCTGTGTCTTAAAGCATGATTTATGCCACTTAGGTAATGCTGTACCTAGGTGCCCCCTTATAAGAGGGTGCCTAGATTTAGATGCTAACAACTCTCATAAATGTCAGCATTTTAGTCATTTATTTGTGCTAAGTAACCATATATGTGCATCAATAATCTCTTATAAAATAACTAGCAGGAAATTGCACATGCTGTTTGTATGTGGGCGTGCACATAGGTGAAGCATGGGTGGTGCAAGCAAGTATGTGTGTTGATTATAAATTACTATAATTTACATGCACTTGTAAAAGTAGTCATGGTAATTTACACCATTAGCTCTAGAGCTGATGTAAGTCATCAGACCTTAACTTTGGGGTCCTTTTACTAAAGAGCGCTATGATGTTGCACCTAATATGCCAATAGCCCCAACCCATGGCATGTTAGGTGCAATACCAGCATATTAACAGTTGGGGGGTATGGAAAGCATATTCCTGACAGCTATCGTGGAGTCATGTGCCAGAATGCAGCACGCAAATACCACAGCTTACTTCATCTATTAAAGTGGCATTGGGTGAACTCACACTAATTGTAAGGGTCAAAGTTAGCATGCAGTGTTGAGCCTGTGCAGTGCTTACCATGCTCACTCTGCGTCCCTAACCTGCCCCCTTACCACATCAATGCGCAATTCACGATTATTGTGGGAACTGGCCCATGCTGTCATGACCCCATGCTAGCTGTCAACACATGTCCCAGTGCATTCTCACAGCTAGCCTCCTTTAATAAAAGACCCCTTTAAGCTACATTCTCTTCTAGTTACACCAGTATTTTATAAAGTCAAGTAGGCATGAAATTGTCACCTTAAAATATTGTCTATCGTTTATTATTCTTGATATACCGCCACTTTGTGGGAACATACAGAGTGGTTCACAGACTTAATTTTAAAAATAAAGATCCAGAAATAACACAACTCAAACAGGAAAGATAGAAAAGTCAACAGGATTGAGAGGAAGGAATGGAGAGGTTAAAATAGCATTTCACCAACATTGCATCAAATATGTGTTAAGTAGACAGGATTTTATAAAATTATACTTCACATGTCCTTTTTGCTTACATAGGGGGTTGCTTTAGAAAAAAAAATCCGAAACCCTTAAAATGTGCTGTAGACGGACTTGAACTTAAATGGAATGTTGTGCTGTTTTTGTGGTTGGCAATATGTTAAATTTCATAGCACACTAATTTTACTGCTAAATTAATGAAAATACATTAAGAATAATGTAATACTGGCAGGTTCTTTGATCAGTTTCATGATTTGTAATGCCAATTCTGTTCTGTTGTCTTAACAAAATATTTCAGATGCACCATCTCTGGCTTTGAGTTTAGAATCTGGGCTTCATTTAGCACTGAATTTTATAATGTGATTTAGATGGCAACTTTGTAAGGGAAGCAAAGCTCTCATCGCTTGGCAAGAGGTTTTTATCTGTCAATTTTGAACCGAAGAAAGTACTTGAATACTTTCTGGAGTGAACCTTAATATGCTAGAAATGTTAATTTTGTATCAGAACCATCTATAGAAACAAAGTTAAACATAATTAACTGGTACTGTCTAATGAGATGGCACTACATGACAGGAAATATTTTCATCAAGTGAACTATGATTCCGCTGATGAGTATCATGGCCATCATAGACTATATGAGCAATGCCTCAGCTTCTATGTGATCTTATTAGAAGTTAAAGCTGAAAATGATAGATTTAGAAATACAAAGTTTATCCATTTGATTTTTTTATTGTACTGTGTATATTTCTACGTTGCTGCACATTATGGGGATCTTTTGCTAAAGGGCGCTAAGTTGTTGCATGTAACACACCAATAACGCAGAAACTACGGCACATGTGTGACACCACTGCATTAACTGTTGAGAGTATGGAAGGCATGTCCTGGCACTTAATTTAGAGCCATGTCCCCTGGTGCACGTTGCATTAACATGGGTGCATCTAACACCACCTTTTGAGGTGGTGTTAGGTGAACCTGTGCTAGTGCAGTCAACGTGTGGTATGAACACAGCGCTAACTGCTCTGAGCTCACCATGCCCAATCTCCGCCCCTAACCTGCCCACTGCAACCCTAATATGGCTTGCACAGTTAGCACAGGAATCCTCCTGTGCTAATTGTCATGGCCCTCCACTAGCTAGCAACATGCATTCCAGCACACCCTCAGCATACACCAGAACATGTGCTGCCAACTAGCACCCATTTAGTAAAAGACCCCCTATGTTTATATTGAAAATAAGGAGTCCTGAAAGGTAGCCTTGTTTTTATCCAATAAACTGTTACTCAGCTTGAGTTTTCAAGAATCAAAATCCATACACTGACTTGCAGCAATCTTCACATCCTTGTATGTCTAAAACTTAAAGTTCAAAAGGCACTACTGTAGGAGTGTGCTTCACTGATCCACACAACATACTTTGCACTTTCAACGTGAAAGAAGAATGAGCTGCTGGAGGACCTTTTTGGGCTCCTGTTACTCAATGGGCTCCTCTTCATTGAATTCAAAGGCCTGCAGTTACAGTATTTTCTGATAACTGAAGGCAGACATAAACGTGTACTGATCATCCTTATATTGTTAAGGTCTATGAGAAAATGTCACACTCCCTTTCACCTTATGTGCCAGTTCTGGTTTATTGTTATATGGGAGGAGTGGCCTAGTGGTTAGGACAAGGTACTTCAGGCCGGAGGGCCGGGTGTTCAAGTCCCACCTGGGGACAGCAATCTCAGGCTGGAGGGACTGGGATTTCTAGTCCTACAGGCACTCCTTGTGGTCTTGGGCAAGCCACTTAACCCTCCATTGCCCATGTTCCCTGTAAGTATTAGCGTATGTGTATCATATCCCCTCGTGTTAAATGTATCTCCCAATTGACCACTTTGACCCGGTGAAAAGCGGGATATAAATACAGCTAAAGAAATAAATATGGGATATGGTGAGAACAATGTGAGAATCGCTCACTGTAAGACTGAGATCATTCATCTTCTAAATTTTTAAAAAGGCAATTCTGTTATGAGAGGCAGGTTTATAACAATAACTGGAGTAAAATTATTATTTTATCAGTTTCAACTTAGATGTTTCACTACCAAATAAAGAAAAAGCTTTTTGGTCAGTATTCAGCGACACTTATCCAGATAACAGCACCTGCCTAAGAGCCACTGACCAAGATATCCAGAGTCCCTGTAGAGATAGTGCTGCTGAATAGCTTCGGCACTATCCAGATAATGCTATGGTGATCTGTGGGCAGAGCGGGAATGGAACAGCACCGCTTAGTACAGCAAAAAAGTTCTTCTGTGTTATCCAGATAGCTATGTGGCTAGCAGCATGGAATTTTGTTACTATACAGATACTGCTGGCACGGACTTTCCTATCCAGCTATTCTGCAGTTCCCACTATCTGGATACTGGCACTGAATATCCAGATTTTTTTTAGCCTCCAAGATTGACATTTAAAATCAATGCTATAGTGGCTCAGTATTGAACTGCTTGTTCCTATATTAATCCTTGGGATTGAAAAAACAGCTATTTGAAAACATGGGGATTAAAAAGCTGATTTCATGTTTATATAATTCTCTTGCTGGGGTGTCAGACTCACAATTATCTAAAGTGATCGAGCAGAAGTGTTGGGATCACAGTTCTTGTCACTTAGGGGAATATTTACTAAAGGTTAACACACGTTACTGAAATTGACACATGTCAAGTGTCACTGTGCCCATAGAAACAAAAGGGCTCTGGGCACTTAGCACATGTTAATAAAATGAATGCATGTTAAACTCTTTAGTAACCATGCTCCTTCTTGATTCATTAGTTTGAAATACATATTTAAGGGCTACATTTCTTTATATTGGGGTGAGAACGTGTGGGTTGGGAGGCTCCTCTAATCATATGTGATGGTGCTGCCCCCCTGATAAAAACATTTTGGAGTACAATAATGCCAGGTGTGGGACTTTTGTGCTGGGTTTGGACTCACAAACCTACCAAAAAGAAACAAATCTCTAGGTGACAGCTTACTATTGGCAGCGAGATGTATATTAGCAAAATACTGGAGGAGTTCTAGTCCATCAACTTGGTCTGAGATGTAATTATTATGGAGAAGCTGAACTGGGATTTTAAAAGGAAAGCTATCAAACTATCAACCTGCAATCACCTGACATGACATCGATGACAAGCTGCCTTGAGGACATAGACACCTGGCTCACCGTTAACAACTTGATGGTCAACTTTGATAAAACAGAGGCTATGTTCATTACCAGAGACTCCACATTCAAGCTGCCCCAAACAATCATCAATCTAAATAAAACTATAGCAATCAAGGACGAAGTGAGGTACCTGGGCATCACCCTGGACAAATCTCTGAACCTACAATCTCACATTACTAAAACTGCAGCAAAAGCCTACCACCGATTGAGGATCATCAGAAAACTCAAACCAATCCTTGACCAAGACCACTTCCGCACAGTTTGCCAAGCAGTCATCACCCCACTTCTAGACTATGGAAACTCACTATACCAAGACCTCCCACAGCAGTCTATTCATCCACTCCAAATTGTGCAGAATACTGCAGCACGCATCATCACGGGCACTGCAAGATCTGAACACATCACCCCCGTCCTACGACAGCTGCACTGGCTCCCAATAATTGCAAGGGCAAAATTCAAATCAATCCTGAACATTTTCAAAATCTTCCACCACCGCTCTGCAGATGCGCTCCAGGATGTAGTAACCAAGGATGTCAGTAACAGGCCTAGAAGAACCAACAATGACAGCAGGATCACCTTACCCACAGGTTATCACAAGACTAAGCAAGTAACATCTAAGAGAGCTCCCTCGCTACTGGCGCCTGCATTATGGAACTCCCTCCCCATGGACTTAAGGACCCTAAATAATACCAAGGACTTCCGCAAAGCTCTCAAGACCCATCTCGTCACCGAAGCCTATGAGCAACCACCTTAAGTTGCCTAGCACTAGATACCCTCACCACTTAGCCCCAACCGCCCATCCATATTTAGACCTATAAGTAGATAGCTTTTTACGTTTGTGAATCGTATCTCCTCCTGTTGAATGTATGCCTCCCAATGTTTTGTTGACCACTTTGATTGAAGTATACAAAATTGTCTAAATAAATAAATCAAATGTTGAGAATATTTGGAACTCTTTATTTAATTTATTAGATAGAAATGTGGAAATAATTGAATCTGAATGTATGATCTCAGTGTAGCTTGCTTTTTCTTCTTTTGTTTTGCCTCTCCCTATCCTAAGTTCCGTTATCCTCTTCTTTTTCTTTGCCTATACCAAAGCTTATGTAATATAACAGGCATGTCCAACAGGTAGATCGTGATCTACCTGTAGATCGCGGAGGGGTCAGAGGTAGATCGCCAGCCCCACTTGGCTCCATCTCTCCAGCAGCTGACCCCGTCACTAGGAGAGAGCTTGTGCCGGCAGGTCGTCTACTGAGGGCTTGCCACCGCTGCTGATCCTTTGCCTGTCTTTTTTCCCTGACTGTGGGAATCTTGCCTGTGGGTGTATTGGGGGCGCTTGTTGTTTTTGTGCCAATAGTTTGTGGGTACCCCAGGGGGCCGCCACCTGTGCCCTGCGACGAGACGCCACAGGCCCGGCATCATACCTGGTCTCCTGCCTCTCAGAATCACCCATTCCTGCCCCCGCCCCAACACCCCTTAGAAGTGTGTTATATACCGGGTGATATCCATTCGCCCGGGCTTTACCTGAATACACTTACCATATTAGTTGTGTTGTGTGCTGGTCGTTGGTCGCTTTATAGTTCGCTGTCATTAAACATTTTTGGGCAGACAGAACAAAGTGTCAAGAATTTGGTGATTTTGGCGGGCTTTTCCAATTTTGTTCTAAATTGTCACTTTTCACTCAACCAATTTCTAACCCAAGCAGTAACTTTAGGGTCCATCCCTAGGGTGCTCAGTTTGATTATAAGTCGCCTGTGAGGAACGGTGTCAAAGACTTTACTGAAATCTAAATACACCACATCTAGGGCTCTCCCTCGGTACAACTCCATGGTCACCCAGTCCAAGAAATCAATCGGATTGTCTGACAAGACCTGCCTCTGGTGAATCCATGCTGCCTCAGATCCTGTAATCCACTGGACTCCAGAAACCTCACTATTTTCTCTTTCAGCAGCGCTTCCAATAATTTACTCACCACCGAAGTTAAACTAACCGGCCTGTAATTTTCAATCACATCCTTACTTCCGCTTTTATGTAAAGGGGCCACATGTGTCTCTCTCCAGTCCTTTGGCACCACTCCTGGTGGGACTGCTTGTTCTATTGGTGATTGGAGGAGCTTGGCTTGTGAGTTTTTGGCTTGACTGTTATCTATATCCTCATAGGTGTCTTTTTTTTTTTTTTTAATTCTTTATTTTCGTTTTATAACAACAAAGGAAAGGAAGACATACAGCTAAAAGACAGATACATACATAGAATGTGATACATACACCAAAGTAAACCCCTGCCACCCCCCTCCCCCTGCTTCTTCTCTAGAAACTAATCATTCCCGAAAACGGGCGTGTACTGACATTATTGTGGTACAAAACCTAACGGTGATCGGAAACATGATGAGTATACATTAAACAGACATATCGGAGCAATGAGCAGATTGTACATAATCATTGAGCATCTGCCATTTAAACAAGCGAGAGTGAGTTTGGATATGGGGAATAGCTCTCCGAGGTATCTGCTCATATTTACTATATAAGCAGACGAGGTTCCACCATTCATTGGCAGTAATTCGAGAGCTATCCTTCCAATTCCTCGTGATTAAACATATGGCTATACCCAGCATGAAATCAAGGAGAAAGCGACCCTTCTTAGGAAGAGAAGGGACCTCCGCCACTGAGCGGAGTCCCACAATCTTCCAAGAAAGAGGCTCGTGGAGGTGTAAGATGGATTGAATACGACCCCAGACCCGCCCCCAGTAAACCTGTAGTTGAGAACATTCATAAATAACATGAGCGAGGGTTCCCACAGCAGTATGGCAAGACCAACACTGGTCCCTAGCAGTTGTGTTCCATTTGGCTATTTTTTCTGGAGTATAAAAACATCTATGTGCAAAAAAGAAGAGAGTTTGGGTAACAGAGGCAGATCGGGAAACCCGCACTACTTTGCTCCAGAAAACGCTCCATTGCACAGGGGTTAAAGTGGTTTGCAGTTCGCGTTCCCAGGCTTGTTGAGCTCTACAAGTAGCAGTATCGGTACCCTGACATAATAGTTTATAAAAGTTAGAGGCTACCCCATGTGTACTACTAATAGAGTGAATTAGTTCTAATAGCCCGTCCTCAGTAGGGGCAGAGGGCGGCAGGATTTGAGCACTTTTGAGGCAGTGTTGAAGCTGCATCCATTGAAAGTAATGTTTCGCTGGTAACGCAAATTCCTTTTGTAAATCAGAAAAGGTCTTCCAACGAGCTGCGGAGAAGAGCTGTTGGGGTGTCCAGATCCCCCTAGAGTACCAGGGTTTCCATGCGATCGTTTTATTTAGGACCTGAATTCTGGGGTTATTCCACAGCGGGAGTCCGTCCTGAGGACATACGTTTGGTCCCAGTGACAGAATGAGAGTGTTAAAGGCCGCAAGAGTATCGACAATCATTGGGGGATGGCGGGTGTCTACTTGATGGGACATACCGGGGAGATGGATCAACGGAATTGGGCTACTAAGCTCCTCTTCTATGTCAAGCCAAACTGGTCTGTTGTCTGTTGAGGCAGCTAGCCATCGGGCACCTTGTTTAAGTAGGAAGGCTTGATGATATCTAAGAAAATCAGGAAAAGCGGGTACCCCCCAGTTCCTTCGCAGACTGTAGTTTTTGTTTAGCTACCCTTGGTGGTTTGCCCTGCCAGAGATAACGGACGAGAAGGCCCTCAATGTCTTTGTAGGTGTGTAGCGGGAGTAAGCAGGGCAGCATTTCTAAATATAGTTCACTTTGGGGACTATCATCATTTTCACGGTTTCTAGGCGGCCCCACCATGTAAGGGATAAGGGAGACCAACGATTTGTGAGCTCACGGACTTTGGAGACTACCTCCTTGGCATTAAAACTAAGAGTGGCTTCTAAAGGAGAACAGTAGTGGACCCCAAGATATTTCACCATGCGGGATTGCCAAAGGAAAGGAAAAGCCCGCATGTCAGCCTCATGTACCCAGCGGTTCAGTGGGAATGCTACGGATTTGGTCCAGTTTATTTTATAGCCCGATAATTGCGAGTATCCATCAATCAGGTCCAAGACAGCTGGGACCGAATCAAGGGATACGAAGAGCATAAGGTCATCTGCATACGCAGAGAGTTTAATCTCTCTGTGACTGAAGGGGACACCTCGAATACGTGCGGACTGTCTAATAAGGAGGGCGAGGGGTTCAAGAGCTAGATCAAAGAGCATTGGTGATAGGGGGCAACCTTGACGCGTGCCTCTCTGGAGATGAAAAGGCCGAGACTTAATGGCATTTACACAAATACTGGCAACGGGTTGGGAGTACATGACTTGGAGGTATCGGAGGAAGCCCTCCCCAAAGCCATACCATCGGAGAACTGCAAATAAGAAGGGCCATTCTAGGCGATCAAAGGCTTTTTCAGCATCTAGGGAAAGACCCACCCATGGGTGGTCTAAATTGGCAGCACTGGATAGCACATGGCACAAGGTCCGAGCATTGTCAGCGGTGGAGCGGCCGGGTATAAAACCGCATTGGTCGGGATGGACTAAGGTGGCCATCCTGTCAGATAGCCGGGTGGCCAAGATCGTTGCGAAGATCTTATAATCGGCATTAAGTAGGGAGATTGGACGGTAGTTGGCGGTTAGCAGCGGGTCTCTGCCTTCTTTCTCAAAAACTACCACATTAGCTGCAGAAAAGGATCCCAAAGAGGATGTATCTACCGCAAGGGCAGTAAAATAAAGTTTTAAGTAGGGAACTAAATCTGCACTGAACGTTCTGTAGAATTCTGTCGGGAGACCATCAGGCCCGGCGGCTCGACCCGAGGCTGTTCGTTTTAGGGCAGATTGGATCTCTGAAGTAGAGAAGGGTTCATCCAGCGCATCCCTATCAGCTTCAGAAAGGGTCGGCCGCTGAATACCAGAAAACAAGCGCTCGAAGGTCTCTGATGAGAATTCACATTCAGATTGATATAGACAGGTATAGAAATCCCGAAAGAGTTCTACGATATCGGAGTCTGTAGTCAGTATGCCCCCTCCCTGTGGGGCTCGAAGGGCCGCTACGCGTTTGGCTTCTTTTTGACCTTTCAAGGCGTTGGCTAAAAGTCGACCGGCTCGGTTGCTTTCACGGTAGTATGTCCCTTGTTGAAGTGCAATACTCTGAGAAGCTGCAGTTGAGAGGATTGCATTATATTGAAAACGGAGACGCTGTAAGCGAACTAAGACGCATGGATCAGTACGTGAAGTTAGAACTCGTTCGCCTGCTTTGATTTGTTGGTCTAGTATAAGGAGCTGCTGTTTGCGTTGTTTCCGCAGGCGAATTTGATAACTAGTGATCGTTGCACGAATGGCCGCTTTAAAACCCTCCCACCAAGCCCAATTTGCAGTATCCTGGGGTAAATTAAAGTGGAAGTAATCTTGTATGGCTGCTCGAATTTCTAACTGGAACTCTGGTTGAGTTAAGAGGGCTCTATCAAAGAACCAGGCCCCCGAATTCCCTTGGGGCGCAGTGGTGTGTAATTGAAAAGAAATAGCAGCGTGATCTGAGATATGTTGGGAGTGAATCTTTGCAGTGTCCACCTGAGGAACTAACAGTTTTGATATTAGAAAGAAATCTATGCGAGACTGGGATTTATGAGGGGAAGAGAAGAAGGTAAAGTCAAGCTCATTGGGGTGTAGTAACCTCCATAGATCGACTAAAGCAAGATCTTTGATCACAGAGGTAAGCGTGGTGTGACTCTTGGGGGGACCACTTGTCCTAGGCGGCTGTTTGTCAATCAGGGGATCAAGAACTAAATTGAAATCCCCCCCAATTATCAATGAAGTGTTAGCAGAGGCCTGCGCAACCTGAGCAATGGTAGCAAAAAAGGCAGGGTCATCTACATTAGGAGCATAAAGGCATATACATGTAACTTCAAGATTACCTATCTTGAGGTGAGCCCTGGACCATCTACCTGCTGTATCTGAGCTAGTCGCAATAATAGTAGCATGCAGAGATTTCCTAACCAGTATGGCAACCCCACATTTCTTAGAAACAGCTGGGGAATAGGCGGCCACCATGTAAGGTTTAATATTGAGTTTAAGAGTTTCCTTCGAATTTAAATGCGTTTCTTGGAGGAAAATCAGGTCCGCAGCTTCATGACTTAGATAGCTCAGGATTTTCTTCCGTTTTATCGGATTATTGATGCCTTTTACGTTCAATGATAAAATCTTACATGGTGCCATCAATCGGTAATAGACATTTTAGGTAAGGGCGCTTGAAAACACACAACATAAGCAGAATCTGTACAAACAATGACATAATCACCGAGTATGCTGGCTAATACACCCCATATTGAAAAGCATGTACCAAAGTAACTTAGAGAAGAAGCAAAACCCCCAATGAATATGGCGACCATATGTCTGCGGGAGGAGGCCCTAGAGAGGAAGATAGAGACATGAAAAAAAAGAAAAGAAACACCAGAGTCCATAATTAACACTGTCTCTGATATTCATCGAGGCTACTCTAGGTAGATGGAGTCGGGTCACAAATATCATCAAAATAAGGCAACAAACCGCCCTCGACAGACTCTTTGCTGAACCGTGGCAAATCCAAGATGGCAGGTACAGCGGATATGAGAACACTGGCAGGAATATTCTGGAAGTCAGCGCATCAAATCGGCTTCTTTAGCATCCAAAAACTCCGCTAGTAGATCAGGATCTTCAAATGTTCTTGTCTGATTGTGAAGCGTGACTCGGAGCTTGGCCGGGTACATCAGGCCATAGCGTGCTTGTAGTTGTTGAAGCCTCGGCCGGAATTCCAAAAAGCGCTTTCGGCGATCAACCGTAGGTTTAGCCAAGTCAGGATAGAAGGAGATCTTGTGGCTCTCAAACTCCATATGGCCCTTTGCCCGAGAGGCGCTGAGAATTTGCTCCACATGTTGATATCTCAAAAGTCGAAAGATGATAGGCCGCGGGGTCTTCCTGTTGAGCGTTATGTTTGTGGGTACACGATGAGCGCGATCGATCTCCAATTCTTTGGTAAAGGTGATTTGGAGCAGGGAAGGGAGGATTTTATATAAAAACTCCTTCATGTCTCCCGATTCCGCTCCCTCCGGTATGCCCACTAGTCGTAGGTTGTTGCGGCGCGCTCTGCTATTGCCATCTTCCACTTCTTTCTGCAAGGCCCTCACCTGACGTTCAACTTTGTCGAGTTTGGACAGCCAGACCACATGGGAGTCTAATAAGCTCTCCATTTTGTCCTGACGCGAGGAGAGCCCCTCTAGCCTGCCTTGCAATACACCAAGATCTTCCCGCAGCGCTCGGAGTGCTTCCCCGTTTGACTGCACGAGGTCCTTAACCCCTCTGATCTCTGCGAGGATTTCCTGCTGCATTTCGGGGCCCTCGCGCAGAGCCTGCCCCTTCTGCGGGGACGGGGGTTCAGTTTTGGAGCGTTTGCCGTGAGAAGCCGCTGGAGATCCAAATTCCAGGCGCGTAGGTTTGGTCCCCGCCATCTCACCAATGTGCCCCGGTAAGATCAGAGCAGAAATTCAAGTATGTCCGGTGTTAATTCAGGATTCTGAGTAGGCCTCTCGGGAGCCTCAGCGTTATGCGACCATCCCGCTGGACATCAGGCTCCGCTCCCCTCATAGGTGTCTTTTGAGATACCATCTGTTTGTCTGTAGTGTATCCTGTGCCTTTCTCAAACATATCCTCCTTCCCCTTTCCATGATTGTGATAGATTCCCTCTCCCTCGTCTCCTCCTCCCCAAGCTGTGCCAATCCCAAACCCCCCAGTGACACAATCCCTGGCCCTTGGTGCATCTGTCTCCCTTTTACCCAGTTCCATGCTGCCAGTCTCTGTCTGCCCAGGATTCTCTACAGCCTCTGTGTCTCTTGTGTGATTCTCTGCTGCTTTGTGTGTGTGCCCCAATGTTCCCTGCAGCCTCAGTGCCTCTGTGTAGTCCCTTACTATGTGTGTGTGTGTGTGGAGATGCATATGCAATGCTGTGGGTGTTGGTGATGGGAATCATTGTATGGAGATAGTCACTGGGTAAGATGCATAAGATGAACACATTGTTTTTGCTGGCCATGCTGCATGAGACTTACAGGCAACACAAGAGAGCTATTAGGAGGTACCCATATCAGAGAGTTTACAGACCAATGACCCAATTCATGAACCTCACAATAAGCAGGTTCTGTTTTAGCAAGGCAATCATCTACCATCTCTGCCAGAAGCTAGAGTCGCTCCTCAACTCCACCACACAGAGGGGTCTGCCTATGCCTATCCACTTCAGGATCACCACAGCCCTTACCTTGCTAGCCACTAGCAATTTACAGTCTGTATTGGCTTCCACTGTGGGTCTCAGTCAGTCAGCTATATCACCATGTATCTTACAGTTCCTGAGGGTCTTTCTAACCCACATGGTACTGAATGTAGCCTTCCTACAAACTATGCAGCAGAGGCAGCATACCATGATCCAATTCCATAAGGTGGCCCACTTTCCATAAGTACTTGGCAGTCAGAAATTGCACACATGTGGCCCATAAGCATCCACAAGATAGGGAGGACACCTACCACCACAGGAAGGCATTCCATTCACTTACCATGCAGGTGGTCTGATGTCTTTCCAGGTTCTTGTGACAACTCCTACACTCTCTCTCACAGCATCTATGAGAGGTTTGAAAGAGGAGATGTCACTGATGGATGGCTGCTAGGTATGCTCCACACCGACTCTTCCCATCACTTAAACATGTGCATGCATGGAAATTGCACTTTACCGGGGGAGCTGTAGAACCCAAGCCAAAAATCTCAGGGCTGCCATGCCCACTGAGCACCTGACACACCCTGGAGCACTCACTAATATGTGCTCACCCTCCCTTTACCTATGCAGGTGATAGAGGTTATCCACTGAGATGGTGGCTCCTAACTCCCGCATTGTGGCACTGCGCACAGAGGCAGAAGAATGGTACAATAGTGCCCATAGGAACATGCTTGCCATCATTGAGAAGATATTTTGCCAAATCAAGAGCTTATTCTAGTGCCTTATTACTACTACTAATACTAATACTAATAGTGTCTTCACCAATCTGTGGGTGCCAGAGTAGGTCAGATCTTCATGACCTACTGTATGCTCCACAATCTTGCATTGAGGTGCTGACAGCCCCTCTCTGAACAACAGGACTCAGCAGATCCATACCATGAGACAGATGCAGAAGGGACAAGGCAAGATGATACTGGTCAACCATACCAAGTAGGTGTTTCTGCAAGATATAACCTCATGCTCAGGCTCTTCATATGACTATTTATTTATGTAGCTGCACTTATATATCACTATATAGGTATTTATTAGCTGACACAAAAATATGTAGATTGTGTGACCTATCTTCTACCATCTCTATACCCCAGCACTATCCTTGTGCAACCCATTCCACTCACCAATCCAGTGGCAGCACCACCAACCCTCTAAGCTTTCCCAAACATCCATCACCCCTGTCCACCCCCCAAGAGATATCCCTATGCCCTTACCTACCCCCACAACAGATCTTTATCACCCCCAAAAAATGCTGACTGGAATACAGAGTTATTTCTTCCTACTTTTGCTCCTCTGACCCTCAACACTTTCCCCCTGCTTCTACCTCCCAACCCTGACTGTTGGCATGAGAGCGTTCTGGATGATGTTTCATATGACTCTGAGGAATACATCATTCAGCATATCTGACTCTTGGAAGGCCTCATGGAAAGGGTCAAGTGAAGTGGTTCCCTCCTTCTATGGAGCATGGGTCCAAAAAAGTTGGAAGAGGGAGGCAGTGGCCATATAGATGGTAGCATTAATCTGATAAAGATGGTGGTGCTGATTTAAACGTGTAAATCAGCTTTTTATATTTTGAAATAGTGCTTAACCCTTCTAAAATCAATTTCAATAGTATCACACAATCGCTCTGATCCCACAGACCAGCAAGATTCTACTCAAGATCATTCAGCAGAGACTACAACGATATCTGGAACAAGAACTGCCCGAAATGCAAGCAGGGTTCATGAAAGGGCGAGGAACGAGAATCATTGCAGAGGTTAGATGGATTCTTGAAAAGACAAAAGAATACCAAAAGGATATCTATATGTGTTTTATTGACCATAACAAGAATTTTAACTGTATAAACCATGAGAAACTTCTGGGCCACATTAAGAAGCATGGATATACCAGAACATCTAATAGTTATCTTGCATGACCTTTACATTGATCAAGAAGCAACAGTTCAAATGGAACAAGAAGAAACAGCAAAGGTATACAGCAAGGCTGTATCTTTGCAGGGCTATATGAAGACAACCAAGGTGTGAAGATTGGTGGAAGACTCATCAACAACCTTCACTATGCTGATGATACCACAATACTGGCTGAAAGTGAAGATGATCTGAAACATTTGCTTCTCAAAATCAAGGAAGATAGTCTTAAAAAGGGCCTGCACCTTAACATAAAGAAGACAAAGATTTTGACAACTGGCAAAATCAATACATTCATTATTGATGGAGAAGAAATTGAGGCAACTTTAATCTGCTTGGATCAATCAATAAAGAAAGCTCAAGCAGTCAATAAATCTGATGATGCATTGCTCTTGGCAGAATCGCTATGAAAGACCTAGGCAAAGATTCTCAAGGGCAGTGATGTCTCTGCATACAAAGATTTGACTTGTCCAAGCCATAGTATTTTCAATAACGTCATATGAATGCGAAAGTTGGACAGTGAAAGATAAGACAGGAAGAAAATTGATGCCTTTGAATTCTTTATTAAACTTGATATGCTGCAAGTTTACGGTTGCGGCAGGTCTTGTACAATTGCAAAATAAAATATCAGAAGGTGAAACGGAAAGGAATACCATAATCAACAGGAAAGAACTGCAGTCATATAAAAGGGAATAGAAACAAGGTAGAGAGGGGTTCAGGGAGGGAATAAGGGAACTAAGTATTGAGTTGTGTAGTTTCCTATATCTGTTGGAATAGGTGGGCTTCAAGTCTACATTTGAATCTGACAAAGGATAATTCTAGATGGAGGTTGGTAGGGAAGGTGTTCCAGAGTGCAGGGCCATGGAAAAAGAAGGCAGAGTTGTGAGTAGATTCCAGTCGAGCATTAATGGTAGAAGGATTGTGAAGGCAATTAACGTGGATAGAGCAGAGAACACCTTGCGAGGAGTGAAGTTGAAGAACATCTAAGAGATAGATGGGAGTGCCAGTAGGCAGGGCCTTGTTGAACTAGTGTAAGGACCTTGTACTCTACATGGTATTTGAGGGGGAGCCAGTATAGGTGCATAAGAAGAGAAGTGACGTGATTTATACGAGAGACATGCATGAGAATTTGAGCAGCGGTGTACTGTATTAGCTGAAGGCACTGCAACTGATAGTGAGGAAGACCCCCAAGAACCAAATTACAGTAGTCAATATTAGACATAACGAGAGAGGAGAAGAGTGAGCAGAGAGGAGGGGGACAATAGAGGTATGGCACGGATCTGTCGGAGAGAGTAGAATGAACAGTGAATGAGAGAGGAGAGATGATTCTGGAAAGACAGAGAGGGATCAAGGGTGCCTCCTAGGTAGTGGAGAGATTGCACTAGAGGGACAGGATAATTCAGAAGCAAGGGGGCTAGTGATGGGCAAGGAGTCCCGCAGATAAACCAAAATGCAGCAGTCTTGGCTGGACTAAGATGAAGAAAGTTGTCAGACATCCAGGATGCAATCAGTTTGAGACAAGAGTTGAGGGGTGAAAGATTGGGAATGGAGGAATTGGTGTGATGAAGAAGAATGATATCATTGACATAATGATATGCTGATATACTGTGCTGTTGGAATAGGAGTGTGAGACAAACAAGGAAAATGTTAAGAGAAGTGGTGCTAGTACAGAACCTTGGGGGACACCACATGGAAGAGGAACAAAAGGGGATGAGGCGTGTTAAGAGAGTACTGAGGAAAAGACATGGAGGAGACAAAAGTGTGAAACTAGCATAGCATGGTCTTGCAAACACCAAAGTTGTGAAGACAAGAAAAAAGAGTAGCGTGATCCTCAAGATCAAAAGCTGATGAAAGGTCCAAGGAAACAGCCAGAGATGATGTCATGGTCATGTTAGATGTGCAGTTCCTTAAGAAAAGAAAGCAGGATAGTCTCTGAGTGGTGCCCAGGGCAGAATCTGGATTGTTGTGGGTGAAAGGTGTGTGTGGCATCAAGATGTTTGTTTATTGGACACTTAATATACCATAACGTGTGTATTACAAATTTCTAAAAACCTCAGTAATAGAAATAGAAAGGAACTTCCATTCATTGAAAGGAAAGCATAGGTCAGAAAGAAAGTGACCAGTGAGATATAGTTTCTTCAAAGGGAGGACATACATGGCAGGGAGGGAAGGATATTCCTAGAACTGTGCTGAGACTCAGCTTCTACATGGAAGACAATGGTATGTCAAAGGTGGTTTTGAAGAGGAACATCTTGAGGACTTTTTTAAAGCCCTTGAAGCAGGGTTCCAGATGAATAGGGGCTGGGAGCTGTTCCAAAAGGTGGGAGCTTCTAAAGAAAAAGCTGATTTTCATGTGATCTCATAACTGACCATTGTAGGGGATGGATACTGGAGACGTTGCCCATGAACTGCTCACAGTGCTCTGGCTGGGACATGAAGTGAAATAATAATTGATAGATATTCTGGGGAAGTGACATGCAAAGTTTTGTGCAGTAATGGGTAACCAATGATATGGGATTAGAAGAGGGGTTGAATGATCATAACGACATGCGTGGTATAAAGTATGAATTGCATAGTTTTGAATAGTTTGTAATCTTTTAAATTGATATTGTGGAAGGCCCAGATATGCTAAATTATAGTAATCTAGGTGAGACAAGAATGTGTATACCAGAACTGTAATCTGTGCTTGCTTGTCAAGGAATGGTTGAATGGCACGGAATAGTCATAAAGCCTGGAAAGAGATCTTGGAAAGCCTAGATAATTGTGGTGAAAAAGAGTTTGGAATCTAGAACCATACCTAAATATTTCAGGATATACTGTAACTGTAATGGTGTACCACCAAGCATTGGAGCTAAGGGGGGCTTGATTGTGCACCAATGAGCCAAATGGCTATGAATTTTGAAGGCTTCAATTTTAAGGAGTTTCATATAGACAAGCAGAGGCCTGAATTTAGCAATTATTGATTAACGTGAGGACTGGTAAGCTGCTGTCTGTGGTATGAAGAAGTAAACTGTCATCTTCATACACATAACTTGATACTCTTAAACTTGGAATTAAAGTGAGGAGGGGCCTCAGGAAAATATTGAACAGCAATGGAGAGAGCATAGAACCTTGAGGCACTCCACATGTAAGAATTTGCGGGGCAGAGAGCTGGAAGTCAGTGTCTACCTGGAATTCTCACCCATGAAGGAAGGAAATTAACCAGGTCAAGATGGAGGCATGTATTCCAATCTCAAAAAAGCAAGCTAGCAAGCGTTCATGATCTATAAGATTGAATGATGAGGAAAGATCTATAGAAACCACTAAAACATATTTACCCTAATCAATATCTCTGTCTCGTTCAAAACTGCTGCGAGGATCATCTCGGTACTGTGCAGTGCCCGAAAACCTGACTGCCAAGGATGCGAGACAAGGGCCTGTTCCACATGATTGGAAAGTTGATTAAATACAATCTTTTCTATAAGTTTTGCTAGGATGGGCAAACTGGAAATAGGATGGTAATTTTGAGGGTCTAGGTGATCACCCTTTTGGTCCTTAAGAATAGGATGTAAAATAGCCTTCTTCCACCTACTTGGACTATACCATTGGAAAGACTAGTATTAATCATAATCTGAATGAAGGGTATAAAACACAGAGATCACTCAGCCATCCAGGAGGCAGGAACAGGATTCAATGTTGGCAAAGATTGATGGGTCGATTGGACTAGTTTGGTAATCTCAAATGTGGCTATAGTTTTAAAGTTAGACCAGGTATGCTGTAGCATAAGAGAGTCCAATGCCTTTTGTACCTGAAGGAAAAGAAGAAGGTGAAGATAGAAAACTACATCTGAGAAGCTGGATCTTGGTACAGAAGAAATATACGAAAACATCTACAGAGGGACCGGCAAAGGGTAGCCCCGCAGGCTTTGATTTTGAGTTGAGAGGTGAGACACTGCCGCAAAAATACCTTTTGCGAATGAAGAAGCTTTATTAATAATAAGGGAAAAATAATTCCTTTTGGCCTCTCTAGTTTTGGATCGATAATGTGAGTGGTAATTACTAAACCTTAGCAAGGCAGCAGAAGACTTGGACTTAAGCCAAGATCTTTCAGTGGCACATGTTTGGCACTTCAGAAAGTTCAAACCCACATGGTATCAAGGATTACTTTTGAGTATTGAACATGTGCAGGATTGCAAGGGAGCAATACTATCCAAAGCTTGAGATAGAGATTTGTGCCAGAGCATGGTCTGGACATCTGGAGATAATGCATCAAAATTGGAAGGAAGGAGCATGTCGGCGGGTGGAAAAGATAATACCCCTGTGAGATTTCGACTGGAGAATGTATTGTCAATAGGAGCTGTAAAAGAGGCAGATTGTTCAGGGAGAGTGACCTTCAGAGTAAAGATGATCAAAACACAATCTGTCCAAGGAAGGAGGAAAGAGGACAGATATGAGGAGATAATCTTGCATCTCGATGAGCAAGAATAAGGTCCAGTGCATGTCCGACTCTGTGAGTAGGGAAGTGAATATATTGAAGGATATTATGGTCATCCAGAAAGGTATATAAGGCCTTATCACAGGATTTTACCAGAGCATCAATATGAATATTTAGGTCTCCTAAGATCAGGGGGTCTGAGTAAGCAATCATCAAATTGAGGATATATTGCTGAACCTGCTGACTGCTGGAGTGCAGGAGGACAGTAAAGAAGTAATGGGAAAAAAAAGTGAGGGGGCAAACCAATTTTTGGGAGCAAGGCTTCAAAACCTTGTGGTTGTGCCAAAGAAAGTTCAGAGATCAAAAGTGAAGCCTTGTATATTACAGCAACGCCCCCCCCTCCCTCTACAGGAAGACATGGATATCGCCGTAGCGAGATATCCCTGGGGGAGTCCATGATATAAGTATGCTTTTTCACCTTCATGGAGCCATGTCTCAGTTAGACAGAGGGTGTCTAGAGAGTGTCTGGAAGCTAAGTCTGCAATTAAATCTGTTTTGGATTTAAGAGATCTACAGTTGAGTAATGTCATACTAAGTGGTCTTACAGTTTCACCTTTTAAATCGGTGAAGGTAGGTCTAAGAGGTGGCAGATTACATGGAGTCAAACTAGACTTTTGACACAATCTAGATGAAAAATGGCCAGAACATTGGAGTTGGCGTTGTCACATGGACTGGTATCTCAGTCATAGTACCAATGTCAGAAATAAGTTTGGAAAGCACGGAGATGAAAGCAACTAATAAACAGGACAGCAGCAAAAGAGACTTACCGGAGAACAGTGCAGGCGTTGCTCCAAGAGTTGTCCCAAGGAGCATGGCCTGCTCTTTGGGCACACGCCACCATGCACAATCACTACTGCTAAAGTTACTTTAAGGAATGTGTATTCACTGTGCAGTCACCTGGTGATGTCAGGGGAAGATGGGCAGGATTAGTATATAGGAGGAGTCTCAGTGGCGATTCTAAGGGAGACCCTGGTTATGCCGGGGGAAGATGGGTAGGATTAGTGGTAAGTGGGAGAAGACCAGTTTTTCAAGGATCTTAGAGAGGAAGGGGAGGTTTGAGACAAACTGATAGTATGTGGGGACAGTGGAGCAAGTGAGGATTTCATTTGGACTGGGCGAATCGGTGCCTGTTCCCAGAGGGAGGGGACATACCAGAGGATAGACTGGAATTGATGATAGTGAGAATGGGAAGTAAGAGAGCAAGAGAACATTCAGTCAGCCAATGGGAGAGGATGGGGTCAGAATGACAGGTCATCTTATGAGAGGAAGACAGGGCTTTAAGCAATTCTGCAGAGGAGACGGTACGGTAAGCAGACCACATCTGAAAGAGAGAGGGAGAAGGGGAGGAAGGAAGAGGGAGACTTGCAGGGCATCCAGTAAATATGGAGTGAAGGGACATGATTTTGTCCTGAAAATAGTCAGTGAAGCAAATCAAATCTGGAAGGAAGATTGGGCGAGATGTTGAGAGGGATGTGGTACATGCAGAATATTTAGAATGGAGTACAACAACTACTGATGGGATGAGTGGAAGAGGAGGAAGTGTAGTAGGTTTTCTTTGCATTGTGGACCAAGGGGCGATAATGATGGTGACAGAGCTGGAAATGTGGAAGAGCCTCTGGAGGACACTGCTGGCGAAGAATACCGTGTATACCATGGACTGCCCAAAGAACAAATCAGTCAGTACTAGAGGAGATTAAAGCTAAGCTTTCTTTAGAAGCTCAGATGACAAGACTTTGATTTTCATAGTTTGGACACATCATGCCAAGAGAGATCATTAGTGAAAGACATCATGCTTGACCATATTGAAAGTTAATGCAAAAGAGGAAGACCAGCAATGAGATGCATCGATATAATAACAGCAGCTATGGATGCCACTGAAGGCCAAACACAGTTAAGAGGGAGCCATGAGTTGACACTGACTCGACGGCACTTAACAGCAACAGTGGTAGAGAAGGTAGGATCTGTCTGTAGCTGGTGTGAATTGGGCCTGTGCACATCAGTGTGGTAGATGCAGCTGAAGAGTATTAGGATGGGTGCAGATGTACTCAGGCTGCAGGAACTAAAGAACAGGGTGCTGCAGGAGCAAGAGAACCACTGGAAACAAGGAGCCATGGCATCACTGGAACAAGATGCCAAAGGCAGGAGGAGATCGTGATGTAAGGGAGAGTGTGTGCTTTCTGGGCAGGTGAAAGGAAAGAAAGAGAGTGAGAAACTTCTGTTTCTATCCTTTGTTTCCCCATAAAACTCATTCTTTCCCTTCCTGACACAATCCCACTGAGGTAGTGGCTTCTGACCCCATTGTGACACCATACATTGAGGCAGAGGAACAGTTCACAGTGCCTATAGGACAGAAAGAAAGAGAGTGTCTGAGTTAGGGAAGATAAGAGAGAACCGCAAGGAGAAAATGGATGTAAGAGAGAGAATACCATTGAAGAGAAGAAGGAAGGAAAAGAGAGAGAATGTGCTTTCTGCAAATAGCCCAGAAAATTCCTGCTTATCTGCAGTTCCACTGCGTTAACTGCTACCACGTACAGATAGAATGCACAAGCTTCCGTGTTAGCAGCTAACGCGGTTTAGCAAACTGGCCCCGTAGTGTGGGACAGCATGGTAAAAATCCAATGCTAACCACTTAGCTCACAGTGAGGTGGGGACAGATTAGAGCAGGGCCGGCGCTACCATTAGGTGAACTGTGCTGTCGCCAAGAATGATGGCCTTCAAGAGGCACTCATTGCTGCCACCTAAGGTGCCTCATCTCACTTGCGCCAGCTCTGTGTTAAGAGAAGAATATGGGCATTGATGGCACATTGCAGTTAACCCAGGTAACATTGACATATATGAACCGCTAATGTTGCCATTAGTACGGGTGCAATTATTTCCTCAGTGGGTGACAGTAAATGCACCCATGTTAAGTGTGCTTGCCATTTTAGCATAGTAAACGTGGTAACTGCAGGGGGAAAGGCAGGCATAGTCTCTGTTAGCATAGGCTACGTGATAATTTTTGAAGTGTAATGCACACTACCATAACATGTTTTAGTAAACATGCCCCAAAATTTCTAAAAATGCTAGCCTATTATCTTTATAGTGCTTTTAGGTATTTAGATGTTTTCCGTCTACGTGTATCATTTTTTAATATGTTTCCTCTTGCCATAAATAATCAATTACAAGGGGGTCGTAAGATGATTCTGCAGCAGAAAATGTGCATTTGCTAAACTCCCACAGTCTCACATTATAAAAATAACAGTTTCCATGGTCATAAAATAACTTGGGGGTATGCTTACTAAGCCGTGGTAGTGGCTTCCGTGTGATATCGAAGCCGCGACCACATTGAATTCAATGAACCACGGCCCTGATATCGCAAGTAATCCACTACCGCTGCTTAGTAAACATACCCCTTAGTTGCCAAAGAGAGCACTAAAAACTCCATGCTTGTGTTTTGGTTGTATCAGTCCTGTAAACTGAAGCAATCAGCTAAAGCATCCTTGCAGAAAAAAATGGGCTCAGAGGAAGAAATGACATTTTAATATTTCTTCCAGTTCCTCCCTTTGCACTGAAATGGTTTCAGTACGAAGGATGTCTTATATCCACTTTCTCCCTAAATATTCTTGAGCCTGGATGTGTGCCTCAAGATGACTGTTGACAGTGACATGATTATTTCCATATCAAAGGCACTGATAAAAGGTAGGTGAGCTCGCAACTCTTACTATGCTGACATGCAAGATACAGAAATGTGAGCAATCTTGAAAACATTGTTTAAATAAGATTTTAAAATGTCCCTAAAATATAATTCAAATTGTCAGTTTATCTCAAACAAGAAGATTGAATTTTTCTCTCTGCATTTACTCAAATTCACCTTAATCAGTGATAAAATTATAATACTCAAAAACAGGACCAGCCCAAAGGTTCTTGCCGCCCCAGCCAGAAACCCTGGTTGCACTGCTCCCCCCATGCCAAGCAACACCCACTGAGCTGTGCCGCTGCCTCCTGCTGCCACAGATTCTGTCTTGGGGGAGGCAGTATTTTAAAAGTGATGGCTTTGTGCCACTGCTTTGTTGCCTGTGGCAGGCCATGTGTGCTGCAGCACACATGGCCTGATGCTTCTGATCCCTCTGATGCAACTTACTTTCGGAGGGCGGTCAGAAGCAGTAGACCATATGTGCTGAAGCACATTGCTTGCCACAGGCAGCAAAACGGCAGCAAAAAGCTGCCCATTTGGGTTGACCACTCAGCCCTACTTGGCCAAGTTTCAGCAATGAAGCCTTCTTCAGGGGTCACATTTACAGAATGTGCAAGCTTTTACAAGAAAGTGCTAACAGAGCAGCATATACTGCCTTACAGGAATCAGAGTCCCTTGGGGCTTTATATTTGCCTTTGAGGACTTCCATGTGTCAAGAGAGCACTGCCCAAAACTTGGCCAAGTCAGGCTAAGTAAAGGAACTTTGTACCATAAGGCCTAGTCGTTCTGCGCTTTCTGTGTTTTTGAGTGATTTATCTGCAGATTGTTCTTCCTTGTTTGCTTTTCGTTTGGATAAAATTATAAGAAGCAGGATTTATCAAGCTCTTGCCCAACATTGAAATATATCAAGTGACAAAAACCTGATATTTTTAACAGTGCTGCTACAGCATACCCAAGTACTGTATAGTCACAACTAAGCATGCGATGCCTCAGTCTAACGTTTGATGTAGGGCACTGTTATCTCCATCTCTGGGGGGCATTCTTGCTATAGGATCATATTTTCATTTTGACTTTGGGAGCTCCATCATTTTTTACTAGGATAACCTGGGCATCGATTGGCATCTAAATCATCTTAAAGTTTACTCCACTGTTTTAAATTATTTAAAGGTATTCTTTGCTGAATATTTGGGCCCTTTGAGGAACTTTGTGGAGGAGTGGCCTAGTGGTTGGGGCAAGGTACTTCAGGCCAGAAGGTCGGGGGTTAAATCCCACTAGAGGACAGCAACCTTGGGCCGGAAGGACTGGGGTTTCTAGTCCCATAGGTGCTCCTTGTGGTCTTGGGCAAGCCACTTAACCCTCCATTGCCCATGTTCCCTGTAAAATAGTTATCTCCAAGTTATATTGCCCTGTTCAATGTAATTTCAGTTTGTTCAATGTAAACCTCCTTGATATCATGAAAGGTGGTATATAAGAAATGTTTAAATAACTAACTAAATAAATAAATAAATAAAAGGACTTCCAAGACCTACCCATGGAGCATGCATGCAAAAGTGCTGACAAAACAGTGCATTCTTTTAGGTGACACATATTCAGATGTGTTCTTGGGTGGGGTTTGGTCAGAGTTACTTTCTTAATAAAATACGCTTGGCTGCACAGATTGCACATGAGAATGTTTATAGCGTCTCCCAAGCTGATGTAACTGCCTGCAGCTTCAGTTTGCCACAATTTCTGCTGGTTTACCCTTAGTATTTTATAAAGACACATAGGTGCCTATATGTCTTTATAAAACAGCATAAAAACAGATGTCGTCTTACCCTCTTAATCTTGGTGACCTTTTATAAAATTACCCCCCAAATGCACACGGTGACAAGTCCAGCAGGCTTATGAAAAGGAAGCAGGTGTGACAGTAGACAAAATCAGGAAAAACAGGAAACGCGGTGGAGGGCATATTTGCAGATGATACAAAATTCTACAAAATAAAATGCAAGATGATTGACATATTACAGAAAGACCTTGTGGGGTAACTTTTTAAAGGCCTGCATTAATGAAAATTGTGAAAGTGCTCCAGGAAAACTATGCACATACATTTCTATCCTTGTTGGTAGTGTAGTGACCTTAATGCCTCCTCTTGAAGAGGTATTAAGGGTATCTGATTGATCTACGGTGCTGACTACACCTGGGAACTTACCACGAGCTAAGGACAAGCCCTACCCGTGCCCATAAGCTGCCAATTCTCACCCCTTTCCCACCCATTCTCCATCTCTTTCCTGCCCCCTGCTGTGGCAAACAGTTGCCACAAGAATTAGCACATGATGAATGCTGAGACCATGCGGTAACTGTTACCATGTACTAATTCCTCCAGTAAATGAATACTGCACTGAGGTAAAAGGGCAAATATATACAAACTTGTTATTGTTAGGAATGAAAAAAGTGTGCGGTGTCTCAGCGGTTGAGATCAATTGCCTTCATGTAGAGGGATGGATTGATATTTGTGGAAAACATGTTCATGGAATATGGATTAAGAATATCCCCTGAAGAAACGTATGCACGTGAAACGCCACGGCGCTGATATCCAGCGTTGGGATAGAACCTCATCAGTTCTGGATAAGCAATTTTTCCACATTCTTATTTAGATTTAAGTTTTGATGAGCCGTAACGCTTTAATAACATAATTGTAAAGATCAAAAAGATAAAGAGGAAAAAGTAGTGATTTTGGGTCATTGATGCAAGCTGAGGCGCTACTCAGTCATATGAGTTCAGTAGGTCGCCCAAGTCTAATCTGAAACCCAGTCGCTAAAACACAGTAGTTTTTAAGTTGAGAACATTATTTGCTAACTGCATTATCTCTGAGGTGAAGAGTGGAGCTGGTTTTTGGATTTTTACTATGAAAAAAGTAAAGCATTGATTTTGACAAATAAATTAATAACATCTCTTCTAATATCTGCTACTTAAATTAGTTGTAGCTGTAGTAATTTCTGTAGTAATATCCATTGGCTATTTTTTTTATTGTTATTGGCTTTTGAATCACTATTTAGCTTTATGTTGCATCTTTCATACTAACACCCATGAAGAGTTGCATCAGTCGCATCCAAAACTCTTTCTAAACACAAATCGCATAAATTTCAATGTAACACAGCATGTAAACTTCTTTTGAAAAAAACTATTTGCGTTTGAATACAGACCTTATCACAGGAGTGTCGTCTTTTGCAAAATCTAGCCAACAAGGGGAGAGCTTTCAAATATAATATTTAACAAATTAGAAAGTCAGAGAAATTTACTGACGTCTAAAATAGAATCGGTACCTACCAGAAAGGATTTCCCAGATCAGAAGGGAAAACATCACAGTTGATGATCAGCGATTATCGGTAATTGCTCCAGTTCCAGCTTCTCTCACAGCATGGCAGCAACAAGGAACTTGAAGAAAGCAGAACAAAACCTCCCCGTGTGCCTCGTTCTATTCAGCCAGGTTTTGTAATTGGCACTGAGCAATAGGTGCCACTTTTCCTTTTGAACTGATTTATTCTGCTTGCGTCTTTTCTAACCCCCGACATGGAATTTCACCATTCTTTGAAAAGTGCTTGTAGGCTGGTCAGTTCTTAAGATGCCTTAGTTCGCATGCTTTTGATTATCCAGTTCTAACAGTCACATACAATAATTTGCTGCCTTCTCTTTTTTCTTGCCTTTTAGCAACTCGCCTCAATGAGATTCCTATTTGGAGTGCATTTTCTTTCTTGTCTAAAGGGCAATTTAGCTGACATTTGACACTCTGAAACAAATAATTCCAAATGTTTCTGCTTTCCACTGCTATATCGTTTTAAATCTCAACAAAGCTTTTGTTTATCCATTTAATCCCAAATCAGAGCAAAGCATGTTGTCATATTCAAACAAATGCCCAAAGGTGACGTGAAGTATGCAAGAAATCTTATCAAGTAGAAAAAATGTCTAATATCCTACCTTTTGGTGAGCAGAGTGAGAGTATGGTAGGAATGACCTATTTCAATGCAGTACAGTTTGTAAGCCTGATAAATATGTATTGCTGATAACTTGATGTCCATTTTTTGCTCCTTTTTAGAATGATGTTTCTTTCTAGAAGAATGCTTATTTATTTTATTTCTGTGTTTTATATACTGCTTTAACCATGTAATCAAGGCAGTTTACAGGGAACTCAATGAAATAACACCACTCTAGGTGGTTTACAAGGAACTCAATGAACTTTTACAGTGAACATCGCATGCAGGCCTTTAGGATACAAAGAGATTAGGCCGAACATTTTGCAGGTAACCATTTAGATTGAGCTGGTCTGTGTTATCTTTTGCTGTGTGATGAGGTAAGGTTGAGGAATGTGGGTGGTGTTTTTGGATTTTTTGTGGGGTATCGGTTTTCTATTCTGCTTTGGTAATATTCCATAAATAGATAGGTCTTGAGTTTCTTTCTAAACATGGTTAGATCTTTTATCTCCCCTAGGCTGTTGGGTAGTGCATTCCATAAGACTGGAGAGTAGAAGGTGAATGCTGTACTGGCTATGATTGGTTTGCGTTTCTGAATTCCTTGGGGATTGTTAATATGTTCTGCATACATCGCCTTCTTTATCTTGTTTCTTGTCATATTTGTATTAGTGAACTGAGATATGTTGGCACTATGTGGTGTTTATTGTTTTGAAGGTGGTCATTATACATACAAACATGACAACAGAAAAAGACCACATGGCCTATCTAGTCTGTCCTTCCATCGCTGGACTCCCGGTGAGAGGGGCCAGACCATCTGCCTGCCTCCGGCCCAATCCGGGCTGTGGGAGGGGAGCAGCAGCTCCATTAAATTCGTGCCGCCGACGGCGGGAAAGACTCCATCGCTGGACTCCCGGTGAGAGGGGCCAGACCATCTGCCTGCCTCCGGCCCAATCCGGGCTGTGGGAGGGGAGCAGCAGCTACATTAAATTCGTGCCGCCGACAGGCGGGCCCGCGCCTGTCGGGCCCGCGCCTGAGGGCCTCGCCAGAGGGCCCTTTGGCGTGGCACCATATGGAATGCGAAACGGAGCCCACATATAATGCCTGACCAGGTTTGTTGTTGTATTGCATACCGTATACCTATGTAGGTCTCTCACTAGAGTATACGGCTAGAGTCAGTCAGTCACCTTGCAACATTGTATACTATTTCTAGGTACTCTGTCTCCGAATGCTTTGCATCCTGTTCAATAGTGTATACTAAATAGATACTATTCCAGTATTGCTCTAGCTATTCAATTAAATGATCACTTATTCTGCCTTTTTGTGTAGATATATATTTCAAACACTTCCTATTGCACACAGATTATCTAGTACCATTACACTAGCTCACGCCTTACCTTCACCATGCTACCAAATTGTGCAACCTCATACCCCTTTACCCTTCCCCTCTGTTATATGTTAATAGCTTTAACTTATGATACCCTAGCCTTTACTTCACTCCACAACACTATTCCAATCCTTCACAGACCAGGGAATAGACCTTTTGGCATCCCCAACCATCAAACTAAACCACCACGGCGCCCACCTGGCCCACATGTGATCTATGTTGCCCTACAGCAGCACAACCCTCCTCAGAGCACACAGCCTCTCCATCCCTCTAACCTCAAATGCGCACTAATAAATGCTCGATCAATACGGAAAAAATGGCCAGCCCTAATAGATATTCTCTCAGCTCATAACCTCGATATCTTATGTGTCACTGAGACCTGGCTATCTGCCTCTGATTCTGTGCTCCTCCACCAGATTGTTCCCCCCAACTTCATAGTTCACTCATGTCACAGAACTGACCGCCGTGGCGGAGGGGTACTCATCTTATCCAAATCGGACCTTAGGTTCCAGCTTGTAGCCTCAAACAGCACATCGACCCTTGACTTTGTGACCATCACAAATAAGCAGGTCACTATCAATTTACTTTATAGAGCACCATCCTCTTCACCAGACGATTTAGCCACAATCATTGATCTGGCCTGTAACTCTACAAACCCCCACACCACAAATTGGGTTCTAGGCGATCTTAACCTCCCAACTATTCAAGACAGCCACACTAATGCCTTTATTGATGCTCTCAGTGAACTAGGCTATGTTCAGTTGGTCGACTCTCCTACTCATACAAAAGGTAACACACTGGACCTTATCTTTGCACCACAATCAGCTCTTACCCATTGGCACAATTCCTACCTAAATTCAATCACAGTACCATGGTCTGATCATGTCCTAATCCTGTTTCAGATGCCTATTTGCTCTAGATCTTCCAAGACATTACCAGCAGATGCACCCTCCCCAGAACACTTTAGACGCTTTCACCCTTTTAACAGAGAAGACATCCTAAAGAAGACCCAGAACCTACTTTGCCCTCCTGAAAAAAGCCTTGATGACATGGTCGATTCTTGGAACTCCTGCCTAGATGCTGTGATCCACTCTACTACCTCAATCAAAGCACCCCATAAGAAAAAGAATGCACCATGGTACTCCCCAGAGCTAAGAAAATCACTCCTCCTCCTCAGACAACTAGAAAGACGGTGGCGACGATCAAGATCAACCGAAAATCATGATGCATTCAAAACACAATTAACAAGACATCGCTCATCCGTATCTTCCAGTATGAAAAAATATTACGCAGGCAGACTACAGCGCTCCCTCAACAAACCTCACGAGCTCTTCCACATTGTGAAAACCTTAGCAAAGGAACCTTCTCAGGGTGCTCCACCCCACCTAGATCCTCAGGAATATGCCAACTACTTACAAAGCAAAAGTAATCAGCTTGATCCAACCTCTATCCCCCCCACTTCAGCCAACACTCCCTACACTGTCCCTCTACCCTCACCTAGCCAACTCTCATGTGAGACTCAACACACTCTTTCATCCTTCACCACCCCAAATGACAGAGTCATTCAAGACACCATCTTAAAAATAAACCCCACAACATCACCTTCCGACCCTTGTCCAGCTTCCTGGATAAAGTCACTTCGGGCTGATCTCAGCCCATTTCTAGCTAAAATGATAGATGTATCGTTCTCTACGGGGACATTCCCTCACACTCTGAAGCAGACCTCCATCAGACCTCTCCTAAAAAACAGCAGGTTGGACCCCTCCTTGATGGAATCCTATAGACCCATCTCCAGCATTCCTCTCCTTTCAAAAATCATTGAAAAGATTACTCAACGTCAACTACAAGATTATCTTGACTCCAATGCACCCTTGCACCCATGTCAGCATGGATTTCGTGAATCACACGGTGTGGAAACCCTACTGACTTCCCTGTTCAATACTCTAACCATAGGCCTAAACAACATCAGACAAGGTTTTGCTTTAATCTTCATGGACATTGCCGCGGCGTTTGATACTGTTGATCATGAAGTTCTCCTATCACGTCTTAGACAGAAGGGAGTTCATGGATCAGCCCTCTCTTGGTGTTCTTCATACCTCAGAGACCGTTGGCAACATGTTCGTTCTGGATCTTCAACCTCTGACCCCTTCCAGCAAACCAAAGGTGTGCCACAAGGTTCCTCCCTCTCCGCCTTACTTTTCAACGTTTATATGCAGCCTATCTGTGACCTCATCCACTCTTTTAACATCAACTGCCTGGTCTATGCTGATGATGTCCTTATGTATATGCCATTCTCAACAGATCTCCTTGACCTCTCCCCACTAATCAAGTGCTTTGACGCGGTCACAGACTGGTTAAAATCACAAATGCTTAAGATAAATTTTAAAAAGACAGAAGTCCTCTTCGTGACCAGAAACCCTGCATTCACCTCACCAGGGTCCATCAAGGTGCGTGACGCCGAGCTCCTCTGCAAGACTACAGTTAGATACCTAGGGGTTACGCTCAACCAACATCTCAATATGAAGGCTCATATCAGCAACGTAGCGAAATCTGTCTATCATAAAATCCGGACCCTTCGTCATTTGCGTCAGCTGCTAGAACCAGATGACTTTCGATCAGTCTTTCAGGCCTTAATAATGCCCCACCTGGACTACGCCAATGCTATCCTACATGGCCTACCAAAAAGCACGATCAACCCCTTACAATTGGCCATGAACTCAGCTGCAAGAATCCTTTATGGAGCCTCCAAGAGAACCCACATCACTCCTATACTGAAACAGCTACATTGGCTTCCTATGCAGTCCAGGATCTCTTTTAAGATCCTAACTATGACTCACAAAGCAATCAATAACAACTCTGCATCTTCTATCACCGACCTGATTTCAATTACACCCCCTAATCGAGCAAGGAGATCAACTGCCTCCAACTCTCTTGTACTACCTAAGGCAATCACGAAGTGCTCTCAAGTCACCAGATCCAGAGCCTTCTCTTACTTTGCACCATCATGTTGGAATGCCCTACCAACAGGCATCAGAACCATCAGTGACCTCTCCCAATTCAGGAAGGCACTGAAGCATCACCTGTTCTTGCATCACTACGATGTTTCAGACACCTTCTCACACCAACCTACCTCTACACCCCAGGCCAACACATTAAACTCATGCACTCCATAATCTTAACGCACAGAGCTGCAATCTCACCTTGCTTCTCCTCTCATCAAGAAACATTAGCTGCATTTAGCTGCTTTGTACATAGTTGCTTTTTGTACATAGTTTTATTATGTTCTCTGTTTATGAAACCTGTTTAATGTATACCCAGTTCATTGTCCTGTTCATTGTAAGCACTGATCAATTTTTGTGACGTGTAGTTTCTGTTCATTGTAAACCGCACTGATGTCAAATAGCGTGGTATAAAAGAAACTGTAAATAAATAAAATAAATAAATAAATATCGACCACTACAATAGTTCCCTTTTTTTCCTTTAAAGATCCTGTGTTTGTCCCATACTTTTTTGAATTCAGATACTGTCCTCATCTCTACCACCTTCACTGGGAGACTATTCCACGCATCTACCACTCTTTCCATGAAGAAATATATCTTCATATTACTCCTGAGTCTATCCCCTTTCACCCTCATCTTATGTTCCCTCATAGCAGAGCTTGCTTTCAATCGCAAGAGAGATCTGCACCTGTGCATTTATACCACGGAGGTCTTTAAACATCTCGGTCATAACACCGCTATCCCACCTTTCCTCTAAAGTATACATATTAAGCTCCTTAATTCAGTCCTCATATGCTTTATAACAGACCACTAATCATTTTAATAGCAACTCTCTGCACACACTCCAACCTGTCTATATTCTTTTGAAGGTGCAGACTCCAGAAATGAACACAATACTCCAAATGGCTCCCTTGGAGTAGGGATGCCGCTTAAATGCTGAGCGGGGTGCCGGCTTTTGTTGCTCCCACTGCCCCGATTGGGCAGGAGCACTCCCACTGCCCCGATTGGGCAGGAGTTCACCAGGGGACTGCTGAGGGCGAAAGCGGCTCCCTCGGAGTAGGGACGCCGCTTATATGCTGAGCGGGGTGCCGGCTTTTGTTGCTCCCACTGCCCCGATTGGGCAGGAGCACTCCCACTGCCCCGATTGGGCAGGAGTTCACCAGGGGACTGCTGAGGGCGAAAGCGGCTTCCTCGGAGTAGGAACGCCGCTTATATGCTGAGCGGGGTGCCGGCTTTGGTTGCTCCCACTGCCCCGATTGGGCAGGAGCACTCCCACTGCCCCGATTGGGCAGGAGTTCACCAGGGGACTGCTGAAGGCGAAAGCGGCTCTTTCTAAACACAAATCAAGAAAGAGCCGCTTTCGCCCTCAGCAGTCCCCTGGTGAACTCCTGCCCAATCGGGGCAGTGGGAGTGCTCCTGCCCAATCGGGGCAGTGGGAGCAACAAAAGCCGGCACCCCGCTCAGCATATAAGCGGCGTCCCTACGGGGTGCGCTCGCGCCTGAGGGCCTCGCCAGAGGGCCCTTTGGCGTGGCCCTTAGGCGGAGGCCGGTAGACGTAAAGGAAAACCTCGACCTCGGCCTGCGCCTTGCACCTGGAAAAACGTCCTGGAATACAAGCAAAGCAAGTCACTTCAGCCTCACCCGGCTCGAGCTCCCCTGAATGGGTCTGAGATCGCCGCAACAGATACCATTGTCAACGCGACCATCAAGTGCCGCTGAACCACGAAGCGACAACTCCATGCGACTAAAGCTCCCTTTAACTCAGGTTGAGCACGCCAGCTCCTGTTACCAACGACAGTTCTCCCGACCAGGTAAATGCTTCACTACGGAACTATATACACAGCATTACCACATTAACTGCAAACATAACTATAGACACTGAAACTCACTCATAAACTGTCGCTGTGTCACAATGATCAGATGCTCATTCTGAACCACTATTCTATCACTGCAACTCTACCTATGTTTTAAGGCATTACCTATGTAAGTAGAACATTAACAACCTTTTATTCTAAACATTGTGTGGACTGAATGCATTAAACCTTTTAGCCGCTTCATAGGGTATACAAATGTTTTAGAGTGTATACAAATGTTTCATAGTGTAACAAATGCTTCATAGTGTAACAATAAGCACACATTGTAACAATCAGCAATTTGTATGTACCAGCTTTAATGTCTAAGCTTACTCGTGCCTAACCTATACTCACATTATTATAGGCAGTTTATCGTAAGTGCAAATTAATCCACCAGAAAGTTTGTAACATTCTATAAGATTGGATTTGAACCTGGTCCTGTCACCTCATGGCTCTCATCGCCTATATGATTGCTCTCTGCTTTTACCTAACTCTAGCCACTTATGCTTATGTACCACAATTACCACACCACCAGGCAATATTATGGCAACCAATATTTATTCATAGCCCAATACTGATACCGATAGTCCCACTGCTATATCCTACTTACCATGCTCAGGATAAAGCAATCCCCAAACCAGACCTGAATGCAGTAGTTAAGATCCCAGGCAAACTCCGTAATAAGCACGGCTCCAAACTAAAAAAAAAGCACAGGAAGCCGGCAGCCGCAGCTAATAAAGCAAGCACCAGCAACCATGCCAAATATCACAATCCTCTATCACGATCTGCCTCATCAACACCAGGTCTTTTAGAAATAAAACTCACATCATCCACAACATCATGTCTGACAACAAACCCGATATCCTCTGCGTCACCGAAACATGGCTCACTGACACTGACCCAGCAATAGTAAACCAATTAACTAAACCTGACTATTCAGTATTTAACTGCCCACGACCTAGCAGGAGAGGAGGAGGAGTCCTAATCCTTGCCAGAGCCTCCCTACTTTTAACAAACATGTCCCTAACTGCATCCGAGGGCATTGATATACTCAAGATTGAGAATAAAACGATAACCATCTGCTTAATCTACAGACCCCCCTCATCCCACCATGAAACCCAGGCCACTGCACTAGAAATTATCTCAACTCTGCAATCAAGAACATAAGAACATAAGACATGCCATACTGGGTCAGACCGAGGTCCATCAAGCCCAGTATCCTCTTTCCAACAGTGGCCAATCTAGGTCATACGTACCTAGCAATATCCCCAAAAGACACAGGTTCCACAATGCTTGTACTGGGTCAAGCATTGATATCCTGGGTCCCTTTTTAATAGTGGTTTATGGACCTTTCCTCCAGGAACTTGTCAAAACCTTTTTTAAACCCAGCTATACTAACAGCCCTTACTACATCCTTCGGTAACAGATTCCAGAGTTTGATTACACGTTGAGTGAAAAAATATTTTCTCTTATTTGTCTTAAATAGTTTACCCTGTAGCTTCATTACATGTCCCCTAGTCTTTCTATATTCTGATAACGTAAACAATTGATCCACGTTTATCCGTTCTACTCCATTCATTAATTTATAGACCTCTATCATATCTCCCCTCAGCCGTCTCTTTTCCAGGTTAAAGAGCCCTAACCTTTTTAGCCTCTCTTCATAGGAGTAGCCTTCCATCCCCTTCACCAATTTGGTGGCTCTTTTCTGTACTTTTTCTAATAACGCTATGTCCTTTTTAAGATACGGTGACCAGAATTGCACACAATATTCAAGGTGCGGTCGTACCATGGAGCGATACAGAGGCATTATAATATCCTTTGTTTTATTCTCCATCCCTTTCCTTATGATACCTAGCATTCTATTTGCTTTCTTGGCCGCCGCTGCACACTGGGCGGAGGGTTTTAACATGTTATCCATGATGACTCCTAAATCTTTTTCCTGGGTGGTGGTTTCTAATGTGGAGCCTTGCATCGTGTAACTATAGTGTGGGTTGTTCTTTCCTAGGTGCATAACTTTGCACTTGTCCACATTAAATTTCATCTGCCATTTGGATGCCCAGTCTTCCAATTTATCCAGATCCTCCTGCAGTTTTCCACAATCCTCTTGGGTTTTAACAACTTTAAACAGTTTTGTGTCATCTGCAAATTTGATAACCTCACTAGTTATTCCCTTTTCCAGGTCATTTATGAATATGTCAAAAAGTAGCGGACCCAGTACAGATCCCTGGGGTACTCCACTATTCACCTTTTTCCATTGGGAATATTGGCCATTTAGCCCTACCCTCTGCTTTCTATCTTTTAACCAGTTCCCGATCCACAATAGTACACTGCCTCCTATCCCATGACTTTTTAGCTTCGCCAAAAGTCTCTGATGGGGGACCTTGTCAAAAGCTTTCTGGAAGTCCAGATACACTATATCAACCGACTCACCTTTGTCTACCTGTTTATGCACACCTTCAAAAAAACATATCAGATTAGTAAGACAAGATCTTCCTTGTCTAAAGCCATGTTGGCTGTCTCCCATTAGGCCATGACTATCTACATGCTGTGTAATTTTGTTCTTTATGATGGTTTCTACCATTTTCCCTGGTACTGACGTCAGGCTCAACGGTCTGTAATTTCCTGGGTCACCCCTGGAACCCTTTTTAAAAATTGGTGTTACGTTGGCGACCCTCCAATCTTCAGGTATTACAGATGATTTTAATGAAAGTTCACAGATTACCAATAGCAGGTCTGCAATCTCATATTTCAGTTCTTTAAACACTCTGGGATGTATACCATCCGGTCCAGGTGATTTGCTACTATTCAGTTTATCAAATAGTTGTAATATATCTTCCCGGTGTAGTGATATTTCTCTCAATTCCTCTGCAGTATCACCTTTAAATACCACTTCAGTCTTGGGTAACATCCCTACATCTTCCTCTGTAAAGACCGAAGCAAAGAATTCATTCAGTCTCTCTGCTATAGCCTTGTCTCCTCTTACTGCCCCTTTTACCCCTCTATCATCTAATGGTCCAATTGACTCTCTCACAGGCCTTTTGCTACGAATGTACTTGAAAAAGTCTTTATTTCGTGTTTTTGCTTCCGTAGCAAGTTTCTTCTCAAATTCCCGCTTTGCCTGCCTTATCAATGCTTTGCATTTAACTTGCCAGTGCTTGTGCTGTTTCCAGTTTTCATCATTTGGCTCTTTTTTCCATTTCCTGAAGGTTGCTTTTTGGCAGCAACAGCCTCTCTGACCTCACCTTTAAACCATGCTGGCAGTTTTTTGGACTTTCTTCCACTTTTCTTAATGCGTGGAATACAGCTGGTCTGGGCTTCGAGGATAGTATTTTTAAATAACACCCAAGCTTGCTGTAAGTCTTTAACCTTTGGAACTGCTCCTTTTAGTTTTTTCCTAACTATATTCCTCATTCTATCATAGTCTCCCTTTTGAAAGTTAAAAGGTAGTACTGTGGATTCCTTTACTATCTGTCCTCCACTAATTAAATCAAACATGATCATACTATGATCACTATTGCCAAGTGGTCCCAACACCCTTATTTCTTGCACCAGATCTGGCGTTCCACTAAGGACTAGGTCCAGTATGGCTTCCCCTCTGGTCGGTTCATGAACCAGCTGCTCCAAGAAGCAGTCATTTATTCCATCTAGAAACTTTATCTCTTTAGCTTGTCCTGCCGTGACACTGACCCAGTCGATACCGGGGTAATTGAAATCACCCATTATTACTACTCTGTTGTGACTTTTGTTAGCTTCCTTGATTTCTTTGAGCATTTCATCATCCATTTGTTCATTCTGGCCAGGCGGTCGATAGTATACTCCCACTGCCATCACCTTCTCCTTCATAAATGGAATTTCAATCCATAGAGATTCTACAGCAAATTTTGTTCCCTGCAAAACTTTAATCCTTTCTGACTCAATGCCCTCTCTAACATAGAGCGCAACCCCTCCACCAATTTGATCAGCTCTATCATTACGATATAGTTTGTATCCAGGTATCACAGTGTCCCACTGGTTATCCTCCTTCCACCATGTCTCTGAGAGTGCAATCATATCTAACCTCTCATTTAGTGCTATATATTCTAACTCTCCCATCTTATTGTTTAGACTTCTAGCATTGGCATACAAGCATTTTAGAGACTGTATTTTATTCATATTAATCTGGCTATTGGTAGGCATGGGTAATTTGGAATCTTTATGCTCTGTCTGCTCCTTACTCAAGGGCATTTGGGCTACTATACTCCCTTTTGGAACCTCACTGCTTTTGGTAGTATCCTTCAAGGATACCTTTGTCCGAACCATGCGCTCCTGGGTGACTGTCGGCTCTCCCCTATTTTCTAGTTTAAAAGAAACAGCGAATTATCCTGGGAGACCTGAACCTGCCATCCATACCCCCCATGCAGGCCGACACGTTCCTTGAAGCCATGAACCAGCTCGGATATATTCAAATTATTCAGGAAGCCACTCATAACAAAGGCAACACCCTAGATAGGGTATTCATAGCATCCGACACGCAACTAAATGATATACGAAAACCTGAAACTCGAGTAACCCAGGTCCCCTGGTCTGACCACTACCTAATTGAACTTGAAATCCACTTAACATCCATAAATGAAAAAACTCAAGCCGACCCAAAAATACATCACCAAAGGAAGTTCCGAAAATTCAACAGTGAAACATTGGTAACATCTATATCATCATGCTTTGAATACACTCTCACGGATCTAGATCAGCTGGTAGACATATGGAACTCAGGGATCGAAGCAGCAGCAAGACCAACCAGGAAAGCTGCAAACACAGCAACAAGAACAAGAACCGAACCATGGTACTCTCCTACCCTATGCAGAATGAAAAGGAAACTACGCAAGCTGGAGAAAAAATGGAGGAAAACACAAACCGAGGAATGCAAGCGATTATACCTAACACTCCTCATGGAATACAAGAATGAGGTCAACCTTGCAAAAAAGATTCACCACACTAACCTACTCAATAAAGCTATCAATAGACCCAGAGAGCTATTTGAGCTTGTCAAATCACTCACCAAAACCTCCCAGGACACCGTCTATACCAACAAAATAAAGGCCCAGACGCTTGCAGACCATTACGTCAAGAAACTTCACCCGCAAGTACCCACAATCATCGATCAAAGCATGTCTTTAGTCCTCACCCCTCGAGAAACCGGCACCGTCTCTCAGGCAGAATCTACAGCAGAATGGAATACCTTCCAGCAATTAGGTGAACAACAGATCATAAACATCATAACCAATTTAAAATCCACCACCTCCCCTCTTGACCCATGCCCAGCAGCTTGGATAAAAGCAACTAAGAAAGAAATCGCAAAACCTATCTCCTACATTGTTAACCAGTCACTCCAACAAGGTACAATGCCGACCTATCTCAAGAGTTCACTTATAAGACCCATCTTAAAGAACAAAACACTCAACAAAAGTGATCCTGCATCATATCTACCGATCTCGAGCATATCATTCTTAGCTAAAACAATCGAAAAGGCGGTTCAGCAGCAGCTGCAGGATCACATTGACGATAGGAAAGCCTTAGATATGCATCAATATGGGTTTCATCAGCATCACGGAGTGGAAACCCTACTGCTAGCACTCCTTGACAACCTCCTCAGGGGTCTCGAAAATAAAAATGCTATGTTCATACTTATATTTATCGACATCTCAGCTGCATTTGATACAGTACACCACAGCACCCTCTTAAACCGTCTGGCATCCATAGGTATAACAGGGACCCCTCTAAAGTGGTTTGCATCATACATATCCAATAGGATGCAACAAGTCCAATTCAACGACGATAAAGCCGATGCCTTCCCCCAGACCCAGGGGATCCCGCAAGGGTCCGCCTTATCATCTCTCCTATTTAATTTGTATATAAAACCAATCTGCGAGATCTTTCAGAAGTGCAACATCAATTACCACATCTATGCTGACGATGTGATGCTGTACACGCACCTTGACATAACACAACCGGATTTCACTCCACTGGAAGAATGCCTCGACATGCTACAAACATGGCTTCAACAAAACAACATGTCAATAAACCATAAGAAAACAGAGGTCATGTTTATCTCCAAGAAAACCAATTTCATCCCGCCCACCACAGTCACCCTCAACAAAAACATATATCATACGAAGCCTGCAATAAAATATCTAGGGGTCCTACTAGACAGCAACCTGAAGATGGATAAACACCTCCGAACAATTAACCGAGCCATTTTTTACAAATTGAAAGTTCTTCAACCACTTCACAATATCCTCGAGAAATCTGATTTCAGGACTGTTGCACAAGCTCTAATCATTCCTCACCTAGACTACTGCAACGCCATTCTGCAAGGGCTTCCGAAGAACACCCTAAATATCTTGCAAATGGCTCAAAATGTTGCAGCAAGAGTCATCATAGAAAAAAGCGTCACAGATCACATAACCCCAGTGCTAATGGAACTGCATTGGCTCCCGGTAGCCGCCCGCATCATATTCAAACTCCTCATAACAACGTTTAAGCTCATTCACAACATTGCACCCTCCTTCCTCGACAACCTAATCACCATGCAACCACACAACAGGACCAGAAGAACCATAAATCTCAACACTCTCTGTGTCCCGATCAGCATAAGAACTGTCAAAGCAGAAACAAGCAATAGAGCATTCACATATACAGCACCAACCCACTGGAACCAACTCCCACACGAGTTGCGACTGACAAATAATTTGAGTGAATTCAGAAGGAAACTCAAAACCCACCTATTTCAGGCTCACTACAACCCGACCTAAGTGCGACACCTTACCTCAACGAAATGGCTTTTGCCTGCCATGAAGGCATTTGGAATACTGATATGTAATCTTGTATATATGTATATTTTAGGCCCCTCCCACGCACCTACAATCAAATGTATTTTTAGATTTGTGAGCCCCAATCCAATGTATAAAGTATCTAATTACTATTTCCTGTGTTATGTAAATCATTGCTCAATCGAAATGTGTATCTTAAAAATCACTGTATTGTACGATACATTATGATTCTGTAAAGTAAACCGCTGCTGATCGTAGGAAGCAGCAGTATACAAATGTTTACTAAATAAATAAATAAATGATGTTGTACCAAAGACTTATATAGAGGCACTATCACCTCCTTTTTTTTCTGTCGTCATATCTAGTCTGTCCTTCCATATCAACAACTACAACAGTCCCCTTTTTTCCTTTAGAGATCCTCTGTGTTTGTCCCATGCTTTTTTGAATTCAGATACTGTCCTCATCTCTTCCACCTCCACTGGGAGACTATTCCACGGATCCACCACTCTTTCCGTAAAGAAATATTTCCGCATATCACTCCTAAATCTATCCCCCTTCACCCTCATCCCATGTCCACTCGTAGCAGAACATGCTTTCAATTGAAAGAAGCTCTCCCCCTGTACATTTATGCCATGGAGGTATTTAAACATCTCGATCTTATCATCTCTATCCCGCCTTTCCTCTAAGGCAGGGGTCTCAAACTCAAATTGCTTTGAGGGCCAAATGAGGACTTGTAAAGTAACCCGGGGGCCGCATAAGACGCGGGGCCTCATTTGCATAAGGGGCCTCATTTGCATAAATATTTGCATAATGTTACCATACACTAACTTTTAGTAAACATGCCTCTTTAATGAGTATGGATAAAGAAAGACTAAAAGATTTAGAAACAAGAAGACAATAATTAAACTGGGAACCCCAAAAGCCAAACTTGGAATGTACAACAACACTGTAGAAATAAAACTATAAATTAATTTCCTCTTGTACTAAACAAAGCGCAAACATTAATGATGCACATTTCCCAGAGCTGACATATTCCAGTTAATAAATTCAAAATAAAGAGATATTTTTCTACCTTTTGTGCATTTTTTTCAGTTGCAATTGTTCCAGCCACTTTCTTCTGGTTTCTTCATGTCTTCTGCTAACTCTCCATCGTCTGCTGTCCATTTGCCCTTTCTTCTCTCCTAGTTTTTTTTTCCATTCTCTCTCTACATCTGCTTTAACATACTAATCTTTCTCCTTTTTCTCTTTCCTCATTCCTATTTCATCCACTCAAATTTTACCCCTCCATCCTCAATCCCCACTTACTCTCCCAATACCTGGCCAATTGTAGATTTGTCTTCTCTCCCAGACAAAATATTTTTCCCCTCTCCATTTCACTTTCCCAGCTCCATCCCATTCTAATCCTCCCCCAACATCAGCTCCCTTCTAGTTCCAGCCCCACCCAGCATCTGCTCCCTTCTAGTCCCCCCATTAGTCCATTTCCAGTCCTATCCTAGCCTCACCATCAGCCCATTTCCAATCCTAGCCCCCCATCAGCCCATTTCCAATCCTAGCTCCCTCCCCTCACAGCCCATTTCCATTCCAAGCCCCCCTCCCCATCAGCCATTTGCAGTTCAAGCCCCCCTTCCACTCAGCCCATTTCCAGTCCTAGCAACCCCCCCCCAGCCCATTACCAGTCCTAGACCCCCATAGCCCATTACCAGTCCTAACCTCCCCATAGCGCACTTCCAGTTTTACCCCCCATCACCCCATTTTCAGTCTTACCCCCCCATAGCCCATTACCAGTCATAACCCCCCTGCCAATAGCCCACTTCCAGCCCTAACCCCCATTACCCCATTTCAGTCAGCCCTTCCATAGCTCATTACCAGTCCTAACTCCCCCCATCAGCCCACCTCCAGTCCTTCCTAACCCCCACCTGCCCATTTCCAGTCCTAGCCCCCACCATAGCCCATTACCAGTCATAACCCCCTGCCAATAGCCCCTTTCCAGTCATATTCCCCGCCTGCAAATAGCCCATCTCCAGTCATAACCCCCCCTGCCAATAGCCCATCTCCAGTCATAACCTCCCCCTGCCAATAGCCCATTTCCAGTCATACCCCCCCCTGCCAATAGCCCATTTCCAGTCCTACACCCCCCCCCCCCCGGTAAATTAAAAAAAAACCTGGCTTCTGCTGCTCAAGCAGCAAAATCAGCTGTCCTGCGGCCCCTTCCCCTGTGCCCGGAGATCCGAGTCTGCTCTATCAGCGGCGTGCTTTTCAAGCCGCGAGGAGAGTATTCCCCTCTCGCGCGGCTTGAACCCGCGCGAGAGGGGAATACTCTCTTCGCGGCTTGAAAAGCACGCCGCTGATAGAGCAGACTCGGATCTCCGGGCACAGGGAAGGGGCCGCAGGACAGCTGATTTTGCTGCTTGAGCAGCAGAAGTCAGTTTTTTTTTAAATTTGACAATTGATTCTGCCGTTGCCACGGCGGCAACGGCAGAAGCCAGGGTTTTGGGTTTTTTTTGTTTTCCTCCGTCGCGGGCCGCACAAAGTTGTCCCGCGGGCCGAATGTTTGAGACCCCTGCTCTAAGGTGTACATATTAAGATCCTTAAGTCTATCCTCATATGCTTTATAATGAAGACCACTAACCATTTTAGTAGCCACCCTCTGTACTGACTCCATCCTGTTTATATCCTTTTGAAGGTGCGGTCTCCAGAATTGTACACTATACTCCAAATGAAGTCGCACCAAAGACTTATACAGAGGCACTATCACCTCCTTTTTTCTGTTAGCCATTCCTCTCCGTATGCACCCAAGCATCATTCTAGCTTTTGCCATCACCTTTTCTACCTGTTTAGCTACTTTAAGATCATCAGACACAACCACACCTAGGTCCCACTCTTCTTTAGTGGACAAAAGTACTTCAGTCCCTATACTATATTGCTCCCTTGGATTGCTGCAGCCCAAATGCATGACCTTACATTTTTTAACATTAACTCCCAGTTGCCAAATTCTAGACCATTCTTCAAACTTAGCTAGATCTCTTCTCATGTTATCTATACCTTCCTGGGTGTCTACTCTATTGCAGATTTTGGTATCATCCGCAAAGAGGCAAACCTTACCCAATAGCCCTTCCACTATATCACTAACAAAGATGTTAAAAAGAATCAGACCAAGGACAGATCCCTGGGGCACACCACTGGTAACATCCTTCTCAGAGTGAGCTTCATTTACCTGTATTCTTTGTCGCCTCCCACCCAACCAATTTCTAATCCAAGCAGTAACTTTAGGGTCCATCCCTAGGGTGCTCAGTTTGTTTATAAGTCACCTGTGAGGAACAGTGTCAAAGGCTTTACTGAAATCTAAATACACCACATCTAGGGCTCTCCCTCGGTCCAACTCCCCTGTTACCCATTTCCATAAAGGTATTTAATGTATCACTTACCTGGGGGCTTTCCTCACCCATTCTCAATGAATCTAGTTTAAAGCCCTCTTCAATAGATTAGCCAGACTACTACTTAAGACACGTCAACCTTTCTTGAACAGATAGATGCCATCTCTGCTCTGCAACCCTTGGAACACCATCCCATGGTCTAGGAAACCAAAACGCTCTAGATGACACCATCCATGCATTCATCTCCAGGATGTGAGCCTCTCTGCTTTGGCCTTTACCCTCAACAGGGAGGATTGAAGAGAACACCACCTGTGCACCTAATTGCTTCACCTTCTGTCCCAGAGCCATGAAGTCACTTTTGATACGCTCAGAGGGATACCTGGCAGTATCATTTGTTCTGACATGGATTAGCAACATTGGGTAATAGTCACTGGGCTTGATGAGTCTTCGCAAACTCTCCGTAACATCTTGGATTTTGGCACCAGGCAAACAGCATACCTCTCTGGACATCAAGTCTGGTCGGCAGATGGATGCCTCAGTACCCCTCAGAAGAGAGTCATCAACCACCACTACCCTTCGCTTCCTTGTGGTCACTGATTCTGCAACTTTGGGGTACTTGAGCTCTGGTTCTTCCCTTTGCAGGGATGCTTTCACCTCCTCCACTTTCAGGGCTGCATAATGGTTCTTCAGTTCAAGGGCTGGAGAAGTTGGATTTGTGATTCTGCAGGCCCTGGTGACTTGTGTCCAACCTTCTATTGGCATCCATCTTCTCCTCTGCTGGAGAGCTTGGTTGCTGCAAGAAGCATCTCATCAGTGTAACTCTCACTGTCTTGAATGCTCCTCAGCCTCGTCACCTCCTCTCTGAGTTCCTCCACTTGTTTCCTCAGAGCTTCAGCATGCAGGCACCCTGCACATGGAACCTGTCCTTCAACTGGCATTGGGACCTCTGTCTGGACAGAGGCAGAAGCTTTAACTGGTGCAACAGCTTTAGCGATATGATTTTTCCCAGCCATTGTTCTGTTTGTGGAGCTTAGGTATCTGTTAAAGCAAAAGAGAGAGATCTACCAAAGTACTAGCCGGTTTCCCAGCTGTCCTTGCAAAGAAAATGCAGTTAAATCTCTTTAATTACATTCCATCTTTAGCTACTTTAAGATCATCAGACACAATCACGCCCAGGTCCCACTCTTCTTTTGTGGACAGAAGTGCTTCACCCCCTACACTGTACACTGCTCCCTTGGATTGTTGCAGCCCAAATGCATGATCCTGCATTTTTTTGCATTAAATCTCAGCTGCCAAATTCTAGGCCATTCTTCAAGCTTAGCTAGATCCCTCCTCATATTATCTATACCTTCCTGGGTCTCTACTGTATTGCAGATTTTGGTATCATTCACAAAGAGGCAAACCTTACCAGACAGCCCTTCTGCAATATCACTAACAAAGATGTTAAAAAGAATTGGACCAAGGATAGATTCCTGGAGCACACCACTGGTAACCACCTCCTCCTCAGAGTGAGCTCCATTTACCTGTACCCTTTGCCACCTCCCACTCAACCAATTTCTAACCCAAGCAGTAACTTTAGGGTCTATCCCTAGGGTGCTCAGTTTGCTTGTTTCGCCTGTGCAGAACAGTGTCAAATGCTTTGCTGTAATCTAAATACACCACATCTAGGGCTCTCCCTCGATCCAACTCCCTGGTCATCCAGTCAAAGAAATCAATCAGATTTGTCTGACAAGACCTGCCTCTGGTGAATCCATGCTGCCTTGGATCTGGTAATCCTTTGGACTCCAGGAAACTCACTATTTTCACTTTCAGCAGTGTTTCCAATAATTTACTCACAACAGAGGTTAGACTAACTGGCCTGTAGTTTTCAATCACATCCCCTTACTTCCGCTTCTGTGTAAAGGGACCACATGTGCCTCTCTCCAGTCCTCTGGCACCACTCTAGATTCCAAAGAGGCATTGAAAAGGTCAGTCAGTGCAGCTGCTAGAATGTCCCTACGTTCCCTCGGTATTCTCAGGTGTATCCCATCTGGTCCCATTGCTTTGTCTACTTTAACCCGGTGAAAAGCGTGATATAAATACAGTTAAATAAATAAAATAAATAAATAAATTAAGTTTAGCTAGTTCCTCAGGAACACAGTTTTCTGAAAATCGTTCAAGATGCCCCTACTTGTGTTCCTGTTTGTGGGTGTTTTCAGAGGTCCTGCTCCTGGTTCTTCATCTGAATACAGAACAAAAATGTTAAGCAATTCTGCTTTATCCTCATCAGCTTCTACATATTCATCCCCTTCACCCTTGAGTCTGACAATACCACTTTTGCCCTTCCTCTTCTCACTAACATATCTCCTCATTTTATTGCATTGGCTATTATTTCCTTCTTCTTTTTGTACCTTTGCTTTCCTGACCACTTTGCTAGCTTCTCTAATACTCTTCAGCTGCATCTACCACACTGATGTGCACAGGCCGATCTCTAAGTTTTTCCAAATATAGATGCCTATCTTCCTCTCTGTGATCTCTTGTATTTCATGAAGGCCTCCTCCTTATTATTCACCTTTTCAACTACTTTTTTTGAAAACCATAGCTGTCTCCTTTTCCTTTTACCTTTATTTACCATTTTAAGAAAAAGGTTGGTTGTCTTTAAAATATACCCTTTCAGTTTTTCCCACTGTCTTTCTACACCCTCCAGCTGTTCCCATCCCACTAATGACTCCTTGAGGTATTGGCCCATCTCAGCAGTTAGTTTTCTTAAAGTCTAAGACCCTCGCTTTTGAATGGATTTTATCAGCCCTAGTTCTAATACTGAATGACACCATCTGGTGATCACTGGATGCATGATGATCTTCCACTATAACATCATAAAAACTTTCTCCATTGGTAAGCACCAAGTCCAGTATAACCCCTTCACGTGTGGGTTCTGTTACCAATTGCTTGAACAATTCTCCCTGTAGAGAATCCAGGATCTCTTTACTTCTGGATAATACTGCAGCAGGGATGTGACAATCAACATCTGGCGTATTGAAATCCCCTATCAGTAGCACTTCCCCTTTCCTAGCAATGCTGAGTATGTCTTCTGTTAAATCTCTGTTTCCTCTTCTTCCTGTGATGGAGGTCTGTATATCACACCAATGCAAATAGATTCCTCTTTTCCTTTTTCTAATTTAACCCACAGGGCCTCCTCTCTCCCTTTTAAGCCTTGTATTTCCATAGCTTTAATATTATTTTTTACATATAGTGCCACCACTCCTCCCCTTCTTCCTACCCTGTCCTTTCTGAAAAAAGTATAGCCTCGTATAGTTACATCCCAGTCATGGTTGTCTGTGAACCATGTCTTTGTTACCAGCACTAAATCCAAGTCAACCTCTCCCATTAAAGCTTCAACATCTGGGATCTTATTTCCCATGCTACAGGCATTTATACACACTGCTTTCCATATGTTGCTTCTTTTACCCATTTTCATAATGGTATTTAATGTTTCACTTACCTGGGGGCTTTCTTCACCCATCCCCAATAAATGTAGTTTAAATCCCTCTTCAGTAGGTTAGCCAGTCTGCTACTGAAGACATGTTTACCCTTCTTGGACAGATGGATGCCATCTCTGTTCTGTAATCCCTGGAACAGCATCCCATGGAACACAAGAGGAGCAACCTCTCGCAGTACCGTAGAGAAACACACAAAAGCGAGTGGTATAGGTGGTCACTAGTGCTTTTATTTAAATAACACAAACGCCCCAATGCGTTTTGGCAGAGCCTTCATCAGGGGGCTGAGGAAATGTATGGAAGTGAAACGAGCACTGTGATGCGCACAGCAACGGCTAATACTTTGTAAAAGCTGTAGTAACCAGCAAATTCATCTTTTGTGTGTTTCTCTACAGCATCCCATGGTCCAGGAATCCAAAATGCTCTTGATGACACCATCCACGCAGCCATGTATTTAGTGTCTTGTATTTGATTCTCTGTTACCGGCAGGCAATGTAGATGGTGCGGAAGAATTGAAGGAAATATCGATACATCGGGAAGATGTATTACAGCTATTAGATAAACTGAAGAGTAGCAAACACCTGGGCCAGATGGTATACATCCAAGGGTGATGAAAGAACTGAAATATGAGATTGCAGACCTGCTATTAGTAATCTGTGAACTATCATTAAAATCATCTCTAATACCTGAAGATTGGCAGATCGCCAATGTAACACCAATTTTTAAAAAGGGTTCAAGGGGGGTGATCCGGGAAACTATAGACCAGTGAGCCTCACGTCAGTACCGTGAAAAATGGTAGAAACCATCATAAAAAATAAAATTACTCAGCATGTAGATAGTCATGGCCTAATGGGAGACAGCCAACCTGGCTTTAGACAAGGAAGATCTTGTCTTACTAATCTGTTATGTTTTTTTGAAAGTGTGAATAAACAGGTGGACAAAGGTGAGTCGGTTGATATAGTGTATCTGGACTTTCAGAAAGCCTTTGACAAGGTCCCTCATCAGAGACTTTTGGCAAAACTAAAGAGTCATGGGATAGGAGGCAGTTGTACTATTGTGGATCAGGAACTGGTTAAAAGATAGAAAGCAGAGGGTTGGGCTACATGGCCAATTTTCCCAATGGAGAAAGGTGAATAGTGGTGTACCCCGGGGATCTGTGCTGGGCCCGCTGCTTTTTGACATATTCATAAATGACCTGGAAAGTGGAATAACGAGTGAGGTTATCAAATTTGCAGATGAGACAAAACTATTTAAAGTTGTTAAAACCCAAGAGGATTGTGGAAAATTGAAAGAGGATCTTGATAAATTGGAAGACTAGGCATCAAAATGGCAGATGAAATTTAATGTGGACAAGTGCAAAGTTATGCACCTAGGGAAGAACAACCCCCAAACTATGGTTACACGATGCAAGGTTCCGTATTAGGAACCACCACCCAGGAAAAAAATTTAGGCGTCATTGTGGATAACATGTTAAAACCCTCGGCCCAGTGTGCAGCGGCAGCCAAGAGAGCAAATAGAATGCTAGGTATTATAAGGAAAGGAATGGAAAATAAAACAAAAGATATTATAATGCCTCTATACCATTCCATGGTGAGAATGCACCTTGAATATTGTGTGCAATTCTGGTCGCCGTACCTTAAAAAGGATATAGCGTTATTAGAAAAGGCTCAGAGAAGAGCCACCAAAATGGTAAAGGGGATGGAAGGATACTCCTATGAAGAAAGGCTAAAAAGGTTAGGGCTCTTTAACCTGGAAAAGAGACGGCAAAGGGGAGATATGATAGAAGTCTATAAATTAATGAACGGAGTGGAATGGGTAAACGTAGATCGACTATTTACGTTATCAGAATATAGGAAGACTAGTGGACATGCAATGAAGCTACAGGGTAAACTATTTAAGACTAATAAAAGGGCTTCCGGTGACGTCATCCACCTGAATGGCGGTGTAGCATGAGAGCTCCGCCACCAATATGCAATAATTGGCTGTATTAGCCCCAACGGGTATCGAAGAGCTGACCGGAGAGAGGCCGAAAGGCAGGAGAATGCCACCGACCCCAGCGGAGGGCAAAAAATCAGAGCGGAGGAGCAGCGGTGAGCCGCGAGAAGACCGTGAGCGGCAGGCCAGACAAGCGCGGGTTTCATAGCCGGCGGTGGTGCGGTGCAAGCCGCACGAGTGCAGGGCGGGCCGAACAAAGCCGGCTCAGAGCGGAGTGAGCGCCGGGTGCCTGCAAGTAGCAACATCCTCCGCAGCAAAACATGAAAATAAAAACCGTGAAGCGGAGTGCGGTGGAGGTACGCTGCAAGTGGAGCACAGGAGGAGAGGAGGCAGAGCAGGCCTAGCACGTGGCTCAGAGACCGGAGGCAGAACTGAGAATACACAGCTCCAGGAATAAAGAGAGATCTGTGACAGAGCAGAAACCAGCAGTAAGTCCCCACAACACTAAGATTCAAGAGCTGAGACTGAGGAAGGAAACAGAGCGCTACTGTATGTGAGACTGGCCCAGTGCAACGGCTGTAGAGACGAAAGAGAGCGGTGAGCCTGCAGCGTGGTCGCAGTGACAGCAGGGGGTGGGGGCCACCAGCCCAAATACATGGAGAAATCCAGTAAAAAAGAGACTTTGATGAAAAAAAAGCTGGCGGAGTTCCGCTCCCCGTACGCACCCTCCAAAGGAGGGGGGAAGGAGGGGGAAAAAACAGGAAAACCAGTGGTAGAGGGCCCGCAGAGTCCGAGGGGGAGTGACGGTGGAGAAGAAGGCCTGACGGCCGTGGAGCAGATCAAACAATGGCTCCTTGAGCTGAAGGAGGAGTTGAAGGTGGAGATGTGTGGGGTGAAGAACGAGATCAAGGAAGCGGTACAGACTATGCGCCAAGACCTGGTTGAGCTGGGAGAGCGAGTGGAGGAGGCGGAGACCAAGTTGGAGAATCAAGAGGAGATCCTGTCACAGATCCAGAGGGGATGGGAAGAGCTACAGCTGGCGCAGGAGAGCCTTAAAGCCAAAACTGAGGACCTGGAGGACCGCTCACGTCGATGCAACCTTCGAGTGCGGGGAAGTACCAGAAGAGCCTCAATATAAAAACTGTGAGGCAGTGGTCCAGCGGATCTTCAGAGATCTCCTAGTAGCAGCTGGACAAGAGGGGGTCACCGAGGATAACCGTCCGGGCATAGAAAGGGCGCACAGAGGACTAGGGCCTATTCGCGAGAATAGGCCCAGAGACATAGTAGTCTGCCTTCGATCCTTCAAGAGCAAGGAACTCCTGCTGGGAGCAAGCCGCAAACTGCAAAGCTTCCATTGGGAGGGTCATAAGGTGGAGTTGTATCAGGACCTGTCCCAAGGGACGCTGCAACGCAGGAGAGAGATCAGAGATGTCACAGCGTATCTTAGAAAAGCTGAATTGAGATACAAGTGGCTCTTTCCATTTGGATTACTTATCACGGTGAAAGGGTGATCAAAGACGGTGCGATCTAGTGTGGAGGCCTGGAAGGCGCTGCGGGAGCTGGGCGCAGAGCGACTGCCGGAGATGAGTGATGGCCCAATTCCATCACCGAGCAAGGGATCTCGGACCGGAGGAGAGGAGACCATGCAATGGCGGAGGGCGAGTGGACGGAGATTGGCCCGAACATCCAAGGACTCCAATGAGAGTCGGCATTCCGAACCAGAGACTGGCTGAGCTGATGCACCCTACTAAAGGACTGGTATTCATGAATGAGATGGGACAGTGGGTGGGGGGGAAGAGCTGGGTTAGGTACCAGGATAGGAGGGGAGAGAGAGGGCGGTGGGGTGAAGGTAGCGGGGAAGGAGGAATAAGGAATAAGGTGGGCGAAGGGAGGGGGGATAGGGGGTGGAGTGGAAGGCTGGGGCAAGATGGGAGGGGGGAGGTTGGGGGGCTGCTGGGGTAGGTAGGTGGAGAGGGTCACCGTACTGGAAGTTACATCTCCGAAGCGGAGAGTGAGGAAGGGGAGAGGGAAGGAAGGGGGGGAGGGGGGAGATAGCGGGGGGAGGAGGAGGGAGGGAGGGGAAAAGGGGGGGTCAGGGGAAGGGTCGGATGGGGTTAGGGGTGCGAGGAGGGGGACAGCACGAAGGGACGTCATTGAAAATCTTAACAATGAATGTGAAAGGACTAAACTCCCCTATGAAAAGACAGAAACTGTATAAGGAACTGGCAAGGCATAAAGCAGATATAGTAATGTTGCAGGAGACGCATCTACAGCGCAAGCATGAGGCACTGGTACAACCCCGGGGATATAAACATTGTGTGTTTGCCTCCAATTATAAAGAGAAAAAGAAAGGAGGCGTGGGGATCTTCATTAACGGGGAGGCCCCTGTTGCGGTCCAGGTGATAACCAGGGATAAGGGGGGGCGTTACCTCCTACTGAGGGTTAAGCTGGGGGAAGAGTGGTTCTGTGTGGTGAATGTGTATGCCCCGACGAGTACTCAAACGGAATTCTGGAAAGAACTGAGTGAGCAGGTGGCGGCAATGGGGGAGGGGGTGATGATCTGTGGAGGAGACTTTAACATGGCCTGGGAGGTTGGGAGAGACACGACGGGACGGAGGGTAGGGAGGGGAACAGATAGGAAGCGCTACCATAGATTCGTGCAGGAGCACGATCTGATAGATGCGTGGCGGGTATTAAATCCCGGAAGGAGGCAGTTCTCCTTCTACTCTGCCGTACACGGCACGTACTCCCGCCTAGACGCCAGAGGGGTGGGGAAAGAGCTAGGGGGGAGACTCCTGGGGGGCGAGATGGAGCCCATCACATGGTCCGATCATGCTCCGGTGGTGGTGCGAGTGTGCGCGTGGCGGGGGAAGATAAAGGCCGACAATTTTGGAAACTGAATGAAGGACTATTGGAGGACGCGCGGGTGACGAGCGAGCTTGAAAAGTTAATACCGGTATATTTCGAGCAAAATGAAGGGGGGGAGGTGAAGGACGGAGTAGTCTGGGATGCCTTTAAGGCTGTCGTTAGGGGAGTACTCGTTAAGTGGGGGGCACGTATAAAGCGGGAACGAGTGGAGAAGGAGGAGCGGCTACGCGGAGAACTGCAGGAGCTGGAGGAGAGGGATGGTCTGGATGGCAGTGGACAGCTGCGGGGAGCGGTCTTGGAATTGCGGGCTCAAGTGAATGCACTTGAGGCGGAGAAGAGATAATATTCCGCCTACAGGTTATGATACAGCGGTTCTTTGAAGGGGGAAACAAAGCCGGGAAATACCTCGCGAGACAATTGAAAAAACGGAGGGAGTGGAATAGGATCCTGCAAATTAAGAGTAGGGGGGTGGGGGTGCGAGAGGTTCAGCGCATTAGGGAGGAATTTGTGGCCTATTACAGCAAACTATACGCGGCAAGAGAGGCGAGGTCGGAGGAGGACATTAGTGAGTATGTGAGGGAAGCAGGGCTCCCGGTCTTGACGAGCGAGGACCAGGAGGGGCTGGATAGGGAAATACAACCCGAAGAGGTCTCTCAGGCCATCAAGGCGTTGAAGAACGGCAAAGCCCCAGGGCTCGATGGCCTAACGGCAAGATTTTATAAACGATTTGAGAGTCTTTTGCTGAAACCGTTGACTAGGGTATGTAATGGGCCGCGAAGGGGGGAGGCGCTTCCAGAGACGATGGGGTGGGCAGGCATAACTCTGATCCACAAGGAAGGGAAAGACCCTCAAGAATGCGCGTCCTACCGTCCAATCTCGCTGTTAAACATTGACGCGAAAGTCCTGGCGAAAGCGTTAACAGCTAGGCTTAATAGACTGATAGGAAAATTGGTGCATGAAGATCAAGCAGGGTTTGTGCCGGGTAGGCAAGTGGCGGACCACATTTGGAAAGTGTTAAATGTAATGTGGTCAGCGCAAAAGCGGGGCGCGGAAGCCTTGCTAGTCTCATTGGATGCTGAGAAAGCCTTTGATCAAGTGTCCTGGAAATTCCTGAACACGGTACTGGAGTCCCAGGGGTTCGGGCCAGGTTTTGTGCAGTGGATAAAGGCTCTATATGCTAAGCCGAGGGCATGTGTTCGGGTAAATGGGGGATACTCGGATTTCTTCCCGCTTGAAAGGGGGACTAGGCAGGGCTGCCCCCTATCACCCTTACTATTTGCGCTCTCCCTCGAACCCTTAGCGGCAAGGTTGAGACGCAATTTGGACATTACGGGAGTTAGGGTAGGACGACAGGAATGTAAAGCGTCCCTCTTCGCGGATGATATACTGTTGACGCTTACGAAACCTAGAGACTCCTTGAGGGCAGTGATGAGGGAGATTCAGGAATATGGTGAAAGGGCGGGCTTTCGGATCAACTGGGGGAAATCCGAGATTTTGAGGATAGTGGGGGAGCAGGAGGAGCAACGGGACTGGGAAGAGAGTTTTCCCTTTAAATGGGCAAAAACATCGATCCGCTACCTAGGGGTCCAAATAGGGTGGAATTTGGAGGACTTATACGCTTTAAACTACGCAAAATTGGTGGGACAGGTGGAAGGGCGTTTGCAGGACTGGAGCAGGGGGTATTATTCATGGTTCAGGCGAATGGCAACGGTGAAAATGTTGCTTCTCCCCCAGTTTCTGTTTCTTTTTCAAGCCTTGCCAGCCCCGATACCCCGGAAAGTGCTGAGGAAGATACAGCAGCAGGTAGAGCGATTCATATGGGGGGGGAGGAGACCCCGGATTGCGGCGAGAACGATGCAAGTGTCAGTGAGGGAGGGGGGGATGGGAGTGCCAAATTTCCGCCTGTACTATGCGGCGGCGCAGTTGCGTGCAGTCTACGCGTGGCTGCAGGAGCCCCAGAAGCAGTGGGTACAGATGGAGCTTGACGAATACAGGCCGGGAGAACTGGAACGGATAGTTTGGGAGGAGAAAGGAGAGAAGGGGAGGAATCCCATTGTGGGGCATACATTGCAGGTATGGCAACAATATAGGAAGCGGTTAGTAGGGGATAAACGCTGGTCGGCTACAATGTTGCTGCAAGCATGCTGTGCGGAAAAGACGGGGCCAGAGGCCACAGTGCTGCGAAAATGGGCGGAGTTGGGTTTGACTCAGGTGTCCCAGATCGTGGTAGGAACACAATGTCGAGGTTTTGAGGGCGTGCGGGACCTCTATCGATTGGGGGAGACGGATAGGTTTGCGTATACGCAGCTCTGCTCAGTAGTGCACAAAAAGGGCCGGGAGCAAGGGGGTAGGGGGGGAGGAGAGTGGTTTGAAGGAGCCTGTCTAGGCTCCATGGGGCGGCAGGGGATGTTATCTAGGATCTACAGAGGCTTGACAGCGCGGGGGGAAGGCAAGTTGAAGTATATGGAAGCATGGGAAAGAGATTTAGGGGTCTCGTGGGGGGTGGAAGAGTGGGAAACGGTGGTAACGGGCATAGCTAACTTCTCCATTGCCACATCATTGTGGGAGAATGGGTTCAAGGTGCTGAGTCGATGGTATCTCACGCCAGAGCGATTGTGCAAAGCGGGAGTGGTGCAAACGGATGAATGTTGGCGGAAGTGTGGGGGAAGAGGATCATGGATGCACATGTGGTGGACATGCCCAGTGGTGGGAGAGTATTGGAAGAAAATAGGGGAGCACATAAACAAAATTGTAGGTGAGCAAATAATGCTTGGCCCTGAGATGTGTCTCCTGCATAGGCCTGACGGGAGATGGGAGGGGGATTGGAGAATTATATGGTACTGTGTAACAGCGGCTAGGTGTGAAATAGCCTGGTATTGGAACAGGCCAATTCTACCCTCCATAGCGAGCTTTGCCTGTAGAGTGTCGAATCTTTACGCTATGTATAAATTGACAGGGGAGAGGGGGGGAAGAAAGGAACAAATGGAGCAGCGGTGGGCGGGGGTGTGGAAGTGGTTGCACACAGAGGGGTGGATGTAAGGGGGAGGGATATACTGGGGGGGACTGGCTGGTTCAGGTTAAGTATGGCCAGTGTTGGGGGGTTCTCAGGGGTCCGCCCTGAAGCCGCCACATGTTGATGTTCAATGTTATACTGTTGGAATTTAAAGGCAGGGGGGGGGGTAGCGAGGGGGGATTGGGCCGGGGGGGGGGGGGTTCAAGGGGAATTGAATAACTGGTAGTAAGTGTACAATGCTGGGTTTCTCAAATGTTGATTGGGGAAATCTGGATGTTCTGAAGTTGTTGTGCCGATGGAAATGTAACTGTTACAGATGCTAATAAAAAAAGGTAAATAAAAAAAAATAAAAAAAAAGACTAATAAAAGAAAATATTTTTTCACTCAACGTGTAATCAAACTCTGGAATTTGTTACCGGAGGATGTAGTAAAGGCTGTTAGTGTAGCTGGGTTTAAAAAAGGTTTGGACAAGTTCCTGGAGGAAAGGTCCATAAACCATTATTAAGAAGGGACCCAGGATATCAATGCTTGACCTAGTACAAGCATTGCAGAACCTGTGTCTTTTGGGGAAACTGCTAGATACGTATGACCTAGATTGGCCACTGTTGGAAACAGGTTACTGGGCTTGATGGACCTTGATCTGACCCAGTATGGCATATCTTATGTTCTTATATTCAGGAGCCTGACTGAGCTAGCTGGACTTGGCTCAGTACCTGCAGGCTGATTGGAATAGGGACTGGCCTGCACGTACAGACTCTAGACCCATTTCTGATTCCGTGGGGCATGTCTAGCCCCTGCGTGATCAGAATCGGGTCTGCCTCTGTGCGTCCCTTTCTGACTGGTCACATAGAGGCATGGATGCACACTATGGAATGTGCCTCACTGTTCCTAGGCTAAAAATTCAATGTTGCTTTTTCCTTTTTTTTTTTGTGCCATCAACTTAATGATTACTCCTGACGACCCAAGTTCTAAAATTCTAACCCTAAGCTCCCTTGTAGTCTGCCCAATATATAGCAAACCACAGGGTACTGCACAGCATAGACAACAGACATTGATCTGCAGGATGTCTGCTGATGTAATTCATACCACTGACCTTTATATACAAACTATCAGTGAGAGTGAGAGAAACCGTACAGATAGTGCATTGCCCACAATGGGAATGCTCCCCCTGTTTTTTAACATTCCTATCAAGAGGAGGAAAAACAGCTGGACACCCAAGCTCCTTGATATTTCTGTTCCTAGAGAATACCACATGAAATTGGACATTGTCCAGACATTAATACGGACAGTAATATGGAGTGGAGGAGTGGCCTAGTGGTTGGGGCAAGGTACTTCAGGCCGGAAGGTCGGGGGTTCAAATCCCACTAGAGGACAGCAACCTTGGGCCGGAAGGACTGGGGTTTCTAGTCCCACAGGTGCTCCTTGTGGTCTTGGGCAAGCCACTTAACGCTCCATAGCCCATGTTCCCTGTAAAATAGTTATCTCCAAGTTATAATGCCCTGTTCAATGTAATTTCAGTTTGTTCAATGTAAACCGCACTGATGCAGAATAGCACGGTATATAAGAGAATGTAAATAAATAAATAAATAAATATGTCTTGAGTAACAGCTACTGAGGAGTTGTTGGATAGCTGCGCTTGTGAAGTATGAATGTTTTTTATATTTTGATATATATGTATAGGTATAGATTGCATGGTTTGGGTAAGCTGTTCAATAAGCATTGCTCAAGAGGTTTTCTGTTTGGAGGTTTGAGCCAGTGGAAGCTATTGCTTTAAAAAAAGGTGGTGGGAGGAGTTTTTTGTGGTCTAGCTTTGATGATTGGTTCAAGTCTGTTTAAATACTGGAGTCCTTAGTAGTGGCATGAGCTATAGAGTTTGAGGAATGTGAAAAGCTATCCTTCCTCGTGGGTGGTATCTGCAGCACCAGCCTATGGTTGTAAATGGCATGCAATGATGTATAAAATAAATGTGTTTTGGTATCTTATGGGGTTTGTGTTGATAGTGCTTTCCAATGTAGTTTATAATGAGTTTTAAAGTTCTGTGTGATTTGGCAGTTGAGTGGCTCAATGTCTGTGTTAATTGTATAGTTTGATGGCTGGATATGAGGAGCAGTTCTACAGGAACATGGCCAAGAACAGGGATTCACCTGGGTAGGGAGGACATAGACCTATGGTTAGGCTGTTGACACAAGAACAAAGGGGCAATAGAACAAGAGTAGCCTGGCAGAAACACAGGACCCCCCAAGCAACCCTTTCAGGGGGAGAGCAGGTCATGGGGAGAGAATCACAGTAGAATAACATTTCCAACCCATGGTTCTCAGAGGGGAGTCTGCAGACTGTTCAATGGTGGCGCCTGTAGATTTGGCACCGATTGCAAGTATAGACATGCTTGCTCCATATTTATGGTGAAGGACATCCACAGATTAGGTGTGGAAAGAGACAGGGAGGTGAGCCCCCCAGCATTTTTGAAGGGGAGGGGGTTTCAGGAGGCCTCTATGCCAATAAAGATTGAGGTGTTGAAGCAGACTTTGCAGTTATGATAAACAGAAGGTTAATTGGTTAATCTGTGGTTTTGAGCGCAGTTTCTACATACCTTATCACAGCCCCCCCCCCCCTAAGCTGTGGACTGTGGGCAACCTGAAATCAGCATTACAGAGAAAAAGTGACATACAAAAGAAAATTGATAAAGAATTGGGGCTAGGAAGGGTAGCAGGGCCATTTGTCCTCAGGCACTTGCCTAACCTGATCACATCACCATTGGGTCTGATTCTGAAGAAGGAGCCGGGGGAATACCGGATCATCCATCACCTGTCTTATCCTGGTGGTGAGTCAGTCAAAGACCACCTTGACCAGGCGGTATGCTTAGTTAGGTACGCCTCGATCAATCAGGCCCTGGACCCGTTGCGGGCTCACAGCAAAGGGACATGTGTGATGAAGACTGTCATTGAGGTGGCTTTCAGGCTAATGCCAATACATCCGGACAGCTTCCATCTGTTGGTCTTATGCTTTGGTTGCTGATACTATTTTGACAAATGCCTCTCCATAGGATGCTCAATCTCGTGTGCATACTTCGAAGTGTTTAGCAGAGCCCTGCAGTGAATAGTGGAAAAGGAAATTGGTAAGGAAAGGATGATCCATTATCTGGATGACTTCTTGTTGATTGTAAGTGATCAGGGGACCTGCCATAGGGAGCTAGGAACTTTCCACTGGTTGAGAAGAAGACAGAGGGCCCTCCCAATGACCGGCCTTCCTGGGGATCAAAATCAATACTGCTGAGATGGTGACCCATCTCCCAATTAGCAAGATAGCAGTTTTGAAGGAAGCTGTGCGGATGGAAGTATCAGCGAAAAAGGTCACCCTAAAACAGATGTAGTCCTTGATCAGACACCTGAACTTCACATGCAGGGTGATGCCTATGGGCAGGATGTTCTTAAGGCGATTAGCGGAATCCACTAGAGCACGGGTGTCAAACTCCAGTCCTGGAGGGCCGCAAACCAGTCAGGTTTTCAGGGTATCCCTAATGAATATGCATGAGATATATTTGCATGCACTGCCCCATCATATGCAAATATATCTCATGAATATTCATTAGGGACATCCTGAAAACCAGACTGGTTTGTGGCCCTCCAGGACTGGAGTTTGACACCCCTGCACTAGAGGGTGCATAGAAGCTACAACTTTTATCAGGATCACCGCTACCATTAAGGAGGACCTTGCCATCTTGCAGGAGTTCCTAGTGACCTATTGAATTCTTGTGCTACTCTTGACTGGGCATCACTAAGTAGCAAAATTCAACCTCATCTTCAATTCTCTAAATTCAAAAAGAATGAAATCACATAAACACAGAAAATTATACCATAACAATACTACTTAAGTTTAAGCAGAAGAATTTGGGCCTGCAAACTTGAGCAGTTCTCCCATAATTCCTACTCCAGCTAGGCCATAGCACTTCTTTTATTAGGAAAAAAACTGCTACATGGCACAAATTTGTCTTATCACTCTGTCATGTTTTTGTACTACTTTTTGTTTATCTACGTGTTGCAAGTTACGCTAAACACTATATATTATAGGTCAAACTAAGCACAGACATTGCTCAGCTTAAATAGGATGAGCAAAAACATTTTGTCCTGTTTTTTCACAAATATCTACAAAATACGGCCTTGGCTTGTATAACACATTCTACTAGGCCAAGGGATTTCCAACCCCAGTCTTGAAGGCCCCTGTACTAAGCTATCAGCAAAATTCAAAGTCATTCTCCATATTAACCCTTTCAGAGGGTTCTGGTACCCCACTTCAAGTCCCTTTTAACAGTCCCCCCCTCTGATTCTGGACAGAATTACTACAAAAGAGCGGTTGCTCAAATATGTCCAAGTCCAACATAAATCTTTTGCCACAGTGGGACGCACCTTCACTTCACTTTGCTTCAAAGGCCTAGGCACATCTGGTCTATAGGTTAACTTCATTCTTGCTCATTGGAAGAAGTCTTTATACATATGTTTTGTCAATATGGAAAAAGGATTACAATCATCCTGTAAATTAACCAGAGCTATGTGACACTGTTTGCCCTTGCTAGGTCTCAATAAGAATGTGTACAGACAGTAAGGCTTTACTGATTATTCTTGCAAGCACTATTTTCTGGCAGTGGTAAACTGCCCTCCATAGATCTTTCAGTAGTTCAGAGGCTTGCACCCACATTCACATCATAAATTGATTGTCCACTCCTTAATGACCTCCCGTCTTGATTATTGTAATGTTCTCCTTGCCGGCCTCCCTGCAAGCCACCTCTTTCCTCTTCAGTCAATTCAACACTCCGCTGCTCCGTTGCAGGAACTGTCCACCCAGGCTTCATGGCTGCATATACATGATAGTCCTGCTGGAGTCAGTGATCCTTGCTTCTATTTGGCTTTCAGTAGCATTGCAGACTTTTTCATTCACAGTAGTCATTGTCTTCAGCCCATAGGATTCAGTGCATGCAATATATAATTTGCAGAACCAAAACTTACTACTACTACTGGCAATTGTCACAAGGTGTACCTAACAGAGCATGTACAAATGGAGATCAGCATGGAAGATCAGGGAGAATCTGACAGCATAAATAGAAACCTGTCAGGCGGTTGCTATAAACAACCAGGACACACGTGGGTAAGGGCTAGGAAGACACACCCAGGTAGCAGGGGAATGGAGTTTTCATTACCTGATGGGGATCAGCTGGGAGGAGGTGGAGCCCAGAGACACGTACATAAAACATGCTCACAAACAGTTAAGGGAGAGAGGCAGCGGCAAGGGCAGCAGCAGCCGCGGAAGGAATGGAAATGGAATGAGAAAGAGAGAGAAAGAGAGAATGAACCATTGGGTCAGCATGAGAATCAACAGGAAAGTCTGAGTGAGTCACAGGACCTGTTTAAGATGTTTGGAAGTCAGCAGCTGGATACTGTGTGTATGAATGAAAGTCACGAGAGACGTGGGAGGATTTCTATAGAAGGTAACAGAGCAGAAAATACAGAGAGAGGCTGTTTCCTACCTGATTGGGTAAAACCCAGAGTTAACAGGAAAAGCCAACCAAGAGCAAGCTCAAAGGAAGCAGAGAATAACTTCTTTCCTTGTGCTAGCAGCCACAAGAGAAAGGAAGTTTCCTTACCTGCAGGAGCTTGTAATTCTGCTAGCAATTTTAAACTCCCAGCTTTTAACAAAGTGCCGTCTCGAGCAGTGCAATCCCAGGCAGCTGTGCAGAAGGAGCTAAGCCCGAGCAAGCTCAGAGCATATCACGAACATTCTAATAGCAGAGCCAGTGAATGCTTGCAGTTCCCTTTTAATTACCAGCAGGGACAGAGCTCCTACAAGCCACACTCAAAAGCATATGGTAATTCCCAGCAGGGCATTTGCTCAGAGAAGCAAAGTAACTTCCTGCTAGATGGAGCAAGCCAACTTTACTCCGGTGAAACAGCTGATCCTACAAACGTGTGTTCAAGTGATTATGAATTGATGCAATGTGATATTCCAGATATGCAAGTAAGTCCTGAAGCTATGGACTGTTCTTTATCAATGGTTGACCCAGAGTTCTCTCTGAGATAAAGTATTGAATGTAACCAGAAGTTAAAGCCATAACCTGTTTGCTGACAAACGGTTTCTCAGTCAAACAGTTTAATTGAGCTGTAGTGAGGCAGCAAAAGAAAAGGCTGTTTTGATAACAGGAGGACTGTTGAATACTTTTCTTTTGTTATATTTAAAAGCTGAAGCAAGCTATTTCTGTTCCACTTTATTCTTCTGTTATATGCCCGGAGTGGCTTTTGTTATTTGTTTTGCCAAAAGAAGAAAAACCTCGTGGATGGGGAATAAAGCCCTGATTTGAAATTGAAGTGTGTGCATAAGTGATTCTTATTAGAGAAGGTACAACTACCACTCCCAGAGGGCCAGGCAGGGCTGTCTGCATCTCTTACAGAGCCAAGAGGAGGAGTCATCTTGTAATACCTGACCCCACCGGTAGGGCCCCCTGAGGGTGTGACACAATATAGAATGGTTGAACAGAATTATCTTATCTAATGCTATTTAATTACAATACATCTACTGCTAGCAGTAAATTATTACAACATTTTTAAAATATATATAGACCAAGCTAACTTGTAGCATATTTCTACTTTGCATCTACATTCCTTGATATAGTCTCTTATCTACCAAATTGAATGTTAGGCCACATGCTAACAGACATACCTCTCTTATCAGGTGCATATTGTTTGTTTATTTGCTTTTGATATACCGCCCTTTATGACATCAGGGCGGTTTACAAAGTAAAAGAAAAGTATACAATCAAGGTAGGCACTAGACCCTAGGAAAAGGAAAAGAACTACAATTCTGACAGGAAAGAGAAATAACAAGCAATAGCACAGCACAAAGAGAAGAGCTTGACAAACATAGATAAGACACCAGGTCTTTAAGATGGGTCTGGGAGTTTGTAAGCTGAAGTAAACAGATGTGTTTTCAAGGAGGCTTTGAAGGTTGAGTAGGTCTGGTCCAGGCGAAGGGGCATGGGCAGGGAATTCCAAAGGGCAGGACCAAGGAAAAAGAAAGCTGAGTGACGTGTGGACTGCAGGTGTGCACGTGATGGGGCGGGAAGACAGAGGCGATTTATATGAAGTGAACGGAGGTTACATGAGGGGACGTAGAATTGGAGAAGGTCAACTAAGTACTGCGGCATGTGAGTGTAGAGAATGTGATGCACCAAAGTAAGGATCTTGTATCGGACACGGTATTCAATTGGGAGCCAGTGTAAGTGGATTAGGAGGGGAGTGACGTGATCCCTTTGTGACGAGTGAGTTAGAATTCTGGCAGCAGTGTTTTGAATTAGTTGGGGACGGCAAAGTTGTGTATGTGTGATACCCGCAAGGACAGAATTGCAGAAGTCAAGGTGGGAAATTACAGTGGACAGCGTGAGGGTGGTCAAAGTGAAGGAAGAGAGAAAGGGACGTATAGCTCGTATTTGTCGGAGATAAAAATAGGATTTCTTAGTAAGCTGGGATATGTGGTCTCTAAGTGTAAGGTCAAAGTCAAGTACAACCCCTAGATAACAGAAGGATGAAACCTTAGGGATAGAGGTGTTTCCAAGAACAGGTGCAGCGGAAGGAGAGGGGCCACCAAATGTGAACCAAGTATAGGATGTTTTAATCAGATGTAAGTGAAGGCAGTTTGCAGATAGCCAGTCTGCCACCCAGGTGAGGCAGGAGTTAAGTGGTCCAAGGTCAGGATGAGAAGGGTCGGTATAATGGAGAATGACAATATCATCTGCATAATAGAAAGCTGATAGGCCAAGTTGCTGGATTAGAAGAGCAAGGGGGGCAAGAAAGATGTTAAAATGGAGGGGAGCCACTACAGCCCTAGGGGACACCACAGGGGAGAGAAGTGGGATCTGAGACGGAAAGCGAGTCGAGTGAGGAAACAACAGAGAAGGAGCGGGAGAAGAGGAAAGAGTGAAACCAGCGATAGATGGTGCCATGCATTCCGGCATCCCTGAGACGTGAGAGGAGGAGAGCGTGATCAATGAGGTCAAAAGCAGCTGAGAGATCCAGAGAGACCACCACCGAGATATCACCCCTGTCGTGTGAAGAGTGAAGTTCATTTAGAAAAGCTATTAAGACTGTTTTGACGCTGTGGCCTTGACGAAAACCTGATTGGCGGGGGTGAAGGAAGTTAATAGAGGTGAGATGTTGAGATAGCTGAGTGAAGACAGTCTTTTAGAGAATCTTTGCAAGGAAAGGAAGGTTTGAAACTTGGCGGTAGTGAGCAGGGAGTAGGTGGTCAAGAGAGGGCTTCTTCAAGATTGGACAAACTAAGGATGGAAGGTGGACCAGGTATATGAGAGAGGGGGGGCCAGCGGGCGGTGAGGGGGGGGGAAGGGGGTAGTGGAGGTGGACAGGAAGGAAGAGAGGCACGGAGGTCAGTAATCTTGTTCATGAAGAAGGAGGCCAGCTGATTTATTCTCCAACTGCAACAACTTACAAGGTATAAACAGACGTTCAGCCCGCTCTTTCTGTACAGTTGTAAATAGTTACCCCCTTGTTATCTATCCAAGTTCTGTTGCCTGTTAATTGTAAACACAAATCGAAAGTTTTGAGATGTGTATTTAACTGGTTTTATGTAAACCGCACTGATGGAAAATAGTGCGGTATATAAATGCATGTAATAAAATAAATAAAATAAATAGTTATTCTTATTGCTTAAGGAATAACAAACATCAAAACATAACTGACCATTTATGGCAGATAGATTAATTTCAATTGTTCATAAAACATTTTTTAGGAAGGCTCTCATATCTTAGATTCAACTCCCATTACTTTAAATATTGTCAGAAATATAGAAATATGACGGCAGAAAAAGACCACATGGCTTATCTAGTCTGCCCTTCCATATCAACTACAATAGTCCTCTTTTTACCTTTAGATATCCTCTGTGTTTGTCCCATGCTTTATTGAATTCAGATATTGTCCTCTTGTCCACCACCTCCACTGGGAGACTATTACACATATCTACCACTCTTTCTATAAAGCAATATTTCCGCATATTACTTCTGAGTTTATTCTCTTTCACTCTCATGCTATGTCTTGCCTTCAAATGAAAGAGACCCTCCTGTGCATTTATTCCACAGAGGTATTTAAATGTGTCTATCATATTGCCCCTATCCCGCCTTTCCTCTAAAGTATACATAATAAGATCTTTAAGAATGTCCTCATGCTTCATAACAAAGACCATTAACCATTTTAGTAGCCACCCTCTGCACTGACTCCAATCTGCTTATATCCTTTTGAAGGTGCATTCTGCAGAATTGCACACAATACTCCAAATGAGGTCGCACCAGATGTATTATCACCTCCTTTTTACTACTGGCCATTCCTCTCCCTATACACACAAGCATCCTTCTAGCTTCACAGTCACCTTTTCTACCTTTTTAGGTACTTTAAGACCGTCAGACACAATTATGCCCAGGTCTTGCTCCTTTTTTGTGCTCACCCCTACACTGTACTGCTCCTTTGTATTTTTGTAGCCCAAATGCATGACTCTGCATTTTTTAGCATTCAATTTTAGCTGCCAAATTCTAGACCATTCTTTAAACTTAGCTAGATCCTTCCTCAATGTTATCTACTCCTTCCTTCTATACTATTGCAGATTTTGATATCATCCGCAAACAAGCAAATATTACCTGACAGTCCTTCCGCAATATCACTAACAAAGATCTTAAAAAGAATTGGAGCAAAGACAGATCCCTGTGGCACATCGCTGATAACCTCCTTCTCCTCAAAGTGAGCTCCATTTACCTGTACCCTTTGTCACCTCCCACTTGACCAATTTCTAACCCAATCAGTAAATTTGTTTATAAGTCACTTGGGTGTAATAGGTGTCAAAGCTTTTACTGAAATCTAGATGCACCACATGTAGTGCTCTCCCTTGATTCATCTCCTTGGTGACCCAGTCAAAGAAATCAATCAGATTTGTCTGACCAGACCTGCCTCTGGTAAATCCATGCTACTTCGTATCCTGCAATACTTTGGACTCTAGAAACCTCATTATTCTCTCTTTTAGTAGCCTTTCCAATTTACTAACCACATAAGTTAGACTATATGGACTGTAGTTCTCAATCTCATGCGTATGTCCACTTTTATGTAAAGGGACCATGTGTGCCTTTCCCCAGTCCTCTGGCACCACTCCCAATTCCAAAGAGGCATTGAAATGTCAGAGAGTGGAATTGCTAGAATGTCCCCAAGTTCCCTCGGTATTCTTGGATGTATCCCATCCAGACCCATGGCTTTGTCTACTTTTAGTTTAACTAGCTCCTCACAAACAGAGTCTTCTGAAAATTGTTCGAGATCCACGTCACTTCTGTTCCTCTTTGTGTTTTTTTTATGAGGTCCTGCTCCTGGCCCTTCATCTGTGAACACAGAACAGAAATATTTGTTATGCAATTCTGCTTTATTCTCATCAGTTTCTGCAGATTCCACCCCTGCACCCTTGAGCCTGAGAGTACCACGTTTGCCCTTCTCCTCTCACTAACATAGCTGAAAAAATCTTATGCCTGAATTTTATTGTATTAGCTATTCCTTCTTCTTTTTGTACCTTTGCTTTCCTGACTACTTTGCGAGCTTTTCTTAGTTTTTCCAAATATAGATGCTTGTCTTCCACTCTCTGTGATCTCTTGTATTTCATAAGTCTCTCTTTTTCTTCATCTTTTCAGCTACTTCTTTTGAGAACAATAGCGGCCTCCTTTTCCTTTTACATTTATTTACCTTTCTCCTTAAAATATCCCCTTTCAGTTTTGTCCACTGTTTTTTTACATCCCCCAGCTATTCCCATCCCACTAACGACTCTTTTAAGTTATTATCCCATCTTGGCAATGTTAGTTTTCCTAAAGTCTGAGACCATTGCTTTGGAATGGATTTTATCAACCCTAGTCCTAATATTGAACCATTCTGTCTGATGATCACTGGATGTGAGATGATGTCCCACTGTAACATCAGAAACATTTTCCCCATTGATAAGCACTAAGTCCAGTATGGCCCCATCACGTGTGGGTTCTGTTACCAGTTTTCCCTGTAGAGAATCCAGGATCTCCTTCCTTCTAGATGACACCACATCAGGGATGCACCATTCCACATCTGGCATATTGAAATCACCTATCAGTAGCACTTCTCCTTTAATGGCAATACTGTGTAGTTCTTCTATTAAATCTTTTCTACTTCTACTCCCTGTGAGGGGGATTTGTATATAATTCCAATGCAAATGGATTTTCCTTTCCCTCTATCTAGTTTAACCCACAGTGCCTCCTCTCTTCCCTTTAAGACCTGCAATTCTATAGCTTTAATATTATTTTTTTACATATAGTGCCACTCCATTTCTTCTTCTTCCTACCCTGTCCTTGCTGAATAAAGTATAGCCCGGTAAAATTACATCCAAGTCATGGTTGTCCGTGAAACATGTCTCCGTAACCGCCACTAAGTCCAAGTCAGCCTCTTCCATTAATGCCTCAACATTTGGAATCTTAATACCCATGCTACAGGCATTTATATACACACCGCTTTCCAGCTGTTGCTCCTATTATCCATTTTTACAGAGGTATTTAATGTTACATTTATCTGTGGACTCTCTTCACCCATCCCCAACAAATTTAGTTTAAAGCCCTTTTCAGTAGGTTAGTCAATCTGCTGCTCAAGCCACTTCAACCCTTCTTGGACAGATGGACATCATCACTGCTCTGCAGCCCTTGGAACATCATCCCATGATCCAGGAAACTAAAACCCTCTCGATGACACCATCCACGCTGCCATGTATTCATCTCGATAATGCGAGCTTCTCTGCCTCAGCCTTTACCCTCAACAGGGAGGATTGAAGAGAACACCATCTGTGCACCTATCTGCTTCTCCCTCTATCCCAGAGCCATGAAGTCACATTTGATATCAGAAATGCTTTTCTGATTATTTTCAATTTAGTTCTCCACAAGCCACCTCAGGGTGGGCCTGGTGGGAGGGCTTTAAGGCTACAATTAGAGCGGCCATCACTAGTTTTAATATTCGTTTGATAAAGCAACGGAAACAACAGTTGATTGATCTCAAGCAACAGATCAAAATAGGGGAACGGGTCTTAACTTGGCAGACCGACCCCTGTATTTTACTGAGACTCCAGCGGTTAAGATTTCAGTATAATGCCATATTAACCACAGAGGCCTCACAGAGCATTAGGAGGCAGCAAGGGAACTATTACCGGGAGGGCAATAAAGCCAGCAAGATGCTGGCAATTGCACTTAAGGGTAAACGGGAGGCCAAAAGGGTTATTGCTCTAAAGAGACCACAGAGGACCAGTATGATAGTCAAAGACTCTGAGATAGCCGAAGCCTTCCGGGAATATTATACTCAATTATATAGCTCTGAGCGGGAGTTCTCGCAAGATGGATTTGATCAATTAGTCTCTGATATTCAGCGGCCAGTTCTGGTGGGGGCGAACAGGGAGGAGTTGGATAAGCCCTTTTCTGAGGAGGAGATCGGGCGGGCAATTGCCTCAATAGCCTCGGGCAAGGCCGCGGGACCTGATGGATTGCCCCGCTGAATTTTTTAAATGTTTTGCCAAAGACCTCACTCCTCATCTTGTGCAATATTACCGGATGTTGACCACAGCGGGGCAGCAAATAGGTGCCTTCACGTCGGCTAACTTGGTGGTATTTGAGAAACCGGGCAGGGACCCTCTGTCGGTAACCAATTACCATCCCATCTCGCTCTTAAATGCCGACTATAAGATTTTTGCAACAGCTTTGTCAGCCTGGCTAGCTGGGATAATCCCTTTGTTAATTCATCCAGACCAATGCGGTTTCACGGAAGGCCGGTTGACCACTGATAATGCGCAAATTTTATGTCATATTTTGGCGGGGACAGAAGGGATAGCGGAGCCTTTAGTGGGTCTTTTTTTAGATGCTGAAAAGGCCTTTGATCGACTGGAGTGGCCGTTTCTTTTTGCGATCCTCCGTTGGTTTGGTTTTGGAAATGCTTTTCTTCGAGCATTGGAAGTCATGTACACTCATCCTACCGCGCGAGTTTGTGTTAATGGGATAACATCTATGCCCTTTGATTTGAAGCGAGGCACCCGGCAGGGCTGCCCTCTGTCCCCTATGTTATTTAACCTAGCGATGGAACTTCTGGCTCTCCTTATTCAGCAGTTTTCAGATATAAGGGGGGCAAGGGTAGCAGGGCTAGAAATCAAACTTTCGGCATATGCGGATGATCTTCTTCTTTTCACCTCACCTGATTCCATTCCTAAGATATTGGAACAAATAGAGTGCTATTCGTGGTACTCTGGGTATAAAATTAATTGGACGAAATCAGTGGTTTTTCCACTGAATAGATGGGTACATAAGGAGAATCTCAACAAATACCCTTTCATTTGGGAATCAGGCGTCGTAAAATATTTAGGAGTTCACTATCGATACCCGCTCGAAGAAGCGATTAGGTGGAATGCCGAAGCGATCCTCAATTTAACCCGAGAACTGACCACAAGGTGGTCCCCCTTAGTATTATCTTGGTGGGGTCTGTTAGAGACTGTGAAAATGATGATAGTCCCCAAGATTAATTACATCTTGGAGATGCTCCCCTGCTTGCTCCCTGCCCATGTATATCAGCAACTTGAACGTGTGCTGTGTCAGTTCCTATGGAAGAATAAAACGCCGTGAATCGCAAAGAAGAAATTAAAACTTAGTCGAGAGCAGGGCGGTGTGAATTTCCATGACTTTCAATCCTATCATCATGCTTTCCTCCTTAAGCAAGGGTCTTGGTGGTTGGAGAATCCGACAGCCGGGAGGCCTGTTTGGGTCGATGTCGAGGAGCAATTATTGGCGCCCATACCGCTGGAATATGTCCCTGGGATGCAGTTTGCACATACAACATCGCTTTCCCCCATCATACTAGATACACTTAAAGCCTTTCAGACTTTTATAAGTGTTTGTGGATCGGAGTGCTGTTCTCGAGCCCGGCTGCCTATATGGAATAACCCCCTCTTTAAAATCCAAAAGAAGTCCTTTGCCTGGAAGCCATGGTATATTCAAGGGATCTGGAGGGTGAGCCAGTTATTAGTAGCCAATAAATGGAAAGATTTTAGTGAACTTCAACAAGAATTTGGCCTCCCGTCTAAACTTAATTTTCAGTGGGTCCAGCTCCGGCACTGTTTAGTGGGAGAGGGCATTGATCCTAAACAGGGCTCAGGAAAACCTGGGGTCGCCGAGATATTTCACGAAATCACACAAGCGACAGGAATAGTGTCCCGGATCTACAAAAGATTAACCTTGGCCCCATCTTCGCTGTTACAGAAAGTACAGAAGAGATGGGAGCGGGATACAGGGAAAAGGCTCTCTGAACTCCAGTGGAGAAAATTCTGGTGTAAGCAGGTTAGAGTTTCGAGGTCAGCCTCCATCACTCAGACTCTCTTCTATTTTATGGTTTATGGTTTATTCATTTCATAAAAACCGCCTTTCTATAATAATCAAGGCGGTGTACAATAATAAAATACATACAATTTGGCCGAAGCCGGGTAGGAGAAAAGAAATGTACAAATTTATAAAACAGGAAAGAAAGAACGAAGAGAACAGAGACAAGACAGGACACAAGAGGCAAACTTACTATACAAGGAAAGGGTGAATTCATACAAAAGGAGAGGAGATGTTGAATGCAAGGGAAAATAGGTGAGTCTTGAGGTTGTGTTTAAAAGTGGCATATTGTGATTCCAGGCGAAGAGAGGAAGGGAGAGAGTTCCAAAGAGCAGGACCAGCGAAGTAGAAGGCTGAGAGACGAGTGAGCTGTAAGCGGGCACGAGCTGGGGAAGGGAGGGCAAGGCGATTAAGATGAAAAGAGCGGGGAGTGTACCTAGGAGAGTGAAAAGATAAAAGATCAGCCAAGTAAGGAGGGGTACTAGTGTGGAAGACTTTGTGTAGTAAGATTAATAACTTAAATTGGAAACGGAAAGGAACAGGCAACCAGTGAAGATGGAGAAGTAAAGGGGTGACATGATCACGAAGAGAAGAGTGGGTGACAAGACATGCAGCAGTGTTCTGTATACGTTGAAGCCGGGATACCTGATATTGGGGAAGACCAAGGAACAGGGAATTGGAAAAGTCAACGCAAGACATTACAAGAGATAAGACCAATGTGGTCAGGGCTGAGGGAGAGAGGAAAGGGCGAACCGAGCGAATTTGTCGAAGAAGAAAGAATGAGGTTTTAGTGATATGGGAAATATGTGTACAGAAGGAAAGGTACGAATCAAAGTGAACACCCAAATATCGAAAAGTGGAAACTAGTAGGACCGGAGAATCAGAGAAAGAAGGGGCTAATGAGGGGGAGGGGCCACCGTGGGTGAACCATATAGCAAGAGTTTTAGTAAGATTCAAATGAAGACAATTAGATGTGAGCCAGTTGGCGACAGATGTGAGACAAGAGTTAAGAGGGGAAAGATCGGGAGAGGAGGGAGATGTGTGGTGAAGTACAAGAATATCGTCAGCATAGAAGAAAGCCGAAATACCTGACTGCTGTATAAGAAGAGCAAGGGGGGCCAAGAAAAGGTTGAAAAGGAGAGGAGCAAGGACAGAATCCTGAGGAACGCCACAGGGAAGGTGCTGTGAGTCCGAGGAAGGGAGAGTAGGTGAAGAAGAGAGAACTGCACAAGAACGGGAAGAAAGAAAAGAGTGGAACCAGTGGTGAACCGTACTGCAGAGACCAGCTTCCCGAAGACGGTGAAGAAGAAGAGAGTGATCTACCAAGTCAAAAGCCACAGAGAGGTCTAAAGCAACCGCCACCGAGATATCACCGCGATCGTGAGCTGCATGCAGTGCATTAGTGAAAGCTAGAAGAACAGTATCAACACTATGCCCGGGGCGTAACCCAGATTGACAGGGGTGAAGAAAATTAGTAGAATCAAGGTGATGAGAGAGTTGAGTGAAGATAAATTTTTCCAGAAGTTTAGATAAGAAAGGAAGATTAGAAACAGGGCGATAGTTAGAAGGGAGAGAAGGATCTAGGGAAGGATTTTTCAGAATGGGACGAACCAAAGCGTGTTTCCAAGGGCTAGGGAAGATTCCTGTGGATAGGCTGGAATTAAACATAGCTAGAATAGAGGGAAAAGCACCCAACGAGGGAGTGATGAGCCAAGAAGAAGGAATAGGGTCAAGTGGGCAGGAAGTTTTCTTAGAAGAAGAAAGGAGATGGTGAAGTTCAGACGCAGTGATAGGAGAAAAGGCAGCCCAAAAATGAGAGAGTTGAAAAACAGGTGGTGGGGAGGGAACAGGGGGAGGGGACATAATAGGGGCAGGACATGAGGGTAGCTGGTCCCTCAATGAAATGACCTTAGAGACAAAGAAAGAAGCTAATTGAGATGGGGACGGAGAGGACTGAGTAGCAGGAGGGGATGATGAGGCATGTAGAGAGAGGAGAGAGCGAAAAGTAGAATAAAGATGTCGAGTCTGGTTAGAAGCATGTGAGAATAGTAGTAGAGAAGTAGTCCCGTTTAGCAGAATGAAGCTGAGCACGGTAGAAAGAGTGGTGGGATTTGAAAGCTGATAAACGGGCAGGGGAAGGGGACTTGCGCCATAGCCGCTCAGCCCTCCGAAGGTGAGAACGTAGCAGCCGGAGATCGCTGTGGTACCAGGGATGGGAAGGGCGCTGGCGAGATGGGCGGGGACGCAGGGGAGCTAGAAGGTCAAGAGTAGTGGAGAGAGTAGAAGACCAAAGGGTAGCCTGGGAATTAGGGGAAAGGAGTGGAAAGTCAGCAGGTAAAAGCTCGGAGACAGGAGGGAACTTTTGTAGGGTGAGGGGAGTAAGAGCCCAAGACAATCTCAATGTAGATGATGGTGGGGAGGTGGTGGAAGAAGCGGGAGGTAGAGCACCGGAGAAGGAGCAGGATAGTGTGAGGTGAAAATGATCTGTCCAGGGGAGAGATGTAGTGGAAAGAGATGAAAGAGTAAGGGAAGAGGAAGCAGGAGTCAGAAATAAATCAAGGGTGTGACCAGCCTGATGGGTGGGAACAGTAACATGTTGGAGAAGCGATAGGTCCTGGAGAAATGAGAGAAAGAAAAATTCTCTGGAAGAAGAAGGAGCATCCATGTGAAGGTTGAAGTCACCGGCAACGATTAGGTGAGGAAAGGCCAGAGAGATATCGGTGATAGTTAGCATGAGGGCGTCCCAAATGTGGGAACGGAGAGCCGGGGGAGAGTAAACGAGAAGGACGTGAATGGGCGGGGAAGTATGAAGACGAAGTAAAAGAGCTTCAGAATAGTGCAATGATGGGGAAGAGATCTGGGTGTAAGGAAGAGAGGGATGCAAAATAGCCGCCACGCCACCGCCAGACCGACCAAGACGGGGAACGGAAACAGCCGAAAAGCCAGGGGGAAGACAGCGTGCAAGAAGAGCATCCTCCCCATCACGGAGCCAGGTCTCCGTGAGAAGAGTAACCCCAGGCGGAGATCTGAAAACTAAGTCCTGAATGAGGAGGGCTTTGTTACGGAGAGACCGGCAATTTAGAAGACCGATAGAAAAAAGAGCAGACGATGTGGTTGAAAGTGCAAGAGAAGGAGGGGGGAGGGAGGAAGAAAGGGGGCAAGAATACAGATTGGCAGTGCAACGAGAGCGCAGATGAAGGGGTTTACAGGGTCGCCTACCCCATATCACTGGGATTGAGGCCATAGGACAATGAAATGGGAGGGGAAACTAGGGAGAATGAGAAAAAGACGGTGAGGGAAACAGTAAGCCAAAGGAGGGATCAAATGGCAGTACAGATAGAGCATGCAGAGAGCTCAACCCACCGAGAGAGGAAACGAGAAGAGGAAAGAGAAATAGAACTAACCAACGCAATAGAAGAGACGGACCTGCGGCACCGGAGCGGCCCCAAGGAGTGCACCTAAGGAGCACGCCGTGCTCCTTAGGTGCGCTCCTTTGCACATAACTGTTTCTATACACCTGTTAAATTAGCACTGTGGGATAACAGTCTAAGCCCTCTTTGTTGGACATGTGCTGAGGTCAGCACCCTGGTACACATAGTTTATGAGTGCCCGGGGGTGCGGATATTTTGGAACCCAGTGTGGAAACAAGTACAACTTATTTTGAAAATCCGAGAGCCCTTGTCATGGCAGATCATAGGCCTCCGATCAGCAGCTGATATACCCTCTCTACCTAAAGAAGGTACTTTTCTGCTAGATTTTATGATTGGAATAGCAATATATTTAATTATCAGTAACTGGAAGTGTACTACACATCTCAATGTTCATGAGTGGTGGAATCGGGTTTGCTTATATAGTAAATTTGAGCAGATTTCTTGCAAAGCTCAACCACAGTCTGGGAAACAATGCCTTAAATGGCAATTGCTAAATGATTTTGTCAAGGCCGCCAAACTGGGTTAAAGCATAAAGAGCTAAGGCTTCACCTGGCTATAAAGCCCTAAAGGCTTTTGGGCGTTAAACCCTGGAGGAGAGGGTTAGGGTGGGTGGGTGGTGGGGGTTTTCTGATTTTCTTTTGGTAATTGTTTAGTAGGCTAGCCGTTCTTTTGTCTTGTCGCTGTTTTGAACTGCTTGTTTGGTTGTTTTGTTTTGAAAGTGAAAATAAAGATTTTTTTAAAAAAAAGAAACACTATTAAAACTTACTGCTACTTTTAAGTGAACTGTAGGTAGAAGATATAAATTTATTTCAGCTCATTCCAAATGACAACTCTCTATATATGTCCTAGTTAACATTAAACTTTCACTATAACTAAAACCCTTATGAAATGAAAATTATTCTTTCAAAACATTTTATAACATGCATCCCCCAGGCATATCTAGTCTATACATTAACTAGGGGTTCAGGAAGGGCAATAAGTCCATCAAATTGAACACTAGTAATATCAGCATTTTCCATACTTTGAAAAAGAAACTGATTTGAATCTGCTACATAAGGAAAATGACAATACTGAAATAATTACTTAAACTGAGGATTGCGATACCCAAAACAAAAATCAGCATGCACAAAAATCACAGTACTATAATATATATCTCTAATTTTCACTTAAACTGAGATTAGAAAAGCTTTCCAAACAAAATGCCCTTCTTATCTTAAAACCAAAATGCATAACTCATATACAGAAAAACAATCAAAATTACCATAAGATCCAAGAATGAAACAAACAAAACAAATGCGCATAGTCTTTACACATTACTGACTAACAAAGGTAAGACAAAGGACATTTCAAATATCAACTTGCAAGTCTGGTGAAATACAGCTCTGAGCTCTGACTTACTAAAGAAAAAAATCTACATATCAGAACACAACAACTAATTATCAAGTTAAAACATTTTAAATCTTTTACAACCAGAAAATAGTATCCTTTTAAAACACGATGTCAGAAAAGCAAACAAATGAATCATTATACTCTTTGTCTTCTAATACAAACAACTTATGTTTTTCCTGAGACTTTTCCACATGTATGGATGAGCCACTCAGGAATAGTGTGCAGTCCCCTAAATCAATGACTACCATTTTATTTCAAAAACATCAAAGATCCTCTGAAAATATTTCTCCTAAGGAAATAGTAATGCTTCACCACTAGTCATAGAATGCCATCATGCTTAAGAGTTTTCAGGGTTTTGCAATACCATCATGTTTATACACATACAGTAAGATGGACTGCCTCTCTTAAATGATAAAATCCTGTCTTAGACTGAGTCTGTCTGTACTTCATACTCGCAATCCTCCATCCTCTCTGCCTTGCCTTGAATGAAGAGAAAGGGATATCCTGGCACGGCACCAACTGAATGCTTAGGCATCATAGGTAGCAAAATTCAACCTCGGCTCTTTTATCTTCAGTTCTCTAAATTCAAGTAAGGACTGAAATCATACATACACAGAAAATTATATCATAATTGTACTACTTAAGTTTAAGCAAAATGTTTGGGCCTTCAAACTTGAGCAGTTCTCCCATAATTCCTACTCCTAGGCCATGATACTTCTTTTATTAAGAAAAAACTGCTGCTTGTTACAAATGTGTCTTAAGGCAGAGTGTTCAGGATATATTGGTGGGGGCTGGTGGGGAAAATGGGGGGGGGGGGGGGAGGCAGGCTGGAGCCCGGAGAACCCATACAGCATGCCACAATTACGAGATTGGTTAACTCTAAATAAAATAGTAGGTACAGAGCCCCGTGCTGTAATGTACTGTGTTCAGAATAAAAGCAGACTGAAAAATACTTGAATCAAACATTTTCTTTTACTAGGAGGCAGATTCTAATACGCTGTTCAGCCAGCCCGTGCACATATCTAGCACGAGATCCCCGCATGAGTGCAGGCACAGGCCATAGAGTGAAACATAGAAATACGTACTCTGCTAATATTACAGTACACGGGTAAATGCCAAAATTGTTTTGGACATCCCTGTGCTCCTTCTGGAAGGATGCACATTTCAGATCATGCCGGTGTCCATGATATACCCATGGATGCCACATCTCCTTGGTTAAAATGTGCATCTCCGAAGCTGCTGTTCTCGCTGACAGTGTTTTGCTGATGCAAGCTAGACATATATAGTGATGATACATAAATGCTGATACAAACTAGACAACATACATTAGTTTGTGTCATGCCCAGAACGCTGCAAAGTAATCTCAGTGCACTCTAGATTAAGTAAATATTAACGTTTTCATGACATACCTTGCAACACACATCACTTGGCAGTATAATACTGTCTTAGTTATTCTTGCACTGGTCATCTCTAAAAACACTCCTTAAAATGCTAAGTATGGACCCCTACCAACCTGACAACAATCTAAACTAACTTTGCAATTCCCCAAAGGATGAATTATATTGCTGAATAGAAAAATTATGCTCCTCTAATGACATCTGTTTCCGGCATTCTGGCATTTCTCTCAACAGCTCCCAACATGTGGCTACACCTGTGCCATACAAAGTCCATACTCTGCCTTGGCTTATGTCTGTCTGTATGCATCTGCTATCTGTGGGGCAATCCTACCTGCCTTCCAACAGTCTGCATTGTGGCGATGCTCCCCTGGTCAGGCCTATGTGGGCATGGGAGAGGGGGGATCCCTGTGCTATCATACCAAGTAGCCAGCCTCCAGACCACTCTCAGCTTGCATTGATCCTAGACTGGGTAATGATATAGGCCTCATGGCACAATCTGGGGAATGTTGGCACATCGGTCATGTCTCCCATTCTCTGCCACAGCTGATGTATGGCTGTCCTATCACACTGGCACCTGATGACACTGTGGTCATCCGTAAGATCCAGGTACTGGCTAGGCCTTCATGTCCTCCCTGATTTGTATATTAGAACACCATATCCTACCGTGCAACTCTCAGATCACACAAACACACACATGTACACATCTGCAGTCACAAATGACATAATTCTGCCAAAAGATGTTCGGAAGCTGTAAATAAAAGCTGGTATGCCATAATAGCATAAAGTCCCAGGACTAAACATACAATCTCCCTTTATCACTCAAACAAGAGTCTTTTCTAGACTCACTGATGTACAATTCTTCCATCAACACTCCCATTTTTCATAACAAAGAAATTGTTAGGGCACCTAGATTATTAGCGCTCAAAGCACAAACAGCAAATGTCAGCATAGTCAGAATAAACACTATTGCTGTTCTTCATATTTCTATCAGGGTAGATTAGCTTACAAGATTCCCTCACCTCTGATTCTGTTCTTTATAACTGAATCTTGTGGTTCTTTTCCAGACTGCAGTCATACCAGTTTAAAACATACTTGTCACAACCTTTATGCAGTTTGAGTTGTAGAACATAGAAATATAGAAACATGATGACAGAAAAAGACCACATGGCCTATCTAGTCTGTCCTTCCATATCAACAACTACAACAGTCCACTTTTTACCTTTAGAGATCCTCTGTGTTGGTCCCATGCTTTTTTTAATTCAGTTACTGTCCTCATCTCTACCACCTCCACTGGGAGACTATTCCATGGATCCACTACTCTTTCCGTAAAGAAATATTTCCGCATATCACTCCTGAATCTATTTCCCTTCACCTTCATCCCAGGTCCCCTCGTAGCAGAACTTGCTTTCAATTGAAAGAGGCTCTCTCCCAGAGAACAGAGCAGAATATTTTCTAAGTACTGGCCTTATTGCTTGTCTCTATCAGGAATAACTGGTACGTCTGCAGGGAAATCAAAAAATGTATACAGGTCTTTCCTGAATATGCTTTATACATCACCATGGCAAACCATGTCCTCATTCCACCCCTCCCGGGCACATTCTGAGACCCTTGTGCTAGTGCCATGGATGTGCATGGGAGCTATGAATCGGAAGATGGTCGTAGACATTTTCACGAGATAACACATCTCCCGCACACATGCAAATAGTCTATTCGGGTTATAGAATAACACCCTGTAAGTCTGATTCCACAAGGGGCATGTCCAGGCTGTCTGGATGACCCCAAGCAGGATGGGCCCATTGAGACCCAATTCTGCACTGTGGGAGCAAGCTGTTGCCACGGGTGCAGTATCGGGCCCTGGGCGATGGCCCAGGGTGCCCATTCATCGCTGTGGGGGCATCTTCCACATGGCACAGCCTGCCCGCAGCCGATGACACCTTGCTTCCCCACTGCCTGACCCCCGATGGGCAGCAAGGCCATGGATTGGGCGGCAGGAACTCACATGACATGCCTCAGTTGCCTCAGGGGGACTGGCCGGCTGATCCAGAGGGGCGGCCAGTGCTTATTCCACCAAGGTGGAATAATCTGGCCGTCCCCACAGTGCCCTCAGGGCTTACATGGTCATGATTGGAATCGGCCCTGTATGCCTGGGTGCCGGTCCTGCCCTCACTGCTCCTACCCTCCGCCCCCATCCCCCGCAGCACTCACAGCAACTCTGTGCATGCAGGGGGGACGGGATGTGGAATGTGGAGAAAGCGAATAGTGGGGCTGCATGTCATGGCGGGACGTGTAGCCCCACCACCTGCCTCTTTAAATTACCTCCTATATGAATAAGAAACAACTCACAAACAAAAGCAATACAGTTTAGGCTTTTGTTATTTCTATTTTTTTTTTTTTTTTTTTTTTTTAATTTTATTTTTACAAATTTTACAATATAACAAGAAGTTACAAACACTCTTGTAGAAACAGAAAGACATCTAAGAAATAAACATACCAAAAACCCAATAATGGTACCTTAACAAAGAAATCATCCAAGACATCTTCCTCACTAGCCCACAAAAAAAGGGGGTAGAGGAGTCATACAATTTATATAACCAAATATGCTAGGAAAATGAAAGCATTCGCAAAAGCACAGGCTAATCCATTATGAGAGATTAGGAGAGCCCCCTTCCGAGGACTCCAAGCGTCTAGCATTAATGAAAGCAGTAAGCTGGGATGGTTCGTAAAACACGTAAGAAATAGATTTAAACTTTACTAAACATTTACATGGGTGTTTAAGAAAAAACAAACCACCCAACTGCAGTATTCCAGGACGTAACAGAAGAAATTCCTTTCTACGTTGCTGAGTGGACCTAGCCAAGTCAGGATAAATCCTAACTATCATTCCTCTAAAAGGAATATGTTTTTTCTTAAAAAAAAGCTTCAATAGCCATTCTCTATCAGACAGGAGAGCAAATGTAACCAATAAAGTAGAAGGAACAGGGTCTTCAGACTCAGAACTCTCCAACAACTCGGAGACATTTAGAATGTTAACTTGTTTCTGAGGACTACCCAAAATAACATTGCCACTATCAGGCCCCGCCAACGCTAACTTAGCTTTAGGTAAGTAATAAACTTTAACCAAGGGAGGAATTAAATCGGAGGATACCCCCAATACTTCTATTAAATACAAACGAAACATTTCCCTCGGAGAGATAGACATTAATCTTGAAAAATTAATTATTCTAAGATTATTCAATCTTAATGAATTGTCCATCTGTTCCAACTTAACCTGCGTGGAAAGAAACGCTTTCTTGAAAACATCCACCTGCTCTTCCAAGACCTCCACCTTCCTTTGTACTTCAGTTACTTCAGAATGGAAAACCGTAACTCTTTGCTGGAAACCATCCATGACCATCCCATGTTCATCCATTTTCTGTTCCAAATAAGAAACCTTCGGCACCATTGCTTCCCCCAGAGAGAGAATAGCCTGCCATATAGACTCCAAAGTAAAAGTCTCAGGACGCTGCAACGTAAATTGTAAGTGTACAGGCACTGTCTTAGAATCTGCTTGCATACATGCTGTCTGCTGCTGTCCCCGGACCACAGGAACACACTGGTTCACAGACTCTCCTGCACTCAGCGACGTAGCTGATGCAGACTCGTGCAGCCCAGCGACAACCTGCTCACATAATTGCCGCCCCTCCGCTCCTGGTCCAACCGAGCCGCTAGACACTCCCACCTTCGGGAGGGAGCCGAGCTCCAGGAAGCCGTCTGGCAAGGGCTGTCCTCGGGAAACTTTCGTCGTTGGTCTCTCAGGGGAGAGAGAAATACCGGAAACAGATGCCGAGCCACCCGACTCCGGCGTACTGGAAGCCCGGGACTCATCCCCTTCTACTGCCGGTGCTCGCTGAGCGCGAAGAACAAAGGAATCCATTTCTATTTTTTTTTAAAAAATCAGTAAAGAGTAAATTTAAAAAAAATGGCAGCACTTACACATGTAAAGTTCTAAGTTTCCTCCATCGATTATTTTTTTTTCCCCACCTGAAATGACTTCTCCCACTACACAAGGATATGCATCCCTGTGCACCCTGTAGTTCCTTATTTGTATTTTAGAAACAGCTCAACCTTCAGAAATTTCTGCAATACCTGCACAATTGTAAGTATGGTGATTTCAAAGTCTCATTTCTGATCTCCACATCCATAAGATGGACCCCCTGTGACTGACAAATATAGAAATGGGAATGGAGTAGATATCGCACCATTCACAGAAGATGATCTGTTAGATCAGCTTACAAAACTGAAAGTGGCCAAGGCCATGGGACCGGATGGGATACATCCCAGGATACTGAAAGAGTTCAGAGAGGTTATTTCAGGGCCGTTAAAGGATGTTTTTAATAGATCTTTGGAAACAGGCTTAGTTCCACAGGACTGGAGAAGGGTTGATGTGGTACCTCTTCACAAAAGTGGCAGTAGGGAAGAAGTGACAAACGACAGGCCAGTAAGCTTTACCTAGGGTGGCAGGAAAAGTAATAGAGGCGCACCTGAAAGAGCAAATAGTGGACTTCCTCGAAACTAACAGGTTGCATGATCCGAGGCAACATGGTTTTACCAAAGGATGATCTTGCCAAACAAATCTGATTCAGTTCTTTGACAGGGTAAAAAGAGAACTAGATCAAAGGCATGCGATGGATGTGATCTACCTAGATTTCAGCAAAACCTTTAATACTATCCCTCATAGGAGGCTTATCAATAAACTCAACAGATTGGGGATTGGTCCCAAGATGGTGAACTGGATCAGAAATTGGTTGACTGACAGATGACAGAAGGTGATGGAACTCACTCTGATGAAAGGAAGGAGATAACGGTGTGCCCCAGGGTTCGGTCCTGGGGCCTATATTGTTCGATGTATTTGTGGGAGATATTGCTGAAGGACTGAATGGAAAAGTTAGTCTTTTTGCAGATGAGACAGAAATTGGCAACGGAGTGGACTCCCCTGAGGCAGTGGATAACATGAGGAATGATCTACAAAAGCTGGAAGAATGGTCTAATGCTTGGCAGTTAAGATTTAATGAAGTGCAGTGTCTTGTACTTGGGAAGCAGAAATCCAAGGGAATTGTATGTGATAGGGGGTGAGAGATTGGTGTGCACGGACCAGGTGAAGGACATCGGAGTGATTGTTTCTGAAGATCTCAAGGTGGCAAAAAGTGTGACAGGATAGTGGCAAAAGCCAGAAGGATGCTGGGTTGCATGCAGAGAGGAATTACCAGCAGAAAGGAAAAAGTACTAGTTTAAATTTCATAATAAGTCAGAGCCTAGCAGCAGCAAAGAGCTTTAATTTAAATCAAATCAGAATATAACTTAGCATAAAAGGCAAAACAGGGTCAGTATTCTTTGAGCAACAAATAGTCTTCTAAAGACCTTTTCAAAGAGACCTTCTACCTAGGAGACAAGAGACCTGTGAAACCTTTTCAATAGGTGTTAACGCCACGTGGCAGGTCAACAGGCATATCACTCCTGAATCTATCTCCCTTCACCCTCATCCCATGTCCCCTCGTAGCAGAACTTGCTTTCAATTGAAAGAGGCTCTCTCCCTGAACATTTATGCCATGGAGGTATTTAAACATCTCAATCATATCACCTCTATTCCGCCTTTCCTCTAAGGTGTACATATTAAGATCCTTCAGTCTGTCCTCATATGCTTTATAATGAAGACCACTAATTATTTTAGTAGCCACCGTCTGCACCGACTCCATCCTGTTCACATCCTTTTGAAGGTGCGGTCTCCAGAATTGCCCACTATACTCCAAATGAGGTTGCACCAAAGACTTATAGAGAGGCAATATCACCTCCTTTTTTCTGCTAGCCATTCCTCTCCGTATGCACCCAAGCATCCTTCTAGCTTTTGCCATCGCCATAGAAACATGGAAATATGATGACAGAAAAAGACCACATGACCTATCTAGTCTGTCCTTCCATATCAACAACTACAACAGTCCCCTTTTTACCTTTAGAGACCCTCTGTGTTTGTCCTATGCTTTTTTGAATTCAGTTACGGTCCTCGTCTCTACCACCTCCACTGGGAGACTATTCCATGGATTTACTACTCTTTCCATAAAGAAATATTTCCGCATATCACTCCAGAAAGAGGCCGCCTACCTAGGGGACAAGAGACCTGTGAAACCTTTTCAATAGGTGTTAGCACCACGTGGCAGGTCAAAAGGCCATTTTTAAAGACTCCTTCTATCCAAGCAAGGACTGTTAATCACCCAGGAAGTTGGTGACAGCTTACCGCAGAAGCACAGAAGAGGGTACTGTGTAGCAGCCCTCTTTTAATAAGTGTTATTTCCCTCCCTCCCTCCCCAACACCCACCCACCCCTGGGATAATCGTAGCTTTATAGGTACTTACACATCTTAAAGAAAAGGAGGTGCTCTCAGGTGCAGCTCGTTATCCAAATCAGTCATACACTAAAGACCTGAGATTAATTAAGCTTCAGGTGAACAAGGTATATTGAACGTATTAGGTACAATTTTATTAGGATAAGCATCCATAGCAACCCTTAGTAAGTAAAGAACTTAAAGATCTAAACACAAGCTTAAAACTAAGATGCAGAGAGCAGTCCAGCAGCAAGATGGGGGCTTTAGAGTCTTTTGCATTGAGTGTCACATGTATGATTTTCTCCCAGTTGGTGAGAGGTCTTACGTGTGCCCTAGGTGCAAGGAGCTCTTTGCTCTCAGGGAATGAGTCCATTCTCTAGAGGCTGGAGTAGCAGACTTGGAAGTCCAACAGATGGGGCAGGAAATCACGTAGTAGCAAGTCACAGTCCAAAGCGTGATTTGGGTGGAAAAACAATTTATTAATATAGTAATCTAAGACCTATTATACAACCTGACACAGGCCGTGTTTCGAAAACCTTCATCAGGGGTTGTTGAAGTAGGTACTAAAAACATAAAAACATACAAAATGAGTAAATGTAAAGTAAAACAAAATAGGGAAGAACAAAATGCTAATTAAAATACATGCAAATACATTAAGATTAATCCTATAAATAATAAATACATAAAAACAGAAATTATAATGTACCTCTATAAAAACACTAAAAAGTGTGGATACGCCATACCAATAAAATAATGATCAGAATACACATAAACACATTAAGATCAATCTTATAAATAATAAATATAATGTAACTCAATAAAAGCACTAAAAAGTGTGGATACACAATACCAATAAAATAGTTACAAACAAACAGTAACTCATAGATAGAACAATATAAAATAAATAAACTATAATTTAGTTAAAACATTAGACACATTAGGGGGTGTAACAAGCAACATAATTTTCTCTGGGATACCTTAGTTGAATGACCATACAACACTGAGTTGGAGATAACAGAGCTGGAATAAAGAAAACGAGATTAGGCACATGTATACATTGGAGACAATAATCTGAACCATCTCAAACATTAAAACAATAAATAAATAAATAACTAGAAATATTTAAAATTCTCTTTGAAAACGGAAAGCCTAAGAAAGGCAGCGTGTACATTGTACATATACGGAAGCAAGGGAGGGAGGAGTTCAAAACTGCAACCCGTGGGTACCGGCATAACTACTTCGAAATAAATGTATCTTAGTTGTTAACAATTATGAATACTGAGTACCCTATTCATTGGGAAACCTAGGCTGAACCACGGTATTTTTATGTAAAAATTATACCCACTAAAACTTAGTTAAAACTAATATTGAACCGGACACTAACATTTGAAATTAGCGAAACTAGAAAGGTGGAAAGAAACTGTGTGAAAATTGTCTTTAGAGGACTTGGAAGACATAAGAAGGACAGAGAGATACACAGAGGAGACCTACAGGGCTATAGTGCTGAAGTCCCACCTCCAGTCTGGCAGCATCCCTATTGCCATGGAGGAGAGAGGTCACATGACAGGAGAGCATCACCCTGGTGTGGCAGGAAGTGATCCTGTAACTAGGACCTGTCCTCCAGGTGATGTAAAACCATCTCGCACTGAGGAAGTTTCTCCAGGGCCATGTGCCCATGAGGGAAGGGTTAGGACAGCTGCTATAGTTGGTGATTCGATCATTAGGCATGTAGATAGCTGGGTGGCTGGTGGATGTGAGGATCGCCTGGTAGCATGCCTGCCTGGTGCGAAGGTAGTGGACCTCACGTGCCACCTAGATAAGGTCTTAGATTGTGCTGGGGAGGAGTCTGCTGTCTTGGTACATGTCGGTACCAGTGACATAGGAAAATGTGGTAGGGAGGTTCTGGAGGCTAAATTTAGTCTTTTAGATAGGAAGTTGAAATCCAGAACTTACAGGGTAGCATTCTCCGAAATGCTTCCCATTCCATGCGCAAGACCCAAAGGCAGGCAGAGCTCCCGAGTGTCAATGCGTGGATGAGACAATGGTGCAAGGATGAGGGTTTTGGATTTGTTAGGAACTGGGGAACATTCTGGGGAAAGGAGGGGCTCTTCCGAAGGGATGGGCTTCACCTTAAGCAGGATAGAACCAGGCTGCTGGCATTAACCTTTAAAAAGGAGATAGAGCAACTTTTAAACTAAATAATAGGGGAAAGCCGACAGTCGCACAAGAGCACATGGTTCGGAAGAATATATCCTTGAAGGATACTAGCAAAAGCAGAGAGGTTCCAAAAAAGAGTAATGTAGCCCAAATGCCCTCGAGTATGGAGCAGACAGAGCTTAAAGATACCAAATTACCCATGCCTACCAATAGCCAAATTAATATGAATAAAATACAGTCTCTAAAATTCTTGTATGCAAATGCTAGAAGTCTAAAAAAAATAAGATGGGAGAGTTAGAATATATAGCATTAAATGAGAGGTTAGATATGATTGGAATCTCAGAGACATGGTGAAAGGAGGACAACCAGTGGGACACTGTGATAGCTGGGTACAAACTATATTGTAATGATAGAGCTGATCAAATTGGTGGAGGGGTTGCACTCTATGTTAGAGAGGGCATCAAGTCCGAAAGGATTAAAGTTTTGCAGGAAACAAAATTTGCTGTAGCATCTCTATGGATTGAAATCCCATGTAAAAATGGAAAGGCGATGGCTGTGGGGGTGTACTATCGACCGCCTGGCCAGAATGAACAAATGGATGATGAAATGCTCAAAGAAATCAAGGAAGCTAACAAAAGTTACAGCACAGTAATAATAATGGGTGATTTCAATTACCCCGGTATCGACTGGGTCAGTGTCACGGCAGGACGTGCTAGGGAGATAAAGTTCCTAGATGAAATAAATGACTGCTTCTTGGAATACCTGGTTCATGAACCGACCAGAGGGGAAGCCATATTGGACCTACTCCTTAGTGGAACACCAGATCTGGTGCAAGAGATAAGGGTGTTAGGGCCACTTGGCAATAGTGATCATATCATGATTGCATTTGGTTTAATTAATGGAGGAGGGATGGTAAGGAAATCCACAGTACTACCTTTTAACTTTCAAAAGGGAGACTATGATAAAAAGAGGGAAATAGTTAAGAAAAAACAAAAAGGAGCAGTTGGAAAGGTTAAAGACTTACATCAAGCTTGGGTGGTGTTGAAAAATACTATCTTGGAAGCCAAGACCAGCTGTATTCCATGCTTTAAGAAAAGTGGAAGGAAGTCCAAAAAACTGCCAGCATGATTTAAAGATGAATTCAGAGAGGCTGTTGTTGCCAAAAAAGCATCTTTCAGGAAATGGCAAAAAGAGCCAAACGATGAACCCTGGAAACAGCACAACCACTGGCAAGTTAAATGCAAGACATTGATGAGGCAGGCAAAGGGAGAATTTGAGAAGAAGCTTGCTGCGGAAGTAAAAACACGTAATAAAGACTTTTTTCAAGTTCATTTGTAGCAAAAAACCTGTGAGAGAGTCAGTTGGTCCATTAGGTGATAGAGGGGTTAAAGGGGCACTAAGAGGCGACAAGGTGATAGCGGAGAGACTGAATGAATTCTTTGCTTCGGTCTTTACTGAGGAAGATGTAGGGATGTTACCCATGACTGAAGTGGTATTTAAAGTTGCGGAAGAACTGAAGGAAATATCGATACATCGGGAAGATGTATTACAACTATTAGATAAACTGAAGAGTAGCAAATCACCTTGGCCGGATGATATACATCCAAGGGTGTTGAAAGAACTGAAATGTGAGATTGCAGACCTGCTATTAGTAATGTGTGAACTATCATTAAAATCATCTGTAATACCTGAAGATTGGAAGATGGCGAACGTAACACCAATTTTTAGAAAGGGTTCCAGGGGTGATCCGGGAAACTACAGACTGGTGAGCCTGACCTCAGTACCGGGAAAAATGGTAGAAACCATCATAAAGAACAAAATTGCTGAACATGTAGATAGTCATGGCTTAATAGGAGACAACCAACATGGCTTTAGACAAGGAAGATCTTGTCTTACTAATCTGTTATGTTTTTTTGAAGGTGTGAATAAACAGGTGAGTCGGTTGATATAGTGTATTTGGACTTTCAGAAAGCCTTTGACAAGTTCCCTCATCAGAGACTTTTGGCAAAACCAAAGAGTCATGGGATGGGAGACAGTATACTATTGTGTATCAGGAACTGGTTAAAAGATAGAAAGGAGAGGGTAGGGCTAAATGGCCAATTTTCCCAATGGAGAAAGGTAAATAGTGGTGTACCCCAGGGATCTGTGCTGGGTCCGCTGCTTTTTGACATATTCATAAATGACCTGGAAAAGGGAATAACGAGTGAGGTTATCAAATTTGCAGATGACACAAAACTATTCAAAGTTGTTAAAACCCAAGAGGATTGTGGAAAATTGCAAGAGGATCTTGATAAATTGGAAGATTGGGCATCAAAATGGCAGATGAAATTTAATGTGGACAAGTGCAAAGTTATGCACCTAGGGTAGAACAACCCAAACTATGGTTCCACGATGCAAGGTTCCACATTAGGAACCACCACCCAGGAAAAAGATTTAGGCGTCATTGTGGATAACATGTTAAAACCCTTAGCCCAGTGTGCAGCGACAGCCAAGAGAGCAAATAGAATGCTAGGTATCATAAAGAAAGGAATGGAAAATAAAACAAAGGATATTATAATGCCTCTGTATCGTTCCATGGTGAGACCGCACCTTGAATATTGTGTGCAGTTCTGGTCACCATATCTTAAAAAGGATATAGCATTATTAGAAAAGGTTCAGAGAAGAGCCTCCAAAATGGTAAAGGGGATGGAAGGTTGCCCCTACGAAGAAAGGCTAAGAAGGTTAGGGCTCTTTAACCTGGAAAAGAGACGGCTGAGGGGAGATATGATAGAAGTCTATAAATTAATGAACGGAGTGGAACCGGTAAACGTAGATCGATTGTTTACGTTATCAGAATATTGAAAGACTAGGGGACATGCAATGAAGCTACAGGGTAAACTATTTAAAACTAATAAAAGAAAATATTTTTTCACTCAACGTGTAATCAATCTCTGGAATTTGTTACCGGAGGATGTAGCAAAGACTGTTAGTGTAGCTGGGTTTAAAAAAGGTTTGGAGAAGTTCCTGGAGGAAAGGTCCATAAACCATTATTAAGAAGGGACCCAGGATATCCTTGTGGTCTTGGGCAAGCCACTTAACCCTCCATAGCCCATGTTCCCTGTAAAATAGTTATCTCCAAGTTATAATGCCCTGTTCAATGTAATTTCAGTTTGTTCAATGTAAACCGCACTGATGCAGAATAGCGTGGTATATAAGAGAATGTAAATAAATAAATATCAGTGCTTGACCCAATACAAGCATTGTGGAACCTGTGTCTTGGGGAAACTGCTAGGTACATATGACCTAGATTGGCTAGTGTTGGAAACAGGATACTGGGCTTGATGGATCTTGGTCTGACCCAGTATATGGCATATCTTATGTTCTAATGCCAATGTACACGTTGCTGGTGAGGCCTCACTTGGAATATTGTGTTCAAATTTTCAAGACCATATCACGCAAAGAACATAAAAAGGCTGGGAACGGTTCAGAGGAAGGCAACCAAAATGATTTGGAGCCTGCGTCAGAAGACTAATTAGAAGAGACTTGAAGACCTAAATGTGTACACACTATAGGAGAGGAGGGGTAGGGGAGATATGATTCAGACCTTTAAATACTTAAAGAGAAATAATGAATAAACAAACCTCTTCCAAAGACGGGGAAGCTGTAAAACTAGAGAGCATAACATTAAGCTGCAAGGGGGTAAACTGAAAGGCAATGTCAGGAAATACTTTTTCACTAAAAGGGTGGTGGCTGCTTGGAATGCCCTCCCGATGGAAGTGGTGGGGGCAAATACAGTGACATAGTTCAAAATGGCATGGTACAGATACAGTGGATCCCTTTATAGCAACAGGACAAAATCAAAACAGTATCTCAGTAAATAGGGGTGATCTACATGGAGCAGTGGGTACACCCCTAAAGAAAGGAATGGGGAGGGGTGTCCTGCATGCAGCGTCAGATACACCTACTCTTACCACCTTGCTGGGCAGACCAGATGGACCATGCTGTCCTTTATCTGCTTTCATATAGTATGTTACTATCTAAAAGGTGCCTTTTAACCAATACTACTATTATATTGATAGATATTGATCTCTTAGGGTGAGAGTTTTTGAATGTGATAATAGATCTGAGTTTTGAAGAAATTATTGGAATTCCCACACTTTCAGGAAGTCATACTTTGGATTTGTTATTTCTGCTCACCTCTGCATTGGACTGTTTTTTTTTAGTCATCAGGTTCATTGGTAATATGTACTGTATTCTCTGGACTGACCATTATTTAATTCCTTTTTCTGCAATTTTGTTAGTAACAAGGTCAGCTTGATAGAGGGAGTTGGTACAATCATCAAATGGGGTAAAGTTGATTGTGAGGCTTTTGTAGATATTTGCATATAATTAGACTAAGATTTCTCAGGACCCTTTGCATTCCTTTTTGAGATTCTTCCATTTCTGTTGATTTGGAAACAGCAGCTGCAGATGGTCCTAAGAAATTTGGTCCAAAGAATGCACTGTTCCATGGCTTCCTCATGATTTAGTATGGACAAGAAGGTGTTTCTGTAAAGCTGAGAGGCAATGGAGGTAAAATACAGTTGTGGTCAATATTATTGGCACCCTTGCAGTTCAACCCCTTAATGTGCAATATCTCCTAAAAAAAAGTGGCTAATGAAATATCTTTGGACTATATACGCACACACATTTGACACACAAGTATGAAATAAAACAAGACCAATTAAAAAAGTTAATAGTATAAAAACTGGGACATTGCAAGGACATGATTATTATGAAAATACCCATCAAAAGAGCAAGAAAGCCTAATATCCAAACAAAACCCTTTGAAAAATTCCCTTTAATTATTAATAAAAAAATTTTTGTAAACTGAGAATGTCCATAAAGTAAACATGGCGCTATGTAGTGGTATGATTTCCTGATTTACATAGGAGCAGTAAAGTGAACGGGGTTGCTCCCTGCTGCCTGTCATATGGAAATGATGGAGAAGAAAGGCCTACTCTATTTTTATGCCCTACAGCATAGGTTTTCAACCCGGTCCTCGGGGGAACCCTAGGCCAGTCAGGTTTTCAGGATTCCCACTATGAATATGCATAAGATAGATTTGCATACAATGAAGGCAGAACATGTAAATCTTTCTCATGCATATTCAGTCTGGGAATCCTGAAAACCTGACTGGCCTAGGGTTCCCTGAGGACTGGGTTGAAAACCTCCGCCCTACAGAGTGGTAAATCGATGATTGGAAGGCTTTGAATGAAAGCTAAGTTGGCCTTTATCATTCTTATTAACTTTTAACATTTGAGCTGGTATCTTTTTCCATTGTGACACAAGATATACCTGAGGGGGTTGTGTTGTGCAATTCGCCTTGGTTTTGAAGATTTAAGACTGAATGGTTTTGAGCTGTTTGGCTCACAAAAAAGAATAAAAAGGAATGTTTGCTTCAAAAGGGGTTTTCACTCATGGCAAATGGTCCAACAAAAAATTAACTTTATAGACGTTCTCAGTTTACAAAATTTTTTTGTTAATAATTAAAGGACATGATTATTGGCACCCTTATAAACAATTCAAATCCGTTTTAACAGAAGAACCACGTTCCCACTGCAGAAAAATAAGACACACCTGTTATCAATTGTCAGTACTGACATGACTTGAATCAACCAATAAATGATGGCTCTAATGTTTAAAATTGCCACATTCACTCCCTGTTCCGTATTCACAATGACAAAGACAAGGGAGCTGCCTGAGACCATCAGGAAAGTCATTATCACCAAATATCAAACTTAAAGGGATACAAGGCCATCTCCAAAGACCTTGAGATTTCTGTGTATACAGTTTGCAATGCTATTAAGAAGTTTTCTGCTCATGGAACTGTCAAGAACCTCACAGGATGTGGTGGGAAGAGTAAAATTAATCCAAGAAGTCTTCAAAGGTTAGTGCGAACTGTTGGAAAACACCACTTACAACATCCAAATAGCTGAAGGCTGACCTGGAGCAATCTGGAGCGTTTGTTTCAACCCGCACCATATGTTGTGCACTAAATTAAGACGTACTTCATGGGCGAAGGCCAAGGAGGACCCAAGTGCGCAAAGGCAGACATAAAATGGTATGCCTGATCTTTGCCTAAACTCACTTTGAGAAACCACAGTCCTTCTTGGAAAATGTTCTGTGGACAGATGAAACCAAACTTGAACTCTTTGGCAGTGCAGTTCAGCGATACATTTACAAGTGAAGAAATAAAGCTTATAATGTTGTGGGGCTGTTTTGCTGCCTCAGGAACTTGGAGACCTAAATTGTATTAAAGGAATCATGAGGTCAGAGGACTAACAAGGTATTTTGGAGCAAATTGTGCTACCTAGTGTCAGAAAGCTAGGTCTGGGTTGAAGATCATGTATCCTACAGCAGGACAGTGACCCAAAACATACATCTAAAAGTACAAAAGAATGGTTAAAAAGGAAAAATTGACAGTTTTAAACTGGCCAGCAATGAGTCCTAATCTCAATCCAATTGAGAACCTTTAGAAAGAGCTGAAATCTGCAATTGGTAAAGGGAATCCTGGAAACATGCATGAGATGGAACAAATCGTGGTTGAGGAGTGGGAGAAACTACCAGCAGACAGATATATGAAACTTACAGTATAGATGGCTACAAGAAACATTTGTAGGCTATCATCACTGCCAAGGGATGTGCAACCAAATAATAGTGAAGGGTGCCATTAATCCTGTCCAGGTCATATTTTGTTTTTTGTTTTTTTTCTCAGAAATTACTACATCTACTGTATGTTGCACAGACATCTGTTTTTTCTAATTGTATAACTTTGAACATACTATTAAAATATTATGATGACATACAGTTGGGATATTTCCAATTATTTCTCAAGATATTGTACACAACAGAGCTAAAATACAAGAGTGCTAATAATGTTGACCACAACTGTAGAACAGAGTTTGAGTGGCTAATTATTAGAAGTTATTGGCTCAGTATCATTGTTTGATAATAAAAAGTAAACTTTCCTGGTCTCTTTGCTAGTTCATTGACATGGCCTAAAACATTCCTCCAGTATTGTTGAAACATTAGCTAGTAAGCAATTATCAGGAGGTAGTGCATTGACTAAAGCTGTGTCTGCTTCTGAATATCTGCAGTGCTGTGAAGTTGACAGAACATTTGAGAATCCAGATAATTTTCTGCAATTAGCTGAGGATCAATTGATTGCTCATTTGACCTCATTATCAAAGGGTAGCTGTTTGCTTGATTCTTGTCTGTTTTTGCTGATTAGGACTCTTAAATTAAAAATGACTCCATTGCATTCTCTTTAAAGAAAGCTATAGTGAAATCGTCATTAAAAATAAAGTCTAGAAAAAACTTAATTGCCAGAATTCTTTGCCTGGATAAAATATAAAATACTCCTTACAACATTCAAGCTGCTCAATGACATTTCCCCCTTCTACCTAACCACCTTCCTATACTCTACACAAGAATCCAGATCACGCAGACAAAATGCAAGTCACTCACTTGTCATACCCAAAACCATCTGCAGGACAAAGAAAACCGCAAGCTCCAGAGCCTTTTCATTTGCTGCCCCCACCCTCTGGAATGAACTTCCACTAACTCTCCGCATGACAAAAGACCTCCAACTATTTAGAAAAGGACTCAAAACACTCATTTTCACTGAAGACTTTGAAAACCCAACTGAAACCCCTCTCCTCCCACAAACAACCTCTCAACCAACACAGAACCAACCCACTAACCTCCCCCTCCCTCGCCCCTACTCAAACAACCCCAGAGCCTTGCCCCACCCATCCAAAGAAGGAAGTTAAGAATAAGCTGACTCCTGTACATATGTAAATAGAACGTTTGCACGCAAGTTTGTTTGTACGATACGTTCCCTGTAAATAGTTAATACCACTGTTCCATGTAAAAGTTGTTCAGTTGTTAACTGTAAACCGCCCTTGATCTCTGGAAGGGGCGGTATAGAAGAAATGTATGAATGAATAAATACATAAATAAATATTTCTGACTTTTCCTCTTTAGCAAAGCTAAGAAGTTCAGTTTGGACATATTCAGTGATAATTTGTTCTCGGCCATACAGTCGTCCATGGAAATGTGTGCCGTCTCAAATACATGATATTTTTGGAGGAACATGCATTATTGGACCCTAAGCAATTTGGGTTTAGTTGGGGATTTTGCGCTGGGATAGTTATTGCTTCTGTGCTTGATACTTTGAGATAGAGTCTGCAAAAGGTTTTATTTTCTTGTAATGATTAATATACTGTCCATCTTTGATGCATTAGATCAAGGGTAAAAAATATTTTGAGTGTCACACTAGGAGTTGTAACTGGGCGTGGGGGTCATCCCTCTTCCTCTTTTTCCCAATCCACTCATGATTCCTAATAAGCCTTAATAGTACCTCCTGCCTCTACTGCAGTTTGGGCTGCACATCAGGCTTCCTCCAACCCACATTCACTGATAATGTAAATCTCCCTGAGGCCTTCAAGGCATCATCACACTGAGTCTGCAGATGTTTGTACAACATTAAAAACAACCTATTGGATAATGACATTTTAGATTTTAAAACACCTATCTTTGTCTGTCAATAATGCAGATCCCCTTTGGCCTGGTAAGTCACTTTTAATGATGTGCAAACACTTGATGGCTGAGATTGATAGCATTTTAGAGGCTGAAGGGGGATCTGCATTAGCAGAGGATGTGGGTAGGTGCAGGGGGCCCCGGGCAAAGAACACTCTGCTTTTTTAAAAATTAAATTTAAAAAAAAAAAGCTGGCTGCTGCCGCCGCGGCAGCATGGAGTGTCCCGCGGGGCCCCCTCTGCCCGGCTGAGCCCATCTGCACCGGCTTTCAGATACGCAAAGGGAGAGTGTCTCCCTCGCGTCTCTGTTAAGCCTGCAGGGGCTGATGGGACGCAGGGGCTGATGGGGAAATTTCCCATCTGCCCCTGCAGGCTTAACAGAGACACGAGGGAGACACTCTCCCTTCGCGTATCTGAAAACCGGCGCAGAGGGGCTCAGCCAGGCAGATAGGGCCCCACGGGACACTCCATGCTGCCGCAGTGGCAGCAGCCAGCTTTTTTTTTTTAAAATTTTCCATGAGCCGATATGGGGGGGGGGGTTAGGACTGGTAATGGGCTATGGAGGGGGTTAGGACTTGACTTGAGGTGGGCTGTGGGCTGTTGGGGGGGTTAGGACAGGAAATGGGCTGATGGGGAGGGGTTAGGACTTGAGGTGGGCTGATGGGGTTAGGACTGGTAATGGGCTATGGGGGGGTTAGGATAGGAAATGGGCTGATGGGGAGGGGTTAGGACATGAGATGGGCTGATGGGGAGGGGTTAGGACTTGATGTGGGCTGATGGGGTTAGGACTGGTAATGGGCTGTGGGCTGTTGGGGGGGTTAGGACTTGTAATGGGCTATGGGGGGGTTAAGACTGGTAATGGGCTGTGGGCTGATGGGGGCTGTCTGGAAATGGGGTGATGGGGGGTTAGGACTGGTAATGGGCTATGGGGGGGTTAGGACAGGAAATGGGCTGATGGGGAGGGGTTAGGACTTGAGGTGGGCTGATGTGGTTAGGACTGGTAATGGGCTGGGGGGTTGCTAGGACTGGAAATGGGCTGAGTGGAAGGGGAGGCTTGAACTGCAAATAGCTGATGGGGAGGGGGCTTGGAATGGAAATGGGCTGTGAGGGAAGGGAGCTAGGATTGAAAATGGGCTGATGGAGCAGCTAGAATAGGGCTGGAAATGGACTGTGGTGGGGGCTTGAATTGAAATGGACTCATGGAGGGGCTAGAACTGGAAGTAGGCTCATGGGGGGGCTTGGACTGGAATTGGGCTGAGTGGAGGGGAGCTAGGATTTGACATAAGCTGATGGTGGGGCTAGGAAATGACTAGAAATGGGCTGATGGGGTGCTAGGATTGGAAATGAGCTGATGAAGGGACTCGGACTGGAAATGGATGGGGGAGCTAGGACTGGAAATGGGCTGAAGGTGGGGCTAGGACTAGAAGGGAATGGATGCTGGGTGAGACTGGAACTAGAAGGGAGCTGATGTTGGGGGAGGATTAGAATGGGATTTGGCTGGGAGAGTAAAATGGAGAGGGGAAAATATTTTGTGTGGGAGGGATGAAAAATCTACAATTGGCCGGGTATTGGGAGAGTAAGTGGGGATTGAGGATGGAGGGGTAAAATTTGTGTGGATGAAATAGGAATGAGGAAAGAGCAAAAGGAGAAAGATTAGTATGTTAAAGCAGATGTAGAGAGAGAGAATGGAAAAAAAAAACTAGAAGAGAGAAGAAAGGACAAATGGACAGCAGATGATGGAGAGTTAGCAGAAAACATGAAGAAACCAGAAGAAAGTGGCTGGAGCAATTGCAACTGAAAAAAAAATGCACAAAAGGTAGAAAGATATCTCTTTATTTTGAATTTATTAACTGGAATATGAAAGCTCTGGGAAATGTGCATCATTAACGTCTGCGCTTTGTTTGGTACAAGAAGAAATTAATTTATCGTTTTATTTCTACAGTGTTGTTGTACATCCAAGTTTGGCTTTTGGGGTTCCCAGTTTAATTATTGCCTTCCTGTTTCTAAATTGTGGTTCCTTGTTTGGTGATGGTCTATGTTCTGCATGTGTAATTGAGCTGAGGTATTCTGTTTATGTAATTCCTATTTGACATTGCCACTTGTTCTCTTTCCCCAGTGTTCTCTGAAATGTATTGGTTTAATATTTGCAGTGTTGCCTTTTGATAGGTAGGGTATGGTGCTTTGTGAGTCCTGGTAATGCTGTCAGGATACGGCGGGTTTGTTATGGGTTCTAAATGGGCAACGTTTGTAGTAGTTCCTAATGTGCCTGGCGGTTGGCACTGGATTATAATAATGTAGAAATCTTTTAGTCTTCCTTTATCTATACACTCATTAAGAGACATGTTTACTAAAAGTTAGTGTATGGTAACATTATGCAAATATTTATGCAAATAAGGTCACTTATGCAAATGAGGCCCCACACCGAGTCTCCGCACATGGCCCCGCACTCCCCTTGGGCCGCCCCTGGGTAGGTGATGACAGGTCTTGTGAGGGGACTTCACAAGCCATTTGCACTTTGCTTTGCTGAAAGGTGGTGGGCAAACCTTTTTGTGCATGCAGCTCACAGGTCATATACTGTATGATTATCCCTGCCCATGTATTTCTGTTTGGGCTTAGGGGATCAATCAATGCATAGTTTCAATCATGTTTATCAGTGCATTTTTAGAAGGTGTTAATGAATGGAAATGCTTCAGATTGATATCCTTTGACTTCTGGGTTACCTCAAGGATTTGAACTCTGCTATGCTTTTTTAACATTTTTTTTTGTCCTTGACACATTGTTGAGAACAAATGATATTTTGTTTTGGATTTATGTGGCTGATGTCTAGGTATTACTGCCTTTTGATTGTTTCAGAAACTATAGTGCATTTGAATTTTTGTATATTGGTTGCTGGAAACTGGATGTCTGAGAATGAATTAGCACAGAATATGTCCAAAACTGAACTTTTAGTGCTGAATGCAATCCCACTCTGATTGACCATCTCTTTGTGTTGGATAATGGTTTCCTTTCTTTCTCTTTGGTTGTGAGGATTTTAAGGATTAAAATTGATTCCGACCTGACTTTTAAACTACATATTCGATCTGTGTTAGTTACAGCCTTTCACAAGCTCCATCTGCTTTGAAAGTTAAAGAATTTGTTACATCTAAAAGATTTTCAGATGACTCTGCAGTCTCTTGTAATGAATGGTATGAACTTATTGTAAAGTAATTTATCTGGGCTTGCCTATGTGTATGCTGAGATTTCAAATAATTTAAAATTCTTAGTGTGGAAGAACTACAGAAATCAAACTTGCACTTGGTAGTCATCACATAAAGTAGTTTCTACCATCTCTTTGGTGGCCAAAACCCTCCAAGGAAGTAGCAGTTATCCACGTACCAGGACAGGAAACCAAACCAAAACCGCGGATGTTGTAGGAAGAACTCATTTATTGGTAAAAAGGTGTTGTGAAACACGGCCTGTGTCGGGCCTGGCTGGTTTTTTACCAATAAACGAGTTCTTCCTACAACATCCACGGTTTTGGTTTGTTTTCCAAAACCCTCCAAGGTCACTGTCCAATATAGTAACATAGTATATGATGGCAGATAAAGACCAGCATGGTCCATCTAGTCTGCCCAGCAAGGCAGCAAGAGCAGGTGCATCTGCCGCTCTGTGCAGGTCATCCCTCCCCATGCCTTTGTTTAGGGGTGTATCCACCGCTCCATGCAAGGCCAGCCCGTCCATTGAGCAAGAATGTTGTTGGCACAGGGCCCCGTGCTTTTGGGGGCTCCATGCCAACAACATCCTGCATGCTGTTGGCTCACCTCCTTTAGCGGCTCCCGACTCCTGGCAGGCTCAGCAACAGCTCATTACAGCCGCCGAAGTGAAGAGCGTTGTTTCCTTCACTTTGGTAGATGTATTGTAATGAAGATCGCAGGTGCGCTGAGAGCCAGGACACAGGAAATGTCCTTTGAACTCCGGTGCGCCAGCGATCTTTATTACAATACAGCTGCTGAAGTGAAGGAAACAATACTCTTCACTTCAGCGGCTGTAAGGAGCTGTTGCTGAGCCTGTCGGGAGCCACGAGCCACTAAAGGAGGTGATCCAGGGCCTCTAAAGCCTGCCGCGGGGCTCTTCGGGGATGGAAAGGGGGGGCTTGGGCTTGAAATGGGCAGGGGACTAAGATTCCAAATGTGCTGAGTGGGGGGGGGGGGGCTAGGATTGGAAATGGGCTGAGTGGGGGAGTGGCTTAGACTGCAAATGAGCTGATGGGGAGGACTAGGACTGGAAATGGGCTTTTGGTGGGGTAGGATTGGAAATGGACTGATGTGGTTCTGGAATAGGATTGGAAATGTCCAATGGGGGAGGGGTAGTTTTAGAAATGGCTGATGGGGGCTAGGATTGGAAATGGGCTGAGTGGGGGAGTGGCTTAGACTGCAAATGAGCTGATGGGGAGGACTAGGACTGGAAATGGGCTTTTGGTGGGGTAGGATTGGAAATGGACTGATGTGGTTCTGGAATAGGATTGGAAATGTCCAATGGGGGAGGGGTAGTTTTAGAAATGGCTGATGGGGGCTAGGATTGCAAATGGGCTGATAGGGGCAGCTTGGACTGGAAATGAGTTGATTGGGGAAGGGGGCTAGGACTGGAAATGAGCTGATGGGGGGCTCGGACTGGAAATGGACTGTGGGGAGCTTGGTCTGGAATGGGCTGAAGCTCCCCCACACTCGGCCCAATTTCCAGTCCAAGCCCCCCCATCAGCTCACTGGAATAGGATTGGAATTGGTCTATGGGGGGGGCTAGTATTGGAAGTGGCTGATGGGGGGGAACTTGGACTGGAAATGGGCTGGGGGTGGAATAGGACTGGAAATGGGCTGATGCAGGGGGGGGGATGCAATTAGAAGGGAGCGGATGCTAAGTGGGGCTGGAACTTGAAGGGAGCTGATTTTGGGGGAGGACTAGAAGGGGATGGGGCTTGGGGGAATGAGGATGGAGGAGGAAAGATATTTTGTGTGGGAGGGAAGGAAAATCTGAGTTGCTGGGTATTGGCAGAGTAAGTGGGGATTGAGGATGGAAGGGTGAAATTTGAGTGGATGATAAAGGAATAAAAAGAAATTGGGGAAAGAGCAAAAGGGGAAAGATCAGTATTTTAAAGCTGATGTAGAAGAATGGAAAAAATCTAGAAGAGAGAAGAAAAGACAAATGGACAGCAGACTGGAGAATTAGCAGAAGACAGAAGAAACCAGAAGAAAGTGACTGGAGCAATTGCAGTTGAAAAATAAAATGCCCAAACAGGTAGAAAAATACTTTATTTTGAATGTATTACCTGGAATATGTCAGCTCTGGGAAATGTGTATCACTAACGTCTTTGCATTTTTGTTTAGTACAAAAGGCAATTAATTTATAGCGTTGTTGTACATTCCAAGCTTGGCTTTAGGGGTTCCCAATTTAATTATTGTCTTCAGATTTCTAAATTATGAGTCCTTGTTCTTTGTTTGGTGATGGTCTATGTTTTGCATGTGTAACCGAGCTGAGGTATTCTATTCTTGTAGTTTCTGTTTGACAGTGCCACTTGTTCTCTTTCGCCAGTAGGACACATATTGGTGTTCTCTGAGATGTGTTGATTTAATATTTGCAGTGTTGCCTTTTTAATAGGTAGGATTTGGTGCTTTGTGAGTCCTGGTAGTGCTGTTATGATATGGCAGGTTTGCTATGGGTTCTAAATGGTCAGTGTTTACTTCCTAATGTGCCTGGCGGTTGGCACTGGAGTATAAAAATGTAGAAATCTAGTAGTCTCTCTTTATCCAGACACTCATTAAGAGGCATGTTAACATTATGCTGATATTTATGCAAATTAGGCTTCTTATGCAAATTAGGCCCCGCAATGAGCCTCTGCTCATGGCCCCGCACCCCCCCCCCTTGAGCCGCCCGCTGGCTCCATGTAGGTCACTCCTATTTGTTCAGATATAAGAGATAGTTATGCTTATTTAGATTTTATCCTGTTGCTATAAAGAGATCCACAAGATAAAATCAAAGTAAGCATAACTATCTCATATCAGAACAAAAAGGGATGACATAGCTTCCAAAGTCAAAAATCCTCCTAAAGCCAGCAGCTGTAGTAGATAGGGAAGTTCATATTCACTGCAGATTATGGAATCTTTGCTGTCAGTACTTTATTTGATTTGCTAATTCTTTTGACTCTGTTTCTGTTGTTGTTGATTTTTGAATGACAAGGTTTAATTTGTATATAGGATAACTTTTTTGCCATGTTTATATTGTATTTGATTTATGTTTGTATTCTTACTGTATATCTCTATTTTATTGTAAACCACTTTCAATCAATCAATCAGTCCCCTGCCATGGAGAATATACATTCACTGGACACACTGGTTGGAGTGCAGGACAAGAAATGGCAAGAAGGACACCTTCTTTTCCACAGTTGCACCACTAGCCAGATATCCCCAGGTGCTGCCTCCAATCCACCCCCAGAACCATTCAGTGTTGGCACCCAGGGATATTCAGCAGCGCTAACCACGTTAGTGTTGCTGAATATCCCGCTTGCTGCAGTTAATGTGGTTGTCATGTTTTTGAAAATGCCCCCCCACCTCATTTTTGCTGCATTTTTGCTGCTGTACTGCTGCATTTTTGCTGCTGTACTGCTGTGGCCTTCCCTCCCTCCTTTCTTTCCACATCCATTTAATTTTCCAGACATACCCTTTCCAAGCATGTTATACCTCCACTCTGCCCTGCTGTGCCTGTCTGCTAATGATGTGTGCCTCTGCTGACACTCTTGAAAATATCGGGGAGAGGAGGGATGTGTCATCCCACTGCCCACCAGCTATGCTGCACTTTCAGCTATAAGGCTTCAATGGCATTGGTGAATTTGCAGGGACTGCTTGTGTACTGCCACTTTGTACTTTAAGATATTTATCTTTTAGCTTTAAAGTTCACTGTTCTATGAAGAATGGAATGCAAATAGGGTTGCCAACTGACTCCAGATTTGCCTTATAGGTTTGATCCAGTCCTGGGTTTACCCCACTGCATGCAGGAACTTGTAGTCTTGTTTTTCTTATGGCGTGCAGTAGAGATATCAGAACCAAAGGTTCCTCATGCAGTAGGGTAAACCTAGGATTGTATCGTCAGATGAATCTGGAGCCAATTGGCAACCCTAAATGGAACAGATATGGTGCAGTAAGCTGCCCTTTCTTACCTCAGATACCATGGCTAGGGTCCCATTCCAAGTCTCAGTTCTGTCCAGGAGTACTTGCTTGCTAAGACTGCATTCCTCTCCTGATACTCTTGAAAGGACCATGGTGGGAGGGGACATGTGTTAGCCCACTGGCCCACCAGCTATGCTGTACTGGTGACTATAAAGCTCTAATGACACTGGTGTATTACCAGGGACTGCTCCTGTACTGGAACTTTTCACTTTTACATTTGATTTATTTATTTATTTCAACTTCTTATATACCGCACTCTTCGACATCAGCGCGGTTTACAGATAACATGAAGAAACCAGAACAACAGGCTGTTTGGTATTACATATAACAGGAGTATCAACTTGGATAACATGGGAGAACTATTTACATGGAGTATATAATCTATTAACTAGATAACATGCTCGAACTATTTACATAAAATGAGCAGGAATACTTGGAAAAAGGAGAGAGGCTGTGGATTTGTGGGTTGTATTAGGGTGGGGCTATTATGTTACGCTTCATGTGGGGTAGTATTTGATGAAAAGGTGCAGTTTAAGGGGCTTTCTGAACTGGGTTAGGTTGGTTATGGCGCGGAGATCAGGTGGGAGAGAATTCCAGCATTTTGGTGCGCTAAACATGAAAGCTCTGTTTGACGTTGATAGGCTGCACGTTGTTATAGCCTTTGGGGTTGTTAGTGAGTTTAATGCTGCCTGTCTCCTATTTCTGTTTGATGGGACGGTTTGGATGAGTTTAGAAAGTGATGTGGACGATAAACCATTTATGGCCTTAAAAGTGAGAGTGAGGGTTTTGAATGTAAGTCTTCCGTGTATAGGGAGCCAATGGAGCTGTTTGAGGATAGGTGTGATGTGTTCATTTTTGGGCGCTCCTAGGAGAACCCTGGCAGCGGTGTTCATGGCAAGCTGTAAGGAGCTTACGGTGGATTGTGGGAGTCCTTGTAGAATGGAGTTGGCGAAGTCGAAATGCGGTAGTATCAGAGCTTGGTAGATGGTTCTGAAGTCTTCGTCGTCTAGTAGGGGACGTAGGTGTCTAAGTGTGCGTATTTTGAAGTACACAGATTTTACGATATTGTTTGTGTGATTTCATATCGAGCCTATGGTCTAGTGTGACTCCGAGGTATTTTATTGTTTCCTTGGTGCCTAGGTCAGCTCCCTTGACACTTATGTGTGGTGGTGGAGTGAAGTTGGGGTCTCTTGTGATAAAGAGAACCTCAGTTTTCTTATGCTGAATGCGGAGGTTCTGTGACAGGAGCCATTGTGAGACTGCGTCGAAGCAGTTTGTTATAGGCAATAAATCCATTTGCATTGTGGAAAATGGCATGTAGAGTAGGATATCGTCAGCGTATATCATACATTTCACATTGAAAGACCTGATGATATCGCAGATAGGATGCATATAGATGTTGAACATGAGGGATGAAAGTGAGGACCCTTGCGGAACGCCTTGTCTTTGATGGAAGAGTTTTGATTCTCCTGTTGCAGATTTAACGTATTGCATTCTGGTATCGAGGTATGATTTACACCATTCAAGTGCTGAGTTGCATATGCCTTTTTCTTTCAGTCGACTGAGGAGGATCTCGTGATTTACCGAGTCAAACGCTGCTGCTATATCCAAGAAGATTAGCACAACGCCTTGTCGGATGTTGTCTATGGTATTGAGAACATCATTGAAAAGCGTGGTAAGCAGTGTCTCAACGCCATGGAATTCTCTGAAGCCGTGTTGAGAATGGTCTAGAGGGGCTGCGGAGTCAATGTGGTCTTGGATTTGGCGCTGTGCCTCTTTCTCAAAGATCTTTGCTAAGAAGGGGATACTGGCTATAGGCCTGTAGGAGTCTGGCCATTTTGGGTCTAGTTTAGCGTTTTTTAGAAGTGGCCTGATGGATGTGAGCTTTAATGCAGATGGGAAGGAGCCAGTAGTGAAGGAGAGGTTTATGATTCTTGCAATGAAAGGGCTAAATGCACACCGAAGATCCTTTATCCAAAAGGCTGGGCAGGGATCGGTCTGCGCGGTGGTCGTGTTGAGTGAGGTGATTGTGTCTTCAATGTGTTTAGAAGAAGGCGTGGTAAGTGTGGATAGGGATGTTGGGCTAGTTGTTTCTTGTATATTGTTTTTTGAGAGTTCATCTGTCTGTAGGAGTTTTGATTGCAAGTAATCAGCGAATTCTTGCGGGTGGATATCATTATTTTGTTCAGAGGATGGTTCCTTTGATAGTGACTTAACCAGGTTGAAAAGGTCGCGAGGTTTGTTCAATGATCTCTTAGCTTGATCTTTTAGCTTCAGAGTTTATTCTATGAACAATGGTATGGAACAGATATAGCACATGGATATGGAAATATTGCTGCATTATTTCTTATGCTTCTTCAGTGAACTACATCTTGATACTTTTGCCACTCACTCAGAATTGTCTCAAAGTTCAAAGGCATTACCCTTGCAAGCCTTGATATGGCAGATGGCCTAGCAAATAGAGGGCCACAATTCCTTCTGCAAAAAAAAGTTTCAAAGCTGTTCTTTCTGTGCATTAATATAGCAAGGCACAGAGATTACAGACACAAGCTTGAAGTTCCTTGTTTTCTCAGCTTTAGAGTCTTCCTTTGCGCCAGACACAACCTTATGACAGTAGCACCAATGATTCTCCAGGACCAAGCAGGAAGTCAGTCCTCACATGTGGGTGACGTCGGCGCCGACAGAGCCCCCGTGCGGAGCATTTCCCCAGCTTTCAAAGAAAGCCTTTGGGAATGCAGCATGCATGCGCGGTCCCCTTCCCACCCAAGGGTGCCATCTTGCTCGGTCTTCTTTTTTCCGCGGAGCCCGACAGACGTCTTTGGTTTCCCCCAGAGGAAAAAGTTGATTTTGTTCTGCGTGGACCCGTTTTCTTTGGTTCGACGCCGGTTTTCATTTCCCGCCAGGGCCCAATACATCGGTATCGAGCCCGGACTTCTTTTTTCGTTTTTTGTCCTTAGTGACTAGCGTACGCGCCATTTTTTCTGTTTTCACTGACAGCCCTGTCTTTTGACCTCGCAGGCGCCCTTTTTCCCCCGATGGCTGCCAGTGGGTTTAAAAAGTGTGATCAGTGAAAGAAACTTATGTCTCTCACCGACACACATGACTGCTGCCTCCGGTGCCTCGGACCCGATCATGACCCGATGATCTGTGGGCCATGTGGGAAAATGTCCTCGAAGGTGTTGAGGAGTCAGCAGCACCAAAAAGAAAGAATATTCTCTGACTCCGTGTCTGGACGGGCCCGGACTTCGTCAGAGGCCTCAACGTCTCGGGACTCTGGCCCCGAGCAGCGCCGAGGCTCCTCTGAGAGGGGGTCCCCCTTGCGGGAGCTTCGCAAGAAGAAAAAACCTACAAGCGTGGCGTCGGTGGATGCACTTGGTTCCTCAAGGGCCAAGTCGCATAGCCCCGAGCGCCGTCCCGGATCTTCGGAGTTGGAGAGGCCTGCAAAACAACCTCGTGTGGAGATGGAGTCCCCGGGTCACGTGAGTACTGTAGTCCTCGTGGACTCTCCTCCAGGGGAGCCGACGTCGGGCCCGACGCCGTCGGGGTCCGAGTCGGGGGCTGCTGAGTCTCCTGAGCTCGGACTCAGGTTGACGACCTTGAAGTGCATCTTGGCTGCCTTCATGGAACAGTAGTGGGCACTGATCACCGGTCTCACCGGTACATTTGCCCTGACCACCGAGACATCGACATCCAAGTCAACCCCAGAGGCCGAGCCGATCCTCGAGTCCATGTGCGCTCGAGTTGGTCCTCGGCCAGTCTCCCTCGGCCTACCGTTCGGGACCGAGGTCGTCGACGTCGGTACCCCTGGCGTTGGGGCGGAAGGCATCGGTGCCTGCCCGACCGGAGCCACTTGATTCCTCCTCCGAGGGGTCTGGCTGGGAAACGGAGGATGAGGAGTCACCCAACACCTTTCGGACTCGGTGTGTCCCATCGGACTCGCCGGAGTCCAAGCCTCAGAGAAGGTCCCCACCGGAGGATACCCGGTTCTCAGATTTCGTGCGGGATATGACCAAGGCCTTGGCCTTCCCCGCGGATCCCGAGGAGGAGCCTCGAGCCGAGGAGCTCGAGGCCCTACAGTATGACTCTCCCCCAAAGGAGGCCTTTACTGTACCGGTTCCTCCGATGCTGGAACAGTTGCTCTTCCGCATGTGGGAGGCGCCAGCCTCAACGCCAGTTTTGAGCAAGCGGGTCGATTCCATCTATCGAGTCCGCAAGAGCCCCGGGTTCCAAAAGGCACAATTACCGCACCACTCCATGGTTGTGGAATCGGCCATGCATCGTCTGAAGAGTCAGAAGATGCACTCCTCGGAGCCTTATTGCCGGGAGGCCCAGAACCTGGATGCCCTCGGTAAGAAGTGCTTCCAGGGCTCTATGCTTGCTTGCTGTGTCCAGACCTACCAGCTGTACATGGGCATGTACCTTTGGGACCTGACAAAGGAGATTGCCGGGTTCTCTGCTGGTCTCTCTGAGGAACCTTTGCAGAGGTTCAATGCTCTGTCATCGGGTATTCGTGAGTGCTCGAAGTTTATCTCTCGAGCAGCCTATGATGGCTTTGAGGCTTCGGCCCGAGTAGCCGCGGCCGGCATTGGTGCACGCCGTCAGGCCTGGCTACAGTCATCGGACCTCGAGCCATGGGTGCAGGACAAGTTGGTTGATGTCCCCTGCCGAGGTCAAAACCTCTTTGGCAAGTCCATGGCTGAAAAGGCTGCAGAACTCGAGACCGAGACTCTTACCTGGACAAGGCTGTCCAGAAAAACCTCTGCCCCTTCTCAGGAGAAGAAGGGCTCTGGGAAAAAGTCCTTTTACCCGAGAAAGTCCTCTGCCTATAAACAGTGCCCTCATTTTCAGGCCTCTGTAGCTCCCCAACAGGGTCAGCAGGCCAAGGGGCAGGGACATGGGCCCCGTAGGCAGAAAACCCCCAAGTCACCAGCTCCAGCTCGTGCACAGCAGGGAGCGGGGTTTTGACTCCAGTGGCATAGCCTCTCCTCCTCAGCTGGCCCCTATCAGCACAGGAGGCCGGATGGCCCTGTAGGCCCACAGGTGGCCAGCCATAACAAGGGATACCTGGGTACTAAGTATAGTCCAGAAGGGCTATCTCCTCCACTTCCACCAGGTACCCCCCCTCATATTTTCCACAGGAGCCTCCAAGACTTCCTCTGCATAGGGACATACTCCTGCAGGAGTTAGCAAGTCTTGTAAACGAGCAGGCAGTGGAACCGGTGCCCCACCACCTGAGGGGTCAAGGCTTCTATTCCAGGTACTTTCTGGTACCGAAACGAACAGGAGGCCTCAGACCCATCCTAGACTTGCGGAATCTAAACATGTTCCTGGAGAGGGAAAAGTTCAAGATGCTTACCCTTGGAATCCTGCTGCCCTACCTCCAGCAGGGAGATTGGCTATGCTCCTTAGATTTAAAGGATGCTTATACTCACATCCTCATTCATCCAGACCACAGGCAATATCTCAGATTTGTAGTGGGAGGAAACCATTACCAGTACAGAGTACTGCCTTTTGGCTTAACCTCCGCCCCCAGGGTATTCACAAAGTGTCTGGCGGTGGTAGCGGCCTACCTCAGGGTTCAAGGCCTTTTCGTTTTTCCATACCTGGACGACTGGCTTATCAGGGGTCAATCCCCACAGGAGGCCAATCAATAGCGGTGGGTGCTACAGTTGCCCCATCAGTAGCAACTTTATTCATGGCACAATTTGAACGGGAGTTTTTATATCCCTCTGCGTGGTTTCTCAGATTACTCATTGGACTCGCTATTTGGATGATATCTTCTTTCTTTGGTCAGGCACGATTGATCAATTAAAGTTGTTTTTTGATTGGATTAATACTCTGGATACTAATATACAATTAATATACAATTAATACTCTGGATACTAATATACTAATATATAATTTGTACCAAAGTATAATACGGTCTCTATAGAATTTTGACATTTTAATATATAAAGAAGGATCCATTTTACAATCTACGTTATACCGGAAACCGGTTCAGAGGAACACCCTCCTTCATTATCAAAGTTTTCATCCAGGACCTCTCCGTCGGGGTTTACCTATGGGGCAATTCCTTCGGCTACAGCATTTATGTTCCACTCTAGAACAGTTTAAATACGGGTATCATGCCAAGGATCTTAAACACTGACTAAGTGAAAGAGGCTATCCTTCTAAATTAATTAACAAGGCTTATAAGAGAGCGAGATTTAATTATCCAGAATGGTGGCCTGAGGAGACTTTAGATCAACCTACCTCGCAAACGGCTGAACAGGCACTGTATGTTGGAGTTTTACCTTACATGCCTAATTCGGTTCAAATTATGAACATATTGCAGAAACACTGGGAAACATTATCTCTACATTCTTGTTTTAGGAAAAGATTAATGTTTGTCTTTCAAATAGGCCGCAACAAGGCAGATTTATTAATACACTCTCCGTTAAAGGATTCAGAGACTAGGTTAAAAAGACATTATAATTGTGGGCCATGTGATTTCTGTGAGACCACCATGGAAGGCTTAACATGGGATGACCCTAATACCGGGATCAAGATTGAAAACTATCATTATATGACATGCGCTAGTATGCACGTGGTATATATTCTGGTATGCCCCTGTCAGAAAAATTATGTAGGACAGACATCTCGATCCATGAAGAGGCGATTATTAGAACATTGCTCTCGGATAAATACTAAAACGTTATCAGCCCTGGTGGCTTCTCACTGTTTAGAATTCAACCATACATTTCAGGATCTTAAATGGCGAATCATAGATTTTATTCCTGAGTGGACTTGAGGAGGAGATCGCTTGAAGAGTTTGCAATTTAGGGAACAATCCTGGATTTACCGCCTACAATCAGTAACATCATCAGGCCTTAACCTATCTCTCGATTAGTGGAGTTTGGTTACCTGATGACTCAGACAGCCAATGATAGCCTGCTAGTGCAACTTTTGATATGTGTCTTTATAGAAAGATCTGTTGATAAACTTGGAACGAGCCCGATAGGGTGAAGAGAACGGAAAAGCAGTAGTTGTGGGACTACATGAAGGTTAGCTTTCATCCAGTAGAAGTCCATACCTAGAAATCATCAGCCTTATTGTAACCATCGACAGATGGAGTAAATGAGTGGTTTCTTACATATATGAGCTGGTTTGTCTACTGGAGGTTGGATCAAGCGGATTTTAAGCTAAGTACTTGTTACTCTATTCATTCCGGGAGACTGAGGATAATTTTATAATTTTGCCTTGGTGTAAGGTAAAAGGGTGAGTGCACTCTTTTAATCTGAAGAAAAAAAGGAGGGTTTGCTATGAGAGAGGGAAAGTTCCCTCTCAAGGCAAACAATCCGACAAAAATAAATGGTTTTTTTTCTAGGGTATACATGAATGGCCACTATTTATCTCTTTGATTTGTTAGATATTAGGTGAGATAAATTACAGTTTATCTTAATTTATAATATAAAAAAGCTGGCATGGCAAATCAAAATGTAAACGAGAGACTTGGGTTTGCTTACTTAGCTGCAGTAGTGGCTTCTTTGCAATATCGGCTCCAATATTGCATGGAAGCTGCTGCCACAGCTAAGTAAACAAACCCCTTAGAGCCCCTTTTACTAAAGCCTGTTAGCAGGTGAACAGGTGTTTTAACACATGACAATGCTGGGAACACTAACGTGCAAGCAGGTTAACAGTCACATGCTAAAATGCTCCATTAGCCAGTGAGCTTGGGATGGGGTGGAAAATAGGTGGAGTGCAGACATGGAAAGCACATTGCCACTGGGGCCCAAATAAAACAAAACTGCAGAGAGATCATTTGGATCTCCGGAACTGAAGTGTGCCGTAGTTTTCTGTTTCGTTACAAGGTCAGAGACTTATCAGCACCCCCCCCCCCCTCCTCTGAATATACACAGGAAAGTGCCTCCCCATGGTCTGGCTCTGGGTTGAGGCAGGAAGGAAGGATGTTTGCATGCTAGATCTGTGTACTCCTCTGTTGGAAGGTACATTCTAACTCTCTTTTTTCCCCTCCTGAAGAAGCTGATGAATGCCTGGGAGAGATAACCTCAAGGTAAAGGTGTGAGGGTGAGATAGAGAAGGGGTTTTATGTGCTTTTAATATTGTATGTAGTTGCTCACCAGGGCCTCCATAGCCCATTTTAGAACGTACATGGGGCAGGCGCCAGAGCATTTGCGTTGTTGATTGAAATGTACCATATATTCTGCTTATTCATTGTACTTTTAGATGTTGGAATTTTTGCCTGTTTGGTGTGTTTACACTGCAACCACAGACAGGGGCATGGACATCTTTTTGGATGGAGGGGCCAAACAAACCAATCTCCAGCCCCACCACCAAGCCCTCTATTTGCTGATATTGTGTTAGGCATAATATTGGTGGGGCCATGGCTCCTGTGGCCCGTCCCATTCTACTTCCTATAACCACAGACTTAATAAATGTCACCAGCACTGACATATAAGAAAAAGCTTTACTTCTTTATGTATGCATGTAGGGTAGAAGATGAGGTGGCATTCCACTAGCAGTATGTAAAGTGAAGACCTTTGGGCCTGCCAAATGTGGATGAACTCTCCTTAGACCCCAATAGGGCAGAAGGAGCATATTCAAAAATTGTTTACACATTAATTCATGCTTACAAGTGATTTATGCAAACTTTAAAATATAGACACCCAAACAAAACAAATGTGTGCTTACATATGTGCAGCCCTAAAAGCTATGGGAGGTATATTCAAAGGGAGTAATGCAATTAGCAGACCCGAGTGGGATATTAAGGGTACCTACTTGGTTTGTGCCCCTGAATATCCCCTCATAATGTTACTGAACACCCCAAAACTAACTGTATTGTGCTGGGGTGTTCTGGGGGCAGAGCATGGGCAGCATCAAGAGTTAGCCAGTCAGCAACGATTCTGAGCCGCTAGCCTGTTACCCTACTCAGCTAGTTTGCTTTTTTTGACCTATCTTTAGCCAGTTTAGCTTTAAGACCAGCAGCTGAATATCATTACTGACCAGATAGCTAATTTGCTATCCTGGCAAATCAGATATTCAACGTCGTAGCTGGAAATGGCCCCCAGCATTGGATATTCAGGTTTAATTTAAAGAGGCAATGGCCAGCTACTTTACTTGGTATGAACCCCACTACTGAAAATACCCAACCTATATAATTCACGCAAAATTCCTAACAATTAATAAAATTAAAGTAATATTATCACGTCTGCATGCTATGAATATATTTTCTTTGCTATTCCATTTCTGACTTAATAAATAGTAAAACTAAGTAGGACAGCATATTTTAAAATCTTACAGGTTCCAAGTAGGAATACTTTCTATTTTATTGCATTTGATAGTGCTGGCCTCTTCTATGTATTTCTTGTGAATGCTTCCTGCCAATTTGTACAGAAGATCCCTGATGAAAATAAATGAATCTGCAAAAGCAAAGTGGGAAAACAGACTGTTTATAAAGTGCAAAACAGCTAGACATGCTAATAGAATCACAAATTTTTAACTCATTGTTAAATGATCTGATACACAAGGGTATTTCACTTTAGGCTTTGGTTACTATTAGGCATAGTCCTATTTTACAAACCCCTATGAGATTTCATGTTTGAATTTAAACAACTTTTGAGTTATGTAAGTCCAAGTAATGGTGTGAAAGACTGACATTTGAATTTTCAGTTCTCAGAAAAAGTGTTTTCACATGTAAAAACATTTGTATTTATTATTCATTGGTGAGGGGAAGATTAAATATTTCATACTGTACATTAAACTCCTTAGATGTTGAAATAAGAGAAGTAACAGGATAGTTCTTACCAAAATGTACAATTCCAGTGAAACTTGCACATTCATCTACTAAGACCAATTTCTACAATCTCAGCTCCCATCCAGGAAACAAAAAGAAATCTATAATATACAAACTATTCAGTATCACTGACCCTGCCTGAATGAAGATACTAGAGATATACACCTAATCTCTCATCACTGTGCCTCTCTCCAACAGGGACGATCCAACAGCTTAACGGGGAAATGGAACATGTCATACAAATAGCCAGAGATAATCTGCTTTAATACAAAGAAAGAAAACAGATCAATCAGATGCCCTTGCATATGCTTAGAGCACCTTAAAATAGCTACTCAAAGATGTAATCAAGGAGTTTCAATCTGTGTGTACCACAGATAAAACCCCCCAAAACATACTAATGCAAACCAAAGCTCTCCAGCTTATTTATGAGGAAGGAAGTCATGTTTAACCAGATAACAGGACCAAGAGGTACTACCAAGAAGTAATGCTAGAATTTAAAATATATACAGAAACAACCTGCTATTCTTATTGAGAAAAGCAGTGTATAAAGATGCAGGGTGGGGGGTGGGGATAGTCCAAAGCATTTAAATGGTTTGCAGACCCCGGATATTCAATGCCGGATATGGCCCCAGCATTGAATGTCCAGGATTAGTGTTAAGCGACGATGGCTAGCTGCATTATCAGCGTTAGCCACTGCCACTGAATATCAGGAGTAGCCTAGTGGTTAGAGCAAAAGCCTGGTGTACAAGAGACCAGGGTTTGATTCCCACTGATGCTCCTTATGGACTTGGGCAAGCCGCTTTATACTTCATTGCCTCAGAACAAAGATCTGACAATCTGCTTCTGATCATACTTTGCCAGGAAAATCCAGAGGCTGCTGGGTTACCAGGATTCAGTATTGACTAAATGGCACACATTGCATTTTTCAATGGTATGTCATAGACACATAGAAATATATGGACCATTTGTCTGTACAGCCAGCAAAATGGTGTTCTCATCCAGTGCAAGGAATGCCTCAATAAATCGTATATTATAGAGATTAATCAAACCAGAATGAAACAACTTTACTGATACACCAAAATTTGATTAGCTAAATTTGGGACCACTGTTTCTGTGGCTGGGGTTGTCCACTTAACCTTAGTCGGTTAGCATTGAAAATCATTACTAAGTAGCTAAAAGGCGTGTTTACAAAGCCCATGCTAATAACATTGGTTTGGGCTGCATGACTAATGTGAGGCAGGCACAGCCACTCCCCTAATTTTAGCACAACTCGCCACATTAATACTGCCATAGGGAGCAACTACTGTCACTCATTGTGCTGACAGTACTTGCTCCTCGACAATCACTGGCAGCATGAGCTTTAGGGTCTGTGCTAGCGGGGCCACAGTGGGCATGCCCGTATATGTGCTAACCAAGCAGTGCAGATGTTTTAGCACAGGACACCATGCTACGTTTTAGTGCAGTGCAAAAAATGTGTGCTAAGCATGCGCAACCTCAGTAATGCACTACAGTAAACATGCCCCCTAGACATATATGCATCGTTTGCCTGTAACACCAACAAAATGTTGTATCTCATCCAGTGCAAGGAATATACCAATATATGTTACATAGTAACATGGTAAGATAAAGACCAGCATGGTCCGTCTAGTCAGCCCAGCAAGGCGGCAAGAGTAGATGCACCTGCTGCTCCATGCTAGTTGCCCATGCCTTTGTGTAGGGTGTACCCACTGTTCCGTGTAGGGTCACCCCTATTTGTTGAGATATAAGAGAGAGTTATATTTATTTTTATTTTATCCTGTTGCTATAAAGGGATCCCACTGTGCCTGTCCCATGCAATTTTGAATTCTGTCACTGTATTTGCCCCCACCACTTCCATCGAGAGGGCATTCCAAGCGTCCACCACCCTTTCAGTGAAAAAGTATTTCCTGACATTGCCTTTCAATTTATCTCCTTGCAGCTTCATGTTATGCCCTCTGGTTTTACAGTTTCCCTGTCTTTGGAAGAGGTTGGTTTGTTCATTAATACTATTTAAGTATTTAAATATCTGAATCATATCTCCCCTGCCCCTCCTCTCCTTTAGAGCGTACATATTTAGGTCTTCAAGTCTCTTCTAATTAATCTTCTGATGCAAGCACCAAATCATTTTAGACACCTTCCTCTGAACTGTTTCCAGTCTTTTTAAATCCTTTGTGAGATATGGTCTCTAAAACTGAACACAATATTCCAAGTGAGGCCTCATCAGCGACTTGTACAAGGGCAACAACAGACCTCAAAGACTTTAGAAAACAGCTGAAGACCATGCTGTTCATAGAACACTATGGACACATCACATAACCTCAGAGAACGTATAACAGCACATGATACCTCCCAACACTGTATGTATAGAAAATGTTTATAGCCCCAATGTATATAGCACACATTGTACATAGCTCAAACTAATCTCGCACACAACACAACATACACTCAAGTCGAAGTTTCTCCCTCACTGCATGAATAACACGCTCACTTTACCCGTTTGTTTGCTGTGATACCACCTTGATTAATAAGATAAGGCGGTTTAGAAATACTGTTAAATAAATAAAATAAAATAAAATAAATAAATTAGTACCTCATCCTTTCTACTGGTAGTTCCTCTTTGTATGCAACCCAGCATCCTTCTGGCTTTTGCCACCGCCTTGTTGCACTGTTTCGCCACCTTGAGATCCTCAGAAACAATCACTCCAAGGTCCTTCTCCTGGTCCATGCACACTAATCTCTCACCCGCTTTTGCATATAACTCCCTTTGATTTCTGCTTCCTAAGTGCATGCCACAGCACTTCTTCACATTAAATCTTAACTGCCAAGCATTAGACCATTCTTCCGGCTTTTGTAGTTCTTTCCTCATGTTCTCCACTCCCTCGGGGGAGTCCACTCTATTGCAAATTTTCATGTCATCTGCAAAAAGACAGACTTTTCCATTAAGTCCTTCAGCAATATCATTCACAAGTACAAACAGTACCGGTCCCAGGACCAAACCCTGGGGCACAACGCTAATCACCTTCCTTTCATCCGAGTAAGTTCCATTTGCCATCACCTTCTGTCGTCTCTCAGTCAACCAATTTCTGATCCAGTTCACCACCTTGGGACCCATCCCCAAGCTGTTTAGTTTGATAAGCCTCCTATGAGGGAAGGTATCAAAGGCTTTGCTGAAATCCAAGTAGATGACATCCATCGCATGCCCTTGATCTAGTTCTCTGGTCACCCAGTCAAAGAACTCAATCAGATTTGTTTGGCAAGATCGTCCTTTGGTAAAACCATGTTGCCCCTGATCATGCAACCTGTCCACTATTCACTCTTCAGGAGCACCTCCATTACTTTTCCTGCCACTGAGGTAGAGTTTAAATAGGTCTTCCAAATCAGAATAAAACAACTTATTGATACACCAAAATGTGACCAGCTAGATTTGAGACCACTATTCCTGTGGCTGGGGTTGCCCACTTACACTTTTAGCCAGTTAGCACTGAAAATTATTACTAAGTAGTTCAGTCATGATTCAAGTCCAGAAATTACCTTGAAACTGCCTTTTTTAGCTGGTTAAAATTACCTGCTTTATGAATTTACTTACATTGTGATGGTGGTGATGAATTAACTAGTTCAATCTTTTGAAAATCTATCTTTCAGTCTGTGATGTACTATATTAATCCTCAAGGTCAGTTTAAAAAAACGCAGAAAAGAAGGGCCTGAGAACTGAAAAATATTTATCTATTAAATTAAAAATGTATGCACAAAATCAAGACATACATGTATTACATCCCTGGGGGGTAATTTTCAAAATGTTCACATTGACTTTGCACCACTTTGCACTTTTTGTCTGGGAAGGTTTTTTATTTTTCCCACTGAAAAAGAACATGCATAAAATTTAAAGTGAAGTCCAAGCATGTTATTTTCTGATAGTCATAGTTTATTTTGACTTGATATACCACCCTTTGTGAGGCATACAGAGCTGTTCACAAAAATAATTTTAAATATTATTTTTAACTATTATTTGTAAGGCAAAAAAGAACGCCATTGTGTGGCCAGGAAAGGAGAGAGAAAGGACATGGGGAGGGGGGAAGGGATGGGGGTGACAAGGACACTAGGACAGCGTGGCAAGAAAAAGCCACCAGGATTTTGAACAGCGGATAGCGAAGGAAAAAAAATACATATGCCCAAGGACACATGGACAATGCAGCCCCCTAGAGCTGGCTAGAGATTGAAGGCCCGCTCCTACAAGTGCGTTTTCCAAAGGGCTTTGAACTTTTTGGAGAAGACTGCAAAACGGATGCAAGAAGGCAAACAGTTCCAGAGGGCAGGGGCGACAAAGGAGAACGCAGCCTGTCTGTTAGACTCATATTTAGCATGGAAAGGGGTTGGCTGAACTAATCTGTTGTCCTGAAGAGAGGGGGAAGATATGGAATGGTCAGGCGCGAGAGATACTGAGGTGCACTGTTGTGGAGAGCTTTGTATGTCACCCAAACATGCTCCTGGGATTGCCTGGGTTAAATGTGGCTAAACGTTCTAGTGCTGTGAAACTACATGCATTTTTTTAACCATATTTAAGGATAGCAAATTTACTTACATAAATTGTTATCTACATATGCAATTGCCCTCTTCTTATTCCTTAACACCTTATTCACCATCTTTCTAACATTTCTAACATGACTAGGGCCCTGTTAATTGATACTAAATGACTCTAATTCAGTTTTTATGTGTCAGCTCTGCTGTGGGAATTCTTACCTCACTCATTCTTCATTTATATGGCCTTGCAGTCACATCTAAAGAAGGAACCTGCACAATTTTCTAATCTCATATACACTACATCTTTCTGTTTTATTAATAAAAGGTATCACAGCCAAACTACCTGTTTGGTTATGAGAGCTCTGTAATTGCAGTCACAAAATGCAAAGCACCTAAAATATGTTTTTGAGATCTGGAGTTTATATTTAATTGCTCCCCTTTCCAAAGCCGAGCTTGAGATGAGTTACAATTCAGGTACTGAGGCTATATAGGGTGATGTGACCTGACCAAAGACACTGAGAGGGTACTTTTCATTTTAGCGTGTATGTGGTAATATGCACAGGTAAGGTGGCTCTTATAAAATACCTCCAGTGTAATAATATGAGATGGCATTAAGTGCACCTGTGCTAAGGACGTCGAGCACAGTTAGCATGGGCCACTAAATCCCACACTAGTTACGATTTGCTGGCATGCCTGCGCTATGCGCCCAATCCCAGGTCTGATGCATGTTACTAGGGTAGCATGGGATTTGTGGCACTAGGGCCCATACTACTTTTTCACTTGACACCAAAACCACATGCTAAGCCCCATGTTACTGGGTAGAACAGTTTAGTAAATATACCCCAATAAGTACAGAATTTCAGCACACTTTAGTAAAAAGTTGCCTTTATTTAAAATTATTTATATTCCACTGAATTTCTGGCTTGGAACTTCCACACCAAAAGTGAACCAGGGCTGGCAGTGCTGGAGAGACAGTACTCATGGCCTCTGGGAGGGAAAGGAAGAACATCTTAATCATTGTGCAATAGTGACACCTAGTAGTTTAATACAGAGCCCATGATAACAGGCCTTCTACCCTTCACCATGCTATGGCCACACCACTCTGAGTATACCTACTCTCAGAAACTAAGCACATTTGGACTCAGTGTTTAGATGGAAGCCCAGGTGCTATAGGTTTACTGTGCAAAAGAAAGTCTTGTAATCTATTTCCAGTCACATCTTTCCAAGACAATCCAAGGGATAGTCATGACATGGACACTACAGCATCACCAGAAGTCAACACTGACTCAACAGCACTTAAAAACAATAACAATCCCCCACCACTAATGAGGACTGTGGTTGCAACAATTGGGGTAGTTTAGCAGAGGGATAGAATAAAGCCCTAGGAAGTCATTCTCAGAGTTTTGCACACTGGCATCCCTCACTAATCTGTCCAACCTGATAACCCCATTACAGTTCTTTGTGTGTTAATCTTTTCATCTACCTATAGTGGATACACTGACACCACTTCAGATACTGTCTTTTTGTGCTATGATCTTCTTCTTTGGAACTTACTGTCTCATCAATGAGAGAGGAATCAAATTGTACGTGTTTCAAGTCTGGCTTGAAAACCTGCTTTTTTTTTTTTGCCTAGGTTTTGGTGAACCATCTGACTCGGCGTCTGCTTCTCTTGTCCTCTTTCCTCTTTGTACTTGGCCCCTTTCTACCTCCATCTATCCTTTCCTTCTAATGATAATAACTTATTCTTATTTTATTTCTTTGTATTTCTCTATCTTATGGACTTGTAACTTTTCTATTTCTCTATTTTATGGATTTGTATTGTAAACTGCTTAAAAATATCCTTTTAAGCTGAAAAATGGTATATCAAATGCACAAATAAGCTAAACTAGATGGAGACTAAATGGCGACTAAATGGAATATTGGTTCCAGTTGAACTGGAAGCTCAAAGGAGCACAAGGAAATTGAGACGGGGAAGCTGTAAAACTAGAGGGCATAACATGAAGCGACAAGGTGGTAAATTGAAAGGCAATGTCAGGAAATCCTTTTTCACTGAAAGGGTGGTGGATGCTTGGAATGCCCTCCTGATGGAAGTGGTGGGGGCAAACACAGTGATGGAGTTCAAAGTGGAATGGGACAGACACAGTGGATCCCTGTACAGCAATAGGATAAAATAAAAATAAACTGAATCATCTAATTTCTCAACAAATAGGGGTGATCTACATGGAGCAGCGGGTTCACCCCTAAACAAAGACATGGGGAGGGGTGACCTGCACAGAGTGGCAGGTGCACCTACTCCTGCCATCTTACTGGGCAGACTAGATGGACCATACTGGTCTTTATCTGCCGTCATTTCCTGTTACTATGTTACTATGAGTCATAAAAATGAAGATGAATTAGAAAATTAGCATTATAGAAATTAAATATTTTGGAAGCATTTGCATGTGTAAATAACAGCATTTAAGTGTACAGTAGGAATATGCATTCATTTAAAAGGACCTAGAAAATGTCAATGTTTTTAACCAAGGGAAAAAGCATGAAATGTCTTTATTTTTGCCATGTCATCAATAGTGTGCACTATGCTCAATAGAATGCCCCATTGAGTTGTAGTGTGCTATTAGGTCCTACCCTGGGCAGGAGTGTGGATGAAGAGGCCCAAGGAATGGTAGAGCAGTGCATGAACCAGGCAGCATTAAAACCCAAAAGATATAGCACTGGCAGAAATGGAGCAGGACCCAGACATAGATGAGGAGTCAGCAGGTGTAGCAGTGGCCGAACTGGAACATAAACAAAGCGCGGGTCCGAAGCTAGAAGGCAGTGAGAAGGAGGAAGAAGCAGGCAACATTTGGAAGCAAACGCATCACTAAGAAAGTGAAGGTAGCTGGATTGGCATATGCAGATCAGACCCACTAAAACTGTTGAACCAGCGGTTAGTACCACTGAATATCCACGAGTGCTACCACTGCACACCCCAATGCTAGACGGTTAACATTGGGGCATTCTGGCGACACTCACGAATATTCAGAGGCACTAACCAGACAGCGGTGATATTGGAGCCAGTGCCCAGGTATTACAACATGGCAAGAGTCAGGCTGTGCTAACGTTTGCCGCTGAAGCTAAGTGGACAGTGGCTGAATATCCGATCATTGAATATCTAGGTCTAAAGTTCAACGGCAGTGGCCAGCCACTGTAGCAGAGCAGCCACCACCACTGAATATCAGACTCACTAATTTATTCTTAGTGGAGACCACCAGGAGACTTGGAAGGGAGTGGATCTGTGAATAAGAGGCTGAACAATTACAGCCAAGAAAATTAAGTACCTGCAAAGAAAAAAGCACACAGTTTTGAACAAAGGATAAGATATGGTTTGGTGCATTGTAGCAGAGGTTAATATAACATAATGAAATGCTACTTATCTGATTGAAAAGACTGTATAGTGTCACAAGCACAACGCCAAAACCACTAGTCTCTAGTTGTTGAGGGCGTGGTGGTTGATGTATCCTTCCTCTATCAGCTATATTTATGCTTCAAGTAAAAGGATTGTAGTTGAGACAAACCGAGGGTAAGGCTTATGACAGAAAAAGTTTATTTTAAACACAAGAGAACAGATCAGGTTCAAGGTTCCATTAACAGGATAAATTATAGGCTTTTGCTTAAGGTTCAGCAAACTGGTGGCAAAACAAATAGAACTCAACAATGGCTGTTCAAAGTCCCCTTAAATGTAGAAGCTTAGCCTTTTCACAGATAACAGTGTGTCACTTTTCTTATAGTCCTTTGTTGATCATAGCACAAAGAAAACAAGGTTAATTCTCCTATGGCAGTTTATCTTCACTCAGCCTCAATTCTCTGGGCTGCACTTCCAGGTGAATATGAAATAAGCATTCAAAATGTCCTCAAAACTCTTAGCAGGCTTTTCATATAAAACAGGAGCAAAGCACAAACTCTTAAAACAGCCAATTAGCTTTCTTGCTGTTGCAGAGTTCTAACACAGCTGATAATCAGGCATGAAACACAGCTTCCTTTACAAGCTTATCTGGCAGTAAATTCCCTTTTCAAAACACACAGGAATTTACCTCCTTACTGCTAATGCTTTAAGATTACCTTTGCAAGAGGAACAATTCTTTCAAGGCTGGCTTTTCTTCAACCCTTTAATTCTAAAGCTTGACATAAAGAACAATCCATAAACACATCTTCTTCCCCCACCTCTGGCTCTGGTTCTCCCAATTGCATGGGCTCTGACTCACTCACTTGATCAGACTGCTCAGCTGACAATCTCTCTGGTGGTCTGAAAGCTTCTCCACTTCCTGGCTTCCACCCCTGTTGCCAACCTGACTCAGGGAAAACAGCACTCTCAGCTCTGGGTAGCTCAGCCCTCCTCCATGAGTTAGCACCTGCTCTGGCTTCTCCAGCATTCCATCGTCCTTGCTGCTCTGGACTCTGTTCCTCTCCCCATCTGCTGCTTCTCTTGCTTCCTCTGCTGCTCCTCTGGCTTCCTCTGCTGCTCCTCCTCTCTCCATAATCTAACCAGGGTTTATACTCACTGAGATCCAACTCAACCTCCTCTTTCTCTCCCAGGTGCTTGTAATCTCCCTGCCTTCTGAACTTAGAATAATCAGTGCACTTGTTAGAGTAAGGGCTTTGGTCCTTGTGCTTGCAATCTCCCCCTCTTACTCTATCAAGCATTTCCTGAAACCTATTCCAGCTGGGGTTTTTCTGCTTTTGAAACGTGGCTCTGGCCTTCTGACCCTGCACACCTAACAGAGGCCCCTTGATTAAGGTGAATTCTTTATGCTTTCCACCTCCCCCATGCTCTGGATGGCTGACCTTGCCACAATAGAAGCTGTTGGTCACTCTAGAAAATAATTTACATGATTATTAGCTCTAACTTAGATTAAGCACATCAATCAACTATGCCATGTTACTATTTGGATATCTGACTAAATATTAAATAATGCCTGACTAAATTCTGGTCACTGCCATATTTTTAAAGGAAAACATACTTGAATTTGAAAAAAAAAACCCACATTGAGGTCAACTATGAATGGGGCTCGTCCAGATGTCCAAAAACTGGATGGGCTGAATTGGCACCCGATTCTGAACCCGCAGGAAGTAGACATTCCCACAGGATCAGAATCGGTGCAGAGGGCCTGGATGGACAAGACATGCCCCAATTCTGAGCCACTGCATATCCTGCATATTCCCTGTCCAACCTTCTCGATGCTTCTGCATGGTGGATGGTGCAGTGGCGTCTCGTCGCCATGGCATCGGGGTGCCATACAGAAGCCCCGATCCCACGCAGGTATTTTTTAAAGATGATTTTCCTGCTCCCTGAACCCCAAACGGGCCTGCCGAGGCCGGGATTGGGCTGCAGGGAACCCCTTGCTGTTCCTCACCTGCTGTGTGGGGGCCAATGTGTCTGATGGCCATCTCTGCTTCCCTGGACGTACAGGGTCGCAACCGCAATTGGCCCTGTATGTCTGGGTCAGGGCCCTGCCTCTGCCCTGCCCATCTCTGGCCTGCCCACTCCCACCCCTATCCAGGCTTCTCCCACAGAATGTTTGTGCGGGGAGCCTGGAGATCGGAATCCGCTCCCTGCAAATAGTGGGGGTTGGACTCCAGATTGGACATCCATTCCCGCTATTTGGGGATCAGAATGACCCCCATTGAACCCAATTCCATAAAGTGCACGTCTGAGCCGCGGACACATGTAAATCAAAAACGGGCCCCTGTTGAACCTAATTCCTCATCTACAGGTCTGGACATGCCTGTGGGTCCAGAATCGGGGAGATAGAAATGTTCTGCGTAACATGACTACAAAGATAATCTTTGTTTCTCACCCAAAAAGGAATCCTTTCTCTGCTCATACCCATACTATCCTTGCATCAACAGTCCTATTTTTCTGAACATGGGAATTGTTAGGGTCCCATAGATTGATTCTTCTAGCACAAACAGCAAATAGGTGCATAGCCTGAAAAAATCCTAATGCTCTTCTTAATATTTCTGAAAGGGGGTCTAGAGATGTTTCTTTTCCTTACAACATTCCCTCACCTTTGTTCCCTGTATCTTAGCCTGCATCTTGTATTTTTCCACACTGCAAGCACACCAGTTCATAGCATATTTGTCACAACCATACATGTATAAGGGATGCATTGCAGAGCACAACAGAATATTTTCTAAGTCCCGGCCTTATTTTACGTTTCAGCAGAAATAACATGGACATTTCCTGGAGACAATATGTACCTGGGCCTTGCCTGAATATACTTTGTATATCTCCGTGACTGACCATGTCCCCATTCCACCTTCTCCTGCCTATGTTCTGAAATCCCAATGCTAGTGCCATGGACGTGCACAACAGCAGTGTCTCAATACGGTTGGGGATGTTTTGGCATATTTATGTTCTGGAATGACCCCCATTGTTAATATATTATTCTTGTCTCTGTTACCTTTCTGGATTGTGATAGGTTTTTTAGAATAACTTAAACTCCCAATTTTTAATGTGGGTGGTTGCTCATTCACCTGGTAAGTGGCCTGAGGTGACCTCTTGTCACCGAGTCAGAGATAAAAATAAACTTAGCAGGGAAATTTATGTAAGTCCACTCTTCCAGAAGAGGGACATTCTACAATAACTAAGCAAAATAAATCCCATAATTGGCATAGGAGAGTAAATAAAATGAACATTTTTGGTTTCCTCCCCCCAAACATGTAGTTAGGCTACATGTGCAAATAGCAATTTTAGAAAGCCATTATTTACATGCAGCACTCCATGCAGAGATTTCAGGGGGGAGGGGGAGATTTAATGTGCGGTTTGCGCAGGTTGTAACTATGGACATTCATTCCCATTTTTTCTATGGGAATATACATGCAGAGTTAAACGTTTCCACAACTGCTTTTATACCTGCTCTAAGGTCTGCATAGTGTGTAAAAGGGGGTGCTTGTTATGAAGGTACCATCACCTTGGCAAGTATGTAAATTAACTGTCTTGCAAAGGATTGTGGTTATTGAAGTCCATTCACACAAAGCTTGCCTTTTAAATAAATGAAGAAACTTGTAGTTGGTCGAGTGTAAGGCAAAATTAGAGTTTATTTATGGGGTGAATATTCCACACACAGATATACTTGGTAACACCATCCAGATAACTTCTCCAGGGTTTATTCAACATAAACAAGGCAACTGAAAAGCTTATGTAAATAAGTATCAAAGTCCTTTATGGAACTGAAAGGCTTTCTTACAGCCAGTGCTAACAAACTCTTTAGCAGTGCTGAGGTGGAAACAAATCAAAAAGAAAAACTTCTTTATACAAAAACATAGCTCTTCTTTTTCCACACAGAAAAGAACTTTTAAATCCCACGTGTGCATGGCTTGTGCTGTGCTGTGCTCTACCAACAGGTGACAATTAGCTGCAATCAGTAGCTTGATCTCAGCACATGTGCAAACTTCCCCAAAAGCTTTTTCTTTCCAACAAAACTTTATGGGAAGCCAGTAATTAGAATGTTTCCTTTTGATGTTTGCTCTTATTTTTAGGATTTTCCGAAAATAACAACCTACTCAAAGAACAGTCCATATAAACATCCTCTTCATCAGATATTAAACCTTGCTCCTGAAATTGCATAGATTCACTTTCACTGTCTGGCTCAGAGGGCTTCCTTAACTGACCTCTATACGGAGAGAAACTGTTTCCCTGCATTGCTCAAGGCTAGAGAAATGTTCAGGCTGATTCCTTTGGTATTCTGGCCAGTATGCAATTGAGCTTCTGTGTCCTGTCCTCCAGTTGATATCCCTGGACCTCAGGGCCTTTTCTCCATACGTCCTCCAAGAGGTATTTGGGCTCCTTTTCTCCTTAGCTGCAACAGACCTATTCCTAGGTGCTGCTTGAGGGTCCCTGGCTGTGGATCTCCAGACCTCTGGCTTTCTTCAGTCCTCTGAAGGTTGTTTTCCCCAGGAATCTCTCCAGGCATACGTACTAATCTGAGCTCCTCTCTTGGACCGTCTGCATCCTTGTCCTTGTTCCTTCAGGTTCCGTTTGTTCTTCCTTCTGTTCTCCCTGTTCTCGTTCGGGTTCTGATTCTGTCCTCCTGAAGATTCCCTTCTAGTTTCAAAGGGCTTAGATTGCAACTCCTCCCTTGCATTCTTCAGGTGTTGTGGATTAAGCTCTCTCCTAGAGGATGATTGATTAGGGATGACATAATGGTTTCTCTGATTAGACTCATGCTTTTCTACTCTAGCTCCCCTAGGGGCTTTCTGCAAACTGGTGCATTCTGGAACATGTAGTCTTTTAGGGAAACAAGCTGTCTTATTTCTATAACCTGCCAGCACAGGTCCCTTGATCAGAGTAAATTATCCTCTTTTGTCATTACTCCCTGAGCTTTGATAAGCTTCCTTATCACAAGTGCCATCATGAAAGGACAGGTACCTAGGCTGATAGAACTCCTCCTCCCTCCCTCTCCCCTCCCAGAGGCCCCCCTGAATTTCCATATACTAGCTCTGGACCTCCAACATCATTAGTACCCTTGCAATCCCCCACACTAACCCCCGATATCAGTAATATCTCCTTAAACCCTCCATGCCCCCAATACCATTTGTACCATCTCCTGACAAAGGCTGCCGATGAATACTCCCACCTCCTGACCCTCCTCTCAGTCTTACTGCATGTTTCCCTGGTATCTAGTAGGGAGCAGGAGTGATATCTATTGCTCTTGCCCCATCAGGCGCTGGGTACAAAATGGCACTAGTCGATCCCTAGTTGTAATTTTATCTGGGATATAAATGATGTCATAGGAGTCGAGGGGGGGGGGGATGCTATTGAGGTGGTGCAAGAGGAGTGTAGAGGGTCCTAATGCCATGGGATCCAGAGGAATACTATTGATGTGATGGTGTGCGGGGATGGGGGGATAGGTGCTTTCAGATGCAGTTATATTAAAAAAGGCAGCAGATGTGGAAATTTGGGGGGAGTGGGTTGCTTTTCCCCCCCAAATGTAGCTTTTTCAGATTGCCGCTTCTGCTGGATAAGCTGGCTGGCAGCTACATGTACATGTGCACAAAAAATCTCAGTCTATAGTAATAGAATCAAATACCTTTATGGTAGCGACACCCTTTATTCCGGTAATATTCTAAAAGGGAAGAAGTGTGCATGTCCTCCCGTATCAACTTCTGTGTTGATCGTACTGCTTGCCCCCAATCTTGTTCTATGTCTGTAATTCCATCCACTGTGTTGAAGAAGGGGTCCTCTGCTAGCATTCGCTGTAGCTCATTATCATATTTCATGACATCCTTCCAGGGGGTAAACATTGCTTAAGGATACAAAAGTACATTCCAAACTGCCTTTGTGGTATTTTCCAAAAGGCTCCATGTTTGGTAGAGCCTTTTGTAAAATGCCATTGGAATTATGTATATCTCCTACCTGGATATCTCAATGCCCATCTCGATGTGCTATGTAAAATGAGCCTTCGGATCTATTAACAATGGTGCACAGAATATCGAGGGCTGTAATAGGAGATCCCATAGTCCCAGGAATTTACTTTAATGTAATACCAAACAATATATCAGGAAAATGTTATATTGCTGCATACTAGGTAAGATTGATACAAAACTGTTTACAAGACATTTGGTGAAAGAAAGGTATATATGATTCTAAAAGATTATAAGTCTTTGATTTAGGCAGGGGTCCCAGAACCTGACTACATTAGTCCAGACCATCCTTATAATCATCTAGTCTTGAAGGACTAGAAAAAGGGACTGTTACTTCTGGAGAGAGATCTGCAACTGTGAGTATATACTTCTGGTAATTTTCTAAAAGGAATTTTTTGTATTAAAGCTAATTAATCTGTGAACCCACTACTTTTGTTAAATCAGTCAGGGCCTAGTAGCAGCAGTTTAAGTTTAAAACACAGAGGAGAACTTTCTGGTTACATTTCATACCCAGCAGAGAGCTTGTAGTTTAAATTTAATAGTCACTCAGGGCCTAGTAACAGCAAAGTACTTTTAGTTTAAATTTAAAACACAGAAGAGAGCTTTCTGGTTACATTTGGAACCCAGCAGAGAGCTTGTAGTTTACATTTAATAGTCACTCATGGCCTAGCATCAGAAAAGTACTTTTAGTTTTAAAACACAGAGCAGAACTTTCTGGTTACATTTCATACCCAGCAGAGAGCTTGTAGTTTAAATGTAATAGTCACTCAGGGCCTAGTAACAGCAAAGTACTTTTAGTTTAAATTTAAAACACAGAAGAGAGCTTTCTGGTTAAATTTAGAACCCAGCAGAGAGCTTGTAGTTTAAATTTCATAAGAAGTTAGAGCCTAGCAGCAGCTAAGAGCTATAATTTAAATCAAATCAGAATATAGCTTACCTCAGCAGCACAAGACAGGGTACTGTGTAGCAGTCCTCTTTTAATAAGTGTTATTTCCCTCCCTCCCCTGGGATAATCGTAGCTTTATAGGTACTTACACATCTTACAAGACAGGAGGTGCTCTCAGGTGAAGCTCATTACCCAAATCAGTCATACACTAAGGACCTGAGATTAGTTAAGCTTCAGGTGAACAAGGTATATTACACGTATTAGGTACAGTTTTATTAGTATAAATATCCATAGCAACCCTTAGTAAGTAAAGAACTTAGATCTAAACACAAACTTAAAACTAAGATGCAGACAGCAGTCCAGCAGCGGGATGGGGGCTTTCCAGTCTTTTGCATTGAGTGTCACATGTATGATTTTCTCCCAGTTGGTGAGAGCTCTTACGTGTGCACTAGGTGCAAGGAGCTCTTTGCTCTCAGGGAACGAGTTCGTTCTCTAGAGGCTAAAGTAGCAGACTTGGAAAGCATAAGACAGACAGAGGTATTTAGACGAGACCTACAGGGATATAGTCCTGAAGTCCCACCTCCAGTCTGGCAGCATCCCTGTTGCCATGGAGGAGAGAGGTCACGTGACAGGAGAGCATCACCCTGGTGTGGCAGGAAGTGATCCTGTAACTAGGACCTGTCCTCCAGGTGATGTAAAACCCTCTCGCACCGAGGAAGTTTCTCCAGGGCCATGTGCCCATGAGGGAAGGGTTAGGACAGCCGTTATAGTTGGTGATTCGATCATTAGGCATGTAGATAGCTGGGTGGCTGGTGGACGTGAGGATCACCTGGTAACATGCCTGCCTGGTGCGAAGGTAGCGGACCTCACACGCCACCTAGATAAGGTCTTAGATAGTGCTGGGGAGGAGTCTGCTGTCTTGGTACATGTCGGTACCAATGACATAGGAAAATGTGGTAGGGAGGTTCTGGAGGCTAAATTTAGGCTTTTAGGTAGGAAGTTGAAATTCAGAACTTCCAGGGTAGCATTCTCCGAAATGCTTCCTGTTCCACGCGCAGGACCCAAAAGGCAGGCAGAGCTCCGGAGTCTCAATGCGTTGATGAGACAATGGTGCAGAGATGAGGGTTTTGGATTTGTTAGGAACTGGGGAACATTCTGGGGAAAGGAGGGGCTCTTCCGAAGGGATGGGCTTCACCTTAACCGGGATGGAACCAGGCTGCTGGCATTAACCTTTAAAAAGGAGATAGAGCAGCTTTTAAACTAGATATTAGGGGAAAGCCGACAGTCGCCCAAGAGCGGATGGTTCGGAAGAATGTATCTTTGAAGGATACTACCAAAAGCAGAGAGGTTCCACAAAAGAGTAAAGTAGCCCAAATGCCCTCAAGTATGGAGCAGACAGAGCTTAAAGATCCTAAATTACCCATGTCTAACAATAGCCAAATTAATATGAATAAAATACATTCTCTAAAATGCTTGTATGCAAATGCTAGAAGTCTAAAAAATAAGATGGGAGAGTTAGAATATATAGCACTAAATGAAAGGTTAGATATGATTGGAATATCAGAGACATGGTGGAAGGAGGACAACCAGTGGGACACTGTGATACCTGGGTACAAACTATATCGTAATGATAGAGCTGATCAAATTGGTGGAGGGGTTGCTCTCTATGTTAGAGAGGGCATTGAGTCA